>JAWNPI010000072.1:1820000-3192500 GCA_035047625.1 Drosophila mettleri | reverse complement strand
ATTTAGAAAAACAAATTTAACGTACGCAAACCAAACCCAATAACAACTAACAACAGCGACAGCAGTGAGCCGAACGACTTAACGAACGCCCAACTGGCACTTCGGGTCAACTGCTTCGTTTCGTTTGGTTGGCTGGGCTGTCGGCTGCGTGTTGCGACCGAACGCAGCGTTCTTGCTGCTCACGCTGACGCTGACGCAGCCGTTGCTACTGCTATTTGCTATTTGTTTTTGCTTTCGCAATGTGCTTGTGTGCATGTGTTGGTGCGCGTGCTCGTGCATGTGTGTGCGTGTGTATGTATATGTATATATATATATACAGTCTGTCAAGAAACAGTTTACACAAAGCGAAAAATTCATATTTTTCGACTTCAGACACAAATATTATGACTATTTATTCAAATTAACTTAATTTTTTTGATGGCAATCTATTAAATAACAAATTTTAAATTAATTTATAAAAAAAAATCAGCAAAATTGAAAAGGGGTGGGAAAATAAACAACAAAAACTAAGATTACACAAGATTCACGCTGTCAAGAAACTCTTTACACACTTCGTTGTTCAATTAGGGTTGGTCGAGCTCTAAGAAATAACGGCGCTTTACCGTTGCGTTTGCAGTGTGCGTCGCGTTGAACATGCTTATTCTTGCATCGTCTTTAATGTGTTTGTAAAATATTGCTGATGACGCATCTAAAAAGTGATTTACTTCAATTTGTAATAGTGCCTGTTCAGAGATTTAGCTTTGATGTGATCCAATGGATTTATTATGATCACAAGTTGGGAAAATCTATTGGGGACCTAGTTGAATAGTTGTCTGTGTCAAAGAAAAGTCGTTATAGCGCTATAAATCGGGCGGAATATGGATGTAAACGCGAAATTAAGAGTATCAATGGGCAAAAATAAAAATTGTATTTTTGTAAAGACCCATTATTTAAGCGGAATATTGATCAAAATCGGAAAATATCAATGCGTACACTTGCAAAGGTGCTTAAGGAATAATATGACGTAGATGTATTATACGAAATACTATGGGATACCATACTACGGTATGGGTACACTTTTAGAGTCATCCAATAAAAACTGCGTTTTTATCGGATAATGCAAAAAATAGCAAAAGTTTCGCTGTGAACATGATTAGTCGGCCGGCTGAATTCTAGAAAATCGTCAAAATTTGCTACAAAACAATAATAATGATGCAGTGTAACAATGGTCCATCTAGAATATGGTCAAAGCCCTTAATTACGCTAGAATAAAATAAAAGAACATTTCTACTGAAAAATTTGAAAAGTGTTCGGTTATAGTTTGGTGATGCACCTCCAGCTGAGGTGTCTAAGACCACCCGTTTGCAGAGGACACTATTAGTGCGGCTAAATACCTCAAAATTAAGAACACAATTTTGAACCTAGGTAGGGGAAATAAGGCTTTTATAACATCAATAAGCCAAATTTTATATTCCATTAAGCCAATGAGCCTAATTATAATGAGATTAATGATGGATTTGGATGAAATATAATTATGGAAAAGTTATTGTGATACATCTCCTAGGAGTCCCATCAGAGCCCCATCAAAAAAATTGGGAGCTCTTGAAGAAAATCTGAGGGAAAACCGTATTTAAGGAACCGCTCACATCGGAAAGTGACTATTTTAGAAACATGGCAAGACATCCCTAAATAATACCCAACAAAATTGTTTAATCATTGAAACAAGGACTGCAATATGTGTCTAATGCTATAAAATGTTATACCAGATATTAAAATTACCGAAAATTTGCAAAATACGCTTTCAATTTCAAGCTAACAACAAAAGAAGCATTTTGTGTAAAGAGTTTCTTGACAGCGTGAATCTTGTGTAATCTTAGTTTTTGTTGTTTATTTTCCCACCCCTTTTCAATTTTGCTGATTTTTTTTTATAAATTAATTTAAAATTTGTTATTAAATAGATTGCCATCAAAAAAATTATGTTAATTTGAATAAATAGCCATAATATTTGTGTCTAAAGTCGAAAAATATGAATTTTTCGCTTTGTGTAAACTGTTTCTTGACAGACTGTATATATATGTTGCGCATTTATGCTGATCATCGGAATATTTTTTTTCTTATACATTTTTGCACCAACACACGCACACGCGCAAAACTGCTGCGCCGCTGCGTCGCTTACTGCCATTTTGCTTCTATCGCTGATTGCTCAGCCATTGATTGTTGTTGTCGCTGGTTGAAAGTGCAATAACCTCGCCAAAAAAAAGCACTTTAGTTCCATAAGCAACGCTGAATCTAGCACTGGAAATGAAATCACAGCAATTTTTTTGTTGCGCGTACAGCTTGATCAAGATGTGCGTAACTTTCACACATGTATAACTTATAAAGCCAAATAAGTCTTTGCTAAAATGTAAGTAAAAACTTACAATTTTTTTTTATAGTTCTCCAAACAAAAGTGTAAAGATTTCTTCAAAGTAAAATAAAATCAAGTTCAAAAGATCTAAGTGATTGGCCAACCAGTCGTATGCGTTATTTCTTAAATAATTTTCAACAATAAATTCTACCTCTTATATTTATTTAAATTAAGAAACAGTGATACGGACGTGTTTATAAAATTCATCAATATTTATGATTTTGCTTAAAATATTTAAATTTATTTAAGTCTTACAATTTGTTGCTAAATTTATTTGATATCTCTTTTAATTTACATATTATGCATACATTTTGTTGTTTTGATTTAAATGCTCAGAGTAAAATGCTTCAATGATTTTTTTGCTATAGTCTATGTATTTATGAAAAAGAATTTTCAGCTTTGCCAACTTGCAAAAAATTAGAAACAGATTGCAGAGAATATAAAAGAAAAAGTTACTTAAATTATTAATTAGCAAAAGTGTATAAGAGGCTTATATTAAAAAAAAGGCTCCAATTCATAAGAAATGGTTTTTATCATAAATTTATAAATTTATTATAAATAAAGCAAGCTCTTATTGTTTGCAACTATTCAATTCTGCATAGGGTTTCTTTCTCCCCCTCGATGTAATCAATATATGTATGATATATTGCACTTAGCGCCCAATGCTTGTCTCTAAAAAAAAAAACTCTTTTTTGAGGAAGCTGCGGTTTAGCTTAAAGAGCACGCATACATCACATGATGCCAGAATTCCAACTAATATCATGCACACACAGAGAGGGAGAGAGAGAGAGAAGCTGCTGCTGCTGCTGCTGCTGTTGGAACTCAATACATTTGCCCATTTCAGAATGGTTCTCAGCATTTGCACTATACAAAAGAGCAGCAACAACAATAACAACAACGCTAACAATTGTCTAAGTTGTTTACGAAAGTGCGTGTAAAGCGGGCAATGAAGAATTATTCAGTCATTTGGCAATAGCAACAACAACAGCAACGTAAGCTGTGGCCATTGTTAAAGCTCTCTGCGTTCGTTCTGCGTTCTACCTGCAGCAACCCACACACATACACATACACACACAAATATACATCTGTATGTATATAGATAATAGCATAGCATAGAAAACTACCTGTCATTATTATTGGTGCCTTTTTATACCCTGAATCCATTGAAAATGGAAATTTCAGGGTATAATGTTTTTGTGCAAATGTATGTAACAGGCAGAAGGAGGCGTGCCACACCCCATAAAGTATATATATTCTTGATCAGCTCGACGAGCTGAGTTGAACTAGCCCTGTCCGTCTGTCCGTCCGTCCGTCCGTCCGTCCGTCCGTGTAAACACCTGGATTTCTGCAACCACAAAAGCTAGAGACTTCAAATAAAAAGCAAAATGCTCGATAATACCATACGCTGTACGAGTTTATTTTTTTTTTTCGATAACTCATCCCATTTCTTTTTTATCGATAACTATCGAAAATATCGCTTTGTTTTTGAGGTCTGGCGTGCACACCGTTAAAGATAGAATCGTGCACTAAGTTGTGTTTGATTGCTATATTGAATCCGCACATTTTGTCATTTTTGGATTTTTGATGCCACGCCCCTTTCGCCCACAATTTAACAAAAACGATAACTCACGTATATCAAATACTAGAGACTTGAAATTTGGCAAATAGGTACATTTGGATGTCATAATCATACCCCGAAAATTTCATTAAGAACATAGGTCTAGAAAAAAAGTTATTAAACAATAAAGTTTGCATAGCACAGCCTCTGCTGCAGCCGCAAAACTGTGCATTGAGCATATTACGTGCATGCATATGTTTGTGTGTGTGTGTGTGCATGTGTTGTTTACTATTAATGAATAAATGAAACTTTTTATGATTGGTATTACAGCTCAATGGATTCAGGGTATCTCTTAGTCGAGCAGTCTCGACTAGAGTTTAGTTACTTGTTTATAGTTCGCATTCGCTTATATTTTTGCTCTTTTTCTGTTTTCTATGACATTTTTATACGCACTGCGAGAATACAAAAAAAAAACTGCTCAATTAATTTATCTCTTTCTCTCTCTCCTCTGTTGCTCTCTTTAGTGCCTCTATCGCATTTTTCAAAGTCAGTAACCCTCTAACCTTGAATGTTGGCTCCTATGCTTCAATGTCTTGCCCCTACTCTCGATATATCCCGCTGCCCCTGTCCCCTGTCCCCTGTCGCGAGCCCTCTGTTTCTCTTTTTCTATGCGTGCGTTGTTTTCGTTGCTGTTTTTTCATTCCATTATGGCACACAGCGGGTCGTCTATAGACAGACATATGTTCTATGTTAGATCTACGCATAGAAACACTAAAACAGAAACCGAATTGAAAGTTGCAACTGCTCATAATTAATCTCGTATTAAAAAATACATATATATAGACACGATTCTTTTGGCATTTTTACATGGTTTCTTCTTCTTCTTTTTCTTCAAATGCCAAACAAACAATTTTTCTTATACATATATATATCTATATAAGTTGCTTACCTAACATATAATTGCTCAAGGAAGAGGAACTAACTATAAACTACATCTTTGTCTTATATCTAAGATATAGCCACGGCTAAAATTTGTTGACAGACAAATTACTCTAGTTTACTCTTTTCCCATCTATTATATTTCCCATCTATCATCGTCCGTCTTTCTATATCTTATATAGTCCTTTTGACCATATTAAGTCTTTATATACACTTTATTCTTTTTGACATATTTATTATAAGTAATTGTGTATATATCTATATAAGTTATTGAATTTACTATAGGTAATTGTAAGCCCCTAAAAAAAAGTTTTCATTGGGCTACTTCTTTTGTTATAAGCCATGTTAAAAAAAAACTAAATTAAAATAATTTAGAAAAATATGTGGAAAAAAATGTTATTTACATGTTTTACTATTCATTTATATTGTCAGATATATTTGTGACTAAATTCTATATTTAATTTTTTATATTTTTCACCCTTTCCCTTTACATTCTTTTTTCTCTTGCTTCAATTGAGTAACTTACTTGCAGCATACCCGCTACTTCACAAAATGTTCTAGGGTATTCCTTGGGGCTTTCCATAGTTTTGATTTCAGCCCTGTTGCAAGTGCGTATGATGAATATTTATTTTTAATTTGGTTTTATGCTTTTTTATGCCCATGACTCGTTAAGACTATTATATATTTTTTGCTTCTAGCTTTTATTGTATTTTTTTTTTAGTTCCATCTATAAGTATTTCCGTCTGCTAATGACAAAACACACCTCACCGCTGCGTTTGCGATTTTTCTCAGATTTATTTTATTTTATTTGTGTATTTTTTTCTTTTCATTTTTATATATCTAAAATGTTGATGTCTTCTATTTTAGCGCAAAGTGCGTAAGCTGCACGAGACAAAAAAAGCAACAACTGAGTGAAAATGTCGCTGCGTGTCTCGAATGACAGCTGTCAAACGATGCGGTGAGTTCCACTTTGATTAATGCTCTGCTGCTTGCTAATTTTGCATTTAAAGCATACACACATACACCCACTCACACACAAACACACGGCATACGTGTGCTCACGCACTTTGGTGTCATTGGAGTAAATATTATTTGACACTTTTTTATGGGTGGTCCAAAAATCTGTCTGGCCCACGAAGATGTTGAAATTCATGTGTTATATTTTTATTTTCATTTATAATACAATATTGGCAATAGAATTTATAATAATATAATGATGTTTCATTATCATTATTAGTGTAAAATATTATTAAAATTCAAATTTATTAAGTAAAGAGAGCATATTCAAAGCCAATATGTTAGTCCTTATTTGTCTGCCTGTTCGCTAGTACTCAAAATTTTACTGTTGAGATACTCTACAGTATCAGGAAAGAATTATATTATATTTATTAGACCCCCCTTGAGGCGTGGTAAATTGGATCAGACTTAATCGAGCTGTGTTAAATTTTGTTATATTTCGAACACTTTAATTGCCAAGGACTTAATATTTGGAATACATACTCGAGTAGATAAAGGGCATATAAGTGTACAAGGTTTATGCTTTTGACCTATGCCAAAGTCTTACATACAATTTTATAATCAAATTAATTTTCTGCCCACAAAACTGACTTTATTTCTAACATTCTCAAACTCAAAATATAGAAAATCCAGATTTTTATTCCAAGTGTCTAAATTCTGAAATAAAATCTATTAGCTTGCCAGGCGTAACGCCAGGTGGTGCCATTGCACACGGCATTCCGTCATAACTGTCAACTTAATATCAAAAGCGAATAACTCAAGAAGACACTCGACATGTTGGTAATTAGAGAGCTGTAATTAAATCGTATAAGCAATAGAAATAAAAGCAAAGCCGAACAGAAAGTAGGGAGAGCCCACGCAACAACTGAATGCGACTAAAGTCAAAGAGATGAAATGAAATGAATTAGAAAATATTCAAAAAGGCGTTGCGTGAGTGTCGCACCTTTGCAACGGCAGCAACAAAGCTCCAAGTGTGAATGTGTAATTAAATTTTATGAAATAATCTCACAAATATATATGTGTGCGCTCACATTTTACCTGATATTATTTCATAAACGCATATTTTATAGGCACACCTCTGGTCAGGTGCTCAACGCTTGACGTGTCGTATACGCAATGTTTTAGAATATATTTATGTTTTTTAAAAGGTTTTGTGATTTGTGTATGTGAGGGTGTTTTGAGTGTGGCAGTCAGCTCTGTTTGATAAGCTAGAGACTAGCCTAAAATATACATCTGACCAATAAAGAACGCAACCAACTGTGACCTATAAACATATTATTTTTTTTTTTTCAAAAAGTTAATGAAACATGGAAATTTTTTACATTATAAATGTAATTTCATGAAATTATTATTTTAGAATTCTAAATTACATTATGTATATACTTACTATGTACCATGCTTTAGTCATATTAAAAAGCAAACATTTGAAGTTACGATTCAGTTAACGTTATTAGTATAAGTTGAGAAAGGGCGAAGTACGCAAAATTATTACATCCATGTAATCCGCAGAGTTTCCCTCAAGATTTAGTAGTTAAAATAGAAACATGCAGATGATTTTATCATAAATGCAGCTCAACATGGTCTGAGTTCAATCATCAATTTGTAGTAATTCCTTCCAAAAAAATACATTTAATTTAAGTTATGTATTATTATTAGAATTAAATTAGATGTTGAACAATTAAAAAAAATTGTGCAAACTTCAAAATAATAATTAATTAATAATAATTAAACAATTAATTAAACATTAAATATAATAAATAAATGTATATCATATATTTGTTAACACTTTAAAAATTGTTATATATAAAAAAAAATATAAATTTATATATTCAAACAAAAATATAGCTATAAAATGAACTTAATTTATTTTTGTTTTTTAATTTTTAGGGCATACATTTATATATTTTAAACAAATCAAATATTATTAGTATTATTATTATTAATAAATTAATTTATGTATTTAATATTTTTTTAAATATTTAATTTATATACGTTTTAGTCTCTTAGTCTCTCAATCTCTTTTAAATAAATGGAATAGAATTTTCATATAAAATTCAACCAAGTTAAAAATTAATCTGCATCTATTTCAAAGACCTCAAAGTCTTCAAAGGCCTGTCAATGCTAACTACAAATGACGAAACCTGCATGCAGACACGTAGCTAAAAATGTAAAATATATTCCAATTTGAAGATCAACTCAGAAGCATTGAGCAAAATCAGAAACTTTACTTCCTGTGCCGTATGCACAAAATGTTAAGGCAAACTTAAAGTTGACTTCATTTGGAATTCACGTGCGTATTTATAGATCGCATTAAAACCGTTTTTCGTGGGCTCCAATGCAGCCAAACTGACCAGCTAACCAGTTGGCCCGGCCCAGAGGTCAAGTTGACCACAAATTCAAATCGAATATCGACCTTGGCAGCAATCGAGTTACAATTTACAGCTCAATTTAAATATTTGAATAGCGCAGCGAGGGGTGTGACAAATGATGTGTATACAAATTTAATATGCCCTAACATGGAGCAGCTACATTTTTAAAGACCTTTTCATAATAACATAAATATAATAAAAAATAAGAAATAAATTTATGAAAAGTTAAAATATTAAAAGAAATATGGAAACATAAATGCATTTAATTATAAACTAAAAATAATAAATGTTGAAAAAAAAAATATAATACACCTCAATTATATATTTAAATATAATTTTACTAAATAAGAAATAAATTTATGAAAAGTTAAAATATTAAAAGAAATCTGGAAATATAAATGCATTTAATTATAAACTAAAAATAATAAATGTTGAAAAAAAATATAATACACCTCAATTATATATTTAAATATAATTTTACTAAATAAGAAATAAATTTATGAAAAGTTAAAATATTAAAAGAAATCTGGAAATATAAATGCATTTAATTATAAACTAAAAATAATAAATGTTGAAAAAAAAATATAATACACCTCAATTATATATTTAAATATAATTTTACTAAATAAGAAATAAATTTATGAAAAGTTAAAATATTAAAAGAAATCTGGAAATATAAATGCATTTAATTATAAACTAAAAATAATAAATGTTGAAAAAAAAATATAATACACCTCAATTATATATTTAAATATAATTTTACTAAATAAGAAATAAATTTATGAAAAGTTAAAATATTAAAAGAAATATGGAAACATAAATGCATTTAATTATAAACTAAAAATAATAAATGTTGAAAAAAAAAATATAATACACCTCAATTATATATTTAAATATGTTTTACTAAATCTGTGTATATGCATAACTATAAAAAAAAATCAACAAAACTCTTTTATGAATTTAATATATATATATTTATATATATATTATATGTATATGAATATAATACATTTATAAAACATTGATATACTGGTTAGAATATATTTAATTTTCAAAGCAATAATTTTTAAACGTAGCAAGAATTGATAAAAATAAATAAATACCAATTAGTTGTGTATCTACATTAATTATAATCTACCTACAAACTCTATAACAAATTAAAATAAAAATTTTATTTTATTGCCCTAATTTCAGCTTAAAGAGCAAAAGCTAAGACTGAGAACAGGTTGAAGCAAAGCTTTTAGTTGTTCTTTAAAATTGTCATAAAATGTCATCTTAGCCTATTCACTGCAATCTTCAGAGACATATTTACTTATCTTGTTCAAATTATCCATTCCTATCATTTTATAAAATTAGTGCAAGTGTATTCTTTATTCTGCTTAATGAAATGTCTTATTCTCAACTCTCAACTCAAGTGTTCGTCAGCTGCACGCGATTCAGAGACATTTTTTGTTTTCACTTTGTCAGTTGTTGCGAGTCTCATGTAAATGACTGTAAGAATCAATCTATATATTTACTTAATGGAGACCTTGGGTCAGTTCAATGCTTTCGATAGAGCTGCAGCACTGTATATATATATAAATACATTATATATATATATATATATATTCCCTTAACATAGAGTTTAATCAAATTAATATGACGTACGTTTCTAATCATATTTAAGTTTTTTTTTTGTTGTGCGGAAATGAACGCACCAAAAGCAACAAAAGCTCTATAAATGTAAACTTTATGATTGAAGGGCTACAATAACAGCAACAACAAACAGCAACAACAACAGTTAATTGATATACGCATTGATAGCGCAGCTCCAAAATGTTTTTTAGCTTTGCTTTTCTAGAAGGGCAAACGCAGCGCTTGCCTTGGCTACCTCTGTGTGTGTGTGCGTGTGTGTGTGTTTGTATATAGTTGTATCTGTGTGTGTGAGTGCGCTTGTTGAAAGCCCTTAACGAACTGCTCGGGTGCTACTTTATAAAGCGCCCAAGGTCAACAGCGACCAACAACAAAAGCTAAACTAACATCGACAATAATTTTCAATAGTTTTGCTGGGCAGCAAATCTAACGTCAGCTCAGTTCATAGCTTTTATGGTTGCTTAAGACTTAGAACAGCTCTGAGGCCCTCAGGGTCGACACTTAAAGCATAATTTATGCATTTAATCTAGGTCCAAGCGCATTCAAAGCTGATCTACGAAATTTGAGAGTGAGAAACTAATAGTTTTTAATGTTCTGATTTAAATAAATAAATATAATTAATAAACTAGTTTTATAAAAAAAAAAAAAAAGAATAGACTCTCGGATTATAATAAATAATTATATTAAAAATGGGTTCGTTATGTTTTTCTTTTACATTATTAATAAAAAAATAATAATATTAAAATCATTTCTTTTAAATGCAAATATTTCTATTTTGCGATATTTAGTATTATGTATTTATTTTAAATAATTGCATCTCATTTAATCTGCATAGCTAGCCATAAAAGCTAGACGCATACTAAATTAAGCTCAATCGCTTATCGATGAGGGGAATCACACGGCGTTTATAGCCAAAGGTGAGATAAAATAATTAAAGAATTAATTAATAAATAAAGTTATAAATTTGTTACTACAAAACATTGCGAACTTGAAATAAAAGTTGAAACACCAATGCATGTAAAATTAAATAAATATTGAAAAATAGCAAAAAATAAAATTTAAATTTCCTGTTATTATTTAATAAAATACATGTATATTTAAATATATTAATATTATGTATGCAATAATAATAATTTACATTTATATTTTAAGCCATTTATGGGGTTATACTTTTATTATTTTATTTTTTTCCTTTCTTAAATAATTTAATTTGTAAATAAAAATAAATTGAAAATAGGAGATTTTAAAGAAGATTTTAAATTACACTTTTCTTTTTTAAACTTTTTTTATATTTAAAACTTTATTTATCAAATTTTTTATTGAATTTTTTTTTTATATTTTTATTATTTATTGTTTACTTGTAATTTACCATTTGACTTTGCTTTAAAATTGACAATTTTTATAATTGCTAAAAGAACATTTTTAATGATAAAGAAAACTAAATTATAGTCCAAATGTTATATAATTTCTAAACTTTATTTTACTTAAATAATGTTCCTCTATATATATATATATATATATATATAATATATATATGTGTGTGTGTCTATCTGCACTGCAAATACAAACCAGTTGCGTAAATAATGCGTATCGCTAAGCTACAACAAACAGCCAACAAAAAAAAACATGATAGAACATTGCAGTCGAGTGTAACTGACTGCCTAATACATGTTCGTAATGTTTATAAAAAATAAAGGTAAACGCTAAGTCCATATCTCTAGAACTTTAATTCACGACAATAATAATTTATTAACTACATTATTTAATATATTGAATAGGGAAAAAGCTTTTGGATATTAAATAGGCCGATCACAACTAGAAAGACAGTCCAAACCTATGATTCGACAGATGCAACTATTGTAAGCAAAGCTAATAAACTCTTTTTCTGACTTCCTAATCGGGCATAAAAAACTACAAAATTAAAAAAAAAAAAAAAACAGCTTGTTAGGCATTTATAAATTACAGCGGGCGACAGGCCCAAAGAGCATTAAAGCATTTTGATTAGCAGCTGCGAAAAAAACTTAAAAAAAAATAACAAATACAAATACAAATAAACAACAACAAACTGACAAACGCACTAACGAAAAATTCGAAAGAAAAATAGCTAAAAAAAAACTAGAAAAAGCCTAAACTGAAACAGAAATTCGTTGTTCGATGCGTTGCGATGCGTATGGCCCTGAACATAACCTTGAATAGAGCCGCGTTCAACGTTTTTTTTTTCGAATTTTTTTTTATTTAAAGATTTGTTAATTTTTTGTGCGTTGTTGTTTTTTTTTTTTTTTTTTTTCGTTAAATAATAAATGCGTTAGAGCGAGGCGCAGTGCGCGAAGAGCTGAGCGAAACAAATGCGTTACGCATATGCGCAGAGCGCAATACACGCAAAACCAGTGAGAGAGAGAGAAAGAATGAGAGTGGCCAACAGTGTGCGAGCGAGTGGGGTATAGGCTGGTGTCTAGTCACAAGCGCATGACACTTGAATTATGCGTTCGAGCTTTTGTTCGGGCGGCGTAGGTTGTGCGCATGCGCTTCAAGCGCTGACACTTGATGCTTTGAGAATTGCGTAGAGAGGCGCAACAAGTGCGTCGTCGTCTCGTGCTTTCAATTTGCATAACAATGGCAAAAGTCACAAAATTACAATACAAATGTGACTGCATTAATCATACGCAGTGGGTGCTGCTTTGGGATGTTTTGTAGATCTGACAAAAGGTTGAAGAGATATATTTTTTTCAGAAATATTTGTATAATTAGCTAGTGGAGGTTATATTTATACATATATATTATATATGGAAACCTATATATATTTATTTGTTTAATATTTTAAATAAAAAGTAATCTTAGCTTATTTAATTTCACGGCTCAATATATAAATTTATTTTGTATTAAAAAATGAGACATACATGTTATAAATAATAAAAAAAAAAAAACAAAAAATTTTTAAAAAATTAAAATTTTTACTTAAACAAAAAATATGCATTAAAAATTTAAAAAAAAAAAAAAAAAAAAAAAAATTTTGTGATCAAAAACATTTTAATTTTATAAAACCTAAATAAAATTTTAATGTATAAATTGAAAACAAAATATGCTTAAAATGCCTGCAAATATTTATTTCTAATTTGTAATATCGATAAATACAACATATAGCTTAGATCTCATTGAAAAGTCTTGAATTTATTTATAGTATTTAATTTAATTTATTTATTTTTTATCTGTTTATTTGCTTTTCACTGAATTAGTTGGCCAATCTGTCATAGTTTTAGCATTTGTAGGGCACTCAAACGAACCGAAAGCTCTTCAGGTTTTGTGTTGAAGTGGCAGCAGCACAGCCAAAGGCAACAGTGAATGACGGAGACGATGAGACGAACAACGAAAACGAAAACTTTGCAAACGCATAAAATTCTGCGTACCGCATGCTTCAGCTGGTTGTTTGTTTGAGCTCGACTTCAACTCAAACAGGGCCTAGAGAGAGGCAAACAAAATTTTTCTATGGCTAGAAAAAAAAAAAAATTGAAAAAAAAAACCAGAAATATTGTGTGTTGTGAGATCAGCAATGCGCAGCGTGTTGCCAACTGTCGGCCATATAACTATTTTGTAGCTATGTGTGCGTGTCTCACACGCATTTTGTGCGTAAGGTCGCAGCCTCAGCGGCGCATTTACCAAGCGTACAATAACCGGTAATTATGCGGCCCCATACGAATGACGCTGCAAACTCTTGTGCTACGTTTAAACGGGGCCTGAGAAACATTTTCGGTCGTTTTTGGGACAAAATAAGATATCATAAATCTTTGGCAACTTCCGCATTTCAATTGGCCGCTGCCAATTAAACAGATTTGTTTCTGTATTCATATATATTTAATCTTTTGTAATTTTTTATGTGCAAATAACTTGACGATATTTTTGAAAAGTGCGCGCTTCATTTAAACGAAACGGATCTGAATCTTAACGAAGTGTTTTTGCTCATCTCTCAAATTGCCCTTAGTCTGGCACTTAACGAACAATTTCTGCATTACTTTTGGTATTTGTTACAAATCTTAAATTAAATTTCACTGCTAAATTTCCCTTTCATACTCAGTTCGATCAGTTGGTTAGCTCAGATTTTGGGTAGATTTCTCTTAATTTAACGAACATTGCAAATTGAAAACTTCCCCTTTATTGCTCCTTTCTCTATTTAACGAAACTTTTTAGTTATACAAAAATTCCCCTAACTATTGCTTCAAAGACAATTGCACTCTTTAACGAACAATACATTTTTGGTAAATATCACCTTGCACTCTTTAATTCAATTAAATTTTGCTAAACATTCCACTAAAAATTTGTAATTGTAATTCGACAATTTGTCGTAAGCCGCAAACACTATGACAATTGCAGCTTTTATCAATTTGCATATCTTAAATGTTTCCACTTAAACAAACACCAACTGACAACTGCACTCTTAACTCAAGTACGTTTCAGCTCTTCCGATTCACACAGACAAAAAAGACAATTGCACTCTTAAGTACTTTTTGCTTCTATGAGCTATAAAAATTGACAAAAATTTCCCCTTTGAAGCACTTGCACTCTTAAATACTTACTATAATTTGTCAAATTTAACGATCAATTAAGATGGTCTAAAAGTTTCCCTTTAACTTTAATAGGCACCTGCACTCTTGAGTAATTTTCGCTTTGATTTGACAACTTGACGAACAATCAAAATTGTCTACATTTCCCCTACAAACTGCACTCTTATATTCAAATACACTTAGCTGCGCGCGCTTCAGTTTTGCTTTCGTTCAGCTTGACCAAACAAGAGAGTCTGCAGCTAACACAATTGCACTCTCATCGATTTGCTTTGATTTGCTCTTCGCTGCGTTTCTCTTTGCAACGATTAAGCTTTTGATTGGCTGAGATCTCTTCAGCTTTGCCTTTCGTTAAGTTGCTTTAATTAATTATGCACAAAACGTTTTAATTCATGTCTAATTTATGTTTCCTCTTCTTTTCTTCTTCTTCTTTTGTTTCTACTGTGTGTTATCTATTTTGTTAGCACACTTTTGCACTTCAGCACATTTTGAACATATTTTCGTTTACTTTGCGTTCACAGCTCACGTGCGAAATGTAATTTTTCTGTTCTTTTTTTTTTTAATTTTTTTTTTGTTCGGGGTTTTTTTTTGTGTGTTTCGTTTTACACCTTGTCTGCTCGTTTATCTGACTGATAGGCACATATTGCTATAATTACGTAGAAGTGTGCGCCGTGATAATAATTATCATGTTTGCAGGCTTTGCCTTGACACACTGTGGAAAGGGCTCGGGACGGGTGTGCTCGACTTAAAGCTAATCTGAAATTACTTATCAGTTGATAAGAATTTCTCTCGCACTCGCATTCGTCTTAGTTGCAGAAATTTTATTTTCGGAAATGCTAAGATTCGGAATGAATCGAAATTTTATGTATAAAAGAATATATCGAAAATTAATCAAAATAATATTTTGAGTTCGAAAAATGACAGAGCATATATTATTTACAAATTACAATTTACCAAATGACAACTAGTCGAACATCAATAAGGGAAAAGACTGAGTTTCGAAAATGCCATGGGAGCTCGAAAAACTATGAAAAGATCTTATTACAGTTTTTCGAGGTGCAAAAAGACATAAAAGCAAAATTGTAATAAAATTTTAACTAACCAAAATCGTTCTCAGAAATACTTTCGAGTTCGAAAATATATATTTTTTATAAATAAGCTCTCATTTTAGTAAGTTACTAGCATGCGATGCTCGATTCGGACTAATTTTGTAATCTATGAAAAAGATATTTCGAAAATAATTAGTTCAAGGTGAATAAAACTCTTCTCAGTTACTAAGCTCAACATTTGAGCCTTTTAAATTCGTTTCTCATACATATAGAATTCAAAAACTTATAAACTTTTCGAGATCAGACTTCGAAATATTATATGCATTGCAAATATTGAAAATATCTTTCAATAAAAACGCACCAAATTAACTCGAAAAGGTTTCATTTGGAAAAACCAATTATTAACAGTCCTTGAAAGTTGGAAATATGAATTAATTTCGAAGTCGAAAGGCATTGTTTTGTTGGCAATTTAAAACAATCGCAAAGTGAAATAATCTCGCCTAGAAAGTGGAAAACAAACAACTTTCGGAGCCGAAGGATGAAGGCAGGGCACTTAAAGCAAAAGATAAAAAACTTGGCAATAAATGTCAAAATATAAAAAAAAAAAATGAAAATGAAGAAAAAAAAAAAAGTGAAAAGGACATTGGACAGCCAATAAAACGACGTTGAAGAAGAAGAAACTTCCAATGACAGTTGAGAAACAAGAAAAAGGAAGGAGCTGCCCAGAGCTGCCCAATACAAAGGACATTAACATGTGGCAACGGAGACCAAAAACAAAGACGCGACAGTGAGGCAGAGCTGAGAGGAAGAGGAGCGAACGAGGAGCACAAACAGCAAACAACATAAATCGGAAGCTCCTTTTCGGGTGTCCTGCATTTCGAACTGGGGCAATGGATGACAATACGTTAAAAGTACTTGCCATGACTTTTCAACTCTGCCTGCCGACTGCTGCCCCCAGCCTCCAATGCCCCCAGCTTCCATCATGCTGCCTCCTGCCGCTTGTTATTGCTGCTCAGCAATGCCCACGCAAACAAATTGCTGCGTTAATAATGCCAATAACAACCAACAACAACGAGCCTCGCCTGGCAACAACATCGGCGATAGTCCATAAAAATATGTTTGGATATTTTTTGATTTTTATGCCCAGGCACAAAACTTTCAGCTCTCACTTAGCCGCTCGAACGTCAATTGAAGCGGGAAGCGGGAAGCTGTCCGCATTTGCTTCATAAACTCGCTCGGCTCATCAATGGGATTATCCTTAGCTTGGGCTAGGCCAAGTGAATTGATTTTGAAAGTCAAATATCTTTCAGATTGCTGAAAGAGATTTGAGTTCGAAATTGATAAAGTTGTGAAATTTGGCCGATGTTTTGAGTAGATAAAATAGAGAAGGAAGTGGATGATAAACAGAAATTAGATAAATTTAGGTAGATATAAATATTAAAAGATATTTAAAGAGTTGTGCACAGAGAGAAATAAAAATTTAACCAAATATCTATCCAGCGATACTGATTATGATAGGGATAAGTATAGGGAAATGGATATAAATATTGATAGCAATATATTTAGAGAGAGGGATAGGGATAGGGAAAGAAATAGCTATAGGGATGGATAGGGATAAGGATAAAAGTAGCATAGTAATAGGGATATGTTTAGGAATAGTAATAGGGATAAGATAGCTATAAGCATAGGGCGTCGAATAGCAATAGGTATAGAGATAGGATAAAAATATTGATATGGATAGAGGTAGAGGTAGATATAGGATGAGCGTGAAGCTTGGGGATAGAGATAAATAAAGGTAAAGCGTTTGGAATAGGAATAGATCTAAAGATACGGATATAGATAGAAATAGTTACAGCGATATGTATAGGGGAAATAGGCTCTGAAATTATATCGATGAATACAGAAAGAGTAACTGTAATTAAAATACATATAAAGACAAACAGAAAGAGATAAACTACTTGGCGCTATATATAAGCAAAGAGAAATCGAGAATACTTTCTCTCATTATATTTCTCTGTAGTGCTGATGAGAGATTAAAGAGCAATTACAGAAATTAAAACTTGACTCACAACTAAATTTCCGGCCACACACAGGCTTTCGTCAGCCTGCCCCATGTCCCCTGTCATTGCCCCTGCCGCAGCCCCTGCCGCTGCCCCCACCCATGCGCTAGTCAATAACTGTATCAAGCGCCTGGCATCATCTTCTGTAGGCCATTCATGCAGTTCTCCAGACAGGACCGCCAAAAAAAAAACAACAACATTTTCCTTATCAATTTAATGGGGAAACTGGCGTCAGGCAGCGCGAAAGCCAAAGAAAAAGAAAAGAAGAGAAGAGAAGAGAGAAAAGCCCAAAACGAAAATATTTTACAAATGTCACAAACAGCAGCAAAGGACAAAGGACACACTGCACCACATAACAACTATATGGACTAAGGATATATGCGTGCGTGTGTGTGCCTGTGTGTGTTTGTGGGTGTTTATATCTCTTATATAAGTGAAACATTAAATGCCAAATGAACTGGCTCCAGTTCCGGCTCCAGACTGCAATAACTGTCTGTCTGCTCAAGCGTCTGGCCGCAGCACAAAAACAAGGCCAAAAGATTAAAAACAAAACTAGATGACTTCTGCGAGATATATGTATACATATGTATATGTATGTGTATATGTGTAGTAGGCATATAGGCACGGCTAGGCACAGCGTTTGCTGTAACTTGAGTTTGGTTAATGCTGCACTAACTGCGGGCATATTGACTATGTGCTCGAATATGACACTTGGCACATTCTTTGACATTGAACGAGTACAAACTGAGGACACCTGAATGTCCTGCAATTATTCCTTCTATGAGATGAACACCAGCAATATATATATATATATATAGATTGAAGTGGAAAAAAGAATATGTATATGTATATGTATTATAAAGTCTCACTCACCCTCTGATTGTTACCTCTCTGTCTCCTAATGATTCTCAATCCAATCACTCTCTCCTGATCGCCCTCTCTCGCTCTCTCTCCTGATCGCCCGCTCTCTCTCTCTCTCTCTCTCTCTCTTTCTCTCTCTCTCTCTCTCTCTCTGATCTGTCTTATGCTTACTCTCTCTGACAGATCTCTATAATCGCTCTACCTCTGCTCCCTCTTTATCTATCTCTGTCTCTAGTTGAGGTTAATTATGGGAACTTGGATTTTACTCTTCTTTCACTTCACTTCTTCTTAGATTTTACACCACATTGAATCGAAAGGAAAGGCGTGAAGTGAGAGAAGAAGAGAAGTTCCTTGAATGTGTGTTTAATCTTAGAATCGCTAAGTATATTTTCATTCCTGGCAAAGGGGTACCTCCCTTATGAATCGTATTAGGAATGGACATAAATTACGATTTATCTATCATTCTCACTAATCTTATGCTATATCATATGAAAATTATATAATATTTCATTATCTAAGTCTATCAGAAATTTAATTTCTCCTCTAGCCTCTCTTAAAGTTTATTTCGTAAGAGCATTCGCAATTCTTTCCATTCGAATTAAACTTTTTGTCGCGCTGCCTATTTTTGTTTGGAGCATTTTTATGATGCTCGTCTGGAGGCGCCAGGCATCCTGCTTCCTCTTCCTCCCTCCTAGTTCATGGGCTTTGCTGTGGCAGCAGTTTTATTTTTTCTCCTTTATTCCTTTGGCTTTCGCTCTCACTTGCAGCATTATCAGCTCATGCTTGTTCTTGTTGTGATTGGATTGCTTTGGCTTCGTTGCCTTCTCTTTGACGCCTGCTGATTTTTGTTTTTCGCAATTTTCGGTGAACTAATTTGAATGATTTTTAGTGGCTCGCTTGAGCGAACTCCTTAGGCTGTCCCCACCAAAGGCCCCCATATAAATTTCTAGTTTTTATTATCATATTTGTGGCGCTAGTTGCGCCCTGGGCTAAATGGCAATAATCATAAATTTTCCATCTGCAAACAAATTTTATGCACAAAAAAATGAAAGCAAAAAATTACAAATTGTGAAAATTGATGAAAATTGAGGAAAATGCTGTCAAGCAGAAAATATTCTGCATGTGTTAAATGTGCTATAAAATTATTAGAAATTTCAGCGGCTGAAGCTTAATTGATTCTTGCCAATTGCAAAAGGACTAATAAGAGGACGTCATGGAAGCTGATCCAGTCAATATTAACTTAAATAATTTATAAATAATTATAAATAATTTATATAAATGTATAAAGTATAAATATATAGACAGAGATATTGTGAATCCCTCAGCTTACTATGGAAACTATAGAAATTGTTGAATAAGTTGTATTCTAGATGTGAAATTAAATCAACATTTTTAGTGACATGACAATGACATTCATAGGTTTATATTTGCCAAAGCTCAAGCTTTTAGTATTTAATATATTTTGATATATTTTTTTGTGAATTGTGATGGTATACAAAATTCAAAATATACCAAATATACATATATATATATATATATATATATATATATATATATATATATATATATATATATGTATTCATTTTTGAATCTTGTATTGCAAGTCAGGCTTAAAACACATAATATAATTATCATTGCCGATTTTTATAGATAAGCAAGTAGTTCGAGCTTTCTAAAGCAGATGATAGACTCGTGCTGCGTATGGCATATACGAATACACTAAAAAAATTGCATGTCTCTAGCTTTTGTGGTTTCAGATGGACAGATGGATAGGATAGACCGATATATATATAGATCGACTCAGCGCGTAGATAGTATTAGCAGCATTTCCATTTTTCTAAAGAAAGCAATAATCTAATGTATTGTACGAATTTCAATAATCAATAATTTAATTAAATTATTTGAAGCATACCAAATAAATAGGGTTTTTCAATCCTAACCATCATCAATTATTTTTAGAGATTTTTTATATATTTTTTTTTAGTCTTTTATTATTTCTCAGCCAATTCATTTATCAATGATGACTCCAGCTATACGCCGGCTCGCTCGACTTCCCACAGTCTCATTTACTTTCAGCAACTGTCAATGGAATATGTTATTATATGGGCCTCCTACGCCCGCCCAGGCATAGGCTCGATCTCATTAAACACATTACACGATATTATTACAGTAAGGGGGAAAAAATATATAAAATACTCATGAACATATATCAAATTGCAAAATTTGCATATTTTTGGGGACAGGCCCTGCAGGCGGGGCGGGCGCGAACAATATGAATGAACCATGAATCATGAAGCAACCCCAAACGAGCGTCAATTGAGGTCACTTTCAAAGCCATGGACAGCCAGAACAGAACAGGAATTAGAAATGAAAACGCAATTTTGCAATAAAAATCCATTGCGACAAATAATGCGACTTGGCCAAGCCTTTAAATAATTACAAAAGAAAAAGAGACTTTCAAAATTACCAAATAACTTAATTGTTTTTTTCTTTTCATTTTTTTTTTTTTTTTTTCGTCCATGCTACGCCGTTTAGTGCGCTCGCTGTTATTATTTTTGTCATATTAGTGGCACAGAAGGTGGTCGAACCATAAATGAAAAGCAGAGGACCAGGTCTACGCGCTGCGTGCGCCAACAGCGCACGAAAATTTCCATTAAAATGCAATAAAGGACGCAGAAAAAAGCGAAAGTAAATTTATGAGAAAATAATAAAATTAAGAACGGAAAGAGAGAGAGAGAGAACCATTTGTGGGCTGGGCTGGGCTCACGGTGCGTATGTGTGCTATATGATTTGTCGTTATACTTTGGCTATATACTTTGGCCAAAGATTAAAAGAGTATATTGATTTTATGCCAAATGCGCCTTAGAGTCCGTCCGAAGCTATTGCAGTTAGAGACTTGATTTGGATCAAATTGTTATATTCAGATTCTGTTATATTCATATTCTGTTATATTCAGATTTTGTTATATTCAGATTCTGTTATATTCAGATTCTGAGATATTGCTATTCTGTTATGTTCAGATTCTGTAATATTTTTTTTATGTCATATTCAGATTATCCTATATTCATATTCTGTTGTATTCATATTGTGTTACATCCATATTCTGCCATATTGATATTCTGTTATACCCATACTCTCCTATATGGATATTCTGTTATATTCAGATTCTTTTATATTCAAATTTTGTTATATTACATTTCTGTTAATTATATATATATATTCATATTCTTTTACATTTATATTCAGTTATATTCTTATTCTCTAATATTAAAATTTTATTAATCATATATTCATATTCTGTCATATTCCATGTGTTTTTTACTGTCATATTATTTTATATTCATATACTGTTCTATTGAGTATCATTCAGTCGGTAACACTCGGCTGCAATGTTCTTCCTTTATTTTATTTTTTCTTTGAATATGCGCATACTGTGGACTTTATGGTCATTAGCACAATCACTCTACGCTGTGTGTGTGTGTGAGTGTGTGCTTGACCCCAGCGTAACCCATTGCGTATACATAATAATATTACGCATACGCTGCTTAGGCGCAGCTTTGTGCATGCCATGAAAGAAACCTTTGTAGCCTCTATTTCACTACATTCTCTTGTTTTCGTTCTGATATATGCTTTTGTAGTTCCTATGGTTATTTTATGACGCGACTGTGATATGTGTTTAAGGGTAAATTAGTTAGTTGAAGCACTTCGATTTCACATGAGAACAAAATTTGGGTCATTTGAGATAATAAAATTTACTTAGAGAATAAATTCAAATTTAACTCTAATAAATATAAATTAAATTCCTATTAATATAAATTAAGTAGGCTATATATGGAACAAAACTTTGAGTGAGCTTAAATATATAAATATATTAAGAAATAATAATAATGCGAATATTAAAAATAATAATAAAAGTATTAATAATATGAATAATATGAATAATAATAATAATAATATTATTAATTTTATTATTAATAATAATATTATTAATAATAACAATAGTTACAATAATAATGATTATAGTAGTAATAAAAGGAGTCCACTCAAGACGGCTACCTATGGGAAAAATGATAGATATAGACAGGAAAAATAGAAAGATAAAGATATAAAAGACAAAATCATCATCGATTGTTTTCAATACTAAGGAAATGCAGTGATTTCTTGTAGCTCTAGCCTTTGTGCCTTATGAGATCGCAGCGAACACATGGCCAGATGAACGCTGCTAGTTGAACTTGGCTCCTCGCGCTAATATAGAAAATATAGCTTTAGTCCAACTTCGTATACTGACTCTAGATCTGCAAAACTGGAGCCTACATAGCGTAGCATTAAGTCGTCTACTTCACTCTCGTCAAGTTTGATTTATTAACGTTTCAGTTTGTGCGCACAATTTTTTCACGTGCGTTTTTCACACAACTTGGTGAAAATGTAAATTACAATAATTATGTGTGGTCTGCCTCGTTCTACCTAATTTCCAGTTCACTTTCGCTACGGATTGCGTGCGGGCATGTTGAAAGAGGTCCTGCAGGTGCTGCACACGCCCAAACTGATTTGCCTTGATTCGCATTTTGATTAATTACACCAAGTCGAAGTTTTCTATAAGGCGAACATTTTTTGTGTTTATTTTTTTTTTTGGTTATTTTTATTTTTATTTGTATAATAATCTTTGTGGCTCAATCTTTTTGTTTGGCCTGTATGAAGATGGAAAACAAGAACAAGACACATTTCCGGCTATTACAAACTACAGAGCGAGCCACAGGCAGCTAGAGATATTTAGAGAGAGAGATGGGGAGGGAGAGGGAGAGGGAGCAAATGACCTACCATACAAGATTTTACATTCAGCTAAATTCGATAGAAGCTGTTGGCGCAGTTGGGCAAGAACTGAATAAACTGCCAAGAAGCATAAGATGATGATGAAGAAGAAGACGAAGCAGAAGAAGCAGAGGCTGAAGCACACAGAATTGGCCAATGCAGCTAGTATGCTAGACTAATCAGATACCCTGTGAACATGTGATAAAAGTGAAAGAGATAAAGTAGAGAGAGAAGCAAAGACAGATGAAGAAATAGAAGCTGAGAGAGAAAATTAAAGAGAAAGCAGAAAATAAAGAGACGAAAATAGAGAGAAGAAAAGAGAGACAAGAAAAAAGAGATAAGAAAAGAAAGGGCAAGAAGAAACCAAACACAATAAGAGAAGCAAATATTGGGATAAACAGAGAGAGAGAGAGAGAAAAGCAGAAAAGAACACAGAGAGAAATAGTAAGAGACAGAGGCAGAGAGTAAAGCAAAGAGGACGAGACAGGGGTAAAAAGAGAAACTGTGAGAGAACGAGAGGGATAGAGAGAAGTAGTGAGAATTAGAGAGGGAATATAAGAGAGAGAAAAAGTAAAAAGAAGAAGAGGAAAGACAGAGAAGCAGAAAGAGAGCAAAGAAGGAAGAACTGGAGAGAAGAAATGGCAGAAGCGAGAGGAGAGAAATAGAGAAGAGAGACGGCTTATATATACATATATATATATATATATATGTATATATATATATATATTAATGTATATATGGTGTATAGTTGGCTTATACTTTGGCCTACTGCTGTCTTATAGCCCCGTTTCTTCGCTAAATTGCAGGGCATAAATTGTAGAGGCAGCAACAGCATTTTCAGAGATCATTAATTAAAATGTTGCTGGACCAGTTCTTGAGCGCAGGCTGCGGGCAGCGCTGTCGACACCAGCCGCAAGAGCAATAGCAACAGCAGGCAAAAGTTACAGCAAGCGCAAAAGCTGCGGCCGCAATAGCAACGACAGCAACAGCAACAGCAACAGCAACAACAACAGCAGCAACAGCAGCAGTATTAATAAAAGATCGCACGCTTTTTTAATCAGCACTAGAACACACGCACACACACAGGCATACATATATATATATATATATATATATAGTTATATACACACACGCACACATGCATATGCATATGCTTTGCCTGGCTGTGCGTTTGGCCTCTAGCATACAAAGTGCGTTAGCCCATACCCGCTGCGTCCCCTTCTCTTGTTCTCTCTCTGTCTATCTATCGTTCTCTCTCTCTCTGTCTCTCTTTGTTCGCACGCATTCCATGCTTCGCTTTTGCTCTGCGCTTTTTGTGCTTGCTTCGCCTGCCTTTTGGCGCTGACATTCGCTGCGATGAGGTAATCGGCGACATGCGTATGCCTAGGCCTAGGCCTATGCGTATGCTCATGCACATGTCTGTGTGTGTGTGTGTGTGTGTATCTGTGTGTGCGTGCTTGTGCGTTTTTGGGGCTGAGTGCGTGAGCGCGCAGAGCTTTGTCGCTCACATTGCACGCGCTGCTTGCTGCCCTCTTCTAGTTGACTAGGTTCTACCGCTGTCCGTCCGCTCTGACGGTCTACTTAGTCGACGTCGCCGTCGTCGTTGCCATTGCCGTTGCCGTTGCCGTTGCCTTCAACGTCGTCGCACAGATTATGGCCCTTTGACATCCCATAAATTTCATGTCCACGCAGCGCAGCTCCACATTGTTGGAAGATTAACGCAAAACAAGCTACAAGAAAAGAAAAAGCTCCACAAAAATGCAAAAGCCGACATTAAAGTTACCCTAAAATATAGGTAAAATCTATAAGCAGGTCAGCTGCACTTAGTTAGATATCTCTCTTTATCCATGTCTCTCTAGCATTCTCAGTCGCTTTGTCTTATTTGTCCTCTATATGTTTCTATCACTCTCAATCTCTTTTTCTCCATTTTCTCTCTTTCTTTCTTTCTGTCACTTTCTCACTTTGTCACATTTTAGCACTCTCATTCGCTTTGTCTAATTTTTTCTCTATGTCTATTTTACTTGATTTGACGAATTTTTCCACTTTCCTGTCTCTCTCTCTCTCTCTCTCTCTGTCTCTCTCTCTGTCTCTCTCTCTCTCTGTCTCTCTCTCTCTTTCTCTCTCTCTCTCTCTCTCTCTCTCTCTCTCTCTCTCTCTCTCTCTTCTGTCCAATAGGTATTCCCCATGTCATCTACCTTCTTCTGTTACAAAACTTACTTTCTAGTCAATATACCCGACTGTAGTGCACACAACAATAACAATATGTAACTACATGTGTTGAAACTCGTTTGGCATTAAAGCTTTTTAGAAGTAATACATACATAGAAGCAATACATACATATGTAGAAATATATATACCTATATTCATATATATATATACATATGTATAATTATACTTTTACATATAAATGTCTATATACATACATACATATGTAAGCTATAAATCTGAACAATGCGCAATGGGCTCGCTTTTTTTCTTTTTTTTTTGCATTCACAAAATTCTGTGTAAATACATAGATGTTGTTATTGTTGTGGCTTGGTTGATAGTGCGACATGGTCGCGCCTCACTAAACACAAATTTTATATTTTTTCATAGAGCGTACTATTTTGTTGTTTGTGATTTTCATTGTTAGATGATCAGTTGCTATAACAATATGATTAAACTATGATTAAAACTAGTTTGGACACGCTACTAAATGCATGAAATCATAATTTAATATGCATATTGAATATTTATATTTTTATACTTGCCAACTACACTGAAAAATGCTTTAAAAAATTTTATTTAAATTATTTTAGTAAAATTTGACTTCATATTAATGTTATTTCCATTTGTTGGCTCACATTAACGATCGCAATTGCTGATTGGCTTAAGCTTGAGCCATTTTACAGTTATCTACGCTCAAGCTGCACACACAAGTGCAACAGCTGGCGATCTCCACAGCAATCGCCATTTTTGCGCATCCAATGGGAACCAGTTTGCAAATGTTCTATGTGGCTGTCTCGCTCGCACACACGCGCGCGCACTGCTGCAGTTATGGTGAAAGCTGCGCGACCATTGCAATTTATATGCCAGCTGTCTCGCTCGCACTGCTGCGATCAGTGCCGTTTGCTGATGTTGCGGCATTTGCTCAAAGAAAACTAATTAGCCGCAAATTGGCAGACATGATAGAAATGTGTTTGTTATTTTTTTTCTTTCTTTCTGTTTTACTTATGCAGCATTTGTTGTCATTTGTTGTTGTTGCCTTTTGCACATCATGTAATGGCTAAAATGATTGATTAACTCGAGCCTAGGGCCCTGCAGGCCGAACTATTGCTTATGCCCCGGTCAAAGTTGCTTAGGCCAGAGATGCGCAAAAACGTTTGCCTAGTTCTAATTGTTGTTGTTGCCTGTTTGCTGTTGCTGTTGCTGTTACTCGTTGCTCGCTGCGGCAACTTAAACAAAGTCATTAATTTGCAATTAGTTTTGAGGCAGCGGCACGCGTGGGAATTGAAGTTGGAATTGAATTTGAAATTGGCTACGATTTGCTTGTGCTGTGAAACTTTGTTCAGCAAAAGGTTCGCTGGCAACAAGAAATGCTTTTTAATTACATAGGGACTCCAGCCGAACCGAGCCCTCCTCCTGAAGCACTTTCTTTTAAATATTCACAATTGCCTTCAGTTTCTGTTTTATTGTTGCCGTTGCTTACGCTCAATTGAATGCTTCCGGCTGCACAATTTTTGCTCCAGTTTATGCATAACAGTGCCATAAAAAATGTAGGCTACAGACATAAGCTCAACTAGATAATACCCTATACAAAGGGTACAAATAGAAACCGAAAAGAAATTCTGGCTTCATATTTTCTCGCAAGCAGATCAAACACTTTTGATTGAAACCGACATTTATAGGGTATACAATAAGCACTGGAATATGTCTTAAAACAACATCGCATCGACTTTTGCTTTGGGGTTGCTTAGCACATAAAAATGCGTGCAAGTTTTTCAGCATTTTCCATTTTCCAGTTTTTGTTTTCCTTTCGTTTTTTTTTTTTTTTTTTTGCCCATTTTGCTTTTTGCATAAAATAAATATAAATAAAACATAACAAAACTGTAGACAATAACTAAGAAGAAGACATTGGACATTTGTGGAAATATTTGGTGGTTAGTTTTCTGCTGGTTTCTGCGTAATTTAATTTATGCTTAACCTTTCAGAAGGTCTTCTAATGGAATCAAGTACTTAATGTTATGATGTGATTATGCTCCTTATGAGCATGAAAAGGCCAAGCAGAGAAACAGAGAGAGAGAGAGATTGGGAGTGCGAGTGATTGTAATGCTGTCTCATATGTATTCGGATTGTGGGGATTAAATGTTGTGTTTGTTTAGTAAATAAGATGACTTTTTCTCATCTTTATTTATGCAAAGCTTTCGGCTGAAAAAATAAAAATATTTTTTTTTAAATTCAAGACAACTACTTGTGGCATTCAGTGTCAGATATTTTGCTTAAAGTTTAAAGAGCATTCTTTAAATATTTTTAATTATTTTATGTGATAAATAAATGTATAAAAAAATAAATGAATAAAAATAATTATTAAATACAAAAAAATCTAATGTTAATTTTAAATATAAAAGTAATTTGTTAAATGAAAAAAAATATATAAAAGAAAAAAAAAAATAATATACAAAATTGATTTTTTTATTAAAAAAAAATTTTAAAAATGTATATTAAATTTATGTGTGTAAAAATAACTGCAGTAATATTAAAAAGTAAATAAAAAAAAAAAAACAGTATTAAAAAAATATTTAAAACAACTCAAAATATTAAATAATATATATAAAATCTAAATGCATAAAAATATAATGATATAAACTATACTCTATTCTCTTTTCTCTATAAACAGAACCTCAAGGTCATTGTTGTATCTTTTCTTATTTCATATAAAACATTTTCATTTATTTTTATGTCTTTGGCTTAATTTGACTTCTTTAAAGTCCCAAAGGAATCTTAGCGCTTTTAAAGTTTCGAGCAATCTGCCAGATGTTGCCTTGTGGTGCTGCCCCCAACTCCCACTGAACTCCTGCTCCTGCTCTTGCTGCGCCTGCCTTGCCCATAGCTGCTCCTTCCACTTATCTCTCACTTTCACCCAACCCCAATTCACAGAGATTCTATGACCATCTCAGCTGCTTCTTTTTTTGTGCCCAACCCAGCGGGTACCATAGATTACATAATTGCCCGGTGGTTGCACACAGACTGAGGCAGCGGCAGCGGCATCGGCGCCAGCAGAGGCAGCAACGCCAACTGCGATTGATGGATTGCATTCTGAGTGTTGCCACAGCGGGCAGCGCAGTGACGGTGGGCAGGCGACTTAAGAGGGGGCAGCACAATTCTCCAACTGAGGCATAAAAAGAGCGAAGATCAAAGAAAAAAACAATTTACTGAAATTGCGGCGTCAGCAACAGCAAACGCAGCAGCAACATTGCAACATACAGCACAAACAGAGAAATATATATAGAAAGAGAGGGACTGAGAAAGAGAGACAGAGAGAATAAGACTCAGTCTAAATTATATGCAATGACCTATTTTTGGGCACAGAAAAAATGTACAACATTTTTTCAACTAGAATTGCATAGCAAGTCGGCATATAGGTCTAGGAGAGTGAGAGAGAAAGATGGAGAGAGGGAAGCGAAGAGAGTGTGTGGCAAGAGATCAACGTGCGTCAATTAGATGTGAAGCGCAGCGCAACGCCACCCACAGCAACAATTTTTTTCGATTTTTTTTTTGAATAGCTGTTGTAACATGTAAACTGTCAACTGTAAAAGTACAGTAAACACTCAATAAGAGTGAAGCTATGAATTTTTATGAATTTAATAAAATAAAATTACATATATATATATGCATATTCTACAACAAATTCTTATATATTAATTAAAAAGAGTAACTAAAAAATGTATACATAAATAAATAAATATAATCATAAATAAATGAGAAAAGTCATATAAATAAATATAGATTAACATATATGAGATAAAACAAATAAATAGAAAAATGCATATAAAAACTAAATAAATTGTCAATAAAAATAAAACATTGAAAATAACAAGAAAAATAATTTTATTATATATATTGTATTAATTATATTACTAAAAATAATTAAAAAACTTTGTCGAGCCAATAATAATATTAATATTTAATAATATTATTTAAGAATAATAAAACTATAAATATGAATAATAATAATAATAATAATAATAATAATAATAATAATAAATGATTATATTTGTAATCCACCCATGCCAGTTTTTACTGTACTCTCTTCTCTGTATGCCTGTAATTTGCATGCGTAATGATTATCACCGCCTGCTCTGGTTCTCTACCTTTCCCATTGAGCTGGCTGTCCCCAGCTCTTACAGCACGATGCGTCGCATTGTCTGCCACAAAATGTGTCTCGCTTTGGTGTTGTTGCTGCTGATATCTCAAATCTCGTATCTTGTTGCTTCGAATACTGCGCAGCAACTGCAGCGAGCGACAGCCGGCAGTCAACACATGCGTGCGTGACCCAATTTTCCATAGCTTCCCCTGCCACCGGCCTTAGTTCGCTAATAGAGCAGCGCTTTGCTCTAGTTCACAAATTGCCCTTTGAACTACGACGCCACAGAAATAAAATTTGGAATAAAATCGAGTCTCTATTTGGCTGTGAATGCAACTTGTCAATCAATCACGATTGATGATGAAGGAAAGAAAAGTATATATTATATAAATATATATATATATATAAATATATAAATCAATCATTGGCTTGATTGATTGAAGAGTCAAAAATAAGCTTCGGTTTATATATATATATATATATATATATATATATACATCTCTTCTTTTGACTCGTCAATCAATTTATCATTACATTGATTGATATTTGTTATATGTACATAAGAATGTTTGCATGTATAATGAAATGATATAAATATAAAGAACACTTTTTTTCTTATTGTAAATTTTATTACTCAATCATCAATCAAACTGATTGAAGCATGCCTGATATTTATTAACACTAAATCTTATATTTTCTAAAATATATAGAATATTAAGTTCATAATATTAATATGTAAAAATAATAAAAGAAAATTCATTTAAGTTGCTCAATCAAAATGATTGATGCAGTTTGTATGTCTTCATTTAATACATTAAAAATCTAAAATTGTTCAAGAAACTTAAATCTAAGAGTTGATAGGTAAATTTTGTGCTTCGCTCTAACTGTAACTACTAAATCAATCAAACTGATTGATATGTTGCGACCTGGGCAAATACCTGAAATCTTTGACAATTGACACTGTTAACTTCTTCGAAGTTCATTCACCCAAGGTCTGATAATCGATTTGCTTGAAAGAAGAAGAAGCAGAAAAGGTAAACAAAGATTGGTGGGGTTGAGCTTCAGGATTTATGAGCTGCGAGCTAAGGTAAAAAAGCAATCAATGTCGTCGTCCTGTTTTTTTTTATATTTTTTTTATATTTTATTTGACTAGCGCCCGCGTCCTGATTGTGCGTAATAGAGCGTTAAACTCTTCAGGCAACAGCCTTTTTGCCTTGGCTCTCTTGCTCGGCAATGTCGGAAGAAAATCAGCGCAAGGACGTTTCCTCTAGTCGTGGCGCAAAAATTATTATATTAGCATCGCCGCCCGCCGCCCTTCTAAAGGTAGTAAAAATTATGTGTAAAATGTCCTTGAACCCCTTTTTTTCTGGCTTGCATTTTTTACACTCTAAGCTCCTTGCGCTGTGTCCTCATTTCGTTATATCCTTAAAGCAGCAACAGAAAGGATTATTTAGAGGGCGTCATTGTTTTGAAATTATGGCAGCATTTTCCTTTTAGTCTTTGCCTTTGTTTTTTTAACTTCTTTTTTTTTGTCGTCGTCGTCACAGTTTGTAATATGTCAAGCCAGCCCAAACCACCCCACACACCTCCGCCTTGCTCACTCTCCCTCTCTTTCCGCCTCTTCTTTGGAAGGCTCACAGCGGGCTTTTGGCGGTTTTCTTTAAATTGTCGTCCTTATTTTTAAAATGTTTTTTTTTTTTTTGCTTCCTTTTGCTTTGATGTCAGTCAAAACAACTTTTTTTTCTTTCTTTGGTTTTTTGATTCTTGCGGTTTTTTGTTTTTCCTTTTTCTAGGAATCGCCGAAGCGAACGATATGCTAAGCGATTGTTAAAGCGAGTTGGCAGCGGCGCTCAAAAGGCAACTTGTTGATTTGATGATTCTATGCCAAGATGAAATGAGAATGACAGAGAGAGAGAGAGAGAGAAGGAAAAGAGTGGGGGATATATAGAGAGAAAGAGTTAAGTGAACAATGTGGGCGGGGCGCCAATTGCGAAAAAGTTGATTGGAATGGGGCTAAATTGAGTATTATGTATATTGTTCAGAAAAATATTTTCTAGATATTAGATACGAGATATTTACAGATATTTGTAGATATTATTTATTATAATAGGACTGCCAATTGTGTAGGAAATATATATTATTAGAGACTTAAAATACATTTATATTTCTAATTAATCTTAAATATATTCATATACATCCTCATTATCATATTATTAATGTATATATATATATATATATATATATATATATATATTATATATTATTTTACATATTCAAGACAATATCACAAATTTGATAATATAAATGCTTATCGATGATCAATATATCGATTTATCGCTCTTACTTGTATGTTAAAGTCATCGAGAGACACCTAAAACAGAGACAAAAGCAAAACTTACTTAAGAAATTAGTTAGGAATATCTTTCTTTGCATCATCAGTTATTATCAGTTATCGATAAATATTATTTTAGTTTTACTTAGTTCAGTTCCAAGAATTTGTTGTGAGAAAACTGGCATAATAAGAGCATATGGAGCATGCTATTGTCCAACTAAAGTTGCAACTAGTCTATGTATACTAAACTAGTCTAGTATAGATTATTCTCAACTATTTGTAAATATATCTTTATCTATTCATCAACATATAAATATGAATATAAATACATAGCTAAATATATAAAAATTTCTTATAGATCAGCTGCATAGCTAATTTCATTTAATTGCGGTGTCAAATTGACGCACTCTTTGGGCTATGCTCTCATTAAAAACTAATTTTCTGCTGCAAATCGATAAATATCGAAATTCGACAAACAATTGCAAATGAATTGAATAGAAAATCAGTGCCAGAAAATTATGTATGTATATAAAAAATTACTATAATTATAAAAAAAATATATATATATATGTATAATATATGTACATATATCCATATACTCTATGTAACTATGTATGTATGTATGTGTGTACATACATGCACATTAACTTACTTGCCTATCTGCTCTTTAACCTCTTGGCTTGTGCGTTCAACAATATTTTCATCTACTGATTTAAGACCTAATCTGAAATTAATTATTGCTGTTTGATATAGGCCGTGTTTTAGGGTTTAACTGTAAATACTTCCAGCACATATAATCTAAGCTCAAAGGCTGTGCTTTACTCACTCTCGTTCTCTCCTCTCTCCCTTACTCACTCTTTGATTCGTTCTACAAACCTCTCAGCTGCTATTATTTCATCTAATTAGCACAATTGCTGCCCTAGACACAATTTTACATACACACATACACATACATAGATACATACATACATGCGTGTCTTTGTATGTAATTCCTAGCTCAATATATGAAACAATTTCATTGTCAAGTGTGTTTGCTGTCTGTTGGCCTAACTGCTTCAAACCAATTTAAAAGCAAAAAAAAAATGACAATAAAAATGAGCATAAAGCGCACTCATTGCAAGCGACAAATCGCATACAAACACACATGCACACACTCACACGTATGTATGTATGTATGCATGTATGTTTGTCTGTACAACATACACATTTCATGTGCGCCAAATGATATCATCTTATCTGAAAGCGCAACAGAAATTGTTCAGAGCGCTTCATAAAAAATAAATAAATGCGTGCGCCTGTGTGCGTCACACACAAATTCACACACACACACACACACACAGACAGACTTGTGTTTTTGTGCAATTGAAAAGCTTCAGTTCCAAGGAGCAGGAGGCGGGGGCGTTGTCGAGCGAACATCGAACGAAAAAGAGACAAGCGAAAAAATGCAGTATACACACATAACCAAAAAATGTTGCTTAGGCGGCGACGAAAGAGTCACACGCACACACACACACACACACACACACGCTCGCACACATAGCGCTACATAATTGCCAAATAGTGTATATAACAGGCCTACGCAGCGACGCAGCGCGGCGCAGCGCAGTAACAGCGGCGCAGCAGCAGCAGTCAAAGTGCGAGTACATAACAAATAAATGCTAAAATTTCACAAAAAAGCAAACGCACACACAGACACACACACACACGCACACAGACACAAACGCAGCTGCAAAAGTGCGTTGCGTTAATGGGCAGTGCGAGCGAGTGGGTGTGCGTCTATAGCTGGCGCCAAAATATGGAGCATACATATACATATGTACATATAAATGTATTTATATATGTATATAAACCGCCCCAAAAACTGTACATAGCCAAGTGGCAGCAGCAGCAGCAGTGCCAGTGGCAGTGACAGCAACAAAAAGTGCTGTAGCTAAGCAAAAATGTGTGAGGGCAGCCGTAGTAAAGTGCGTGCAGCACTGCAAACGGTAAAGCAAACGAGCAACGTCGTCGTCGTCGTCGTCGTCGTCGCAGTCGGCGTCTATGTTGGCGGCCATGCCAAAATACGCAATACGTACGCATACACACGCACAGGCTTGCATACACGCATATAATGGCCTGCATTGGTGTGTGCGCAGCAACTACCAAAGCTCTTTCTTATTGGATTTCTCGTAGGCCGCATTGACACGCACACTCACGCACATTGACAACCAGAGAGTATGATAGAGAGCATTTTAGCGGGGGCCGCTCACGACGCTACGCTGCCACTGCTACACGTGCTTCTGTTTGGACTGCGACTGCGACTGCGACTGCGAGAGAGACGCCGTTCTCACTCTTCTCTACGTTCTTTGCATGGTTGTTGTGTGCAGGCAGCAGCAGCAACGCCGCAGTTGTATTTTATGTTTTGCTTTTGCTTTTGCTTTTTTTCTTGTGCTTCATTTTGCGCGCGCTGAGAGCGACATGCGCGCTCTCAGCAGGGGAAGTTGGCTGCCGCAAAAAAAGCTCTTGCTGTAAATTGAATGCGTATTGTTATGCTTGCTGCTATTTTGTTCTTCTTGTTGTTTCTTTTGCTTTTGTTTTGCCGCTGGAAGCAGCGAAGGAGAAACGAGTTTTTTTTCGCTTGTGTTTGCGCTCAAAACGTTTTGCTCTTTGAGTGATTTTCGTTCAAGAACGTTTAATAAATATAAGAAAAGCAGCTAATTTGAAGGCTTTTGTTATTGTTCAAATGAAAAACAATTGAAAGTTGATTAAAGTTGGTATCGTTACTGGACACTTGTGGGAAATGCAATAAAATAAAAGTCAATTTGCTTTGGTTTTTGTTAGCCAATTCAAAGCGAAATTTTTCTATTGTTTTATTTTTCTTTTTCTATTGCAAATCAAGTTTGTTCTCTTGATTTGAACTTGAATGCGTTGGGTTGAGCGACTTTGTATCCTTGCACCTGGCCAGCTGATGCAATCAGAGTTCAGTTGTCCCGCCCCGATCCTGCTGCCTGCCCGCCTGCTGTGCCAAAAAGCAAGTTTTTATTTTTCGTAGCATTTTCCGCTCGAAGGAGTTGCGAAAGGACTCGCGATTAGCTCATGCGACTTATGCAATTTGCCTGCACACACATGCAAAGAGAGCGAAAGAGAGAGGGCGAGAGCAAGCAATGAAACTCACCCCCAAGCCCGGCTGAGAGCGAGAGGTCCTGCGAGAAGGGGCGGCAGTGCATACACAAAAAAGGAAAGCCAAGAGAAAAAAAAAAAAACAAAATTGCAGCAATGACATCATAGGCCGCCACTAGCAGCAACTGAACTACAGTTAAAAAAAACGTTATATTTAACTGAATTTGACTTAAATAAACCATAAATGAACTCAATTCCGTTCTTCGGCAAAGACCAAATCCAATTTGAACATTGCACGTCGTGCACTCCAATTGGATTAAACGCGCAAAAAACATTGCACAGCCGCTGCGCAAGTGCCTGTGCATGTGTGTGTGTGTGTGTGTGTGTTTGTGTATGAGAGCGCGTGAGAGAGCGCAAGCAACCGAATTCAATGAAAAAACAGGCTTTTGCTTTTGCTTATGCTTGCTTGTGTTGTGTGTGTTTTTTTTTTTCGCTGCGCTTTGGTGCGTTTGCTTGTCATTTACTCTCTTAGAGCTGTTGCTCTGCTGCTGTTGCTCTGCTGCTGTTGCTCTGCTGCTGCTGCTGCTGCTGCTGCTACTACCGCTGGTGCTGTTGGTGGTTGCTCTGCCACTGCTTGTGTGTGCGTGCACTTTTGTTGTATTATTGTCGCCGTCGCCTCTGCCTCTGTCTCGTAAGCCATAAACGAATTTTTTGAGTTCATGCTCGTCTATTCGGCACTAGGTTTCGGTGTGGCGCAGCTCGCAGTCGCAGCGTTTGTTGTGTGCATTTCTCGTCTCGTCTAACGGCAACAGCAAAACAGAAGCTGACTGCAAAAAAAAAAAATAATAATAATAATAATAATAATAAATACACAAAAATCAAAACTAAATTACATTTCAAAATTACAAAGCAAATTTTCTCAAAAAAAAAAAAGTAAAATAAATAAATTATTTATTTATTACGAACCAAGCAAAACGGAAATGCAGCAGAAAAACAAATGAAAATTGTTTTGAAAATTGTGCACAAAATATTTTCTGCTAAACAACAAAAGTTCCCTCAAATTAAACTGTTTTTAATTTATTATTTAAGTTTAGTTCATATTTAAAAAGAAAAAACCAAAATAAATAACGTCCAAGGCCGGCAAACAAAATACACACGAAAAAAGGAGAAAAAAAAAACAACAAAAATTATTACAGTGTATGCACAAAGTGTGTGCCTACATGTGTGTGTGCGTGCGTATGTGCGTGTATTTGACAAGTGATTGAAGGTAAATTCATTGTTTATTGTTATTAAACAATACAATACAATACAAATAAAATAAAAAGAGAAATAAAATTGTAGATAAATTAAAACAAACAGCAAAAGGTTTTTGCAATAAAAAATTTTTAAAATGTGTAAAATAATATAAATAGAAAATAAAAATAATAAAGGAATGTTTTATAAACATAATTGAAATATTAAAAATAAAAAATTATAAATTAAAAAAAAAAAATCAAACTAAATTTGAAAATAATTTTTAAAATTTTACGCGCCCAAAATTTTTAAGAATTATGGGAACATAAACTCAATCTATATATAATATATATGTATATGCTAGTTTTTGTATATACATTTTCTCCAAGTGCATTTTATGTATCTTTAAGATACTTTCCCAAAATGATGAAAGGACACAGTGTGCGCAGCTCTACAAGTTTCTTAACTCGTTCCGGAAGAAAAACCCTATAAATGCAATAAATGCGTATACCAATTACAATTGTGCGTAACTCTAGGCGTGTGTGTGTGTGTGTTTGTGTAGTGTGTGTGTGTGTGTATTATGATCTTTAGCATAGCGAATGGGGTTGCTCGGCAACATTGCAACTGGAAACTGGAAATGGGAAAAGCGGAAAGCAAAAAACTTGTGCATTTTTATAATCAAGCAACAACAAATACAGCAATAATAATTACAACAACAACAAACAGTAAACCACCCTGTCCGCCCCTCAGGCAAACCTATGCAAAAGATGCGAAGCTCAAGAAAAACAACCAAAAAGAGAAAGAAACAAAAAGTGAACCGAATTTGAAACCCTTGCAAAGAGACACGTGTGTGCGTGTGTGTGTATGTATGTGTATATATGAGTGTGTATCAAAAGTGCATAGGTCATTAGGCAAGGATTTTAAGAGATATATAAAAGACAGTATATGGTATATATGGCTAAGACACTTGTTTGAGAGAAGTGCGAAAAAGAAATTTTATTGGGAGAAAAGCGGGAACTGAGACGGTTCAAAAAATATTTATAAAACAAGAAAATATTAATGGAATAAAATCTATACATTTTTTATTATTGATTTATGCAGAAATATTGCACATAAATAAAATTTACACAAATTCCAATTGGAATTCCATTTAATTTTTAATTTGATATGCATAAAAATATATTTTTAAAATTGTCTTAAATATTTTTTGATTTTAAATATATTGAAACTAGATAGGTAAAATAATATTAATGATATAAATAATAAAAAAAAAAATATTTTAAAATAAACAGAAGACAAATATCTTAAAAGAAAAAATCTATGAATAATATTACTATAAATTGCGAGACACAAATTTACAAATACAAATAAGTAATGAAAATAAATTAATGATAACAAATAAAATTAATTAATAGTAATTAAAATTCTAATATTATTAGTGCTATTAAAGCTAATGATGAATTGTACTCAAAACTAGTTTGAAGTCAAACTGAATATATAACTATTAAGAAACTCAATAGATTTAGAAATATTCTAGTATACAGTAAACATAGTTCGATCTGTGAACCAGTTCAAATGTGTAAAGAATCGTATTCAATAGTATTGAACTACTGCATCTGTTTCGTATTCCCATTCATATTTAGCACTTGAAGCGATAAGAGTTGACAATTTCCTGATGGAACTCGGTGAAATATTTCACAGCTACAAAACTGAAAAAAAAAAGTCAACTAAAAGCTAGATTATAGACAAAAACCAGAGCCACGAAACGCGTTGCAATCTGCGAGCTAAGATTAAACAATTAATGGAAGCAGCGTTTGGAAGCAGATAAGAAAAATAATTTTTGACATTTTTCAGAATCTAAAGGCGAAGCTAATCAAAATTAAAAAACAAAAAAAGGGCAATCTGAAATTCATAATGTATAACATTTTTATAATATGAAATTGGAAAAAGCTGGAAAGCAAAAGTATATGAAATAAATATATTAGACTAGATTAGAATATAATTAGTTAGCTTTTTAATATTGTCAACTGACTGCCTCAGATTATTTGTATCTAGAATTTCACATGCGTTCAGGTCAGCAAGATAAATAGATGCTAAGTTTTTAAAAGCTTATCTTAAAATAAAACAAAATAACCTTTAAAAAATAAATAAAATAAAATAATTAACTATAAAAATATATAAAAAATATATAAAATTCACATTGTAAATATAAAAATTGTAAACCAAAAATTACAACAATTTATATATATACTAATGCAACTCTCCACTTTTGTTGCAGGTCTCCAATGTCCCTGTGAAAATGTCTCCACGCAGCAAGCACGTTCACAAAAACGAAAAAAGGCGACTGCAAAATTGCCGCATGCAACAAAATGCAATTTTTGAACATTTAACTAACTAAAAGAATATTGGGAAAAAATATAAATTTAAATACAAAGAAATTCAAAAATGAACTGAAAAATATTAAAAAAAAAAACTTTAAGCAAATGCAAAATTGGCAAAATATAAATTTGGGCTAACAAAAAATTTAAAAAAAAAAAAAAAAACTTTTTTGGCAAGCTGCGTGCAAAAGGAAAAAAATCTAAATATATTTGGCTAAACTCTAAAAGCAAAAGGAAACACAAAAACAACAACAACAAAATCAATTAAATGTAACTTTAAGCAAAACCGAGAAACAACAACAAAAGCAAAAATCAGCTAAATTTCGAAATCAAGCAAAAACCGCTAACAAATTTAAAGCCAACAACTAAATTGGAAAACCTCTTCAAAATTATTGGTTCGGACAAAACGCAATACTAAACACAGCAACAACAACAACAACAATAACAGCAACAGAAACAACAACTACAACAACTACAACTACAACAACAAGCAGCAGCAAAATAAATAATATATAAAATAATAACAAAAATCGCGTGTGTTAGTTTGCATAAAAATTTCGTTTCGATAAAAAACAAAACAAAAAAATTTAGAAAACAAAAACTGAAGAAAAATAAATATAAACAAAACAAAAATCTATGCGTAAAACATATTTATGTATAAATATATATATTTAAAAAAAAAAAAAAAACAAACAAAATATGAAAATTTGGTAAACATTTTTGATAGTAACCGAACTGTAAAGAAAAACAAAAATTTAAATAACTTTTGATCTAAGTGCAGTGAAAGTGCAAGAGAAAATTAAGTGCAAGAAAATTGCAATTGAGTAAAAATTAATACAAGATTTGTAAACATTTTATACGATTGAAAAACTAAGGCGATTTTCATTTTGGATTAACACGCAGCACTTGCAATTGGATTTTAAGGTGAGCTTTTCATAAGACCTAAAAATATAATAAATAATAAAAAAGAAAATTAAATGTTTTCTATTATTAATCTTAAGTTAAATAATTAAGTATGAAGAATCTCTACAATTCATTGACCAAAGCTTACTTCTATCTATTTAGCAACTAAGCTTGGGATACAGCTGCTACTACTATTCTACACTCCAAGTCTCCAAAGTAATTTAGTCGAATCTTAAGCAAATGCACTCCAATAGCTACTATACATTGACCATTGAAGACTACTAATAGCTCTGCATTGCTCTTCTTCTTTCTTAATAATTATACCCTACTCTACATACTCTTCTTCTACCCTAGAACTCTACACTTGCTCAATTCAGTTACAATAATGATTACTTTTCTAATAAGAATAAATCATTTAACATGTCAACTCTCCACATTCGTTCACTCTCCACTTTTATTTAATTATTTTAATATTTTATTTTATATTTAATCTATAGATTCTGATAAGACTTAGCTCATCTCTGCTCGTTTGACCACTCAACTCTCCACTTTATATTCCTCTTAAAAACAATGTTATATCTAAATGCATATTTAAGCTAAGTACTCTACACTACGTCTCTATACTCTCTGAAACTTTCAGATTATATGCTTATAAGTATATTTCGATTTATACTATAAGTCTCTACTACACTCTCTAAAACTTTAGACTAGCTTGACTCAAAAACATATATATTCCATTGTATAGCTTTATCTCAGAATGCATTCGGAATTAGCAGTCAACGACTCTACACCTTAGCTCTCCACTCATACTCCAACGACTTTTAAGTATATACACTTATTAGCTACTCCATATCTTAACTCTCTTGAAAAGAATGCATTTCCTATTCGATGCCCACTACTCTATACTTGAAACTCTTCAAACAATTTCAGTGCTCGGCCTAACCTCCAATGTCATTCAATATTTATGTTAATTGCGCAGCGCATTTTCACTTACACAACACTAAACCAACACTGGCCACTCCCCCTGACAATGCTGCCCACCCCCCACATCGTTTCACTTCACAGCAAAAAAAGAAAAAATATTGTCACACTTAGTTAAAACCAAGTAAACATTTTTTCGAAAGTTTTCTTTTTTCCTGTTTGTTTGTATCTTTTTTATGCTGCAAACATTTGCAAACATTTCGCAGACGCACTACGCATATAATTATTATTATAATTACGCACAATTATAATTTATGCAAAGACAAATAATGAGAGAAAAGAGAGCTTGAAATTGTTGCTTTTATTGTGTACGCACTTTTGGTATATGATTTATGAGCGTCAGCGTTGCATATTAATAACAATTAGGCGACAACTGAAGAAAAGCAAAAGTTACTCAGGCACACACCAATGCAAACACACACACACACACACACATGCGAACATACGCAACGCATAACATTTTTTTTTTTTCTTCTTTGCATAAATTAAACTTTTCTTAGCGCTGTTGCTGCTGCCGCTGCTGTAGCTGCTGTTGCGTCGCTGCTAACACGCAACCCCCTCGCGGCATTGACGCCGCTGCCAGCGTCGCTGCCACTTTGACCTACTTTAAGCGCAGCGCGTTCCAAATTTTTATGCGTTGTATGTACGGCGGTTCTCCTTCCTCTCTCACTCTCTAGCTCTCTCACCGTCCGGCACGCTCGCTCGCTCGCTGCGTGCGCTTAAATGTAGTGGGCCTGGGCCTGGGCCTGGGCCTGGGCCTGGGTCTGGGTCCAGGCCTTCCGCATTTAATTAAATGCAACAACAATTTGGTTATTTTCAACCTTTGTTTTACGTGTGCTTCGTTTTCGACTGTTTTCTTTCTTTGCTCTACCATTTGCTATTGTGTTTTGTTGCATTTTCACTTGTCGGAAGTGCGTTTTAGTTGTCTGGCCTCTCAACCTTTCAGTGTTGCCGGCTCGCTCACACGCATTGCGCAATCGTTCGGCTTCCTAGAATACACAAAGCTCCTTACCCACACCACCCTGTCTGCTGTTGTCTCTCTCGCTCGCTCAAGCGATGTGCGTCGTAGACTGCGCGGCTTTCTGAGCTGACGCAATGCAATGCTGCTGCTGCCGCCGATGTTGTTGTTGTTGTTGTTGTTGTTGTTGCTGTTGTCGTCGTTCGCAGTTGCGCAAAGTGCGTCGCAGTTGCTGCGCCTATGCAGTGCAGTTGTGTGCGTTGTTCTTACCCCCTGCCCCTTGCGCGCTCGTCTTGCGTGCACTCATTAGAGCTATTTCGTTTACTTCTTCTTCCTCATGTGCTGCGGCTGCTTTAATAATTGTGGCATTTTATGACCTGCCACTGCAGTTGCTTGAATTTTAATGTGTCGCCTACCAAGAAAAGCGATTCAACATAACAACAACAGCAACGAGCACGAAAACAAAACCCGTCAATAGCTTTAACCGAAGCGCAGTTGTTATTACAGTTGTTTAGCTGTTGACATAGCACTAGAGTGACAGGCATTCAATCCATCTCGCTCTCACCCTCTCACTGCAATTGGCCGCTGCGTATGCACTTTCCAAAAATACGCAAAGCCATTGTAATGAGAGCTTTTTATTGTTTAAAATTGAAGTTGAAGTTTTTCTTACGCCGCAATTCCCTCAAGTGGCTCATAAATTTGCTTAGCACTGTAAACAAATGCTGAATAATTAATAATCAACGGTCTACATAAGCATACGAGCGAGCGAGCGAGCACACATACATACAATATGCGTAACTGCACATTTGTCTTCTTTGCCGCTCTTCGTTATTGGAAATGGCAATGGCAGACAGCGCACAGTCGTCCAATGCTTCTGTCCCATGCGAGCGAGACCCGCAACGCAACGTAACTAACAACGCCCATGAAATGCGTTTTCTACTTTGCTCGCACACCCATACATGGTCGGCACACAGACAGACATGCACACGCACACACACACATGCCCACACACACATGCCCACACCCACATGGTGAGGGTGATTTGCTTACTCTAACGGACGCAACTCTACGCTATGTATTGAGTGCATGCAAAACTTTTTGCCAGCACATTTGCCAATACCTGCGAGCGAGTGAGCGCGCGCTACCGAATGAGCATGAGTGTGAGTGTGAGTGTGAGTGCGAATGCGAGCGCGATTGCGATTGCGAAATGGAGCAAAAGGCAACTGGCAATTAGCAGCTGGGGAATAGTTTGCGCCAAAGCATTGCACATAGGCTTTGCCATATCTGGCAAACAGTGTGTATATATCACATGCACACTTACACATACATAGGCGGCACTAGACGCACACCTACACACCGCACACAGATAGCATTTGTTGTATCGCGCTGTGTGTGTGCTTTAGGCCCATAGGCCAAACAACAATGGAGAAAAACAAATTCAAAATGAACGACACTGACAGGTTTTCGCTGTACTTAAATAATATGAAATAAAAATATTTGCTTTCTGTGTTTCTTGTTTGCCCGTTTTTATTTTTTATTTTTTTTTTTTCTTTTTCTCTTGCTTTCATAATGAATTTGTCTTGCGTTTTTGATAAGCTTAATTAGCAGCACATAAAAAAGCGTTGATTTCGCATGTTTTTATGACAACTTACATTTTCCTATACGCAGATGTATTTGTGTAAATATATGTACATATAGTTGTGCAGTGCAAATCCTAAGTTTATGCGTGTAGCACATTCTTTTTGTTTTGTTTCTTTTATAGGTCATAAAACATGGCCATAAAATTGCGCATAAATTAGTAGATGATATTATTTTTACAGGGTGTTAGTTTGAGAAAACCTTCAAAACATGCAACGGCTGTGAGTCAGAGAAGAGAAGGTAGCGAAGGGAGATAGAGATGTAGAGAGGAGGGATGGGAGAGGAAGAAAATAGAGAGAGAGAGAGAGAGAGAGAGAAAAATGAAATAGGATGCAGACAGTTGATTGGAGGGAGACTAAGTGTCAAAAAATAATAAATAATAGTTAATTAACTCATTAAAATGCATTTCTCTCGAAAACTAACCTCAAAACCTTAAGTGCACTCAGAGATATTATAAAATATATTATATTATACAAATATATTTTTTTTTAAATCATTAGTCGTAAGTATGCGTTAATAATAATAATAAGAATATTTATACTACAACTAAGCACTAACCTTAAATTGTAGATAAACATATATAGAGAGAGAAAGCGAGAGAGAATGAGTGACTAAAGAATGAAAGAAAGAAAATACCTTAATCAATTAAACATGCTAATTTATGCTAATACAAGAGCTAACCTCAAATATTGTAACATAATAATAATATTCTAAAAAATCGTAAAAAATAACCTTCAGTGGCTGCTTTCCGTTATTGTTCAATAAATACATGAAATAGGCAACAAAAAATAGTCAATTTATAGCAATTACAATAGCAACACGCGCTGATAATACATGAGCATACATGCATACGTGTATGTGAGTATGTATGCATGTGCATATGTATGCTAGATAGAATATCTAGAGCTCTATATGTCGTTCTCTCTCTCTCTCTCTCTCACTCACATGCATACAAAGTGAGAAGGGCGCAGCTCATATGTAAAGTTATTATTCAGTAAAAAAAAACTATATAAATACATTTTATACACATACATGTTTGTATGCATGTGTTTGTATGTGCAAACGCAGCGCAAAAAAAACTATTTCATGTGTTACGCATTTTCTCTTGTTGTTGTTATTGGGTTATTTGTAGATTGTGTCGGAATCGCATCTAAATTATTGTGGCCTACAATTAAAATTGGCCGCAAGTGAGCAGAGAGAGTGGCAGAGTGGGCGAGAGGGAGGGAGGCCGGTAGTGGGTCTGGGGCAAGCGGAGACCGCTACGCTCTATCGCCAACGCCTGCACAGCAACAAAAAAAAAAAATTTGTTTCCAAAAAAAAAACCTTGAGCTCGCACAACATAATTAAAAATGTGCGTAGACGCACACACACACACATACACACGCAAAGCTTAGGCTGCTTTATAAATGACATTCACGCGCACTAAATACATACATATACACGCCAGCGGCGGCACTAAAAAAAGCTCTAACTGCAAACGTAACAACAATGAGCAGCGCCCTACAACAACAACGGCAGCAACTAACGCGAAGGAAATCTAAAATTGGCTACGTCGCCAGCTAATGCCAAATACAAAGAGAGCGAAAAAGCAACGAAATTCATAAAGCATAGGCCTAGTCTCTCTCTCTCTCTCTCTCTTGCTGTTGCTTCGACAAATGCAAAAGCTTCAAAATTCACGCTCGCGCATACGCACTATTTTATTGAGCTTTTGAGCTTTTTGCAGTCTGTAGTGTATAGAGATCGCCATGCGGATCGCGGCAGCCAATCAAGACGAAATTCTCATTCGATTTCCAGCTTGAGCTAACTTCCTGACTTTGTGCAGCGCAATGTCAAAACCCACTCAAAATATAAACATATACACACTCATACTTACATACATACATACAGTTGTATGTAGCTATTTATACCTTTCTCATTATCTTATCTCACATTTTACACGCTGCAAAATGTCAATGAAAATCTGTTCGAATACAAGAAAAATGCTTATTTAATTGTTTGGTGTAACCCTTCGCTTTTGTATTGTTCTTCCTCTCAATTTGTTTTTAATAATAGCTAATTAAGTCAAGTATAATTCGTATATACGCATGTTAAACACACTCAGCTGCGCCTCTTCTTCTTGTTAAATTGCGGCAATCTTCTAGCGCCAGCGTCGACGGCAACGGCAACGTCAACGACAACGTCAACATCGTCATTGTGTGTGTGTCACATGAGAGATGCTTCATATACATATTTCTGTATACAGTTTGATTTTTATATTATGCCTCTGTGTTCTCGCTCGCTCGCTCGCGTAACCCTTTTTGGGCGGCGCAAGTGAAGCAAAGACGTTTGGAGTGCACTCGTCGCAGTTATGCGAACAGAAGTGGAAGCAGCACAAAAAGCACAAAGAAGAATTGTTAAGGAAATTAAGAAAGCATAAAAACAACAGCAACAGCTTCCGTTAAAACAAAGGCGAGTGTGCGAGTGAGAGAGGGTGCGCATCGCAAAAGGGGTTCCGAAAAAAAAAAACCACAGCAACACGCAAGCCGCGCACATATGCAGCATTTACCGTTAGCACGACAGGAAAGGCAACGAGCGCAAGTGAGTGAGAGATGGAGAGCTGGCGTAGCTGCGCTTAATTGCGGGCTTGGTTACGCGTGTTTCTGCCTCTGCTTCTTCTTCTACTTCTTCTTTTGCTTTAGACTAATACCTTTTTTCGATGGGAAATAAGTAATTTAAACAGCTGAGCAATTGTTGGGAATTATGTATAAGAACTAAAATGTATATAAGCTAGAATTTTGGGTAATTGAGACATGTGTATATTATTTATATGTCGTATATCTACTATATGAGTTATGAATATAAATAAATTTCCCTCTTTTCTAAATTTCCCTTTAGAGGTACATTTCTTTATTAAAGTCCTTATATGATTAGTTCTTACGGGATATAATTTGCGCTTCATCTTATCAAATTTTTAGCTTTTACAGAATCAAATTATCTAGATAACCATATTATTCATATATATAGATATTATACATATGTATACATACATATATCACACATCTCATAGAGAAGAATCTTTCTTTCATGTTTTGTGCGCCTTCTCTTAACCCCCTTTGCACTTGTTTTCCCATTTATAACTCGATTTACGCCAACGTTCCTTTACATCTATCTATCTATTTTTTTTCTTAACCTCTTTTCCGCTGCGGCTCTAATGAACACTTCAGCTTGCATACCCCCAGCATACCCTCCAGCTCTCGCCTCGCCCCCGACCACGCTCTGCACTTGCAGTTGGTAATTAGAGGTGGGTAACTAGGTGGCCAACAGCAGTAGCCCCTGTTGTTTTTCGGCCTGTCTATCAGCCGTGCAGCCATGTGTGCATTTAACCCCCCAGCCCGTTAACTGTTTCACTGTGCCATGCGCTCCCCCTCCCCCTCCCCCTCCACCATTGCCACTGCCTCCATCGAGTGCGACGCGAGGTTCGACGTTGAGTGCACTTCAAAGTAGCAATTCAATTTCATGGTTACCAAGCTGCCATCTCTGTCACACACACATGCTGCGCTCCTCTGCTTAACTAACTTTACACTCACACTCTCCCTCCCTCTCTCCGTGGCTGCGTGTGTAAATCACAGCCATAAAATGCACGTGAGTGCAGTCTAGTGTCCACTTTTTTATGGCCGCATTCACACTGCGAGTCCAATCAGAATTGCAGTTGGAATTCATTACAGTTGGATGTCAGTTAGAAAATCCAACTTGAGCACGAAATTCGAGTTTTTTGGTTTGCCGTAAATGCAAACACCTTAACTATGGGCGTCGTGGGGGGCGTGGCAACAGAAACCACCCACGCATAACGCAAAAGCCTGAGAAAAATGCATAAATTAGGCGGCTTAGCCAAGCAGTTGTTTAAGTTGGCAGAAGAAGAATAAACAGAAGAGCAGCAAATGCATTGCTACAGGTAAAGGTAAGAGTTACCTGTCCCTCCCCCCCGTCGCTCACCTCATTGTGCAAGTGTGACTAAGGCAACGAAGCGTATGAAGCAGCCAAGTTTTGCCTTTGACTTTTCAGCCAGCCGAGCGCAAAGTGACCCAAAAAATGATGGCTGGGGCGGTTAGAGCTCTGGGGTCTTGGGGCCAAAGATGCGCTAACTGCACTCTTGACTTGACTCGTTTTGGCTCGCTGCCCTTTTCAGCCACGTCAAGCTGTGCTTCGCTCCCGATGCAACGCGTTTTCATATGTAAAACTGAATTCTGAATAAATACATAAATATTACTCGCGTGTAATTAAATGAGGATGTCTTACGAGATAGCTCAAGTATATAGCATATAGCTGAGAAATCGTCTATCTATATGTCTTGTAAAATTAATATAATATATGAGACATTTTCTGATAAACTTTTCTGATCTTAACTGAAATAGAACACATAGCTATTAGCTGATGTGTCTATGATGGCATGAACTTGGGATTTACAGTCAACTGCTGAGGTCTGTCTTGAACTGTGGTAGGAAGGAGTCAGGAGATAGCTATCTAATATATATTTTATGATGATAATTTATTTATATATTTATATAAATATATTTTTATTTTTATTTTAAAAAATTAATGTATAAGAAATTGACAAGCATCTATATTTCATTAATTCAAATCTCTACAATATGTGTATAGATTTGCATGCCTTTCTGAAATAGCTAGCTCAACTCTTTAGCCTTATCAAAAAATATTTTTATGCATTTATTTATTTCTGCCACGCCTACACGCCATATCATACCCAAAATGGGTGCGACGTATAAAGATGATTTTTATATATGTTAAATAATAATAATAATAAATATTAAGGTAATAGAAAATTATCAAAAAATCTATCTTGCCTAAATAAACAGTTTATATTTATATTTTACTATAAAATATTATTTTAAAATTTTACATATTATTTTGAAATATATTTTATATATATATATATAAATATATATATATATATATATATATATATATATATATATATATATATATATATATATATATATATATATATATATATATATATATATATATTTATATCAATTTAATTATTCTAGTTGAATAATATTGTATTTAATTTTTATTTTTTTACTATTTTTTATATTTTATTTTTTTTTTTATTTTTTATATTATTTTTTTTTTTATATTTATATATATTATGTATTTTCAAATGTATATATTAAGCTAATTATTTTAAAATTCCTTACTTTCTTCATTAAAATATAAATAGTAAATAAATAGTAAGTTAATTATATAATTAATATACATTATTTATATAAATCACAGACTTTTCTTACCATAATACTAAAATCATAAATATATATAAAGATTATATATATATATATGAATACCATGCATTATGCCTCTCATTAAAAATGTTTTGCCAAATTAATTTAACTAAATTCTTCTTTTCGATTCTCAACTGTTTATTCCAGGTGAGCAAATGCTTTGTGTGGGCCATCTAATTAGGCCGTCTAGCTTGCACGTAAGTTGCTATTTATGAAAAAAGAAAACTATTTTATTTTTTGCACTCATAAAATTTCTCTACTGTGGCCTAATGCTATTTACCGTTGCCCGCCTCCGATTGCTAGCCATAAATTTTGCAATTAACGACAAATGTCACTTTGTCTGAACGCTCGAGGCGCCGACTGGCAACTGGCAACTGGCAGATGGCGACTGCAGTCGCCGCTCCTCCTTGCTATGAACCCTTCTGGGGCAAGCGAAGCGTGCTTGCCAGCCCCCAAACCGCCGCCCACTTACGGTCTGGTTCGTCCTGCAATTGCATTAAAAAGCATAAATTTACTTTAGCATTGGACGTTATAAAATCCATTTATGCACTTCACTTGCTCTTCTTCTGCTTCTTCTTTTACGCCGTTTTCTTCCGTTTTTTTTTTTCATGTCCGCCTGCCATTTTTCTGGACTCCTGGAGTCCTGGCCCCGGTTGCATGCTGGTCAGACATGCTGTGTGTCCTTTTGCCTGCAATCTACAATAATTTCTGATTTCTTTTGCCGTCCTTTTTTTGCCCCGAGTCCTGCCAATTTCTGCAGCTGGCTAAAAAAGCACAAACAGCAACAACAAGCAAATTTCTGTTCTATGCAATTTTTACCTACCAACAGCAGCAGCAGCAGCAAAAAAAAGCCAGTTACCAAATGCCCCAGCCACGCCCACTCCCAAGCACCTCCCTTGCGGTTCGCTTTGTTTGTTTGCCTCCGTTTTTCGTTGTGTTTGTCGATGATGAAGTTTAATTTGGACAGAGCCTCTGACCCCCCCCCAACACGTGCCTCGTTCAGTCTGCGCCTTTGCATCCATCTGAACTCCAGCCGCTGACCGATTCGGCCTCAGCCTGAGCCCGCATTGCTCTGCTGGCCAGACGCAGCTAACCCATTCAGTTGGCGTTTTATTGCATGTCCATGCAAATCTGCATGCCCCGCCCACCCGTGGGGTGCGCCCACTGCTCTATGCATGCGGCTTGTATACCCTAACTCAAGTACCTGGAAAATGTAGATGTATCCGCAGAGAGATTGATTATAGGCAAAATATCGATATATCAAGAGATAAATATTAATATTATATGCAATAAATCGATATATCAAGAGATAAATATTAATATTATATGCAATAAATCGATATATCAAGAGATAAATATTATTACAATGTTCTTTCATGCGATTTCAGTTTCTTGCTGTCTCAGCCTCTCTTCTGAGTTGATATTTGGGTAACTTCATAATGAAGATCGCATACATTTTTCAGATTAATTAATACTATTTATCAATAGAATTTCTTAGTTTCTTTCTAATTTCCACTGTTTCCTTTAGATTATACGTTATTCCTAGTCTCACTTTTCTATATTCAACTTTTTCTTTGCCTTAATTTTCGAATCTTTTTTCATTATTTTATTCAGTTTGCATTACTTTTCTTGTTCCATTTTTTACTTTCTGCCTTTTATTATGTACCTTTCCATTGTTCCATTTGCTTCATATCCACTCTTCCATCCATCTTCCAGTTTCTTCTCATATTGTTTCAAATTATTTTTTAACTGTTCCATTTCCATCGTGCTACTCAGTTTTCTCTATTCCATCCATCTTCCAGTTTTTATTCTTTTGCTATGCTTTCAATCCTATTCCACTCTTTTGCTATCCCTTCATTCATATTTCATTTTAGCACCATTCCATTTTTCTTCCAATTCCTACTCTTCTTATCCTTTTTCATGCCATTTTCACTCATTCATTTTTCATTCATTTCCCACTCTCCCACTGCACATAAGCTCTTCCACTATTCTTGCACCTTTCACCCTTTACCACATCCTTTCTCTTCTTGTTTCACTATTCTGCTGTTCCACTAATTCCTTTTCCATCATTCCCACTATTCACATATTTCTCTCTCTCTCTCTCTCTCACTCAATTGGGCAATTTCTCATTCATTTTCATTTCCGCTTTGCTCTTCGCTAATATAATTTCGATATTTGCCATCCACTGCGGCTCGCATATTAAAAGTGGGCGTGGCTGAAAAGTGCTGCAGTGGCGCTCCTCCCAGCCAGCGCCAGCTCCACTCCAGCGAGCTCTGCTGCAGTCCAAACACAATCCGCAAACTGCAGCAACAGCATAAAATAACATGTTATACCCTGTAATCAATGCAATTGGACTGAGGAGGGTATACCAGCTGCTAGAGTATCTCTTTGAGCAAGCAATATAAACTGTTAAGATTATTTAAGTAGTACATTTAGTAGACCTCAGATCTGTGTGGCATAAGACTTCGATTCGATATCTTCACTCATTTTACTTGGTATTTGACTCAAGAGATATATTGAACACAAGTCTTTTGTAGCTTTAGCTATAAGTTTGGCAAAAAGTAAATAATGGATAATAAATAAATTTTAGAAGAAATATATATAAATATTATATTATTATTTTTTTATTTTTCAGGTAATTCTATGCTTAATAAACGATATTTAAATAAAAAAATAAATAATAAAATTTAAATTAAAATAAATTAAGATTTTTAGACAGATATTTTACTTATTTTTATATATTAATTTTAAAATTTAATTTATTAATTAAAATTAATCAAAAATCGCATATTTTAGGGCTTGATCTTATCGCAAAAAATTTCTATTCATAAATAAAAAAAATTTTATAATTACTAATAATTGTCTCTAGAAGCTGAAGAAGAAGAATTTCTCAAGCTTCGGCAAAGCTTTCAAATTATCAGCTTTCAAGCTTTTAGCTTCAGCATAATATAAAATGTTTTTATTTATCTAAAAATAACTTGCAATATGCTAAATTTCAAGTATTGCTGTAATGCAGGGTAACTCCCAGTCTATCGTGCTTTGACTTGGGTTTTTTTCTCTTACGATTTTCCTCTGAAATTTGTGTCTGGCTTTTAAGCGCCGTCGCCTGGACTTTTTTTTGTGTTTGCTTTTGTAATTTGTGTCTGTGTGTGTGTGTTTGTGTTTTGTGTTTTTGTTTGCATGCGCTTTTCTGCAGAATTTTCGGCAATATTCCATTAATACTTTCCACTAGCTGTTGTTATTGTTGTTGTTGCTTTTTTGTTTATTTTGGCAAAGTCGGCGAACAAAAAACTTTTTGATAAATAAATTTTGCGATAAAGTGGAAATGCAGAAATTTGTGCTGGCTAACAGTTTTGTTGTTGTTGTTGTTGTTGCTATTTTCACTGCAGCCTTTTGCAGCATAAATAAATCATCAATGCATTGGGGGATTTATTTGCCATTTCAATTTATTTTCAAGAGTCCTCTGGAAAGCCTCCACGCTATCCCTCTCTCTTTCTCACTAAGCCACATTGCAGTTTTTTTCTCTTCTGCTGAGCATAAATGAATATTCCGTTATCAGCCGGAAATGGAAAATGGAAAATGCATGTGTCATGGCTTTCCCTCATGTGCACAGCCGAAACATTTTCGGCTAAGCTTAATTGCAAAGGCCAACGGAAAGTGCTTAGGAATGCAATGGGAAAAAGCTTAAGGATGACAGAGAATGCCTTTGGCAGTGCAGCAAAACATTCGAGGATAGAGAGCAAAGAGGAATGAAACAATTATGTGTTCCATTCAGAAAGAGAAAGAGAGAAGAGAGAGTGAACTACGGGAAGGAAAAATAAAATATTAATGCAAAAGTTTAAGTATAAGGAGAGGCTAGAAGTTAAGGAGATATAAATGAAGTGAAAGTGTGGATGGAAGAGAGAGAAGAAATGGGAGAGATAGAGAGATAAAACGACTGAGAGAGACCAAAAATAGATAGAGGCAAATACAGAGAAAGTGGGAAAAATTCAGATAGAGACAGAGAGAGAAACTGATACAGAGAGAGAGGGAAAAAGACAGACAGCGTGAGTGTTAGTTAATCGAGAGAGAGAGAAAGAGAAGGAAATTGTGGAAGACGAACTGAGCAGGAAGAAAGTAAAACAAATTAGAAAGAACATACCGAAGAAAATCATCAATAATTTTTCATTAGGAAGTTCTGTCTGAGAAAGAGAAAGATAGAGAGACAGACACAGGGAGCCAAAATAGTAAAGTATATGAATATTAGTGAATCTGTTGGATGAGAGACAAAATGTTTAGCCCTTAAATATTGATAGCCAAAGGCTGGGCGCCATTGCAGGTGCTTGCAAAACTTCCATCGCACGTCGCTCATCCATCAATATATCCCTGTCCCCGACTCCCCATGCACTCAAAAGGCAAATGCAATATGCGATTGACCAATGACCATAAACTACATCTGCCGCACAATATTCATGGCCCGTGCTGCAGCCACGCCCCGTTCTGGGCATGGCCAGAGCTCCACTTCCGGCTGCCGGCTGCCGGCTGCCTTCTGCTGTGTCAGCCAATGCAGCAAATCACACAAATTAACTAGACAAAAATTGCCGCAGGCAACAAAAAGACCAACACCCGAAGAAGGGGAAGAAGAAGCTGAAAATATAAGAGAAATCGTAATGAAAAATTTGCGAAGCGCAAAAAATAGAAAGAGGAAGACAATCGCTCTGCCTCCTCTCTATCTCTGTGTGTGTGTTTCGTCTAGCTGCAATAAATGCGATAAATTGCTCAAGTGCACAACACTGTGCCACGCCCCCCACCTACCAGCGCCCAATGGCAAATGCAGGCGAAAGCACACAAAGCGAAAAATCAGTTTTTCCATACCAAAGTTGTAAAAAGTAGTAGAAACGTAGTACTATGTAATGTCTATGTGTGTGTGTAAGTGTGTGTGTGTGTGTGTGTGTGTGTGTGTCAGCCTGGCCAAATGAATTTTCACTCATTTCCTTATCGTCTGTGATTTCCTTGCCAGACGCCAACACACACACAGAGAGTAAGCGAGAGAGCGAGAGCGACTTCCAACATGCTGACAATTTTAAATGAATTTTCTATGCAGGCAGCAGGCTATCTAGCTGTAGCCGCTCACTGCCACGCCTGCCTCCGCCTCCCAAGCTAACTACACGTTTGTCGCATTGTCTGCAGGCGGCGCACACACCAACATGCGAGCAGCTTGAAATGCAGTTATAACTTGCTGTTGTTGTTGTTTTTCCCTCCTTCTGTCTGTCGCTTTGTCTGCAGGCGGCGCACACTTACACCAACACACACCAACGTACACCAACACAGCCAGAAATGCAGTTGTAAGTTTCAGGATATTTTTTTTGCGCCTCAAAAAATCAATGAAAATGCGACTCAGCAGGGTTGAAGCTGCAACATGCTGATGCGGCTGCTGCTGCTGCTGCTGCTGCTGTTGATGATGATGATGATGATGACGAGGCAAAGTTTTGTGGCATGTCATTATGATGGAAAGACACACAGCAAAGCAGCAACCCTCGAGCGCTGCAGCGGGCGACAGCTGACTGCACAACCACCAAAGCAGCAGCAACAGCCCTTACACACACACGTACACTCAAACACACACACACTTGGAATTGGTGTAAAAAAGGAGCAGCAGAAACTTTCACTTTTTTTTGCATGCGGCATTTGCGCCCAGTGCAATGCGGCAAAAAGCAAAGAGAAAAGCATACACAGACAGAGAGAGGGTTAGAGAGACCGTGAGAGAGAGAGGGAGAGAGAGATAGACGGGCAAATGCAACCCTGCGTGTGCATGTGCTGCAATTATTTCATAATACAATTTTACAATTTGCAGCCAAGTGCAGCAGTCGGCAAAAACTATAGCATACTTCTCAGCGCCCAGGGAACTGGTTTGAGTTGGCTTCAGCTTGACTGGGGGAGTATGAGTTTTGCGCTGTGTACTTCCTGGTTCGTTTTTTTTTTATTTGTTTTTTGGAGGGTTGCTGGAAAACTTTTGCATTGGGTGGCCGGGCAAATGCGAGCGCTTGGAAAAACTTTTGCCGCACACAGCGCACAGCTCACAGCTGTGGCGCTGCTGCTGCTACTGCTGCTGGCTGCTTTGGGGGTTGTTGCATGCCACGACGTGCATGAGTGAAGATAAAAATATTTTAATTTATTTTACTTTCAACTGCAGCAGCAGTGGCAGACACACTTGTGCCACCAACTCTGCAGCCTCGACTACATATTTTCCTGCTTTCGGCTTTGCATTCTGCATATGGCGCCTGTGCTATGTGAATATGTTTTTGCCCTGGCACAGTATACCCTGTTTGCTGGCAGTTAAAGTGAGATGGACTGGGCTAATGGCTATAGAGAGTTAGATTAATAAAATTACAGTAAAGCAGACTGAATTAAATACTACAGAGTATCTATTAGTCGATCATATACAGCTTTAAGTAATTTTGTAAGCTTTTTATTTAATTTTATTTCACTTAAAGCAGCTTTGGGCTCTTAACAGCACTGAGACTTTAACCAGAGGGTATATTTTAGTCGATCAATGCAGACTTTTGATAAAATAAGGCACATCTAAGTATATGCCTGCTTTACCCTAGCTCAAAAATTAGCTGCAATGTATACCCTGCGATTGCAGTACCCCATATAGTGCATTACAGGGTATCTGCAAGTCGATAAATACTTAAAAACTAATATAACATTCTAAACAGCTACTGCCTGCGTATAAGAGTGCTTGCAAGACAAGTTCTTGTAATTCACTTGCTTACAGGGTATCTTGAAGTCGAGCTGCGGTAACTTAAATAGCTGGACTTTTTAGCTGCTCAATTAGTAATCATCTGAGGCATTTACATGTCTGCATTAGCCTCAGGGTTATGCTCTTCTGCTGATTTCTCGGGTATCTGCTAGTCGAGCAGTGCCCGTTCGGCAGCTGCATTTGTCGCCTGCAACGCCCAGCTAAAATAAATTCCCCAACGAAGCGTCTGTCTGGTCTGGTCTGGTCTCGCCCTGCCACGACTCGTTTCAATTGTTTGCTTTTTGCCGCTGCAGTCATTTTATTTATCTTTGATAAAAGGTTTTAGTTTTCCATATGTGTGCGAGTATTAGTGTGTGTGTGTGTGTTTTTTTTTTTTTTTTTGGGGGGGGACCCATCAATATAGTGGCTTAGGCTAAAAGGTTTTCTTGTTTAAGGGATTTGAGGAAACTCGCTGTGACTCACAAGAAACGAATTGAATTTGATTTGGGGCGAAGTTTTTAAGGGATTCATAGGATGCATAAAAAGACTTACAACTAAAACTAACTGCAATCGGATTCTATGAAATTGTTAAACACTGGCTATGTCGAACTTTATAAAATTACATAAATATTATGTTCAACTTTGATCTCACATAAGAAACTTAAAATTAAATTATAAACTTAAAATTAAATATTCAACTCTATATTCGCATGTAATAGCATTACACAACACTGCAACTAGCTTAAGGATCATAGAAACAATATGAAAAAAAAAACACTTACGTAAACTTAGCATAAATTTATCCCAAGCCATTTGAAGACAATTCATACTAACATATTTAATTAACTTACACTACAACTGTGCTTAAATGCATTTACAACACTTACCCATAACAAAGTCTTTAAAGAGAAATAAACAAAGGTAAAAATACAAAAACATATTAAATAAATATATTGAAAGATTGATTGATTGAAGAAAGATTGAGATTCATTATATAAATACAGCTTACAACACTATAATTGCGCTGCACTTGAAGGCATTTATCAACACTCAAGAAAAAGACACTTTTAATGCAAACAAAGGCAGTTTTTATGCCGCCCACGGATCGGCAGCCGGCAAATGTCGACTGTTTATGAAAACAATTGAATTTCAATTTGTGATAAACAATATGTGGCATATAAAGCAAATATTTCATTGACCAAAATTAGAGGAGAAAAAAGAAGCACTAGATGAACTGGAAGTGGAAGTGGAATAACAAAGCAAATCGACGTGACGCATGCGAAATAAAAGTGAAAAAGAAAAAGAAGAATACTTCAAATTATTTAGTTAGTTTTATGGAGTTGAGTTGGCTCAATAGGCATAAATATATATGTGTATATATGTATGTATAATATGAATGTACATATATAGAAATATATATATATGTACTTATATATATTTATATTTATTCATATATATATTTCTTTAATGCACTGCAAATATGCCCAGGCAAAATGCGTCATAATTTTTGCTTTTACTTTTCGCTCTGCGCTTGACAACACATTTTATTTATGAAATGCTGGCAGTTGTTGTTGTTGTTGTTGCTGTTGCCGTTGGGGCCGCTGGCGCTGCTGATTGCGTGCAACAACTTGGCAATGCGACACAAACTCTTCTTAGACTGCAAAACTTTTTGGTGGCGAGTCGCAAAGAAATCGAAAGTTATGAAATTTTGGCAACCAAATGAAAGTACATAGATACCTATATATACCTATATATATATATATATATATATATATATATATAGATTTATATGTATATATATATTTATATACATATATATATATTAGATTACAAATTGCATTTGTATCATAAATGTGAATTTGTGCGCAGCGAGCTGCTTGAGTGTATTATACGACTCCAAAAATTTCCATATAAAATATCTACATTTTATATTTGCATATTTCTTCAAAAATTTCTTATTTATATAAGATAAACTATTTCCTGCCCTTATCAGAGTAATCACATAAATTTCAAAAAAAAAAGATATTACACACGCCAATATTGTTTTGAGCACTTCAAAATTATAAAAAAAAATCAGTATCTGTCTAAACATGGCCTAAAATCTTTCTTCATCTATATTATCTTCATAATTTCAAGCAGATCAAAAAAGTCCAAGAGTAGGGAAAATTTTATTGGGAAGATTCACTAGATTCTGGCATTTAGTCGTAGTTGCCTTGCTTGAGTTTTTTTTATTTCGCCATCAATTAACTTTCGTGTCTTATAGTCTACTAAAAACATCTTAAATACACATAAATCAATAAAATATCAAAAAAAAAAAAAAAAAAAAATATTAATCTCTACAACACCTATTTAATGCCACTTGAACTAAATCCCAACTAAATGCCAATCAGAATTGCCATAAATCACAATTCTCCCACTCAAATTAAATTCCTCTTCATTTGGCTGAGCTCACCTTTTGCTCTCTCGCTTAACACGCTTAAGACACACACATAAATAAAGTGTCTTTATCTGCTCTTTCTCACTCTGCTTCATTTTACGTCGTGTGGAAAAGCGTTGACTAAAAAGAAAAGCATTTAAAAAGGGCAACAACAACAACAACTCAAAAACATAACAAACTTCACTTCATTCAACGCTCGACGCTGACTTTGAATGAAAATATTTATGCATATAAAGCGAGGCACACTCACACCCACAGGCACACAGCTACCTCTTGTATCTGTGTGTGTGTGTGTGTAGGGGTGGGGGCATGTAAAAAGCAGCGTAAAAAGAAAAGCAAAAAAAAGGCAACTGAAATAAAATAAAATAAAAATTTATCTTGAACTTGAACTTGAAATGAAGACATCGAAGTCGACGTTAACGACGACAGAGACGGCGACGGCGACGGCGACGTCGCTTTGTCTGCTTTTACCGTTGCTGTTGCCGCTGCTAAGGCATTTAACGGCAATATGTTATGGCTGTTGTTGTGGTTGTTGTTGTCGCTGATGCGCATTAAAGTAGGGGCTTTTAGCTCACAATATTTATATTCATTTATATAATTATATGTGGAAATAAATAGATAAAAAAAAACAGGGTATACAAATAAATATATGCATATCTTTTATATGCATTTGATGCTCGCTTAACACTTATCTACAACTCCTAATTAAACTTAAACTCTTTACGCAGTTGCATATACCATTTAAATACATTTTCAATGAGTATAAATTTAGGTAGAAAAAAAAAACTCAAAGAAGTGTTTAAAAAAAACCCGCATTTTGCAGCAGTAAATTTTGCAATTAATTTGATTTTTTTTGTTCATGTGTATAACAGACTTCTGTACTCCCTCTCTCTTTCTCTCTCTCATTCCTTTCTCTTTCTATATCCGTCTGAATGTGCTTTGTGTTGAATGTCATCGCAATTGTGACTTTGAAATTGCGCCAGACACACAACAAAAACTGCAGCAATAACAACAACAACAAAAACTTGTATTCAGTTAGACTTCAAAGCAGACGTGAGACACTAGTAGATACCCTAGTATGCTTAACAAAAACATGTCGAATATGTTTCAAATTACAAGATATACAATATATATATATTATAGATATATATATGTATGCATATATAACATCACCTATTTTCCAAGACTGCTTATACCCTACAATCGCCCCATAAACTCCCACCCTCAACCAATCCACCCGCTTACCCAAAAACGCAACTTGGACAGAGTATAAAATGAAACATGAAAACTTCTGTTTTTTGTTATTTTTTATTTTTTTATGTTCCACTTTCTTTGCGTTTTGTTTTCTCTTCTCGTCGCAGTCTGCCAGCTTGTCAATCTGTCAGTCTGTCCATCTACGAAAGCGGGTTGCGCTGCGTCTGCGGCTGTGACTGTGACTGTGGCTGTGGCTGGGGCTGAAAGTTTCGCATTCACAATATTTAGTTGTTTAGTTGTTTCTGCTGCGCAACAAAAATTAAAATGCATACAAAATTGTTTTTAACGAGATAATCGCTAAAAAAAATAAGCAGACAAAGAAAAAAGAAAATATAAATATTAAGAAAGCAATATAAATAAATAAACTCGAAAGTACGCAAAAAAAATTAAAAGCTTTAAATATTTCGTATTCCATTTAAGAGAAGCGAGAATTTGAATTAAGATAAAAATATTAAGTACAAATAAATTGATTTAAATTGGCTAAAAACCTTGGAATAATTTCAAATATAAATTTAATTTAATTTAAATAAATATATATAAAAAAATTCGTTAAGGAAAAGAAAGATTTTATAATATAATGTTAATTATATGAGGAAGCAAAATAATATAGTATATGTCCAAAATCAACTTATTATTTTTGAAAAATACAAATAAAAAAAAAATAAAAATATATTTTAAGAAAATGCAAATTTTATTAGCTAAATAAAAGTGCAAAAAAAAAAAAATCAATGCAGATGACACACCACAAAAAAGAAAGAAAGAAATAAGGTAGACCACATAAAAATCAGTTGCTGCTGACATATTTACGAGCTACATGATATTAAAAAAAAAAAAAAAAAACAAAACAGGGTTTCGCTAAGTAGAATGAAGGAAATCAACAGAGACAATAAATGAAGAGACAAAGATAAAAAATAAAAAATGATATATAAAATGACATAACAGTGCAAATAAATTGGTCAAAATAAAAAACAACAACAATAAAAACTTAGTGCGAAATGCAAAAGTTCATAAATTAAATTAAACGGAAAATAAATAATATATATTATTAAGTAAATATATATAAATATGTATACGTATGAAATATATAAAAATAAAATATATATAAAATAATAAAAAAAATAAATAATAAGTAAATTATAAAAATGAATATAAATATATATCTATACATATATTTGAGTATTAATAATATACACAATATATATGAGATACCAGCTTACATCTGTCAATTTTTATCATTATATAAATTAATATAAATATAATTAATATAAATTTCCTTCAAAATTTAAATATGTACTTCAGTGCCAAAAACAAAACTAACATGCCAGTTATAATATAACTTAAAAACATATATATATATATATATATTTCTCTCACTTCCTTAATAGCAACCAAAATTTAACAGCTCTATTCTTATAGGTTAACTCGAAAGCTTTAAGCGCTAGACATTAAAATTGATATATGTATAAGTTCTTCAATCTTATGCACAAGTCACACATATTTATTTTTTTTTGGTAGCTCTGACAAATTTCTAGAACTTAAAAAGCTGGAAACATTATATTTGGTATGCAGTTTCATATAAGGTATATATCGTGGTTGTTGATTTTTTTTTGTTTTAATGAAAATTATTTTATTAAATTTATTTATTATCGAAATATCAGAACTGAGCTTAAGGACAACAGCAACAAGCCTCAGCCAACTTACAAACGTTAAACTAATTCTTTATGTAGCACCTAGAAGACAGTGTATCTGTCAGTCATACACGACCGTCTCGCTTTCGTTAAATAGTGTTTTTTATTTACTTTTTTATTTTTTTTGCGTCTATGTGCAAAATATATCTGCAGCTGTCTATCAGTTGCTTTTGTATCTATAATTGTGTAGAAGGCGTCGCCAACGTTGTTTTTGTTGTTGTTACGTATTAGCGTTATTATTTACTCGCTTTTTCGCGTATCTTCCGCTACGTTTCATTTTGGCTGTTTGTCGTGGAATCAGCGAGAATGAGAGATTCATGGAATTGGGACACTTGTGTGCAGTGTGTCTGCGTTTTTATATTTTTTATCTCCCATTCTCATATTCTCTGCTCTTTACACTTTCTGCTTTGCTTCGCTGTCTGAGCGACTTTGCACTGCACGCCCAGCACAGACGTTTTTGTTGTCGTGGTGGGCCGCTCTCTACAAATATGACGAAGAAACAACAAAATAAAAAAAGTTTTCCAAATACAAATTTTGCTGCGCGTGGCTGACAAATGTTGTCAGCAATAATTTGAACTATATATAAGAAAAGTATATTATTTTATTTTGTTTTTGGCTATGAATACAAATTTTTATAAATAGAATGCAATCTTAAGTTTGTAAGTTTATTTTTAAATTTCTTTTAAAAAATATTCTAGGGCTACCGTTACGTATGCTTATTTTATTTACATATATTGTCTATTTTAATTAAATTTTTACAAACTTAAAAAGAAGTGATATCGATTGTAAAGATCTATTCCCAATTTGTATAATAAAAAAAAATTTAAATATAAATTTTATTATTATTTTTAAGTATATGAACAATACTAGTTACTTATTACAATATTTTTTACCATGTTTACATATGTATTTATATATAATTTTTTTCAATGCATTTTTTTATGTACATACATACATATATTTAAATATATACTTTTTAGTTTAGATATGTATATGTGAATTATTTTATTTATTTTAGTTAATATTTTTGGTATATTATTTTATTAAATTTAAAATAAACACAAGAAAACTCTGCAGAATTACAGTCTCTGATCCTTAGGTCTTAGTGCTTATTAAATTATTTCGTTGCTTAATGCGGCGTATGCTTAATCTCCTTCTCTCTCGCTCTTTGACTGTATTTCAACTGCAATTGAGACGCTTCCGCTGATTTTTTGTCGCTGCGCATATCTAAAATGCAAATAATAAATTTTTAAAAATTAACCAAAAAAGAGCTTGAAAAAATATATTTGTGTATGTATGGGTGTGTATAGAGAATACACAAGATTGCAAGGTCAGCAATGACGAATAACAGCAAAATGCGCTGCTGTCAGTTGTTGTTGTTATTGTTGTTGCTGTGCTCTGTACCAGTCGCAGATCTCAGCAAAAAGCACACACATACAGGCATGCATGTACACACGCATAGTCAAAGAGTAAGTGCAAATGAGACAGGGCTAGCTGTTGTGCAACGTAGAGCAAGAGAGCGCGCGAGCGAGCAAGCGAGATAGTGTCAGCCGGGTGTGGAAGAGGAAGCGGGAGAGCACGCGCAACAAATGCGCCAAACAAAAAGTAAATAATTTTTATTTGTCAGCACGATTCAGTTCGAGTCCGGGTTCTGTGAGCGTACATAGAGGTTCCCCTATATATGCACTATATATCATATATATATAGTACATATATAATATATAATATAGTGTAATTAGCAACTAGTAATGTTAATAGTATGCATACATATACTACCGATCCTTAAGTATGCGATTCTAGTGTATAATCGTGTTTAAGTGAGAATCAGCGCAACACTCGTTGTGTATAATGATGCAGGTACTTAACCAACACTATTTATTATAGAATCTAATGCATATGGGCTCTACTGTCCTAATCTTACTAGAAGTCTGTTTATCAAACTTTTAACTTTTTTTATCTTATTTATTAACTATATTTTATTCTATGCACCTATCTAAAATATTAAAAGTCTTCTTCAAAACCGAAGCTTGTTTGCATAGCTTTGCGCATATAAATTTGTTTAGCTATAACTCTCTTATGTGAAGGTCAATCCGCCAAGTCCAAAATTCCATATAAGAAAAAAAATATATTTTTGCATATTTCACATGCATTAATTGCTTAATTGATGCCAATGTGCAAAACGCGCATTTATTCAATTCATTCAATTTCGCATTCACAACAAACACTTCAACACACGCACACACAGACACACACACATACACATTTATGTATTCATGTGTGCATAAAGATCCACTCATGGAAAGATCTTGAAGTTTCTGTTCTCACCTCTCGTTTGCGCGATCAATTCCTGGAATTCCTTTGACTAACTAACGCGCGCATCTCTTCTGCTGTTGTTGATGTTCTCACACGCGCAGCATACAAATTGCCAAAAGCAAGGGAAGAAAAAAAAAAACAACAGCATCGCGGCGCCGAATATCCTTGAAAAAGGCAAAAGCCGATAGAAAAATAAAAAAAGTATAATGGCAAAAGTAAACGCAGCGAAAACTTGCGCGACTGCACAACAGCAGCAAAAGCAGTGAAGCCGCAACAGCAGCAGCAGCAGCAGCAACAACAACGGAAAAGATAAATCAAACAGTAACTAAACACACATACACACACACACACACACAGACAAATATGCAGCGACCGGGCGACAACAACTGCCAGCGGTTTCGGCGGTTTGATACCCTATAAACAACAGTCTTATAGGTCATTATGTATCCTAATTGAGCTATAAGCTCGACATTAAAAATTCACAATAAGAAACGTTAGCTAAAAACAAAATAGAATTATAATAAGCTAAATTTAGCAGAGCAATAAAAAGCCATTTAAATTAATTACAAATTTACACAGTTAAATGCACAACTAACGATCCGTAGGGCATTTTTCAGTCTAGCAAGCATTTCTATTCATTTTATTATTCTTTTTCATTTGCTATTGCCGAATTCGCTGCCGCCGACTGAGCAAATAACTGCATTGACCTTGTTTCGCTGTGCGCTGGTGTTGGTAGCTTAGAAAATATACCGATTGCAAATATATGTGTGTATATGCGTGTGTATATACATGTAGGTATACATGCAGAAGTCGATATGTATGCGAAAATATGTATATGTATATATACATATATACATATTTGAACGATTGTTTGCTTTGTTTTTCATTTGTTCGGAGAACCCAAACTTGCTTTGTCCCATTCTGTGTGTGTACGTCAGAGTGGTACAAGTGTATTAATTCAGCTGCGCATGGCACACAAAGAACACTTTACAGACACATAAACGGCAACTGAGTCAGCGACACGCCGATGCCTGCAATTGCTATATAGAGAGCGCCCCGACAAAAACAAGCTCGGCATTATGTATAAAACTTAATAAAATAGAGAGAGAGTGAGTGAGAGAGAGAGAGAAATAGTGATCGCTGCCTGCACTTTTTTTTTCTTATTTTGTTGTTCTCTTTGGTTCGCATTTGCAAAAATCAAAATGTAGGTTAAATTTTGCGGAAATCACGAGAGTGCTCATAAAAAGATACGCAAAAAAGAATTTAGAAGTATATAAATATATAAAGGCTATAAAAACAGATACGTGCGCAGATAGCACAGACACACATAGACGCACATGCAAATACTTAATGTTGTATTACGTTTTTATTTTGTTATTTATTTTGACGTTTGTTCTTTGATATTCCGTTATGCAATAATCGAAATAAATAAATGTATGTATGAACTGATAGTCATGCAGTCAATCATAATGTCTAACTGAGAAACAGGTGCCAAAATACATTCCACTGTGTGGGGAGATTATATATTCAAAGAGCAATTCGCTACATCTTTAACTCGTGCGCTCGTTTTTTGTATGCCTTCAGAAATGTGACTTCATTTACAAGTTAAATTAGAATATATGTATACTTTTTGCATTGTCTGCTTCGTGTCTAAGGCACAACTTTATCAGAAGTGAATTATCTGTCTCGCATGTCAATTAGCTAAACACCATTTTTGCGCATTTCAATGCGTCCAATCAGAACTGCACACAAGTTGCAGGCCGATGTGTGAGTGCAGTCAGATAGAGAGATAGAGCGAGACCAATGCTGGAACGATCGTTTAGCTTAGCTGATTCGGCTGGCTGTTCGGCTAACTGTGCTTGTTGTTGCTTTAGTCGGTGCAATTTATTCGCATGCGCTTTTCGCTTCGTCGTTCAAGTTCGTACAACGCTGTGCATTTTAATTCGTCGATTCCCTTGCTGCGTGTGTGTGTGTGTGTTTTTTGTTGTTCATGCATTTATTCAATGCACGAAGACTCTTCGCTAAATAGTTGTTGTTTTTTGCATTTTGCTTTTATTGGCATTACATGCCCATTGGTCGGTCGCAATATGCTTCGTGTCTGCAGTGCATTCTTATTGGGTAGCTTTTGCAAGTATTTGCATATAGATCTTGGCCACGAATACTGTTCGCTTGGTTGTGTTGTATTAATTGCAACATTAATTCGCATTACATGCCGATTGGTCGGCTATAATGTGCTTCGGGTCGGTTGTGTAAAATAATGCCACTTATATATTTGTAATTAATTCTATGAATGAAATATTAATATTTTCTCTTTTCTTTCTTTGCAGGTAAATATTAATATGCTTGGCAATTAGGAAGGATAACGACTATCTTGTAAGTCCTTTCTTCAGCTCTTTATCGATTTTGTACGATTACCATCCCTCACACAGTGCAGCATCGTTGGGGAAGCGTAAGCATATGGCAACTTCCAACTCTGCTAAAAGTTACTTTTTGTTTGTCAAGTTCCCCCTCTGGACAAAATGTTAGCCTCCCATGGCAACCACCCAACCACCAATTGTTCAACAAGCTGAATGCACACAGTGGCGCACACTTTGACATGCAACCACAATAATAATAACAACAACAACAACTCGAACATGGAAAACAGAATGCAATTTCTTTTGAAGAAAATTCGTGTGTAAAACGCTGGCAACCACCTTTTGGTGGAAAATCTCGGACCGCTGTCTCCCTGCTCGACGAGTTTATACTGTTTTTCCTGCCCCACCCACCGCCTGCTCGCTTCGGGCACGTGCTGCAAATGCGTTGCACGTTGCCGATAATGAAGCCAGTTGCAACCCTCTCTCCTGCTTCTGCTCCTGCTCCTGCTCCTCTGTGACAGGGCAAGGGTCGAGTGGCTTGCCTAGGGGTTGCATAGCGCATGTTGTACATGTATAAATATATATACATATATACGCCTAATCCTCGTTTTTGTTGCAGCTGCAGCTACAACGGCAACAACAACCCCTCAAGTGCAACAATGCTGCGCTTGCAACAACGTTCTATTTTTTTTTTGCGCTCTTTCAGTTAATTAAGCGCGCATCTTTGTTGCAATGTGCATGATGCGGCAAGGGTTGCTTTTTCCATTTCCTTCTGCTTCTTCTTCTGTCATGTTAAGCTGTCAAAATCTGCTGATGCGACAGGCGTGTGCCTCTCCCATTGCCAGGATCCGTGCCTTTGCCGTTGCCAACTAATTGCACTTTCCACATCCTTTTTTTTTTTTCATCACGAAATCCTTCAACCGGTTTCTTCAATATGAAGCTGAAGCTGTGTGCTGCAAGCCTGACTGCAAAGGTGTTTCGCACTGTTCTACACGGCTTGCAGCATCTGGATTGTTATTATTATTTTATTTTCGAGGGGGTTTCTGTTACTCTATGACAGAAAGCGAGTTTTGATACAAGCGATAATAATGATGTTTATCAGAGTTCAAAGCTATATATTTTACTTAACTATGATATGCTTACGAGTCTGTGTAACAAAATTGAAGACCTATATCTCGAAGGTTTTTGTGGAGGGACAAACAGGCAATCGCGGCTGAAGCTGAGAGAGAAAAATAATCTAAAATATAAAAATTGTATATTATATTTTATATGGAATATGTTATATGTAAGTGTATGGAAATATAGAATATGAACTATAGAAATATGGAATATGAAAATGTTGTGTGTTGATTATAAAGTATGGAAAGGGATATTAAAATGTGGAATGTGGAATATGGAATCTGTACTTGGGAAAATTATATTAGAATATGGAATATTAAATCTAAATTTCAATTATTTTATATTATATTATATATATATATATATATACATAAATTTTAAAAAACCTGATTGAAGAATTTATATTAGATATTGAAAAAAAATTTAGATAAACAGTTCATATAGCTTTAAAAATGTATATAGGCAACACGGATGTCTTCTAGCATCCTTATTCGAGCTATAAAACTTAAAAGAAACTACGAAAAATAGCTAAAGCCCTTTTTGGCTGAAATTTGAGTTTCCCATTCAATAATGTCAGGCAATATTCGCGTTATTGGACTTAGTTTTCAATCCATTTTTACGTTTCCAGTTCAGAGCTCAGCTTCAAGTGGTTTGGACCTGTCAAAGTAGTCCCTGTGGTTGCCTTTGTGTGTGTGGGTGTGTAGCAAATCAACTGCCAAGTAAAAGTGTCAAAGCAATACAAACGAAAGGCTCACTGGACATGGCCATATATATATATATATATATATATATATATATATATATATATATACAAAGAGTATATAGAGGTGCCACATAATTTATGCCCATGTAGAAGGAAGCTTGGGAAAAAGGCCTCGTAACGCACATAAAACGCAGACTGCAGCAGCAGCAGCAACAAAGGCAGAGGCAGAGGCAGAGGCATAGGCAGAGGCTGCGGCTGCGGCCAAAGCCAGTCGCACATAAATGCGGAAAAATCAATTTTCTTTTGTGCTTAAGGGTGGCTAAGCAAGCGCCGAGGAGCGGCGGCAGGGCGCGGGGCAGGAGCAGCAGCAGCAGCAGCAACATAAACTTCTTTTATTTGGCATTTGGGGGTTGCAGACGCACGCACTTTGTGCAGCGAATTGTCACCCAGTTTTTGCCAAATATTGACAGAGCGGCACAGCACACACTCTCCACTGCCCCAGCCACTCGGCCATTCTCGCCCACACCCACTCCCATTCACTCTCTCTCTCTCTCCCACTCGCTCTCTGTGAGTGGAGAGTGAAAGTGTAGAGTTGCGTGGGCTTTGAAGTGCACAAGTGCAGCATAATTTTTAGGACTAATGCAATTAGGCAATTATTTAGTATAACAAACATAGCACTGAAAGAGAGTGATGAGCGAGCGAAAGAGAGAGAGAGAGAGTGACAGAGAGAGCCTGTGTGTGCGTGCTAATTACTCATGCCGCACGCATTTTTTTTTGGCGCACTCAGGCGTATACACAATAATTTACAGCTGGGCTGAAGAAACGTGCACTGAATAAGAAGAGAGAAAGAGATGAAGACAGCGTCTCAGTGCAGAGCGTAGCGGTGCGAGCGAGCTGGCAAATTAAACGCACTGCAAGCGCCTAAAACAATGCTACGCACAAAACAAAAATTTATCATTAATTTTGCTGACACAACAAGAGCAAAAGGCAAATAGAAAATATATGTATAAATATATATATGTATATAAAAATGCTTATTTATTTATGTGTAGACAGTATAATCTGGAAAATGCACTTAGCGATAATATAAAGGAATATAAAAAATATTTATATTGAAATTTGTATTTAAAAAATATTGTGTTTTAGTCAAATGTGTATATATTAATTTTGAAATATAATATATATCATTTTTTTATATATAATTTTTAAATTTTAATTTTTCATATTTCGTTCTGTATATTTTATTTACGCTCATAAATATTTTAAGAAAATTTCAGAATTATATATATATCAATAGCTTAAATATATATTGTTTTAATTACTATTATTATTTAAAAATAATATATATATATATATACATATTTATATCTATTTTTTTTTACATTTTAAACGTAATATTAAATTGTTTTGAAATCATATTGAGTGATTTAAAAATATTTGTATAGAGCTTTTAACATTTGAAATAGATTTGATTATTATATATTTTTTCAAGTTATTTATTTTGCTAATATATAAAAATATTATAAAATACTTATATACCTAAAATTACGTTTGTATAATTAATGGCCTAATAGTGCATAGCAGGCGGACTATACTGTACTGCATGTGTATGTGCATATGTGTGTATACACACGCATATATATTTGTATATATGACTTGCAGGACCTTTTGCTATGACGTCAGCGGCTACAAGAATTGTTCGTATTGAAAGCCTGCGAGCAAAGGCAAGCCAGAGTATCGCATTGTCCTTAATGTCCTTGTTGCTGTTGCTGCTGCTGGGCAATTGAGCACAGGCGGCGGCAACTGCTGCCCAGCCATTTGTTTTTTGGGGCTGCAGTAGCCGCAGAAACAGTTTTGGGCTCCCAAAAATTGCGAGTACGTGACGGCTGAATGCGACTGAGCCTGCGTGTGTATGCGTCTCTCTGTGTGTATGTGTGTGTGAATTTTGATAAGGGTTAGTGGGGATGCTTTATGACCCCCCTAATTGAAAATATGACAGGCAATTGTTGGTTTATTTGGCCACGCAGCAAATGAGCTTCAAATCAAGTCAAAGATTGAGATATATATATATATATATAATCAGCTAATACATTAATAATAATATTGGGCTTTGATTGATAAATGAGTTTCCAGCATATCTTCTGTTCGCTGTTATTTTGTCTAACTAAATATACATATCAATGCGCCTCGCAGAAAAAAATGTAAAATCTTAAAATTAAATATTTTCCATCATTTTCACACATAAAAAAAATGTATTTTAAATTTAATTTTTGATATTCATAAATTTTACGCAATACCTATAAAGCCTTTGCTTAGGTCGTCATCGTGTGCTTCGCTGCTGTTGATCCATTATGTGACAACCCCTAACGAGTTGTGCGTGTATGCCACGCCCACTTTAAAGCAAATCACTTGACTTTTCATTAATAAAATTGGAGTTTCGCTGAATTTTTTTTCACGTTTCTTTTTACTGATTAAATGCAAAAAAAAAAAAAGAAACGAAAAATGGGGGCAGACGAGGAGCTTGAAATCCCCCCATGCGTGTGGCATTAGCCTGCACCCATGCGCTTAACCCTTTTACCCAAAACATTTTCTTTGTTGTTTTTTTTTTTCATACTTGTTTTTTCCCGGTTTTTTTTTGCGTCAACTGAGACACGCAAAATGTGGCTTACCGTAAAGGATCTGCATAGGAAACGCGAAAGCGCGCTTTTGCGCTGCTTCTGCTTCTTCTTGCCACACGCACACGCGTGCATTGCAACCCTCGACAAAAATTCATAACTTTTTCTATTCCCCTTCAAAGTTTATAAAAAAAAAATTGTTTTCCATACGCATTAATGCAGCAATGCGTGCGCTTTCGAGGAGTGGGCGATGTGTAGGGGGCGTGGCTGTATACTGTTTGCCGCCTGGACATGTGGCTCGCCTGTCTAGCTCCCACTGCTCTCCCACACCCACTCCCAGTCAGAGTCTGGCGACTGATTAACGACCGTCTTTTGTTTTTGTTAAGCATTCAAGCGGCGGGCGTACATTGCGTGGGCGTGGCTGCCTTTCTATCTGCCTTTCTGTCACAAAATTAAGCTTAAATATTATTTGAGCTGATTGTGAATTGCAAGAAATCAGACGCGCTTTTAATTGCTATGCACAAAATATATAATTTTGATTAATTTTTTGTGTATTCAAAATATTTGAAGTTCATCATTGCGAGTCTTTAGCTTTTGTGGCACGAGATTGCTGCGGCGGATAGAAGAGCGGGCAGATGCACGCACGAACGAAGGGCGATCGGACAGTCGGATGAATGAGCGGTTGAGCGAATGAATATATCTAAATCAGCTAGGTTCATGTTCCGGATCAGAGACTTCTTCTTGAGATCTGTCCCACCTCCTTCTGCTTTTGTCTAAAACTCCCACATTCCATGTAGTCAGGATATGAAAAACTGCGTGAGAAACTAAAGTATATTGTTTGTATTAATGAAATTAAATTTTAAATTAGTATCTCTTAAATGATGGATACATTATATAGAGTAGCAGGCGGAGCTGGAGCAGGAGCTCTTTATGAAAGCTCTTTCTATGAATCCCACGAATTCGTGTGGTAAAAGTAGTCAAAAAATTGAATCTAATGAAGTGAGCAATCAGTTGCATTGGAGTCTCCAAATTGCCTTTGATGCTGAGCCCACTTTGGACTGAACCGCACGCTTTCATATTAAGAGGAATTAAATTGATTCTTGAATAAGAAATGTTGCCAGTTTTAATACAAATAACTAACTTAAGGTTAGCTAAGTCAAATTTGAAATATTACCCAATATTTCTGACTATATTTTGTGCGACTCTCTCATTTTCTTGTTACATTTTTCTGCTTTATGTTTGCAAAGTCTCTCTCTCTCTCTCTCTCTATAAAGTAGTGTCGGTTGTTTGAGCTTAATGTCTATGGCAACAGATCATCCTTTGCACCCACACACACGTACACACACCCGCACACACTCAGTCGCTTTGTCACTCGTCAAAATTCAATGAGCAAAGTGGCCGCCAGTTCTGGCCGTTGAATTTATTGAAAAATCATGATATGTGGCCAACAGACAGACGCGCACAGGTTGAGCAGACGCACTGATAGACGGCAGCTCGGAAGCTGCCACTGCCGCTGGCTCCATAATGTTCCAGCAGCGAAATCTTTGGCATGCAAAAGCGTCGATATGACAGCTTGACTGAACTAAAAACCGCGTTGCCAATGGCACAGGGAGTGGGAAAGAGAAAGTGAGTGGGCGTGGGGTGGGGTGGGGTGTGGTGATGGGGACGTTGTGGTAGGGGCCAATGCCAATGCCTAGACAAAAGCCCAGCACGGAAATATGATTTTTACGTGCTGGCTGGGCACAGCAGGTGGGTTGGGTGCGGGGTGAATGGGGGTTTAGGGTTGTGTGGCTGAGCCTATGCCACGCCTCACCTAAAAACGCCCACATGCTGATTGACGTGCCTTTTATTGATGCTCTTGATTGGTTTTTACCTTTTACGCAGAGCACAGCGCGGAGCTGAGCTGAGCTGAGCTGAGCTGAGCTGCGCTGCAAGAGTGAGGGAGTTGGCGAGATGCGGGTGTGCCTGTGTGTGTCAGAGAGTGAGTGTGTGTGTGTGTGTGTGTGTGAGTGTTGCTCGTTAGCTCAATATTTGTGTGTGAGCTCGTCTGTTGTGCTTTATTACAGGTGAGACAGGTGGACCTTCCGTCGAATTGTGTTTGTATTTGCTTTTGGACATTCGTCGCTGTTAATTTTTTATGCCCACGAATAATGCCTGGACCATATGTGTATATATATATAGATATATGTAGAATTCGACTGTTTGCGTTTTTAATCAAATGTTCAAAATCCTGGCGATATCCTGGCCAGAGCTCGTTTAGTCCTGCGTATCGCTAGCTTGTTTAACTTTTATATCGTAATTGCATATCACAATTTCTCCCAGCTCACTTTCTCCCTCCCTCTCGCTTTCTCTCTCTCTCTGTCTCTTCTTGCAAAACAAACTAATCAAACGTCTGCAATCGTTGCTTCCACTTCCGCTTCCGCTTAGCTCTTGCTCTTGCTCTATCTCTATCTCCATGTCCATCTCACTCTAACCCCTTCTCTCTCTCTCTCTCTGTCTTTGGCACGCGCTAATGCTTTAATCCTTCAGTCAGGACCTTCTGCTGCTGCTGCTGTCCGCGCGTATTAAATCGATGAAGTATTAACGACTTAATTGCATGTTTGTTAGACATTTTCACACACACCCACACACCCACACACCACACAAACACACGCACACCCCTTCAATATTCGTGTTTTGAAGTTTATTAAATTCCCGCACAGGAGGCGTGTTGCAATATCCTTATACTCCTTCTCTACTGTCACCCCCCGACTACTGCTCATGCACATCCTCAATTGTTGTTGTGGCTGAGCTCATTAACTGAAATTCACAAAATTCGATTAAAGTAATGGCCTTTCGAACGGCTCGTGTTGCCTGAGTGCGAGTCAAGCGCATCTGCAAGAATGTGGAGTCAGAAAGGCAGTGGGGAAGAAAGGTAAAGAGAGAGTGAGAAATATACGTTCGTTGGGCTATAAAACATAAAACATTTTATTGAAGAGCATTAAACAGAAGAAAGGTGGCCAACTGGACTAACTACCAAGTAAGAAAATAGTTAACATGGAAGGACGAAAAATAATAGACTCTGTTGCGCATGGGTTTCGTCAAGAGCATATTATATATATACATTATATATTTATATAATCTAAACACAAAAGTTTATAATTATTAGATATAAATATTTTCTGAATATAAAAAATTAAAAAACTTTCAGCTTGTATTAAAAAAAAAAAAAAATAAATAAATAAAAAAAAAAAAATTATTTATTAAAAAATACGAATAAGAAAAATTTTAAAATAAAATTATTTTTATAATTAAATAATAAAGAAACAAGTAAATGAATTCAAGTTTGTTTTCATAAAAAAGGTATATTAAACAAATAAACAACAAAATCAATTTAAATTTATTTTAATAATTAAAAAATTCTTAAAAAAATATTTAAACAATTTAATTTAAAAAAATTATTACAAATAAATAAAATCTAAGAAATGTGCTAAATAAAAAATCAACAAAACAAATATAGATAAGAAAATAAAACAATTTAAGTTTAATTTAAGCCCATAACAAACTATAAACATTTTAAAAATTTATATGATGAATATTTGCAAACTCATATACGTATCATATGAGTTTTATAAACAGAACGGACTTACAAATTTATGCAATGTATAAAATGCAATATTTTATATACCAAATATACAAGTTTTCGCGAAAACAAAATTTGTTTGCCAATAAAAAAATCATAAAATTAACAAAAACAGTAATTTTTAAATAAAAAACTACTGAAGAAATATTAGCAAATGAAATAATTAATTATAAAAAAAATAACAAGAAATAAAATAAATATAAATGTATAAAAATAATAATATAATGTAAGAAAGATATAATAAATAATATTCTTCCTAAATTTTGCAGCTGCTGGTAGTAGTAATGTTTTCCAAATATAAACACCTGCTCATCATCAACTCCACATGAAGCTGAGCATTTTCAAGAGTGGCTCGATAACTCGGTTCGGTCATTGTCAAATGTTCATCGAAAATGTCAATGCTAAACAAATTTCGGTCCCTTATCAAAGAGCTGCAAATTAAATAAAGCTCAATGACAAACTTCATTAGCCGAACAAAAAAAAAAAAAAACAAAAAAAGAGTCAACTGGCCAAAAATAACAATTTTGGCTTTTAGCGCAGCTCCCCCATAGACTGCACTTCACTCCACACCCCACGCCCCATAAGTCTTATCCTTTTGGGCAACTCGTTTACAATGCTAGGCAAACGTTATGCCAAAAACTAAATTAAGATTGAAATGTAAAACTGAAAACGTTTTACACAATTATTGAACGCTGTAGCCAAATCAAATTGTACACGTCCATATGGGGAGGGAGCTCGGGGCTGGGGCTCTTAAGCGTACAGCGAAAACCACTCGCAGTGGCCGCTGTCCACGATTTGGTTTTTCGTTGACGTTTTGTGCGAATCAGTCGACTGCATAACTTACAATACCCTAAATATAAATTCGGCAAATGGAATTGGTGGGGAAGGTGGGGCGGTCGTTGTTTGGGGTACATCGTTCAAATACTCAACGTTAGGCAGTGCGCGTACTAATGAAGGTTTTAGCTTAGGTAGTGTGGAGTGGGTGTTTAATATTATCACTCCAGCATGCATTTTGCAAATGAAACCAAGCTCCATATACACAGCAGCCCCAATCCCCAACCTGCCCAACCCCTTCTCTAGGCCACACAAAAGCAAAAAACGAGTTGAATGTATGGAAATTTTTTCGTTCAATCACAAATCCAATGATGTTCGCTTCGACGCATTTTGACAGTTAGACAGACAGGGGCGTCGGTCTGGCGCGGGGGTGGTCAAGGCATTGGGGCTCACTTTGATGAATTTGCCGTTCGGTTTTGTTTGAATGGCTTCTTCTGTACAGCTGCATGTCCTGTGAGCCTGCAGATAGGCCTCATGTTTTGTTTGCCTGCCTCCTGCTTGCTGCACATTGGATTTTTTTTTGGTATATTTTGTCAGTATTTTTCGCATACTTTTTGCATTTCGTTGTTGTTCTCTTAGCCTTTGTGCATTTGATTAGAATGTTTGGACTTGGAGTACGTAAATATTGTTGCTTGCTTGTCAATTAGTACGTTAAGCCGTTCTATATGAAGCACTTGAAGAGCAGCGGCTGAGTGCCTGAAAGCCTCTCAAAAGAGCCGTACTTCAAATGCCTATTAAAGCTGAAAGTGGAATCTGGGAAATGGATTAAAGATTTCGCATGCTATAAAATAAGTATCAATCGAGTTGAAATACTATTAAAGAAGCTGACATATAATTTAATTGAACTTTATAATTATTATATTATGTATTTCATCTACATAACTGAGCTTGGTTGGCGAATATATTAGAATTGTTTATGGTTACTTGTTTGTGGGGGCTATATTCATGTGCATATCAAATTTTATGTGATTAGCTCTTAGGATTCTCGAGTTGTATGTTGATCATTGAATGATATTTCATAATTTCTTATACGTATAATGCTTAAAGATGTTATTTTATGATCTCATCTCTTTTATGCTTCTTTTACTTTTTTTACTCTTCTCTTCTCCTGTTTTGTTTTGCTTATTTAAACTTATTTTCTTTTCTCTTCTATTTATATATTGTATATCTCATCTCATCTTCTTTTTTGTTATCTTCTCATTCGACTATTATTTTCTCACCTCTCTTCTTGTCATTTCTTCTCTGTTTTCTGTTTTCTTTTCTCTGACTTTACATTTTCTTTGTCCTCATCTCTTCTCTGACTTCACTTGACTGCTTAGATTCAGCGTCTCATATATCGTCTTATAACTGCAGCTCTCACCTGTCCAGAAAATATAGCTTGGAATATGTAACCTTTGGCAGCCATTTCAATTAGCTCTCGTTAATCAACTTAGACGCTTTGACAGTTTTTGCCTGCATAAAACATGAGCAAAAGCCATGGAATGCATATTAACAGGGGTATTCCCTCAATGGCTGCTTAAACTTTTTGACAGCCTGCAAATCGAAAAGACAATTTTAGCTGTCACAAGCAGCACGAGTTGGAGAGAAAGAGAGAGAGAACGAGTGGGGGAGGGAGAGACAGTGTGTAGGCTAGATTGCTTGTAAGGCAGCTGCGTGTCACACGGCTGGCAAAACAATTGCGCATACGCCACGTGTGCTGCGTGAAAATTGCAACATTACCGCATGTAAGGACAGCAAGGACAATCAGGACGGCAGTCGCGTCTGTCTAGGCTGGCCAGCTTGGCCAGCTTGGCCAGCCTGGCTGCCTGCCTGCCTGTTACCTTTTTGACATTTGATTGAGATTTGTTATCGGCATATTCATCAATGATATATACAATAAAAATACACACACACACACACACACGCAGTCGAGCTGGCCAGCCAGACGCATTGAAACAGGACAACAAAAAAATTTGGGCAAGGAGTAGAGGGATTTTAAGGTAGCTGTGCCCAACGCCAACTGCAGCCACGCCCCCTGCAAAACATACAACGCCCACAATTCACAGTAGTTATCGTGCGGCTCGCAGTGACATTTTTAGGCATTCGTTCAATGCGTCCAGGAGCAGGACTCGTCTCGCTGTCTGGCTGCCTGGCTGCCCGCCTGTTACTTCTATTAGATTTTGCCGTTCAGCAGGCAAGCAGCTGCTGTTTGCCATGTCCAGGCTCGTTTGCTGTGCTCTGTGTGTTTTTGCAATAAAGCAAGGATAACAGAGAGTGAGAGGCATAGCAGTAGCTGGGTGTGTGGGTCCTGGGTCCTGGGGGCGGGCTAGGCGGCTGCCTGCCTGCCGAACTGGCCATGCGTACCTTTCGATCCTTGTGTGACATTTGAATTCGCAGAATGAAAGGCAAAATTGAGGTTGAGTTAGAGTCGTGTGTGTGTGGGAGGTGTGTGCGTGTGTGTGTGGGAGTGTGTGCCTGTGTCTTTTTTTGTGCTTTGAATTTCTCGTATGGCAGTTATGGCACACTCACTCGCCCAACTCTGGCTATTTTTTAATTTTGCTGACTCGTCAGAGAGAAAGACAGAGAGAGCGAGAGAGAGTGACTGTGGCGGGGAGAGAAAACATACAAACGCAATTGTTCCACGTTCACAATGCATTCCACGCTGTCTCCAGCTGATAAGCAACAGACAGAGCTCCAACCGTCCCCAAAAACCCCTCTCCGATCAGCCCTTGACCCCTCGCCCTCTGCCCTCTTATGCGTCCAGCTCAGCCGCGAAATGAAAAGTTAAACTGTGTGACGCGCTGTGAAAAGGATTCGGGTTTCGGGGTTCGAATTCAGCTTTCGATTTGAAGTGCGGGCAGCGTGGCAGCCTGGCGGCCTGGTGGCCTGACGGCGTCACATACATTCAGCCTTTCGGGTTTGGCGTGATGAATATTTACTGCGTGCGCTAACTGCTAACTACCTCACAGGTATTTCCATTTTCTCTGACATTTTTAATTGGGTTTGAGCAATGCAAACACACACACACACACACACACACACACCTATAGAGGAGATGTACAACACGTGGTGTCGCAACAACTGACAGGTTTTGCCACGAGGGTCAAGGGTGAAGGTAATGGAACCCTCTATTAAAGTTTACGCTGAGCTAAAGATAGGTTTACATCTGGTGAAAAGTAGTTAAATTCTATTTTAAATAACAAAAGGACTACATAAGTTCATAAGAATAAGTTCAAATGAACTAGTTTACATGATGAAATTGCTTTTATCCAAAGAATTAACTTCTTACTTGCCTTAAGTTTCCGAAACTAAAAATACCATAATAGTTCATAAAAACTAGTTCATAAACCTAGTTCATATCAACTAGTTCATTTGAACTATTTATATATATAATATATAATACTATCACTTTTTATATATATAATATATAATACTATCACTTTTTATATATATAATATATAATATTATCACATTTTTACAACTTAAGTCCAAGTTCCTAGTTCCTTATCTAATTTGTAGACTAATCTAAACTTTTCTTCATTAACTAAAATTACTTAACTCACATACCCCACGCTCTTCTTCTTCTACTTACAGGTAACTATGCAGTACCCGACTATAGCAACAATTTCCCACAACTGCTATAAATCAGATTCCGACTCGAATTCAAATTCAGATTCAGATTTACATTTCGTAAGTGCAACATAGAACCGAACCAATTTCCCATGCTAATTATCATTATAAAAGATCTCTTGTGGCTCCCCTTTTGATTGGTATGTGCTTAGATTCTTGCTTGTTGCGTAATACCAAAACAATAACAAATTTCCAGTCTTACAGTCGCAATTACAACTCGTAATTGTGGCAAGACAAGCGTATCTCAAAGATATTCATCATTGTCTACATTAAAACACAATGTTTGGGCTTATGCCGACCCACTGCGCAGCGTAGCGTAAAACACCCCAAATATCGTTCATCTACGCAGTCTGACTGTGGCATCATCTAGTGCCATGCAGTTGCATTTCAAAATAAGTTTTTAAAATTAAAAAAAAAAAAACTATGAACACATTGCATAATTTGTAAGAGAAATGAGATTTTAGCTTGGGCGAAAAGCAAAAGAAAAAATTCCAATTTTTCCTATGGCGTAATGGAAGTTTAAATAACCTTAAATAACCTTTAAACTTAAAATGAAAAGATTCGGTAAATATTAAAATAAACTATTGAATTGCTTCAATTATTCATTAAAGCTTGAAAAAAACTACTGAAATAGATCAAAGTTTCAGTGAAAATATTTTCATTTTCATTTTAGAACTACTCAAAGATTAAGTGAAGCCTTAAATTAACTACTGAAACTTGGCAGAGATTAAGTAAACATTAAAATACTAATATGTACAATGCACATCAAAATGAGCTACTGAATTTGTTCACCGAATCACTGAACATTGAATGAACTACTGAACTTGTTGCCTACATGCCGCCTTGCCATTTCCTCAAAACTTATCACATATCTTCTCATGTAATTGTCTGCATATTAACTAAGAGATTACAGCTGAAGATACTCTTCAGCATCCTTTTGCTGTCCCTTCAGCCGCAATTATTCAATTCACATAATAAATATATTATAGAGATGTAGCTACAACTATATGTGTGCAGGTATTATCAACAGGTTATGTTAGAGCTCCGGGTTACTCAATATGCAAGGCGCTGCAATTGCATCGCCATGACATGTTTTGGCGGCGTGCCATAAGAGCAGTCATAATCCCAAATATTTAACCGCCGATTGGCCCCCTATTGCTGCCACGCCCCCATTTTATGCAATGCCAATCGCCACGGGCGGGCCATAACAAATCTCGCCTGTTGCACTCTCGCTGGTTATGCCCTTTTGTTTTGGCTCTATTCTTAGACAAATTATGCGCAGCTTATTCATATTTACAGAAATCTCTCATATGCAACATGTGTAATACTTATATATACATATACACATATAATATACATATATACACATATGTATATACCCAATCGAATACAGAGTTGTCAAGCGCAGCTATTCTGTTTGACAGTTGTGCTGCAATCGAGCCCCCAGCGTAATCAAGCATTAAATCGCGCAGCGACTCGATATGCTGCCACGCCCACTTTCGTGTATGCAAAAATTTCTTGAATGAGTTCAGATTTGTAGGCAAAATTGTTAAATAAAAGCTCTAGGCTCACAAAAGCAAAAAGCAGTTGAGAATTAGAAAGGAATGCTTGGTTGGAATTCGCTTTTAATTTAGTCAAAGCTGCAATTTGTGTTTATTTTTTTTATTATCTAAAATAAGTAAATAAATAAATATTTAAAAGAAAAAGATAATAAATATTATATGTTACACATATATGTGCTCTTATTTACCTTCATCCCAATAATAACATTGCTTTCTTTTTTCTTAAAGCTCCTCAAGAAAAAATTCTATTCCAACTACCCCTTTAAAGCAACTTCACAAAATACTCGATTCTCAATCATCTCTAAGTTTCTATCTTAATTCTGTCTTTTATAATCTACTACCTTTTTTAACTTTCATTCTCTTAGCTGCCTATAAGCTCACCTCTGCTCTCGATTATTCAAACTGTACTACCTTGATTTCTATATCAAATTATTCCAAATTTTTACATATTTCACTACTGAAAATTGATTTTTGAATTAAAACAAATGCGGTATCTTTCATATTTCGACGAGGAGAAGGATCTCGAGTTTCATGATTTTCAATCACTACTGGATACAATTTTTTTGATAATTGTGTTCATACTGCTGCTATTCATAATTCTTCTATTCGTATTAGCTAAAATTCTAAGCAATCGCAAAAATGCTGCAAAAACTAAGAATAAAATAAATCAAATTATTTTTATGCAGAAAAATATGCGACAGTTGGAGGAGGCTAGAAAAAGTTAGGAAACAATATTTGCAAAAAATTAAAATAGTTAAGGAATAAACACGCGCGCACAAGAAAATGAGAACAGCGACAAAATCTGGCAGTTTTTAATAAAATGCGTCATTTGCTTGAATTAATTGACATTCAAATCGAATTGAAATGCGAGCAAAAGAGATGAAGAGCCCAGGTGTACGCGCGCAAGCGGGACAGCAAGAGAACTCGCTTCATGAACTGCAACGCTTGAGAAATGACTCGTATTTTATACACACACATTGATTTCTATATACATTTGTTTTTCTGATATCCAAATAGTGCACAAGGTCAATTAGTTGAAATACCAGAAAAATATAACAATTAAATATAATATTTGATATTTTTTTCGTTTTTTTTTCGATCAGTTTTAGTTTATTTTTGGACATTGCAAATGCAGCTTCGGCTTCGGCTTTGGATTTGGTTTTGGCTTTGGCTTTGGCTTTGGCTATTGCGTAATTTGATTTTTTTTTCGTCTTTTCTTTTCTTGTGATTCTTTTGTTGATTGTAAAGTGCGTTGTCAGAGAGCGCGTGAGAGAGAAAGAGAGAGAGAGAGAGAGAGAGAGAGAGAGAGAGAGAGAAAACAACCCTCAATTGCGTATGGGAAGATCTTCCTGTTCCAGTTGGAAGACAACGCAACGAGCATAACAATAATAGTATATGGAAACAAAGCAAGCTCCAGTTGGCTGTGCACGACTATGTGAATACCCCTCAGTTGGCCAGCTTTCACTGCACATTAACGGTATTATATTATATTATTATCTGTGCAGTTTGGTATATGTTGAAATATGTATACCCTACTCAACGTACTATCAATGGGTATCAATAGAAGCTGTTCGGCTTCTTTGTGTGTGCGTCTTCCAGGAACAAACTGCTCTCATGCGTGCGTGTGTGTGTGCAAAGGATTTACGTGTGGTTTTTTTTTTCTCTCAACACTCAAGCTAAGAGATACCTGAGCTATTTTGCCTTCAGCTCGGCAACAACAACCATAAAAAGCTGCCTTCAGGTGTCGTCATTTGGCTGCCCAAGAAATGAATCAAGGCGAACTGATCTCATGGAATTTGCTCTATTTTATTGCTGTTGTATTGTTTGTGTAATTCAAAAGTTTTGAAATGCAGCTGCGCATATTTTGTGTTGTTTTTTGTTCAAAAATGTTTAAAGTACAGTCGCAGCAAAGCTTTACATAGATGAAGAGTTTTTCAAGGATGAGGCAATTGATAGAGCTGTAAATGGAAGTTTTTTGTTGGGAAAGAGTTTTGTTTAGGGTATGTGTGTGTGTACATATATTTTTCGTGTAATCTATACATGTTCAATGGAAGTTATTCTTAAAACTTTTCTTCTATCATACTTACTACTTCCAGTCGATAGCCAATTACTGTTATAGCCAAAGCTCTGCACACATACACAAAATATCCGCAAGGCTTCGATTAAAAATTCCCGCTGGCGCGGCTGCTGCTCAGTGGAACCTGAAAAAAGGCTAACCACAACTGCAAACTTCCCAGGAATTTGTTAATAGCTTTTTACCGATATCTTTTTGGGGGCCAACGATTGAACGCGGCAAAACGAAACCGTTGATTTTGTTAGAGCTAAAGGCGAAACGGCTGCGGGGCGGGGCAAAGGCGCAGTAGCTGCTGCCGTTGTTGCTGCTGCTGCTGTTGCTCCTGGGTGCAGGCAAGCAAACCATAAAGAAGAAGAAAAAAAGAAAAAAACAAAGTCAAAAGTTGCGCGGTCGCATTTTTCTAACGATTAAACAAATTCGAGGAAAAAAAGCGCATCCCATGCAACGCGCAGCCGCAGCCGCTGCCGCTGCCACTGCTGCTGCCGCAGTCGTCCGTCACCTGCAGTTTCCAGGAATTGTGAATTGGCCAGCGCTTCCAAGGCTAAGACCGAAAAAGCAAGGGGAAATAGGTAGGAGAGAGAGAGCGAGAGAGCAAGATATAGAAACTGTAGACGCAAACCACTTTGAAGGGCATGCAACAACGAAGAAAGAAGCTAGAACCGACTGCGCCATACTCGTTGAGGCTCGAAGAGTGTAAAAGGCTCAGATTTTATTAGGATTTAAAATTCTTAGTTTTAAATCTGAGAATTGAAAATTTAGCTGTAATATAATATTTATTTAGCATATTTGATTTAATATAATATAATTATAAGTTCGGATTTGCTATGCCTATTTTCAATAATTTATTGAAAGTAACATGTATTGCATCAAATCTATATACCCAATTTGCGCTGCGTTTGAACGAGCATTAAAAGCAGAAGTAAAAAGTTTTGGTTGCATCTTGACGGCGGCATTTTTGAGCGAGCGCCTAATTCCAGGAATTAAATCGTATATCTTTTGGGTGCTACACACACACAGGCATACTAAATGCTCGATTAATTTCTAATAAATTGGCTGCTTGCCGCTAACAACGGAAATATGCTGCAGTCGCAGTCGAAGTCGAAGTCGCAGCCGCAGTCACCGTTGCTGTCGCAGTCGTCCTCATCGTCGTCGTCGTCGTCGTCGCTTTCAATATAGAATTACAAATACAAATGCATTGCGTTCGATTTCGCCTTTCGCTTTGAAATTTGAGGCTTCTAAAACTGAACGAAGCAGCGTGAGAGCCAGTGACGGCGAGAGAGAGTGTGTGTGAGAGAGAGTGAGAGAGCTTTAGGCTAGTGAGCTTTGCATGCCTGCTGACTACTGACTACTGACTACTGTCTACTGACTACTGTTGTTGCATTTTACTGAGAAAGTGCAAAGGCAAAACCGAAGCAGGCACTGAATTTATCTTCTTGTGTGTGTCGTGTGTGTTGTTGCTGTTGTTTTTGTTTTTCTTTTTATGTGTGTTATGTCAACTAACGCATTCATCTTTAACTAATCACAAATCCAAAACAATTTTTCTCGTCATTCTCGTTGCAGCATTTGTCGTGTTCGGAGTGCGCGTCCTGAAATTCAGCTGACAAACTGACAAAATAAACAAATCATAAATAAACGGAATATATATATATATATGTATGCATACATATATATATATACATATATATATATAAACGATAGTAAATAATAATTAATGAAATAAATAAAATTATTTCATGCGCAGGCAGCGGACACTGTCCACGCTTTACAAACGCAACAATCAACAATTGCAAAATTCCCTTTGGCTAAGAATTGGTTGTGGCCAAACTTGCTATATGCACAGAAGGCTAAACAACAATTCGACGAAATTCCATTTTGGCAACATTAAAAACAAAACGACAACATTAAAAACAATAACAAGAACAACAAAAACAAACAACTTGAGGTGCATAAAACAAAGAAACGTCCGCAACTTGTGGACAGCAGCAAAAGCTTCCACTGGCCTTGGCCTGATCCTTCCAGAGAATCTGCAACCAGAACTGGAACAACTGGAACAATTGGAGCACGAGCAACTGGAACAACAAGTACAACAAAATGGATCCACAACAACAATTTTGCCTTAAGTGGAACAGTTACTCGTCCAACTTGGCAATCACATTCTCCAATCTATTCAAATCGGATCTATTGGCCGATGTCACATTATCCTGCGATGGTGAGTGCTATCAATATATTATTTATATAATTACGTGAGAGTGAGAGAGATAAAGCAGAGTTTTCAATTTTCGAAAATGCTTCGACTCTTTAGTGAATAATTTTTTGACAACAAATGCAATGGAAACTGCATTTAAAAATAAATTCTTGGCAGACATATTGTAGATTCTTATATATATTTCTGTCTTTAATCATGAATTATATTAAGTCTAATTATTATTGAATAATTAACTTTTAAATTTAAAATTAAATTTATAAAGAAAATTAATGTTTTTTATTTATTTAAATATTACATTTTCAATTAATAAATGAAAATACTAAAATTATTTTTTTTTAGAAAAGTTGTATATAGAATCTATATAAAATTAATTATAATTAATATTATTGTTAATATTAATATTAATAACAAATATTTAATATTAATACTAATATTAATATTTTATAAATTTTTTTAAATATTTCACATATTAGTGATTTTTTTTTATTATTTAAAAAAATAATTTAATAATAAGAAATAAAACTTTAGTTGGGAGTGTTTGACTAGGACACTGATTCTTTTCTACGTATACATAGCATGTTAAAAAGAAAACTATAAAATAAATAAGCTGCCCTCGCCCAGCTTTTAACCCAGATACTTTAAGCTCCATTCCACTGCAAGAGTGTCGACCAGCAAAGTATAGAGTAAAGTAGCAACTGAGACAAAATTAGCAGTTGATAATTTATACAGAAATCTGTATAAATATATACATATATACACATAAAAATGTGGTAACATCATCCTCGTCTGTATTCTAATAAATAATTGCGGAGTTTTCATACAAATTGAAGATTTAAATAAATGCTGGGCTCCATACAATGGGAAACGTAAACTTGACCTTAACTGGGACGCACTTAATTTGGCTGACAATCAATAAGTCAACAGACGGCAGACAGCTAAACAGAGTTACTGAGAAAGAGAGAGATGGAGACAATGAAATTTCCTTTACCTTTTTGCTTTGCCCGGTTTTTTTTTTCCTTGTGCCTAATAAGCCGCTAAAAGTGGCATAAAAGCCAGTTTTGCAAACGCCCAAAAGCAGGCATTGATTTTTTTCTGACAAGGCGGCAAAGTGGAAAATGCGAAAAAGCCGGAAAAGCGGCCAAAGGCAGACCAAGTCAGGCCAAAAGACGCGCCACCTTTTTATGGGCCGTCTCGTTGTCTGTTAAGTTGTGTGCGTGTGTGTGTGTGTGACTGGCTGTCTATGTATGTGTTTGTGTTACTATTTCATTTACAGCATATTTTACTACAGTTTTATGGCATCTTATTAAACGAATATAAATGTGTGTGCCGCGCTCAAAGACGGCATATTTACTTAGCTCCTATAGACATCATTATATATATACATATATACTTATATAGGCCTATGTATGTGACTTTAATAGGGCGTATTGTGTGAGGTCAGTAATTGGTTTGGGCTGAATGAGATTTGCTTACGGCTTATGGCTGTTGTGACAGCTAATTTTTAACCTTTGGCCAAGTTATGTGTGGATCTTTTGGATTAAAGGTATAAGATGTGTGTGTGTGTGTGCGTGTGTGTTAATGTATGTGTGTATGTATATGGGACTAAGACATAAATGTATTTATTAATATGAATTATGCTCTGCTTAAGTTTTTGTGTATTCAACTTAATTTTTCAAGCTATAAATTTTATTTTATATATAAAAATATATATTAAAAAAAATAAAAAAATATTTATATATATATATAATATATAGATATATATTTACTCACTCTTAGTCAATGGAAATTTTACCAATTTCATAGAAACTTAAAAAAAAAACTTAAAGCTTTGCTGCTTGCTTTAAAATAAAGAATAAATAGGAATAACAAAAATAACGCATACGCCACGTTTGTTTGTTTGTTTTCTTTTTTTTATTTTTTTTTTTTTTGCTGTTGCAAAACATGTTCCTTTGCGTATTTACAGTTATTGAAATAGCAAACGGCCAGTTGTACGCTTCACATGTCTGCTTTGTTGACGTAGTCCGTGCATATTTTTGGCAACTGTATGGATTATGTGCACACATACATACATACATACATAATATACCATTTATGTGTATATCTATGAGAAGGCAACTCTGCTGTCTGCCACGAACACATCCTGGCTAGCCAAAATAATGAAAATAAACAAAAAATCATTCAGAAATACCAAAAAAATAAAAAATCCCCCCGTTATCCATATCAATCGAAGTGCTACTACTTTTGATTAAAATTCTCAAATGAAGCCCCAAAATAAAACAAAATAAAACAAATTTTGTAAGCTGTTTTTTTGGGCTGCTATTAATTGTGGTTTCTAATATATATACGTATATGTATATATATGTATATAGTCTGATATGTGATTCATATGTTTGATTTAACATTTTCAATTTTTTCTACTTTTGAAAATGAAGCCTTAGATATTTGCCAGCCCTTCGAACAAAAGCAAATATAGCTTAAATTTTTTTCTATTTTTTCATGTGTTTTATTTCATTGTTTTTTAATATTCATGTGTGTGTTTTTTAGCTTTTATTTCGCTGCTTGGGGTTGGGGTTGCTTTTTTAGCACTTGAGAAATGAAAATTTTTACGAAATGAACATTTGCTTGGCCTTGGGCCATTTCACATGCAGCCGCCTAGGCTTCTTGGTTTTTTTCATTGTTTTTTGCTGGGGGTTGTTTTACCGTTAGCGATTAAAAATTGGGTATGAAGTTCACTAATGGATGGCGGCTTTCGCAGTGATTCAGATTCTTGGAAAAGTGCGCAGTAGAAGCTCTAGTAGTATCAAATATTTTTTACAGATAAATTCATATAATTTAGGAGCTTTAAAGGCACAGAAATTCATCACTCTTTAATCCAAAAGCATTCATTTAGTTGTAGGCTAAAAGCTTATGGGCATCCCTGAAGCTTAAATATAATAGTCTTAAATAATATCTAGATGTATATGTAAATATATATTCTGTGCAGAAGATATCTGAATGTATGAAGTCCATGTATTTGCGTTATACAGCCTTTTAAGCACATTTTTTACATAAGCGTATAGAGCTTTAAAAATTTAACATTTGCCTTATCAGCATTTGTAGCACATAAATAACCCCCAGCAGTGTTATCTGATTAAAAGAACCTTGACTGCTTCGGGGCCCGTTGGAGTGAAATAATATTTTTACTATTTACAATTTAAATTTATACGTCAAATCGAGGTACGCAGAAAAAAAAAACTAATATGATTCATCGATGACTTAGAGATTAGTTTATAAACGTATCGATATACGTAAAATATATTAAAATATAAATGTGTATACAGACAGCTTTCAGATGTCAGCGCAATAATAAAAATAAACAATTTTTAAGTGCATTAAATGCGTTTCGAAAGGAATAAAAAAAAAAGACACAAATCAAAATATTTTTGTATTATTAATGTCTAATTCATATATGCACACACACAGATACACATACATATGTATGCAGAATATGCGAGGCAGAACGTAAACAAGATTTGGCAATTAGTTTGCCATTTGTTATTTTTTCCGTTGGTTTATCAGCGTTTAATTCGTCTATACATATAAATTTATATATATATTTAAGTGTATGTATGTGCTGTGTTTATATATACATATGCAATGAAATTTGTGCGTTTGTCTTCAGTTTCCAAATATATTTTCGCTTGTGACCCAATTTCTGTTGTATCAAGTGTTAGAAAAGCAAAAAAAAAAAAAAAAAAAAAACACATCAAAATTTAATACGAAAATAAAATGAAAAAAAAAAAAATGATTATCAAGTTAAGAAAAAAAAAAAAGACAATTGTTGTTTATTATATAGCTAAATTATTGCGCATGCATTCAATTTTTGATTGTGATTATAAGAGTTCAAGTGTATAAGACGTGCATCGTTTGGCTATTGCATAATTGCTATCATCACGATTACAGGGTATATATATATATATATATATATAGTCTTATGATGCAACTTTTATACGAACTGTAACTTATACATTTAAAGTTTTACTATTCCACTCTTATACGGCTTAGCTCCTATAACATTAAATTCTTATACTAATAGATCTTAAGCAATTTCACCTATATACAAAAAACTCTTATACACTTTCATTCAATACACTTTCGCATTTATAAAATTTGATTCAATATTATACTGTACATTTTAACTCTTATATCAACTTTATAGCAGAAAGATTTTAATACCAAATTAAATTTTGAATATAAATATTCGGCGACAGTCATATATAAATTATAATCGATATACCACAACATAAATCGATAAAAAATATTTTCATTCATTTATTTTATTTACATGTGTAAAGAATATATTTTTATAAGCTTGTGAACATATTCTCTCCAAGTGATTTATATTCTCTTTGTCTTATAGAAAAGATTTATCTATGATAATTGCCTAAAATCTTATCAAGTTATATATATATTCAGTCGTATATAGAACAATATATATTCAGTCGTATATAGAACAATAATGTGTATCGATAATAATGTTTAAAGAAAGGCACACTAAAGACATGAATATTCCCAGTCCAACTAGATCTCATGATAAGACAAATTTGCACTGATTGTTGATTTCTTCTTGCTTTGCTGCGTTTCTACTTTTGCTTTCATTTACTATGTGAATTTATATGTATATGTATATATGTACATATGTGTATGTACACAGTGTTATGTATAGAGCGTCGCGTCGCGTCGCGTCGCTGATATGGGGAGCTTATCAAGCGCGTGTTGACACACATTTCAGACGAAATATTTCCTCTAGTTGCAGCTCGCTTAGATTAAATGACTTGCCCGTTTCATGTTTGCGGCAGATGGCCAAATTGTTGATTATTGGCTAATATTCTACATGCGCGCGTGTGTGTGTGTGTATATATGTAAAATTAGCTCCAATTTCAATTTGGCCAAAGTCAAGTGGGCCGCACAAGCAGAAGGGCACAACAAGTGCCCCATAAGGTCGAGACGCAGCCCGGCCCCAATTCCCCATCTCCACTTGTAATTGCCAGACAGCTCAGCCAAAAAGTAAAAGCGTGAAAAATTCAGCACAAAGTGACTGCCCCTGCCCTAAAATACACACACACATATATATATATATATATATATATATATATATGAGTGTATATATGTAACAAAAGGCAGCCTGGCGAAGCAGCCAAGAAAACACATAAAATATACTTATATTGTCAAAGTAAGGGGGGCGTGCTTCCTTCTGGCTGTGTAAAAGGGATATTGCGTATACGCCACCGTCGCAGAGCTGGCAGCAGCAGCAGCTGCTTTTTGTGTGTCACAGGTATACACACACACTCACACACACACCAAGCCAAGACGTGGAGCAAGACGTTGAATTTGATGTTGAATAATAACTTACACACACACACAAATATCTCTCTCTGTGTGCTTGGAGTCTAAGAGCGACCGAAATGATTTCCTTGCTCGACTTTTATTATGCTTTTGTGTGTCTGATATCTATATATATATATATATATATATATTTATATAGATATATATACACATGTATATATTCATCTGGTCGTGTATATGTGTGACATGATTTTTATGAGTTCAAGGTCTTTGGCGCGTTTTACGCTTTGCGGCGCCACCTGTTGGCTGCTGGCTGCATTTTATAGCCACAAGCGCGAAGCAAAATATGCTTTAATTTCTTAACTCTGCGCTAAGCGCCCAAATCACAGCTGTAAAATTAGAAATTTGTGTTTATATTTTGTGGCTCTCTGTATTGCATGTAATTGGAATTATTTTTATGCCTTGAACTCATTGAAAACGGGATTATTAAGCACTGATAACAATTATATTAAGATTAAGATTAATTGAATAATTTTTGTAATGACCGTCTTTAAATATTAATAAATAATATTTAGTAATTTAAATATTGAATACATACAAAAAGTGCTATGACTCTCCCTATCACACATATCCTAGAAATCATTACTGATGTTTATAGCCCTGTATTAAAGATTTATCTGACTTTCTTTCGCGCTGTCTCTATCACAAAGAGAGAGTCTTTGTTACATTCACGCTCTCTCTGTTACATTTTCTCTCTGTTACTTTCTCTCTCTCTATCTCTATTAAATATTCTCTCTTTGTTACTTTCTCTGTTACATAATCTTTCTCACACTCTCAAATAATCTCTATTATTGCCTCTCTGTATCTTACTGGCTCTCACTATCTCTCTCATACAGTCTTACTACCTCTCTCTCTCTCAATCTTTTACTCTCTCTTTCACACTCTGTTTCTGCCTCTCTCTTTTCCCTTCTTAAGTTCAACTCTCCGGCTTATGCGCCTCCTTCTCCCCTCTCCTTTTATTTTAATCTCTTTTTTCTGGTCATTCTCAAGCGTCTTTTTAAATTTGGCTAAGCTCCATTTCAAATAGCTCTCTTGATTCTCTCCATATCTTGTCTATTTATCATTATATATTAACCTAGTCTTTATCTCTCTCTCTTTCTCTCTCTAGGCGCTGTATTTAGAGCACACAAACTAATCTTGGCCGCCTGCTCGAAAAAGTTCGCCGATCTGTTCGAGAACACGCCCACAAATGGCCAGTGCGTCATCATATTGGAGGCCACGACGCCGGATAATATGGCCGCGCTGCTCGAGTTCATGTACAAAGGCGAGGTCCATGTCTCCCAGGAGGCGCTCAACAGTTTTCTCAAATCCGCCGAAAGTCTACAGGTGAGTCGTCCACAGCTGGAATATGAAACTTTAGTAGGAATCTAAAATCTCCGTTCGTTCATTGCAGGTCAAGGGTCTGTCGACAGAGACGGGTCGCTTGGCCGCGCAGCAGGCGCAGCAGCAGCAACACATGGGCGACAGCTCGCCCCTGGACTCGCCCACTGGACGGCGCAGCATGCGAAACAGCTTGAGCGGCAGCAGCGGAGGAGGAGCTGGTGGTGGTGCTGGAACTGGAGGCGGCAATGGCGGTGGTGTTGGACCAGGCGCCATTGGTGGCTCCAATGGCAATGGCTTGAGCCTGGCGGGTGCACTCAGCGGCATGGCAGCTGCTGGTGGCATGGCCGCTGCGGCGAGCGTCGCTGCCAGCGGCCTGAGCGCCCTGGCGGCCAGCGCGGGCGCCCTGGTGGATCGCTGCGGCAGCGCCGGTGGCAACATCATTAGCGGACCCTTGAGCGCCGGCGCCGGACCTGGATCGGGCAGCAATGGTGGCGCAGGCGGCACTGGCTCTGGCGGCGTTGCGGGCGTCTCTGGCGGTTCGATAAGTCTGGGCAGCGGCGCAGGCACCGCTTTGCATTTGGGCGGCTCGACGGGCAGCCTGAAGCAGGAGTGCGACTCACTGATGCATTCGGGCAACGCCAGCGGCATGGGTGGCATGTCCGGCTATGTGCCGCCCATGTACCATCGTCCGATGTCGTTCAATGAGCCGCTGCGCAAGCGCGCCTTGCGCAGTCCCTACGCCGAGCAGGAGCTGCGCGGCAGCGTGCTGCGAGATGGCTCCAAGAACTCCTCGGAGTGCCCCAGTCCCATCAACAAGCCAACGTACCATCGTCCCTCGTCCAGCGCCTCCTCAACAGCGCCCACCGAGGCGGACACAATGCACTCCGAACGTGCCTCCCCACAGTCCAGGTAAGCGCTCCCGAGAGGATTCACTCGCTCGACGCACACGTCTCAATTCTCTGCTCTCCTTGTAGCCGCTACGAGAACCACAGTCCGAGCACCACAGCCGGCAATGGCAACGCGCCGAGCAGCCTGGATCGCATTGTCAAATCGGAGCGCAACAATGGCAGCGCCAACGAGGCCAACGACGATGAACGCGAGCTGATGGACGAGTCGACAGATGTATGCAAAAAAAAAAAAAAAACCCAATCTCCCACTCTCCCTCTCCTACTTTCCTTCTCTTTCTCTTTCTATTATATAATTAACTGTCTTTATTTCAACTGTAGAACGGCGCCGAGGATTTGCGCGTGAAGCTGGAGAACTCGAACTTCTCGCCGCCGCCAGCCAACTCGAACACCTCGTCGACGACACCGAACACGCTGCTGGAGAACCTGAAGAATGCGGATGGCTCGCTGTCGGGCAATTTGGCCGCTTCGATAGCGCCCGCCGACATGCTGAACGTGTGGAATGCAACGAAAATGAATAACAAGAACAGCGTCAATACGGCCGATGGCAAGAAGCTGAAGTGCTTGTACTGCGACCGGCTCTACGGCTACGAGACGAACTTGCGCGCCCACATCCGGCAGCGGCATCAGGGCATCCGTGTGCCCTGCCCCTTCTGCGAGCGGACGTTCACGCGCAACAACACGGTGCGGCGGCATATAGCGCGCGAGCACAAGCAGGAGATTGGCTTGGCAGCCGGCGCCACGATCGCGCCCGCCCATGTGGCGGCAGCGGCGGCGGCAGCAGCGGCCGCCAATCACTCACCATAGGAAGCAGCCGCAACGGCAGCGGCAGCAGTAGTCATAAATGCGAACAAGGAGGCAGCGAAGCAGCGTAAACGTAAATCACTCAAAATGGCATTGGAGAAGTGCATGCAGAGGCGGGACGCCATGGCGACCGCGGGCGAGACCAGCGGCGCCACCATCGGCGGGGGAGTCGACGAAAGCGAAGCGGCGGCAGCTAGCGGACTGCTCAGCTTTGTGCAGCAGCAGCATCAGGTGCACCAGGAGCTGGCCATGCAAATAAAGGCGGCAATGGCCGCTGAGCAGGAGCAGCAGCAGCAGCACCACCACCAGCAGCAGCTGCAGCAGCAGCAGCGGGCAGAGGCGGAGGCGGCAGCGGCGGCGGCTGAGGCCATGGATACCACAGCAAATACAACAACAACAACAGCGACGACGACGACGGGCACAGATGCCAGCGATGCCGAGGCTAGCGAACTAAGCAAAGCCTCAGCCATGGACATCGATGAGCAGACCGAAACGGAAATCGAGCCCGAATCCGAGTTGGTTGTTGTGGAGCCCAAGATCGAGCCGCTCAGCGATAGCGAGGCTGAGGATGAGGAGGAGCTGCAGCAGCAGCAACACCATCAGCAGGAGCATGAGCAAGAGCTGAGACTCTACAATGCCACGCCCATCGACGAACAGCCACGCACGCCCACGCCCACTAGCCCGCCGCCATTGAGCTCCACGCCCAATGCTAGCGAGCAGTAAAAGCCACAAAAGAAAAAACTAAAAAAAATCGAACTAAAAATGAACCTCGACCCGCCCCCCACAAACTGAATTTAAAGCCTAACAATGAGTGATTTGATTGAGTGATGATGATGATGATTATGATGATGAAAACGTTTACGCTAATGGGATCATGAACACCGAGATGATCCGCCAGATGAAGATAGATAGATATGACTACTGTTGCAACTGTCGTTGCCCTCGGAGACCAACTAAACAAAGAGAAAAACAAATACCCTGTAAAGTAAAGGGCAAAATGTTTACTATATAAATTAAACTAAAAATTAAATTTAAAGAAACACACACATACAACACACACACACATAAGAGCAAAAACACAGCTGCAGTATTTGATACAAATTTTTTAAAATTAATTTACAAACAACAACAACAAAAAACAAGAGACCAAACAACAATTTAAATTAAATATTTTAATTTATTTTGAAAAAGCAAACATAACAACAACAACAACAACAATAACAATAACAACAAAAAGAAGAACCACGGCTGAAAAATCGTTTTCAGGGTGCTAATTAAATGAAAATAAAAACACTAATAAAAAAAATAAATAAATAAATATATAAACAAAAATAGTGAAGCTAAAAAAATAAAATAAAAATAAAGTTTGAACGTTTTTGATTGGTGCCGTAGCTGAAGCAAACAAAAAAATAATTGTTTATGTATTTTCAAAATATAATTCACAATTATTATTTACAAAACAAACAACAACAAGCAACATATATAATTTAATGAATTTAAAGAAAAACAAAACAAAACAAAACAAAAAATAGCTGCAATACTACAAAACAAACAAACTACAAAGCAACAATAGCAACAAAAACCGCAACCAAAAGTACCTGCAACAATTTAAATAGTATAAACAAAAACAAAACTAAAAAAAAAAAAAACTATAAAATACACAAAGCATTTAATTTTTTATAATAAAAAAAAAAGTAATTAAATTTAATAATTGAGCTGGCAGCCGAGCTAAATGAAAATGCCTTGCCTAAGTTTTTTGTAAATAATTTTATTAAATTTCTCATGCGCAAAGGCAAGAGCAAAAAAGCGCGCTGCCACGCCCACTACCCCATGCGCTGTGCATTTATTGTTTTTCAATTTTGTATTTCCCGTTCCTCTTTTCTTTTAAAAAAACTTCGCACACGCGCCTTAAATTCTCAACTAAAAAATCAAATTTTATTAAATATTTTTTCAATTCTTTTTTTTTTTACAACAAACACAAAATAAATAAAACAATTGGTAAATTGGGTGCCTATAAAAAATATATAAAATTAAAAGAAACTATTAGTAAAATTTTATAAAAAAAAAAACGTAACAAAATGCTTTTATATATTTAAATAAAGAACGAAAGTAAAAAGAATAATTATAGCAAAAGGGAAACAAAAGAAAACTTGTTAAAAAATTAATAAAAGGAAACGCATGAAAGACCTCTCAAAAACGTTCTCAAACAAAAACAACAACAAACAGCAAAAAAAAATCGACAACAAAAATTCAAAATCTAAAACTTTTGGCACACCTTTCGAAAACATTTTTCAAAACAAAAATTATTATTATTTTTTTTTTAATTTCAAATATTCAAAACCAAAAAGAAAAAAATGCAAGAAATTTTTTTAAATTCAAAATTCAGTTTTTCGGCTCTCAATATGATTTTTGTAACAAAAAGAAAAAATGCTGTAAAAAAGAAAATGATTGAAAACATATTTGTTGTAAGCAAAGGAAGTAAAACCTAAAATAGCCAATGTGCCCCACAGTGGGCTTGGCACTTGTATATATCATAAAAGAGAAATGCAAAATGAATGCAGAGTTTTAGAGTTTAAGGTTCAGTTGTAAAAGTTTATATAAGGAATGCCCCTACTGCTGGGGGCGTCTAGTACATGAAATGTAATATATATATATATATTTATATATATATATATATATATATATATATATATATATATATATATATGTATATATATGTATATGTGAAGCGCATATGTAGGAAACACGTAGGCTCGCCAAAAGTTGCTTGCAAGTAGCTTTTCTTTTCCTTTCGACTTAGTTTTTCTTCTACACTAACTTTCCGTTTTTTGCTAGATTTTTCATTTTACACATCAACTACAGGGTGATTATAATATATATACATATACACACACTCACACACAAGCACGCACACACACAAACCACTACAATAGCTGACGAAAAATAGTATTGACAACAATTAAAAGAGAGAAATCTAGTTACATTATACAATAGAATATATACACACAAATACACACACTCTCACACACACACACCTACAGCCTGGTCGCTCCTTGCGAATCGCAGAGAGCGGCTCGTTCGGCACATTTTTCTTGTGTAGTTTTTAATACTTCTCCCGCTCCCAGTTGAAAACCAGTTTGTTCTGTGATCTGCAGCGTTTCAGACGTTGCAAAGTTATTTTTGTTTTTGCTTTTATTTTATGTTTTATTTTTATTTGTTTCTTTTGATATAGTTCTCTTATAAATATACATGTATATATATGTATATCTTTATAAAGTACTTCGGTCCCATCTTTTAAAAACTCGAACAGCAAGAAAAGAAAAGAAAAGAATAATATGAGAAATAATTGCAATAATTTAATTTTAAAGCATATATACCCTGTAATTTAACCCTATATACACACACAAGCACACATGCACGCTCAGCCACCCCCGCGGACCACGCCCATTGCTACTTGCCGCCTCTGCGCTTGCCTTGCCGCAAAACGTTCTCTGGAGTCTGAATTACATATTATTTTTTAAGTACGTTTTGCTGTCGGGGTGGGCGTTTGGCTTGGCCAGACAGCTCTGGGCGTGGCATACACCAAGAAAAATTAGAGAGTTAATACTAAATAAAAATATAATTTTAAGTTTTTATGTTTAGACTTTATGCATATATATATATATGCATATATATGTGAATCAAACTCAGGAACTCATATACCTCAGAAATCAGAAACTAAAACTTTGTTTAAAAATGCTTTATATATGCATATAAAGTTCAAAGTTCATTTGAAGATGCTAACTAAAAAAAAAACAGCTTTAGTTCTTAGTTATGTATGTTTTATTATGTTTTAGTTTTTTATTTTTACCTAAACTAAGCTTTAATAATAATGCAAAAGACACACGCACAAACACAGACACACAGAAATAGCAATAGTTACAACAACAAGAACATTAAATAAATATCGAACTGCAATAGTTAACTGAACTACCTCAATGGGCCCCAATAGACTGCGCATATAGCAAAAAACAAAAATATTTTTAAATATAAAAATAATACAAAACTATTTTAAGTTTTGTCTAAACACACACGAACCCCTGCACACGCACACACATACACATACACACCTTTTGGCTTTTGTTTTCATTTCGGAATATTTACAAAAACAAATTTCAATTGCAACACAATTTTTTGGCTTTCAACTTAAAAAATTAATTCCAAACATTTTGGTTGTAAAAATAATAACTTCATTTGTTTTTATTTAAGTTGGGTTTTTGTAAATATGCGCTAAATTTAAACACGAAATTTCAACAACAAAAAAATTGAACACATTTAATGTAAAGTAAAAATCTTTTGGCTATATAAAAACGTAAAAATAATTAACAAATTTTACTATATGCTAAGAAGTCATATGTTGTATACATTAAAAATTTTTGGCAAAGCAACTAAATGAGGCAAAAAAAAAAACCAACAATATATTACATAAACTAAATATGTATAACACACACAATGGAAAAAGAAGAAGAAAAAAAAAACACATACAAAGAAATTATTTTAAGGCTATCAAAAATTATGAAAAAATTCAATTTCATCTGTCACTGTCCAAAAAACAAGAAATTTGTAGACAGCAAAAAAAAAAAAAAAATAAAAATAAATAAAAAAAAAGAAAAACTAAATTTAAATTAAAATCAATGCGCAAACCCAAAATGGTTATAAAAATAAAAAATGTAAAAATTAAAAACATGAAACATTTCTTCAAGAAAATTTTGCACAGAAACGAAGCAAAAACTATTTTAGGCTTAATATTTCGGCATAAATAAAAACAAAACAAAAAAAATGTAAACATAAAAAACAGCATATTTTTAACACAAAAAATATTAGGCACTTGCTAAAAAAAAAAAATAACAGTTATTTGCATAAATATTTATTTAAAGTAAAAAATACATTTTAGGCCCAACTTATGGCTCAAAAAATAATTTCTTTGTAAAAATGTAAGTGAGAAAATGAAGAAAAATGCATAAATTAATAACTAAATTTAACAACAAAAAATTTGAAAAAAAAAACAAATGTCGCCATTTTGCATTTAGAAGAGCGTTAAAAGTTTAAACAGAAAATAAATGAACAATTTATTGTGCTAAACAGAGAAAAACTTTTAATGTACATAAAATAAACTAAATATTAAACAAGAAACAGAAATATAATATATACATATATATGTATATATTTGTAATTTTGTTTCATTTCTTGTTTAATTCAATTTTAATTTTTTTTGTATAATTTTTTGCATTGTATAAATTAATTTTTAAGTAAAAATTATGAAACGTGAATTATTGTGTAATTGGCACAGGTACAAAGAGCTAATTATATATATGTATATATATATATATATTCATATATATATATATATATATATTTATACGAAAGTAAAAATAAAATAAATAAACACGCGCTGTATGTAATTTTTGTTATATATTTTTTGTTAATACTTGTTTTCTAATTAATATTTAGTTGAATATATATTCAAAACGAAAAAACAAAACAAGCCAATTGTACTTATTAACAATTCTCTGCATACTACACTGAGCGAAAAAAATAGTTACAAAATTACATAAAATCCTTTACGCACTAAAAGAAAAATATTCTACCCGTAAGTTATTTGAAATAACTATAAAAAAATATGGCAAGCAGTTAAAAACCGATACAAAGTTTATTTTTAAGCGTAAAATGTAAAAAATGTATGCTATTTCTTAAATTATAATTTAATAACATTTATGTTGTTTTTTTTTTTTAATTTGTTTAAGCAGCACACAAATTGGCTTGTTTACAATTTAATTTTATTTTTAATGTTTAAAATTATATTTTAAAAATATATATAAATATATATTTAAGTAAATGCTAAATTAATGCAAACTAAATAAATGTTAAAAACCAAAAAAAAAAAATTGAAATAATTGGCAAATTTTATTTTTTTTGTTACCAAAAAAAAAAAAAAAAAAAAAAATTGAAAATTTTTATTTTTACAGCAAGCGGACAAGAAGCATAAATATATTTTTATGTTAAGGCAAATACGTATACTAAAAAGAGTTTAAAAAATAAATAAAAAAATTTGTTTAGGCCTAAGCAAACTTTACAGTTCAGTTCAGCAATATATGTATATAATATACATAATATATATGTACATATATATATATATATATATATATATATATATATGTATATAAACATACATGTGTATATATATATAAAGTCGATTCTGGTATCCACTCTCCCCTCTATGAATGTGTAAATCAAGTTGTTGTAAATTTATCTAAAATGCAAATCGAAGCGAGTACAAATTAAATTTAATGTATATGTGCGTAAAAAATATTTTTTATTTAACATTTTTCTATTGAAATTATTATTTTTCTTATTTTCATTTTTAATGTAAGTCACACACTTAATGGAAAAATTTTAGAGGCAAAGTAAAAGAGGCATACAAAAAACTTTTGGAACAATGACAAGTACAAAATTTCAGGTAATACGAAAAAGTAGCAGTAAAAATTTTTTAAAATTAACAAATATATTATGCAAATACGTACAAATTTTTCGGCATAAAAAAGTAATTAAAAAAAACGTAAAAATAAAAATTAAGTAAGAAACTGCCAAAAAAATGTTTGGCAATTGGTGTGACTTGTAGCAATGCTTTAGTTTAATAAATAAAAACTTGCAATGGATTAAAAAAGATACATATTTTATTTTTAGTTATAAACCTTAGTTTTTATTTGATAAAAGATGAAACAAAACTTGAGTTACACATGCCAAAAAAAAAATTTAAAATACAACTGCGCTGAACTGCAAAGTGTGCAAAAAAAAAAAAAAAACAATTTTTTATTTAAAAAATTTATTGAAGAAAGTCCACTAAATAAATATGAACTATGTAAATGTATGCTAAAATATATGTACATATACATTTATAAAAAAATAAATAAATAAAAGTAAAACACGATAGTTTTAAAAAATATATAAATAAAATCCATTTTGGAGCAAACTCAGGGCATTATCAAGACTCACGACGATGTATACATGCATTTAATACCAAACCAAAACTTTTCGATGTGTATTACAAATTAAAATAAAAAAAAAAAAAATTAAAAAGCAAAAATTTGTAATCATGCAAAATAAAAAATAACGATTATGAACAACTCAGGTATTAAAAATAAATATTGAAAAAAAAAAAAATGAAATATTTTCAAGAAGAGGAAAACGACATTTTTTTCAAAAAAGTTGTGCAATATTCTTAAAAGTTTTCTAAATACGTAATAGTATTAAATAAAACTAAAACTAACTAAGAAAAAGCAAAGCAAAGCAAGTAAAAGTAAAGAGAATAGAGTGTTCATAAATGAAAGTTAAGCATGGAAAGAGATAGAAATTGAGTTTAGGACAAGAGCGTGAGTTTTTGAAGCATATGACGATTTAGCCTTATAATTTGGTATTAGTTACTTAAACTTTTTTTGTTCATAACAAGTCACAAAACAACAACACGACAACTACAACAACAAACAACAACATCAACAAACATACGAACAAACAAACAAAACACACACACCAACACACAAAAGATTAAAAAAAAAAAATAGTAAAATAAATAGCTAAATGAAAATGAGTTTATATAAAAGAAGGAAAACATAAAACTGTGATTACATTTTTTATTGTCGATGCTGATTGATAACAAAAATGTTGCATAAAATGAAATGCATAAGAAGCAAAATTGGCAAATTAAAAAAAAAAGAAGAAAATATTAAAGAAAACAGCTTATGATTTCTTTGATGCATAACTAAATAAATATTTAATTAGCCGAAATATTAAACTTCAAAAGATTTACTAATCGTAAAAAGAAAATACAAATAATTAAAAAAATACAAAATATTACTTATTAAATTATTTGAGTATTAGTAAATAATGTGTATCAAGTTATATAATTTACCAGACTTTTTTCATTTTGCAAAGAAAAAATACTTAAAAATTTACGATTGAAAAACTAAAAATTCAATATTTGGTTCACATTCCACTGAACACTTTCTGTATGTAGTGCACTTTAGTTAAAAATTAAAGTCTGAGATTTTACATTTATATGGTCAAAGTATACACCTAATTAATAATATATAAAAACTTAATAAAAAACAAAAAAAAAAAAAATAAAATAAAAAAACCAACAAAATTGACTAAGTTTATGAATTATTTAAACAACAACCGTAAATCACAAACCAAAACGAAACACACAGACACATTTATATTTGGCTATATACTAAAAAAATATATATATATATAGAAAGAAAAATGTGTAAAGAAAGAAAAACGAAACTAAACTGTATTTTCTTTCTGATTTCTATATATACATACATATATCTGGAATATGTGCAAGCGTGAAATTTAAGTAAACAGCTTAAATATATTTTTAATGACAATTCGGATTAAAAAATTTACGATTATGGCATAAACTTTTGTGTAAAATATTAAATCTAAGCTATACAAAAACAAAAAAAAAACCAAAACAAAAAAAATCTTACCGAAAAAAAACGCATTGTAACAAAAACTCACACAGTATGGAAATGGGGAAAACAGATATTGAACATAAAAAAGTATATGAACGAAAAATCTAAATTCAATAAACTTGTTGCAAAAATATAATAAAAAAAGAAACTGCTGTTTTATTTATACAATTTGAAATCAAGACTTGCCGCTTTTTTGCAGCTTATCTTAATGTGCCTATAATCGATAACTCTTAGTCAATGCATATCGATATCTATGAAGTGCATTCTGGTCACACAGATTGTTGAACAGCTGATTACTTGTTGTCGTTATCTGTGAATGGTGAATGGACGCCATTGTGTTACGTGCTGACGAATCGAGTAAGTAGAAATTTGTTGTTAATAGTGTTAGCTCATGTTTTAAATTATATATGATACTAATAAATCACACTTTATAGCGCTAGTTAAATAACGATTCGGTAACTACTTGAAGACGCTTAAGAAATTTGTAGCTAAATAAGAAGAAAGACAACAAACAAGGAAGAAAAACAGTCACAGTTAACAAAATGGTGAGTAATACGGATGGTATTAAAACAAATTGAACAAAAAGAAAGAAAACTAGTTATTATGGTTGCCGCCCCAATCTATAAATCACTGCAATGATTTTTGAATACGCATGTGGTCAATATGCGTTTATACGTATGTATAGTTGGCCTGTGACCTAAAACAAATGCCCATATATGGAAGTATTCGTGGCTTGCCGGGTTTTACAGAAGGAGAGGCGAGGTAGAGAAGAAGCCGTGAAACACTTATCAGCTGTGATTGGCAAGAAATAATAAATAAAGAAAATAAATAATGACTCAAATTCTTATTTGTTGTACCACATTTTCGTTTCTTGTAGTCGGAAATGCAAATGGATTGTGCATTGGATTTAATGCGACGACTGCCGCCTCAGCAGATTGAGAAAAATCTGATTGACTTGATTGATCTGGCGCCCGATTTGTGCGAGGATCTGTTGTCATCGGTGGACCAGCCGCTGAAAATAGCGAAAGATAAGGAGCATGGTAAAGATTATTTGCTGTGCGATTATAATCGGGATGGCGATTCGTATCGTTCGCCTTGGTCGAACACCTATTATCCAGCGCTGGAGGATGGACAAATGCCATCGGAACGTTTACGGAAGCTTGAAATCGAGGCCAACTATGCGTTCGATCAGTACCGTGAAATGTATTACGAGGGAGGCGTCTCCTCTGTTTATTTGTGGGATTTAGATCATGGCTTTGCTGCTGTCATATTGATCAAAAAAGCTGGTGATGGCAGTAAAATGATACGCGGCTGCTGGGATTCCATTCATGTTGTGGAGGTTCAAGAGAAAACCACCGGCCGCACGGCGCACTACAAACTCACCTCGACGGCGATGCTGTGGCTGCAAACCAACAAACAGGGCTCCGGCACTATGAATCTGGGTGGTTCACTAACTCGGCAAACGGAGCAGGATGCGAATGTGAGCGAATCATCGCCACATATCGCAAATATCGGAAAAATGGTCGAAGAGATGGAGAACAAAATACGGAACACTCTCAATGCAATTTATTTTGGCAAGACCAAAGATATTGTGAATGGGTTGCGCAGCACACAATCGCTGGCCGATCAGAGGGATCAGGCGGCAATGAAGCAGGATCTGGCTGCAGCAATATTGAGACGTAATGTTAAACCCGAATCGAACTGAAGCTGAGTTGAGTGTGAAGCCTTATATATAGACCGTAATCGACTTCAAATTACAGCATTGAGCAATTAGTAAAGAAAATGAAAATACGAAAACAATGCGCATTTCTAGACATTAAATTTGTTAACGAAACATTATAATAGAAAACTTGTTAAATGAAGAAAACCACGAAAAGAGAACAAACAAATGTATTAATGTAAATTGATTGCCCAGTTTTCTAAACGTCCTCCTACTCCTCATCCACACGCTCCGCCTTGTTGCATTTTAAATATCAAATTTCAAGTCCAGCTCTTCAGACAGTATCTATTAAGTAACTATATTTGAGTATTTTTTTGTATCTGTATAATGCATATATATATCATAATTTTTCTGTATTCAAAAGTCGTTGCAAATATTTTCGCATTTCTTTTCAAATTCGATTTTCAATCAGTTTGCATATTACTTTTGGCAACGTTTGCTGCGATTCGACATTTAAAATAATTGTGTTTATAAATATATATATATATATAAAAAAAAATAAATAAATAATATATGTATGTATGTGTATTGTAACAATAAGAAGCTCGAAGCATAAATTTTACATTATGTACTTTTACTGAAACGCTCTGTATTATGTGAGAAATACACACTACGTACCGATCAGCGAAACTTATATCAATTTATTATTCATATTCTTCGGTAAGCTTTTTATAGCCAATATTCCCTGAAATGAATTGGAGAAATGGATTTTAAGATACACTTCAGCTCCATTACATATTCTTATCAGTTTTCAGTTTTTTCAATATACCAAAATATATTTCATACAAAAAAAAAATTTTATTTCCAAGCTAAACTGTGTTCTACATTATGTTTTAAGCTTGTACAAAGGTTACATTAAAACCCCATATTCAAAAATTTTTCAAGACATGAATCAGTAAAAATCATTAATAAATTCAGATTTCACTCTTTTCGATTTTAAAAACGTGTCCATTTCCCGATTATAATATAAATATTTTGTTGCAATATTTTAAATTGCAAAAGTATCTTGCACAAGTAAATTATGATTTTATTTAGCTGATCTAAATAAAAGTTAGCTCCTTTATTTTATTTAATTTAATCAAATTTTTATTAAAATCTCATTTTGATATTCAATTAAAATTGTCGCAAGTTATGGTTTTGGTATGGCTATGCTTTTGTTTATTTTTCATGAAAAAATCGCAAACTGCGCTACAAGTTACAAGTTTATTATTTTTTTTTATCAATTTAATTACGATAAGATGTGTGGCCTTATATCGAGTACATGAATACAAATATATTTTTAGTTATCAGTAAATTGAATTGAAACTTTCCTGTTATGCGTATCGATCAATTTTGTTTTTCTTTATCATGATTAATATTACATTTTATATAAATACTTGTTTCTTTTTTTTTTCCTTTTGCATTATCAACTATATACAAAAACGCGACAACATTTATGCGTGTGTGTGTGTGTGTGTGTGTCTGATAAAGAGTTGTGTATGTGTAGAGGATCGTTTCGGTTTTCTGTTAATACATTATAGTATTTTGTCGCACTAAATATCTACAGACTTAATGCTAAGTGATTACGAATAAGTTAAGATTTAGATTTAATTATTTAATTGGGCCGAAAATGGAACATGACTGTCAAGATATTTGTTGTTGTTGTTGTGTGTTTACATATACAATATTTTACACGGGCTGACAAATTCGAAAAGGTGTTTTGCGTGGAAATAAGGAAGAGGAATTGGGTGTTTAGCATTGGGGCAAAGGATCAACAGGCTGAGCAGTCGAGGAGCAATAGTAGACCAGCAATTAAAAACGCCTCGACTCACTACATTAAATAGTTATAAATAAATGTGCAGCACATATATAAATATATATATATATATATATATATATATATATATATATAGATATATGTAAAAGTCTCTTAGGTACACAGCTTATTGCATTTTGGAAACTTCGAACTTAGTATTAATGATTTCTTCATCGGAATCGAGCACAGGCAATGCTGGATCACTCATCGAAGAGGGTATATTCTCCTCCACCCAACGTAAGTCATCGTCCTCGGTGGTTGTCGCTGCACGTGCGTTTTTAGGGGCTTGTGCGTTGCCATTTTGATGAGATCCACGCATCTTAATGCCATACGCATCTGCTACAAACTGATCTTCTTCATCTGTGAGATTAAGACAGAGTGATTGTAAATTATGTATTTGTTATCAGCTATTTTCTGGCTAACCCTCATCGTCCTCATCCTCTGGATTATCCAGCAGCGGCGTGAATGCATAGCGCTGGTTATTATTTGTCGGTCGCCAAAGAATCATAATGACCAGCAATAGCACTGAGAACAATATGTGCCAAAAGCCTGTATCAATCCAGATATCATGCCAACCCTGCAACATTTAAATAAATAAGCATATCCAAAGGAATTATTGAAGTTGTACTTACGGGCGTGCAGCTCTCGGTCTTACGTAAACGCAAAGCAAATAACATGAAGATCAATGAAGCAATAACCGCAAATATTAACGTATTGGTAAAGTGTCTATACAGCGAGAGTTTGACCATATTTCTGCGCAGTCGCAACGTGCGCGTAGTCTGTACGAGCGAGGTAAATATCCACCAGCAAATTACAGTATCCAGCACAGCGAGTGGTATGGTGGCTAAGAGCAGCTCGCTGCGATCGCTTTTGACTCGAGTAATACGCAAATAGCTCTCCACGCAGGCCAACACAAAGTACAAAGTGCCCACGCCCACAACGCGATGCAGCATGGGGCCCAAGCGGGGTCTGTCAAAATATACAAAGCGTAATTTAACTAAGTTTTCAACTGCAGCTCTTTACATTCCATTACTTGACTATGCCGAAGCCCAGGCTCATTATGATGACCAACATGCGAGCTAGTGTGCGTTTAGCACAGGACACAAACTCAGCAACTAGTTCAGCATGCTGCACTGGGTACCCTGTATTGGAAACTGTCTGATACTCTGCATAGAAGAAGGCCTTCTCCAACATTCCAAGCAGAATAACACCTCCTATCCAGAATTGAATTCGCAGCAAATCGCGCCATTGGGCAAACGAGACAAATAGCCAAATGATGCCAAATATGACGTAGACCACACACATGATCAAATAGAACTGGGAGGGGGAGTGTAAAAATATATATTATATTATCAATGAGCAGCTGCAATAGCTTGTACAATTTTTTACCGGCAGAAATGGCCAATCGATAGCTGATATATAACCATGTGGACCAAGAAATTCAATATGCACCGTTGCACGAAATGGTTGACCAGGTGGAGATGTCAATATGGTCAGCTCCAACTCATAGATGCCATCTTCAGCAATACTCGCAATTGCCTTCGGTTTTGCCTAGAATATTACAAGTGTGAATATGAATATATAAGAGTCGTATAAGACATATGGCTTAGGTTAAAGTTAATTAATTATAAATGTATCAACTATAAATACTTATATCATATACTAACTAACATATTCTACATATTCTCTCTATTATAATTTATGCAACCGAACTTGATAAAACTATACGAATCGCTAATTAAAAGATATAAACTTAGATATATAATTGTATGTATTTTAATTAATTTCAACATTATATTATATTCAATAAGTGCACTTTTAACTTGTCTACATCTATAATGGAATTAAATAAATATCAAGAAAATAGATAACATATAATAAGTGTTTACTGAGAATGCTAGTACTGAGAATTTCCACAGTTACTGTCCCTGTCTATTGATGAGTTCACAACAGAATTCTTTATCAAAGTTAAGTCTTAGCTATAGGGATTAAGATATTAATACATATGAGATGATAGAGCTGATACTTAAGAATTCTACTATTTATATAACATATAATATTTTCTATGCCATATATATGGCGCCGAATAATTTGACTACTATTTACATATGCTTAATTGCTAAGAGAAAAAAGTATTTTATCAACCACTCTTGTACTTCCGCATGGGTCCTCATACACACTAGTACAAACTACGATAAGTAAAAGTTTCAGATAACAATGCACCTTACGTATTTGCCACTGAGTCACGCACACAAACACGCAGATATAGAAAGAAAATGTTGCTATAGTAATTACCGAAAGTGGATTTTGGCTCTTCTTTAGTTCGTGCACTTCCTCCTGTTTGTTGGCGTCTTCGGTGGCATCGCTGAGCACAATAAGATGCGTGCAGTTCGCATATATGTTTGTGGATTTCACCAGGTGGCTGAAGCTCACATTTTTCTGTAAATTCGACTTGTCGTTGAGTGCCTGCAGCTGAATAAATGTATTTAGTAAATATTTATATAAATATGTATTTATATTATATATAGATGACTTACAAATCGAGCATCGTATAAACATGGATATTTCGTCAGTTTAAAATTGATGGCCAATGGAACTTCCCCTTCAGCAGAGCATTCCACTATACGAAAGGAGTAGTAAGGTGTGGGAGAGGGAACAGAGAGCGAGAGTGGTTAACGTGAGGGGGGTAAAGGGCAGTGGTGAAGTTTTCAGTTATTGCAAATTGCTCACGTAGCAAAATTCGTAGCACTTACGTTTTATATAGATCTTCGTATTAGCCAGCAGTGGGCGCTGCTCTACAATCGGTTGCAGATCCTAATCAAATAGAAATTGCTCATACAATTTTAATTTTCATATATTTTGTTTTGGTTTTTCCGTTTTTACCTGATCTATAACAACGTCAATGATGCCGGGATCTGATTTGCCAGACGCCAGGGTGGCAAAGCTGGCAAGTAGCGACAAAGTAATTGTGAAATGCTTCCACATTATGTATACGCCACACGAGACCACCTAAATAAATATTATTTATTTATTTTCTCTGTTTTGCTGGCTACGCGTTAGAACAATACTACTATGAATAATCGGTGTACAAAATTATCGATTGTGGATTTGCCTGCGCAGTCGACGGTACTCTTGCCGGTGTCTGCATATTTATTAAACGATATTCCGAAAAAATTACCAACTGACAAAAAAATCAGTAATTTGAATAATTTAGCTTGTATAAAATGTTAATATGATTAATATCATCTTCTGTTTCAAAAACTGTTCCAAATAGTGATAAGCAGCTGTTTAATCTTATCGTATAGAATACCTCAAGTTACAACTTGTTCACGTTTTCTTTGAATGACATTGTTGGCGTTATCGTTTTATCGAAAAATCATAAATTGAGCATTTGTGCTCTTGGTTTTTGCAGTTTGCTCAAATGTTTTTACTGCTATAAAACATGGTAAATGTTATGAAAGGAGTGCTCGTGGAATGGTAAGTAAGCATTTCATCCAATTAAATAATTTATTTAAAGAAATTTCTTGCAGTGATCCGGCTATGAAACAATTTTTGCTACATTTGGATGAGAAACTCTCTTTGGGTCGAAAATTTATCATACAAGACTTGGACGAGCATCATTTGTTTATTTCGACAGATATTGTCGAGGTGCTTCAGGCGCGCGTTGATGAGTTAATGGATCGCATTAGCTTTCCATTGCACGAGAAGGATCCATAAACTGTCTATAAAAACAGCTCTATAACCAAAATTATGACGGGCCGCGAATCACATCGCATCAAGGATGCGGAGAAAAAACGGGTCCTAGATGAGGCCGCACGGATGCGACGTGCACGAAAAGCTCTGGAAGCTCTCGAGCGGGATAACTTCCAAGATGATCCTCATGCTGATTTGGTCATGTCTAAAAAACTACCCAAATTCCAAGAGAGCATAAAGAACACCAAGGAAAAGAAAGGCAAGCGAAAAGGAGCCGAATACTTTCGTGCGAAATATCGCAAGAATTTCCAACAACTTCTCGAAGAAGACAAACAGAGACCCAACTACGAGAGCGCAGCTGCACCGCCGCCGCAAAAGCCAGTTCGTCATTTTTGTGCCGTCTGTGGTAACTTTTCTCAATATTCTTGCACTGCATGTGGAACACGTTATTGTCGCGTTCGTTGCCTGCGCACTCATCAGGATACACGCTGTCTGAAGTGGACCGCGTAAGTTTGGTTGTATAGCTACTAAACCCCCAAAAGAAAATGTAACATAATTTTAGTATTCATGCAATAAAAAAAATATATAAAAAAAACTGTTTGAAATACATCGATATGTATATCGATAGGTCAGCTGCTGGTGAACGATATCAGCTGACACATCAAATTGGATAGTTGGACACTTTTATTATTATTATAAAAATATTGGATTTGGCTCTACAATTAAGGTTATTTTTAAACATATATATATTTAAGTTGAAATATGTTCTCGCAATGTGTTGAAGCCAGAGTTGTCATCAAGTTGGTATATGTGTCAACATTTGTAGCTTTTCAGTGTGCGGTCACATCATCGCGCAGTCTCATTTCATTTTTCAAACAGGACAGTTGATGCGCTCGATTAACGCATTGTACAACAAATTAAATTTTAAGTAGAACGGTCGAAACGTTGCAAATAGCAAAAAAACTCAAAATCACTAATCGAAATTGAAACATTAGAAATATATAAAATCAACGAAAACAAAATACGAAATAGCAACAATCAGGCCGGTCAACTGCGTGCTTAAGCCTCCGAGTGTTTGTGTGTGTGCGTGCCCATTCATATATGTGTGTGTGAGTGTGAGCCAAAACCTAATCGGCACAAAGGATACCAAAGCTACAACAGCAATAATAAGCAGAAGGAAATTAATTGTGTTTTAAAATGGATTTCAACTTTGCGGATCTAAAGAAGGAAGCCGCCAACACGGCTGAGGACATTTTCAATGCGGCCAGCAAGCATGTCAGCAATACCTATGATGATTTGCTCGGCGACGTCAACGTCAGCAGCGGCAGCGGCAGCGGCAGTGGCAGCGCCAATGTCAGCGGCGAGGGCGCACAGGACGATAATGCCCATACCGAAAAGTATTTTGCCAATGAGCAAAAGAATCTGGATTTCGGTGATCCGCAGGCTTTCGTGCAGCGCATGTCCGCCGGAGCGAAGGAGGCGCAAGAACAGCTGGATGCAAAGTTTGCACAGAACACGGATGATTTTGGAGACTTCCTGAAGCAGGGCGCTAATGAGGCCAAGCAGAATGTCAGGGACCTGACCAGTGATTTTGTGACTGTGGAACGTGCTATTTATGGAGACACTAAAAAAGCAGCCACAAGCTCTGCTGCTCCGCCAGCTGCAGCACCTGCTCCAGTTGCAGCTGCTGCACCTGCTCCAGTTGCAGCAGCTGTTTCAGCTGTCCAGGATTTGGAGGACGATTTGCTGGGCTTCAAGCCGTTGAACAGTGCACCGTTGCAACCCTTTGAGCCAACTGCGCCCACAGCTCACGACAAGTTTTATGATGACGACAATGACTTCCTTATCAAACCAGCTCCCGCTGCAGTTGCTCCCCCAGCTGCTGTGGCCAATAGGGATTCGGATACAGATTCACCTTCCGTCTCTTATACTCCGTCGCCGGCTAAGAAGCCCATAGCTGATGCTCTCAAGGAACAGGATAATGAGAAATTCATCTCTTCCGAGGATCTGCTTAGTGACTTCAAGGATGTTCCAGCTACCGCAGCAGTTCCGATTACAGCTTCCGTTCCCGCTTTGATTACCGATTTGGATGATGAGGAGTTCGTCGTTAAGCCAGCGGCCAAGGTTGAGCCGCCCAAGGTAGAGCCTCCCAAGGTGGTGCCACCAAAAGTGGAGCCGCCCAAGGCGGTGCCACCAAAGGTAGAGCCAGTCAAGCAGCAGCCGCCGCCGCCAAAGCAACAACAGCAACAGCCACAACAACCCAAAATTGTCTCCGTCGAAGAAATTTTCTACAAGTACGGACTTGGTAAGTGGCGAAACAATTGGATATTTCACATGACAGCAAACATAACTTCGGCTAGCCGAATATTTCATACACTTGCTCTAGATCATACACTTATTCAGAGTCAAATTATCAGTTGTATATAATCAATGGATTTGCAGTACGTTTTATTTTATAGATATACAAAATCAATAAGTTTTAGAATTGCTTTTTATTAAAAGCTTAAAAAAAAGCAAAAATTGCCTTTTAGAATTTGTTTAAGCTTAAAAAAAAAGTTAAGAACGGAAATATTTAATTACCGAATTCATATTTGGCAATAAGATTCACTAGAAATAAAATAGAAAGCTGCAATTTTTAAGTTAATATCGAAAAAAAAATATTAAGAATATAATCAATTTATAGTTTTAAAAAAATCTTTATATTTATTTAAATTTTTTTTTTTAATTCTCTTTTTAATATTTAAAATTAAAGTTTTATAAGAATCTTCATAAATTTTTTAATTAAAGAAGAATAATTTTTACATTTTATTTTTAATTTTTATTTATTTTTTTTTTATTTTTTTATTTTTTTTTTTATTAATTTTTTATTAACAAATTTATATAAATATAATTTATATATTTGCCTTATTAAATATTAAGTGTAATGAATTCACATTTGGCATATAGATTCAGAGATGTTCCACTTCTTTAAAAATAGAGATTACCATTAAAATTTTTAAAATTTTACCAAGCTCATATTCGGTTAAACCCGTTTAGCTATTTGCTCCACTATATGATCGCTTTGATAAGTACTTGGTATCTACTGCAAGTGTATGGAATAATTTTGACATATATATATTATTGTTTTTCGTTATCATTCTGTATCTAATTAGTTTTTGTGCATGACACTAGTCATAATTTGTTTTATTTGTTCATTTGTTTGTTGTTCTTTTTGTCCCCTTACGTATCCTCGACCGCACCTTTGGCTTAAGCGTCAGCTCGCTGCTCTGGTCACACAGTTACAGAGCGGATGTTCTACGTGTTGTTGTTGCTGTTCTTGGTTTTAATATTTGTTACTTAGTCACTTTTTTGATAAAACAGTAAACAAGTTGATTGCACGCTCGCTCTTCTTGCTCTCTCTTCTGACAGTCTCTTCCTCTCTTTGTAGCCTGCGTGCCTTTTGCCTGACGGCTTTGGCATTTAGTTCTTATTTTTTGCGCTCGCTGATGTCATCGGCATCAAGCTTTGCGCTGTTTTTAATGTGCACAATAAATACAACAATGCTTAAATATATATATATATACTATATGTATTTAACGCGAATTGAATTTCAGTTTGGCAAACGCTTTTCGTTACGCCTGAAAATTTGCATGCAAACTCCTACCCACCCCCTACCATACGTGGGCCACAGCGCGCTCTTGCAGAGCTTTCCAGCACAGCGGATCGCCAACTATCGATAGCTATTTGGCTGCCGTGACTAACTTGCAAATTTTAATTGGCTAAATTTGTTGAGTAAAAGCCAATAAAGATATTTCGTTTAAAATAGCTCGAATTGCACGCACAATAGTCGCTAACACTAGGCAGCCCTGTGCGAATGGCCTAGAACTAAAATCGTCGTCATCGATTTATTCGTGAGTCACGGCGTCGCAATTACTCTTAAGTTAGTCGATAAAACTTACCTACATGTCATATGGCATATGTACATTTAATTTATATACATATATACACATGTACATATAAATCCTATTTGGCTCCGATGAATCAGCATCTTTGTTGCTCAACCTCTGCTGCTGCTGTCCCATGCCGTTCATTGACGTGCGGCACAGCATTCATAATTCATATTTCACATTTAATTTTTTTCTTTCTAGTTTTCGAACTAAATTTTAGCGTATGTCCATTAAAGCAATTATAGTAAAAGAGAATAGAGAGAGAGAGACGAGAAGAGCGCGCGCAGCTGATGTTGCTGCCGTTTCGAGAACTCTTTAATTTAAGCCTTGCCTGCATAATTCAATTGTCTAGTTAGGGGCCCGCTTCACTGCGCAAATTCATTTTAGTATCAGATTTTAATACCCTGTTAGTTAAATTCAAAGAAGTATATCTGCTTGATCACAAATAATATGTATATACAAATATATATATATATATATATATATATATATATATATATATCAAATACTTCCGTCTAATTTAAATATAAATAATAAATAATTTTATAAGTAATTCCATAGTTAACAGAGTATTTTACAGTCAATCAACCTACTTGTTGTGCTCTGTTTTCCAATCTGCGCCTTTATTTTCACCGCATGCTGGCAAAATTTTCCAATTAGTAATTTCTTTCTTGTTCCGTTGCATCCGCGGCGATGCCTTTGTCTTTATTTGCTATTTTTATTGCAACTATATGCTAAATGTCTGGCTGCCTGCCTGCCTGCCTGTTTCGCAGTCTTGCATTATTTGTGCTTCTCCTTTGATTCCAATTGCCATTGACTTTGTGGGCAGCTGCTGATTTGACTCAGCTGTAGGCACAATTTCGATAACGATAATGCATTTCCTTCACCAGTTGCTCTCTTCGCGTTGCTTTGTTTCTATACATGCAAATATGCGCGAATGTGTGCGTGCAAGCATTTAGTGCCGGCAGTTTAAGAACAGGCAATAATGTCTAGCCTAACTTGTGATATAAAGATAAAATAAAAGCCAAATCTTGTGTGGGATATGCATGAGATATGAAGATTTTGTATGAAATATAATTTCACATGGAGAATAAGCAAAATAATTAATAATTGTATGTATATGTACATATTTCTCTATAGCTTGGGCTATAAAATAGCCAAAATCTCAACTCTCAGCACTGTCAGTGCTTGAAACTGGAACCCTTCAATTGTTTTTGCTTTGTACTCTCTCTCTCTCTCTCTAAATGTTCACTCATCGCTCTACACGCCTATTCGAGGCTTTGCACATGGGCTAAGCCCGTACTTATCAGCGCCTCTGCTTTACACTTAGTGCCTGCTTTATAACTGTTGTTCGGTTCGCCGGCAGCGCTGCCATGCCTCAATCGAAAAGCGATTGGAGGTTCTTAAATAACGTGAATAGCATCGTACATAAATGCCTATGTACTTGGCATGTTATTTAAGATTGTGTTTAAGATAAAAGAAAATAAGTTAAATAGAGTGTAACGAATTTTGTGAAAGGTCCCGAAGAAGTGAAACACGCTGTAAGCGCTGTAAACAAAGTGTGAATAATTTTAGTGCCTTTTTTTTTGCCGCTGTGCTCCAATTGCAGTTCGTATGCCAATTGGATTTTTACTGTATAAGCAAGTGATCTGCGGGCTGAGTGAGGCCAATCAGCATTCCTCTTGACGAAAGAAAAAATAAAAGAAAATATTACTTGATAGAAACTCGGGGCGTTTTTCTTATAAATAGCTCACATTAATTTTTTTGTTTACTTAAATTGTAAAATTGAAGATTCTGTATTGTTGTTTGGCCAAGAGCACTCAATGTGCGCTCTATCAATATACATACATATGTATAAATATTCATTGACATAAATAGATCGTGGAGTGTGGAAAATTATGTTTCATCAAAACATATACGTTTATATAATTTTTGATATATTATATATTTACAATGTGTAACATATAAACTTTCAATTAGCTCTTAGATGATTGAGAATCCCAATTTCGCTAAGTGCTTACTATATGAACTTTATAACATAGAGATTGGAAAGGGTTTCTGCGAACTTTAATATATACATGGGTTCTTTATAGGATCAGACCTTTGCTATACACCTTAATGACTCTTTAAAGTTATTAAAACCTGTAATGACGGCTCAAATAACGTGTGTAAATAAAGAGATGGGCGACAGAGCGAGAGAGAGTGGGAGAGGGATAGAATATGACTTATGATACATTTCTAGGTTAATTGCAATTTTATAAAAAATACTTTCATAGTGAGTGCGAATTGCACAACCCACTGATGTCATCTTCCCTTTCTGCTCTTGGCAACTGACCATTATGTCTCATAACTGTTTACACAGTATAAGCCACTGCAGCTAAAAACAAACAAAAAAGCTAGACACAGATGTTTGACGCCCTCCGTGCAGGCGGCTCATTGATTTCATATCTAAATTTTATATTGAGCCCAAGTGCCCAACCCCTGCAGGTCAGCTGCAAGCAGTGCAGGTCCGCGCCCAAAAAAAAAAAAAAAAAAAAAAAAAAAAAATACATGAAATTGGGAAAAAAAGCAAGCAAATGGAAGCCGCCGACTGTAATTTCCGCCTAACCCTTAAGCTCAACGCCCACTAAAAGTCTACACAGACAGCGCATGCGCTGCAACGCTGTGGCGACTCTACACGCGCTGCTGTCAGCTGCAATTGTTAATCGATACATCTGCCAGCTCTAGCAAGAGCTTGATGTTTTCCTTATAATGCGGGTTCAGGGCTAAGCGCGGTTGCTCAACCTAGCGCACAGGTCGCTTATCGATTTTGCATTCATTTCCACTCAATTGCGCGCTCTCTCTCTCTTTCGCTCGCTCTCTGCGCCGTCGTTGCGTTTGCTTTGGAACTAGTGCTTTTGAACCTTGTTTTTCAGCCTACGCTCAGTCTCTATACGCGTCGTGTGCCTAACGGACGGCAGTGAATTCTTTTACGCAATTGCCTAACGTTTAACGTAACGTCGTAGTTCGCTAGCTTGCTCTCTCGCTCGCACCCATTGTGCTTTGTTTGTCGTCTGCGTAAAAAAAAAGGAAAGCAATATACAGAAATTTACAAATACGCAGATCGAGAGTAACGTTGTAATTATATTTGCGACTGCTTGGTGAAAAAGTTCCAATAAGAAAAAATATAAACGAAAAATGTGTACAATTGGCGAAGCCGGACAAAATGGCGTCTGCAAACAGCGGCCATTGATTTGCTCCATTTTGGATCCCAGTAAGTTTTGCACACTCATGCACACACACACACACACGCAGACACAGCAACATAACTAACTGTCAATGGGTGAATGGAAATGCATTTTGTTGTATAATCAACTGCAGCACGGCGCCCGGTCTGCTAGCTCTTATACTAACTCTTATACTGACATTCACTTTTTGTCTTGCATGTTTTAATTGTAGTTGTCCCGTTAGCGCCTTTAACCTAAAATACCGCTTGATGCCCGCACTCTCCCTCTTTCTTTTGTCTGTCCTTACTATGTCTTCGCACTCTAATTGCCTTGCACAACAACACATAAAAACCCAAAATGCTAAACTAACGAAAATCAATATTATCCATCGCCTATTTGCAGATGCCTGGTTCAAGCCCGAACGTTTGCACCCGCTAGGTAAGTGTATTGAGCGGTCCAGTGCTAGTCAAACTGTGCAAATAACATTCAATTGCAAATAAAATAAATCTGTACAAAATACGGCAAGGGAAATGAATACTCATAAAGGGTTCTAGAGATATGTATATATTTATGTATATATAATGATGTCATTGTGGCGGAGGCACAAAACGCACGTAGCTTTGCCACGCCTCCCCCGCGGCTGTACTTAGCCATCCCCTCAAGCAGTCTCTCTAGTCTCTATTAAGCCTTAAAGTATGCCCCGCTTTTCGTTATGCTCCTATTGTTGTGCACTTGCCTGTGTGTCGCCTTGTCTTTGTCTTTGACTGTAATTGTGATGAAGAACCCTGAATATATGCTTGTCTCTATTACACTTTATATGCAATTGCAGCACTCGCTACTTGCTCTATATATCCTGTAGTAACCAAAGATATAGTCTGAGTTCTAATTAGTTGGCATCAACTGGCTCCTAATACCCCTACAATTTTAGTTCTTGAATGATGATATAGATGAAAACAAATTATATAGAACTGCGAAACTTGGGATCTATATATATCTAAATCTTTTCTTTTTTTACTTTACTGTATGCCCATTAATTTACGCTCCACTCCATTCTGGACTGCCCACTGAAACTTTTACTAATGCTTCGTGGGTCTTTTAAGGCAGATTTTGAGTCACAATTCTCTTATTTCAACTAGTCTTATTCCAAGGAGAGCTAAACGAGTCATTGGAAGTTGTAGTAGGAAATACTCTATTATGTGATGATCAATATTAATATGTTCGGATAGCAGCCACAAATATTCCAATAGAATTCTCAAACTAATATATTTTTATTTGTATTTTGCAATGCATAATCTAATTTTTGTACGAATTTAATTATTATCAAAATTAATTATCAGCATTTGTTGAATTTTACAGACTAATAATAGAGATTAGCTAAGTCTTGCTCGATATTTGAAATTTTCTCAATTTTAATCAACTTTTCATTTAAATTTGACATTTTTTTTGGTCCAATTTTTATGACAATTGTTTCTTATTTTATTAATAGAAACATATATTTAGCATTATTATTAAAAGTTCTGCTGTGTAAATATATCAAATACAAATAGATTTTACTTGTATTTTATCCAATCTAAAAGAAACGATAAAAGTCTTTATATTTATATAAATACACCAAGAACTAGCCTAAGCTTTTATAACTTCAAAGTCTCTCACTAATTTTGTTTTTATCAAAGTTTCATATTAGCTGCAAAACATCGATAATAATCGATAAACAATATCGTAAAAGATTTGTCAACAAGAGCAAACTAAAATTATGTTTAGTTTGTGTGGCTTTATTATTTTGCACTGCTTACTCTGATGCCCCCTTGGGGGGCAACGCCTAAAAGCAGGCTGCAAAAAGCCAAAAGCTGCCGACTGCATTAATTCTGGCCACAACAAAGTGTTGCTATGCCTGTGTCTGTGTGTGTGTGTGGGTGTGTGTATGCCAGCCACGCCCACATAATTAGTAGCCAGGCATAAATGCAGTTCAGTTACCTTAACGCCCTGCCCCCTGCCACGCCTCGCGGTTGGCACTGAAGCGGTAAAGGCAAAAAAAATTGGTAATCGGATCGCATGCTAAACGCTTTCATGCCTCAGCTTGATATGGCATAGGGAAAATGAAAAATGGAAAATGGAAAACGAAAAACCTTTTCACTCGTCCACAAACTGTAATGCAAGCTGATATGCCGTCTGCTTGGAGCTAAAACGGGAAGAGGAGCCGGTGGGGCTGGGCTGGCCTGGCCTCCCCTCGCCTTGCCTCACACGAGCCTCGCATGCAATCGACGCCAGCGAAACATGCACAACTATAGTGGGCATACGAATAGGTATATATAGGTCTATATATATATATATATATATATATATATATATAGTTACTACTGAAAGTCGCATTTACGTCGCATCATCAGCGTTTGACTGACTAACAAATGCCAATTCTGACGCCGCCTCGCTTGAGCTTTGCACCCGAGAACGAGCACTGTCAACACATTATCTATAAATATACAGTAATTGACTCAATATATATATTTATTTATATATACAGAATTAATCTCTGTGTGAATAAGCTGTCACTCAGTCTGAGATTCACATCAAAGCTTCAATAGAATTTGTAGCTAGAATTCTTAAATAGAATTCAAAATTGTCGTAAGTTAACATATTCTTCCCATGTTAACTGTGCTATGTTAACAGCTACTGTTAACTCAGCTGGCTATCAGCAATTTGCAGTTTTAGCTCAGCTCAACGAGCCAACAATCACGCTAGCTCGTAAAACTGTCCTAATAACTATCCCAGTTATCTTCTTGAAATCTGTGCGCTAAAAATCTTTCTCTAACTACCCAACCATATATTCAACTTGCAGTCTCCAACACTCCCCACATATTTGCGGCTGCCTTTGATGCGCCACCCGCTTGGCACGTAAAAGCAATCGCTCGACTCTCTACTTATGCCCAATTTGGATCAAGAGATACTCTATGCCCGTGGAGTATGCCCATTAGCACTCGAGTCCAAGCCAGACTGCCCACTGGGAGCTCTCGCAACGCTCTGTGGGCCGCCCCTGAGTCACAATTCGCTGACTTTGACTCTAGTCTTGGCCATAAACGGAGCCAAACGAGGCGTTCATAATGGCAAACTTGTCTCTAGAAGTTTAAGCTGGCAGTGGAAATACTCTTTCTCTGATTTCTGTTTCGACTTCTGACTACAAGTAAAAGTATAAGCCTTTATTATCCTTGTATTGGCAATTATTGGCAGGGTTTTGTGTCATAATTTGTTAAGTTTATGAAATTCTTTTGGCGAACGTGATTCAAGTGTTTTCTTAAATCACATTAGGGGTACCCAAAAATGAAAGTTTATTATGCCCATTATTATTATATATATATAATAATAATAATAATAATAATAATATTTTGTATAATACTAATTTAAAGCATATAATTTTTGTAATAACAATAATAATAATGAACTTCATTCTTAGCTTAATTCTTAGCACTTTTTTGCACTCTTATTTAAACCTGTTTCGTTTAAACTTGATTCATAAATCTCGAAATAGTTTCAACGCCCAATGCTGCGGGTCAAAGCGCTTGAAGTAAACGAACAACACTTTTAATGATTCATAGTTACGAATTTGTTGCTCGAATTGTAGACATGACTTCATATGTATGTACATAAATATATATAATATATATTTATATATAAATACCTTCAGCTGAAGTTCATAGTCTGCCTTTCACCTGCTCTTTTTGCCGGCCGGCCGGCTTTTGTGCCTACCGAAATATATTTATATATATTTGTTTTTGCTGTAGGTGAAATGCTTACGTGCCGCCAAGTGAATGTTCATATTGACATAGACGTGTATATATTATAATATATAGAAATGTATTTATCTATAAGGAATATTACTTGGTTCCAGGCCAAGCGATTGGCGCATTAGATCATCACAAATTTTGCTATATGAAAATGTAGAATGAAATTTGCATTTATGTGCGAAATTTGCAAATTGATAACTTAAACAAATATTGAGTGAATTGAATTAAACGAAGAACGACTTATAAATACCCTAGGCATAATAGTTTAAAGATACATTAATATAAGTTAAACGTGAATATAGATGATGGTGGTCTTATAATATTTAATTGGTCCATAGAGTATTTCTAGAGTATATCTCGGCACAGATATGGCTCTTCCAAGCAACACGCTGCCATTCGAAAGCAATTTCACCAGCGCATGGAAGAAAGTGAATTTAGCAGAGATAAGCGCAAAAAAGTCTCTGATAAGAAATAGCGAATCGTGTGCTATTAGAGTACTTTTCGGCCTGGAAAGAAGCAGAAACAAGAACTCACGTCAATTGCGCCTGACGTCATGCGTCTGGAAAGTGTGTAGAAACTTTTCCCACACCCACGCGCAGTTTTTGGACAACAAATTAAATTGATTCGAAATCAATTGCGTTTTTGGCGCGTTAGTTGGCAAGCAGTTCAAAGCTTGTGTGTATTCCTAAGCAAGCAGTGCAACTTGCTCCACAGAACGCTTAACCTTGAATTACTGCTCTCAATTATTATTGTTGTTTATGCTGCTCTCTCAAGCGTTGTCGTTCTCGCATTCTTGTTTGCTCTTCCCATTGTCGCTGTTGCTTTAGGCTACAGTCGCTGTCTGCCCGCCCGGCCGGCATCTGCGGCGGTGACGTTGATGTCGACGCTCGCATTTGTCTGCTAATTTTAGACATTTAGCTGTTTCGGCCATTTTGTTGTTGCACTTGTCTAAGCAGTTCGATTTTCGGATTACGACGCTGGCTGTGGCCGTAAAGAGCGCAAATGGCATAAAAAGAGTGTGAGAGTGAGAATATGAATAAGAGTGAGTGACAATGTTGTCTAACTACAATTATTTGCTCACTCCGCTTAAGGGTTGCAACGCAGCGATCATTTGAGTGCAATGCGTATAACACTTAAATAGTTATAATTTCATATGTGTGTAGTGAGTATTCCAGCGCTGCAGCCCTGGTCAGTCCTTGTTTGTCTCATGTCTCGTGTGTCTACCTGCTGTGTCGACCTTCGCGCACCTGCACATATTCCTGTAGCGACATGTCCAAAATTTAGGGATCGCAACCTACTAATACATGTGCAGCTACGAAGCAGAGTAAATAATCTTTGCAGCTTGACCGCTCTCTTCACACGCCAGGCGGCCGCTCTCTTGCTCACTGCTCACTGTTCTACATGCATACATGTGTATTTATTTGCAATAGCCCCTATATAAGCACACACACACACACACATACACAGAGAGACGACTGTACATATGTCAGCCGTAAGTGTAGCAGTGTACCGTTTACCTATGTATATTTGAGCACCTCGAATGCTCAGGCCCTGCAGCTGAGCGCATCGAAAATTTAATTGTGGTTTAGTTGATGTCCGGACTTTGTCAACGCTGCACGCAACGTTTCAATTGCTGCTTCACTACGGTTCGTGTCCCGCTCGCTCTCGCTAGTTCGTGTGTGTAAGTGTAAGTGAACGTATTTGTGTGTGTGTGTGTGTGTATGTGTGTCTGTTGTAAGATACAAAGATACAAAAAGTTACAAATATGTAAAACATCATCAGCTGTTGACCTCAACAACAAGAACAGCAGCAGCAGCAGCAACAGCATCAACTACAGCAACAACAACAACAACAAAGAGCTGACAGCTACATAAATACTTTCGATTCTTTGGCATTGCACGTTTCACTCCCTTGCGTCGCACCGACCCGCAGTGTACTCTATGCATTATATTATATAACAAATGAAATATGGCAAATATTAATAATATTTTCATTTAATTTCAAGTAAATTTGTAAAGTGCTTAGCGCACTCTGCGATTATTACACTTTGAGAAATTGCAGTTAATTTCGTGATTAAATATTGAAATTGGTTAGGTTCAAAGTCGCATTTGAATTTGTCGAAAAAAAGTAAACAAAAGGTTTTTTTTCGCGCCTAAATTTGCATAGATTTTCAGTTTAATAAGTATTATTTGATCTTCTCACCTAATTATATATGGGTGAATATCCATATGAATATGGATCAGTTTCTATAAATGCCGGCAGCTCTGGGCAGAGTTAGCTAAGCAATTTGTTGATCTTGAATGGGGAAAGCAACAGATTTACGATATGTAAATATAATTAGGAGCTGTATGTGGCTCTTTTATGAGTTACACAAATAATTTATAATTAAATACTTCATATAATTGTAGCAATTATATTTTATAATATAGAGTAACTTTCAGTCTATGCAAAATAAATAAAAATTTAAATTGATGAGGTATAAAATATATTTCACAATTTATTAAATATCATTATTAAATAATTCTTTAATTTCTCTCAGTGTTGCCTATAAAAGTTATCTAGATTTTACATTATTTATTTATAATTTTCAAATAACTTAAATTTCGCTCAAGGCGGGCTGTGATTGTATAGAAGTTATCTAGATCTTACATTATTTAATAATTATAATTTTTAAATAACTCTTAAATTTCTCTCAGTGAGAGATGTAATTGTATTGAAGCTATCTAGATTTTGCAGCGCTGCTCCCTTAAAGCTCAACGAAATGCAGAATAAAATCTATAAAAAATAAACAAATTATATTTTCTCACAGTGTATAGTTAGCAATCTCTAATTCTCTTTAAATTTATTCTTGCTCTTTATATACAAAATCTCTCTTGCTATAAAAAGTGTCATTTCTATAACTTTCTAATGCTCAATTAACTGCCCAATTTCTCTGAGTGTAATTTATACACTTGCATTTTATCATTGCGCTTAGACGTCTATTTCGATTGCCAATTTTGTTTTTTTTTTGTCACTCATTCATTTTTGGCAAGTCATTCGCCTGATTCGCCCACTGTCTCTGTTGTTGTTGTTGTTGTTGTTGTAGTCTGGGGGCCTCTGTTGGTTCGTTGATTCGGGCTGGTTCTAGATTCTAGGTTTTATAGTTTTTGGGTTCGCCGCTCGGTCGATCGCCCCGTCGCAGTTAACGGTTAATGCAAATGCCGTCACGTCGCGCGTGTGTTTTTTTTTTCGCACTTCCTAATTCCGTTTCGTTTCGTTGCAGTTGCTTAGCTGCAAATAAACCGATTTACCCATAATATATATCTATATATATATATATATATAGTCGAGTATATATATTTAAATACCTAATCTATAAGTAATGGCCGCTGCTTTAGAAACGCTTCAGGCGCTGCTCGCAACGCTCGCTGAGATTAAGGAATTGCCCTTAAATCGGGAATCTCGTAAGTATTTAGCCCCCGTCTGAACCGCCCCGCCCCCTCTCTACCTAGTGAATAGATACAGCTCATCTGCTTCTGTCTCTCGCACAGTTGCCTGTTTCCAATTGCAGCTAGCATTTATTTATAAACATTTTCGTGGCACAAAATATTTTTCGTGTGTGTAAAATCTGTTGAGCTCACGCTCTATAGACACCTATGGCACCTAAGGTGCTCTATGGGCACGAGATTTCTATACATTATTTCCTCAGGGTAGAGCATTCATTTCGGCCATGTTAGTCAGGTCGATATCTGGTGCTTGGCCATGACAAAATTCTTTGGGCCAAATCACTTTTTATTATGGAATACTTTTAGTATTTTATTTCTCAAGTTTGTTTCCAAATAGATTTTATATACAAAAAAAATTGTGATAAAAATATTTATAATTATAAACTTAATAATTTAATTATTAAAAAAAAAAAAAAATTTAAAGAAAAACTAAATTAATATAAGTAATAAAAATTAGGATTAAATAAATATTTTGTAATATATATTTTGAATTTTTTTTTTTAAGTTATAAATTGTATATTTTCTCAATAGTTCTTTTTGCTAAGTGTTCACTGTATCCCCACTCCAACACATGTCCATCGTATGAGTTTCCGTTTCAAGTTTACAAATCTGCATGTGTCTGCTCGCACTTGACAATAAATAGGTCTATCGAGGTCTATCTATCTAGGTATAATAGGAGTGGGGTTTTTGACAAAGATTAGTTAGCGAATAAAGCAAATGGTGGAACTGATAAATGTTCAATCTAGAAATATTGCGAGAGAGAGAGAGACAAATACAATGAAAGATAAAGTAACCTATAGAGGGGAAGACCTGCTGTCAATCACAGTGATATAGAGAGAGATATAAGCAGAGAAAGATAGTGAGACAAAGCGAGAGCGATACAAAGAAAAATAATGAGAGAAAGAAAATTTAGAGAACTGATAATGAAAGAGAGAGATAGATAGAAAAATGATAGAAGGAAAGAGAGATAAACACAATGAAATACAGTATGATAAAGTGAGAGAAGTTCAAAGAAAGTGAGTGAGATAACAGAAGCCATATATATATATATATATATATATATAAAGAATAATAAGATCGAGAGAGATAAATAGAAAGCAATACAATAGACAGTCAGAGAGAGAGAGAGAGAGAGTGTCAAAGGCAAGAAAAAAGAGCTTGAGACATCTAGAGCAAGTGATAGAGAGGAAATATGAAAATGAATGCTTGAAAAGAATGCTTGGGGAATGTTATAGACACAATAAAAATCAGTAAGAGCAAAGAGAGAAAAAAATTGAAAATACAATGGAACACATCGAATTTTAGCTACCTTCCACTATACTCAATAATACTTCAATTAAAAATATACTTTCTAGGCCAAACAGAGGCTAACCCATTCATCGACTGTGTCGTCTGGCAGGGTATTTGGGTGTCGGGCACGCAGTCATCTTGGCATTGCCACATTGTTGATTTATTCTTCTATCTTTAATTTGGCTGTCTTTCATGTGGTCTCGTTTTGATTGTTGCCCGCTGCTGTGTGTTTGCCACTGAATTTATGCTTTAATTATTTCATTATCAATTTTATAACATTTCTTGGCCCGCTCGCTTATGCAATATGTAAGCGGACAGGTGCACTTTGTGTTATTATTAATATTTTTTATTTATTTGCACGAAAACAAACTCTATTCAAATATTATGTCAGCGTCTACAGCTATCTCTTTCGCTCTCTCTCTGTCTCTCTCGTTCTGTTCGGTTTTGGGTCATGATATCATTTGAGCAGAGCTTATTACTCACTCGCGCCAAAAATAAAAGAATAAATGGAAACACATAAATCCACGCAAAAGGGGGTTGTTGCAGACATCCCATGATGTCAGCGCAGTTTTACAGGCACTAGACATTAGTCTAAAACGCAATTTGTTTTGATTTTGCGTTGCAGCTGGAATGAGTTCAATGAACAGAATATACTGCTTGAAAAAAAATGTGATTGTCTTGCAAGCAGTACTTATGCGTTCACCCTAATTGGAGTGCAGTTCTCTTCATTTTTCAAACACTGTCGCACTTCAACACCTCTAATTTGACGTGCCAAACATGTGAGTGTGTGTATATGACATTTCAATGAATCACGATGCGTTTCGTACAACGCCAATCGCTACCGCACCCACTACGTTAAATTGAACGTAACGCTAGCTTCGTGGCAGCTGGCCGAATTAATACGATGTCGAATCGTCGTTGCTTTGACACGTTGCTTAACATATTATGACGAGCGCTCGCGACGCGTTCGTGCGCCTACGTAGTCAAGTTTGTAGCTTTTGTTGTTGTTGTAATTGCGCGTTATCTTTTTACTTTCATGCGCTGGGATCGCACACTCCCTCTCTCTTTTGCTTGCACGCGCTCTCAGCGCTGCAAACTTGCTCCATTCCAGAAAACTTGTTTGGGCAGCGTGCTTGCTGTTTCTCGGCCTCTCTCTTTCTCTTTCGCACACAGCTCCATTGGGAAGGCAGGCAGCAGCAGCAGCAGAGGCAACGACAGCGACAGCGCAGCGGCGGCTTATTGGTTTGTTTTGTGTTTGAACTTCTTCCAGTTCTTTTGCTGCGTTCGAAGCAGACGGCGGTCCGCAGTATCGCTTGTAATTTAACAGTTGTTTAAACAGTGTGCGTGTTTGTGTGTGTGTATATGTGTGTGCATTAGCCAAGTTTAATTAAAGCTAGACACGCCAATTCAACTTTGCACACATTTATTTTGGCGCCAAGTTCCTTTTACACATAAAGAAAGAAAAAAAAAATATATATAAATATGGCCGGGGGCAGCAAACGTTACTCACGCAATAACTCCAATGGCAACTTCCAGTCCCTGCCCGAACGTGGCCCAGGTAAATGCTACAACAACAACAACAACAAGAGAGCGAGAATCGAATCAAATAACTGTATCAGGGCTTATCAACTGTCTACTTTGATTTATCATTAAGCCTTATCTATGGCTCTGCCCTGTCGCCACTGTTCGATTGCCAACGTCAGCAGCGCAGCCAGCGTGGCCATCAAATAGCTGCACAGAAACAATAACAACATTTACCTTTTGCATAATTTGCTTTGGGCGGCTTTTATTACTGTACGATCAACTTTTGAATTTTGATTGCCACGTCGAAAAGTTGGTTGGGCTAACGGCGCAGTCAACGAACTTCAAAACTTAACGAAATCAGCAACGCAGAAGCATATTCCATGAATTTATGCCTGCACTTGCAAACGCCACACTCCACGGCACTGCTTGTCGCTGTGTTTAGTCTAATTCAAGGTTATTTTAGCCGCGTGCTCACCAAATGCACGCTTGAGATGTGTGCGTGACGTCACATGCGCTCACGACATGCAAATTGAAGACATTTTCAGTCATCTGCTTTGCATAAAAGTATTTTATATTTTTGTGCTGCGGAAGTTGTGTTTAAGAACTTAAGATTTTATTTGGTTACATAATTAAAAGCGAGAGAGAGAGATAGAGGGAGAGGGAGAAAAAGCAAAAGACAGATATTTAATTTTTTTTATTTGCCATTTCTATTCTTCCTTTTATTGATCACAAAAGCATAAATCAAACAGAGAATGCGGTTTTAAATTAAAATGATACTTATATTTTACTTATACTGAATTAAATATTCCTTTAATTATAATCATTCATTTAACAGTATGCACGCTGGCATTGACGCACATCTCTAGTCAGACAAGGCACACACACACTCGCTCACTCACTCACTCACTCACTCACTCCTGCACATATACTGGCTTCTTATCTAGGCACTTTTGGTGCGCTTCTTCTTCTTCATCTTCTTCACTTTCAGCGCAAACTTGTTTGTGATTTAAACCAGTTCGCAGTTCACAGCGCCCAAAGTTCCAGGTCGAGCTTCCAATTCCAGTGGCCAATGCACTTCTCCTGCTTCGCTGTAGCTTTATCAGCCTACACGCTTTCAATATGTTTAATTGTGACGACGTCTCGTATTCAATTGATAAAGAGACAACCACAAAGAAAACTTTCTCTCGCAGCGCTTTCTTTCATATGAGAAGAAACATACATGTGTATAAATGTACACACATACATACTTACATATGTACATACACACACATATGTATGTCATTCATGTATGCTTACATTTTGGATTGTCTTTTAACCCAGTTTCAATTTGCTGCCCATCTTTTGTTTCCTTTCTAATTTACTGTCCATTTGCATAACCTCCAGACGTGACTGCTTGGCAACTACCGTTTTTTCTTATTTTATCATCTTTCGTTTTCTAGTTCAACCCACCCCCCAAAACTAGTTTATTTTTCTTCTTTTCCTATTTGCTTAGCTGTTGCTGTTTGCGTTGCTTTCGTCGCTGGCCATGATCTGCTCTATTGGAAGCTTTCCAGTGCCCGCCTGTGATGCGCTGTCTCCTTTGTTCCCCTTTGCGCTTGCTAACAGCTGCTTTTTGTTTTTAACATTCCCACTGATCTCCAGCTGTGAGCCTATTAGCCTAGCAGGAGTGCGAGTGAGTGGGCGCGAGTGTGTTGCGAGCTAATATCGAATTCTGATTAGAATTGACGAGAGAAATCTTATTTAAATATAAGGCAGGTAGCAGCGAGATTTTGATCTGCTTGAATCCAATTGGATTGTAACAGAATTCTTTACTATAAATTAATTGGTAAACCAATACACCCCATATGCGCATATGCAGGGTATTGGAATAATGTTTTTGCACCTATTTTGAAAAGTGCTTTAAAAATAGAACACAGGGCGCAAAACACACATAAAGTTCGTGTTTAATTAATTTGCTCATTGTTTATTGTATAATGGATAAGGAATCCAAAAGAAACGAGAGAAGAAGAAGGGAAACGACTGCTCGAGTGCTCTATTTATAGGTGAAAGCAATTGAGTGATAGAAAATGAAGTGAAAAATCGAAATTTCATTGAATTTGCGGGGCGATCGAGTGCATTGACTGCTTATCGGATAATTACAATGGGAGGGCGGGAGAGGGGCTGAAATTTAAGACATATATATTTATATATATATATATATATATATATATATATATATATATATATATATATCTGTATGCTATTCTATATATCATTCATTGATCTTTAAAAAACGCTTTTAAAGTGTTCCAATTCACATCCGTTTCGCGCTCTTAGAATTTCGCCCGCTCTCTCCCACTCTCACTCTCTCTGCCTCTCTGCCTGCCGTGCGTGTGTGTATTTTTCCGGCTCTGCGGTCCGGAATATTTTGTTTGAGGCAAATAATATTTGTCTAGTATAAAACTTGGCAACGAACGCCTCAAGCAACGATCGCAACAACGAATAAAAATGTCGAGCAGAATCTGTGAGTGAGCGATATATAAATATATAGAAAACTATAGATATATATATATATGTATATATATATAAATATATATATATATATATATACATATAGTTATAATTATATATATTTAGTATGTAATATGTGTGCTAATCGTGTTACCAATAATTATTGCATGGGCTGCAGCATAGCTGATCTCTCTCTGTGTGTGTGTATGTGTGTCGCATAGATTGCATAATTGTTAAAGCAAAAGACACACGCACATACAGACAGCTGTCTCATGTGCTCTGTGTGTGTGTATTTTGGTCTTCTACAGTCACTCGTCAACTGTTCGCAATGCCAAACTTGAAATAAGAAAGAAATGAAACGCGAAGAAGAACGAAATTAAAAAGGCAAATTGCAGCAGCAGCTGAAATGCATGTCAAAGTGTATTGACTTCATGGACGCTCTTCAACCCTCTTTTAATATTTTCACTGCTTACTGGCACGTGGCTTTTCAAACTGTACTGAGTAGCCTACAACTAAAGTTGTGCTGCCTTAAAGCTGTAGCTGTAAACTTTTACTGCAATTTTGCTGCGCTCATAATGAAATTTGTCATTAGCCCAATGCTCGTTAAACTTTTGTATGCCTTGACTGCCTCTCAAACTGAAGCAGCCTGGAGCATTGGCTCGCTCTTATACTGTAATTACATAAATGCGCTTAAGAGAGGAGTTTCTTCAACTGCGCAGATTAAGAGGATATTTCGTAATTTTTGTACCTGATGTGAACTTAGATTGCCTTAAAACTGTAACTACCGTACGACATTCACTTCTCTTATACATGTATATGATATGACTATGCTTCTCAAAGTGTAAAGCAATTTGCCGGTCCATTAATCTAAGAGAGAGTCTGTAATAACTGACTTGAATATCTGTCAACTGATTTGCTCTTATACGAAAACAAAAAGTGTTTATTACTCTTATATGCAAAGTTATTAAGAATTCTAATAAGCATAGCTGCCAGTGCTCTCAAAACTGTAAACGCAATAAGCTCTGCTCACGGCATTCTGCTCTTCTACTGCAGCCTAGTTCTGCTTGTAAAACTGTAATTCAATATGTGAGCTGCTCTGCTTGCGTGCTTCTCAAACTGTTTGTATTATTAATTATTAAATTAATTTAAATAATTTACGTTTTTTTGTTTTAATTTGCAGTCGAATCGCTGATCTATTGGCGCGATGTGAAAAAGTCGGGAATTGTATTCGGCGCCGGCCTCATCACCCTGGTGGCCATCTCCTGCTTCTCGGTGATCAGCGTCTTTGCCTATTTGTCGCTGTTCTCCCTGATCGGAACTGTCGCCTTCAGAATCTACAAATCTGTGACACAGGCGGTGCAAAAGACAAACGACGGACATCCCTTCAAGTGAGTACGGCGAGAGAGAAAGAGAGAGAGGGAGGGTGGGAGAGAGAGGAGTAGCAGAGAGATATACATATTACTTTTTATACCTTTCAGAGAGTATCTGGAACTGGATCTGACGCTCTCGCAGGAGAAGGTGCAGCAAGTTGCGGGCGTGGCCGTGGCCCACATAAATGGCTTCACGGCCGAGCTGAGGCGTTTGTTTTTGGTTGAGGACATGATCGACTCGATTAAGTTTGGCATTATCCTGTGGGTCTTCACTCACATTGGCGCCTGGTTCAATGGCATGACGCTGGTCATCCTAGGTAGGTCAACCTGAAGCCTTTAGATAGATAAAGATTCATAATAAATTTTATTCTGTTTGATCAGCCTTCGTCTCGCTGTTCACCTTGCCCAAGGTCTATGAGAACAACAAACAGTCGATCGATACCTACTTGGATCTGGTGCGCAACAAGTTGACAGAGATCACCGACAAGTGAGAAGCATTATATATATCTATATTGGTTAAATATACTAATTAAATATACTTGTTCTTATCTAGAATCCGGGTAGCTCTGCCCATTGGCAACAAGAAGCCAGTTGCGGCCGCCGAGTCGGAAAAGGACAAATAGAAAGCAAATTATAACAACAACAACAACAACAAAAACATGTTTATTTATTTATTAAGCATTATTTGAATGGTTTAAAATATTCATTTGGGGCATAACAAATAAATACATCTCTATTATATATGTGCAAATTGTATAAATACAATTTACAACAACAACAACAACAACTATGTAAACCCAAAACTAAAATTTTGAAAAAAAAGCAAAAAAAACATTAAGAAAACATAACAAAAAAATATCAACTCGTAGCAGTTTAAACATTGTCCAAGTGTCTTTAAGTTTTAAAACGAACGAAATCAATTTGCATGAATAAAAATCAAAAATTGTTTAAAAGTAAAAACAAAAATGAATAATAAACAAAAAGGAAAAACAAAAACACAGCCACAGCAATGCAATTAAACGTTTCCTCCGTTTCCAAAAACCAAATTTTCATTTGATTTTTTTGCAACGAGACTTTTAACGAGACAACTTTCATTTAGTCAAAAACAAAAGAAAACAAAACAAAAAAATATTAAAAATAAATGCATGAAATCAATATTTATGCATAGATAAAAACACACACATTGTACACCCATTTTTATTAGCAACTTTTTTTCTAATTAATTAAAAACTCTTTGCTTTAGTTATAATTATAATTTTTGTTGGTTTTTTATACATAAACAAAAAATCAAAATAAAAAACAAGTGAAGTAAAATATAAAACCAAATTGCTTTTACTATAATTTTCATTTTTATTTATATGAAAAATATTTACTTTTAATGTGAAAATTTAATATTTTTGCTTCAGCTATTTCAAGACTTTTATTTTTTTTTTTAAGTAAAAATTAAACGAATTAAAGTTATATAAAACTTACATTTAACACTCGCTAAACAATAACTAAAACTAATAAAAATGCAAAATACAAAAAATAATATTTACTTCGAATATTTTTTAATATTTATAAAAGTTAAAAAATATATTAAGTAAATATTAAAGAACTTGTGTGTTTTTGAGGTTTGCAATTTTAAAATTTTTATTTATTGTTGAACAAGTGTTAAATGCAAATTGAAAACAATTTTAATATATTTAATATTTACTTTAAAAAAGCATCAAAAATACAAAATATTTTGTTTTTAATTTTTACTTTTCATTTGCATAATAAAAAAAAAATCATAAATATTTGTTAAAATTTTAGATAATTGAAAAATAATTTAGAGGGAATTGTTTTTATGTTTGCTAAAAAGTAAAAAATTATAACATCATTTTTTATTTTTTAGCAAACACAAAAAATACTTTGTAAATTATTTTTCAATTATTTAAAATTATAACAAATAAAAATAAATTTATAAATATATTTATTTTGTATTTTTTTTTTAATTTGTGCAAATGTCAAGCAGAAATAAAAATAGATTGTATTTTTTAGCGTAAAAGTAAAAGTCTTAAATTATATGAGGCGAAAATGTTGAGTTTTTATTATGTTTATTTTTATAATTTTTTATTTTCATATTTATGTATTTTTTTCATATATATATTTATTAATACTATTTTATTTTTTTTTTATTTATTTATTTTTTTATGTTAACTGATTTAGCTAGTGGGCTGGCCTGTTTATCGATTGGACCAATTTGTTTGTAGAACTTTTTCAAATTCCCACTTAAAGCACACGCATAAAAAATATTAAAAAATAAAAAAATCTGCATACATAAAAAAAAGTATATTAAGCAACAAATCTGCTTCGCCTTGTTTTTCATAAACATTTAACTTATGTACAATTAATTTGTAAGAGGTTTTTACGTAAATCAAATATTTAATGTAAATTTTTTGTAGCACAGCAAATGATAAAGAAGAAGAAAAACAATCGCGCATCTATTCATAATGTCATGAGAATCTATTTGTAGCTTAAATGTTTTTATTACGACCATTTGTTGCTCATTGTTAAAAAGAAAGTGAAGAAGAAACCAAATGAAAGCAAAGAAATTTTTATGTTTTGCGTTGCTTTTGACAAAATATAAAAGAGAAATGATAAAATATGAAAATAGAAGGATAAATCATGGACTACTGATACGATTTTTAGGCGTCGTTTTTTCTCCCGTATAACTTACGTAAACAATAGATATTTTTGCATATTATATAAACACTTTAAACGATATTTCTATATATATATATATATTATATGTATGTAATATGTAAGTGAAACTCTGAAATTAATGCGAGATTTTTTCAAGTGCAAATCAACTTCTATATATCACATAAATGTGCTAGACAGTGACAGCAAATATATATAAAAGTGTAGAGCCGTGAATGTCAAAGAGCTAAGTCGAGGGATATGATCGCAACAATTTCAATAAAATAAAACTTAAATAAAATAACAAATAAATACGCTTTAAATTACTCCGAATGGCGCGTTAGATCAATCAGCTTTTGTCAAGCACATGCAGACAGCCTCTCAGAAGCTATGCAATCACTTATGCTTGCAAAGCTTAGCGCTAGAGGGCTCGCCGCATGTGCTGCCATAAAGCATACAACGGGCTCTATCGAAAAAAAAATAATAAACAATACGCATGTATGACCTTCGTACAAGGTGACTGGGACATAGTGCGCGCGCGACCAACCAGAGAGTAGAAGTGAGCGCGAAGAGAGCGCTTACACCAAGTGAGCCGTATAAAATGCAATCAAAGCGTTGCTTGCAATGCCTCTAACATTAACATCAATTTTGCCAATGACTATTGGCGAATTCCGTTGAGTATTCGTTTCGCTGATAAGACCGAAATGCAGAGTTTGCCTCTTAGCACAATTGTTTACAGAGAGTAGTTTAACGAAAGAAAGAGAGAAAGCTCTTTTGCTCGAAAAATACAAGTGTGTACATTGAGTATTGTTGGGAGAAGATATACCCTGCATTAAGCAGCTGTCATGAGAATACTATGAATAATGGCTGAAAATAAGTTAAATGTGAATGTTTGGCAAAGTTCTTTAATTATTTAATACATAAACAATTTAATTTTAGCTCAGCTCGCCATTACATGAGCTGTGTGATGTGTGCTGGTAATTGAATTAATATACCTCGCAACTCAACGGCTGCTGGGCATTAAAAGCTCTAGTGACTAATAACGCACACGAAAAGTGCACGCCGTCTGAGAAGTGCTCCGGATTTTGCAGCGAACGGTCGTATACACTTGTGCGCGCAACGTTCATCGTCTTCGCTGGTTCGCGTATTAAAATTCGTATTATAGTTTTTCCTACGCACCCACGCAGCGACTGAGGCAACAGCAGAGGCAGCAGCAGTAGCAGCGGCAGAGACAGAAACAGAGGCAGCGCCAGTGACAGGCAGATAGAAAGAAAAAAATAACAACTACCTCAGTTAGCAGCAGAGAGTCGAAGGCAAAATGTCGAAGCCACAATCGGACGCGGATCGCAGGAAGCAAATATCGGTGCGCGGCATCGCTGAGGTGGGCAACGTAACCGAGGTGAAGAAGAACTTCAATCGCCACTTGCATTACACCCTGGTCAAGGATCGCAATGTCTCCACGCTGCGCGATTACTATTTTGCACTGGCCAACACTGTCAAGGACAACATGGTCGGACGCTGGATACGCACACAGCAGCACTACTACGAGAAGGATCCCAAGGTTAGTTGACACCCCCATCTGGAGTATTGATTTTATTTACTGCGTGCTCAAATTTTTTAAATGCCACCAAAAAAACCTAACCCAACTTTGACTTTGCAAAGGAAGCCAATGGTAGCCTTTGGGGTTTCTTCATTTTTTCGGGTATTTTTTTTTTTCGTTGTGCTATTACGACATGCATTTTGCGCTCTGCGCTTTCGGTCTTTGTTCTTACTTATGTTTCTCTTTCTCTCTGCATTTGGCCAAAAATTGTTTTTGTTGGCGCTTTTATTTTCTGTTAATTTTTATTAACTTTTCTTTGTTTTTTATTCTTTTCATTTTTGTTTTCATCGCTCGCTCGCGCTGCAGCACTGCAGCCTCTTCTATTGCGTTGCTCTTTCCTCCTCTCCACCTTTTATTTCTTTCCCTTTTTTCTGTCTAATCGCTGTAAATTTTGGTTGCCGAAGTGCAGTGGGATCAATGCCAAAAACGTGTGAATGCCACGCCAGAGCGCTTGAGCTACTTTCACTGCGGCGAATTTGGCATGGGGTGGCAACGGCATGCAAATTCGCATGCGTGTGGTGGTGTGTGTGTGTGTATGCAAGCATGTGTATACATATGCAAGCGGTGTCTTAGTCTCAAAAAGCCGGTGTCCTACTCCATGAGCAGCTGACATAAAGAAAAAAAAGAAAAAAAAAACATTATAAATAGCTTATAGTCAATCAGCAGCTGTTGCTGTCGCACACTAGCTTAGACAATTTAAAAGAGTGTGGGAGAGAGAGCGATAGAGAGGAATAACGCAAACGAGCTTGTAAAATATGAAATTAAAGTAAATAAAGTACATACCCAGTGTTTACGCAATAGGCTATATATTTAATATAAAATGAAAGTGATATTTGATTGAAATAGACAAAAATCTTAAATACAATATATGAATAATTTTTTTACAAAATATAAATTGATTTTCTATAATGTCAAACAAATAATATTTATAATCAAATTTTCCTGATTAAAAAATATTTAATTTAAATTTTTCTGAGTAGTCGTGACCCATTCACTTTTATTACTTGTTACTTCTTCTAATTTTATATTGATAGAAAATTTTGCATAGGACATTTTTGAAGACATCAATTTATTAATTTATTTAAACTTTTTTTAAACTTATAAGCAGCTTTATCTTTATTTTATCCATAAAATTACTGTATATATTTAATGCATACCATTTTTTGTAATGACAAGAAAACCTGTAAGCTTTAATGGATGCTTTTGGTTACTAAGAGTTTCTTTAGTTAATACTCTACCTATGTACAGGGTATTTGCCAGAACGGCATTTGTATTTTCCACATTTTTAAGTAGTTTTCTTGGTTATCAATCAGCTGAGCACTGAGCTTGTCATAAATCGAGTCGTTTAGTGTTGAAAGCAACTTTTAATGACTCCAGTCAGAGCATATCCAACCGATACATACTTAAGCTCACACACACACACACACATACATACACACGAGCTCGCAAACACGTGCGAAAGTCGTGCGAATTTATTTGGCATCAACTTTTGTCCTTGCCTGAATGTCAGTGGCAGAGAGCCCTCAGAATTCCAAAAGATTTATCTAGAAGATACATTTGCATATGCTGCAAAACAGCTGTTGAGCAATTTGTAGATAAATTCTGAATGTTTTTTGTCAATTTAACTAATTTATTAACAGAGCAACAATTAGAGCATATAGAATAATAGCCAGATATAAGCTAATATAGGCACAGCGGACACCCAACACACATACACACACACAGACACAGACACACGTTAAGAGAGCGGTACATATTTTCAAGGTCAATCAAAGGTTATTAACAAAAACGAGAGTCGTCGGAAAAATTTTCATTTATTTTCATTTATATTATTTTTGTTTGTCTTCGCTGCGTTCTAGTTTTCGTGCCTGCCTATGTTTATGTATATGTGTGTGTGTGTGTATCTATGTGTATTTGTATTTATATTTATTTCGGTTCCATGAAAATGCGACAATGAAGAGCATGGGGGTGCGTGTGGTGCGTTTATGTACCGTTACACTTTCATTACGCTGTTACATGGCAACTCGCAAAGGTCTATATCTACAAAGATATATATGTTACGACATAGTTGTAGATCTACAGCTATAGTTATATAGATACATAGCACAAACAAATTGAAACTAGCTGCACTTAAACTTAATTGAGCGCTCACTTCTTTAATGCTTTCATTTCTGCTGTTCCTTAAGAGTTGCCAATTGGGCAACAGCTTCCAATTGATTAAAATAAGGTCAAAAGGGGTAAACGAACTCTAGTCCAAAAATGTTATTTCATAAATTGAAAGCATGCGCAAAATCAATAGAAAATGATGCTATTCCTCTATTGGAGATATTAAATTCAGGAGAAAGATAAAATTGACATATATATATTATATTAATAAAGTATATATATAAAATACATATATTAAAATATTTACTATCCATATGCAGTATAAATCTTATTAGCAATTACCCAATTTCGATTATTACATAAATATTTAAACAAGTCAAAACAATTATCTTATCTAATAATCAAGATTTATATTTATATATATGTATATGTATTATATATAAATTATAAATGTATTTTACATATGCTATATATTTTATATTATAAAGATTTCTAGAATAATAATCAAGATGAATACAAAAATTTTGTGCATTCTATTAATTTCTTATAGTTTTTATATTGTCACTGCTAATTATAGACTCTACATTTTTGACTAGAAATAGGCTTTTATTACGCTGGAAATATTTATTGATTAATTTATAAAATTGTGTTGAGAATCAAAATTACATAGTTAATACCAAAGACTTGAGAGTGTAAGCATATGTTTAGTTTTTGGATATTGTAGCAATATATAAATAATATACATATAAGTATGTATATTTATATTATATATAAGTTATATCCAAGATTTAATCATAAGCCTTCTTTTATATTCGGTTTTTAGACTAAACTATATTTTTTAAACCTTTGTTATTTTGCACATATTTATTCAAATTATCATAAATTATATCAACTTTTAATTTTTCTTTTACTTTAAAATTTATGAAATTTTTTTTTACTTCATCATTAGAATTTTAAATATATTTTTGATACTTTTATTTGAGGTAGGTCTGATGGAACTTAAATGTTGTCTAATTTTAGTTCTAGTACATATTTTGAGTCTGCGCTCATATTCAGTTTGATTATAAGCTAAACACCTTTTTTCTTCGGAAACTGTTGTTTTTGTTAATTTAAGACTTAACTTCCTTTTTAGCCAAATATACGAACTAAATATGTTAATTAGCAATAAAGTAACAAATTTTCCTAGTACATATTGGCGGCGCAATAATAATTTGAGCAGCTGCTAGGGAATCAGTTAAACCCTTTGTTTGTTTACAGTGCCTGGCCATAAATATAAAAATATCGGCATATGCATAGAGATATATAGTATATATATATAATTCTCGCATATCATTTTTCTGCTATAGTTTCGAGATTCGATTCCAAGCGCAAACAAACAATATTCCTTATCGCACTTTTTTCTCGACCGCAATGACACATGTTCCGGCTCTTTGTGGCTTAAATAGTAATGGCCAAAACATAATATTGAATGCGCTGCATAAAATTAATTAAGAGACTTATCTTCGATAGTAAATATGAAATGTATTAGATTGGATTATCAGATAGATTGGGCTGAATGTGGAGCCATTTTTATTGGCCAGAAGTTGGCAGCCCTTTGTCACATGCTATTGGCAACGACACATCTGTGTCCACATAATAAAGTGGATTATTAGCTCTATTGCAACTGTATTTTATAAATATATTTGTATATATTTTTTCAGACTTATCAGCTGGAGGATACTCTGTAATTAAAAAAAATATAATATAATAGAAAGCTAATTAGATATGGATATTTAAATATAGACACAGCTAATTTCAATTCGTGAACGTGTATAAAAACGCTAAGAGCTCATTCACTGATGCTACATCAGACTCCATTTGTCTATATATATATATATATATATATATATATATATATATATATATATATATATATATATATATATATATATATATATATATATTTCTACAATGTTTCAGTATATATCTCAACAGCTTTTCTATTCATATCTCATATCTCACATTGATTGATTGCAAGTCAATGAAATAGCTCCATAATGCTTGAACTATGCGTGTTTATAGATTTGATTGCTAATTAGTTTTTGGCATTAGCTAAAGCGCTTTACCCCTTGTACCCTCGAGGCTGCTCTTTGTGCTGTGCATAGCATTCGCTGATATGGGCCAGTGCTGACTGATGGCTGATAACCGGCGCATAGAGCTATTGTCGCGACTTTAGCTGGCGACAAATGATAGTCGGCAATCGATGCTGTCGCTCACCTAAGCATTGACCAGAGATGCAACGGTTGATAGATGCGATCTACTCAAGTGCATTCCATGTAGAGCTGCATAGAAACATGTTTCCATAACATGAGCTGATCTACATCCGTAATCTTCCAGCTATATATATATAGAGCTGAGCTTACAGCACGCCCTTTGCCGCACGTAGCATTATGTGATCAACTCTATGGCCGGCTGATCAATCAGCTCAATGCGAGAGCTCTATTTATAGTTTCCATGTAAAGATCTGTGAAATTAGCAACCGGCTGATAAGGCGCCAGTGGGTGACCTTCTCAACAAATCGGAGTCTAACATATGGCCGGGCGCACATAACTAGGTAATTGGGGCAGCTGATGCCGTTGGTAGCACGCCGCACTCTAATGTACAGTTGTGCTCGATTACCCAATGCCATGTGGCGAGGCTAAAGGGAATACCCTGCATGTGCATATAATAAGTAAATATGCATATACAGGGTATTCCCTTTATATATATATAGGCATTGATTTTTGATATGTATTAATTTGTATGTATACATAATTTAAGGGAATACCCTATATATAACGATACAAATTTAACTTCATTTACATAAAGTTCTACAATTGAAAAAAAAATATATATAATATATATATATATATATCTGCATCAATCTATAGAATCCAGAATCCAGAAAATATATTTATTTATTTTGAATAAATTTATAGAATCTTTACAGAAATTTATAGAAGAAGAAATACCAAAAACTCAAATAATATTATTTGAAGGTGCAAAAAACACATAATATATATATATATATATGTATATATATATAAATATATATATATATATATATATATATATATATATATATATATATATATATATATATATATATAATTAATAATACAGAATATACTTCAATTAGTGTCTTTTGGGTAAATTTAGTTTTTATTATTTTACCATAGGAAATTCATAAATTAAAAAAAATAAATTTTTATTGAATTTAAATAACAAATTTGAATCAATAGAACTCATGCAGGAGATACCCCTAATAATAATATTCTATAATCCTAATTTTATTATATATAATCCTTATATATTGTACTATTTATTATTTATAAATTCATATCATATTAAGAATGAGTGGGAATACCCTTTATTTGATTTTACACATTTCAGAAAGAGTAAAAACCAACTCAAGATTCTGATTCTAATATTTAATATTAAAATTCTATCGAAATGAAGTTAACTCCATTCATACCCATTTCAAATAGCGTTTCCAGATAATTCCCAAAATTCCAATTTTTAATTGCAGCGCGTCTACTATCTCTCGCTGGAGTACTACATGGGCAGATCTCTGACCAACACGATGATCAACTTGGGCATTCAGAGTGAGTGCGAGGAGGCCATGTATCAGCTGGGTCTGGACATTGAGAATCTCGAAGAGATGGAGGAGGATGCTGGCTTGGGCAATGGTGGCCTGGGTCGTCTAGCGGCCTGCTTCCTCGACTCGATGGCCACGCTGGGTCTGGCTGCCTACGGCTACGGCATACGCTATGAGTACGGCATCTTCGCGCAGAAGATTCGCAATGGCGAGCAGGTGGAGGAGCCCGATGATTGGTTGCGCTTTGGCAATCCCTGGGAAAAGGCGCGTCCCGAATTCATGTTGCCCATCAATTTTTATGGCCGTGTGATCGATACGCCCGAGGGCAAGAAGTGGGTGGACACGCAAAAGGTCTATGCCATGCCCTACGATAATCCCATACCCGGCTACAACAACAACCATGTGAATACGCTGCGTCTGTGGTCCGCCAAGTCGCCCGTCGACTTCAACCTGAAGTTCTGTAAGTAGATGTGATTACGGAATTGCATAAAGTGCTCTAATACAACTTATTTCTTCTCGCTGCCACAGTCAACGATGGTGACTATATTCAGGCCGTGCTGGATCGTAATCTGGCCGAGAACATCTCTCGTGTGCTGTATCCCAACGATAACTTCTTCGAGGGCAAGGAGCTGCGCCTGAAGCAGGAGTACTTCATGTGCGCTGCCACCCTGCAGGACATCATCCGCAGATACAAGGCCTCCAAGTTCGGTTCGCGCGAGGCTGTGCGCAACAACTTCGAGCATTTCCCCGAGAAGGTGGCCATACAGCTGAACGATACGCATCCATCGCTGGCCATACCCGAGCTGATGCGCATCTTGGTCGATGACGAGCATCTCGAGTGGGAGAAGGCCTGGGATATTGTTGTGCGCTCCTGCGCCTATACCAATCATACCGTGCTGCCCGAGGCGCTGGAACGCTGGCCCGTGTCCATGCTGGAGTCCATTTTGCCGCGTCACTTGCAGATCATCTATCACATCAATTTCCTGCACATGGAGAATGTTAAGAAGAAGTTCCCCGAAGATCTGGATCGCATGCGTCGCATGTCCTGCGTGGAGGAGGATGGCGAGAAGCGCATCAATATGGCCCATCTGTCGATTGTTGGCTCGCATGCCGTCAATGGTGTGGCTGCCATCCACTCGCAGATTCTCAAGGATACGCTGTTCCGTGACTTCTATGAAATGGATCCCAAAAAGTTCCAGAATAAGACGAACGGCATCACGCCCCGTCGTTGGCTGTTGCTCTGCAATCCGGGCCTGTCCGATCTCATTGCCGAGAAGATCGGTGACGAGTGGCCCGTGCATTTGGATCAGCTGGTCGCACTCAAGAAGTGGGCCAAGGATCCCAACTTCCAGCGCAATGTCGCACGCGTCAAGCAGGAGAACAAACTGAAGTTGGCCGCCATCTTGGAGAAGGACTACGGCGTCAAGGTGAATCCCGCCTCCATGTTCGACATTCAGGTGAAGCGTATCCATGAGTACAAGCGCCAGCTGCTCAACTGCCTGCACATCATCACCCTGTACAATCGCATCAAGAAGGATCCCACAGCCAACTTCACACCCCGTACGATTATGATCGGCGGCAAGGCCGCTCCCGGCTACTATGTGGCCAAGCAGATCATCAAGCTGATCTGCGCCGTTGGCAATGTCGTCAACAATGATCCCATTGTGGGCGATAAGCTGAAGGTCATCTTCCTGGAGAACTATCGCGTTACGCTGGCCGAGAAGATCATGCCCGCCGCTGATCTCTCCGAGCAGATCTCTACGGCTGGCACTGAGGCATCCGGCACGGGCAACATGAAGTTCCAGCTGAACGGTGCCCTAACCATTGGCACTCTGGATGGTGCCAACGTGGAAATGGCCGAGGAAATGGGTCTCGATAACATTTTCATCTTTGGCATGACCGTCGAGGAGGTCGAGGCCCTCAAGAAGAAGGGCTACAATGCCTACGACTATTACAACAGCAACCCAGAGGTCAAGCAGGTCATCGATCAGATCCAGGGCGGCTTCTTCAGCCCCGGCAATCCCAACGAGTTCAAGAATATTGCCGACATACTGCTCAAGTACGATCACTACTACTTGCTGGCCGACTACGATGCGTACCTCAAGGCACAGGATCTGGTCTCCAAGACCTATCAGGTGAGCTCACACAGATATATATGGCTATGATCCCAACTGATCCATCTTCTCTCCCCTGCAGAATCAAGCCAAGTGGCTGGAGATGTCCATCAATAATATCGCCTCCAGTGGCAAGTTCTCATCGGATCGCACCATTGCCGAATATGCCCGTGAAATTTGGGGCGTTGAGCCCACCTGGGAGAAGCTGCCGGCCCCGGAGGATCAGCAATAAATCAATGAAATTCACTTTTTTTGATATTATCTATATATTTTATTATTCGTGTGCTTTACTTATGTTAAAGTCCCCCAAAACAAAAACACCCCAATTTGTAGGAGCCAAAGCTAGCGCTAAGCTGCCAACATCGATCGGGCTCATTGTTACTAAATATTAAATATCTTATTTAATAAATTTTAAACAAATCCAATTGCTAATCTTCAATTTGATGGAAATAAATTAGCCAATTATTCTACACAATCCTCATTCAAGTCTCAGGAAAAACTTTCAAAGTAAACATTAAAAAAAGATAAGAAAATGGAGATGGAGATGAAAATCTACGTGTGCAACTTAGTGCAAAGCTTTGTTTTAGATATGGATATAAATATGCGTGTTATATAAAAAAATTGAAATAAAAGTTCAACTGTTAAATGTAAAGAAGAATTTATTTGACCTAGACGATATATATACCTATATATATTATATAAAAAATGGGATCAGGGTATAAGAACTAAAAAAGAAACAAGTAACTAAACTCTAGTCGAGACTGCTCGACTAAGAGATACCCTGAATCCATTGAGTTGTAATACCAATCATAAAAAGTTTCACTTATTCATTAATAGTAAACAACACATGCACACACACACGCACACAAACATATGCATGCACGTAATATGCTCACTGCACAGTTTTGCGGCTGCAGCAGAGGCTGTGCTATGGAAACTTTATTGTTTAATAACTTTTTTTCTCGATCTATGTTCTTAATGAAATTTTCGGGGCATGATTATGACATCCAAATGTACCTATTTGCCAAATTTCAAGTCTCTAGTATTTGATATACGTGAGTTATCGATTTTGTTGAATTGTGGGCGAAAGGGGCGTGGCATCAAAAATCCAAAAATGACAAAATGTGCGGATTCAATATAGCAATCAAACACAACTTAGTGCACGATTCTATTTTTAACGGTGTGCACGCCAGACCTCAAAAACAAAGCGATATTTTCGATAGCTATCGATAAAAAAGGAATGGGATGAGTTATCGAAAAAAAAAAATAAACTCGTACAGCGTATGGTATTATCGAGCATTTTGCTTTTTATTTGAAGTCTCTAGCTTTTGTGGTTGCAGAAATCCAGGTGTTTACACGGACGGACGGACGGACGGACGGACGGACGGACGGACGGACGGACGGACGGACAGACGGACAGGGCTAGTTCAACTCAGCTCATCGAGCTGATCAAGAATATATATACTTTATGGGGTGTGGCACGCCTCCTTCTGCCTGTTACATACATTTGCACAAAAACATTATACCCTGAAATTTCCATTTTCAATGGATTCAGGGTATAAAAATAAGAAAGAAATTAAAATAAAAATGAAAACGTATCAAAGCCAACTCAGACATTATGCATTAAAATGCAGTTCGATTTAGCTAAACTTTAGTTTTAATTCTCATATATAATATATCTTAAAATATAGTTGCTGTCAAGAATTTTCCCATTTCGACTTGAAAAGAAATGATGCAGGCGAGCTGGTTTCCAGTGACTTTCAAATATCCTTGATTCTGTCATAACAAAGATATAGTCCTGTTAAGCCAGTCATGCAAGAGCTTCCCCTCCAGTTGACTCACAATCATTGGTTGAACCATGCCATTGATATTGTCCTGGTTAAAAGCTTACATTTGAACCAAAAATTGGAGTAGTAACTCCGGGGAAGCTATAAAATCTCAGAATCGACTGTCACAAAGGTAAGATATGTGTGCATTTCGAGCTAAGGTGAGTTGCAGCAGAGCTGCTTACATTTTCTGTAAAAAAAATAAAATATATTTAAACGACATCGAAATTGCTGATAAATACCAGGCGAACAGAAATGAGTAGTAGGACGCGAAAATTTTGTTAAAATTGAGTTGACCTTGAAAGTGTGAGTAAGATATAGTGAGAGTGAGAGTGAGAGTGAGAGTGCGAGCGAGAGTGAGAGAGATGTTAATTAACATAAACACGTATGTTGCATACTTTTAGGCATGATGAATTAATTACAGGGCACTGTAACAAGTTTTCACTTAAGAGCTGCAACATCGACCTTCCGACTCTCAAATTACAATGGAACAATTTCAAAAGTACCAGGCGAACATAAATGAGTAATAGGGTGCGAAGTGTTAGCTTTGAGTTAACTTTATGTTACCAGAGCTATTTTATTTTATACCATGCCTAAAAGTATGCAACATAATTGTTCATGTTAATTAACATCTCACTCCAATCTCTCATCTCTCTCATCTCATTTCAAGGTAAACTCAGTGCTTATTTAATTTTAACTAAAATTACGCGCCTTGCTGCTCATTTATGTTCGCCTGGTACTTCTGAAGGTAATAATGAAATTTGAATGCCGTCAAACTGGGCCTATCCACAAATTTACCCATACCAAATAATAAAAGACAAATAAGAAAACTCAGCGTATAAAAATATATATAAATAAATATATGTTTATTATAAGCAAAGATATAACATAAAATTTTTTTATAATATATTTAAAAATATATAGAACTTTTAATAACTAAAGGCGAATTATTTTATATATAAAATTTTTATATATAATTGTAAATATAATATTTATTTTATTTATTCCTATATACATTATTTATATATAATTGTAACAAATTCTAGTCGATAGTTTGAGCTGATATACCAATCATCAAAAGCTTCTTTCACTCCCAAATAGCAAACAATACATGCACACACACACATGCTCGTGCGCTGCGTACTGCGCAGCTTGTACAGCGGCAGCGCTGCGGCTGCACTATGGAAACTTAACTTAAAATTTAAAGAAATTTTATGTGCGTAATTATGATGATGATAATATGCGCCTATTAACAAAATTTTAAGTTTTTAGTATTTGATATACGGGATTTGTGAGTTTTTGTGAATTGTGGGCGAAGGGGGCGTGGCATCCAAAATTTATAGATGACAAAATATGTGTCTTCATTATAGCAATCAACCAAAACTTAGTTATCGATAATAATGGGTTGAGTTATCGAAATGAAAAACAAACTCGTCCTGCATATGGTATATGCAAATATTATGTTTTTCACTTCTCCAGTCTCTAGTTTTTGATCAAGAATATATATACTTTATGGGGGTGGGAGTGGCACGTCTCCTTCTGCCTGTTACGTACTTTTAATAAAACATTATACAATCCCAATAGCCATGGTAAAACTTTCAAAATTTTCGGAGCACACAAAGGTGGTAAACGAATTTCGCTGGAATTTAGGACTCGAGCCATGAGGCAACATTTAAGGCTGCTCGACAAGACGCAGCCACGAGCCGCAATACCAACGAAAATACGACGCATTCGTCGACTTCTTGTTAACATTGAGGCGAATGGCTGTCGTAAGTGCGGCTGCACAAAGCAGCGGCCGAGTGTCTGGCATGATTCCTGCTGTGATCCCTGGGACTTGGAGCAGTACAAGCAAATGGACATGAATGCGGAGGTCTATGCATATGCTTTGAGTAATCTGTGTCGTCAGTCAGCTGGTCTCACTGAGCCATCAAATTTCGATGAGCTAAGATGCATGCTGGACGAGCTGCAAGGGAACTCAGGAGAGTGCCTGGATAATCAGTCTTGCTACACAGCCAACCAAGCAGCTGATTATCTACCGTATGACGGACCCAGCATTGATTGCCAGTCGGAATTGCGTAAAGCAGAGCTGAACACCCTAACCGATATGCTGCGTCAGACCCTGGCCAAGCTGGACAGCCTGGAGAGTCTGCAAGCGAAGCAGCAAGCCCAAGTGCCGCTGCTTGACATGAGCTATATGCCACGCCTTTCACAGCTACTGGAGTCCTCTGCGCCCATGAGCTACAAGCCCGCCAAGACCAGCCGTGTCAAGCGCGTGGTCAAGGTAATGCCCGTGCAGCCCTTGATTATAATGCCAGCGGCCGCAGCCCCAGCAAAACCTGAGACACCTGCAGCACCAGCCGCTCCTGTTAAGCCACGAGTTCCGTATACCAAAATTCGCACGCGCGTGCGCAAAAAACGTTTTCGGGCCACGGGCACAAATACATCATCGAATTCCTCAGCTGAGTCACAAATGGGTAAGCACCAACTGTCTCTGTGTCCGCGCATCTCTCTCATCCTAGCCTCTCCAGCGCTCAATGTGAAGGATGCTGGCACCACCATGTGGTGTCCCAGCTCATGCTGTAAAAATTGCGAACACTCCACGAGCTTTGACGAATCGCCACTCAGGGAAGCCATGGACAGACCAATGACTCCTCTCTCGATACCCATACAGCTGACAATGCCACAGAGCAGCTTGCTGGGCGCAGCTCCCCAGTTGAGTCTACTGCATGCCGAGCCTTATCCACAAAATACTGCCATAGATCCGAGACGATACAACGGGCAGTTGCAGCAGAATAGCTCTACTCTGTCCAGAGAGCCATGCAGATATGCCAGCGGCTGTCAAGGCCCAAGTGTAGGTCCTGTAAACTATAGAGTGCCGCCCACATCGATTAACTTCGCAGATCAGGTCAGATATTACGAGCAGTTCTCTGAGTCTTCACCAAAGTCCAGTTGCTCAGATACTGCCATACATAAGCAGAGATGCCAACAGCAGCAGGAGCCAAGTCAAGTGCCTGCATGTCAGTGTCGAGCTAGCCAAGACATGGACCATGGCTATGCCTGCAGCAATCTAGCCTCTGAAGAAAAATTCTACTATTCGTACACAGAAGAGGAGGAAGAGCAGCGGCTGGGCGCAGAGTGTGACCAGTGCAGCGACGATGAGTGGTACCAGAAAGTGCGCAATAGCCTCGCCGAGCTGGAGATGCAGCAAAGTTACTTCACTCAGCTGAATAATCCTCCAGCCACTTGCGACAAGCTGCAGCAGACCGACTGCTGTTGCATGAACTCAAACATCGAACCCTCCAGCCTAATAGAAACGGCAGATAAATGCGTTTGCACCACGGACATGCAGAAGGATATGAAATCAGTTAAAAGTGCCCCGAGGGCTGTGCGCACGTGCAAAGCATCCAGTGTGAAATGTCAAAGGCGTAAGCCTGAGAGTTGCCAAAAGAATCCATTTCTGGTGCCCACGGGTCAGTCGATGCCCAAATTTCGAGTGCTCAGGAGCATGTGCGAGGCACAGAAACCAAGCAAAAGGAGCTGCCTCAGCCGGGAGCAGCTCGAAAGGTATCAGCAGCTGATGGCGTTGGTGGAGAGCACGGGGGAGGCCGATAGAAAAGCCTACAGTGAGTTGAAAGGAAATCCTATGATCAAGAAAGTAGCGTATCATCCTAAAGGAATAGTCGGCTCGACGACTTATCCCACCAGCTGGACGCACTTGGAAAATTCATTCACTGAGCATGCCCTGCCCGAATAGAGTTTCAATTCCGATCACAAATTTCAGCCTTGGGGAGCGATGGATACAAATTAAAAGAGTCAAAGTACAAGCAGCGAGAGGAAGAGACAGCAACTATGCAACTGTATAATGACGAGCCCTTTGAGTGTCAGGCAGATTGCCGAGCGACGTGTTCAGCCAACGAACAGGCCAACCATGTCGAAGTTGAATCAAATTGCAGTTACAACAATAACGTCGTACGCGAGTTGGAGAACGCTGAATGGTCCAGTTCCGAGAATAAGCCACAGTACCCAACAAGTCCGTGGGATATATCCGAGTCGGAAATTTCCTATTCGGACAATCGAGCATTGAGCGAGTCTCAGCTGGCTGCCAACACCAACGATGACAACGCGCTGCGTCCAGAATGCAGCCACAATCCGTCCGATTCGTCCAACTATGGGGAAAACCTTGAGGAAAGAGAAGTCGAAATCAATAAGCCAACTGTTCTGGTTGTATTTTTCAAGTAAGTAAAAACTGAAGTTTGCTTGTCAGTCACAAATAATTTTCTTCTTTAGGCCGCCAGCCATTTTTCCAAGTGACAACAAACCACCTGCAAATTGTGGCCAACAAGCGCAACCTTTTCAAGAATATCATTGGAACAGGTATAATTATACCTGTATTATTATATATTATAATTATACTATTGAAGTTTGGTAGAAATGAGAACTATTTTTCTAATGATCTCTTCAATATGAAATATCTCTCCCAGTCCATGTAACCATAGGCGTCTTCTTTTACAATGTTTTCCCATTTCTATCGTCCACATCTCTTTCTCTGTCTCTCTCTCTCTGCATCTCACTATCTGCCTATCATTCTTTATCTCGAAACTGCCCGTTATTCATTTTATTAAATGTTACCCATTCTATGTATCGTGCATGTCGCTCTTCTTATCGCTCTCCCTATCTATCTCTCTCTCTCTCTCTATTACTTTCTTTTTCTCTGTCTTTATGCCTCTCAGTCTCTTTACCTCAAAACTGACTGATAATAAAGTTCAGTTCTCTTATTCTCTCTCAATGCTTGCTATTCTATGAATCGTCCGTCTATCTCTCTCTCTCTCACTCTCTTCTCTCTCTGTGTCTTATTCCCTCTCTCTCTCTCTCTCTCTCTCTTCACTGCCCTCTTATTCTCTCTACATAGTCTCTCCCATTCCATACCGCCTTTGAATTCAACTATTTCCTGTTTCCTCAGCCTGTATAAATTTTCTTTGTTCTAGCTTTGGTTCTTTGTTCACTCTTCTCTCTCTCTCTCTCTCTTCTCTTTATTATTCAAAGTAAACTCAGCACCTATTCTCATCCCAATTAAATTCAACTTCCTTCTATGCCTCTCTTTCGCAGACAAAACGATGCTGCCAATATTCAACCAGTTTCAGCGAACTTTCTAGATTGCAGACGGCGCTGCGAGCAGCGAACAGCGAATGGGTAAGTTAAAGTAGACAAAAAGATAAAAGATGATTTATCTTTCTGATCACTCACTGACCTGGCGTTGCAGTCAAACGGATTATGCAAGCAGAAACTGGTTCCAAAATCAGCCAAGAGCTGAGCTGAGGTGCCTGTGTGGCGACGACAATGAAGGATGGATGGATGCAATGCAATGCCAATGCAAGCCGAGCTCTGAATACGATTACGATTCAAGTAGTTCAGACAATGGACGCCATAGCCCGGAGCCCAAGAGGGGTTATTTGAAGATGCTTAGCAAAAAAAGGAAAAAAGAAGGTAAGAAAGCAACAAGTGGGAGAAGAGCAGGCCAAAAAGGAACAAATCAGAAAGCGATAAACCAGAAAAAAACGACAAAGAAAAAAGTCGATAGGAAAAACACGTTCTGTGATCGATTCTCAACGCCGCCGTTTGTGATCGAGCCAAAGCCCTGCGTCTACTACTTCCGTGCTCCGGCCTACTGCAATAGCTGCGGCCGCTACTGCCAGTATTAGAGGCAAATTGAAGCCTGAATAAGATCTAAAAATCCCAATTCAATAAGAGAAAAAAAAACTAAAACTTTATTGAAATCTCTGTCAAAATGTGGAAATTATTGGTTAGATAAATTGTGTCGTAACTCAACCTAGACCTTTACTCTTTGGCATTTGGCACACGATGACGGGCCTACGCAAGAGGCGATGCTCCTCGAAGCAAATGCTGCTACGTCGGGCTGTCAAGAAGAGGACAAGCGAAGCCGCGGCCAAGCCGAAACTGTGTGATTCGCCGAGAAAACAATGTGGCCCCCCACCCCGGGCTATTCCGGACGGTTCAATCAGCCGGGATCCGCACCTTAAGCAGTTCACGCAGAACTGCTTGGCGCCCAACTCAGCCTCTAGCTGGGAGCCGCGAGCACAAGAGCGACAAAGGCCCACGGCACGAACCATAGCCAAACGCTGCGTTGCCAATGGTGAGAGCTACGAATGATATGCCGGAGGTAAAAATGGGGCCTAAGTTTTCTCTTCTTCTATTCTATAGATCTGTGTTTCGACCGAGAACCGTCTAGATCTTCCAAATGGTCAAGAGCTAGTTCCTCTGGCTATCCCTCAAGCTGGAACTTGGACATGTATCGCTGCGACGCAGAAGTGGACGACGAGCCCGATGATACGTGCAGTGCCACGAAATTGCCTAACCCCAAACCCAAGCTCGAACGTTGCGTGCCAGAGCGTAGAAAGAGATGCGACACAGCTGTACAATGCAAGATTCCACATATGTCGCGGAAGACCTGCTTCGAGGCCCAATCCAAAATGTCCTCGACTAGCATGCCCCGAATGCAGGGCAAACAGTCTCCGGATAATAAGTGCACGCCACGATCGGAGAGCGTATGCTGCCTGATGCTTAACACTGAGGCTCAACAGAGGCCCAGCCACAACAATGGGGGTTACTCCTCATCCGACTGCAGCCGTGACAGGGATTGCGATCAAGTCAATAGCAATCAATGTCAAACGAATTCGGCTGCTTATCAGCCGCAGGGGAAATGCAGTCAGCAAGCTGCTGATTCGCATTGTTGCAGCGCAGGAAATGTCTCGAGTCGTGCAAGCCAACAGGACAGAAATTCGGATTGCAGAAATCAAAGAAATGGCAAAGCCAACAATCGCAGAGAGCCCGAAGAGTGCAAAGCGAAAGAGAATCGTAGAGCTCAAGAGATGTCCAAGGGAAACCACAATAAACTGGATAAACGGGAGCTAGAGCGCAGCTGCACCAAGGTCCTGTGCCTAAAGGCACATAAAAAAGCTGAGCAGGCGTACGTAAAGAATAATGAGACTTTAGCTTTCTGCAGCGTAATAGAGGATGACGATGGGTGCTCCGAGGACAATCAACAGGAGAGCGAAGATTGCGAGTGCGACTGCGAGTGCGATTGCGACGATAGCGACCAGCCGAGTGAGGAAGAGGGGCGCACGTGCTCCGCGTGCGATGACGTGGCCAGGTCCACATACCCCAACATAGAAACAATGTCCAGCCAAAGGCAGTTAACAGCTCAGTGCAGTGCAAGCATTCAAGCTGAGTGCCCAAAGCAACCCACGCGACAGTCGGCTGCTCGAGCAGCACCAAAGCCGTCTAGACCAGTAGCAAAGCCTCAAGCCATAGCTACGTCACCTGGCTCTCGCGCAAAGGACTCGAGGCCAAGGAAGGGTATGGAAAGCGCAGACAAACTGAAATATCAATCAAGAGAGAGCTGCTGCAGCAAGGGCGCCTCCTCTCCGGCTAGCAGAAAAGATGACAAAATGCATTTCTGTTGCTGCACTCGCAGAAAGAATGCGAATGCGAATGCGGAACTGGAGTGCAATCAGCAGCCGCGTGAGGGATGCTACTGTGAATATACCGAATCCGAAGAGCAGTGTGCTCGACCCTTGAAGAAATCATTAGCCAATCAAGATTCGCGTAAAGTCGCCTCTCCTCCAAGCAGAATGCAGGGCTGTTATTGCACCAGAAGAAAGAACGGGAATGCGGACATGGAGTGTCAACAGCTGCCGCGTTTGGTATGCGATTGTGAATACGTCGAATCGGAAGAGCAGTGTGGGCAGTCAAATGTAAACGAGGCAGCGACTGCTCGAAAATGTTCGACGAGGAAGTCAAGACAGCGAGATGATGCACAAGAAATGGGGCAGAGCTTTCGAAAGTCCGCAGTTTGCAGCACTAAAACAGAAATAGCCAAAAGCCAAAAACAATCAGCAGCTCGATCAGCGAAGCCAGCTTGCTCAAGGCCAGCAACTGCTGCTGAGCGCGCACCAAGAGAATCAAAGGGAGCTGCAGACTGTCGCGCACGCTCAACCTCAGCAAGTCCTAAGCAAAAGTCTAAGTCAACAGCAAAACCAAATGCAGCATGTGAGTCTATGGCCAAGCCCAAGCCCAAGCCCAATTCTGGTCAGTTAACGAGGCCCAGGGTTGAGTGCTCAAGGCCAGCTGGCACATTGAATCAGCCGTGGAGCACGAATGAGACTGCTCCGTGGCCTAGGCATAGCGGAGCACAGCCAAGGCCTGGGAATAGCAGAGCGCAGAGGATGTGTAATTGCTATTGCCAATGCTGCATGCGGGCGCTTGGTCAGAAATCGACCAGTCCCAAGCCCGTGAGTTGGTTCGATGAAAGCAGAGGGGGGGAGCCGCTCAAAGAGGCATCGGGTTCGAAGTCGCGCGTGTGCTCTAGCACGAGCTTAAGCTCAAGATCTGCGGCGAACACAGTTAGGTGCTTGGATTCGAGATCAGGCTCGAAAACGGACTCAAAACTGTGCTCGCCACAGGGCTCGAGCTTGGCTTCGGGCTTGTGCGTGTGCTCCGACAAGAGCTCAACGCAACGAATGGATCGAGCACAGCCCATTTCCATTGAATCGCCAAGGGATTCAGTAAGTTGCTCCACTAGATGCACGGCCAAGGATGTGCCATGCAGTCTAGTCTGTCCCAATTGCGGCGTTAATATTACCGAGTTTCTACGGAACATGGAGAAGAAAGATAAATGTAGTAAACCACCCAATAGAGCAGTTCGCTGTGATAGTGACCTTCAAACCAACATCGCCAGCCAGCCGCCTATAAAATCGCATCCAATCAGCAAACAACCAGAAAATTGCAAGCCAAGCGACAGAGAAAGGGAAACAGGGAAATCAAACGAGGAGCCATTGGTGAATCTCGTTGTGAACGACAAGTGCAATATACAACAGTTAATTGAGATATTGGCTGAGACCATAGATAAGCTGCAGGCACAGCGTGACTCGGCAAACGAACCCGCTGCACAGCCAGCTGCGAAGGAGAATCCAAATTTATTTCAATTCGATCAAAATATGGAAAATAAAAATTATCCGCATAATATGGAAAATTATCAGATGACAGGCAATTATCATGCACAACAGCCCCAATACAGACAGGATATTCCCAATCAAAATTGTAATTATCTACCCCCAAACGCATACGCACAATACGATCCGAGATTACCCCAACATTACGAAGCTCAAGCTGCTGCCAATACTCCGAATACTGTGCGAATTCTCACACAAACCGAATACGATTATCCAGATGCCTACCAGGAGAAATACGTGGCTAGCTGTAAAGATACTTGCTATCCAACGACTCCTCATGCTCGTAGGCGCAGCGGCTGCTGTTATCCTAAATCTATGAGCGATAATTCAAGGAGCGACCCGAGAGGGAAACCAGCAGCTGAACAGAAAAATTTTCCTACCACATCTTTTTTAGAACTTCTTAATCTGACTCTGGCTATAAAGAAAAATAAAGACGACTCGCAGAAAGACAAGGCTTTCCAGACTAAACACAAAATGCAATCGTCCCATCACAAGGTAAGGGAAGGAAAAGATATTAATCCAACTCAGCCAGAATTTTTTGCTAAAGAAGTATTCAATGTATCATCAGTAGAAAGATTCAAGGACGTAACAGATGTGGAAAATAGAAAAGCTACAAAGAAATTTGAGTGCAATTTCTATAAAGTCAATGGCAGCGGCAATAGTAAAAGATTTTCGGATGCAGAATACCCAGTTCAAAGACGTCGCATTGCGAGCGAGGATTATATCCAACATCAAAGCAGAAGTACAGAAAGAGAGCGTAGACGAAAGAAGTTACTCAGAAATCAATTTGACTTTGAGCGGAATACTTCTGATTCAGATTGCTGTAGAGCAACTAGAAAATGTGAGATAAAAGAACGAGTAATCGGAGAGAGGGAAAGTTCTGGGTTTGATCAAATGAGGACAAGAGACAAGAGATTGCCTAGCTCGTACGGCTTCGAGTCTTGTAGAACACGTCCAAAGAGCTCCGAAATCAAAGTCAAGAAATGCCGAACATTTTTCAATGCACAGGAGAGGCAATCGGAAGCATCTTACTTTGAATCGCATTGTGGCCGTCGACTCCCAAGGAAGGCTGACTACTTGCGAAACAGGGAAAGAAGTTATTCAAGATGCCATAATCTCTTTGCGAAGCGTTCAAGATTCAAGAATCTATTACGCCGGCGAGCAGAGGACAAACGGGCGAACTCAAATCTCCACATGACAGCCGGAACTAGATCTAAAAGTAGTTTATCCAAAGACAAAGCTGAAACTGATACGATTCAAGGGTGTATCAATTCAAGAAGTAGTTTTGTCTTTAGCAAAAATGCCAGAAAAATTGCTCCCTATGAAATAAAACCAACAGGCGAAACGAAAGAGCTTAAATATTTTGATTATTCGGAGTTAAGTAAAATGGAATCGGGAAGCAATTTATACACCAACAAACTAACAGCGGATAAAAGATTAATGAGTGAAAGATTACATCATGCGGTGTCTAAGAGTTCTGAATCGAAGACTCGACGTTTTGCTATCAGAAGAATAGCAGCAGATAAGAGAGAATGCGAGAGACCAAATTACGCGGAATCACGAAGCAGAGTATTATATATGAAAGGAGAAATTTCCCAGTGCTCCGAAAATGTAGCAACTTTTTCTTTGAGAAATAAAAATACAAATGAAAATGTAGGCAATGAAAAATCAATTAATTCACAATCAAATCATCTCCGATCAGCGGTAATTTATATAAAATCTGGTCCTCCGGTAATCAAGAAAATGGAGTCCAGGAACAGACTTTGTCCATTCCGAAAGAGCGTGGGCGAGAGCAGACCCGATTATTCGGAACTAAACAGCTTGGCAGCGCGAGACAAACTTTTTGCTAATGGAACACAAATCAAAGATAAATCAGATGACGCCGTTATAGGTAATAAATCAGTTAAGTCTTTAGACCATAAACAAGCTCGTGAAAGGGAGGCAAGAGATGAAAGCTTAAATTTGAAGTCAATATCTGTTGAGCCAAATACGGGCATAAATAAAACAAAATCGGAAAGGAATAAACTATCCGAAATACAATTAGATAAAAATGAAAAACAATTAGAATCTGCAGATAAATCACATATTCCAGCTGCTCCTCCCCAAAAGTACCTGCCAATACCTCCGCCTAAGCCAGTCAAAAAACCAGACCTAAAATCATTCGTTGTAGCCCTTTCTAATCACAAGCAATATAGAACAAATCGACGCTACCAAAAGAATCAAAGCGATTTCGACGATATCAAAGTGATCTACGATTCAAGTTATAAATTTTCGAGGCATAGCTACGGAGATACGAACACCGAGTATGAATCGGATACGAAGCCAGATGCAGCATCAAAGTCACGGCCAAGCACAAGTCAAAATAATTTCTTTTGCATGTTAAAGACTCGAGATCAACTTACGGATCCCAAGCGATATTCCCGTTAAGTGGCCAAAATAAATTTACTTCAGTTAATTTTAAATTTCACACAAATTCCGCTTCACTAGTAATTAAATTAAACATGTCACAAATACTAATACGGTTGTTTTTCAACACTGCATAGATATTATTATCGCTAGTCGATACTTACCAGCTGTTTCGATAGCAAGTGGCGGTCGTACGATTTTTTATTAGCGACAACTCTGCATAACATCAACAACTGGGTCTTGTCGTAATTGTTAAAAAATGTTAAAATTCTTAAATAAAACACGACAATTGCTGCATCCGAACGTGCGCAATTTATCGCAGACACTCACAGCTTGTCAGAGTAATGCTACAACTGAATCAACAACAACGGTAAGCAAGGAAACACTTGCTGCCAAGCCGGCTCTAATACTGCCACAAAATTATGCGGAACATGCGCCCATGAGTCAAAGCGCTGCGCGTCAAGCCTGGATAGAAAATGTGGATGCAGTAGCTGAACGAAAAGTAGGCCTTATGGAACTGCATCCAGATGTGTTTTCTGCACAGCCGCGAGTCGATGTCATCCAGGAGAATATCGAATGGCAGCGCAAGTATCGTTATGTAAGCATGGCACATACGAAAACACGCGCTGAGGTGCGAGGAGGCGGGCGCAAGCCCTGGCCGCAAAAAGGCATGGGTCGTGCACGCCATGGCTCGATACGCTCGCCACTATTCAAAGGCGGCGGCGTCATCCACGGTCCACGATCACCCACCAGTCATTTCTATATGCTGCCTTTCTTCAAGCGAGTAATGGGACTCACATCGACGTTGAGCGTAAAGTTGGCACAGGATGATTTGCACATCATTGAAAATGTTGATATTCCCACAAAGGATGCACAGTTCATTAGAGATTTGATTAAGGAGCGCAACTGGGGACCGTCGGTTCTGATTGTGGACAAGTACTAAGACTTTAATTTCACTTTAAACTCTTCTAACTCAATTTCATTTGCTATTTTAGGAACGATATCTTCCCCGAGAATATTTGCTATGCTACAGATGCAATAGGCTATGTGAATCTGATGCCCGCCTATGGTCTAAATGTCTATTCCATGCTGAAGCATGACACATTGGTGTTGACTGTGGAGGCTGTTAAACATTTGGAGGAGCGTTTGTTGTATCAGCTAAATCGCAACGATGCAGCCAGCAAGCAAACCAAGTTTAAGCTGGATCAAGTTTAGATTAAGGCTTTTTATAAATTTAATTGTATTTACTTGTATATGATATACTAAAAATGAAGTTCGGTACCTACTGCTTCACCTGTTGCACAGCGTGTGAGTTGCTTCTAAATGCTGTTTGTAAAGGATCTTTATCATTTTCAGCAACAAGAACCTCACACTTATCTTGCAGCCTCTCCTTTAGTATGACCTGAAACTCACGCAGGAATCCCCGCTCCGAATTGCTGTGATTGCAAAGCAACACTGTCGTCCCATTATGATTGAAGTCCAGCAATTCGTGGTGCGACATCTCTCCAGTTATGATCAAATCCGCTTGAATGCCCTTTAAGACTGATCCTCCGGATCCCGCGCAAATGCCAACGGTACGCACAAAAGTCTTTGGATTATGACCCACGGCATATGCTACATGTACGCTGTTCTCTATGTGCTCTTGGAGGGCATGCACCAACTGGGAAATGTGCATACTGGTCTCTACAAGACGTCCTGAACCGGTTCCATCAACTGCGCCTGGCTCTGGAATCAAGGGTTTGATGCCCTTAATATCTACTGCCTTGGCTAGCCAATCATTGACACCTCCTAGCACTTTATCCCATGCAGTGTGAGGAGAATACAATGCTTTGGAGTTGGTTAGACATCCCACGACTATACGCTCTTTCCAATTGGACATGGTGATCCGTGTCAGTGGCCGAAAGATTGGCGGATGATAGCTAATAATGAGATCCACATTCTTCTCCAGAGCTTCGCCGAGCACCGGCTCACTGAGATCATTGGTCAGCAGTATGCGTTCTACATGTTTCTGCAATATCAAATTATTTAATTATATATATTTATATATATATATATTCCATAAATCTTAATTGCGTACATCTTTGCTTGGCTCGATCAGCAGGCCCACGTTGTCCCATTTTTCAGCCAGGGATGTCGGTGCAAACTTTTCCAGCACGTTGACCACTTCATTAAGTCCCAGACCAGAAAAAGTTGCCATGCTCCTTCTCAGTCCAAACACGCCGCGTAACATTCAACATAAAATACTCCACACGGACTGTAAAATTAAGTCAACTAAACTTTGTGTAATTTTAACATCGAGTGCTGGAAAATGTTTATAAGACTTTAAGTAGGAACTTCCAACACCGAAAATTTGGCGGTTGTTTGAAAGTGCGTTATGCGCTAATTGTGTCGACATAAATCTTAAATCTTAAATAAAAATAAATAATTTGCTAATTAATAAAAATAATATTTACAAATAATTAATTAGGTCTGATTTTAGCATTGCTTTTCAGCATCTTCTGGACGCCTGTATGAAATCTGACTTGAGTCACGTGATTACAATTAAACGCTCATCTGGGTTATACCGTTGTTATTGTGGCTATTAATGTTATGCCTAACAATTAAATTATTCTAAGTATTCTTACATCATTAAATGCGTATGGCATAGGTATGTCAGTATGTCGACGTTTCTATACCCTAATATTTATACATATACCAGATTTTAATTGAACTCATATTTATCGTGCAGTGAATTTAAATTCCAAGTACTCAAATTTCCACCGGACAGAGTAGAGAGCTGAAGAAATGTTTAAAATCGCTCTTAGCCTTGTATAGAGTATATATTCGTCGAGCACACCTAACTACAAGTGCAACTCTTACGGTCAGTTATCGCAACTTGGGTTTTGTGAAGTTCTTCGTTCTTCCGATCCCAACTTCCAATTTAGTAAAACATATTTGAAGTATTTAAGTGGTGATTTTTAGTTTTTTTTTTTTTTTTATTATTATTTTTGTGAACGTGCAACTTATTGAAGAAAATCCCAAATGACGAATCTGAAAGCAGATAAGGAAAGACGCAAGCTACAAAGCAAACAAGAATAAAAGTGATTTTTAGAAAGCAAACATGTAAATCACACGGAGACCAAAGATCAATGTCCTTTAGTCATTAAAATGAATTTTCCCAAAATAATTGAACGTAAATAACGTAAATAAATTATTATAATAAATTAAAGAACAGTCGAACAGTCACATGTAAATCCTTTTGCATTCCTTTGCCTACTCATTCTCATTATTTTGTTCATCTGACTGCCACATCTGGCAACATCTCTTCCTTTTATTGTTGCAGCAGCTGATGCAGCCATTTTTGTTGTTCTTTTCTATCTGCACCTTCGTCCAGGCGTTGTCGACGCATCAGTTCATTTCAGTTTGGGACGCGAAACGCGGCACACACGTTTCTGCAACGTAAAGAAAATTCTAACATATGGTATGGTTGTTGTCATTTTAAATAATTGCTGTTGCTGCTCATTTTGTTGTTGTTGTTGTTGCTGTTGTTGTTTTTGAGTACTTCCGCATTTAAACTGAAGCTGTAGTTATTAGCAATGCGCGCCTTATGTAAAAAGCTCTTAGCACGCCAATCTGGCAACGACGTTTGGTTTCGCCCAACCACCGAAGCTTTGCTGTCAATATGCAAAGCTAAATTTAAGCAGCTTTAACACAATATCTTCAGTGCTATTTTGAACGTAAAGAAGTCGAGACGTGTGCGTTATAGAGCGCAGCGCAGATAAATTAACTACAAGTTAAAATCGAAACGCGAACATAAATGTGGAACAGAATGCAAATCAAACTACAATAATAGACAAGTCAAAGAGGTGTGTTAGTGTGTTGAAGCACATAAGCTTACAACAATATTAAAAGTTATAAAATAAATACATAAAAATTAAACAACCCAAAAAGTTAAACTTGTAATTTGTATGCAATTACACACAAAAATAAAAGCAGTAGCTGTTCAGTAGCGTGTCTGCTTGTTTATGCGAGTGTGTGTCGTACTGTGGATGCTTGTGTTGGTGTATATGTGTGTAGCTGCTCGCGTTACTGTGCGTGCTTGGGTGTGTGTGGGAAACGAAGACAGGTGCACAGGCTGAAAATAAAGCAGGCAACTTGAAAAAAAAATATGTACACGAATTGACTATGCAAATGGATATCTTCTAATTCTCCAATGAGCAACTGAAATAACTATTTTTGTTGTTTCTAATCATAACTTCGAACATGCGCTAATCTGCTATTGCGTTTTCACTTGTGTACCATATATTCATTTCCCTCGCACACACGACAGCCAAGGCGAGTGTCAGAGAGACGCTTAAAGCGCAGTTACGCGAGCTCTCTATATACATGTACATGTATATATAATGATAAGTGTGTGTGTGTGAGGCTGAGTGTGAGTGAATTAAAGCTTTAAAGCAAAGTTCAGCGTGTGAATTTCCATTAAATTGTTAAAGAAATTTTTACAGAAACAACGATAATCAATAGTTTAATAAAGAAAAAAACAAGACGTTAGCAAATCAATTGCAAAAGAATCAGCAGAGTAACTTTAATAAAATCAATAATAAAAGCAAAGGCCAACAGGCAGGCAACAAAGTTCAAAATGTGGAACCAAACGACAACAGCAGCAACAAGTGAGAATAACAAGGCTAAGGAAACAGTGGACGATTGTAGCTGTGCTGTTGGTGGCGTTGCCAGCGCTGCCACAGCTGTCAGTGTTGAGCAACAGCAGCAAAGATCTGCAATTGAAGCTAACAGTAAACAAGCAGCAGCAGCAGCAACAACAACAACATTATCATCATTTGGCGGCAAAAGCAGCGAACAACAGCAACAACAAAGCAGCGAAGCCGCCATTAACAAGCACAAAGAATTTGCAGCACAAAGCGAAACAAGCGATTCTGGTTTCATCTCCGGTCCCCAATCAGCGCAAATATTTAGCGGTGAAATAAGTGAAGACGAAACAGGACAACAAGAAGAGAAGGAGAAGGAGTCGGAGCAGGACAAGCGACAGGATCAGAGCCAAGAGCAGAAATCAGACAAATTGCAAACGGTGCTTGATTCGGGCATCATCGACGAGCTCGAAGAAGAGGAGCACGACGAAGAGAAGGAGAAGACAACAGCAACAAATCAAACGGAAGCTGGCGTCGAACAGCCGGCCAGCGAGCAAATGCGCTTCAAGCACAGTGTCGATACGGGCATACCCCAATGGACTGTACAGTCAAGCCTCGGTATGAACAATCTCAATATATCAGCAGCAACAAATGCCAACAGCTCCGCTGGACGAAGAAGCGCACCGCAAACAACAACAACAGTAACAAACGCAGCTGGAAATTCTGCTAATGCGACGGCTCCTCTTAGCAACACCAGCAACAATATTAACATAATGAACGCCTGGGAGCAATTCTATCAACAAAACGACGATGGCGACACGTGAGTAATATGCCCAAAAGCAAAAAACAAACGTATTTCCGTTTCCAAAATACCCAAACAAAAAAAAGGAGAAACAAAAAGTCGAATTATAAGAAAGTTACCCTAGAAATTATATTAGAGTCTGTTAAAGAATATATTAATTTAAATTCGCATTTGATCAGCAGAAGTAATAGATGTATTTGTGTATATATATAAAATATGTTGGCTAAAAGGGAAATTTGGTCTCTAGAACAGAAAACGTTCTATGCCAATTAAAGTTATATATCTCCCTTAATAGTTCCGCTTCAAATCCCATATTCCATAGATAACATAAAAAATAACAAATGTCTATAGGGTATTTCAAGATGAAACATTCGCATGACCCGACCACCAACTGTGTGACTGTGGGGATACTTTCATGAATCACAACAAATATACAGAGAAAATACAAGACAATGAGACGACTTCTCGGATCAAAACGAAACGAAACGAATCGAATCGAATCGTCTACAGACACATGTTAGTCAGGCAGTCAGGGGTTTTCCTGGTATGTCAACTACCTGAGCGGAGTGTTGCACGCAACAGGTTTTTGGGTTGAGCAAATTTGTGGGTTTTTACAGGCAAAGTGATCAGAAGACAAGTGTGGAAAATGTGCGCAGGTAAAATATTAGTCTAATCGCATTATTCAACACTGGTGAGTTTTGTGATCTAGTGTGAGAATTGTTAATGAAATATGATTTAGCTCTCAATCTATCTTTGAAAAATTAGGGTATCCCTGCCTTAATTTAGTTCACTTCTCTACACCTTTTCTCAGATCATTGCCCAACACTAATCTGCATTCTTTATCTTCCTCTCTCTATTACAGACCACTGCATTTGGCCTGCATATCTGGCTATGTGGATGTGGTTGCAGCTCTGATACGCATGGCTCCACATCCATGCCTCCTAAACATCCAGAACGATGTGGCACAAACGCCACTGCATCTAGCCGCACTTACAGCGCAGCCAACAATTCTGCGCATGCTTCTCCTAGCCGGTGCCGAGGTGAGCAGCCGCACCTTCTCAATCAATTACCAACGCTAAATCATTCTAATCCAATTCAACTATCTATTTATCTTTGTAATCTATCAATCAATAGCCCACAGTACGTGATCGTCATGGCAATACGGCGTTGCACCTCTCCTGCATTGCAGGTGAGAAGCAATGTGTGCGCGCTCTAACAGAGAAGTTTGGCGCCTCAGAGATCCACGAGGCACATCGCCAATATGGACATCGTTCCAATGACAAGGCTGTCAGCTCCTTGAGCTATGCCCATCTGCCTGCCGATCTGGAGATACGCAACTATGATGGTGAGTTAAATAGTAACTTTATACGAGGGTGGGCAGAACACTTCGAATTCTCCTTCACATATATACATAAAACAAGTTTGAAGCGTGAAAAAAGATGATATTTTTAGTTATATGACATAAGTTTTTTATAGTTCAGTTAAATTTTTCTAAATTTTAACTAAAGTAAAAACTATTTGAAAATTTCTTTTAAGCAAAATTGCTTGCAATATAAATGCAGTAAAAATTATTAAGAAATATATGTAGATTTATCCGTTCGTAGCTTATAATTTAATATTCTTGGCAAACGTGCCCGACAGCAAAAATGTCTCGAAAAATATTAAAAATATTTGATTTGGTGCCAACAAATTTGAATATATCGTACAGCTCTAATATTTTAGCTGTCCCGCCAACGGCGAGACATTGTCTAAGACTATTTATATAAGACGCAAGTCTACAGATACAGCTAGACTATATATGTATATACATATATAAGATGTATGTGTATATATATTTATTTAAGTATAGGCGTGCCAAAAATACATTTTGGCCTCTGCTCATTTTTTGGGCCTGCAAATAAATTTTTCATTTGCGTTTTTCTTTTTTTTTATTGATTGGCTCACAGCTATGTTCTTTTCTTTATATATATATTTATATATCTGTATGTAAAGGCGACTTGACGTCAGCAAGGTTTGGCATTGTTTATAATTTGCTTGTAGCGAAATCTTTGAAGCTTCAAGGAAAGAAAACAAAATAGATATTCAATTCGATTTCCAACTCATTTCATTTGCAGCTCACACAGATGCTTTTACGATTGTATATATAACGTCGAAAACCTTATTTCCTTGATTGTTATTATTGATTTATTTGTATACAAATTAGTTTATTTATACATATCAACAGGTGGGTGGGGTTAAAACCAAAAAAAAACCATACAGAAAAGGTGTGTGAGAAATGCGTCAAGTAAATTTCATCTTTGATTTATAATTAGTGCAGCGAAAATTTCCCATTTAAAAAAATAACCAAATCTAAGCCGGAAGAAAGTAAAAGCCGTCATAAGTATATATAAAACACTTATTGTTCAATCACACAAGTTGAAGCTTGCACAACTGTCGACACGTAAAAGGTTAATAAACTTGACTTGAGATGTCGAGAGGCTACTTTTTATAACCCCCCCACACACACACATACTCACACACACACACACACACACTTATGTATTTGCTTTAACCTTTCGTTTGTTTAATCGATTTTTGTTTCATTTTGTATTTAACCTTGCTAAAAATACGTAAATTGATCGCTTTTCAAACATGTGGTGAACAAACATTTGGCAGCTACTTTGAACCGGACCAAACCGGTCTCAACATGCCTTCGCGCATAAATGAGAAACAGCTGCTGAACGAACAGTCTCACACACACACACACACACCCACTCTCTTTTTGTAGAGGGTGTGTGTGTGTGTGTGTTAGTAATCCACATCTATATGCTTAACAGAGCAGACATTGCACATAATATTCCAATATATTGCTATGGCTAGCTCAATGCAGACAAAAAACAAAATTGGCTAAAAAAATAGGTGATGAAACGACTAAAAATTTCTCTTACTGAGCATGAAATTGAAAAAAAAAAATATTGTGCTTTGAGAACTTATCTATGTTAACTTACTTTAATCTATATATTTCTATAATTTATTATCAACTTTTTCTATAAGTTCTATATAACCATATTTGGTATTTCCTATCAATTTGTTTGCCACCCAGACATATTGTCTGTGAAAATCAAGCTTCGCGTCAGCTATATGTACGTTAGGGTATCAAAGAGTGAAGCGAAAACGATGACACGAACAACACGACAGCGACGGCTTTTTCTTTCAAATTTTTTGGGTTTTCCCATGCACAAAGCAGACACATTAAGCTGTATATATCTATATATATAATTTTTAAAAGCAATTTCGAATGTCGTCTACTCGTTGCTGCCAGATGTTATAAAATCATATTCAATTGGCTTCGAACACAAGTCACAAGACTTTCTTGTTCCATTGACGTCATGATTTGTATTTGATCCTTAATGCAGAAATAATAATATAAAAAAAAAAAACAATAAAACACAAGCAAATAGTGAAATCGGTTAGAAATTTCTAAGAAAAACAAAAATTTGTCGTAATTATTGGCAAAAAAAAAAACCTGAACGTAATCCAAAAATAGCTGAGTGATAAGCACAAAATCCAAAGCTGATAAGAACAAAATCCAAACACTAAAATGTTAGCTGTTAACTAATCTATGCTGTTGCTCTGTTACTTAACAGATGAGCTCATTTAGCTTTGTCTGTTAAATTTAGACCTGAATTTTTGTCTAAGTTTAACACATTTCCAATTATTTTTTTTTTTTTGCATTTTTATGCAAGAAATGTGGAAAATGTTACGAAAATAAATGAATGCTTTGCACTGCTGGCATACAGCCAAGATTTTTAAAAGCGATAAAGTCAATTTGTCGGAAAAAAAACAGAATATATGTATACACTATAAGTTCTTTCAGTCATTATACATAATTTGAATAACCTTTTGTAAGCAGTTCAAAAGGTTATCGCCAATAAACTTATCAGTAAATATTTATATACGTAAATATGTAGCAGAGTGTTTCATGTATGTGTGTATGTAGATTTGCGTTTCCTTGAAGGTCTTGCGTGGAAATTCCCAGCTATTTCTGTAATATCGTCCTATTTACTTACCAAGTCATTATAATACATATATATAGCCGTATACATTAATATATATATGTATATCTGGGTTTCCTTTCCTGCACGCAATGGCATTTGCTTCAAGCTCAATGAATATGTATGTATATATAAATAAAATCACGCAAGTCCTAATTATAAATAGAATTTCCGAATTCCTTTTTAGCAGTAGTTGAATTGATTTTCTTTTGCTTGGGCTATCCACAACGCACTTCGCAGTTTTTGTTTATATTTAGACACATTAAAACTTACCCAGCTTATCAGAATATATATGTGACATTGGGAGAGCCCAAATAATCTTATTGATAGCTATATAACTTTAAGATGACCTCTACCATATCTCTTAAAGTAATTATCCCATTATCCCTTTCAATGGTACATATAAAAAATGCTCTTATCTTTATTTAGTCTATAAATTAAAAACATCTTTGTTATCATTTAAACTCGAGACACATTTGTAGGGAATTTCAGAACGATAAACCGCACAATATGTTGATTGAGGCGCATTTGTGGCACATATGGCAATGGCATCTGTAGAAAAATTTGTTGTCGGGGGAAAAATCTAAGGAAGTTTCCGAACTGCAACTCGAAACCATAATGAGCAAACAGCGTTGGTCTGTATTCCGTATTTCCCCATTATTAACAGTGATAAGCACAATTCTATATCCCAGAAGATAATGCTACCAACAAATATGTATAGGAATATCACCTGTGTGCTCCGGTCGCCAAGTAAACTTTGTTATCAATTTTAGAAAAACCCTATAGGAGGTCGTTTATTATTTCTATGACGGCGATAATAGTATGTATACATATATATACTGTTATCATAGTGATATGTGTTATCAACGTTTTTCCCATAAATTGTTTTTGATACTCCCTATGCTAAAGACTTGGCAGGTATATATGGCATATAACGTGAATGGTTTATCGGGGCATTATATAGTAAACAATAATTTCTTTATTTTTGTTATCGATAATACATATAATATACTGACTAGGTATAAGCCCCATTGTGATCCGAAATCTTTGTCGTTGTACATGAAACTTTTAACTCTTATCGATAAATTAAGAAATACCCATATAAGTCTGGAATATCTTAAATTATCGTCTGCCATGTGCAACACGTGTTCATGCCTTTCATTTCAACGATATCAGCTATCTTAACCTTCGAACAGTATGGGGCTTTGCACACATGAGTACGACAGGTATATATTATATACACTACCTCTAGATCAGATAGTACGTAATTGAGTGGGGAATGCCATTGTTGACTAGATTGATCGCTGGAACGTAAGAAAGCTAATTGATCAAGCTAGGCAATAAAGAAAATGACGTATTTTGCAAACTAGTTATTTATGGCATTGCATAATATTAAATATATCTTGGCTAGTACAATTCTAGGTGTATTTGAATATAGAATGGAACCTTTGATCCTTACATTATTAATTGTCAAATAAATGCATTTGATGTTAGTAAAATGATCGAGTTAATAAATTAGCACGTGTAATTGATCGTTAGCTGGCGATGATATGTGCAACCGTTGAACCCAGAGCTTAATTATATTTGATCGATAATTATCAACTTGTTATAGGGATAGGGTGTTGCAATAAAATTGCCCACAACGCTGTCTAATGTGGATTATTATTATTACAAATAGCGGCTTAAATACTGTGTTTATTTCTCTATCTTGAAAAGTATCGAGGTTTATCTATCATACATTTAGACTTTGTTGACGTGACAGTTTATTTAATTTTAAACATATATTCGGTGTAAAATATTTGCTGAGCTACTTAAAGGGCAAATAGAAATTGAAAATTTAATAATGTTTTATCGATATTTATCGATGTGATGCTTATTGGACAATTTATGCAATTCCTAATTTAAATTATAGTAGCTAATAGCAAATCTATTATTTAGTGATATTTCTTGAATTAAAAATAAATAAATATGCATAAATAGCTTCAACTATTGGTTAAATAATCAAGTTAGTAGGCTAAAAATCGTAATATTTCTTCTAATGACATTTGCATAAACACCGTGTATTTGAAGATTATTATCGAATTTCCTTATTCGACAGTATGCTCAAAGCTGTTTTGCACTTAAGCATATATTATGATCAGCTAGCTATGTTCTCTCGAGCACTTCCATTGTTTCGAATGACAGCTGTTCGTATAGGAAGCAACACGAATGCTTTAATCTTGAGCACATTTCTTCGACTCGAATGTCGCCTTTCAATAAATTATTTTTGTACTTTTGGATTGGCCGTTGGCTGGTACGTAAACAAACAGGTTTAACCCACAATTGTTGCTAGCGTCAATAAAAAATTAAATGATTATTTACTAACATATTCTGAAAGTCTGTAGATTGTTTTCGTTGACTGCCAATGGCATTTACATCACAATAACAACAATAAATCGGTTACTCATTGCATATCAGCTTTTCATCAATCTCTTTCTCTGTAGAGAGGCGAGGTTAAGCCTCTACTTGATCGATTAGTATAATAAACTTTATATATATTTATCCCAAGCATATTATGAGCTCATATATAACGGAAGTTGTAGGCACTTGAATAAAACGTGTCTCCCGCTGCTACGCGGTGATCGAGCAGTATTGACACACTTTGCACTCGTACTCCTACAAAATTATTGGATGGGTTTAACCCTAATAACGACACAAAAAAAGTGCAATTATTGTCTCACAATTGTCAACAACAACTCTTACCGCTCTTTATCAGCTGGCAAGCACTTGACTGCCTTTTAGGCCAGTCTCTGACCTCTGCGGGGTTTTGCCCATACACACATACATATATATCGATATATAAATATCGTATGTAACAGAGTGTATGCAGTATTTACGCTAAGCCGTTTAGCAACACGTGGCACGATCATCTACACCTTCGCCTACCATACCCATGATCACATATATATATATATATATATATATATATATATATATATTGTATATATGTATATCTGTATAACACTTATATTTGCATTTCGTTCAAAAGAAAGTCAACAAATAGTTTCGTGACATAACTGCGACGTCTTTGCCGGCTACCAAATGCAAGCTTTGCCCACGTTAACAAAGAAAGAAAAAAAGCAGAGAAAAACCAAATTCCTTTAAATGGTCGTTTGGAAAATCCAGCATTAATTGTGCTAAATTAATTTTAATTTTATTTATTTTTTTTGCCGTTTGGCTAACGTCTGCTGTTTGGTTTTTCTGTTTAGCATTGGGGTTTTCACTTCATTTCCACTTAAAAAGAAACTTTCAAACCACAATTGACGAAATGTGGCGCCAGAAGCATTTAAGCAAACAGCTATTAAGCGTATATTGTTCTTTTGTTTAAACAGTTGTCTTTGGCAATGTTTTTTTTTTTTTGGGAGGGAGCAAGGTAATTCCCCGTTTGCCTACTGGCCTGATTATTTGTAATATAAAAAAAAAATTACTAAGACTTTCAAATAATTTCCTTATCTATAAAGGTCTAGCATAATTTCATATAATTCCTTATCTATTTTAATTAAAATTGAAATGTTATCTCTTAGCTATCTAACAGCTATCAATTAGCAGCAGTCAGAAAAAGCCTAAGCCAACTATCGATAACGCGTTCAATTGAGCTTTTTTACTCTGCCAGGTGGTTGCGTTTATTGATTAAGTTATCCAATCTCTAAATATATATATAATATATACAAATTCTTATCTTATTTCATAAACAAAACAATTTTATGATTTAATTATGAATCAATGAACCGCACAATTAGCCACTTCACCCTGAAGGACAAACAAGCAACGAACTGCGTTTGATCCATGGAAAAAAAAAACAAGTTGTCAAAATACCAAAAAATTTATTAAATATAAACTTCACACAGTTCGTTGCAAACAATAAGCACAATTAATTAAAATTAACCAAAGACACTAACAACAATAAAAAAAAACTTTTTTCATATAATATTTGAGCTGTCAATAAATTTGCGAACTTTGCGTTGCGGGTTTTTTGCTAAAGCCTAAAAAATGTAAAACAGCAAGAAATGGAGCATTGACATTCGAGGGAAAATTAACAAAAGTAATTGAAGTAACTGAAGTAATTGCAAATAGGGAATTTAAAAAAATAGAAAATTGTTTAAATTTTAGATAATATGATTATTATAATCATATTCATAGATATCAATTTTTGCACATCGTTAACATACGTTTCAAACAAGATCAAAATGCTTATGCAAATTTATATATATATATATATATATATATATATATATGTATAAAAATGTTATTTTTTTGTTTGCAAATCAGTGCGCAATTTCGTAATTCTTATTAATTGATTAAACTCACATTCGATTAGCGTTATTATTATTATTATATTATCTGAAAATCAGGCCGCCGCTGGAAACCAACAACCAATTTCAAGTTAAACTGCTTTGATTATATATTTTTTTTAAATCTTTTTCTGGTGTTTTTTATGAGGGGTCTGTCAAGCTTTGTGGCTCAGACTTGTTGGCAGCCGTACAGACAGAGCTTTAGATAATATAAAATAATAATATGAATACAGCCAACTCTCTGTTTAGCAGCTGGAACGGATTTTAAATTTTCAAATTCAAGGCGCGTGACGCAGCACCGCTTGGGAATTCCCCAAGTATAAAGTTTGAGCCAAACTTTATGATTAATATTCATATTTACTCAAACAAAAAAATCGTTATCGGTTTTCAATAATCTTGTACCAGCATATATCTATATCTATATATGTATATAAATAGACATATAAAGATATATTTAATCGTAAGCTAACGATCCGGCATAACAACAATGGGAATTATGCTTGATCTTCACTTGACTTTTACTATCGCTCCATCTAGCTTATGCGCTCGTATTATAATCTAAGCTGGCGACTTCTCTTCGATCAGCAGAGATCGAACTTGATCATTGGCTCGAGCACAAACAGAGAAACACAGAAAGAAAAAAAAACAAAAAAATGTTGTCATCGTTTATATTTAAAACTTGTGACACAATTGTTGTTATTGTTTGTAAGCCTTCGAACTGGACTGGGACGGCAACAAGAGAGCCGGCTTAAACTTTCATGCCAGATATCTGCTTTCTTTCACCAGAAAGAGCCAGAAACTTGGCATATTCATAGTAGTTTTAGTAAAATAGTATTTAAGCAAGTAGCTACATTTAGAATATTACTTTTGGTGCTGTCATAAAATTTAATCATGCGCGTAAATAGCTTTGAGTCACCTTTAATCATCAACATGATTAATATCTGTTGTGTTCGTACCGATGATGCGCATTTAACAGCAACTACTACGTAGTGAGAACCGGCACAAAAATTGATCTAGTTCAAGTGCAAACGTTCAGCATTTATCGTTAATCAATTGCACTTGTTGCCAATATAGGTAAGCTACTCAAAAAGGTACGCCTATAGTTGGCAACGCACGCACAGCTAAATAATAATGTGGTTCAATTGCAATTATTGCCAGTGCGCATGCGATAGTCAAAAATAAAAAATATACATACATATGTGTATAGATGGCAACGCATGCGCAACTGCGTTTTATTAAAAATTCTTACGGAAATTGAATGCAAATGAGCAGCTGTGACCAGCAGCTGGAGCTGCGTTGTTTGTGAAAGTCAATCATCAGCACGTGTAACAGCAAAAACACAACCGTACAAAAAAATGCAGTAAAAATCTGTCTTTTGCCGCTTTTGCTTTTCAAGCTAGCATCAGAATATAATTATTTATTTATAATTATAAAAGCAGCGTTTACTAAAAGGCCAGCTGCAATTGCTAGCTATTGTCGTTTGTGAATTATGTGCAAACATTTCGCTCTTTTTAAATTTAAACCAATTTTGAACTTGGGCAAACTAGTTGCTTGAACACAAAAAAAAAGAGTCAGCGTGTTGGGTTTGTTAACTTTATTATTTTGCATTTTAGCTGTTTTGTTGCCGTCGCTTTTTATACCAGTGCTGGTTTTTTTTTTTTTTTTTTTGCTTTTGTATTTGTTTGTTGTTGCTATTATTTTGCTGCTGTTTTATTGTGGGAATTTCTTGGGTTTTTCAACGTACACCAATGCAAACGCACACGAAGTCAAGTCAAATGTGTGTGTGTACATATGGCAAAACGCGTTCGCTGAGCTGACTTCTCCTCCCCTTCCTTCGCATCAGTATCTCTTTATCTCTCTTCCTCTCAGTCTTTGCACGACAGCTCTTGCGCCAATCAAAGCTTTTGCTTGCTATTGTGCTGTATTTTTTTTAACGCTACTTGTTCAACAACAGAGTGAAGCTTTTTCACTGAGCGCTTTGAAGGGATCGTATTTCATTCATAAAAGTAGCGCACAGTGGTGTTTAATTGGTTTGCCTACAAGAGACTTTATTAACTTTAAATATCTTTTCTTTCTTTGCAGGTGAACGCTGCGTACATTTGGCTGCTGGCGCAGGACACATTGATATTTTACGCATTTTGGTAGCTCACGGAGCAGATATTAATGCCAGGGTAAGTAAAACTAAACGAACGATTGAGTATATTAAATTTAATTGAGCTTTGTCGATAGTATTCATGAGGTTCTTTCAGTTAAAGTATCGATAGGATTTCGCTCAATTGAACTTGTTATAAAATCGTTTCATCTCTAATCGAAACTATCCAAATTTGTATTAACAAATTGCTTTTTAATTATGTTTTGTAGGAGGGCAAGGGTGGACGTACACCGCTGCATATTGCCATCGAGTGCTGCAATGAGGATTTGGCCAATTTTCTGCTGGACGAATGTGAGAAACTCAACCTGGAGACAGCAACATATGCTGGATTAACGGCATATCAGGTGGCCAGCATATTGAATAAATCGCGCATGCAAAACATATTGGAGAAACGCGGCGCAGAAACATTAACGCCGCCCGATAGCGATTACGATAGCAGTGATATCGAAGATCTAGACGATACAAAGGTGAGCGTCACAGCCTAAACAAAACAAAAAGAAAATCTAGAATATCATTGAGAAACCCATAGGACATAAGAAAACATCATAAAAGAAAAGGGTCACCACCGACAGCTTCCAAATGTTCAAAAAATTAAAAGAAAAGAAAAGTGCTGAACTGGCATTCAGCTAAAGTTGAAACTAGATAAATATTGAAAGAATAATAAAATTGTATTGTAACATTTATGTATTGTTAAACCAACCAAAAAGAAAATAGCAAAAATCGGAAAATGAAAAAAAAAGTACAGCAGCAAAACTAGAAATAGCCGTCCGCATAACTTGATAAATAGAAAACGACAAATATATATGTATAATATATACATAAATAAGGGCTACTCTATGTTTTAGTAGAGCAGTCAATGCTAAGATGTTGCCCACTGTAAGAAACAACCAACAAAATAACGAACAAAATGCAATACACACAATATGTAGATACGTATATATATCTATATATATATATATAATTTATGTAAAATGAACTATCCATCAGCTGTTCATATGATATTTATGTTGTACTTCCCTATGAAAATGTTAACTAATTTAAGCTGTCTTTGTACTTCGATGTTTATTGTGCTTTTATTACTCTCACTTTTACTATCTATACATATCTCTCGGTCTCTCTCTGTATCTGTATTACGTGTGAGTGTATGTGTGTTTTTTTTTGTAAGCGTGCGTGTGTGTATGCATCTAACTATGTATAGCCTTATATTTAAAATAAAACTAGAACTTGAAAAACAAATAGAACTAGATCTAAACAAAATGTACGGCTCTTTCTAACTCTAAACCTTTTATATGGAACAACAGAAAGTATAGCAAAAACTTAAAAAAATATATACAAAAAATAAAAAACCTACAAGTGTAGCAAAGAATATATACTACATTTAACATAAGTTAGTTAAAAATCTAATTGATGTTTCAATGTTCTGACTGAATGAATTATGTTGCAAATAAACATTTTATTCTAAAACCAAAAAAAAAAAAAATATTATGAAATTATTGGTAGATAATTTGAAATTAAAATAAAATATGTAAGTATTGTAAATTTATATATATATATTTATACATATATGAAAATGCATGTTTCTATAGCGTTTTGTTAATTATTTTGTTGGTTTTGCCATTTAACTCTTAATATTTTTTTATTGCTTCAATTTATAAATTACAGTTTAAATTCGCATATTTTCATTAAAGTAATTTTTAAAAAGTTTTTTTTTATTAACTTTTTTATTTATTTATGTTTTGATTCTTTATTTTTTGCAGATCTTTGGTGATCCGCGTTACTTTGTCAGCTACAGTGGTGGCAATCCCATGACAGTTGCATGAATATCACTTTAATTGTACATATATATAACTGATCCATAATGCAAATATATATATGTTAATCTATATATATGCATATATATTTCACAACGCTTCAATTCCAATAACAGCTGCTGAGAAAAGGCAACAAACTATGCTGAATTGAGATATTTTTGACACACGTTCCACACACTCGACGAACAAAGACGAAAAAAAAAAACAAAATAAATAAATGGAATTAAAAAATAAAACCTGCAACTTCTTGTACCTAAAATAAAAAACAAACGAAATATTGTTTACCATGTAAGCTGTCAAAAAAGTAAATAAAGCATAAAAGGTTGCAGTATGGCAAGCATTTTATTTATACATACATAAACATACAATTCAAACATATATATTAAATAGTCGTCACATAATTATGAGAATTAATCAAAAATTGTCTTCTCTACAATCGTAAATTTACACATACACAAAAATATATATATCAAATGCACAAAACTTAAGAATACGTCCAGATACACACATCAAATATTAAAGTCACATAATTGTGAAACATTAATTGGCGTAGCACGAGTCTTAAAAATATAACAATTTAATTAATTTTTATTTGCTAACTTAGTCAAGATAAAATATTTGTCTCTAGTCTCGGAATAGTAGGGTAAGTTGGTCTGTTTCAGTGACAGAGAGTCAGCCAGCTCTCTTTAACGAATGCTTTGTCGAAAAACGCTCTTCTTTGCATTGCTATTGACATTAGACACCTTTTTGGCTGCCATTGGATCGGGTGCAAAGCAATTCCACAGTCGCAATGTCTCATCCGCGCCGGCGCTTATCACAGTGCTGCCATCGGGCGACATGGCCATTTGCAAGACACGCGACGTATGACCAGTTAGATCGGCCTGCTTAACCATCGATGGATACTTCCAGATAGTCAATTGATTGTTGGCAAATCCATGTGCGGATATTAACTCCTTGTAGTGCCGTGAAAAGAGCAAAGAGCACACCTGGGATTTGGAATCCACAGATTTGATAAGAGAGCCATTGCAAACGTTCCAGAATTTAATACAGCGATCCGCTGTGCCGCCACCAGATGCCAACGTATTTGGCTGCCAGGGACACCATGCCAGGGCACGTACGGCTGCCTGATGCTCATTGAATTTGTGTAATGGCTCTGTAGCGGTACCTATGCCATTGCCAGCCAAAGACCAAACATTCACTAGATTGTCATTGCCTCCACTAGCCAAATACTTGAAATCCGTTGACCACTTGAGACCGCACACCTCTTGTGCATGTCCGTTTAATGCGCTTATTTTATGTTCTCTGGAGCGCACATCATGATGTATAATCGATCCATCCCGACTGCCTGATGAAACTAAATATGAATTCCATGCCAGGGAGCCAACGCGAGCGCTATGTCCATCCATCACTCTCAAACGTTTCACCTTGGAGCAATCCCAGAGCTCAACAGCGCCACTACTGTTACCTATAGCCAAGATCTGACCCTCTTGAATCCAAGAGAGCGCACAGGCATAATCTCCTTCCTCATACTCTGTCAGCTGTTCAATATTCCCACTGGCTGCATTCCACAAATAAACGCAATTACCCAATGCAACGGCCACTATGTTATCGCCACTCCAGTCCATGAGATTCAGATCTAAGTGAAGAAGAAATTATTATATATATCATAAATTATACAGAAATACGTACAATAATCATTTATGAAGTCTGGTGCATCGAGTATGCGTTCCGATGTGGTTGGTATATAGCGTGATCCACTCTTTGTGGATATGGGCGTCTTCAATGAGTAAACCACCTTGAGAGGATTCGTATGGGATTCAGGTGCGGCGGGTGCTTTGTTTTGATAGCACAATATGCGTCCATTCTTGCTACTCTCGCCTACCTGTGCCACCTCGGCAATGAGTTTCTGGCGCTCACCTTTGTGGGCAGATGCCTGGACATTATTCTCGTTGCTGTTTGTTGCCTGCTGTTCTTGATCATCGTCGGACTTATCACCTGCGTCCTTGTTGACCTATAAGTTGGACGTTCAATATCGTAATCTATCTATACATTTATACTATCAATGGTATTAATTACCAAGAAATGTGCCAATTCAAAGTTGGTGGCTGCACGATTGGGTATGAAGCGATCTCCTCCTCCTGGTGTCTTCGTTGGCGTCGTTGAACTCTTTTTAGTCTTTGCATCAGAGCTTTTGCCTGGCGTTTTGGTAGGTGCTTGTACACCCGAAAAGCTAGTATTATATGAAACGGATAGCACGGAACGTGTTGTATTCACGCTTCCATTAAGCGAGGCCTCCAGCTTCTTCTTCCAGCGGGGCGCAGGACCACGCGTCTCTCCATCCATGATCAACGCATTCTGTAGATCGCTCACAAAGTTGAATTGAGACATTTTTCACATAAAATATTATCGTTCTAATTTCTCTAGTTCAGTTTTGTATTTATGTATTACACAATTGATTGCACAGGCGTTGTTCAACTTAGTTTCTCTGTTTGCGTGCTGCTGTCAAAAATTGCAATGGCGGTTTGGAAATGCATTGGATATGAAAATTCCGCGGTAAATGCTACCAGGGCTGCATAATGTAATCAACGGAACAATATGCTTTGAATAAACCTCTAACGCTTCAGAATACATTGTAATAATTCATAAATATATTAAATAAGTCTAAGAATATTAGAATATAAAATATTTGTGCTTATTTTTTAATAGTTAAATTTTCTTCAATTATTATCGAAGATCTTGAGCGATATTTGCTCAAGCCCTGCATTCCAGCTGTGTACAATGACACGCCCTTTACAGAGTCATTGATGTATATTGCTTATACTTATATTAATGTAATTAATGCCGATTTTTTATTTATAGGTAAGCAGGGAAAAATATGAATCAAAATTTAATTAGATTAACGTAAAATATTATAATGTAATGCATATTGCAGACTCCTTAAAAAATTATGGCAACACTGCCACGCACTGTTAAGTTAAGCGACAGTCACAGCTGTCATCCATTCTACACGGCTCACACACTCATGTAGCAGGACCAGTGCGTAATTATAATAAGCTAATTTAAATAAACATTTGTAATATATATTATATTAGCGTTTAAATAACAGCGAGCAGTATTTTGAGTATAGAAGTGCTATAAACAATGGCCTTTAACTTCACCGCTTTCACGTATATTGTGGCGCTGATTGGCGATGCATTTTTAATATTTTTCGCGATATTTCATGTGATTGCATTCGATGAGCTGAAAACAGATTACAAAAATCCAATCGATCAGTGCAAGAACCTAAATCCGGTAAGAGAATATATAATATACATACATATGTATGGTTATATTATTTTTAAGTGTGTCTTAACAGTGACTAATCATATTTAAATTTTACAGCTGGTTCTGCCGGAATATTTTCTGCACTTTTTCATAAACTTACTTTTCCTATTCTGTAAAGAATGGTATTCGGTTTGCATCAATATACCATTAATAGCCTATCATTTTTGGCGGTAAGTTGAAGTGAATCATATATGAAACCATAAGTGAATAATTGATTGCTTTGCAGCTATAAGAATCGTCCATTGATGTCGGGTCCTGGCTTATATGATCCCACGACAATTTTAAAGACGGACACATTATCTCGAAATCTGCGGGAGGGGTGGATTAAATTGGCCGTCTATCTGATCAGCTTCTTCTACTATATATATGGGTAATTATTTATGCTTATAAATATCATTTTGTATTTGTCTAACGTTTTGTTTCGTTTTTCTGCTAATTTTAGCATGGTTTATTCGCTCATCTCGACATAAGAGGGTATAAAAAGGGCAGCTGCCTGGGGATCTCATTGTTGTTGGCACTAGAGCATCTTCTACATCTACATCCGCATATATATATATATATATATATATATATATATCTAGACACAAACATCTGCACACACGAAAAAAAAAACAAACCGCACACCTCTACCCAGACCTACACACAACTCCATTTGGGAGCGAAGAATGTTTTTAATTGTAAAAATTGCTAGTTTTTTCATAACATCTATGGTTTTTTTTATTATTTTATAATTTAATTAGTTTCGCATTTGCTAGTTGAAGCCTCAGAGAATAAATACAGTAAAACTAACAGAAATTTCGAAATTTGTTTTTGTGAAATTGTGAACTCCATAAGAAGCATTAAATTAATACATAATTTAGGAAAATTGTCTTTTGTATGTAATGTTAGTTTAAAATGCTTGAGTGAGTATTATGTTTTGCCAATTTCGGCTCGACATATTCCATAAAAAGCTTAAAATTATGATAAAAATATCTTAAATTCATTATAAAACTCTAATTCTAATCTATTAGATAAGTCATCGTTACCAGCTAAATCAGTTAAAATTAAATCATATTTATACATACATCGTTAATGATATTTAATAACTTTATCCCAATTATTTATAATGATATAACATATTTGATTTCTATATATCTTACATAGCTTGCGCGATAGCGGAATATTCGACTAGGCTATCTATCCCTTTAATCAGCAGTAGCACACGGGCCACAGCGCTTAATTATCATAAAGATTAGAAGCTACTTCTTATCGAGCCTACCTTGCAACATTCCAACTAGTCGTATCTGCGTTAATTTAATTGCCCAACATGAAATTTACCGTACGTATCTTGATTTAACTTTATTTTACAAACGACTTGAATTGGAATCAAGAATTTACCTTTGTACATATTTCCATTTCGATAAAAATATATTACATATATATGTATATAGGTGTATATGCCATATGTATTCACAATAATTTAGAATTCGGTTAGTATTTAGCATTATGACATAAAAACAACAAAGAACAGGAAGAAGAATATCAACACACCAAATATCTTAATCATAAGCCAACGATTTTTGGAGACGGATTGAAAATATTTGAGTATCTCGCCATGCGCTGCCTCAATATTTAACTCCGCATCCGCCACATTGGTATCGATGCGTTCAACAATCTCTTCCTGCTCCTTAACCATATGCGCCAGCTGCTGAAAGATGCCGCCCAGCTCCACAATCGTTGACTCTATATTCTGCATTGTTTCTGCACGCTGTTGCACATACGTATCAGATTCATCGTATATGGCCAGCTGCTGCTGCTGCTGGAGATGCGAAGTAGCTCCTAGTAGTGGTGTCGCTTCGCTTCCGCCCATATCTATGCTAACTGCCTGATTCTCCTCGCTGAGCAGCAACGAACCCTGCTTGGCGGTCGATGGTGAAACAGTGTGTGCGGCCAGAGGTCCAGGTCCTTGACTGAATTGATCACGTCTCGTCTTCTGATGCTTAAGATTTTCGGTGCGCACTTCAAGGATTTGCTTAAAATCTGTGCTCATACTGGCCAATTTGGATTGTAGGGCAAGCACCATATTAGAGGAATGTGAGACGAGATGCTTGCCATTTGTGGTGCGTCGCTGATCTTTGGATATGTCCTGCAGCTTGGCTATTTGTTGATTCAATGCATTCAAGTCACCTTTGATGATGTACGTCAACTCCTGAATCTCCTGCGGTCTGTCATCGAACAAACTCTTCTTTTTGGCCACTGCAAGAGAATGAATGATTAAATATAAAGTTTTATGGAATATAGCTCATTAATTTACACATTGTGAGTTTCTCCAATTTTGCGTAGGTACTGGCTATGTTCTTGCCTATGAAACGGGCAACCATCATGAATTCCGAATAGCTCTGCACCTGCTTGGCCTTCCTTGGATCCCGTATGTTGACCGCCCGTGTTATATTTCTCGATTGTAGCGAGCGTATAGCATTGGCAAACTCGCCCGTACGATCTCTTGCTGCCATTATGAATACTTCTTCAATTTCTCTTTCCTCAGTTTCTACTTGTGTTGGGTGGCCTCCAAAATTGTAGACGCTCTTCTCGTAGCTGTTGCTGCTGTTGTTATTTTCAAAGTTCTGCGACTGATTGGGATGATTGCCTGTTACAACAGCCGCAGCGGCGCTCAATGGCTGTTGTATATAAGTGCGTAATGCCTGGCCAGAGCGTGACGAAATTCCACTAAACAAGTTCCACTGGCGGGCCGCCTTGTCGTATTTGTCGTCTGTGTCGACACCCGATGAAGGTTCGCCAATATTGATGGCAGCTTCCGATGGCGGAGCTACGTACAATAATTGTTGTTGGCCAGGTTGGATTAGCGACTGCTGCTGCTGCAGTTGCTCCTGCTGTGGAAATTGTTGGACACTGTAATTGCTGCTGAAGTCCTGCTGGTCCGTTTGTTGATGACGACGTCGAGTTTGCATCTCATTTCAAGTCAAGTTTCTTAGTTGCTCTGATCCGTGCCCTTCGGAATTGATTTTGTTGTTGTATTTGTTGTTGACGTTGCTTTTTCTGCATTCGTCATTCACAGTTCTTCGGTTTGTTGTTTTGCAATGCTTTTATTCAATTTTTTTTTTTGGCGATTTAATTGCATGTGCTGAAGCTTTTTGCCCAAATTCGTGATCTAGCTAAATATAATTTTATAAATTTCTCACAAATACATTCCATGGAATTTGGCGAGTTAATTAAGAGTTTGCTAGATATTTTGCCCTAATAAAAAAACACTCATTCACACACATGCATATCCAAGCCATCCCAGATGACAGATGACGTGTTGCTGGGTAAGAGACCTGCCAACTCACTTAAAATTACACAAATAAAAATACCAAGCTTAAATATTAAATTATATATAACAAATATTAGATGAGCTGCGTAGCAAACTAAAAGATATAATAATATAATCAAGATCCGATAAATTAAAAATAATTGAATATGTTAATATTACTGTGTTAAACAGGTACCAAATATTATTGTTTTCGCTCATTGACAATCTTTCAGCTTATTTTGAACATTGTCAATTAAAGCTGTTTAGTTCATTATTGTAAACTTTGTCAATATTTATGGTTTTATTATTAGTATTTAATTATACTAAATTAATACATGTTGGCAGCGCTACCGGCAACAATTGACAGCTGCTTGATTCTCTTGCCACTCTTCCTCTTCCCCAGTGTTTTTTCATTTATTTCGTCTCGTGTGCCAATTTGTAATATCAATTAATGTTTTAACATAATTAACCGAGAAAGTCAACATTTATAAAACAAAATGACGCTATATCACTTTGGTAATTGTGTTGCACTGTTACTGCCATATTACTTCACCTACAAATACTCGGGCCTGTAAGTAATTTGTTAATTTTAATTAGGGCAACCAATAAATCAAACCTTTAATAAATGAACATTTGCTAAAATTGATAATAACTTCTTTCAGATCGGAATATGGAGCTTTTTGGAAATGTGTGCAAGCGGGCTGCATTTATATATTTACGCAGCTTTGTAAAATGCTTGTTTTAGCTACATTTTTCTATTCAGACTCATCGTCGAATAGCGGAGAATTTAACTTTTTCGCGGTAAGTTGTAAGCATATAAAAAATGAATTCTTTCTAATATATTAAATATTCTTATCTTGAAGGAAATACTGCGCTGCAGCGTTGACTTTGCCGACTTGCTGGGCTTTGCACTTATACTGAGTCGCATACCCGGGAAAGGCCATTCAAAATTAATTACCGCTGGATTGGGCTGTAAGTTTAGAAAAGTTCCCAATTTGTATAAACAAAAGTAAATTTTTCATAATTTCCAGGGGCTACTGCAGAGGTGATACTGTCCCGCGGCATTATGTTGTGGGTGGGTGCACGCGGCACCGAGTTCAGCTGGATCTATATACAAAAGTGCTTGGAGTCCAATGTGTTGCTCGTCCAGCATTTATCAACTGCCACGTTGATTTGGTTGTTCACACGTCACGATCTCAACAAGGCATTAAAACCGCTAGTCTCCATATTGCTGGTAGTGACCATATTCAAGGGTGTTTGGCTAGAAGGCCTGCTGCATATCCTAAGCATTGGTCCATGGGCATCGATTGCGGTTAAAGCTCTGGTTGCTGCCATCATTGGCTTCTGCTCACTGAATATTTATGCATGCCTGGCCCAGCAAATTGGCATATAATTCAATTTCAGTTTTTGATTAATTTTTGTTTTTCAATACTTTGGTTTTAATGGTATTAGAGAGGTACATGAGTTTAAGACGAAAGATAACAAAACAAAGAACAATTTAGAAAATTAAACAAATGTTAATGAATTATAGTTATTTAAACGGTAACAAGAAACAAGTTTTTACAAAAAAAAAAAAAAAGAAAAAAGCGACTCCAAAACCAAATATACTCTTGTGTGTTAATTGATTAACATTTAGAAACTTATTTTTTGTTTACTGCTCACAGCTTGTAAAGTTTTCTTCAATAAGCCTATCGGACTCTGCGCCTAAGAAAATTTCGTCTATTTCTACAGAGTCTCGCTTCGTGGAGAGTTCTATAAAGCCTTCCTTTGCAAGAGCTAAGAGATAAAATAAGATAAGATATCGTAATTTATGTATAATCTTTGTTACCAACATAACAAATGACTGAAAACCAAGGCCGCTTTGAAGCGATCCGGAAATGATTTGATAAATTTATTGGCATCTATCGCTGTTAAGTCGGGATTATTGCGCCAAATGCTGAGCAAGTGCATTATTATGCTCAAAGAATCTTTGTTGGAAAAAGTTTAAGTAACATTAGTTCCAGTTCAACTAATCTCATCATTTGCCTACCTATATTGTTAATATCGTAATTGTAAGTGATATAGTTGATATTGTTGTTGTTACTGCATTGTTGAAACGTGATTTCAGTTTTGGAGTGCTGCACTATTAGCTCTGGCTCTAAAACTGGCAAAGCGGCTATTTCAAAAGGGGCTATATGTTGAGGACTTAAAGGTGTTACAGATAGTATTTCTCTGGACAATTCATCACTATAATCAGGACCAAATATAGATCGTATTGTCAATTCATAGTCTGACTCAATATGCTCCGTACTCAGCTGCAGATCCCTCTTCAAGCGATCTGGAAAGAGTTGACTGCCCAATAAATATGGTTATTTAATAATATTTATAAAGTATTAAAATTACTAACCTTAGTCTAAAACTGTTCATCAATGCCATACACGTATTTTTGTATTTATTAATTTTAGGTTTTACCAATTTTTCTTTCTCTAATCTGTTGTAATATATTTCCCTATCGCGCAGCAGCGCGTCTCGTGACATCTTAATAACTTTATCTCTAATCAAATCGATTTTGCGTTTCGATTTAGTTTTCAATTTTCGTGGAGTAATAATCGGTGGAGGCAATGGTAGCTGATCCAGCTCCTGACGCGGACACAAGACTTGTGGATTATCATTTGTATATTCCAAAGCTGTATCTGTTGCTAATCTGGCAATTTTGCAGCGCAAAACATCTGTAGGCATCGAGTCAAAGGACTTGCGCTTGACTAAATAAGTATTAAAAATTAATTAATGTATACGTAGATTCAAAGTCTTGTTAAATTACCAGAATTTCTGGCTGGCAGAAATTCTTCAAACGCTGTTGTGTTGGCTTCACCAAAGCCATTGTTCCACAATGTGTCCTGTTCGATCTCCGTGAAAGTTAACTCATGTGTGATGCTAATCATGTGCTCAGGTAAGCAAGTGCGAGCTACTTCTATGGTTTGTGACTAAAATTTAAGGATTCAGAGCCTATTTTGTATATAAATTTCAATCTCAATTACCGGTTCAATTGTTAAATTTTCAGTCTCTAGGTTCCATTGCTGGGATTCGCTTAACAAATTTCTGTAGTAATCTATATTTTGTTCATCCAAGAGCTGTGGCTCTCTTACTTTTGCTCTCTTTGCCACACAAACAGTTGTTGTTTGCTTAGCAATAATTCTCTTTCGTTTACGACAGTTAAAAATTGGACTTTCATTTGATTGCTGAGTAGGTGGAGTTAGACAGAATGTGTTTCTCATAATTTGATCCAGCAAATGTTTAGTATCATCTAGGCAAGAATAATTGCTATAATGCCTGACCATTGTTCTATTATATAATATACTCACCCATCAGCGTGGTAACCTGTTGATTTAATATGTAGTTGATGCCAAAAGTGAGCCGGGCAATGTCCTTAAAGGCGACCACTTGATAGTTACGAGTGTCCACTTCATTATTTAGTGTTTCTCGTCTCACCTGATTCGTGTCAATAATGTGGGATATTTTTTCGCTATTCATCAAAAATATTCATTACATTTACCGTTAAGTTGTTTTTTGTTTAATTTACACTTACCAACCAGCAACCACATCGATTTCGTTAATATCATGTCGTCCAAATTGTTTTACAAATTGCGTTGTTGAATATTTTTTGTTGCCGGCTAACCAGCAGGTTTTCAAAAAATTAATTTCTTCATTTGTCTTAAAGTCAATGCGATTCAGCGCCATGGCGCTTTTTAGTTGCGAATTCCATAAATGAACGGTACTTTTTGCCGTTTTTGGCGGCATAAATTGATCGTTTTGCAGCACTTTATGTAAAATGATCGATAACACCCATATTTGTGTATTAAATTAAAATGTATACAAATAAATAAGAAATTAGTCTTTAATAAATTAAGTCAATTTTTTCTCAATATTTTATATTATTTACTTTTTTTTTCTAAATGTTGGTAATAGCAAGCAACAGCTGGCAAATTGGCTCTGTTAATAACATTTGAGTAAATATTTATGTTTTGGGGTGCCCACAGGTGTATGTATATCTGTTAGTGTTGAGTCAAAACAAAGAAGGTGAACACGGTATAAAGTTATATTATTTGTGTTATCTGCCGCAGTTTTCCTATATTCTCCAAAAAAACATCCAATTAATTCTCAAAGCCCAGTGGACATATATTTAAATGGTAAAAGTTTCTATTCTTCCTTAATGCTACGTACACCACTATGCAAAGAATGACTAATTGCTCTGCTCTGTGGGCGGGTCAAATGTTTTGTGCGTCTCGTTGATCGGGCGATAAGATTTGTTATTTTTGAAATGCATTAACTAATTATATTTGTTGCACTTACAGGGTGATAACAAAATATGCGATATTAGCAATGAGGTGCTCGAAGAATTGAAAAAGTTTCGCTTTCGTAAAAGCAAAAACAATTCAGCGTTGATATGTAAGGAGAAAATTTATAAAATGTTGCCATGACAACACAGAACATAGGCAAATTGAACGTTGATTGATATGTATTTTCTCTCTCTCTCTCTCTCTCTCTTGTCAACGGCCAGTAAAAGTCGATAGGGAAAAGCAATCGGTTGTGCTTGATGAGTTTATTGATGATATTTCTGTGGAAGAGCTACAGGATTCGCTCCCTGGGCATCAGCCACGATATGTGATTTACGCATATAAAATGGTGCATGACGATCAGCGTATATCGTATCCCATGTGCTTTATATTCTATACGCCGCGGGACAGTCAAATTGAGCTGCAAATGATGTATGCCTGCACAAAGAGTGCGCTGCAGAGAGAAGTGGATTTGACTCGGGTTTACGAAATACGTGAATTGGATGAATTAACCGAGGAATGGCTAAGGGCTAAGCTTAAGTAGATGCAGATCAAACTCTGACAGTCACATATATAGAAAGCAATATTTTACAACTAGTTTCTCATTTATACTTCAAATGGAGCCGAAGCGAAATACCAACGATAACGATACATACCAAACAGCAAAACAAAGCAATTTTACAAATATGACAATTCCTTTTTCTATATAAACAAAAGATTTTACATTATTTATACGAAGCCAACAACAAAGGTCAGCAGCAAACAGTATAAACTTTTACATTTAAATGTATCTGTAATTAATTTTTATAGTGATTTTAGTTATGCATTTAAGACGCAAGACAAATGATCTTATAGAAGCTGTGCTTGCCAAATTTTATATATTTATTGTAAAAAAAAAAAAACAAAAAGATAAGAAATAACATGACAAAGAATTCCATTTTTATATACATAATTGCATATGTAATGCTTAAATTAAAGTGTTCAATATATTAAACAATATAAAACTGTACTTAAGTAGAATATGCATAGATACCTTGTAATTATTGCTGGTGGGGTATGTTAAACGGTTAATTCCCTGCATTTCAGACACGTAATGAGAGCTGATTGATCCATATCATCAGCCAAGTCAATATGGATGCCTGAGCTAATCTAGTCCATAAATTAAATACTATATTCATCTTTAGTTAAGTCTTATAAGTTTTATTAGGTATTATTAGTAATGCAGTCGTTGTGCCGCCGTGTGGTGCAACATAGTGTAGCGTCCATCGCTGGGTGTAGGCGGCGGAGGTGGTGGTGGTGCCAGCATATGTGCCATGGCTGCCATGCCCATTTGAGTGGCTGCATTTGGTGGTGCTAAATGATGAAGTTGCAGTGCATCGTGATGATGCATTGCAGCAGTAGATGGTGGTGCCCCAGCAGGATGATGGTGGTGATAGTGATGTGTCATGGGCGGTGGTGCCGGTAGCGGCAAGTTCAATAAATTATTATTCACCGCATGAGTGCGGAAATGCAAACTAAAGCTATCTGCCGAATCATAAGTCTTATCACAATCGGGACACTTGAAATGCGCATGCTCCAGAGTATCCAAGCCCACTGGATCCGTATCGATGGGCTCGTCATCATCATCGTCCACTATATCATGTTCCGTACTCGATTCGAGTGGATGCAACTTGAGTTTGTGGGCACGCATATCACGGCGTCTGCTGAACGACTTGCCACACACATCGCAATGATGATTCTTTATGCCAGTGTGAGTGATCATGTGCTTCGACAGATCCCCGGCCGTATAGAAAGCTTTCTGGCACAAGGAGCAGATCTGATCCCTCACACCACTGTGAATCTTTTGATGCGCCTGAAAGTTGCCCAGCGCCGAGAATTGCTTCGAACAGATCTCACATTGAAATGGTTTATTCCCTGTGTGCGTTCTCTCGTGAACTTTGAGATTGTATTTCTGGGCAAAGCGCTGGGCACAATAGCTGCACGCATATGGCTTCTCGCCGGTATGCGTGCGTATATGCTGAGTGAGCTGGGCGGCACACTTGAAGCTTTTGTGGCAGGTCGCTACGTAGCAGGTGTGTGGTAGCTTGGCTACAGGCTTGGGTCCACGCTTCTTGTGACTTTCGGGTGGTTTCCGTTGATAGCGTGAGCGTCGTTTGCTGCGCTTTATATCCGTCTGTGCATCATCCTCATCACTGGAATTTAGCTGCACATTCGCAGGAATTGGTTTAATTTCGTTTTCAGTGTTTGTCGCCGCATCGTGACGAAAGGATTCATGCAGTCCCAAATATTGACGCAGACGCAAGTCGCTGTTCTCACACTCCTGCTGAAAGTGATAGGCTACTCCTAACCGATAAAGACAGTTATTGCAAATGCCTGCAGGTAAGCCGTCTGTTTTATAAACCTGTAAATATAATTTTTTCTTTTGTTTCAATATTTTCCGTTTCTCTATTCTGTATGAAACATACGCGAATCTTAGAACACATCATTAACATTTGTGAAGGCATCATCGCAAAGTCTGTGCTATAAATAGAAGTCAACGGACTTGGTGCGCCTTCCTCAAGGCATACTCTACAAATTTTATGCACATTAAAATCCATGTTTTAAATGCTTGGTAATTATTTGTATGTAAACAGTTTTAACAGCTGTTTCCAAATCACCAGGGCTGAGTTGGTATCAGCTGTTGCCCAAGAGTCAGGGCTGCGAATGGAACGAAAGCTAATTTAATATTATTTTTAATTTAAGTAGCATAGTCCATAAGTCTAACAGAAGCTAATTTAAGCTTTAATATGAATTTAGTTTTGTTTCGCTTGTATTTAATGTAATCATTCAACTTTAGCAATGTTGTCTCATCAATATTCGTAGTAAATTTGAGCTGCAGTGATCTGTGTCACGAGCTGCATACTGTCCTGAATAAGTGCTGTAAAATATTTGATGTTCAACACACTAAGTTATCCAGTGTGGCCGAACTCTGCAAACGCTGACGTGACAGTTGGTTTGTTTGATTAGGCTCTCTCTTCTCTCGCTAAGCAATCTGCTATTGCTTGCAAAATAAATAAGAACAAGTGAAATTTAATTACATATACATATATTTATAACAATTAAACGTGAGCGTTGCCTGCATGCAAGTTCATTGGCGCAGCGCAGGTGGTGCGGTGAGAGTGTGACGACTCGCAATTTGGATTTGGAGCACGCAGGCTGCTCGGTGAAATTTTTGTTGTTGTTGGAGCTGCAGCCCCTGCCCCCCCTACACACAAACACCAACACTCACATAGGCATACAGACGCAATCGAAATTACACACATACAAAATGCTGTGTATACAATTTTAGCAGCGAATATTAAACAGACGGCAGGAATATATTTAAACTATTGTAAACAAAAGAATAAGTGCCAACTAAATTTATACGTGATCGGCACCGAATTGCTGGTGAAGCTGGTGTATGCAAAGCTTCCAGTTGGCAGTAAAATAGCAGCGTGAGCAATGGCAACAAGTCGAAGCGAAGACGAGCAGCAGGATGTTGCAGCTTCTGAACAGCTGCTCCGAGAACGTTTGGTTAATGGCGGTCACGAGGCAAAGTCGAATGGCAAACCAGCTTCATCAATTAGCACCAGCTATTACAGCTCTGGCACGTTTATGAAATTAAAAACTTATTTGCTGGCACTGCGTCCTTGGTCGCTGTCAGCTAGTTTAGTGCCCACGCTACTTGGCTCGGCTTTAGCATATCGCTCGCAATGGTCGTCCGACTTTTCAATGCTCACATTTTTTTTAACCGCCTTTACTGTGGTCACGGTGCACTGTGCTGGCAATGTGGTCAATACTTACTTCGATTACATTAAAGGTATCGACAAACAAAAGGCTGACGACCGTACTCTGGTCGATCATATACTCACCAAGGATGAGGTAAGCAAAGAACACACTTCATACAGTACAGGCTAAAATATTAGGTACAACATTTGTATTAATCTTATTTGTTTATTTATAGGTAGTTTCATTAGGTGCTATTTTGTATATGGCTGGCTGTGGAGGCTTTGTACTGCTCGCTGTGCTGAGTCCCGCTAAAATGGAACATTTGGCGCTCATCTACTTTGGCGGCCTATCATCTAGTTTCCTCTATACGGGCGGCATTGGCTTCAAATACATTGCGCTCGGAGATCTCGTTATTTTGATATTGTTCGGGCCGACATCGGTGCTATTTGCGTTCATGTCGCAAACGGGTCACGTGGACTGGACAACAATGGGCTATGCCATACCGCTGGCACTCAACACAGAGGCCATATTGCATAGTAATAATACGCGAGATGCGGAAAGTGATCGTAAGGCTGGTATAGTTACGTTGGCAATTCTAATTGGACGCACAGCCTCCCACGTTCTCTATGCCACGCTGCTGTTCACGCCCTATTCGCTATTCTTCATCTTTGGATTGAAGTATTCACTGTGGTTCCTGTTGCCGCTGATAACGCTTCCGCAGGCATTTAAAATTGAGAAACGCTTTCGCAACGAGCAAACGATGGCTCAGGTGCCCCGGCAGACGGCGAAACTCAATTTCTTCTTTGGTATACTTTATATTGTCGCCTGCTGTTGCGCCCAGCAGCTGCCAACTTTTGTGTGGCGCAAAACCAATAACTAGGAGATGAAAGAAGAAAAAAAAAAAAAAAAGAAGAAAATAACTGAAAAAACTGCTGCAACATTTTTAGGGAATTTCATTAGTTGTTTATTTGTATTTTAGTGAATGTGTGTATGCATATTAATTGTATTTGTATATTGTCTCAAATTTCGATGTTGCACAAATGTTGAATGCTTTTTGCTAGTCTTCTAGTCTCTAATCCTAAACCTAATTCTAATTCTAGAACTGAACATATCCCTCAAACGAAAAAGCTCAGCGTGTGCTGCCGTTGAAAATCACTTTATTTATTTCACTTCAACCGAATCGTAAATTTATAGTTTATATTTATACATATACTGTCTACTCTTCCTCTCGCGCGTTGGAATCATGGACCAAGATCGTGTGTGCAACAATTAATGAAATCACCTTAGATATACATATATATATACATGCATACATATATATAAATATATGTATGTATGTATCTGAAGAAGTTAATGTTACTTTATAGAAATGCTTAAATATGCAAATAAGTTAACGCTGGCTTTGCTTTTCGTGTGACAATTGTTAGCGTTTTTTACACACATACATATATACCATATATATATATATATATATATATATATATATATATATATATATATATATCATATATACATCTAATTAGATCATGTAAGCCCAGTGTCTAGCAGCAGGCTCAAGAGTGAGAATATATCAACACACAAATTTCAAATTTTAAAAATAAAAACAAAAACAATATATATATATATATATACATATGTAAATATATATTACAAATTGCCGATCGAAAGATTACGAGCAACAATTGTTTTCCAAGCATAAATGACAAAAACCTAAACAAATAGCTTTAAATAACAATAATAGACAAAGGAACATTTATGCAATTTGTGTGTAAGAAGAGCAAATGAAATATTGTTGGAATGCGCATACTTAATACATATAGAAAAATTCAATTTGTGGAAATTTTGTATATTTGCTAAGCTGATAAATTGTTTTTCATACATATGTATATATATATATATATATATATATATATATACTATATATATACTATATACATGTATTTGTATCGTACTTTTAGTGCTTAAATCTTATTTTTATGTATGCACAATGCGAAATGCTTTTGTTGTTTGCTGAAGAACGTGCGAAATATAAAAAGGTCAATTTGAAAATCAAATTAAATTGATCAAAACTAAAACTGATGAAATTATGTGAATCGAAAGACAAAAGAAAATAACCTAAATGAAAACTTTGTAGACTATATGTGTAACAAGAATATTAACAAATATGAACAATAATAGTTATATGTGAGAATTAAAACATAATTAGAGAATGTAGCAACAAATGTGTTCAATAATGAATAATTAAAAACGAAAAGTGGGATTTGTGGATAATCCGTTGATTGATCAGTTTTCCATGAACACGTCAATGCAAGTAAGCAGGTTCAGAAATACTTTCTTCCCTTCAACACAGAATTCCTTAACTCAAAATGGATCATTTTCCACGCATAAGTATATCGATAACATGTGATTGAGTGTGGTGTACAAAGTACAAAGTGGTGGATTGTATATATATATCGAAATATATATGAATTCGACTGTTGCAATTTTACAAGGAAATTACCGTTATAACTTGGATATGACAGCAGATTTTCTTTCAAATTGCATTTACTTAAAAGTTTTTATGATCTGGCCACGAGCATGGCATCGTACGGCTTCACTGCTGCCGTGGCACCTTCCAACGGCACCTCTTCGGGCATCTGTCCAGGAATGGCAACCAATTTGAAGTGCTGCAACAGCGTCGTGGTGAACATAAACAAATTCTGTCGGCCCAGTAAATCGCCCATGCAACGATGTCGTCCAAAGCCAAATGGATTGAAGGCTTCCGGCAGTTTGATTTGTCCACCAACCAGATACCTTTCCGGATCAAAAATTTCCGGTTCGGGAAAGTCGAAGCCATTGATGAGCATGCCGCGAAAACAGGCAATTACCATCGTATCCTTGGGTATCTCATAGCCGGATAAGCGCGTATCGCACATAGCGCGATGTGGAATGCCAAAAGTGTGCAGCATAAACATACGCACGGCCTCCAATGTGATTGCCTCACAGTAAGGCATCTTGCTCCGATCGGACCATTCCGGTATGCGCTCCAATCCCACCACATCTTTAATCTCAGCAAAAGCTCGCTCCTGTATCTCTGGTTGCCTAATCAGATGCATAAAACAAAAGCCCAAACTTTTGTTGGTCGTTTCCGAGCCAGCGAGAAACATGTCCAAGCAAATGGCCAGTAAGCTCGCATCACTGAACATGGGATTTCGCTTATCCTTCTCCTGGGCGCGTAAGTAGCTGTCCATTAGATCACGAGGCTCATCATAATTGCGATATGATTTTCTATGCACTTCAATCTCTTTGCCCATAAATGAGTACAGGGCCCTATGACTCTCCACGAATCCATTGTAACCGGAAAAATCAGGAGCTATAAAGCGGAGCAGAGGAAAGTGGCTGAAGAGTGCGCCCACCATGTCGATATTCTTAAACAGTTCAAAGAAAGTCTCCAGGAGCTCCGTTATTTCCGGCGAGCCAGGCTCATACCGTCTTCCACTTAACATGCACCACAAGGTGTTCAGGACATAGACACTAGTCAGATCATGCATCTCAATCCTGGCTTCCTTCCCACCTGCTGCCATTACCTTCGCTTTTAAGTCTTGCAAGAGACAGGTGGCTTCATTGTGAACAATGTCCATCATACCGCTGCGTGCAAAGCCAAAGTTCTTCAAGTGTCTCAGTATGAAACGTCGCTGTTCCACCCACATCTCTCCATCGGTAAGCAGAACCCCTAGTCGGGTATTAAACGTGCGCAGGCGATAGAAGATGCCATCGGGTCGTCCATCGATGTCCTCATTCGTCATCATCTCACTGATTGCTTCATTTGTATAAGCTATTACTACCTTGTCCTTGCCAATTTTCAGTCCGTAGTAGCCATAGGGATTCACATAGCGCCTGGCCAGCTCATCGATCACCTTGCAGAACATGCCCAAGCGCATGCGCAGATGAGAGATTTGCAGTGCGCTACCAACAATCGGATACCAGCGTGGACCTACAAATAGAAAAGAATGTAAACATTTCAGTGAAGCTTAACTTTTTATTTTCATTTAAAATGCTTAAAAATATTTTAATTTCATTCTTTTTATATCGAATTGAATTTGTCTGAAATGGCCTCAAAATGTTTTTCAAATTCATGTCCTCTTTGAATAAATAAGATCTTAAGCTTTATAGATTTTTCAGACTTACGTAACCTGTTTAATACTAAACCGATTTTTAGCATTTACTTAATTGAAATTTATATGTTATTTCTCTACTCAATTTATTTAGTAAATATTTCCCTACCTGGTGGAAATTTGTCTGGTTTCCTTGAACCGCTGATAAGGAAGAGCAGCACAATTGTTGCAAAGAAGATGACGGAGTAAAACATTTTGTCTCTTGTTGTCGTTGCAACAAAATGATGCAACAATCGATGCTGTCACTCTGCGGCTTTCACTTTCCTTGCAAATGTTGCGTAATTCGCAATGTGCCACCGCCTTAGCCGGTTCTGTTGCACTGATCGTTTAATGCTAACCGCTAACCGTTAGCTGTTAACCGCTAAGCATTAAAGTTAATGCTTTGCTTTCGCTTTTGCCAACTGCACATTGGCAAATCAGTTGGACGACTGAAGCGCAGCCTTGGGTGCAGCTTTCTTTTATAGTTGCTGGCCAGCTTAAAGCTTTTAAGTTTTTCTCTTAAGGAGTAACATTATTTATCTCTGGATGACATAGTTTTGGAATTACCTCACTTTGGCTGCTGGATCTTCTTTGTAGTTTGTACATTCAGTAAAAACAATTCGAGTTTAATAATTTAAATTAATTTAATATAAGAAAATTTTTTAATATTTTTCAGAACATCTATTTCCTTAATTGAATCAATTTTGAATTTCTATTATATTATTATCTAAGCATAAAAGGCTGAGAATTCAGTATGTTTAATATTTATATAAAAAATTAAATGAACTGAAATTAAGATATGTTTGTCCATACACTGTATATGCCTATACATAGAGGAGTTAAATCACAAATTCCTATTTCTCTCACTCTCTTTTTTCCTTTTTTACAATTGATTTCGATTTCCTCAGCTTGACATTGCGCGCTCGATTAGTTTCCAGTGGATCGAGGTGCTTAAAAAAATGTACAAAATAGTAACTATTGTCCACTGGCAATGTGCTATGTGACCCACTGCCATGGTCACAGCCATGCATAAAGTTCAAACATTGTTTTATTGTTGACCGCAACATTGAAACTGGAAAAAAAAACTCACAATAACAAACAAGAAATGGTAAAAAACAAAGCCATGCTTAACCAAGTGGGAGGCGGAAAAACTAGTTGTCTGACCACATCCATTGAAAATGTAAGAAAATTCATGAAAATTGTAATTGAAAAGCAAACGAACCTGTTTTTGAGAGAGCCAAAACAAAATCGAAGCCTGCACCGAGATTGGGTTGGATGTCTTTAACGATTATGTCATGACTGTCTGCCCGACTGCAGTCTCAATAGCGGAAAGCTGTGAGCCTTTGGGCTGGTTGAATTGTGGCCAAAAGAAGATTGTTGGTTCGTTAGCCGAATTGGATATTGAGGCGGCTTTAACCATGAAAAATCGCAACAAGGTGGCGCATTGAGGCGCTGACCACGCAAACAAACGGACGCGTTTTTGAAATACCAGCAAACGAAGCAAGAGGCAACCAGCTATGGGAATACGGTAAGTGGACAGACAACCAAATCCTTGCTACAACTGGATATTCGGGTGAAAATATCATCGATCATTTTTGCATGTTTCCTTAAAACTAATATAAATTTGTGATTACAAAGTGAAAAGAAAACTCATTCGCATCATTTCATTATCAGTTATTTTTTATATATTTAAATAAATGTTGGGCAGCATCGATATAATTTTTCATATCGATATGTTCTTAATTGATTGAGCAAATCAAAAACTGTGATTCACTACACAAAAAATATCGATATCAGAAAAGAAAACGATGGTCAAATTTAAATAAATACGCGATTTTTTTTTAAAAATAAGATATTTATTGATTTATTATATTTTAATATGAAACTTGAAAGTTAATGAGCTGCTTGTTTCTTGCAGTGTATTTGTTTTAGCCGCAATGGGCTTGGGTGCTATGTATATGATGCATCTGCTGGCACAGGATTGGAATCGCATACGTCCTATACAACAGATTACGAATTTGGCTGGCCAGGTGGGTACAACGTTGAATCTGCAACAGTTGCCAAATTTCATTGGGCAAGCGAGTTCGGCCTTCAGTTTGCAACGTGGCAAGCGCGAGGCACTGAGTCGAGACTTGAGCTGGGTGCATGGCAGACAAGATACAGGCGGTGGCAGCAATGCTGCCGTGCATCACGGTGCAACAGCCTCAATAGATTGGAAGCGCATACTTGCGCGCGATCCCTTCGAGTGCTTGCAGTCGCTCATTTGCCAGCTGATGTCTGGCGCAGAGGCCCATTCTGAGGAGGCCGAGCTATTGATGAACTTTATGGAATCTTCGCTAGAAATGGCGCCAGCAAAAATTGGACGCGCCTTTAGTCGAGGATTGGCATTGCGTGGACGCAGCGATCGCTGCTACAATGAATATCCATTCTGTTTGTACTCTGCCAAGACGATGTTGCGAATTCTACGCTGGTTTAGCCAAACGGGTAATGAGCCAGTGATTGAGCGGGAGGATGATAAGTGAAGTCAGCTTTAAGATTCGTGAATACCTCTGTATAGAGGTTATATAACTTATGCTTTAACATATATATTTTATACTATAATATTTAAACTGTTAACGTAGTTAATAGTTTACAGATAGCAATTATAAAGTGGAATTATTGAAAATTTTTATTTTAAAAATACTAAACAAATACTTTGAAAAAAAAAAACAATCTTGTCATTATAGAAAAAGTTTATTTTATAATTTTGTAACAATTTATTTTGTTAAATAGTTTCAGTATGCAAAAATATGTTATATATATGCAATATTTTATATTCTATTTAAAAATCAAATAAAGTCTGTGGAATAAAAGCACTAATAAATTAATAATATTTGTGTTAATTACTCCGCAAATGTTATTAAAAACAAAAATATATATTTTTTATAGGTACCAACTGAAGGAAACTTTAGTTAAGTTTTGAGTGTATTCATGTTTATGTGTGAGTGTGTGTGTCATGTGCTTTGCATAACAAATGAGCGAGCGAGCGATCTAGAAAAAGTTTCTTTTTCCAAGAGCTTGCAAAAAACTTTGCTCTAAACTTGCAAATAATGTAAATTAGCTTCTGTGTTTGATACAAGGTAAAAAGTATTTGTATTTTAGTTGTTTTGTACACAAGTGTAGAATGTATAAGAGAGCGAACTTTCCGTTCGACATTTTTAAATTATATATGAGACTCTATATATATTATATATATGTTAATTTTAATATTAATCTTATTTCATTTGAAAGTTTGAATAATTGAAAACTGCCTTCATACATAAGAGAGATAACTTCCGTGTAAAATAGAAAAGTGTAAATGTATTAAAATTAAATTAAAATAATTATTTGTTCCATAGATTTGTACCGAACTCGCTTCTACTGAAGAACAGATTTATCCGAAATTAAATAGGGCTTCGATTTGTGCACGAGATTCATATCAAGTATTTGAGCCGAAATCATAATCATAATTAATTTTGTTTTCTATGCTTACGAACTAAATAAATATTGAATCAATAATGCGCTTGGCAGCAATTGAATTAATATTGAAATTAATTTTTGTTTTGCAGCGTTACGCTTGTCACATCCTTAACAATCATCTCGGCCACCTGCCAGGCGATCTCCTCCTGCACATTATCCTCCGGCAGATTCACCAGCTTGCGCATTGCATTCTTAACGCTCAGCGACCAGGCTGGCGCTTTGCTTTGTGAGGAAGCAACATCCACAGAATCGAAATCTCGCTCGTATCGTCCCAGCGAGTTGACATGTCCGAATTTGAGTGAACTTACAGGACGCTGCCAAAGCAACTGAGGATTAGTCAGCTGCCTGGAATCGATGTTCATATTCGCTGCAGTCGAATTCGATGACTTCAGGGGCTTGTGACCCGTATCAAGACCGGCTAGAAGTGTATTATGCTGCGAGAGATGCTGGCAATCCGACATGGATAAAGTCTTGCGATGGCGTTGTTGATTATTGGTATTTTTTGAACGTCGCAAGCTTAGCTTGTGCTGCAAAGTCGAGCCATCCTTGACATCACCCGCACTATGCATGCCTGTCTTGGCCTTGAGTTCGTTAACATAATTATCAAATATGTTTGATTTGAGAAAATTAGCGAAATGTTTTTGTTCCAAATATTTTGCGGTAACGAGCAATGCCAAATCGAAGGCCTGGGCCAGCTGGCCTGGTGCACAAATCGCCTGCTCTACACGTAGCCGCAACTTTTGTGACATCCACAGACGACAATCTGATTGCAGAGAGAAATAGCGCTCGTATATGATCATAGCATCCGATTGTGCGACACGCTGATCATCGCAGCTCTTTCGAAAATTGATTGCGGTGATCCAAAATTCAAGGCATTCGCGCTCCTGCTGCTGCTCGAGATATTCGGTTAAATAGAATAGAGCCAGCTCATCGTAGAGCACGTCGTATATATTAAGTGTAGATTCTCCCTCGATTAGCTCCACACAGTATTTGCAGTAGTAGCTACTCTGTAGAAAGCTTTGCAGATGATCCCTTTCCAGCTGCTGCAGCACATAGTCGCGCGCTTCATCAAAGCAGCTGGCAGGGATTGCCTGCTGCATTCCCTTTTCGTCCTTGTCCTTGCTACAAAGGTAGAGCGAAATATGTGCCAGGATAACAATGGGTAATTCCACGGGCAGCGGCGCATTTACAATTAAATACTTTTGATAAATGGCTATGGCATCATTGATGCTTGCTGCACTAATTGGCTGCAGCTCTGCATGCGATTTGGGTTTGTTGTTCATCTGTTTGTTTGTCTCCGCATAGATGCGACTCTTCTCGTCATCTGTGAGTGGTTTGCGCATCGACAAATCGCAAAGGGTTTTCATTTCAGGTACATTGTGCTGTTCAGCCTCCAGAGTGAAGCTAACCACGGGTTCAATCTCAGCTGCTGTGGCATTCTCCTCTTCCAGATTAGGCATTTGTGTTAAGGCCGCCCGCTTAAAGTTCTCAATATCTAAATAGAATTTAATAAGGGGCAGCTCATTTTGTGACTCCAAATATTGAAGAAAGTAGCTAAGGCAATCCGGTTCCTCGACAATTGCCGTTAGAGACATGGAAAGGCGCGAACTGTATTTGAATATAGCTGCACAAATATAAAAATAATCCATAGTAATAATCAATTAAAGAGCGTAAATTGTGACATGCCGGAAATGTAAACAAAAAAGCAAAACCACACACACGCACACACTGAACATATTGTTCTCCATCTCCGCAATCCTTTGCTCTTTATCTTTCTATATCTCACACACATCAATTTACATATTACTTACACAGATACACCTGAAATACTTCAAACACACACACACATACAGACCAGTGGCATTTGCCTTTTTACCTTCATCGGCGACTGCGCCCACATTCAAACTTTTGTTGCTTAAGCTAATTGCATCTGAAGTTGCGTTCGCCTCCGTTTCCTCCTCCTCCATGAACACCTCATCGCAGAAACTTGTTGTGGAGCGCAGCGAATTACGTTTTTGCGCCGCTGCCATTGCTGCACAATCGACCACATCATCATCGTCAACCGCATCATGAGAGCTGCGTCGGCGGCCTGTTGAAAAAAAAAAAAAAAACAACAAAATGAAAATAGAAATTCGTCACACCAGTAAAAATATAAACATAAACAATTCAGTTCCTTTCTTATCATTAGCTGCACGTTTAATTTCACTTACTCGTCTGCCTTTTAATGTACTTGAACATTTTTACATTTTACACTGTTCGTTTTGATCAATATTGGTAATTTAAGAAATCGTCAATGAATAACATACAATAATAATAGAAACGCAGAGTTTGTAAATTGTCTGCACAGAGTTGTTCACCAGGGCTGCTATATATAAATGTGATATCGATATATCGATATAGACTGGAGTACTGACAGTGTGCACAATCGAGTAAATATTACATATAGGTTTTTTCTGAATTGCATACACTGTGACACAAGCAGCTGTGTGGACAACGTTGCGTTTTTTCCACACTTTATTTTTCCTTTTTTTATACGTACTTTAACGTGAATTAAATAGTTCAAATAAGTGAAAACACGTCGCTCACACAAGCGGCAAATTAGGGAAGGAAGCAAAGTGCAGTAAGCAACCGTCACTGATGAGCGCTGTGGCGGCAACAACGGGCGGCGCTGCCGGCGACAACAATAACAAAAAAACCAATAGAAATAATTACAATAAACTGCCAACAGCCGCACTGGACGATCTAGTAGAATATGTGACATTACATGTGCGAAAACCGACACCCATAAGCGGCGTCGTACTGCCATTTGTGCCGCTGTATTTGACTGCCTTTTATCTATGGATTTACGTGTACAACGGGCAAGAAGAAGAGGCCGTTGTACAGCATGGGAATGGGATTGGGGATGCGACCTGGAGTGATATTGGTTTCATTGCGGTGATAGCCATTGCATTTTTACACATATTAACATTACTCTTTTGTTATTGGAGCGTCCACGTGCTCGCCTTTCTTACCTGCCGACGCGTCAAACAGCCTTCTGCAGGTGTTTTGGCCAAAGTGGTGCCCACTGCGAACAATGGAAACTCCAAAATTGTGCCTATACGCAGTTTAAAACTAGAAAATGGACAACTGCAATATTATTTAGTATTTCAAAAGACTAAATACGTTTGGGATGAAAATAAGGCGATCTTTCGAGCCGTGGAATTTCCAGTTAATAAACTGTTGAGCAGCTATGCCAGTTCCCGAGGATTAGAAACGGAGGAGGCTATTAAAACTGCAATGCAAACGTACGGCAACAATGAAATGGACATGGTTGTGCCGGAATTTCATGAACTGTTTATCGAGCGTGCCACCGCCCCGTTCTTCGTTTTCCAGGTGTTCTCTGTAGGCCTATGGTGCATGGATGACTTTTGGTACTATTCACTGTTCACGCTCTTCATGCTGATTGCTTTCGAGTGTACAATTGTTAAGCAACAGTTGCGCAACATGTCTGAAATACGTAAAATGGGCAATAAACCATATCTGATCTACGCACTAAGACAGAATAAATGGCGACAAATCGGCAGCGATGAACTGCTGCCAGGAGATCTGATATCTGTAACACGCACACAGAATGATAATATTGTGCCCTGCGATGTGGTTGTGCTGCGTGGCACTTGCATTGTCGATGAGAGCATGCTGACTGGCGAGTCGGTGCCACAGATGAAGGAATCTCTGGAATCGCTTCAACAACTGAATACCGAACTCGATGCCGAGGGTGAAGGAAAGCTTACAGTTCTGTTCGGCGGTACCAAGGTGGTGCAGCATACAGCGCCAAGTAAGGAATCGATGCGTGCTCCCGATGGCGGTTGTATTGGCTATGTCATACGCACTGGCTTCAACACTTCTCAGGGAAAACTCTTACGCACCATACTCTTTGGTGCGAATCGAGCTACGGAGAATAATGCAGAGACTTTTGCTTTTATTGCATTTCTCATGGTCTTTGCTGTGGCGGCTGCTTCTTATGTTTGGGTCAAGGGCAGCGAGGATCCGGAACGGAATCGCTATAAACTATTTTTGGAGTGCGCTTTAATATTGACGTCGATAATACCGCCGGATTTGCCAATCGAGCTAACACTCGCAGTCAATACATCGCTCATACAATTAACAAAACTATTCGTATTCTGCACGGAACCATTTCGCATTCCCTTTGCGGGAAAAGTGCAGATTTGTTGCTTCGATAAGACTGGTACCTTGACGACGGATAACTTAATGGTCGAGGGAATCGCTGGATTGTCGTCCGATGGCAAATGCGTGCCCATTGATGAGGCCCAAGATAATACGGTTCAGGTGCTCGCTTGCTGCCATTCGCTGGCACTGCTTGATGATGGCTTAGTGGGTGATCCACTGGAGAAGGCCGCACTGGCTGCCGTTGATTGGAATCTTACCAAGTCGGACAGTGTCATTCCGAAGCGCGGAAAGTTGAAGCCTTTGCGCATAGTTCAACGCTATCATTTCTCTTCAGCTCTGAAGCGCATGTCCGTGCTGGCTGGCTATTTATTACCATTCTCCAATGAAATCAACTATATTGGAGCTGTCAAAGGTGCACCAGAGGTTATTATGGGCATGCTAAAGCAAGTTCCCGGGGACTATGAAAAGGTAAGACTGGAGAGTATATAAATATATCTATTATATATTATTTCGTTTTTAGATCTATTTAGAGTACGCGCGTCGGGGTGCACGCGTCGTGGCCTTGGGCATCAAAGAATTTGGCAACATGGGCGGTCAGGCTATACGTGAACTAAAACGCGAAGATGTGGAATGTGATCTAACCTTTGCTGGCTTTGTGATTATCTCTTGTCCCATGAAGCCGGATTCAAAGTCTGTTATCAAAGAGCTGGTTCAGTCGTCTCACAAGGTGCTCATGATCACAGGGGACAGTCCGTTGACTGCGTGTCATGTAGCTCGTGAGCTGCGTTTTACTAACAAGAAGCTGCTCATCTTGACACCTCCTCAAAATGAGTTGTCTGACAAGTGGGGCTGGGTTTCCATCGACGGAGAACGCAAATATCCCTTGGATGACACCAAAAGCGATAAGAACATTTCAATGCTATTGGCTACCAACGATTTGTGCATTACCGGCGAGGGATTACTCTATATGCAGCAGTCTCATCATTCGTATATGCTTAAAGTCCTGCCCCAGGTGACGGTCTGTGCGCGCTTTGCACCCAAGCAAAAGGAATATATAATTACAACACTGAAGCAGCTTGGTTACTACACCTTGATGTGTGGCGATGGCACCAACGATGTGGGCGCTCTTAAGCATGCTCATGTGGGTGTCTCTTTGCTGACCAGCGCCCCAGTGAAGCGGCAACGCACCGAGGATGAACTGCGTCAAATTAATGCTGCCGCAACAGCTGCCGCTGCAGCTGCCACGGCGGCCAATCAACAATTGTCGCCGCGGGAACGCGCCTTGAGAAGGCGCCAGGAACACATCGATCGGACGCAGGCGCGTCTACAAAATGCTCTACGCGACATGGAGGAGCAGACTATGGTTAAGCTGGGCGATGCATCGATAGCAGCGCCATTTACTAGCAAACTATCATCGATTATGTGTGGTACGTCAGTTAACAACTTTTACACCTTGTAAATAAAATCTGAGTAATATTCCCATTTCTGCCCGTTAGTGAATCATATCATCAAGCAGGGTCGTTGCACGTTGGTCACCACCTTGCAAATGTTCAAGATCTTGGCTTTGAATGCTCTTATTCAAGCCTACTGCCAGTCGGTACTCTATATCGATGGTGTTAAATTCAGCGACACGCAAGCCACCATGCAGGGCATATTCATAGCGGCTTGCTTTCTCTTTATCACACGCTCCAAGGTGAGTCGTTCATGTCTTAACGAGCCAATCGTACTCACAATATCTGTCTATTTCAGCCATTGAAAACCCTCTCAAAGGTTGCTCCACTGCCCAACATATTCAATTTATATACCATATCGACTATACTTACACAATTCGCAGTGCACTTCGGCACCCTCTATTATCTGACCAGTGAAGCAACGGCGCTGGCGCCCCCACGGTATGTTGGGAGAATCCCCAAGAGAAGCGCTCATCAAAGTGTCTCATCTCAATATTTTTATTTCCTCGCAGAGTGGGCAAAGTGAAGCTGTATATTGACATGGATAACGAGGAGAAAACGAAATATGATCCGAGTATAGTTAGCAGCACGGTTTATATAATTTGTGTCTCGCTGCAGGTGGCGACAATTGCAGTGAATTATAAGGTGAGTCGATAATCTATTAGCGATTGATTGAGCTGTATAATTGATCAGTGAAACGATACAGTTCAGTCGACTGTTTTTGCTCAGCTACTAATGGTTAGTGGACAAATGTGTCGATAATTAACTGGTATAACAAATGGCTAACAATTAAACTTTTTCAACATTCTGTTTAATTAATATACAAATATAATGTGTAAATTTCAGGGGCATCCCTTTATGGAGAGTCTGCGTGCAAACCGAATGCTAATGTTCGCTATTGGTGCCTCTGCTGCCTTGGTGCTGTTCCTCACCACAGGCGTTGTGCCCGGCTTGACACAATTCTTTGAAATCGTCGACTTTCCAGTCAATGTGAGCTAACAATCTGCATTAATATTGAGTGTTACGAGATTTATGACTTGTTTTTATTGCAGTTCCGTCAAACATTGCTGCTGGTACTTATTGCGGATATTGTTGGCGCCTTTGCATTGGATCGCATCTGTTCATTCCTGTTTGGAGAAACTCGTCGCAAGTCCAAAGTCCTGAACTGTTAGTAACAGTTCATTAACAGCATATTTAGTAACTCGCTCACAGTTAAATAGAGACAACGCATAGCAGCAACAAAAGAAAGTATAGTTTCAAAAATAGTGATTTCTCCCATATTTGATTATCCTAAATTTGTAAGTACTATAGATATTCTCAAATGCTGCATTAGTGTTTTAAAAACTTTATATGGATTTTCCTGGCAACGGTTTCTTAATTAGTTTCAGCATACAAATTTATTTTAATTAATTTCTGTTCTTGTGTTTGTGCGCTTGATTTGTCAAACTAATAAGTATATATTTAAGTCAATATATGCAATTAGTTCAATTGACGTAAGATTTTGTAATGATAATAAATATATAGCTAATAAAATTAAACAGTATATGAATAGATATTAAACAGCTTCTTGTTCCTCCAACTTAGAATCCTCCAGCTGCTTAAATTGAATCAAAATTACCAAATATGTTGTGACCGCTGAGAAGATCTAAAAATGGTTTATGAGAAGTTATTACAGTTTAAATTAGTGATAAAGGAGTAGTAATTAGCTGACCTTGAACAGCGTTGAGTTGTCTATGGCAAAGAAACCATATGCCGTAAATTGTACTTCCTGTTTAATGCTCTTGGTTAGAAATTTGTCAATCTGTTTATTTAGTTAGCCATATAAGTATCAAGTAGGAATTATATATGGTGCAAGGACTTACAATATTTTGAAATTCTTTGCTCTTCCCATACACGCGCGCCAGTATCTGGGAAGTAGTATTGGCCTGCAATAGATCGGGATAGATATATTTGGTTTTATTAATAGTTCAATAATGAGCCACTTGTATTGGTCGGTTCATAACGAATATTTGATTTATAATCAATTGAACCAAATTGATAAGCTCAAAAAAGTATCGATTAATGGTTATCTTGTTCGTTTGATCACTGGAATATCTGAGTAGTTAATATATTTGAACCAATTTAACGAAAGGGAATTGCACATCACTGACTGAGCTATTCAACAAGTAGTATCGTGCGAACTGTTCGTTAGTTCAAATTATCGGACGGCAAACGCACCTCGTATGTTGTTGCACCACAGCTGCGGGATAGCAAAGTTAAGAGCGAGGTGTGTAGGCACAACCAGGCCAAGCACCATTGCATGATGTATGACGAGATGACACCCTTGTTGCTGGTGATCTGCACGAAGAGATTGTACCAATTGGTGGTCACCGTGTAGAAGGAGTAGCCCAGAAAGCAAACGATAATTAAACTGCAGCACTCGTTGATGCTCTTGTAGATGCGCAGCAAACGATTGTGTGTGCGATAAATGTAGAGTGAATCCTCTGGGAATTTATCCATAAGCAATTGCTGCTGCCGAGCACTCTTGCCCAAGAGCCGATTATAGGCGTATCCATTTAGCAGTTGATTCACAAACTGAAAACGAATGCAAAGAATGCGCAGCAAAGCCGAGGCAAAGACTATGTAGGCGGCAGTCAATCCGTTCTGTATGGCATAGAAGCCAATCAGGATGTACGTGGTGGGCGATACAATGCCACTCAAGGCATTAATACGTAGAAAGACTATATATGCCTGGCAGGCAGCAATCAGGAGCAGAAACTTAATCGAGAAATTGCAGTGGTTGCTTAAGGCAATGCCAAATTGTCGTAGCACCTCCTGGTCCAGTTTGAGGATCTCGTTCATGATTTGTATGATGGATTTCGTATTGCGTGCACAAACGAAAACGGCTGCGGAAGAATGTGCTTAGAGTGACCCACTTTACTACTCTACTCTCAACTCACTTAATGTATAGGTAAATATGCAGAGCAAGAGTTCGATCCATTGATTCACATTATCCGTTTCCCTTAGCGAAATGAAAAGCTTAGCCGAATTGGGTGTCATTAGGCTGTATATGTTGAAGATGGTCAGGGCGTGCACCACGCCGCGCACGAAGAACGAATAGAACTCATTCGCCCTGGTGGGCGGACCCAGCTCGAAGCTGGACAACTGCTCATAGATGGGCAGCAGACCGCTTGCCTTTAATACGGATAATATGGTACGAATATCCTCGAAAACGGGATTTGCTGAGAGAGTAGTGGCATCGTTCAGTGGCCTGGCGAATGCCTGATTCGTCGGCCTAATCCGGCGCGGATTGAAGTGCGGATGCAGCAGCTCCTTGTGCGGTGCCATTTCAATTATCCAACTATTTGGACTCATTGCCAATGGCAAACTGTCAATGAAATGTGGAATATGGCTAACTAGCTGCGCATTGGTAAAGGGGGACAGCGATTGAAACGCACTCGTCCTAATCTTGATCGGAATATGAAAGCCTTATCAGACAAGTAATGCAGGCAACGGCAAACAGCAGTCCATTAAGGTAATTATTTTGGATGCCAACGTCAAGGGCGGGATTGGAAATTCAATATCTAGTAATGTGCATTATTTATGCTCACGAATGTCCGTGAATGCACTCACACTTAATTGTGATTGTACTCAAGAAATTACTCAATTCAATCGAGGCAAATGTAAAATTACGAATACAATTTTTCTGATTTCACTCAAGAATGGAAATTCACTCAAAAAAAAAAAAAATTTCTAACACTCATCTCGGAGGCCAGGCAGTCAAAGGAGCTGCATATTACTGCCATTGTGGCTGTCTCCGCGAGTACCCAGGCGCAGGATAAACCCATCGTGTCGTGCTCCTTGCGCATTTGATCAGGCGTGGTCAACGTCGAGAAGGCCAAATAGCTTTGATTAGTCACCGTGTAGAAGGAGAAGCCGAAGAAGAAAAGCAGAGCGACGCCCGTAACCGAATTCATGTTCTCCGTGATATAGCGAAATTTGCACAAGATCTCGATAAGATTCGACAACTCACACCAATCGTCCTTAATGTATTGCGCCTGTTCTTTCTGCGTAAACTGTTCGAGTCGTGCGTTAAGGAACTCAATTCTCAATGCCAGACACTTGAGTACAGTGCGCAGATAGAGTGCGAACATGCAGGAGTAGAGCATCTGCAGGCCATAGATCCACATGAGGATGCACTGCCTCTTCACATCGATGTTGCTCAGAAAGTGTATATAGTAGAAGGCGACCGCCACAACGCTCGCTGAGACGAAGATCAATAGGCTGCCAAGATACCGACAGCTATAGCTGCCCGTATAGCCATGCGCCTCTAGATAACCATCCAGCATGGATAGATCTCGTATGGTGCGAAAATGCTTGGAAGCATTAAAAACACTGGATATCACAATTATCGTATAGCTAACGATGCAGAAGAGTGTCTCAATGGTCCTGTTGATGTCCTCCGTTTCACCTTGCGAATGGACCATCAGTTTGTAGTTCTCTGATGCGAACAATACATCCTGGCAGAATAAAACCGAACTGACCAGCAGGATCAGCGCCATAATACGGCCATAGAGCTTGCCCGCCGAGCTAATGCTGAAATTCTCCGTTTGATTGCCATTGAAGAAGGGCAACAAGGCGCACAGTTGCGTGGGTTTGGCTACGCTTTCTAAATCCTGCAGGATCTTCATGGCTAAAACTCAGAAGTTCAACTATGAGTTGAAATTTGGCTGAGCCGGTTTGTATGCCTATTGGCATATTTATTTGCTGAATTGAGCCCGCATTAACATCTAATGGCTCCATTAAGACAAATAGTCTGTCGTTATATGTGTTCTACATCAGAGGAAACTATATAATAAAAATCGATAAGTATCGATTGTGAACTTCCGTTATTCTAAATAAGTAGATCTACATATGTACATATATGAATAGGTAAGCTATAGTCGTTAAACCGCTTGAAAATCTGTTAATCTTAGATTCATCTTAAAGGCCATTTAAATGAATTACATTAGGCTCCCTCTCGAATTAATTAAAATCTCATCAAATGTTTTTCTTTCCAGAATTTTCTATGATGCGCTTAAATACGTGTAAATCCGGGTAAGCATTTAATATCTCTATACACAACCCCAAATATGGCATGTAATTGCTTCTCATATTATCACCCGCACACAATCATAAAACACATATTATTTGTCACACCTTGAACTCCCCCAAAATGAGGGCGCACAGAAGAGATGCGATGTAGATACCAACGCCTCGTGCCAAGTGACGGTTCGGCACATTTTTTCCACCCCTAATGAGAGCCATTGCAATGCTCAATCAATGCGGCGCGCCGGCAAAATGTTTTTTCCCATTTCTTTTTTTGCTGCCTTCCTTTTTCTGCTCTTTCTTTTGAAAAGGGGATTAACTGTGAAACTGGCACGCTGTTGCTTTGCTCTGCTGCGCTGCGGCTCTGTCTGCCTCTGTTGCTGCTGTTGTTAGCGTCGTCTCTATGCTGCTATTGCCTCACTGTTGTCGCTCTGCCGCTGCTCTGCCTCTGCCTCTGCCTCTGCCGTGTGACGTCACGACAAGGCCGTGGTCAACGGCCAAAGGCAACAGATACAGAAACACTGTGCAAGGGGCGCAGCTCTTATCAACACATCAGCAGCGAATCAAAGCACAAAATCATCAACAAAACGAAATTAATCGACAAATAATTAATAAATAATTGTGCAATTTGCATTTAAGAAGTCAACGGAATGTGGCGGCTTTTGCTGCTGCTGTGGCCGCTGACTGGGTTGCCCAGCCACGCCCACTATACCAGCAGTGATGTTGTCTATCATCCATTGCCCCACTTCTGGACGGGCGTCGGCTTCTGTCCAGCTGGCGATATCAATTATAAAGGCATTAGTGAAGCGCTGGAGGCGCCTTCAATGCAGTTGCATTTGCGTCTGATTGGAGCGTTGCCAATTGGATCGATTACCCACATTCGTATCCATTGGCTGTTGGAGCTGGTGCAGTTCCTGGAGTACAGCACGGAGGGTGTGCCACAATATGACTATGAGAAATTTGACAGATTTGTGGATATGCTGCAGGAGCTGCATCTTTCGCCCGTGCTGGAATTTATGGCCAATCCGGGTGATGTCTTCACGGCAAATCCCGAACGGAACTGGTTCCTTTGGGAGAACTTTGTCAAGAGTATCATCAATCATCAATTGGGTGAGTCAGCAAACTATAATCTACATAAGGAATTCATCCTCGAACAGCTGTCTTTTCTAACTTTTCCTTCAGCTCGTCATGGTGCTGCTCGTCTTTCCAGCTGGCGGTACGAGACCTGGAACGAACCGGATCTGCTCAATTATAATCGAATTAACTTCACATCTGCCTCCTATTTGGAGTACGTCCAAGCTGTGAGGCGGGGACTAAGCAAAGCTGGCGGAAGGCGCAAATCGAAGCAGCTTTATCGTGCCTTGCGTGGACCCGCTGGCCTTTTCAAATCGGAGCAACGTCATCCGCTCTGCTGGAAGCTGCTTGAGGTGTGCAATCAGCAGCTGGCCAAGTGCCCCATCGATATACTTAGCTATCATCGCAAGGGTCTCGATGGCAGCGCCACGGAGATTTTAAATGGTTCTCTAGCGCTGCTCACGCAAATCTACCACGACTATCCTCAGCTGCAACAGCTGCCGGTGTCAAATGAGTGAGTGCATCAAAATTCCAATCTCTTACATCTACAACTTTTCGGTTTTATGTTTGCAGCGAAGCTGATCCCATTGCTGGTTGGGACACGCCACGGGAATTCCAGTCAGATGTGCGTTATGCGGCCACTCTTATTGCCACCGTTATGCAACACTGGCAGGCAAAGCTCGCGGGCGGAGTGTTGGCCCAATTGGAATCTCTTAGTCATGACAATGCATTTCTAAGCTATCATCCTTACGAATTTAGTCAGCGGTGAGTAGAACTATAGTAGTAGTCAGTAGTCAGAACTATAGTAGTAGCCAACTAGTTCTAGCTCGAGCTTAGGCAGTTTAGTGTATTAGTTTAGTTTAGAATAGTATCATCGGTTCCAACTAGTTCAGTTGCATGAGCTATAATTATTGTTGTCTGCTATATACACCATATATATGATCACTTATAACAGCTGACTCAAGCTACCGATGACCTTGTGCTCCTTCCAATTTAATGTCATCTCTAATATTTACTGCTCAACTCACACCTCTAATGCACTGTTCAAAAAAACTCCATGAGTAAATTTTTTGAGTGGCATTTCCAGATTGAGTCAAATTTGTGCCTATAAAAGCGGCGGTTTAAAATGTTTTGGTCAGTCACATAGTTAACTTAGTGTGCAATGCAGTGCAGTTTAGTTTTTTCAGTGCTGGTTTCTGGTGAATATTTAAATATTAAGTCTTGTATGTAATAATCCATACAATAGCGCATAATTATATTTTATAGCATAGCAATTATGATATTGATCTAGACTTAGACAATGTTAATTAACATAATGATTAGGATGAGAATAATTGAAAAAAAAATTATAATCATGATGATGTAAAAATCTGATATTTGATAGAAGCTGTAAATATTTTTCCACATACAATGTAAAAGGTGCTCTACTTATCTATCATCTGCATCCCTTTAGCACCTTGTTGGCGCACTTTCGCATGAATGAGACGCAGCCACCGCATTCGCAGTTCGTGCAGAAGCCAGTCTATGCGGCGCTGGGTATGCTGGCCAAGTTGGGAACACGAGCTGCCGATCTGGAGCTGGTCAACATGGACAGAAAGCACAGTGTGCAGGTGCTGCGCAGCATCTCGGGCAATGGCGTGGCCCAGTATATGGCCACTATATTCCTTAGCCCAGAGCAGGCTGGACCACAGTTAACGGCCTATCATCACAAATACACGCTCAACATGTCCATTGCCAATGAGTCGGCGTTCATTACCGAGCTGTTGGTGCCGCACAGCACAGATCCCGCTCAGGTGTGGCAGCAGGCCGGCAGCCCAGCTTATCCAAACGCTACACTAAGGGAGGCTATGAGAAGGGCGCAAACACCTAGGCTCTACGAAACGGGTCCTATTTGGCAGTACAACAGCGAGCTAGTTGTCAACTCCGCTCATCTGCCGCTACCTTGGCTGATGCTTCTGCGTGTCTGCTCGGCAGCCTGGCCGAAATTGAAGCGGCCGCAACAATTGGAAATCGTGGAGGTGACAAAGAGTGAGGTGTTCATCAGGTGGAGCGAACAGAGTCGATCCACACAATGCCTGAAAAGCTACGAGGTTTGGTTCAGAGAACGTGCCGGCTCTGATTGGCAGTATATCTCGCAGGGCTGGCATCTACCGTATCCCTCTTTCCAATATGCGCCGGGCGGGAATAATAGCGTGAATGGTAGGATCTATATTTTTACTATATGTGATCTATATATAATTACATTTATTATTGCCTTTTGCAGGTTTCTACAAGGTGCGCGGCGTGGATGTTTTCGATGAGCGCAGCGCCTTCTCACAAATAGTCGAATATCTGGAGTTATAATTTAGCAAAACAACTTTATGAAAGCATATACATATATATCTATAAATATATATATATATATATATAGTAATAACATATCGTGCATATACTAGTTGAAACATAATCAGGCTTTGCTTGGCCGCAAGGCGCGCGCTGTTCAATCAAAACTATTTCTCTTCTACTTTTGACTGAAAACTGTTTACAAGAAGTTTCGAAAAATTGCCGCTCAGACAAAATTATTTTATTTATTATTTTAAATAGACAAACTTGTGTTTTTAAACTCTATTTCACATCTAAAAAAAAATATTTTTAAATTGTTTGAATATTTTATAATTTTTTTTTTTTTTTTTCATTCTTAATATCTTTATTGTAATAATTTTCGAATATTGTTGATCCTCATTTTAAAAATGGCAATTTTTCAGACAAAACTTGTATATAATTGGGGCACAACAACTTTCTTCAGAACAGCGACAACGCCTTGTGCCATATAAAATATCTCATATACATAAAAGATTTATATATATATATGTTTATACACATGTAGTACATAACGTGTCTGTGTAAGCAATAAACACATCAAACTTTTGTTGTTGCATTAAAGTACAAGATATTGTATATACATATACATATTTAGAGAGAAATCCAGTTTCAATTGTGTTCAGGCTTTGGCATCCAGAACCAGCCATTTCTCATCGATGTGCTCCATTTGTTTAGTCAAAATGGGATTGCGTACACGCACCTTGATCTCTAGCTTGCCACCCACCTGCTTGCGACCATCCATTAGCTGAACATAAAGAAGATCAACATTAGTTAATAAATATAAATATATATTAACATATATGTCAACTTACATCGTAGGTATCATGTATATCACACTTGGTTTCCAGCTGCTGCAGCTTCACATTTACCGTGCCAATCAATACATCGGATCGTAGAAATCCTCTGAAACAACATATGGGCAGTTTACGACTTAGTCCACAACAATCAATACTGCAGCTATTATTTTATTTATAATTTTTTTGTTGGTGTTTAGCATTGAGCGTAGCATTGAGCGCGTTTTCGAATGGAATTTGTGGCGTAAGAATTCGTAAAACATAATTTTTTTTATTAAAAATTCATTTTATTTATGGGTTTTGGATGCTTTGAAACAATGGAAATGTGGAAAGCAAAATCAAATCTAGGCAAAGCTCTACAAAAAAAAAAAAGAAAATATCTTTGTTCCTCGACAACAAATATACTTTACAGGAATCTCAACTCAATATTTATCACCTGTGGCGCGCTCATTCTGTTAATAACAGAAAATGTTAAAATATAACAGTTGCAGTGAAACAAATTGAAATTTTCTTATTAGCTAATAGTCAGGATAATGTGCAGAAAAATACTAAAAAAAAATAATTTAGAAATTTCAAATAAAAATATATTTTAAGTAAAAGCTTAATAGGATTTTTTTTTAGGTAATACATTTTTGTCTATATGACAACAACTGACAATAATTTAAATTATACAATTTCTGGTGTGTGATACTTAAAATACAGCAAGCGTTTTGAAATTACATTTTAAAATATAATATATACTAAAATGAACGGGATTATTGAAACATTTCAAATCTAAAGGGTATTTTTTAATAGATTTAATTGTTTTTTAAATTTTTTTCTACAAAAAATCAATTTTTATATCACTTTTGATGGTAAGGCTACTTTATTATAAGTTCAAGTTCTACAAAGGAATCTATAAAATGTTATTAAATTCATATTTAAATTCGAAGAATAATGATAATATTTTCAAAAATCTAAGATTTATAAAATAGTAATCAATACTATTGCTTCAACCCAGATATCGACTTCATATGAATATTATTAGAGTATCTCGCGTGTAAGTTTTTTTTTTTGACGAAGTTAAATGAGTTTTTACTTGGTTTATGCTCGCTTCACCTTGGTTAATTGATAAGCAAATGCATTAGGCATTAGTACAAATTAATAATTAATTAATAATAGTGCTCAATATTATGTTTGATATTCACAATTGATAGCATTCAAACTCACCCTCTTGAATATATCTCGAATTTGACGCCATGTCTTTTAAAGATACGTTGAAATTGCCGATTGCCGCGCTGAATATCCACCTTAAAGCGTTCATTGTAGTCGGGACTGTCTGTGTCCTTGATCACATTCGTTTTTGTTGTGAACGCTTCATCCTGCATCATAAGAAGAAAAGCTATTTAAATAAATTGAAAATCCAGCGTAGCTAAAAATGTACATTTAAAAGCGGAAATTCGACGCGAACATAGGTATCCACATCCTTGGGATTCGCCACGTTATAATTGATGCCCCTTACAACAACAATTTCTAGTTCGTTGTCGGTTAGATCCGTGTTGCAATGGACAATGTTGAAAGAACGTTTCTCATAGTGGAACTTCGGCAGTGTTTGATTCTTGCGCTTGGAATAGCGCACCAGATCCAAATCCTTTTGCACAGTCAAAGCGAGATTCTCAAACCGATTCATGCCGGCAATATCACCCATGGCCTTATGATGATCTCGTGTATTCTTGCACATCATCAATTGCTTGGCTAGCTGCTCCTCTACACGCACACCAATCTCGCATATGTCATCGGTTGGATCACATTCTTCGGTTGACACAATGGCAAACGATGCTTCCAAATTGTCGCGTTGTGAGGGTGGAACAGGTAGCTATAAATATAAAAAGACATATTATAAGAATACATCTAATTTTAATTTTAATTAAATCATTTTCCACTTGCCGTGCTGAGATCCACTGGAAGGCCGCTGCTCGCTGCATTCAGCAGCGAATCAAATCCTTTGAAGATCTTAAGGTATTCCTTAGCTTGATCGATCTCGCCCGCTTTCTTCGCAGCTATGGCCGCCACTTTGAACTCCTTTTGGCGTTCGAGCAACAGTTTCATTTGTTGCTCGGCTAGATTACTCTTTTGATGATTGCCGGACGTGCGTGTGGTTAATTCCTTGGGCTGTGGAGGCGTTGGCGGGCTTCTTGTCGCTTTTGGGGTGCCTGCGGTTGAGCTGCCAGGCGTCGTGCTCGCTGTGGCAGGCGATGTAGGTATCGGATCAGGTGGTGTTACAGCTGCAGCAGGTGCTGCATCACCTGTGGGCAATGGTCCAAATCCTGGCGGCACTGGCAGCTCGTCATAAGCCACAGGTCGGCCAGCCTTGTATTGCTTTATAGCATCCTCGTACTGCTTGACAATGCGCCCAAATCGACGCGCTTTGCTTGTATTGTTCTCTGCCTTGGCTGCCTCCTCCACAGACTTGTATTTGGACAAACGCTGCTGCAGCGCCTCCAGCATTGTTGTCGCTTCTGTTGCCTCTGTAGGCGCTGCAGCAGGAGTTGGAACTGGAGCAGGCTCTGGCTCTGTTGGTGCAGCTGGCGCAGCCGCTCCCTCCTGCATTTTCGCCATAAATGCTAAGAACTCGGCCGGCGGCGGCGGCATATCACTTAGATCCACCTCTTTGCCATCCTCACACATCTTCACCACAACATCGAATTGCTTGACCACGCGCAAAAATTGTAAAGCCGTAGCTGTGTCTCCACTGCGTTTGGCCTGCACCGCAGCTGCTTTGTATTCGCTTTGGCGGCTACGCATTTCAGAGACTAGAGGATTGGCAGGTGTGTCAGATGCAGCTGCCACTGTGGCTGGTGGTGTGCTCGGCGTGGGCGGCGCCGGAGCGACACGTGTGGGGACATTTGGTTGCTCTGGTTCCGCTGGCTGGGCTTCATTTGCAACAGGTGCTGTTCCGCCATCTCCACCCGTCGGCTTGACGCTTACCTCTGGTGGAATGTCATCGACATTAATGCTTCTGCCTGCTGATGCTTGCTTTAGCAAATCCTGCAGCGTTTTTAAACCTCTAGCAAACCGTCTAGCTTTCCCAGATTCACCCGCAGCCTTTGCATTCGCCTCAGCTTGTTTATACATTTCCAAGCGCTGCTTGATTATAGACAATGTATCAACTGTTGTGGTAGGCAAAAAGGTCTGTACGGGCTCTGCTTCGCTTCCAGGGACTGCAGCAGGAGTTGGCTCTTCTTCCTCCGGTTCCTCTATACCTGTTATGCCTTTCAGTTCGCCAAGCAAATCGCTATCGTTCTCTAATGCCTCATCATCATCATCATCATCACTGATATCACGCAAGCTATCTGCAATCATTTTATCTAAATCGCTGCTGGGCAACAGTTTCGGCTTAGGTCTTGCTTTCGGCTTTGTGCCACCACCGCCGGCGATAGCCGCCAACTCAGCCTCCAAATCGCTATCACCACCATCATCATCTCCGTAACCAGCGCTTGGATCAAAGTCATCTGGTATTTCCGTCAGACCAAACTATATGTGCAAAGCAAGAGAGGGAAGTCTATGAGTCATATTTGTAAATAGGCAAATTATAGGTGCTTGTTTTCGTCTCAAACCTGTGACAAATCATGCTGTCGGCGCTTTGGTGGCTCTGGTCTTTTGCGTGAAAACATACTTAAGTAATAATTAATTAACTTCAACTATAACTTTGTTTAGGCACTGGATATTTTTATGTAAAAATTTAAACCCAAAATTGCGTTGCAATCGCTTAGACGAACAATAATAAACTTCGCTGTTATCGATGCTATCGATAGGGATGGACGAAGGACGTACATGAAATAATTTGAATATCACTTCGATCATATATTTCACAGCGACATACAATTACACTTAATTGAATGTTAAATTTATATTTTTAACATTTTAAATTGTATAATCTATAAAATTTCAAATGAAATTTGCATATTATACAAAGGTGCCTTAAAGTACTCATATCCACTTACACAGATAGCTCATATAACCAGGTTGTAGACCACGGCAAGTTTTGTATTTCGTGTAAACCTTAAGTAATCGTTACTGTTGATTAGTCACGGGTACACAATTATCGACCATCGCAATCTCTGGTTAATATCGATGATAGTGCCACCACAGTGCACAACAGTTTGCGAAAATTTCGTGTAAAAATTTACTATTGATTAGACAAATTTGTGCTGTTGAAATAAGACCATTTGGGATATTGAAGAAATTATGCTACCTATGCCTTGCGGCATGCATTAAATGTGTGAACAAAATTAGCTGGCGCAAGCTAACACAAAACGTTGCTGCTGCTGCTGTTGGATTTTGCTGTTCGAAACGTCTTTCAATTTGGAGCCCCGTTTTTCCACCTACGCTGACGCGACGTCAAACGAAGCCGAAGCGCAAAGTGGGGGGAGGCACAGCACAGCTGAGCTAGCAGTAAAGCTAATATATAAACAAACAAAACTGTTGCCTGGCCTGGGGCGTGGCTAACTTGATACCAAATAATAATAAGACCCTCAACAAGTTGTTTGACGATGGAGGAGGTAACACTCACAGAGCCCGAGACTCGTTTCTATAGCGAACTCTTTCAATGCTGCGATGTGGAAAGCAGCAGTAAAGTGCCCATGTTGAAGGCAACCGAACTCTTTCGCTCTGCAGACATTGCCAACGAGACAGTCATTGAGGTAGGTCTCAGAACAATTATAAGTTCCAATGTGTTAATTAATTTGTATATATTGTTTAATAGATCACTGCCTTGGCTGGAATTCCTTCCACTGCTTTGCATATATCGCGTGCTCAGTTTTATTCATGCCTTAAGCTGATTGCCGCCCATCAGGCGGCTGTGCCATTGCGTCAGGAGCTAATAGCGGCCACTGTGCCATTGCCCTTGCCGCATTTCAGCTGGAAGGAAGCGGCAACAACTTCAACGATTACTTGTGAGAATGGCTTGGGTGCCTTGCCTCCGCCGCCTACAAACGATCGTCGCAATTCGCTGCGGCGCAATTCACAGCAACAACAGCATCAGCAGCAGCTCGACCAACTGCAGGATGCATCGGATGTGCCAAGCACGGATTCTGAAGTAGAGCAAAACGAATCCAGTTGCGGTGGCGACTTTGATGAGCTGGCCACTGCGGAGGCTGTTTGTGTCGTCAGCAGTAGTAGCAGCCGCGAAACAGTGCGTATAGCTTATCTGTTATCTTATCTCCTATATATCTTAAATAGAAAAACCATATATATATGTATCTAGCGTCGACGTGGCTCCCCGGAAGCGTGGAGCACAAATAGTGATAGTCCAACGCCCACAAATAGCGTCGCTGAGCGTCCTTGGGCACAGGACACACTGTGGCAAGGATTGCTAGGAGATGAACACCGTCAGCTGCTGGGCACAGAGGAGGAATCTTCCGATCGCCACAGCAGCGATGATGAAGACAACGAAAGTGAATTGATTACTCTCTATCAGATCACTCCGGAACAGCGCGAATATTATAATAAACAATTTAGAGCGGTGCAACGGGATCCACACGGCCTGCTATCTGGACAGGCAGCGCGGTAGGCATTAATAATTCTATGTAACCATTAATATGTCTTAACTAGATTTAATTATGTTATAGCAATTTCTTTGAGAAGAGTCGTATACCCGTTGAGGAGCTGCGTCACATTTGGCAGCTGTGTGATGTGACGCGTGACGGAGCTCTCAGTCTATCCGAATTTACGGCTGCCATGCATCTCGTTGTCTTGCGTCGTAATAATATTCCATTGCCCAGCAGTTTGCCCCATTGCTTGCATCCGAACGTGCTGGCCAAATCGACAGCGACAAACGCTTCTGCATCATCAACCATACCTCATGAGCCGCCCGAGGCTGATCTCCTGCATTTGAATGATGACGACGACGATGAGCATACAGACAATACAATCATTAGCAGCACACAACAGCAGCAGCCCAAGCCACGCATCAATGATAAAAACATTATGAATCTGAGCAGCATTTCAACGTCCTCGCAGGCTAGCAACAGCAGCTCTAGGCGAGAGGTGACAACGCCCGTGCTTAAGCATCGCAGCATTTCCAATTCGCCAAATGTTGAGAAGTCAACAGCAGCTGCAGCAGCAATTGGAACAGGCGCTGTTGCAAGTATTACTAACGATGCCAGCCAATGGACGAAATTTAGTGAATCTCCCACAACGACAGCAACAGCCACGGCCACGGCCACGGCAAGCGGAACAACCGCAGCTGCAGCTGCAGCTGGTGCTGCTGCTGTTGCTGGCGTGCCTGCTGCCTCTGCCGTTTCTAGTCCTGGTTTGAAACCAGCTTTGTTTGATATGAAACGCACTGCCCAGGACGTGGGCTCCAATCCGCAAATCTTGCATCCCGTGCCACTACGTGTGACGCCCATAGGTAGACTCTATCGTTAAATCTATCTATCTCTATCTCTATTTATATATATATTTATTTTTCTTGCTTGCAGGCACAGCCATTGCGTCTTCTGGTGATCAACAGTCTATTGCCGATGTGGAAGGTGTTGTTGTGTTGCGTGAGGATAGTCCCAAAGCCATTGCCAGCACAGCACTAGCAACATCAACAATGTCAGCATCAACAACATCAACTACGAGCAACACACACAATATTCAAAGGGAAAGCAACGATTTGCGCGCCATTCAACGACCGCAAGCAAAAAAGTTGCCAGCGAAGAATAATATTGGCGCATTGCCACCGCCGCCACAAAGGGAGCCAAGTATTGGCTCCATTGGCCTCAGTGAGCCGCCAGATCAGGCGACGCCATTGCCACCGTCTAACTATGCAACGAGCTGCACATCATCTGCCAAGAAGGAGCCGCCGCCTTTGCCGCCGCCGCGTCCCCATCGACATGCGCGCAGCAGCAGCTTAGATTTGAATAAGTTCAAAATTGGTGCAGCTGGGGCCCAACAGCCAGAGGTGAGTCAAGCCTATAGAACCGAATCGAACATGTGTATTTTTTTGTCTGTGATACAGTGATACAATTATGCTCCCAGTTTATTGTTCCAATTACTAACAATTTTAGGCAAATCAAATAACATTACACACGACTGTTAATACGCTGTCTGTTACTTAACATGTCATTGAAATGTTTACATAAAAACCAACATAACATTTAACACTTAACTTAACAGCACTCCGTTTCTCAATTTCAATATTACAGAGAATGTTAAAACAGTATCTGTTAGCTTTTAAGTTTATTGAAAAAGTTCTTCATGCTCATTTTACGGGTGTTTCAAATGATATAGCAGACACATCTTTCTCTCTCTCTCTCTCTCTTTCTCTTACTATATATCTCTCTTAATAACTCGCACAACTTAGTTTTATTTATTCTATATTTAATGAGTGCTAATTGTAAGTTAATTTTGAATCAAGTTTTTTATAGTCTCTTGTCTCTTAAAAATTATTGGCAATATCTACTACAGTGTGCACTCGAGAAAGAAAGCATTTAGCAAAAAGAATGAGGATACTATATAGAAATATAAATAAATATTAATTATAGAGAACGAAGTAAATTATTAATATTTTCTAGAAAAATAGATAAAAATTAATTATAGACAATGAAGGAAATTTTTTTCTTATTTTATTTTTATTTCTATTCTATTTTATTTTTTTCTATATTTTTCTTTAGCGAGTACACACTGTAGTGCGAATCATTCGATTCGGCCATAATTTAATAATGTTTCGGTACACCGAATTATATTTATTAATAGCTTTAAGCTCAGATTTGTTTGTGCGAGACGTCAGCCCATTTTAAACATATATATATTAATTTCTTTATTAATTTATTTTTGTAAACAATCTGTAATATATTTATATACATATATAAACCCCCAACTTTAATTAAGATAACCGCGCAAGCCAGCTTCGATATGCAAACCTCAACGGGTTTTGCCGATTTCACGCACTTTGCCGACGATGCGAATGTTGTAAGTGTTCCAAATAAAGATACATAATCTATCTTGATAACTAACTTGAATGAAATTCACAAATGCATTCACAATTGGCCGTAGCTTTTTTCTACTGTATTTCTGCATCCCAAAATTCGAGTAGCTTTTGCCTCCTGGCCTAACAAACACAACTAATTCACTGTACACTTGCAGCTGGATGCCAGCAACAACAACAATAACAGCAGCAGCAGCAGCAGCAACAACAATAGTGCAACAGCAATAGTTGCTGGTGCTGCTGAGCAACAGCTGCATTCGCTGCCACCTGTACCACCGCCGCCCGCTTTAGTGCCGCCCATTACGGCGCGCATTACGTTGCAGACGCAGCAGCGCGTTTCAGCTTTTGAAGTGTATCGCAAGCCACAGACGCCGGCGCCGATAATAGCAACAGCAACAGGAACGGCAACAGCTGCTGCTGCTGCTGCTGCAGCTGCTTTACCGGCAACAGCAACAGTTGCTGGGCAGCTGCCAAGCGCGGATAGCTTTGAGAAGCGTGTTACAGCAATTACCGATTCATTGCGTCATGTGTCCTTCAAGCAGAATCAAACGAGCACCACGGAGCTGCTGCAGCGTCTACGTGAGCAAAACAGCTCGCTGCTGCACCTATGCAACGATTTGAGCGACGAACTGCTTAGCGTGCAGACCCGGAAGGAGGAGATGCGTCTAAAGCTGGAGAGTTATGCAGCTGTTGGAGGAACAGTTGTTGCAGCGATTGGAGCAAGTGCATCCGATATGGAGGGCAGCAACCGTGCCGGCTCCGCAATATCAGCGCCAATGACGGCCAATGTGACGGGCGGCTCGTCCGGCTCAACGTCCGGTGCCTATACGAATGTTTAAACAAAAAAAAAAAAAAACAGTCACTTTTATTGTTGTTTCTGTTTGAAGAAGACGAAAAGCAAAACATTGTGCATTTCGCAGCTTAAGTTTTAATTGTTTTGCTATTTAATTGTAGGCTAGTTAAATCTCAAAAATCATGCAAACATCTTTGTCAAGCAACAATAACAATAATAACGCCTCTTATAGAATACATACATATTTATGCAGATCCAATTTATGTATACTTCTCTTTAGCGCACACAAAGCTAATTGAAATAATTGTTACAAACTAAATGTGTAATTGTAAATGAAAATGAAAACCGAAAGTTAAAAAATGAAAAGTGCACCCTAGTTGAAAGGTGATCACAAAGTGGCGCCAAATGCATTTGATAATTTGCAAAACTCATTGAACATTTATTTTTGGCTGATTATAAATACAATTTCAATCCTATATTTAGTTTGCCCGATGGCAATATATTATTATTTATTAACTAATTCAGTTTTGCACAGCTCGAAAAAAAACGACTCTTGATCTTCTTCTCATTCATTCCGGTAATGAAAACAAAATTATGTAATCTTAATGTGCAAAAAGTTGTAACTTTTCGTAAGCCAGGCTTAAATGTTTAGGTATTTAAAAAAGTTAAAAACAAACAAAAATGAACTCTAAGAAGTAAAAACGTGTAACCAATTAAATTTCCTTGAAAGCTTAGCTTAGGATAAGTTCTTTTTTGCAAAAACTATTTTCTACGTCTACACAAATTGATATTATGTACATTTTAATCACAATTTCTTTATGCATTTGTATAAAAAATTCAACAAGTCAGAAAAAAAATCAAGAATTATTTAATTTACCCGGACCACTCAAGTATGCGAACTTCGAATTTATAAGATGATAAATACGAGTCTATCATCATTTGAATCTGCACCTGCGGATTTTTTTTGCATACTTCAACTATCAAATATATAAATTTATATATAAATATATATATATAAATATATATCAAGAAGTGTATATTATTTGTCTTGTCATCAAACAAAATAAATCTTCAACTTGTTGATAATTTTCAAAGATTTACAAACTACAAAAACTGAATACAGTGTTATAAAAAATGTAAGACAAACAAAAACGTAAAGTGATATTAAGCACTATGTAAACATATTGTTACGTTGCAACGTAATGAATGCGTATTGTTTTGAGGGATATACATATACATATATAATAAATAAATGTATTAAGTTGATGTTACAAATGCTAAAAAAATGGCAATAAATAATATGCTGTAAAGGCAACATCTTAATATTTTAAATCTTTTTCATATTAGCGCCGCGTTATGTGCAACCCTGCCGCGGTTGGGCGATACCAGACGCATGGCTGTTATCGATTGTGCTTATACACCGCTACACATCTCTAACGCTTTGCGGCATTGGAGCAAATTTTCGCAAAATTTGCGATACAATTTGTACGTGTGAATTTGTTAACAAATTGATTGTTTAAATGGTGTAAATAGCATTAAACAATTTGCTCCGTGCGTGCTTCATATATGTAACCAACTTTTGCATAACCTACGAAAGTAGCAAACGTGAGCACTAAATTGAAAAACTGCTGCTCAAGTGCAGGTTAGTTTACGCTTACCATCGATACACAATGGGGGAAATATTACTTGAAAAAAAAAATGTTAACAATAATATTCTTATTTAGTAAAGTGCAATCGTCAATGCTAATCGCGCTCTTTGCGCTTGCACATTTGCCAATCATTCGTAAGCCATTGCAACCATCATCAAGGTGTGGCAAAGGCAAAAGCAGCACAACAATAGCAACAACAACAACAGGCAACGCTTGCTTAACGGCATTAACAAGTAACTGTAATTCGCAGACAACTAGAAAAAATCTAATAGGAACCCGCCTCAATATGAGTAACAGCAACGAACAGGATAAAGGGACAGCTGAATCTGTCGGCGCAATCGTAGCTGCCAATGGGAATCCAACGGATCCGAATAAGATTGAAATAATGTATGTTAAGAATTCTTAATCTTATTTGCTTCCAAGAAGACTTATAACATTTCCTTGTGTAGCAATTTCAAACCGTTTGATAAGCAATGCTGTTATAGCATCAAAACAAATCACACGAAGGTTTATGGCTGCGGTGGCGCTCAAGCTCGCGGATCGTCCAAGGTGAAGCTAATGAATGTCGTCGACTATAAATGGGAGAATAAATACTATTATCCAGGTCATTTGGTAGCCGTTCATCGTGATGGCAAGCATCTGGCTTATGCGATCAATGGTGAGGGGAATGTTTAGTTTTACTATATTGATACCAACTGATATTAATACAAACTCTTTTGCCAGTTAACAACAAAGCCACCGGCATGGAGGGTATGGTGCGTGTGTGCAACACAAGCACCAGCCAGCGGGCACTCATCAAGGGCATGAATGGCGAGGTCTTGGATCTACAATTCTCACACAGTGAACGGGAGCGTATCTTAGCGGTTATTGATGTGTGTTCGCTGTTTGTGTATAAGATCGATCTAATCGATAGTAATTTAATATGCAAACTTGTGTTGAAAGTAGATGATCCCATTGCGAACTATGTACCCGAATATGACATGGTCTCTTGGTGTCCCTATGTAACCAGCAGTAACAGCAGCAATAACAATAGTAGTGGACACACTGCTACCGGCCATGAAGAGGATGATGAAAACCAGCTACTGATTTGGTCACGCAGCACACAGTTTCAGTGCTACAATGTTAGAATGATTATATCAGAGTATAGTGTAAGTAGAGCGAATGTCTGCTTACCTGTTCAATAAGCATTTGTGTTTGTTTGTTTTGCAGCGCGGACAGATTCAAACACGGTCCCTAGAGACAGGATATTTAATGATCAAAGAGGATACGTTGATAACGTGCGTTGCTTTATCGCCTGATGGCACAACCGTTGCAGCTGCTTATTTAGATGGCTTGGTGCGTTTCTATCAAATATATTTGTTTGATGTGCGCAATCACCGCTGCCTGCACGAATGGAAACCACACGATCGCAAGCCAGTGTCGTCACTGTTCTTTCTAGATAATATAAACAAGCCAGTGGAAGAGTAAGCTATAATTCATTTCACATTATTGATGAATGTAATTTTTTATTTATTTTGCAGTGCTTATTGGCAGTACGTAATCACCACAAGCGATCACAATACAGAGATTAAGCTATGGAACTGCTCTCTGTGGGAGTGCTTGCAAACGATCAATGTCATTGCCTCAGTGCTGCCGACTGTGCAGCCGGGCATGTTTATAGCCGGTATTGATCGCAGTGCCAACTATTTAGTGTTATCTAGCCTGGATGCTTTGGCTGTCTATGTAATGCAAATCAGCAGCTGTGGCGGCAAAGACCAAGCCAGCGATAGCGGAGATTCAGCGAACGGATGTGATGCTCAAGATCCAAACAGCAGCAATACTGTGAGCAATGACTCAACCATACGAATACAGAATATAGCTGAGTTCAAATTAAGCTCGGGTATACTTTCGTTTTCCATCGTAAATGCGAGCATGCGTCGTTTGAAGAGCACCAACGAGAGCTATTATCCATTTGAGGAGCCTGATGATTATGATGATGAGAGCAACGCAACGACTGATGCTTTGGTGGTTCATATGTTTGTGGTGCAAGCCAAGAGCTTGCAGGAATGCCATATTATTTACCAGCCCTGCAAGCCGACAAGAAGTTTGAGTAGCAGCATCAAATGCAATGTAGGCAGCATGAAGCGTTCGCTTACTCCGGATAACCTGCTGCAAGTGAGTGAAATTAAGCAGGAGCCATTGAGCAACTCGCCAAATTCGCATAACAGCAGCAGCGGCAGCGGCTCAAGCGCTGTGCCACTCGATGCCCTCTTTGCCAAATCGAAACGCAATTCGGTTGGTTCGGTCGTATCGGTTGCGATTGCGGCGGCGGCTGCACCAACGGCCATATTGCAGGAGGCGACAACCACAAATAAATCACGTACTGCTTCACCACAGTATGGCAGCACCTATTCACAGCTGAATCTCATGACACCGGATGCATTTAGCGCCAGTGCAGCGAGCATTACGCTGACGAATCGCGATGCAGCTGATACTAACACGACAACCACTGGAGATCAATCGGCAATCGATTCCCAGGTGCTACAAACATTGAGGATGTTAGCCACGGTCACGGCCAAGGGTACAGAGACAGCCAATGCCAATTTGTTGAATCTAATCAACAATACGCACATCGAGGATCGCGAGCAGCAAAAGTTGAAGGAGCAGACGGATGCACGCAAAAAGTTTATTGCCATCGATCGGAACCCGGAGCGTAATGCAGCTGAGAACTTGGCAAGTGGCGGCTCAAGTCCAAGTCGTGAAGTTCAAGAGATAATGGCAACGCAAGAGGATATAGATGACTACGAGCAGGAGCTGGGAAATCTTGAATCCGATGAGGAGAATCCGTACTTCATGATTTGCAAAACTGAAAATAAGTGAGTGAATGAAAAAAACCTTAGATCCGGGTCTAAACATATTTATGTAACATTTTCGCTTTTTTCTTTTTAGAACGGACAATGAGATAAACGATTCATCAACGGTCGAGGAAACTGCTGTTGCTTCCAATTGGCTGCCACAGGATGCAAAGCTGCCCACAAAGAAATCTGCTGAATTGCAAAACGCAGCCCAAATTATGTCCCAAGCGGTGCAGCACAAAAACAATGGCAATGTGCCGCCAACCTTGGGCAACAGCAGCAACAGCACCAACAACACGGCAACAACATTGAATAACAGCAACAACAACAATAACAGCAGCAACTGCAGTCATAATGCGACAACCGAAAATTCGACTGAAGTGAATGCCAAACTGGAACAACTTTTGGGTAGATAAATAAAAACGTTGTGAAATTATTCAATAACAATTGTTAATACTCTCGATCTTTTTAGAACTGGTCAAAGCGCAATCACAGCAGCTTAATAAACTGGAGAACGAGGTCACCAAAATGCAGCAGCAACAACAGCAACAGTTGCTGCAACAGCCGAACAGCAGTGCAGCGGCTGCCTTGCTGCCAAAAAATGTTAACGCGCTGGCATACAAAATCGAGATGCAATTGTCCAAGCTAATGGAGCAGTATCTGAAGCGTTACGAGAACGAACACAAAAAGAAACTAACAGAGTTTTTGCAGGCGCGGTAAGATATACTTGATAAGTTTATATACAAATTATGATTGTCATTTATTATATGTCATTTATTATATTTATTAATTTATTTCGTTATCTATATACCCATACAAAAGTGAGACTCAAAATCGTGAGCTGCGTGATTCGGTGCTGCAAGTTCTTAATCAATATGTTATGAATCACTTTACGGACATTATTGGCAACGTCCTGAATATGGAGCTGCAGCGACAGTTGCTGCCACGTGTCAATGCCAAAATGGATCAATTGCAGAATCAGATGCAACTGGAAATAGTGCAAAAATTAAATGTATTTGACAAAACGGTAAAGGAAAATATTGCGCAGGTGTGCAAGAGCAAGGTAAGCCATAATCGAGCTGATTTTTATTTTCTGTGTAACAACAAACACCTCTTTTATTTGTGTTTTTAGCAATTCTTGGATGCCTTTGGCAAATCCGTGCTGATTGGCGTGCAGACAAGTCTGCAGACGGCGTTCATAGAATCAATGAGCAGCACTCTAATCCCAGCATACGAGAAGTCCTCACAGAATATGTTCAAGCAGTTGCACGAGGCATTCAGCGTGGGCATTAAAGATTGTAAGATTGCAGAATCGCGAACTATATTTATTTATAATAATTTATATATTTTTGCTGAATAGTCATGGTGGAATTTAATGCGTATCTGCAGCATATGCCGCAGCCGCACAATGGCGAGGAATTGAGTAACAAGCTCGGCCTGTTGAAACAGCTGGTGGAGACAAATTTACTAAAGCATCGCACTGAGTTAACTGATGCAATGCTGGAGACACAGCGCGAGGTGAAAAGCTTGGAGATTTTGCTGGCTCGCCAGGTGCAAGAGACCATACGCACAGAGCTGCGCAAGCATATGGATAACCAGAGTATGGCATTGCGCTCGCAGGCAGCAACGCCCGCGCCCACATACGATCTGCGTGAGAGCATAAAGCAATTGTTGCACACGAATCAGATCAATAAAGCCTTCCATCAGGCATTGCTGGCCAATGATTTGAATCTGGTGGAATTTACATTACGGAATACGGACCGCATGCAGGTATTTGCGCCCGATGGCTGTCGACTCGAGCAAAAGGTTTTGCTATCGCTTATACAACAAATATCTGCCGACATGAGCAATCACAATGAGCTGAAGCAAAGGTAAAAAGTAAAAGTAACAATAGAATTGCTCGATCAAATATTTATCATATGATGCTTGCAGCTACCTCAACGAAGCACTGTTGGCCATTAATATGTCGGATCCCATTACACGCGAACATGCTCCGAAAGTGCTATCTGAATTGTATCGTAATTGTCAGCTATTCATCAAGAACTTTCCCAAGAGTCCCCAATGCAGCAATGTCCGATTGCTCATTGCCATGTGCAGTGCTACGTATCGTGATCAATTCAAATGATATAAAGAGATGACTGCGAATCCCATCGGCTGGCACTGATAACAATTTGTGCGCCACATACACATACACTAACTCAGAACCATGCACTTTTGTAGTTAAGCAGCGTTAGCATCGTCTTTAGCTCTAGCTTCAATTTCACTCTATACAAACCCCTTTCCTCAATATATATATATATATATCCCTATTGTCGTAAGCTGAAAGTTTTAGCCACAATTTTTTATATTTCGTTACTATTTGTTTGTGTGCGTGTCTTTGTTTACTTTTTAATTTTATATATAGATCTTAGCTCATGTTCTTTGTCTTACAAAAAAAAAAAAAAAAAGAAGATAATTTAATATAAAAAAAGATGAGAGCTGAAAATTGAGGAACGTGCGTGATCAAGTAATTGCAATAAGTTTTTGATATACACATTTTTTTTTTTTAATATTGAGTATTTTTTTGTTTTGCTCTTTCATTTTCCATTTATCATTGACGCTTATCAAAAAGTTAAATACATGCTAGAAAGCAGAGCTATAGAAGTTAATTTTTTTTAAATCAATTGGGTTTTCACGAAAACAAACGGACTTTCTACAGAGAGGGACGATAAATTACGATGATTTATAAACAAATATATATACACAACTACAAATAATTGCGTAAATATTAAGTTAAGCGTAAAAAAAAAAAAAAAAAAAAAAACAATTAAAACCAAGTTTAATAAGAATAAAAGTTTAATATATATGTATTTGAAAAATAAAACTAAAAAACTAATAAATAATTATTGCATCTGGATTGAAGACGGTTTCGAGATTGTTTAAGGAAAAAACTACTTTTATTGATAGTTAGAAAAGTAAAGAGAATATATATATATATATATATCTCATATTTTTCAGATCAAAATTTCTGATAGGTTTTCGAATTTGAAATGGAATTAAGTATGAGTTTGTAAAATTTAGTAAGAGTGTATGTACTTATATTTCTTAGGGTCTAATCTATGCAAGTTTCACAAAATGTCTTGGAGACTATACAAAAAGCACTATAACAATAACGAAAACAATTATTTATGTAGATTTTGATTTGCGCAGCGTCAAGTCGTAAATAAGCTAGCTTGGAAATAAATGTGTAGCCATTCCGATGCGGAGCAGCGAGATCGTTTACGATGCTCAGCTAATTAGGGCTAGCAGCTCGGAGGTGCGCTGCAGACAGTTGCAACCACAGCCCGTGGCACAAACGATGTGGCGCTGCAGTTGGATGTTTTCATTATTATTGCATGATTATTTATTAATAACACTCACCTCGAACCACTGCATCATGTGTTGCATGTGCCCGCCATGGCCGCAGGAGAGGCACGCATTGGCTGCTCCGCGCACCGGCAGAGAGCAGAGTATGCAAAAGAGTACGGGTCGCTTGCAGGGCTCACATTTGGGCGTCCGCTTGGGCTTGGCACAGCCGCTGCATTCGGTGACAAACTCAACACCCTGCGTGGGCGATGGTGTATGCAGCGTATGCTTCAGTATGAGCGCCCGCTTGGATAGCAGTTGCCAACCAAAGAGCACGTCCGCATAGGCGCGCTTAAACTGATCGAAGAGCGGCATCTTGGTGCGTCGGATTAGCGAGCATGCGTAGGCATCGGTCTGGCCCAGCTTGCAGTCCAGCCAATCCAGCGAATCGGACCACGAGTTGCTGCGCAGTTGCTTCAGCTGCTGCCAATTGCTGCTGGATGAACGTGGCAGCACCGTATGATAGGGTGAGCGCTGCGTATGTAGCTGTGTGGGCAGCCGACAGCCAGCCACATCCATGACGCCGGCCATTAGGGCGGCGGGACACCGATCGAAGAGGCAGGTGAGCAGCACTGCGATTTGCACATCACCCGCGGTGGCATAATGCATGATCAGCGACTCCAGCAGAGATTTCTTAAACGGATCCTTGTAGAAGAGTAGCTCACAGCTCATCGATTCGTGCGGCGAATGCGGTGTCGCTATCATCTCTGCCAGCAGCCAAATGGGCAGCAAATCCAAGCGGCCATTGGCGCGACATATTTCGCCATTGCGACGACACGTTTCCGCTATATCCTGCTTGTCCAGAATGAATTGGCGTGCCATTTCGCGATTTATGTGCAGCAGCTGACTGGCATCGTACACATGGACAACGGGCGAGGTGCCATTGATCTGTCGCATCACGCGCTGCTTGCCGTGCAAACGCTTGCAGGCAATCATGCGCTCCTGCAGATAGAACGAGGCGTTCGGATCACGTTGATTGGTCGTGGTGGCCATTACATTGCCCAGCAGTCCGCTGCCATTGATGACGCTCAGGGTGCGCGGCGTAAGGGATTGGGTCTGCTGGCGTAGGGTCAAGCGCTTGGTGCTCAGCACCTGAGCAAAGGTGGTCAGCATGCCGATGGCATTGAAATGAATGCCGGAGGTGCGCGGAAAAGGGATGCAGGCATCATGCAAAGCACTCGAGAGGGCGCCCTCCAATCTCGGCGATTGTAGCAATAGCTGACTACGATCAGCCCCAATGCCAGCAACGTCTGTGACACGCTTCTTCATGGCGGCCACGAGCGCACGCAGACACTGCTCTAAACAGCTGCGGGATTTCTTGACGCGCTGCAGCGCATTGGTGCGCAGCACCTTGAGCAAGATGTTGCTTAGCTCGCTGGAGAGCGTTGTGCCCTGGCACAATTGAAACTCGGGCGGCACATTCGGACTCGGATAGGCAGTGGGAAAGGTTACCTGCAGGATGATCGTATGATCGGCGGCACAGATCTTAAAGCAAGCATAGCGCTTTATCGCACACAGCATATCCACATCGACGTGCGGCATATTCGTGTTCAACAGCGAGAACTCGTGCTGCAGCGAACATGTTGGCTGATCCGTAAGCGAGCGTGCAATATGCGTTTCCTCCCTGCGCGCATAGACACCGCCAAAACTGGGCGAACGTGCCATTGGCAATGTGCTTGTGCCCACTTGAAGCGTAGCTGTCGTTATGGGCAGCGAGGCAGCAACAGCTGCCATTGGACGCATCATGAATTCTGTCGACAATTCACTTAAATCGTTTTCATAGCGTGGCGAGGCACGCTCCACCTCCTCATCCTCATCGGGCGATGGCTCGCAGAGCTTCAGCATATTATCATCGATCTTCCAAACGCGAAGCGTACGATCCCGTGACCACGTAACCAATTCCTAGCAGACATAATCGGGATTTAGTAGCAGCTTAGGAGACAGTTATATTTGGTCTTACGATTTCTGTAAAATTCTCGCGGTTGGGTCGCCAGGCAAAGTCGAGTATCACATCTGTGTGTCCGACAAATGAGCAAATGGGATCCGTTTGCTTGCTGTTGCTCCAGAGCAAAAGGCTATTCTCTCCACGACCCATATGTGGCACCACAATGCTAACCAAGCCATTGCCAATGGGCTAAACAAATAGAAATGGCTATGTATAGAAGCTACTTTTATCCAGTTGCAGGTAAACGTACCGTATATCTGGCACGCCAAACGGGCGATAGCGTTGTGATTATCTTTTCCGCTCGCCTAGGATTGCAGACATCGAAGTATTTAACGGTGCCATCCTGGCTAGCTGTAGCTAAGCACGTCTCTCGCCTGTGACTCCAATTTATCCCGTGCACGCGATTCAAATGGGCCGTTATGTAATGCGTTGGGCAGCTGCCTTTCCGTATATCCCAAATCCGAAGATCACCATCATGGGCAGCAGCCAGCAAATTACCAGAGACACGATTGAATCCCACCTGGGTAGCGCCAGCTACCAGTTAGAGGACAGATCAAGTACTTTATCAAATGTACAGTAAAAGCAAATATCTTACACATGCACACAGCATTTAAGGATAAGGCTGGCTTGCGTGGATCCCTCAAATCCCATATATGCGAGAAAGTGTCTATTGAGCAGCTCACTAATAAATTGGGATTCTTGCTGTGCCAATCGATATCTGTAACTGTGCGTGTATGTCCACGCAGGGAGTTCTCATAGTGCGGCTCTGCGGGACCCCAGCGAACGATGTCAATATTTTGACTGGTCTGCAAGGCAACTCCAGATGAGCGAACATCATTTAGATTATCTCTTGAACTTGAGCACTTACTGCGATTGCACAGTATTCACGTCGACTGGGACAAATAGCGAATTCCGCCACAGAGATGTCATATTTAGACTGGCGCTCGTGGCGACGCAGCGTGCCATCGTCTTGACCAAGTCGCTGTAATGCCAAATGACCGCGTCCCGCTAGCAGCACCCATTGACCAGAGTAGTCCACCGACATGGCAGTCGCCTGGGAATCGCGATGCTCATAGCATTTGTTGCTCTGCCTAATTATATGCGTCTGTTCGGAGCCAGTGACATTTCGTTCATTGTTGCCGCTACCAGCACGTATGGTCTCCGTAGGCGGCATGCTAAATTTTATGTGGGTGGTAGTGTCGTGTAGAAGGAAAACATAAGATGTGCAAAATTTAAGTGATTTTTACTAACTAAAGCACAAAACAAAACAAACTGATAAGAGAAGACGAACACGAACAATAACAAAAGACAAGTTATCGCATTTTCTTAACAATCGGTAGTCATCAACCAGGGCTGCAACACCAATCGTTAACAAAACAACATTAATTAATTCTTAATTAATATAGACATATGATATAAATATATGTTTGTTGACTCATTATTTTTGGCAGCCTTCCTCACGTTATTCTTAATTTTTTAAAAGATTTTCAATATTGTTATCGCTATCGTTATCGAGCTCTTAAATGAAATTATGCATGTAAACAATAACGCACACGATGATAGATAAAGTTAACGACGATTGCCAATTTACCATTATCAACTATTTGGACTATTATTCACAATTTTGGCTATGGGTCGCTTCAAAGGACTTCGCGCCTCGATTACATACAAATATAAGCTACAGTTTCCAACGTAAATCAAGCCATGTTTTAGATTATTACTACTGTTTTGGAAAGTATGTGAGTGATCGAACAGAGCTAGAAGATGAGTTTCTAAGTATCATTAGTACAACGGTCGAGCACTTGGATTTAAAATCAATTAATTTAATAAACCTGAAACGTTTAGTGAAGCACACATTTCCATGCATTCGATCGTTGAAATACAGTCCGCATAAAGTGGAAGGCCCCGAACATGATGAAGCTCTAGAGCTGCTAGTGAAACTGTTTCCAGGACTCACATCTTTTAAGCCGTTCGGGACAGTAGATGGTGAAATAATTGAAAGGTTAACAAAACTCAAGAAATTGGACTTGAGTAGAAGTATTTTATCAAATACGAGTATATCACTGAGCAAATTCCAGGAACTGGAGCACCTAACAATTAACATGTACCACTTAAAAGGCATTTCCATTGAGAGTATATTAACTTTGCCCAAACTGCGTTCGTTTTGCTACTCTACTGGAAATACACAAGATGAGTACATTTTAAATGAGATCATAGATCATCGAGGCGCGGATATAATTCAACTGAGCTTTAGATTTATTAACTGGAGTTTTTCGCTGGACAAACTAAAGCAGCTCAAAAACTTGCGTCAGTTGACATTAAGGGAAGATTTCTTTAAGAAATCCAATTTACACGTGTTGATTAGTAATTTGCCGGCATTGGAGCAATTAAATATGATCGGAGGACAGTCATGGTACTATGAGAGAGACCTCTGGTATGCAGTCGCCAGCTGTAGTTCGCTCAATGTCTTGAATTTGTCAGATACGCTGATTGATGATGAGTTCTTCGACTACAGTAGACATCATATGGAAGAAACGCTGAATAATCGTTCACAGCATCTGTTGCTACACTGCTATAATACTGGCGAAGACGGACGTGACCCTGCCGAATATCAGCATCTGGTGAGTGGCTTCGGAGTTTCCTTAAATTTTCTTTTAATATTAATACTTTCTTCATTTTTCAGGTCAATCAACATTTCAGGCATATGAATTTAAAAGTTTCATTCGAAGAACTAAAAGTGGATGATATTCCTATCCAATTCACAAAAGTAGAATTTGCAAAAATTAAATTGTCATAATTCTACATAAGAGAAACGAATAAACTGAGAGTATTTAGTAATGAAAGGAATCCTAGCTCGCTGACATCGATATTGGTCTGTTTACCAGGGCTGCAATAGACGTTACAGCTGCTATAAATTTGAAATTTAGGCGCTACTGTGGGAAATTATAAAAAATAAAATAACATGCAACAATTTTGCTATGAGTTGAATCGGCGAACATTACTTCTCAATTATAGAGTAATATAAGCTTTGCAACTATATTGCAAATTGACTTACATAAATACTTAAGTAATGCCGTTGGTGAAGGACTTAATAAGCAGCAATTCAACAGTTGAGGAACGCCTGAAAGGAACAGCAAATTTTAGATCAATAAAGTTTATTGTGTAACTTTAATTATTAGCATGCCATGAAGGAGGCGTTGGCTTATAGTTCGGAGCCGCTTATATTAATTTACGAATAAATCTGGAGGATTTAAATAATTTGTTACTGAATGTTTTGTTTTATTTTCAAATTGGTGAACATTTTAACCATCCCAATTTGATTCTTTCATTCAAGAAGTTAGAAATTGATTGTATTCATTATGGTTATACCAAAATAGAGTTTAGCTACATTGAATAATTATATACAATACTTTAAATTTAGAAATAATAACCATCATGTTTTTCTGTATTTTTTATCACTATAAATCATTTGAATGTTTTTATAATTCAGCGATACTCCCCAGACATGCTTAAGAAGTTGAATCGCTATCGCTTTCGATTATTTTTAGCCGCAGAGGATGAAATTAACAGCTGTTTTATAATTGGCGCCAATTCGAATTCGAATGTCCTACATTCGTAGTTAATATTGATTTTTAAGCTGCTGACATAATTTCTGAGCTGGTGTTTATTTTTGTGTGAAAGAATTTTATTCGTTCAGCTGTAGCTCAGAAAGCTAACAAAATTGCACATCTACTGGAAAATCCGTTGCACCACCAACCACCGTTATCAGGTGGCACAGCGGAACGTCTTGGCGTAGAATTTGATTTCTACAACGTGGCGTCTAGCAAGGTTCACCCCAGTCCGGGGGCAGCGCGCAGTGTATGGGCGCTGCCCCTGACTGCTTCCTCATCGTGCAACATGGAGGAAGATGGTCATGCCCATGCTGACATTGACATTGACATCGATCATCGAACGCACTCGCCCCCAGGCCCCAATGGACCCGCAAGTAACGTGGATGGCAGCGAGCACGACAGCAATATGCTGCTTTTTGAGGGCTTGGATGGGGCTACAGTGAATCTGGATGATATTTTCGATATTATAAAGAATGGTGAAGTGAGTGAAGTAGAGAATCTAGTAGAGAAATTCGGTATGGAATGCCTCTCGGCCAGGGATCGACATGGCTATACGCCTGCCCATTGGATTGCCCTCAATGGCAACGTGCAACTGATGAGGTATTTGATTGAACGGACGGCTCCAATCGATTTGCCGTGTTTGGGCACCCAGGGTCCCCGACCCATACACTGGGCCTGCCGCAAGGGGCATGCGTCAGTGGTGCAAGTGCTATTGCAGGCGGGCGTTGCGGTTAATGCGGCGGACTTCAAGGGACTGACACCTCTGCATCTGGCCTGTATGTACGGACGCACTGCTACAGCGGCCTATCTGCTGGGCATGGGGGCTTTAAACAATCTAACTGATATCAATGGGGATACGGCATTGCATTGGGCTGCCTATAAGGGTCATGGAGATCTGATGCGCTTGCTCATGTATTCCGGCGTGGAGCTGCAGAAAACGGATAACTTTGGCTCGACGCCTCTACACTTGGCGTGTCTCTCCGGTAATATCAATTGCGTGCGTCTGCTGTGCGAGAAATCGCAGCTGGAGCTGGAGCCGCGGGACAAGAACGGCAAGACGCCAATTATGCTAGCTCAAGCGCATCAGCATCAGGATGTGGTGCGGCTGCTCTACGGGGAGGTCAAGAAGAAATCACGCTGGATTCCGTCTGTGTCTGAGAGTTGGGGTTGGCTCTTTGGTGGAGCCGGTGATTCCAAAGGACCGCTCTTTCTCTTCCTCTTCTCGGTGCTGCTCTGGGGCTATCCGATGTATATGATAAGGGCCATACCTATCACATGGAATATATTAAGACGTTCGCACTATTGCTTCATCTACTGGAACGTGGTCATGTGGGTTAGTTGGGCGATTGCGAATCGTAGGGATCCGGGGTACATACCGCTCAGCTCCGATGCCTACTATCGGGCTATCAAGCAGATACCCTACTTCGATAAGCTAAAGAAGCGCAACGTTATGCTCACCCGGCTGTGTCACAGCTGTCGCTGCCTGCGTCCACTGCGTGCCAAGCACTGTCGTGTTTGTAATCGCTGCGTCTCCTACTTCGATCATCATTGTCCGTTCATTTACAATTGCGTGGGACTACGCAATCGCATGTGGTTCTTTCTATTCGTGCTCTCCGTCGCCGTCAATTGCTCATTCACCATTTACTTTGCCTGCTATTGTGTGATGATCGAGGGATTCACAATGCTCTATGTGCTGGGTCTGATCGAGGCCATCGTCTTCTGTGGCCTGGGCTGGATACTTACTTGCACATCGGTAAGGAGTCGTCTCTGGCTATTTGGACTCTTGATTAATATGGGTGTTTTTTTTTTTTTTTTTAGATTCTTCATGCGTGCATGAATCTCACCACGAACGAAATGTTCAACTACAAGCGCTATCCATATTTGCGGGATAAACGCGGTCGCTATCAAAATCCCTTCTCGCGTGGGCCCATCTTGAATCTCTTGGAGTTCTTTGTTTGCCTGCCAGATAGAGGCGATGACACCGATCTGCTGCTGGAGGATAATATTTGATTAAGAAGCTAGGAGCGCGCTCATGCTCGCCGGCGCAAGGTGCCCGTGCGTGGATAATAGCGACAGTCGCCGCTCCTGGGCGACGACTGTGCTTTGATTTTGCTCCACAGGCTTAGGCTTCGGCTTTGGCTTTAGCTTTATGGCTTACTCCACTTTTAGCTACAGTTCAAGTGTTTTATCAAAATAATTGCAATATAAGAATATTTCTCTAAATATCTGAGCTCTAAGGACAACTATACAGAGCATGAATCGATTTAATTAGTTGAATTCTCGACAAGCTGATAAGATACCATTTTATATATAAGGATAAATCTATACCAACCACGTTCTGCATCCTTGCAGCCAGATGTGTAGGTGACATGCTAAGCAATTTTTAAATCATCTACTTTTGATGCAAATTTAAATGTTAACTTAAATAAGAATACGCTTCTCTTGTTACAAATTGCTTTTTCATTTTGTACAAAATGGTTAATGTATAAAACGTTGTATTTGAATGAATCTCTATTAATATTAATATACTTAATATAATTAACTACAAAAATGTATTGTAAATGGGGTTTACTAAATGGCTAGGCGTTCCATGTTTTTTTTTTTTTTTGTATGCTCATTTGCTTTGTTTTTGGAAATTGCACAGTTAATACTAATTCAGATCGGAGAGTATGAAACTACTCTATGATGATGGGTACACTTTGGTATGTATTGTGAAGAATTTTGGAACGTACGATTATTGCGATAAATTTGAATCGAAAAAATAAATGAATACTGAGCTATTTTAGCTTTCGAAACAAAAGTCATAGTTTTCAGGATCCTCGGGTATGGGCGGTGGATCCTTGCTGATGTCCACGCCTTCGGTATCGAGCAGACGTAATTTGATCTCCATGGAGAGAAGCGTGTCGAAGTCTTCTTTTTTCTGTTTGCTTGACATCTCTTGGCCGAGCAACGCATTGATGCCATCTGTCCAATAATTGTACACATTTTCGTCGGGCGCCACAAAATCGAGGGTGGAATGATCCATGCTCTCAAACGTTATGGAGAATGCAAAATTTACTGCCGATTTTCGTGTACGCGCCTCCTTCATGTGCGGGCACTCTTTACCCTCTAGCAGCTGCTTGATATCAATGATGGGCAACTTCTTGGGCAGCTCCTCCAGCGTGGGTATGTTCTTCTCATCGCAGTCGCCATAGTGAATGACCTTATGATTGGGCGATAAACGAGCATACCAGAACTTATCCTTGCTGCGAGTGCCGCGTAAATATTTCGAGAAACGTGTGCCTAATCAAAAAGAGTTATGATTTAATTTGTGTTTAAGAGATTGGAATATGCTGCGCATACCCTCCACTAGAAATGAGAGACGCTGCTGCTTGATGAGCTCCACGATTTGCGGCGAGATTTTCTCTTTTAACTTCACAATGGCCGATGCTGTCGAATCGCATTCCTCTTTCGAGGTGCGCTCCTGTTGGCGCAACGTCGTTATCTGCTGATACGTGAGCAGAGCAATCTTGCTGCGAAAGTCCTCCAAGTTTTCAGGGCGCAATTTGAGAGTGCGCTGAATTTGTTCGCGCACCACACTGAACACCTTTTGAAAGTCTTCTGCGGTGGCGCGCATGTCCTTCCACGTGCGATTCAGTGTGATGACACAAATGCAGAAAAACTCCTCGAACGGCTGATCATGCGAGAAGAACATGGGCTGAAAATCGCCCGACTGCTCGGCGGGAGGTTCGCCAATCCGTATAATGTGGCATAGCATCTTCACCAGCTCAATGGAGGTGCGACCAAAAGGACACTCATGCTCATCCGCACGGCAGGAGTTCTCATGCACAATCTTTGTGTACTGCTGTATATAGTTGCGAGCAAAGTAGACCATGCAATCCAGAGCGAGAATGCCTACGACCATACAAATTTATAAATTAATAATAATTATACATATATAAATATATGAAAGATCTTTAAGGTAACCTGGTGCGTACCTGGTGGTGCTTCAATAAAGTCTTGTGCCGGATTTATGTCGCATTTAAAGCCGAGTTTCTTGTAGTACTGCGAAAAGTTGCCATTGCCAGCGCCTGATCCTGACCCGGTACCCCCGCTGCCACCGCGTCGAATGTGCTCATCATTCAGACTAAGCGTGCCAGCATAATCATCGAATGCAATGCGGCGCAGCTCCTTGATCTTCTCGTGTGCATCCTGATCTTGGGCATTCATTTTCATTCTCATGCGCTTTTCTAGAAGGCCCAGCGTCAGGGTCTGCAGCACATACAGCTGGTGGGTCATCTCTGTGCTCAGGCCATTGCCAATGAGGGCCAATCTATAAGACTTCGCACTTATCGTATGCGCAATGGCACGCTTGCGTGACTCATCGGCCTTTACGAAGAGCGCATTGAGCAGGGCAATGGCATTTTGTCGCATCACCGGGGAGTTCACCTCCTGCAGTAGGTGTAGTATATCCTGGAGTTTAATTTCTTCAGCCACCAGGACATATTTACTGCTGCTCTGCACAAAATTCTCTAGGTTGGAGAGCGCACTCTCGCCACATTTGGCTGGATACTTTTGAAAGTTGCGCACAATTTCGATGTTGCGTGCCACAAAGCTGTTCTCGGGCACTTCCCACGAGACGGTGCCGTGCTCCATTAACTCTACAAAGCTAGCCAAGCTGTACTTCAGTATATCCTCATCCTTTTGATTCACATCCTCGATCATTTTGATGAGTATATCCAAACCTTTCTCCTTGATAAACTCCAGTGCGAATGTGTAATCCATGCTAAGCGAGGCCAGCTCCTTTAGACGCTGTGCCTTATCCAATGGCACGCCATTTATCAAAATTGCCAACGTATCGCTGGCCGTCTTAGAGGGTGAGTACTGTAGCCGCAGAACTGAGCCATTTTTAATCTCATTACGATTCTTTTCCGTCACATATTTCATGTTGTTTATTTCGCAGAACTGGAGTGCATAGTTCTGATGATCGCTTATTGACCAGCTGTTGCATATTTCCTGGATTTTGCCTGTGAAAATGTAAATCGTTGTTTTAATGTATTATTAATTAAATTTATATTACAATCGTAATGCTTCTGCCAAAAAATATTAGTCTTTTTTTAAAGCCACGATACTTAGTAACTGTTAAGAGAAATGCTGAGCTTAAGCACAATTCACATACTCATCACTATTATCAACTTTAATATGCACTTCCTGTCCGCTTCTGTGCATTTTAATGAGACCTCACGCTGACATCACAAGCTGCACTACAAGGGCGTTGGCACTCCCTTTTCTTTAGCCAGGAAAATGCAAATTTTAGCATAGCACATTTCAAGTTTTTGCTTACACACCTATACGGTCATGACTCCCCAATATAATAACTATACTTATGGTTTTTAATGCTAGCAACAATCATTTTATGTGTACATACTTGCGAGTGGATGCCTTTGGTCGAGATTTATGAGCTGTGCTATATTATTCTCGCGCTCAACAGCTATTTTTACTATGTGCGCATCTTTTACCGGCAACTTTTTCGTTGACATTTTGAGTGATTCTGCTTAATATATATGTATTAACTAAAATTATTGTTTTATTTTCGTTGGTCTGCGGTTTAGAGAATAATTGGCTATTGTGGATAAGCGAAATCGATAACTTCGATACTAGCGATAGTTTTCGGCCAGGGCTACACTAGAATTTCATTTTACTATCGATGTAATTTTACCGTTGCTTGCTTTTAAATTACATTTTGTTTTGTGTCTATTTCTTTATAGCGTTAATTCATATATAATTTGTCATTTGTTATGTTGTCATCAACTTGAGCAATTCACCCACAACGCACACATTTATGCTGTTTCCCAGGAGTCGATACTTTTGTCGAGTCGTCGTTTCCGCGGGAAACTCAAAATCTTCGGGAAAGCTCATTAGTCGCGCCACTTCTCGCGGAGTAAAATATCGAAGTTTAACCTGTCGTAGAAGCTCAAGTCTTCGCTGCTGTGCTGCTTCGGAATCTTTGCTGCTGGGATCATTGTCAATTTCTTTAACTGATTCGAATATTCGGTGAGATTCTGCTTCGGAAAGTGGTGTAAACGCCGAGCCGGTACCCTCTGTATAGTGAGTGTAGCCCTTTGTGAAGCACATCGATCTACTCTGCGATGGATGAATGATGTCCATGACCAGAACCCTTTTTGCCAACACGTCATCCGGCACAAGGCTGTCGTCAGGAACGTCTGACTCAAGAATTGTGCATATTTTGCAAATTGATTGCTGATCTAATTCCGCTTTTGCACCTGGCATGTGCTCCCATATTTTATCGCCGCCAAAATCGAATTCTTTGTTCCTCCGCGCAATGCAATAATATCGATATCGAGTATTGGGCAAATTGAATTGCGTGGGAGTTAGAATAAGCTCGCGCCAATGGAACCCAGCTTTTTCTAGAGCTTCGATAAATTGTTGACGAGCCTGAGATACTTCAAATCCCTTCACATTTTCCATTAGCACATACTCAAGCGTTTCGCATTGGGGAATCAGTGAGCAAAGGTGGGATAGCGCACAGGATCGCTTGTCATCCACGTCGCGCTGCAAACCTTGTCGCGTGTGCGGCTGACAGGGCGGCGACATCAACAACATGTTAGCATCCAGTTTTTTGATCTCCTCTGCTTTTAAGCTCTGAATATTTCTGGTCTTTACACTTGTAGTTCCATAATTATGGGCATAAACTGCATTAGCGACTGTGTTCACATCCATAGCGGCAACAACTTGTCCGGACAGTTGCGCATCTGCAATTTAATTGACTTTACTGACTTGATTATATTATAAAATATAGATGCATACATTTGAAAGCATAATGCATGCCGCCAATACCACTAAATAGTTCCAATGCACGAAATTCCATTTTAATAAATTTGTTTTTTCTCCATGCTTTCGAACATATGTTTGTCATTCACCGCAATCACCTGTTGTTTTACAAACATATGTCTAGTAATTTATATGTCGATTAAAGTTTTTGTATTATAATAATACTTACTCTAAATAAAATGCATAATACAAGTCACTAAGTAGTTTCCGTACTCCAAATTTAATTATTATTAATATTACATATATTATTTATGTTCACAGCTGTTGTGTCATTCACCATGAATGGCTGTGTGATTGGCATTTTTGAGAAGAAGCAGAAAGTCAACACGTGCCGCTTGAGTGTAGTGCAAACACAAAATTCGGCATCAATTGAAAGATCATGGGTAAAATAAAAAGAAAACCACAACCCAAACCCGTAGAGCAGGACTCCGATAGTGATTCCAGCTTTGCAGAGGAGGAATTTGAGGAAGACCAGGCGCAGGGGCCAGTCACTGATAGCAGCGATGGCACTATTGACAGCGACATAGAAATGGAGCAGAAACCAGCTAAAAAGAAAGAAAAAAATGAAAATGAGGAAGAGGAGATGGGCTCTGGTGCCGAAAAAGACCATGACAATGATGATGATGAAGATGATGGTGATGATGATGATGATGACGATGACGATGACGATGATGATGACGATGAGGAAGATGAAGGGGACGATGATGATAAAAAAAAGGCACGTCTCCCAGTGCTGAATCCCCTTAGCTTAATGAAAAACAAAGAGCAACGCATGGCACTCTTTCGCAAAATGAAAAAGGAGAAACATAAGAAAAAGATGCAGGAGCGCCGAGCACGTCGCAAGGCAGGATTGCCTGCCAATCCGGGTCACACCATCGAAAGTCTGCGAGAGAAAGATCAAACTGAGGTGACCCACCTCAACGATTCGGACAACGAAGAGCTACGCAAGGAACTTGAGCTGGACGATTTTAGTACGTATTTCGAACGCATCTACGAGCCCAAGGTGCTAATCACATTTGCTGATAATCCGGTAACAAAGACGCGTAAATTTGGCCTCGAACTGTCGCGTATATTTCCCAATGCTCTGGTCAAGATACGCAACAAGGCTTCGGTGAAGAAGATCTGCAAGAGCGCCGAACGGGAACAGTTCACAGATGTTGTTATTGTAAACGAGGATAGGCGCAAACCCAATGGCTTGTTGGTCATTCACCTACCCAACGGGCCGACTGCGCATTTTAAAGTTTCTAATGTGAAGTTGACTTCGGATATCAAGCGGAATCATAAGGAGATTACGAAGCATCGACCCGAGGTCATATTGAATAATTTTACTACTCGATTGGGTCTAACAGTGGGCCGTATGCTGGGCGCGCTCTTTCATCACGATCCCGAGTTTCGTGGTAGACGCGCTGTTACCTTTCACAATCAGCGAGATTATATATTCTTTCGTCATCATCGCTACGAGTTCTCCAAGGAAGGCAAAAAGGTTAAGCTGCGGGAATTGGGGCCACGATTTACGCTCAAGTTGCGCTCGCTGCAGGAAGGCACCTTCGATAGCAAAACGGGCGACTATACCTGGATCATCAGCAACAAGCGACATGCCATGGAGTCGAGGCGTCGCTTCTTCCTCTAATTTAAGAATACTTTTTCTTTTAAATATTTGTATATTTTGTATTTCGTAGAGAAATAAATACAATTTAAGCCAAATATGTGTAAACAGCTTTTCGCGTAATCAGCTACAGAATAACCACCAATGAAAAAAAAAAAAACGATAAATTAACGATCACTCGATGTCGTTGAAATGTGTGAAATAATTGTTGTCCTAATTCTAAATGTGGTACATTCAACAAATTGGCACTCCACGAGTAACGATACAACACCCAAATAGAGAAAAGCCCAACGTGCACCCAAGCATTCACATTGTCGGGCATTGAGGATTCGGCACACCGCCCGCTGCTGTCGGATCAATTAGGGGCAAATCTCCACCAATCTCGGACAATATCTCTGCTGGCGGTTGTCCATAGTCTTGCAGCTTCCGCATATCTTCGAGCACCACGCGGAATTTCTCACGTTTCACGGTTGCTGAATCATCGGGGCTTTGACTCAGCAAATGGCCCTCAATCACCTTGTACAGGTCCATCTGCTTTTGATATCTGTAAATAAATGAATAAGAGTTTATATTGTTAACACAGGAAATAATGGCAAATACTAAACAATTCTGCAAAGCAAACTGAAAGCTGAATGAATTCTGTTCTTTTAGCCGTATATTATTTGATATTCTCTTCTAACTTTTAGCTCTTGATACCAAGCACACAGCTATTTTTTGGGTATACTTCTGTATTTACTTTACATTCTTGTAAACAATATTCTCAGAGATAAATTAATGGTCTAAATATTTCCCTTACTCCTATGTTATGTTTACCATCCGGACAATGAGATCATTTAGCTAGGCCTACTTTTAGCCAGTTTTACATATTATAAAACTTCTTAATCTTCCTTACTTTCTCTATTATCTTACCGAGACCTTAAATGAAGAATGTTGAATTCAAAACTATTTACATCTCTTCCACTTTTCTAAGTTTGCCTTATAGAGCTCTGACTGTAGAAATATTTAAGCATAGCTGCATGCCAGTCACGTAGTTGCCAACAGTTGGGCGCGGTCTAAGTGCTGAATCACCTTTCTTTATCCTCTGCTGAAAGCTTGTCGTCATTTTCCTCCAAATATTTGGGATACTTCTCTCGTAGCTCCTTAATGGTGGGCATCAAGATCTCGGCAGAGAGCAGGCTCAACATCATTCCTTCCATAAAAGGCAGGAACGTGTTGCTAACACCTTCAGCGCCCTAAAAATATCCGAAATACATTATGAAAATAATGTAAAAGACTCCACATGACTTTACCTCCAGATTCAAGCTTCCAAACATGCTGGCAATGTCATTTTCGGTGGCGGGTGCAGCCAAATTCTCGGTGCCCTCTTGCAGACTCTTTGAAAGAAAATTATTTTTCGATTATCAATTCGTTTCAAATACGGCAAGGATACGCACTTTGAGGGCTTCGGAAATGCTGTCTGAATATTTGGACACCTCGTCGTCATTGGCAGGGTTCTCGCCACTCAGTGTGAGGGCAGCGGCCTCAGCCATTTTCTTAAAGCCGGCCATTATTTGCTCCGGATCCTGTGGCATTGGTGGAATATCGCCGCTGGGCGTATCTGGACCACCAAAGAGTGTGTTCATTCGATCGGCTAATATTTTAGCCTGTTCTCTGCAATTCCAAAGTTCAAGTGGATTCGAATGACAAAAAGCAAACACGTTTTTAGCTCACATGAAAAATGCATCGGGATCTTCTTTGCTATCGCCGGCAGCATTTCCAGTCCCATCTGTCGTGGCCGCCGACTTCTCCGTCTTGGCTCCGCTGTTGGCTTTATCAAAGTCTTGCAATGCATCTGCAATGTGTAATATATATTTGTTATATAAGCAGCTTTATTCACTTTATCAATATTCCATTTTCGACTCACTGTCGAGTAAATCATTTAGATCATCGCCGTCACCATTTTGCTTTTGATCAGCCATTCTGAATAATGTGTGTTTTAAATGATTTAATTACTGGAAAAACTATGTAACACTTTTTTGGCCTGACAAAAGGTATGAGCCTACGTGTGCGTGTGTATGGGTGCGTGTTGAAAAATATCGTGTGTGGGCCGCATATCGAGCTGCTACTGGTTAAACATATCGATACTTTTACAGACCGCACTATTTACTTACTTATGAAATAAAAATAGCTTCGAACCACACCAAAGGAATATCTAGAATGTAAAATAGCTATTGATGGACAAGCTATCGATACTTATATTCGTTTGCTCTTAGGCTTATCGATTTAATATTAATATTTAATTAATCGAGATTTAAATATGAATAAGCGCGCCACACTTTTTAACGGTTTTATTTCCAAAAGTCTTACAATGTATTTATTAATAATGAGGTTCTCAAATTCAATTGACTTATATCATAATCATGGCACACTAAGTTTATGTAAACATAATTGTTTTTGTTTTCAAATATTATATTTAGCAACTTGGAAACTTTTAAATAGTCTTAAATGATTGCATATATGCTGCACTTTTATTAATAATTGTTATTTTCATTCATATCAACTTATAAAGTGTTTATGAAAATTTCTATCAACTATAGGATGAAATAAGCCAAGGACATTAGGCAAAGATTATCTAAAATAATCACCCAAAATATTTGTAGTCGTTCTGCGAAACACAAACACAGCAAGCTAAGGTCATGCACCTTGCTGTGCGCACATGAAGATCGGCGACCAAAACTGCGACCAGAACTTAAACCGCACATATAACGAACGTTATAGCTGTGAGGGGCAGCACCGAGATGCGAAACAAATTCGGAAACCAGAACGATATAGCTCGTACTACTCCTACATGTGGCCATTTCGGTAGGGAGTCGCAACGCAAGGCGTCCAAGGTCAAATAGATAAGGAACCCTGCCATGTTTGCTCATAACCTTCTCATATGGTTGGCTGTTTTTCTGTTTTAACCGCATACCGTTTACCAAAGAGCAAAACGAATTTCGATTTCTCATTCGCTACGCCGAGTTTTTGTGGTAAAGTTTTATTTTTTTGGGGCGGTATCTTTAAGGGTGCGTTATTCCATTGAATACACAAAGGCAGGGGCGGAGACTACCTGAACATAATGCATAAATTAGTAGCTCACTTTCGAGCATAATTTACATTTGACTGGGACCACAGAAAGAGAGAGATAGAGAGAGAGAGAGAGCAATAAACTTTTTTTCTCAACAATTCAATAGAGATCATCCAACCCATATTTTTACATGGAACTTTAAAGTTTCAAGTCAAGAAGTCAAAACAAAAGTCGACCAGCGTAAAAACCCTTTTTGCTATGACAATAAACAGCCGGAAAAAGTAGAGCTCGCTCTTTTTTGACACAATTTTTAAAGACAAAAACTGTTTATTTAGTTATTATCGTGCCGGAGTAGTGAGTATAGAGGAGAAATGTTCAGTTACCTGAGCCATAGCACACGCAAATTTTTCTGAAGAACTCGAGAACAGAAGACGGAACCATATGCAGCACCTAAAGGAAGATGATCTTTACCCGCCATAAAATGCGCTGGCGTTTCACTTCGTTTCCTGCTCGTTGTAGTTGTTCCTTGTAGGTTTGCTCTTTTTGGGAAAGTTTTTCTCGTATATCGCCTGCCCATATATCATTCGGGCTGCGATTTCACGGTCACTGATTGCCTCAACGATTTTGTTGCTCTCTTACCAACTTTTCGACATTTCGTCCTTTGCGCATCCCTTCCAGGGAAGCATTCAGTGAACTTTTATGGCTTTTAGCACTATAGATCACGCCATAATAGATCGGTGATCGTTCAATGATTGTGGTTTTATAAGCCCACCTATTCAGTTTAGAATATGTCGCGTGTGCAGGATCTGTCTCCCTATTCATCTCCCTCTCCCTCTCTTTGCAGCACTTACTCTTCCGTGGCAATTGCGATTACAGCACTTGGATATAATTCCTGGAAATTTTTGACACAGTTTTCTTTTGATATCCAACAAATGGCTAGCTCCGCGCTGCGCATCCCCCATCTTCGGGCAATGATGCAATGCGTTGTGAGTTTTTACGCCCCAACAGCCGTCGCCGTTGCCGTTGCCGCCGCCGCCGCCGTCGTCTCTGTCGCTGCCCATCAAAGCGTTTAACGCCCAATGCAAATGAGCCCTTACGTCTGTCTGTCTTCGACTTGATCTTTGGATGCTCGAGGGTTGGCCAATTCCAGCCAGCATATGCCATATACCACACTTAATGTGGGTCGTCGTCAAACTGTTCTGAGTGATTAAGCGGAAATTAAGTGTGCTTGTGTGCGCGTTGCAGCCTCCCAATTCGGCATGGTTACTTTTTTATATGCGCTTTTGTTTCGGCTGGGCTGGGCCGGGCTCGGTTTTCACTCTTGTCAGTCGATCAATTTGGTTTTAAGCAGCTGCTCCAAATAAGAAGACTATGTAAATATGTAAAAATGTATTATTGTTTTAAAGTAGAATGCAATCTAGTTTCAAATTTCTATATCGCTTAAGCTTTGTATTGACCAGATTGCATTACGGTAAGCCAAAAGTAAAATAACATACATACGTAACAGTGCAGCTTACATTAGATATCGAGCACTATGTAACGCAACAAGTGATGACATATGAACAAAATTAAGTCTTTGTGCTTATTTAAAGCCATGCCTAAATATACTTAGGCAGATTAATGTAAGCTTACAAAGTCGAAGTTAAGTTCGTAAAATATTTAAGTGCATTTTACATTTAATCATTTAATCATAAGACAAATGTAAATTAACAGAGATAATGCGTAGCTTAGCAAATTTGACGTAATATGTAACATGCCGAACGAGCAATGCAAGCTTTGCCGAAATTGTCGTCTTGTAGTGTAACTTAACAGTGCACTCTGGGTTAACGGTGGGTTGAGGGGCATAACAAGTGAATTCTAATCAACTATCGATATGTAGGACGCTTAAGCTAATGTTACGTTAATCTGCGATTACAGAGCACATCGCTAATTGAGTATCAATTTCATTAGATATTTGGGTTACGCTACGTTTTCAAGAAGGCAATGCCTGGCTTTGATTAATGAAGATATTGAATTATTTTATTTAAATTCGCATATATCCTATACAAAGCGTGGCTAATGGCAAAACGCCGGCATAGATTGTGTATGTGAGAAAAACGCCACCTACTTTTGTGAGCTCCCCTTGGTCGGGGCACAAACATAATTTCAATAGCTGATGATGAATAGCTCTGTTCGATCTGACGATCTGACGATCTGATGAGCTGGGCAACAGGTTGTAGCCACTCAGGAAAACAAATTAATCTTGTTTTTTTATTTTTTGTTTTTTTTTTTCTTTTTTTGTTTTGCTTTGTTTTGTTTGTCGCACTTTCTTCGTGAGCCTCGAGTTTTTCCATTTGGCCCTGCAGCATGTTTGATGATGCTCCCTGCCCGACGGGAGCGTTGCCTCCAGATGTTTGATTTCAGCCTCTGATGTGAGTCTGCTCTTGCCATTGTGGTTGTTGTTGCTGCTGCGCCTACCTTGCGCCTTCTGTTTAATGATCAATTTGTTGGCCTCTGATCGTGCCGACAGCGTTTAGCAGTTGCCACTCGTTGCGCTCTGCTCAGCCTAATGACTTTCGTAAAAGTGGGTGTATTTGGACACTCGCACTCGCTGCCCCCCACCCTCCACTTCGCACATACTTTGGCAACATTTTCGCCCGCAGAGCAGACAACAGGTCGGCTCTGCCTTGCTCTGCACTTCTCGGCCGGGTCCGTGTCGAAATTTGGCTTGAGTGATTCCCTTGCGGTTCGGCTGTGTTTCTGCGGCCAACCATTGGATTATTGTATTCCTTGTTTTTTTTTTGTTGGGTGGGCAGCAACTGAGCCAGGGCGAGCCGCTCTTTCAATTGAAATCGCCAAATATGCTAATTTCGGAGACAATGCAGTTCTGTGGAAGCGCAGCTCGTGACCCATAAACAACTAATGCCTACAATTAGCCAAGATCAGCGCAAAGGGTTAATCGCATTCGCCTTGGCTGCTGATCGGAAAAGCCCCTTGCCCGATGGGCGTTATTTGCGTTAAGCCACATCCGCAGCTACCTGAGACGCCATCCCACGGAAGGATGGCCCAAACCAGACCAGACCACACTAGGCCAGGCCAAGCCAGGCCGTGCCAGACCTCGGCTTGCCCATAGCAAATCGTTTACAAATGTTGATCAATAAAACGCCAGACTTCAGTGCGATTAGCCGCTTTAATCGTGTTCAACAAAATTTGTTGAAAACTTTTCACAAATATTTGAAAAAGTCAAAAACTCTTAAGCTATCCGACTTTATCTTTAATCTTTCCTATTTGTTTGCATGCTTTAGCATGGATTTTTCTTTTATGATCCCAGCGAGGAGCTGCTCTTGGCTTAGCCCGAGGGGGGCAGCAACTGCTTTTGCACATTTCGCACTCGTATTTACCAAAAATAAATGCGGATTACAGCTGAAGTCAATCTACGCCTTGCCGTGCACAGAAGGTTGCGCTGCTCACACCCTGAACTGGGACCTGGAACTCTATAGAATTTCATGTGGATTACCTTTTAGGCGAGTGGGAAAAACATTTGGATTTACATTATTTTTAGTATAAATCAATAAATAAGATATCATGATTTAATGATAATGTGTCACAAAAAATTTAAATATAATAAAAGATATTCAATTGGCAAAATTAAGATAATTTTATAAAATAATTTATATTTATACATATTATATTTAAATATACATAATATGCATTTACATTATTTTTAAGTCTTAAAAGCGCTCTGAAAAATAGTAATTAAATTATTTAATTACAAGTCAATAAATATCCATTCATGATATAATGATATATCATTTGCTCTGCATGTACTACCTCACAAAAAATTAGAAGAGATAATCAACTAGTAAAATTATAAAAAAAGTTTTTAAAAATAATTTTTACTTATATTATAAACTAAAAATATTAATTCAATTATTTGATTTCAAGTCAATAAATACATATTCCTTCATAAATATATATATTTAATTTCCTTATATCTATATTATTATCTACAAAGCGCTCTCAGAAATATCAATTAAATTCCCTGATCAAAAGAAATTTTCTATATTAATTTTCTATCTAAACTTCCTGAATATGCTATCTATCTCACTCACACTCTCTAACTGTGTGTGTGTGTGTGTTTTGTGGAAATTTATTACAGAAGAAGAAGACCGGTCATTACTGATAAAGACATTGGAAACTGGTAAATGGACAGACTCGTGGAAGTTGGACAAACAATCAAGGCCGTTAAACAACGTCTGTGACAACCGGCAGCATTACGTTTGGCCAAAGCGAATCGATTGGCCAACAAATACAGATGAAACGTAAGAGTGTGTGAGAAAGAGAGCGGTATAGATGGAGATAGAGAGCGTAATATATTTTACATTTATTGTTGTTGTTTTGTACATTTTTTGCGTTAACCAAGCGTGGAGCGGGCACAACTAACTGAATTATAACTGGACCACAACCAGGTGTGCGTGGGCGTTGGATACTTTCAAAAAGGGGGTGTGTCTGCTGTCAGGCAATATGGGTAGCTGAGATGGTAGTCCAGCGAATTGTAAAATGTATTTTAATTACAATTTTGCTTATTTAAAATTTATTATATATCAGGGCAATAATTTCCCACCAAATTCCCTGAGCGATTCGGCAGCAACACATGAATCTCCTATAAATAAATATTCCTTATATTTAGTTTATGTCCACACAATTTCCTTATTATTCATAATTTCCCAGTGCTCCTGAGCAACGACTTCACAGCTTTTAATGAAAGTACCATTTGCATATTCCCTGCTTCGGCAGCAAAGTCCTATATTATTTCCCCATTCCCACTGCATTTCCCCATGCTCCTCTCTAGCAAATCTAATGCATTCGATTAAAGTACCATTTGCTTATTTCCTTGAAAGGCGCGCGCGCCTCGTTGCATCGAGCTGTCTTAGGTTTTACGGGAGGGACAGCAGGTACACGTTGTACGGCTGGTACGTCTGGCGAAACTTGAAGATGATATTCATTCATAGCGCCGTAGGTGGGCATCATAAAAAGTCTTTTAGCACTCTTTATTCATACGGACGGCGATTGGCATTTTGCAGCCAGGCTTTACGTGGAAATACGACGATGTTTATGGCATGATGCTGCCTCCTACTGTTCTCTTCGTTTCCTATGCCTTGTTGTTGTTGTTGTTACTGTTGCTGTGGAATAGGGAATAGGTATTGAGATGTTTGTCATTTGATGCGTTGATAGCGCAAAATTAGCGTTATATGAGTTGCCTTTTCAGCGCTCATTGTTGGCCCAAATTGAGAAATCAACGAGGTACAACATCGCCCTACACCTGCCCAATTGGGCTTTTCGATCAATACACTGAGCTGGTCTCCCAAACTCCCAGCTCTGTTTGTTGCACTTTCATCAAGGTCAATTGGGTTTCAAGGCCAGGATCTATAGATATCCAGCCAGGCGAAAATGTTTCAGTTGGTACTCCCGTTGGGTTTGCTTAACCAAAATGCCAACGGGCAGCCGTACCGAGCAGTAGAAACCCCGGCTTTGTTGCCTTTGCGGCCTCCGTTTGTCCTTCGGCTCAGGATGTGCCAGGATTCGTCACACGATCTTCTATCGTTGATATGGCAATATTAAAGCAATTTTACCGCTGGCGTTTGCCTTCATTAATTTCAGAGCTTGGCGCTCTCTCTTTCTCTCTCTCTCTCTCTGTTCAGTGGTTGCCATTGGCTTTCTTTCTTTTCTTTTATTTTCTTCTTTTTTTGTGTTGAGTTTTCTTTGTGCATTGCATGAAATTTCATAATTAATCAAACTCACACAGTTTTGGGGTTACCAAAAAATTGTTCCGAGCCAACGAGAGGCAGCAGACAGCGTTACGATAGAGCGTGACAAGGATATGGTACGGTGTGAAAGGGCTGAGCCCTAAGGGCGGCTGGATACATAAGTTGAAGTGGGATTCAAATATATATGTATTTATTGTATATTTATTTTATATTTATGGTATTTTTTTGTTAATGGAAGCAATATAGTTTTTGTAAAAGATGTGATAGTATTTTCCTGTTTAAACCATATTGCCGGATGGGATAACTATAATAATATAGGTATTATATAGAAGTAATTTTAATTAAAGTTAAGTTATCAATCAGATATTTTCTAAACTAGTCAAAATCTATTTATTTATAATTGTATAAAAAATGGATTATGGGAAAATATGATTAAACATGCTAAATAGGCAATAATTTCATATTATATTTGACACATTTGCCTATTTAAATTAAAAATTTTAGTAATACAATTTTAGTTTTCAAATTAATTGTCTTCACATAACATAATTTTCACTTATTACTTATTTTATATTATTTTATATTCAATTCATCAGCTTTTACACTCTACTTTATCCTTCAGTTAATATAATTTATTTTCTTTAAATTCTTATTAATTCAATAACTTGTGTCGCTCGGCTCAGGAAACTGCGAAGAACTGCAAGAGAAAGTAAGAGAATTTTCCGATTTGTACATCTAATGAATTGGCCACAAATGATGTATTTATAAAGGATATATTACGCTTGTAAATGGCTGTAATGCATACTCGATTGCATTATGCGGTGCCAACGCATTTAATGTCTAATTCTAATTCGATTACGAAATTTGACTCCGCTAATTGGGTCAATGGAAGCAAGGATTCGCACTTTGGCACCTCTCAAATGTATTTTTCTCTGTTCTCAAGTCAAGGTTGTTGTGGAGTGAAACTTCTGAGCGCTGCCATTGGCTCATTGTTTGGTTGGCGCTGCTAATGACGCCCTCTGGCGACGAGACGGCGGCGTTGTATAACATTGTTGCCCATGATCGTCGCAAGTGCAAGCGAGTCAGCAATAGGTTGGCGTGTTGCGATTGGTCCGCGTGTTACTACCTGCCACGATGGCTGACATCTTTTGGTGCGGCTGCGGCAGCGGCTGCTATTGCTGCTGCTGCCTTTCGACGTCTTCACAGAAAGGCAACGATCTTGCACAGCGTTGGTGTGCTCAAGTCAGTACGGCATCGACTGCGCAACGAGTCAGACGCATCAACGCCTAACGTCGTGACTTGAAAAAAAAAGCAAAGCAAAAAGACAAAACAAAATATATAGAAGTTTACCGCTATCTCTGGTAAATGCGTTCGCCAATCGCACTTGCAAGCGAGTAACCGTTTTTGTGGCTATCGATAAGCATTGTGACGATTATTGCGAATTGTGCGTGAAATCGAAATTGAAATCGAAACTGAGATTGAAAAAATTTGACTGCAAATTCGCCGTGGCCGTTAAAAGTCGAGCTGGTAGAGCTTTTTCGCGACTTTTTCTGTGGCTGTGAACTATGACTGTTACCGCTTTCGCCGCCGCCATGCACAGACCCTTCTTCAATGGATATTCAGCCATGCAAGGTAAGTCATTAGGCGAGTCGCACGACCTTCGCCTTGATTGCTTTTCCTCTTCCGGGAAAGTCAATTGTACGAGGTGTCGTAAATCAAGTGCCATCGGCACACGATCTCTCTTCCTCTCTTCCTCTCTCTCTCTCTCTCTCACTCTCTGGCTCTCTTTCTACCTGGCAAATAGGAAGCGAAACATTTAACTAACTTTCTATTCTTGATTTCCTTTTTATTTTTATTTGGCTTACAGAAATGAACAGCGGCCAAGGACGTGTAAATCAGCTGGGAGGAATGTTCATCAACGGCCGCCCGTTGCCTAATAATATACGCTTAAAGATCGTCAATATGGCCGGCGAGGGCATACGTCCGTGCGTCATCTCTCGACAGCTACGCGTCTCACATGGCTGTGTCTCCAAGATTCTGAATCGTTATCAGGAAACTGGATCCATTCGACCGGGCGTTATTGGGGGCTCGAAGCCGCGCATTGCCACGCCCGAAATCGAGAATCGCATCGAAGAGTACAAGCGCACCAATCCGGGCATGTTCTCGTGGGAGATACGTGAAAAGCTGATCCGCGAGGGCTTCTGCGATCGCAGCATGGTGCCGTCCGTGTCAGCCATATCGCGCTTGGTGCGTGGTCGCGATGCGCCCGTTGAGGCGGGAGCCGCCAAGCCCTCGTCTAACTCGAGCAGCTCTGATCAGTGCGGCTCGAACTCTACGCACAACAAAGCCTCCGACGACGAGGTCTCCGACTGCGAAAGCGAACCGGGCATTGCCCTGAAGCGCAAGCAGCGTCGCTGCCGCACCACCTTCTCGGCCGCCCAGCTGGAGGAGCTGGAGCGTGCCTTTGAGCGCACCCAATACCCGGACATCTTCACGCGCGAGGAGCTGGCTCAGCGCACCAACCTGACCGAGGCACGCATCCAGGTGTGGTTCAGCAATCGACGCGCTCGCCTGCGCAAGCAACACAACTCGGTAACCGGTTCGGGCAGCAGCAGCGCCACGCCCACAACGTCCATGCCAAGCAGCAGCAACAGCGCCCACTTGTCCCCACTGGCCATGATGAGCATGCCGCCGGCAATGGAAGCCGCAGCCTCCATCTATCAGCATTCGTACGACTTCTACAGCAATCCCACCAATCCGAGCAGCAGCCACGGCACCAGCCTATCGCCGCTCTGCAGCACCTTGTCGCCATTGACCACGGCCAATACGCCGCCGCATCATCATCAGTTCTACAATACGGCCAGCTACATTATGCCCAGCTCGACGACCAACAGTGTCGAGCCGACGCACTATGAATCCCAATTGGGCTCCGTTTACAGCACTGAATCTGAGCCGCATCAGACAATGCCACGTAATCCGAGTCCCAACGAGTCCATCTCCTCCAATTTTGGCCAGCTGCCGCCCACGCCCAACAGTCTGTCCGCCGCCGTCGTCATGTCCAACGATGCAACTCCAACGTCGCTGACCAACGTTAGTGGCGGCAGCGAGGAGCTGACGGCGGCCCTCAAAGTGGAGGCAGCCGATCTGGCGGCCAGTGTGACCAGCGGTGTGCAGCCGCAGCTGTACAGCAGCTGGACGAACAGTGGCAACATGCAGAGCATGCGACCGAATGCGCCGCTCTCACCGGAGGACTCACTCAACTCGACCAGCTCGACGAGCAACATCCTGGACGTATCTGTTTCAGCCGCTGCTGCTGCGGCCCACCAGATGTTCCATCCCTATCAGCACACGGCTGCAGCTGCTGCTGCCCAATATGCGCCGTATCCGACGAATACGACGCACACGCACACGCACGCCCACTCGCACACGCCGCACCATCCCGCCCACCATGGGCATCCGCATGCAGCGCATCCGCATCCCCATGCGCCGCATGCCCAATACGGAGCACCGCATTATCCGCCCAACTCGTCGGCGCACTTCATGCCGCAAAACTTCAATGCGGCCGCCGCAGCTGCTGCTGCCTTCTCCTCGCCCAGCAAGATGAACTATTCAACGATGCCGCCGCAGCCGTTCTACTCCTGGTACTGAGAGTGGGTAGAAGGAATGGGCGGCGGAGGGAGCCAGATCCTGAGCTAAAACCGTTGACATCGCCAAAGATTCATGTACACTAACCGGGACACGCTTCCACAATTCAATCTCTAAGCATTTACCAACATATTTTCTTTGTAGTCCTAAGTTCTTAGTCCATAAGCTGCGTAAATATATTTTAATTTATATAAATGCCTCGGGCGATTTTTAATTGGCCTCGGGCTAATCCCTGGAACTGGCTGCGGCCATTCAGTAGCGCTCAGACCTTGACACGCTTCTGTTGCCAGCGGGAGTTTTTTGGGAAAATCTCGACGAAATCTGCGCACATTAGGGCCTTTAAGTAGCGTCTCTCGCCAAGATTTCAACAAACTCTACGGGGACACTCGCTATGGCCAGCCTGCTGTGAGCCCAGCATCGGTTTAGGCCAGGCCGAAAGGCGCACGACTTATGTGCTCAAAACAACGTGCCCTAACGTCGGTATATAAACAGAGATTTTCCCATTTATTTATTGTAAGCATCTTGAAGTTATAATATAAATAATAAAGCTGTAAATCGATAAGTATCGATAAGTCAATTGGATATTTTCTATACAGTCAGCTACTGATTTTTTGCCTATTCATGCTGCAAAAACGTTTAAGGTTCAATTCGATATTTATCGTTTATATACATTTTTTTCTTGTCTTTGTTGATCAATTGATAAGAAAATAATTTTTTGTTTTGTAAATAAATTTTACAAATTCAAATCTTAAGCCCTTATCATAATTCTAGCTTTCTATCAATGTACAAAAGCAACTTTTATAAATTTTTTTTCAGTAAATTCGATTTTGTATACAAATTTGATATATCCAAGCTTCAAGCCTTAATAACAATTCTTTTTATATCAATGGGGAAAAGCGATTTTATCTATTTCATAAATTTTGCTTCTTCTTTTTGATCATTTGATAAACAAATTCTATTTTATATAGAAATGCTTCCAAGCTTACCGTATCATAATTCTTAAGTTCTAATATCAATGCGGAAGAGCGATATTTATCGACAAAGTCTAAATATTTATATATATATATATATTAAAAAATTTTAATAACCCCAGCTGCAAGATATTCTTAGCATTTTTCTATAAACCCTTACATAATAATACATAAATCATTCTAACCTTTACCCTTCTTCTTTATAATTAAGAAATGGGTAAGTAAAAATTTCCCAAAAACTTCTCAATTGGGCGTCTTGCGGAAGTATCGCTTTGCCTTGTCGAATGGCCATCGGCAATTGACCCAGTAACTCCAACCAAGGTGTTAATGGCCCATCAATTCTATCGAACTGGCTAATGGCTAATTGCCCTATTTCGAGAGCCAACAGTTTACCTCAAATTCACACCTCGATTGCGAGCATTATCCTGTCGCAGCAGCTAGGACGCATCCAGCTCAACACCTAACTACGTGCGCAATTAATGAAGTCAGCCTCGTCGTCGAGTCGTAGACAGCTCAGACAAGCCCCGATCCTGTTTCCCGAGTATCTCAGTTGCATATTATTTTAATCTAGTTTTTCAACTTGAAAAATGTTTATCCTAATCGTGTTTTCTTTCTCCCTCTCTCGCTTGTCCGCTCTCTGGGCAGACAAAGTAAATATTGACTTTAGAATCGATTTAGAATTGACCTCTTCCAGGTACCCAACACGTTTTTGCACAAATTGCACAAAATCTATATAAAACTTTAGATTTGTTTCGAGATTTTGGTTTTGTTTTTCTTTTGGCCAATATTTTGCACAGTCCAAAAGTGGTACATTCGGGTAAGGCGTATTTAAGGTAATTGTTTCCCATAGATAATTAAGATAAAACTCTTGTTGTAGATCAATAATCAGAGTCTTCTGTTGAAAACTATTTTGTCATGTCATATTTCAGTTACTTTAACTAAATTGTTTACTATGCTATTATTTCTGCTACTATTCTACCTTCTACTACTACTTAATATTCAAGCTACTATTTCTGCTACTATTTTATCTGCTTCTACCAAATCTACTTTACTATATCCACTACTATTTTTTTTCTTTTTTATCTGCTTTTAATATTTATTATTATATTACTATCTCATCGAGTACTAATACTATCTATAATATCTGCAGCGAATCAATATCCAAATATTATCAAAGCATATCAAATAATAAATATCACAAGATCATTAAGTGCTTAATTTTGATTTTTTCCTCATGTAATATATTATTTATATACTTTTTATATTATTAAATATTTTTATATATTTTAATATTTTTATATGTTTCTCATACCATTTTGAGTGCATAGAAGAAAACGCATTTTATTTTATTTTTATTTTTTTGTCCAAATTACGAAGCATATCTAATGCCAATTTAATAGCACCTCGCATTTCTTCCTCTCGCCATCTCCAGCCAGGCTAATAATGCAGCAAGCTCGATAAGTCTTAACTTTAATTAAAATTTGATCAACAGACCACAAATTCCCCTTTTACGCATACCTATATAAACCAGAAAATATTGAGATGCAGAAGCACGGTAGCTGGGAGCGAAATGTATTTTGTGTAAATGCTACAAATCTTAAATACTACGCATTAATTTTCGGTAGCGAAAAGGCATTACAACCAATTCCCCGAGTCGAAGTTCGTAAGCTCAATGCTGGCTGGACTTGAACCCAACAGCGGAGTCAGAGTCGAGTCAGAGTCGGAGTCGAGTCTCTCGACTAATGAACTTTCGGAGCGGACGAGCGCGACTTGAGCTCTACGAGGATCAGGGGCGGAGGCTGGCTGCTCACTTCACTTGACTTGATTAATGGACCGACGAAGTGTTGAACATCAAAGGTAGGAAAATAGTAATTTACAATATATCCACAGCGACGAAGCCAAAGATGAGCTATAAATTTAATTTATTATGCCCTAACTGAAGGTATACGAGTCAATCGATTAATATAAGAAAGTATAAAATATAAACTATAAATTATAAAATATAAAATATAAAATATAAAATGTAAAATATAAAATATAAAATATAAAATATAAAATATAAAATATAAAATATAAAATATAAAATATAAAATATAAAATATAAAATATAAAATATAAAATATAAAATATAAATCATAAGTCATAAAATATAATATAGAAAATATAAAATATAAAATATAAAATATAAAATATAAATCATAAGTCATAAAATATAATATAGAAAATATAATATATTTAATAAAGAAGCTTAAAAATATATTAAATACAACGTTTTATCAGTAAGGGTATTCCGTATTCAACATCAATAATAAATAACTCAATTTCGTTAGATTTGTTATTATTTAGACATAATTATAAATGGTTAGCCAAAGATCAGACGGATACCTGATGCAATGAAAGCGCTGATGGCCCAGTAATAACCTCGATTGCTCGTCGAGCTGGCTGTATCAGGCGTTGCCTGGGCCATAAGAAGCGCAAAACCTCAAAATATTTACAGGGTCGTTGCGAGAGTCAAGCGGGACTATCCCAAATATTTGTGCGAATAAACTGCAAGTTCCAGGAGGCAGGAGTCGGGACTCGAGACTAAGTGTTCAGGTTGGCGAAAGGATTTGCCCGGGACAGACAAGCAGCATAAACACTGGCCGAGGATTAAGGCCTTTCGGAAATAATCCTTTGCTGCCAGGAAGCGAGAAGCGCAGGCAGCAACGAGACTTCGACTCATTTTACGATGGCATCATAAACTTTTATATGCCATCCATTCTTTTGCGTCCTGGCTGAGGACGAAGCGCATGCGCAGCTCGGACATGAACCCCTTTTGTGGGTCAACAGGCAAGAGTTAAGCATAGAAAGACTTAGCTTTCAGCTCGAGCACTCGAAACGAAGTCAAAGTCAGGTAGAGCAGCAGCATCCCGTCCTCGCAGGCAGCCTGAGAACGATTCGCTCGCAAGGGCCGATAATCCTTGCTAATGAGGTGTTTGCTGCAACTGCAGACGGAGTGCAACACCTAAGGCTGCCTGCGAAGTCCGTAAGTCAAGGATAATCGAGGATAATAGTCAAAAGTCTTAGCTGAATGAATCCGTATATAATATATTGACTACTCTAGATACCTGATTATTAGTATAACATAAAGTTATTAGAGTTAGTGATATACCAGCTTAGCCTGATTATAAGAGACTTAGTTAGTATTTTACACGATGATAGTAAAAGAGACGCAAGGTTGATAAAAGAGCAAATTAGTCAGAACAATAATAAAGAAACAAAAAAATGCACAGGCTATAAATATGTTAGTTTAGACTTAAATAATTATCTAGATACATATATAAGTATTCCTTTTAATTATTGTTTATAGTAAATCTGCCGCAGATAGATTTAAATTTTATGTTTGATCTTAGTTGAATCTATCGTCGCATAGAGCACATTCTAGTTGGGCTTAATTTAAGATAGTACTAAGAGATAAAGATAAAGTTGATTGCACGATATCATTGACGCCTGAGGCTCAAATCTTGCTCTGAAATATTTCAAATAAAATTTCTTTTTGTATATTAATATATGATATATTATATATATTAAAATAAATAATATATTAAATTAAATAGTATATTAAATTAAATAGTAAGCTAATTATTTATTTTTTAAATTAAAAAATAAAATAAAATAAATAAATAAAAATAAAATCAATTTTTAAGTATTTTTCGAATTACGTATTATATAAAAATGTTTGAAATTGTATCATATATAATGTTAGTTAATTAATGTAAATAAAAAATAAAAAAATTAAATATATATATAAAAATATTTAATATTTTTCGGAAAATCTATTATTATGAAGTTATACATATAGTTGATATATAGTATATAAAATATTTAGATTTGTATCATATATAATAATATGTAGTATTATATTGATTGAGTGTAAATATTTTTCGTTATTAATATTATATATTTGTTATATTGTAAATTTTATATATAATTATTATACTTATACTTTTTCGTTATTTATATTACATATTTATGATATATTATTTAAAATTATTTAGATTTAAATCATATATAATTAATATATGTTTTTTTTTTTTTAATTTATTTTATATATTTCTTATACATTAAATACACATATTTAGATAGTATAATAAATAATTTTATTTAATTAATATGTTGGGTGTACAAATATTTTATTTTATTTTATTTGCACTATATTTTGTATGTATTATATAATTTGTATCTATTATATATATTTTTTATTTAATATAAACATTTGGATATATTATTTCATCATTATATATTTCATCGCCTTCTCATATATATAGTTCATACTTTCTGTAGACAACTAATCGAAGGCATTTGAATGGCTCACGCTAGGACACATCGCCTAATCAATGTCTATTGGCAAACATTTTGGTTTGGTCTGTCACGACGAACTACTGTCTGGCTGTTCAGTTGCTCAGTTGTGCTGTCAGCGTCCTCGTTCGTCCTGCTCGTCCTGTTTCGTGTTGCTGTCCCACTGACAGTCGAGTCAGCGCATGCTGTTAGCTCACACAAATTGATTTGTCAAATTGAGGCGCACAAGGACATTGCGATCATTAACGATGATTGCAGGACATGCCGAACGTAGGTCGAAGGTCGTTGCGCAGTTGGACCAGGAGACGGCAAACTGAAAACTGCAAACTGCAAACTAGAAAAACTGAGCATTGTCAACACTTTGTAGAGATGTAGATGCTACCACCAACTGTTTCTGTTTCGCGATCCTCCTGCCAGTTGGAGTTTTATTAATAAACACATAGCATAGCAGACGTGAGAGAGCGAGAGACTGAGCGAGAGAGAGAGAGACAGATGCTTTTGATCTTGCAAAATAGTCGTAATCGATTTGGAATGCTTGGCGGGACCTTCTGCTGACTGTATTTATAGCTCACCTCTCGGTTAGCAACTTGTCAGCTTCCTTTTGGCAAGCTGCACTCAGCAAGTGTCTTCTGTTTGGACCACAAAACCAAACTGAGCAAATTTACGCCGAGACTCTGGAACGGTTACGCTATTTTAGAGCACCAAATTATAGATGGATATCTATGCAGTGTGTATCATGCACGGCTAATGGATTGCTAAATGCTAACTTTAACTATCCTAATCCTAACTGCACATCTACGAAAGTCATTTCAACTAACTCAAACTAATTAACTAACTGAGTTGCGTCCACATGCCGACAGGTGGCGCCCAACCCCCGCATTTGAATTGCGTTACGGCCCGGGCTTATGCCATCTAATACAATAAATGGACAATGCTAATGCGCTCACCTGTGCCCAACTGACATTATTATTAATGACAAATAGTCCGAAAGCCGTCGGCCGTCGGACGTCGGACGTCTGAAGGGCAATCAACGGAGAACAATGGGCATATTATTTTCGATTTTCGATATATGAAAAAGAAAACTTAGACATCTTATCGCCAGGGCGCTACCTAGCCGTTGTTGTTGCTGCTGCTGCTGCTGCTGCAGCATATTAATATTAATGGTTTGTTATTATATGACCTGGTGCCTCAGTACTGCCACAGCTAGACCTACAGTCCAGTCTCCAGTCTCGAGTCTCGAGCTCCTTTTGGGTTTGCCGTGGGCTTTGTTCACGCCGCGATTGCTTCACTGCACTGACGCCTGGCGTGACGATTTTAATTTTTTTTATTATTATTATGTAGATTGCCGCACGGGGAGCTTGCAGAGGAGCTGCCATAAAAAGCGAGAAACAGAGTCGGAGAGAGCGAGTGAGAGAGAGGGAGAGAGAGAGCCATAGTATTTGGCAATGCGACTTTGTTTTTCTCCGCTGTCGGTGCATTGTTATTTATACACTGTTTGCCATATGAATTGAGAGTAAATAGAGTTTTATATAATAAGCGTATATTTATATATTTTTCTTTGTGCACATTTTGTAGCTGTTTTTCTTTGCATCTCGGAACATTTTTTTTTTGTTAGATTTATAGTTTTTCAGTCACAGCTGCCTAATATTTTTTTACAGAGTATTATGCAGTCGCAAAGCTCTAGTTTTTGCTGTTTTTCTCCATATTTATGGCAGCGAACGTAATTAGTCGCACGCTTCGTGGGCAGCGCCACCTAGCGGCTGGCGGAGAGTAACGAACGGCATTGCCCGACATTCCGCGAAGGCAGGGCCCAAACTAACAGCTAATGAAGCCCCCTTCACGGTATGCGCCCACCACCAACAACAACAACAACAACAACAACAACTATAACTGCGACAAAGTAGACCTGGCCTCAGCCGCACTAGCAGCAGGCTTCAAGCCGACTTCATGGACGCGTGCAAATTCCTTCGAAAAGAAAAGAAAGGAGTTGAAAGTTTTTTTTTTGATTTGTTTTTGCTTTATCTGCATTTGGCTCGCAATTTACGTACTTTGCGTTTATTTTGTTTATTTTACAGCCAACTAAATGCGGCATGTGGCACGTTTAGCGTTTAATACAAATACATAAACCCATATAAGAAGTGTAACATACACATGTATATGTATGTATATAAAGTAGCTGTTTGCATAGCTCATGTTCGAGGAAATTAAGTTTGACTTGAAGAAGTTTTTTCAATGGAACTGATTGAGCACATTTAAACATGACATATTAAATGGTATAAGATTGTGTGTGTTTAAGAGAAAATATTGGGAGAAAGATTGGGAAAGGGCGAGAGAGGCAAATAGATGGCAAAGAGAGGGGGAGAGACAGGAGAGACAGGTAGAAAAATAAAGAAAAAAAGAGAGAATAAGAGAGAGAGAAAAAGAGAGGGAAAAAATAGATAGAGAAACGGAGAGAGAAAAATTTAAAAGACTGAGAAAATAGTAAGAGGGAGAGAGAAAGAGCGAGAATAAGCAAGAGAAAGGGAGAGAAAAGTCTAGAGATACAGAGAAAGATAGAGAGAGTGAAAAAGAGAAATAGTTAGTGGATAGATAGATAGAGAGAGAAAAAGATATCTAGGCAGAGAGAGAGAGAGAGAAAGAAGGAATGAAGAGAGAGAGAGAAAAATAAATTTATAGAGAGAGAGAAAGAAAGAGATAGAGACAGAGAGAAAGAAAGAGAGAGAGAGATAGAGAGAGACAGAGGCAGAAAGATAGAGAAAGAGTAAGAGACGACAGTCAAAGTTCATTAGTATCTTCAGAAGTACCAGGCGAACATAAATGAGTAATAGGGCGCGAAATTCTAGTTAAAATTAAGTAAACAATGAGTTAACATTGAATTGAGATGAGTGAGATGAGTGATTGAGTGAGATGTTAATAAACTTGAACAATTACGTTGCATACTTTTAGGCATGCTATGAAATAAAATGGATTTTTCAATATAAATTCATCTTACTGCTCGTTTCTGTTCGCCTGGTACTTCTGAAAATATTTCATTGCAATTTGAGAATTCGGAACTTGAAAGTCCGCAGCCGCCGCCTCGTAAGGTAACTAAATGTTAAAATTAAACAAAAAGTACCAGGTTCATGCCTAAAAGTATGCAATCTAATTGTTCATGCTAATTAACATCTCACTCTATCTCACTCTCACTTTCAAGGTCAACCCAATTTTAACTCAGTTTTAATAAAATTTTCGCGACCTACTACTCATTTATGTTCGCCTGGTATTTTATCGCAATTTCGATGCCGTTTGAGCTAAAATATTTTTTATTTACATTTTTTTTTATTTGCATCGAAATTTAAGCGGCTTTGCTGAAATGGATCTCTGCTCGAAATGCACAAAAATCTTACCTTTGTAATAGCTGATTCTGTAATTTTATAGTTTCCCCGGAGTTACTACTCCAAGATTTGTTTCAACTGTAAGCTTTTAACCAGTTCGATATCATTGGCATGGTATAACCAATGATTATGAGTCAACTGGAAGCTCTTGCATGTCTGGCTTAACAGGACTATATCTTTGTTATGACAGAATCAAGGATATTTGGTAGTCACTGGAAACCAGCTCGCCTGTATTGTTTCTTTTCACGTCTGCAGCAAATCGAATCGTGATAATTCTTGACTAGCAGATATGTATATGAATTAGCGAGTTGTTTAAGTGTTCAAATTGCGTTTGAGAATTTTAATTAATTAATTAATTAAAAGCTCAGCTAAATGTAGCTGCATTTTAATGCATTAATGTCTGAGTTGACTTTGCTACGTTTTTATTTTCATTTTAATTTATTTTCTAATTTTGCACTTTTCAGTTCTTATTCCATTGAAAGTAAGAAAACAGCGTATAATGGTTTTATTTATATGTATGGCAGAAGGAGGTGTATCACACCTCATCAAGTATATTTTACTTATATTGTCTTGTATTTATTAACCATGTTGTAAACATGAGTAACTCTGTATAAATAAAAACTAAGATCGGATGGGGTTAGGGTATCTCCTAGGGCAACCCCGACTAGAGTTTTACTTGTTTGAATTTAAGGTAGAAATAAAGAGATGGAGAAATAAAGAAATGGAGAGATGAGATCGAGAGAGGGAGATAGAGACAAAAGGCATAGCGATTTCATATATTAGAAGTAGTGTTTTTAATATAAGATAAATATAGAGAGATAGATAAAAAGCGATAAAGAGAAGTAGACAGAGAGAGAGAGATAGATAAAGAGAAATAGAGAGAAACAGCGTAAGAGAAAGGCATAGCGATTTTATAAATCGGAAATAATGGTTTTAATTCAAGTTGAGTTTTGCGAACAGATTTCTGTTTCTTTATACAATTGCAAACATATTATATATATATATATATACCTATCTATATCTAGGTTATACTTAGACTTATCTATACATATAAGATATAGTAATATATAGTTAATAGTTATATAGTTCTACATTTTAGGCACATCTAGATCCCGCTTCTCCATAAAATCTAGAGTTTCGATGCATTCTTATTTAACTGAAAATTATCTTGAGTTCATTTTGGTCTTTTATTTTTTTTTTTTGCTCAAATAAAATATATACAAAATATACAGAGACGAGTTTCACTAGAAATTAATTCAAAATATGGCGGAACGACAACGACGTAGCGCGACTTTGTCCACAACGGCGCGGTGCACGCCATAGCCGTGCCACAGCGTATCCGGCGGCTTGTTCCAGCTGATGAAGTACGTCTTATGGACGGCGGCGAGGGGCGGGTTCCGGCGCTGTAGAAGCCGTCGGCGGAAGGGCCAGAGGAACCAGTGAAGTGGACCACGATTGATGGGATGTTGCGGAACAGCAGCTGAAGGGGAAATATGCAGCGTCTCTAGCTGAAGCGGCGGCACCGACTGTTCCACCGAATCCTCTCTAGCTGCGACCGAATCCTTTCTAGCTGTGTGAGCTGGCAACGAAATGGCCCGCACCTGCTGCTTACTGTGGATGGGTATAATGCGGGTGCTGGAATTGAAGACCTCAACATCGTCGTCAACGTGGCCAATCCAAGGCTTATAGCCCAACGGTTCGGGTTCCTCCAGCTCCTCGAGAATCGGCGAAACGCGATTGCTGCGGTTGCACCTGAAGCAGCGAGGCAAACGGGAGCTGAGCTTCCGTTGCAGCACGGACTGAGAGCGTTGCTCCTGCTGCAACTTCTGCCCCTGCTCCTGCTCCTGCTCCTGCTGTGGCATCTTGACCAGTATGAAGTGATCGTTGAGCAAGCAGACATCCGAGACCTTATCGCACTTCTGCTGCTCGCCAAAGAACGAATCCAGGTCAGTGCTCTGCGGATAGATGCGATAGTCCTCGCGATGCAGTGCCAGAAGCTGATGTCGCTGCAGCGCGAAGAGGCTGCCACGTTGCTGCGTTTGAGTGAAGCTGCCCAGCTGCTGGTCGACACATCTCACCTGCTGCAACTGCTGCTCGACAACGGCCTGTGTGCTGCGGCAAATACCTCGGCTCTTCATATAACTCCACTTACCATAGCGCTGCTCGAAGATTCTGGCAAAGATTTGGGCGCTTTTTCGATTGCATGCCGGTCGCTGCTGAGGCATCAGTGCCGTGGACAACGACATTCTGATACATCCAAAAATAGTTCGAATGAATTCCTAGAGCAAAAGATTACAAATCAGTTCAATATCAAAGACAGTTAATGCGTAGCAATTAATCGGCAGTAGGTTCGACGAGGAAAAGTATTTAGAATACCCTGTAATTAGCATTGCAATCAAATTGTAATGATAAATATATATAAGTCATGCAACAAATTTTTAATATAATAAAATACCCTGTAAAAAACTATGCATGATCACTGGGTAACATTGCAAGCAACTGGTAAAAATCCCAAATAAATACATCAGCTTAACTGCAATGTTACACACAGTTGTAATATTCCCTGTAATAATACCGTGCCATAATCTTTTTTGAGCAGTGGTTGATCTATGACTAAGCCAATATCCCAATATCTCTATAATATCCCTGTAATAGTCCCTATAATAGTCCCTGTAATAATCTTTGTTGAGCTGTGACTCAACTATGACAGACTCAATATCTGTATATCAATATTATATTATATACAATTCAATAATTCGTTTTTGAGTTGCATTTTTACTTCATTTTATAAAAAAACAAGAATTGGAATTTTATTGTGAGCCAGTTCTTTTATTCTGTTGACTGTTGCACGCGTGTGAAAATGCATTATTTATAAATTGGGCTCGCAACGTAATTGAATATCCAAAACGTAAGTGAAATCGTTTTTAGTGGCATAGAGAATAAAGTACTTTTCCGGCACACGCCCCTTTATCACCTCCCATACATACATATATGTATATTATCTATGAGGCCAGCACACGTTTATCCTTTCGACTTTTGACTCGGCAATTTTTATTTGAGGGTCAGACTGCAGACTGCAGACTGCAGACTGCGGGCGCCAAGAAATAAAAGCCAAGGCGAAAAGGCGACATGAGTTGCTTCCGCGTCATCCAATGCCAACGGCAACAACAACAATAACAGTTACAATAATAACAATAAAAAATGTATTTGATGCGGCACTGGCAACACGAAAGTTTTATTTATTATTTTGACAGGTAAACAAATCACGAGCTCAACACAAGCACAAACGCAAAAGCCGCAAGCACACTAACACACACACACACTCACACTAATACACATGCAGCTGTATTGTGCGCTTACATTTTGCTCGTTCTGCCTGCCTTTCTGTTTCGTATATGCCGTTAGTTTAACTCACGCGTTGCTCGCCGCTTGGCATACCAAAGACAACTGAGGCCGACTTTTAGGCAGCGCTGCTCGCGCTGTCAGCTTACACGACGTATCACGTCACGTAACGTAACGCAAGCGCAACGGCTGCTGCTGCTGTTGTTAGCGCATTTGCATTTAGCCTGTGTCTGTTGCTGTTGCTGAAATAACACAATTGACAATTAAAAAGACAAACAATCGAATGCACACATGCATGCGTGATTCCGTGTGTATGTGTGTGTGTGCGCACATTAAAGGAACATTTCGAATGCATTTAGTGGAGTTGGCATTGTTAATGTGTTAATAGAACAAATAAACATGCATATGTACATAAAGTCAAGGTCATCAAATCCATACGCTAGGCATGTACTTTATATACGTATAAATGTATCTTTCTAAGGTTGTTGCCTAGTCAATTTTTAGCTGCCATAAAGAAGTAGTTATAGGCGGGGTTAAAGGGTTACAATAAAATTCGGATTGTGCATGAAAAAAGCCAAAAGGTTTTATATTTTATATACAAAAATAAATAAATAAGTTAACTTTACTTAAAAATTATAAATAAATGTTTAATAATCTGACAAAAAAAAAATATATTTATAAGAATAAAATAAACTGAATTTTTATAAATTATAAATAAATACTAATACCTGGTTTGTTGACTACACATTTTAAAAGTAATTCTGCATTTTATATTTTTTTGTCTATTATATTTAAGAATGAATATATATATATTTTTTTTTGTAGCCATAAATACATTTTGTACAATTTTCTGTATTTTTTCTAAATTTTATATATATTTGTTTAGATTGTTAGATTTTAAAATATATTTTTTCTATTTTCAATTCTTTTTTCTCAATTTTTAATTCTTATTCTTATTTATTTATTTATTTTTTTTTAATTTTTAATTGTTCTTTTTAATTTTGTTTAATCAACATCAAGACTATTTTTAATTTCTTTATCTATTTGACTATTCGATGCATTAGCTATGCGAAACTCTTCAATTATTTTCAACTTTAATATATTTGAGTCAATCAAGCGCTCCCATATTTCCCACTTGCACCTCAAACTCCAGCTGATAATCGAGTTTGTTTTTGTCATTATTATTGATTCTTAATGCACGCAAATAGTAATATGGCACTGCAGACACACAGCTCAATATATGCATGTGGGGCAATAATAAGCGATGGGGCGGGCCATAAAACCCGAGCATTAATGTCCATTTGGTTAATGGGAATATAGAATAGTCAGTGAGAGAGGGTTGTAGTCGCGCTGTGCTTCTGATTGAATCAGGTGGAACTGAACAGGGAAAAAAAAGGAAAAAATAAGAATGTTACACTGACTGCAATCGACTGCCTAATACTCGCTCACGAATACCATTGAACTTGGACTCAAAATGACCGAACATTAAATATAGCTATAATTATAGAGAAGCTCAAGTTAATTAATTATCAGCCTTAGCAATTATTGTCTAAATAGAAACTTCAACGAAACCAATATGCTCTCTCGCTTCATTTCACTAACGAGCATTGAACAGGGAACAAGTCAATGTTGACTTTGATTTGTGGCAAACAAAGCAACGCAACTGATTTGACGATTTTCGTAAAAGTCACGAAAAGTTCAATATTTGATTTATGTATAGATACAATTTCATACTTTAATGGGTTATTTTTAGCAGGACTGGGGCGTTGAGAAGGAACAATATGGAATTAATACAATTAGCGACTGAGAAGGTGTTGAGACAACAAAGGATTTTGAAAGGTGAAGACAAATTTTGAAGGATCGAAGGATCATGTTTTATATAACTTATGAGGCATATAAAAGGTAAGACCAATTAAAGGTGCTTAAATTAAAATCAAGTTTAGTGTGCCTCAAAGCCAAGTCGAGCAGCTGCCGAAAATTTATTACATATGCATATAAATATCAGAAGATATATAGGAGCAGTAGTTGGGACTTGTCTATTATTTCATTAACTTGATTTATTTAATTTATTAAAATTATTTTACTCTCGATTTCATTCTCTTACAGGAGAGCATTAGCATTTCCATTCATCTTCGAACTGATATGGAATATAGACCAAGAGCTGACCAAATAAATTGACATCAATTATGTGATGCGATGCGATGCGATGCGATCTTCGATCGCCGATGGGAGCTGCTCAATTAACGCGTGATCTGAGTCGTGCCAGAGGCCCTTAACTGACCTTCTCCACCAGTAGGAAAAAAAGGCATGAACTACACTTTCAGAACAATAAAACTGGTTATATCAGAGAGAAGAAAGAAAAAATATAAAAGACGAGCAAGAGAGATGATAAAAACTGCAGCCGGGAAGATGCGATACGCGGCGCAAAAGATCTGAGAAATTGCCCAACCCAAAGCCCCGCCCTAGCAATCGCCTCTTAAAGTTCATGTTTTATTTTGTTTAATATATATTTGTGCACTATATTAACAAGTCGGGGCATGCTGAACTTGAACTTGTGCCGCCAACTGTTGCCTCGTCATCGGTCATAATGAGCGACTAATAACAAACGACCCGACGACTTGGTTGCTTGGAAGGCGTTTTGTTATTCATTTTTGTTGGTCTGTTCGAAACGCTGCGAAAACGGTAAATCATGCAAAAGCAACGACAACAAAGATGGGCAAGTAAGTGTGGGAGTGATGGACTATGGAGATGCCCTATAAATGCTTGGAATTTGGGCCTACTAGTTGGCATTATAAGAATATTTAAATATTTGAATTTGCGCATATTTAACTGTGCTAGAGATGTATTGACTTTGGTCATGAAATCATAGGAGTATAGATGTGAGTATTAAAAAAAAAAAACTAAAAAACTGTATTAAAAATGTATTAATATAATACATAAATATCGTAAAATTCTCTTTTGCTTGATCGTTTGCCTTGAGCTGCATGAAGTCTACCTCGCCTTAAGGCAAATCCAGAATGTAAATATTACTGATAAGCTAATTAATTATTAAAATTACCTTTTAAATTAATAGAAATTGTTGAAAATTCATACTATTTACTAAGCAAATTTTCAAAAAAATAAAATAAATTCTATGTTTATCAAAAGATTTACTTAAATTGAAAATCTGAAAAAAAGCTAAGAAATATCTAGGGCAGCAAGTCACATACTCTCCATATTTTTCACACTATCCTGCGATGAGCACTTTTAATGGGCATTCGTGAGTTAAACGCGGCTTCATAATGAAGCTGCATATCAGCTTTTGTTTTAAACTTGCCAGCCGAAGGCCACAGTTCACAGCTCACAGCTCACAGCTTTGCTTTGGATCAACAAAAAAATATTTTTGTTTTGGAGCCATTTCTTGTCCTTGACTTGGAGCTCAGTTGTGTTTACCAAGGATTCACTACGCTATCTTTCGCTCGCTCGCTGGCTCGCTCGCTCTCTCCGCACACTTTTGCTCTCGCGCGGCTCAGTCAAGTTTTCGTTGACTTGTCGCGCGCGCAGCTCAAATCAGTTGGTGGCAAGCAGCGGAGCATTGCGGTTGCACAGCTGAAAGCGGCTTAAACAAAACACACGCCTCGAGTTGCATAACGGAAATCAACTAATTTCTTAGCGGCAAGTTGCAAGTAGTTCAACGAATTGTTAAAGCCCACCTCGCTGTACATTCAATTGCAAAATACTTTAGCCTATCTACCTCTCTATCCCTGCTTCTGTCTGTCTAAGACATTGCAACATGTTGTTGCCACAAAAAGAGAATCGCCTCAGTCGGTCGTTCGGTCTGAGCGGAAAAGCCGTTGCAGCATTTACATTTGTGCCTGTGTGTGTGTGCCACATTGTATTGCACGTAATTTTCATTTCGGCTAAAAAGGAAAGTGAAAATGTTGCTGCAGCTGGTTCACCTACGCCTGCCTACCTTTCCGCTCCCCTACCTTTCCGCTCTCCCATCTTCAACGAGCTTAGCTCATCGGTTCATTCCCAAAAGGTTGCGAATACGGAAGACAACTTTTGCCATAACATTTTGTGTCGTGAAGCATTGAAAGTAAAATGAATACAATAACAAATTGAAAACTTTTCATCTAATACTTGCAGCGAGAAGCCAAACTAATTTACCCAACAACATGATTGAGCGAGAAATTATACAGTAAGTGCGAAATGCTAAAAATACTAATGGATTGCAATAATTACTACAAATTGTGCATTAGCAAAAGCAACAACAGTCCCAATGAATGCATTGTCATCGACTTAATGCATATTTGTCAAAGTTCTAGCCCAACAACTAGGCCAAGTTTTATCGTCAACACTGACAGCGCTTCATTTATATATATGATACATGGCTAGAGCTGAGCTTATCAACATTAGCATAAGGCAAAAGTGCGTTGACCGCTTGAACATTGTGCGCTTAGCCGAAATGCACTTAAGGTCGCATGCAAATAGTTGTATTAAATCGTTTTGCAAGTACAAATTTCGTTAGATTCATTTTATTTCTTTATTGTTTTGCAAAAATTTGCTAAATTCATATCTGACTGTTAACTGGGAAAATTTGAGGAAATTTTACGCTGCTCATGGCAATTTTTCGGATTTTCGGTTCAAGTATTTGCTAATTGCTAACATATTCAAATTGTAGTGCAAAATGGTGTCAATTACTGGTGCTCGTATAATAGTATTATGTTAATGGACTTGCCGACATCTTTGGTCTATATACAAACATGAATTTTGATAGTCTTCTGTTTTCTTTTGTGCTCTTGCAAAATGCAACTACTTGCACATTTAACACATTTGTTTAATGCATTTATTAGTATAGGAAAGGTTAGTGGTTTGAGTATTTGCTAATTTATGCCCAGGAAGAAAAATTAGTTTTTGGCAGGTATATTAGCAAAATAGTGTCAATCATGAATGATACGTTAATTAAATTGCCGACGAGCTTGTATTGTTACAATTGTAAACAAATATTTGCAAACTGAATAGTAATTGCTACAGTTTAATGCACATCAAGAGGACTAAAGCCAAGATGAACATCTCAAAGGAAATTAGGTGATCTTAGGGAAAAATTATCAAGTTCTCAGGGAATTCAGCGCAATAATGGGAATTTATTGGTCATATCGATAAAATGACAGTTAATAGTTATTAACTGTTTAAAATCAGGGAAAATGTTGTCTTATACAGTTTATAATTTTTATATGTGAAAAAAAAAACAAACTAGCTTTTTTAAAAACATAAACAGGCTTAAGTATACAAATTTTTATATATATATATTAAAACGTGGCTCACTTCCTTAATCTCAGCACCACAACCGCATCGAAAAGAATGTTTTCATTCTTGCAGGATTTTCTGCAGTTTCTTGTACTTTTTATACGCATCCTAATGGAATTGATCACTGTATTGCTGCGAATGTTAATGCCCAGAAAATTAAAGGATATTAGCAAAGAAATTGTGCTGGTAATTAAGTTAAGCTATTATTCGTAATAAAATAATAATATTGATACACTCAGATAACTGGTACCGGACATGGGATTGGCCGAGAACTTGCCTTACACTATGCAGCCTGGGGTAGCACAGTGGTCTGTGTGGACATCGACGAGAAGAATAACATGGAAACTGTAAAGGAGGTGAAGCGCTTGGATCGTGGCGCCGTACACAGCTTTAGGTGAGTGCGAAGGCAGCCTGAGAATTTAAAATCAAAACGCTTTGATTTCATTGCAGCTGCGATGTTTCGAAACGCGATCAGGTTTTGGCGTTGGCTAAGCGTGTTCAAGCTGAAGTCGGCCCCGTCTCTGTTCTGGTCAATAATGTGGGCATTATGCCGACGCATCCCTTGCCCCAGCAGTCGGCCGAGGAGATACAACGCGTCTTCGATGTTAATGTATTTTCGCAGTTCTGGACAATACAAGCATTTTTCGATCAAATGAAAGAACAGGGAAAAGGCCATATAATCTCAATGTCGTCCATTGCCGGGTTGGTGGGTCTCTCGAACTTAGTTCCTTATTGCGCAACGAAATTCGCGGTGCGCGGCATGATGGAGGCACTGCATGAAGAGCTGCGCGAGGGACCCTATAAGGATCTGGTAAGCACATAATACATAAATACATCTTACATTATTTAATATATTTCAATTGTTTAGATACGAGTTACGACTATTTTTCCATATATGACCAATACGGGTCTTTGCAAGTATCCGAAAGTCAAGTTTCCCACTATTTTGGGTTTGCTGGATCCAAAGCAAGTGGCCAAGCGCATTGTGGAGGCGCATCGTTCTGATTGCCTGGAAGTGACGATACCCAGCTGTCTGATGTACATTAACAATTGGACTCGACTTTTGCCCAGCAGCTGTGGCATTATGCTAAAGGATTATATTGACAGTGGTGTGGAGTCTGATTTGAATTAATATTGTATCGTTTTGTCATAGAATATAAAGTGTTTTGGAATATTAAAAATATTACTGGCCATCTATGCAAGAGTTGCAAGTTAATTGCATTTAAATTAGCCGCCAATTAATCATTATAGTTATATATCGATATATAGCTGAGTGGAGAAGCAGGCAGATATCGAGTAGATCATTTTGCGATATCTATGTTCAAAAGCATTGACAATTTCATAGATTTAAATGAGCAACAATTATTGTTTCAACTGCGTTGTACTTATCGATATATATATATCGTTTAAAATGCTGGTCATACTCTTGTTTACATTATGCACAATAACAGCTGTCTGGCAGCACTCTCTTGTCAGCTGTAGTATGACAACAAAGAAAAATGGCTTGTGAAGTAAAAACATTTGGAAATATTTTAGATTTTCGGAAGGTACAAGAATACTTTGGACTTGGACATGGTAAAAATACACATATTAAGATCTAATATACACTTGATAATCGTTTGCCAATTGAAAATTAGACGACAATTGGCTTAACGGCATCAATTATGCCATGTCACCCACGGGTGAGACAATTGCATTGGCGCAGGGCGAAAAGCTGGCGTTTCTGACCACCTGCTGGAATAGTCGAGGAACTGAGAACAGTTATGCGCTGAGTTGGTGTAGCGAACTGGAGTTTCAGATTGTCACCAGTCTCATGTGTATGCCCATGCTGCGTGGCACAGACATCGAGTGGACTTGCGTGGCAGTCGGCTTGTCCTCTGGAATGGTTATATTCTATACGGATACGGGCGTAAAACTCTTCTCACAATGGTAAGCTATATAGAATCGTAATTTGTTTCACAATTAATCATGTGATATTGGCCGTTGTCAGCTGCCAGGAGGATCCAGTTCTGGGCATCAAGCTATTGTCGCCTCCGCGACACACAGAAGCTGATGCGTTGCTGTACATTATTTACGACAGCTGCATGTGCTTCATCAATGGCGAAGACATATTGCCCGTGCTCGCCAATTGTCGGCATAATATGGAGCGCGGCATCTACTCCTGCCCCGATGCGGTGCCCTTTCAAAAGTTCAAATTCAAGCGACAAAAGGAGAGCATCCTCAACGACGCCGTCATCTGCACGAATCAGCGTGCGCCCACCTATGACTACATTGTGCAGCAGAGTATTTCGAATGGGTATTACGCCCGGGTGCAGGCTACGCCCATGCGCAGCGCACAGGTCTTAGCTGCCGGAGCAGAGCCCTATTTAGGTTTCTTCGAAGCCGAGGAGGGCTACAAGATGGTGTCGCTCGGCGACGTGGCTAAGGATGTCATTGGCATGGCGTACAAAAATCTACTGGGCGGCCTCTTCCGGCGTACGCCCGCCACAACGCCCGAAACGCCAGAGGAGTTGCCGCTGCCCAGCAAGGAGGCGCCCATGCGCACGCGTTGTCGTCTCTACGATGGGAAACGTGATGGGCTCACATTGGTGCTGGCACCTGGCGGAAAATTGGCAGCCGTAACAGATAGCCTAGACCGTGTGATGCTTGTGGACACGCAGCAGGCGATTATACTGCGCGTATGGAAGGGATATCGAGATGCGCAGTGCGCCTTTGTGCCCATCAAGGAGCGTTCGGTGCGAGGCATTAAGACGCACAGGCGCAAGGCGCTCTTTTTGGTCATCTACGTGCCGCGTCTCGGCTGCCTGGACATTTGGGCGCTGCAGAACGGACCCAAGGTGGCCGCATTCAATGTCTGCAAGAGCGGCCAATTGATTTACAACAATCACAGCCCGTTGGGCGTGGCGGGCGTGCAGATGCGTCGAACGCCCAATTTGAACTATTGCCTGTTCCTCGATCCGAGCGATGGCAGCCTAAAGGAGGTGCACATACCATTCCACTATGCACTCAGCGAGACGAGCTCGCAAACATCGCGGGACATACACTCGCTGCGGCGCCTGCGCAATCAACTGCGCACGCTGAGCCACGCGGGCGAGGAGAGACAGGTGCAGATCGCTGGCATAGCCAAGCTGGCCGGCGAGCTGGAGACATTGGAGGTGCGACAGCAATGCCTGGAAATGTTGTTGAAGAGCAAGCGGCTGCAGCCCGAACTATTTCAAAGTATTGTGAATGCCTTTGAGCAGGCTGGTGGCGCGCTGGATCAGGAGGCCAACCAGGAGTTTCTACAGCAAATCGGCAACTACAAGCGCTTGACTGATCTTTACCTGACGCTGAGCCTGGCTAAAAGGCATTACGGCGATAGTATGCCGCCGCCCTTGGAGCTGCTAGAGCTCTCCGATGCGGACTTGGTAACCATCAATCAGCTGGTGATTCTACTGGAAAATCACAGCGAGCAGACGTCAGTACGCGAGGTCAGCTTTCAGCTGCAGGACGCACACCGAGTGGAGGACTTCGTCGACTTCTTGGGCATCTTCAACATCGACACGCCCAACTGTGTGACGCTGCTGCCGTCGAAGTCGGATAAATACGGCAGCGTCAGCAATGATTTATTTGGCAACATCTTCGCACAGACCCAATGCCTGGAGCAGTTCAAGCAGTGGGTAACCCAGGCGTGCATACCCAGCAAGGACCTGCTGACGCTCGTCATTTTCTATTGGCTCGACAAGCCGTTCAAGTACAGCAATTGGTAAGCCTGCTGCACAATGCTCCTGGCATATAATCCACTCTGGCTTACAATCCACTTGTTTCACCCACAGTGATGAGGTCGTTGAGGAAATGTCGCGCATCGCCTGCATTGTGCGCGCCATCTGCGAGCTGGCCGGCGATGGGATCAATGACTATGCCTACAACGCCATCTCGCCCTGGTGGCAGCAGGTGCGCGAGCTTCTGCTGGAGAGCAGGCAATTCTCTGGGCTGCTGGTGGCCATCGTCTGTCGCATGGTGGCCACGCAGCTGTGGCGTAGTCGGCGCGATGGCTCGTGCGATGAGAGCGCCACAGAGGATGATGAGCGCTGGGAGAGCATCTCGCATGATGAAGCACAATGGGGACTGCTCACTGGCAAGCTGGAGGATGTGGCCGTGCTAGGTGCGATATTAGGGTGAGCTCGCGCACAGCTTGTAATCAGCAAATGAAAAAGAATTCACTTCTCACTCCTCTGCAGTCAGTCCAAGACGTGCCGCAATCCCATTGGACCAGAGCTGCCGTACGAGCTGCCCGACTGCAGCTTGAAGAATATTTTAAACAGCGGCAAAGGCATTGTCTCGGAGCTGACGGCCAAGTGGTTGATTAGCTCGCGATTGCATCCATCGCTAATTGTGGAGATAACGCCGCCTGGCAACGAAACAGACGATGAGCCCGAGGCGAAGTCGAAGAAGGAGAAAAAGTCCGCAAAGCAAGAGCCAGTTGAAGAGCAAAAGCTGGACGAGGAGGAGGAGGAGGAGGAGCAGCAGGAAGAGATGGCAGTGGAGCCCAGTGAACCGCTGGAGCCGGTGCTGGAACGTCTAGCTTTGCTGCGCGCGCATTTTCCCTTCAGCCTGGAGTCGGGCGTGCTGCTCAGCCTGATGGCCTGGCAGCACATGGTGCACTGGAGCAAGCAGTTGGCTCAGCTCGACCATATGCGCGCGGCCATACGTTGCCTGCAGCAATACCGTACCCCAGATCTGGCGCTCAAGCACGGCACCTGCTGCCTGATATGGAATGCGATCCTGAAGTATCCCCTGCAGGCGACGGCCAAGCTGATGCAGAAGGTGGGCCGCCTGCCGGTGGACAAGATGTGCCAACAGGATCTGGATATGTCCGCGGCGCTGGTGCCCGAATTTCTCGAGGTCACTTTGGAGTTCCTCGAGCACTTCACCAGCTCGCTGGAGCACGACAAGCGCGAGCTGCAGTTCGAGCAGGCGCTGAGCGAGGGACAGCAGCCGCTGCAATTTCTGGCGCTGCAGCAGCATCACGCGCTCTCCGAGCTGCTGCAGCTGCAGACGCAGTCATGCAGCGTGCTGCACTTCATAGCGCAATTTCAGCTGCGTCTGCAACGTCCGCTGACCACGCTCTTCGACTCGCTGGGCAACAAGGCGCTGCTCTCCGATATCAACAAGGAGCTGGCCTACGCGCTGCCCGCTCCAGATCTCGTGCTGCAGGATCAGCGCACACAATTCCTGTGCAGCGTTGTGGCGGCCACCATGGATCTTATACGCGAGGACCTGGAGCAGCTCTACATACTGGACCATGTCTACTACATGGCCAAAATATGCGCGCTGGCCGACAGCTGGCAGCTGGACAAGCTGCCCATACTGCGCAGACAGGTGAGATAACAGCTTACCTTAATGAGAGATCCAATTAACGTTTGCCACTTGCAGGTGGTTGAGCTTTATGCCTTTGGCTATGACGCAGAGGCGCAGCTGTTGCTGCAAGACATCAGCGACGACGAGGAGCTGGGACGACAGCTGCTGGAAATTGCGGGACGACGCTTGAATCTCTATGCAGAGGGCTCCCAGGCGGCATTTCTAAAGGTTGCCTCCGTTGGCCACCAGCTGCTGGCCTATCTGGACAACTTGGTAAGTCTGGCCGGCCATTTGGCATGCGCAGAGCTCAAACTCTCTACTCTCTGCTCCTTGCAGAAGGAGTCCAGCACGGAGCACAGCTTTGCCATAAGTGCCAGCAAGCCGGAGGAGATAAATGTCGCCCAGTTGGATAAGCTGATTACGCACTCCTACAAATGCCTGAGAAAGTGCGGCTCGAAGCACCTCGTGACCGTTGCCCAGATGTACAATGCGGTGCGTCTGCTGCAGACTTGAAGGAATCACTTTAATTTAATTCCCAGAGCAATGGCATCCACAAACCCAAACCCAAACCCAAACCCATACCAAATATACATACACTTTGACTAAGTTTTAGCAACCAAGATTAATGCTTCTTGCTCTGCGCCTTGGCTGTGCTCGCTGTACACTTGGCAGGGCTGACGTCGCGTTTCCTTTGTCTAAAGGCAGGCTTAGTGTTGGCGGGCATGAACTCCGGCTTGGCCTTGGGTGAAATGGTTAGCGGCTTGGCCTTGAGGGGACTGATCGGAGTCTTCTCTTTCTCCTTCTCTGGTCTGCTCGTTGTCTTCTCCTTGGCTGCAGTGCTCGTTGCCTTTGCGTATTCCGGCTTACGGACATTCGTTGCGTGGCTTGGTATGAAGCTAAATTTGGGGCTTGTGGACCTGGGAGGACTCGGACCAAAGCTCGCTCGGCCATACCCAGAACTGACAACAGGCTTGGCAGTGCTACCCATGGCTCTGCGTAGGCTGCTGTCAGCTCTGGGCATGCCCAGTAGAGAGTTAGTCTTTGGTCTGCCCCTAGTCGAACTAGCCCGAGCTTGACCCGCCTTGGTGCGGACCAGCTTACTCGGCTCCCTGATGTTAATGGCAGAAGTATTGGGATCCACCTTGCCCACGACGGGCATATAGTGATCCAAGTAATTCTCCGCTTTCACTTGAGCAATAACCGGCGGCGTTGGCAGATTCTCCATCACATCGGACGGGTAGACCCTCAAGTGTGAATAGATGGGCACATACAGCTGCGTGGTGTCCAGCTCGATGCGCTGCTCGATTGCGCTGCGGCCGGGCAACTCGAAGTGTTTGCCCAGAATGGGCTCACGCAGCGGACGATCGAACATGCTCTTCACGTCTGTGGCCGTGTCTTCCACGTCGCCTTCGTCCTCGCGCTCCTCAGTCTGCTTCGTTCGCTTTATCTGGTACGAATGCTGTACGCCCGAGATCACTTTGAGTGTTGTTGAGCTGGCCACCTTCTTGATATCCGGGGGCAGGCGATATGCTCGATTTTCTTCCCCGGCGCGCTCAAACGGCGTCAGCTTGGACCAGGGCAAAACAGTGCCCAGGGTGCCCAAGTAGCGTCCACTCTGTGTCCAAAGACGACAAGAATAGTCGTGGCTGCCACTGATGCAGAAAGATTGAGTTTGGACTGGAGTGTCTAGCGTAAGCTGTTATATGGACTATACCTGAATATAATCTTAGGCAAATTGATGAAGCCCAACGAATTGATGGCCTTGAGATGTCCCTTATAGGAGCTAACCAGCATGGGCTCCGGCTGATTGCGTACCACGCGCTTGGCCCTCGTCAAAAATAATTCCCTACGCAGGAATATAAAGTCCAGTCGCAGCCTGGGCATGCACACATGCGTCTTCTCCTCCTCGGGAATGCTAGGAGTAAAACGTTCGTTAGTTTCAGTCAAGCAAATGAAATTGGAATTGGAATTGGAATGTTTCTGTCTATTAGGTCCTCCTCCCCCCCCCGTCAGTTCTAGTTATGAGTTATTTATTATATTTCGTTGGCAAAAAGATATTATGGAAGTTGGCTTCATTTGGAATTCGGCGAGACACGCAAAGGCCTTGCAAAGGAATTTTGTTGTGTGGGAGGGATGACTTGGGCTACAAGCTGATACACATGTAGGATAATGAGCCGTGTCGTTAGAGTCAATTTGTGTGGTTTACTTTATGTTTCTTTACAAACTACGACAATACAGTGAATTGTGGCACTGAAAGGAAAGACAGATGTGACTCACAATTTCACATATTAGTTCAGAAATTTTCCATAAAAAAGGATCGCAATTGTTGAACTACCAAGCACGGGACACCTAGTAGAAATTTGTTCATTTGATCCCAAGCAATTTCCTATTTACTTGTGTCTCTTACATTCATATTAGAGTATTAACAAGTAACTAAACTCTAGTCGAGACTGCTCGACTAAGAGATACCCTGAATCCATTGAGCTGTAATACCAATCATAAAAAGTTTCATTTATTCATTAATAGAAAACAACACATGCATACACACACACACACACAAACATATGCATGCACGTAATATGCTCACTGCACAGTTTTGCGGCTGCAGCAGAGGCTATGCTATGGAAACTTTATTGTTTAATAACTTTTTTTCTCGATCTACGTTCTTAATGAAATTTTCGGGGAATAATTATGACATCCAAATGTACCTATTTGCCAAATTTCAAGTCTCTAGTATTTGATATACGTGAGTTATCGTTTTTGTTAAATTGTGGGCGAAAGGGGCGTGGCATCAAAAATCCAAAAATGACAAAACGTGCGGATTCAATATAGCAATCAAACACAACTTAGTGCACGATTCTATCTTTAACGGTGTGCACGCCAGACCTCAAAAACAAAGCGATATTTTCGATAGTTATCGATAAAAAAGAAATGGGATGAGTTATCGAAAAAAAAAAATAAACTCGTACAGCGTATGGTATTATCGAGCATTTTGCTTTTTATTTGAAGTCTCTAGCTTTTGTGGTTGCAGAAATCCAGGTGTTTACACGGACGGACGGACGGACGGACGGACGGACGGACGGACGGACGGACGGTCGGACGGGCGGACGGACGGACAGACGGACAGGGCTAGTTCAACTCAGCTCGTCGAGCTGATCAAGAATATATATACTTTATGGGGTGTGGCACGCCTCCTTCTGCCTGTTACATACATTTGCACAAAAACATTATACCCTGAAATTTCCATTTTCAATGGATTCAGGGTATAAAAATCACAAGAAATGGGAACAGCAATAATGGGAATGAAGAATTTTAAATTTTTATGCACTGCGAAATTTTAATTTTTATGGGAGCAAAGAATAAGCTAAAACAAGTAACGAAACTCTAGTCGAGACTGCTCGACTAAGAGATACCCTGAATCCATTGAGCTGTAATACCAATCATTAAGAGCTTCATTTATTCATTAATAGTAAACAACACATGCACACACACACACACAAACATATGCATGCACGTAATATGCTCACTGCGCAGTATTGCGGCTGCAGAAGAGGCTGTGCTATGCAAACTTTATTGTTTAATAACTTTTTTTCTCGACATACGTTCTTAATGAAATTTTCGGGGAATGATTATGACATCCAAATGTACATATTTGCCAAATTTCAAGTCTCTAGTATTTGATATACGTGAGTTATCGTTTTTGTTGAATTGTGGGCGAAAGGGGCGTGGCATCAAAAATCCAAAAATGACAAAATGTGCGGATTCAAAATAGCAATCAAACACAACTTAGTGCACGATTCTATCTTTAACGGTGTGCACGCCAGACCTCAAAAACAAAGCGATATTTTCGATAGTTATCGATAAAAAAGAAATGGGACGAGTTATCGAAAAAAAAAATAAACTCGTACAGCGTATGGTATTATCGAGCATTTTGCTTTTTATTTGAAGCCTCTAGCTTTTGTGGTTGCAGAAATCCAGGTGTTTACACGGACGGACGGACGGACGGACGGACGGACGGACGGACGGACGGACGGACAGACGGACAGGGCTAGTTCAACTCTGCTCGTCGAGCTGATCAAGAATATATATACTTTATGGGGTGTGGCACGCCTCCTTCTGCCTGTTACATACATTTGCACAAAAACATTATACCCTGAAATTTCCATTTTCAATGGATTCAGGGTATAACAAGTAACTAAACTCTAGTCGAGACTGCTCGACTAAGAGATACCCTGAATCCATTGAGCTGTAATACCAATCATTAAGAGCTTCATTTATTCATTAATAGTAAACAACACACACACACACACACACACAAACATATGCATGCACGTAATATGCTCACTGCACAGTTTTGCGGCTGCAGCAGAGGCTGTACTATGGAAACTTTATTGTTTAATAACTTTTTTTCTCGATCTATGTTCTTAATGAAATTTTCGGGGCATGATTATGACATCCAACTGTACCTATTTGCCAAATTTCAAGTCTCTAGTATTTGATATACGTGAGTTATCGTTTTTATTGAATTGTGGGCGAAAGGGGCGTGGCATCAAAAATCCAAAAATGACAAAATATGCGGATTCAATATAGCAACCAAACACAACTTAGTGCACGATTCTATCTTTAACGGTGTGCACGCCAGACCTCAAAAACAAAGCGATATTTTCGATAGTTATCGATAAAAAAGGAATGGGATGAGTTATCGAAAAAAAAAAATAAACTCGTACAGCGTATGGTATTATCGAGCATTTTGCTTTTTATTTGAAGCCTCTAGCTTTTGTGGTTGCAGAAATCCAGGTGTTTACACGGACGGACGGACGGACAGACGGACAGGGCTAGTTCAACTCAGCTCGTCGAGCTGATCAAGAATATATATACTTTATGGGGTGTGGCACGCCTCCTTCTGCCTGTTACATACATTTGCACAAAAACATTATACCCTGAAATTTCCATTTTCAATGGATTCAGGGTATAAAAAAGCACAAGAATTAAACTCCTTTGAAATACACCCACCTCGGTCAAACACTCGAAGCGCACTGATTTTAGTATCCCATATTTTAGTTACATGAACCTGTAAGCATGAGCAACGAACAAATACGAAGTTGAGTGAGAGCGAATGATCAAATGTTATGAGAGGATAATATTTTTACTCTTTCTCTCATATGCACACATATACAAATATATATATATGCATACATATTGCATGCGTTTGGTTGAACATAAGAGCCACTGTTAGTAGCATTTCTATCAACTGTTAGCATGATCCTCTCAGTTATGAGCTTTTAGTTTTTGCTATGTTAATGAGAGTAAGCTACATTAGCATCGTGCGCCTAGTCAAATGTTAACAGTGTTTCTTTAATGTTAATTACTGTAAGGCGCGCTGTAAATATCCCTTTCAAATTACTTTAGATCGTAAGCATTTCCAAGTGAGTCCAACGCACTGTTAAAAATGCCAGATTTAAGATATCCCCTTAACATTTTCCCCAATTAAGTTGAAGTTTAAGCTCAATTTCGACTTTTGTTACTTACCAATAGTTAACGATGTGCCAAACCTTGATATAGCCAAAGGCAGTGCCTGTATAGAGGAAACGGTTCTTACGATCCGTGGCCATGGTCAGCACACAGTCGCCCACCTTGTGAACGGCGATAAATTCCTTGATATATCCTCCATGCTGATGATGCGAATACACCTGAATGACACCCGTATCCAAGGAGATAAAGACGCTGCCATGATCCTTGGTCATGGGACGTTTTTGTAGAAAGAGCACAGCCTGCACAGAAACGGGTATATTGGAACCATAGTCCTTGATCTCGTCCAATTTGCAAGAGAGCATGGAAGGGCTGCGCCTGTTCACACCCAGCAGCGAGGACATGCGCTTGCTGCGACGCGACAACTTCTCCTCCTCGGCAGTTAGTTTGAGCTCAATGAACTTACTGGGATCCATCACATTGTAGCGGCGATACGGCTGACCCGTCTCCAGTTTCCAGAAAATGATCTCGCCTGAGTAAGTGGCCGTGACGACGCCCTCGCCCAGCTTAACATCAGCGCAGGTAATGTCATCTGTATGAAATTTGGACCATTTCTTTGGATCACCATATTCCCGGCCCTCGACATCATTGAACTCTGTCACCTGTCGATCCCAGCCCATGGCCAGGATTCTGTGAAACGGAAATCATAATAATTTGAATATATACGATTAGGCCACATACCGATCCACGACCCAGATCACAGCGGTTACCTCCTGATCCATCTGAATACTCATATTGCGCACCACAACCGAATTGTTATAGTTCCAGATCTTAAGGGAGCCATCGCGTGCTCCAGTTAGGAGAAACTGTTCGAGCGGATCGAAGCAGGCGGCCGTAATCTCAATGTCAATGGTCTCCCCGTAGATAATTTTCGTATGACAGTTCTTCATGATGATCTTGCGGCGACCCGTCCATGGATCCCAAACAATAATGTAGCTATCGAGGCCACATGTGACAATGTTGCGAAAGAGGCGATTGTAGAGCACCACAGAGACGGGCGCTGCGTGGGTGTTGCCATCGGTGAGATCGACACGCACTCGCGGACAACACTTGACCTGGATGAGCTTGCGGCCGGCGACCATGAGCTCACGCAGATGGGAATGGTAATAGTACTTGATGTCCATCTCGCTGTGATGAATAATGCGCACCAGATCGCCATAGGTCTGCAGCAAGGTATGCTCCTGCAGATCCCACACCTTGATGATCTTGTGATAGTCGACGCTATACACCTTGTTCTCCTCCGGCTGCACAAAGACTGCCACAATGCCGCCATTGTGGCCAGTGAGGATCGCCGATGGCTCCGAGGATATGTAGACATCCCAGATGCGAACAAAGGTATCGGGTCCGCCAGTGACCAAAATATTTTTCGACTCGGACACATAGAAAACGGAGACACCCAATGGAATGCGAAAATTGTTGCGATCATCATTGCTGACCATGATCAAGCCGGGGCAACGGCCGCGATACTTCTTGGTGTTCCGATACTCGGCCGAGGCGAACAAAGCGTTCATGTGCAGGGAATAATACACACAAGAGATGAGCTCGTTGTGGAGATTTATGTATTCCTTCGGCACGAGCAGTGGGATACGACCGCGCAGCACATCGGCCCACATGAGCTCAACCAATGCGGCGCCTGGCTTCGCCTGGAAGGGACCACGCAGATATGGCGAATAGGAGAGTATGCGCACGTTCCCAGCATAGTCGCCCAGCACCAGCTTCGAGTGCGTCTTGCCATTGTTGTAGAAGGCATAGCTCATGCAGTAGACGGCATATGGCAAGCTACGAATGACCATGCGCAGCGTGAATGTCGAGGCGATCGTCTCATGGAAGCGCAGCTCTCGCTCTGTGGAGGCTGTGCAAACGATGCTCACATCAGAGAGCGCCTGCAGCGCGAGTATCCAAGTGGGCACCTTCAAGTGAACTGGAAAAGAATTACTGACGACTCATGGAGTCTCAATAGTTCTCCTGATTGACTTACTACTCTCGGAGACGGCGCTGCGTAGCGGCTCCATATGTGCGCTCCAGAAACGCAGCTGACCCTCGTGGCTAGCTGTGACCCACATGCCCGAATTTTCTGGCGAATCTTCGCCGCCAAATGAATAGTTGGCCGACTCTGTGATCTCCTCCAAGGGAGTCTGATCAGATTTGACCTTGAGCAAAGTGATGCAACAAACAGCCGAACGATGTTCGGTCTTACGCACAACCGGAGCCGTTGAGATGGGCATTATCAATGACTCCTTCTGGCTGCTGGGATCCTCCTCCTGGAACCCAAATATCAGATATGAGACAAACTCATTCCAGTCAATCATAAAATCGTGATTTTGATTGATCTTCAAAAAGAGGCGCGTATAGGTGAAGTCGCTAAAGACAATGTCCACATCCTCGAGCATGCGGCGAAGGTCCGCACAGCCAACAACTTGACCTGGTGCCGCCTTAAAGCGTTCGTATAGCTTCTGAAATTGTGATTTGGATATGCGGTCGTGTAATCGTTCCGACTGCTCCAAATTAGTCTCTGTAGCTGTGGAGGAAATTGTTTGATACTCAATGTTCGCATTGCTATCGCCGCTAGCAAAATAGATGAGCGACATCCTGATTGATTATAAAATAAACAACAATGGTATCTTCGGCACTTGCAAAGGTGTATTATAAACTTATATATACATAAACTATATTTCTGCTGTGTTCTCGCTTTAAAGAATTTCCTTAAAAGTGTACTAGATTAAGTTTATCTTTTTTTATAGACAGCGTGCAATCAACTCGTTTATGCTGTTGCCACGGTCGCCGTATTCGCCGCCACGGTTGAACGCAACGGAGACCTTCTTTTGCCAGCCATCGCGCGGACTTGACAGCTGCAAATCAAATAAAATATATTTAGCAATTTAGATTGAGTGCGGCTCAAGATAACCTACCATAAATGAACACAGGAAGTCCTTTACAGCTGCAAAATTAGGACCCACTGTATAAATTTCATGAATTATATCCTCTAAGCAAATAACACCCTTTTCACCCAACTGCTCCTCAACCATAGTGTTCGATTGGATGGCCGTCTTCTTGCCATCAATGACTGCAAAGCCCTTCTTGAATAGCAGATCACGTATGGTTGCAAGTGTTGGAAAGCCATAGACCACGTAGGGCTCAATCACGCGCAACAGTATTTGATTCTCCTTGTTATTTTCTAGAAAAACAGCGTTGTGACGTTGTCCCATGCGCAGAGTCTTGAAAATGTCTGATGTCGTTTTGTCAAAGATCTTTTTGCCAGCATGGCGCATTACCAACAGCAATTTGGGATTCGTGTCGGCAGCTGCTTTGGCGCTTTCATCTGTTATATTTGTGCGTAGAATCGTTTGTCTGATGCGTTTGGATGTACGTTCAGCTTTTAAGTAGCCCATAACAAAGGACTCGGCGCGTCGGAATTTATGATGTGTGCGCGCATTTTTTAACCGTTTAATGCGATCTGTGCGTTTCTGTTCAATGACCGATTTATCCTGTTGAATGCGCCGCTTGCGATGCCTCAGCACTGATACTGTTTTGCCAGGCAATTTGTTGGGCACAGCATATCTGTAAAGTAAAAATGAATTAGGTGATCGTATTGCAATAATTGCTGCAATTTTCGGGCACTTACTTGTCGGACATTGTACTTAATTTAACTTTTTCTCACACAGAATTCGCAGAACACGTGCGAACACAATCAAAACAAAAACTAAAGGAATGCCAACCTGTTTAAATCGTATATAGCATTGTAAGTGGCAAATTTTCGTGATAGTATCGATTGGAAAGTATCGATTGCATGGCTAATCGCTTTTATGTATGCGTGTGGCAAAGAGCACAAATGAAAATAGATTGTCTGTGCTTAAAATAGAAACTGTAATATGCAAAACATATATAGCATCGGCACCGGAACATTTTGTCATTTCCGGTCTTGCGCACTTGGACACAACTCATTTGAATGAGGTACTCTACGCTCTCTCTTCTAGAGATGAGTAAAAAGTAAGCAATCATATGAAAGCAATTCAAACTGATGGGTAAGTAATAGAAAGATCAAAAAATGAAGATATTTCTCTTGTGATTTTTTAAGACGTGAATGTTTTTACCTTATTTTGTTTCTTATTTGCAATACAAATTTTAGATATAACACAAAAATATTAAATAAATTCAAGCGTTTCGTGTCACGCATCCATCACTGCCACTGCTCTCACCACAAATTGCTAAAATGCCGGTCTCGGGTCGCTATGGCAAACACCAAAACAGTTTCAACGCGTTGCTCGACTTGGCTTGTTGATCTGTTGCGCTTCAATCTTATAATTTGTGGTAATGCAAAATATTATCGAGTGACAACAAATGTGCAATAACTGTAAAAGTGTGCCATTGTTCTCCCCCGAAGGCAGATAAACAATATTTACCCTAAATTCGCAAGAAGTGCAAATGAAGCGGAACTAAAAAAAGCTCACTGCCACGCATTTGTGTGACGAAATCGTAAAGAATTTGGCACGCGAGCGCTCGTGCATTGCCCTCTTTAAATTAGTACACAAGTTTTTACACGTTCGAAATTCGATTAATTACTAACTTAATTACATAGATATGTACATATGTAGCTAGTAATTTTATCTCTGTGTGGAGCCAAAAGTCCTTGGATTACGCACAGCTTTTCAACAAGTTCACAAGGCTAACGGTTGTTTAACACGTTTACAAATTCTGAATTGAAAATAGACAACGTCATGATTTATGAACCTCTCACTTATCAATCGAAACCTTCTATTAGAACCAAACAATATGATAATTAGAATTGTAGATAAAAAGAACTCTTTCTTTTTTGCCGTTGATATTTTTAGATTATTTTACCTTTTACAATTTTATTTTGAACAGGTTCACATGAGATCAAAAAAAAAAAAAAAAAAAGCAAAAAATGTCAGAATGCTATACAGAATTTTATATACTTAAAATAAATAATTAAAATAAAAAATTAATTATTAATAAAAATAAATTTGTGAACAGCTTTGAAAATAATAAAATTTGGATTTCATGTTTAGCCATTTTAGCTATTGATAAGCTACTTCGATTTTAATACAAACTCAAAATTAGAAACGAAAAAATTTCAAAATAAAAGCTTCTAATATATCATGATAAAATATTTCTTTTGTAGGTAATAATGTATTTGTAGGCAATAAGGTATGAGTGCTCAATAAACTCATACTTTAATTACATATAAAAACTAAAATAGATGCCAAAGAACATAAATAAAAAAATACAAATAAAAATATATAAAATATATATTATATAAATATATATAAAATATAAAAACAAAAATAAATATGAAATAGGTTCCTAAAATATATAATTAAATTAAATATATACATAAATGTAGAAAATGTGCAATAATTCGCAAATAATTTTACTTCTAGTGGCAATGCCAGCGACTGCGGGAGAGTAATTAATTGTAGCAACCTCAAGCGGGATACAGGAATATTGGAATTTCATTAGCTGCCGTAGTTCAAGAGCGAAACCCTGTCATAATGAGCGAGCGATATGCGAATGGGGTGTCTACCAGCTTGGTGGAGCCAGCTAATGGACATTCAGCTGAGACAAAGAAAGTCACTGAAGAGTGCGAGGGTGAGGGCGAAGGCGAGAAAATAGTGCTGAAGCGAAAACTAACCCTAATCAATGGAGTTGCCATCATAGTGGGCACGATTATTGGATCGGGCATATTTATAGCGCCCACAGGAGTGTTTTACTTTACGGAGTAAGTATGGTAAACAAGTAGTTGAGATCATAATATGGTTTATATATTTTGGCCTTCATCAAGTTCGATCTTCAAAGAATGCATAGCAATTATTGCATTTCGAACTTTTGCAGGTTCATTAGACAAGTTCAGCAGTGAATAAGTAAAAGGTCAATAGCGTTAAAGTGAATTTTGTAAATTGAAACATTTCTGTGCGCCAGCTCAATTGGGCTGAATTGCAAGCCAATCGCTTATACTCCCCCTCCCTCACGCTCTTTCTCTCACACTCTGTTTAAGTGTGGATGTGGCTCAACTAGAAGTAATTAAGCCTTGTTGCTTGCGAATACCCTCGAGATCGTTTAGTTTAGCTTTGTAGTATTTTGTCGGCAGCGTGAAATCGCTGACAATTGTTGCATCAGCCACGAAAGTATTTGAGAAGTCTGTGCTACAATTACAAGATTGCCCCAAAATAAACATACAACAGCAAACTCACATCGATTCATAAAAAAGAGAGCTGCAGAGAGGCAGGGAGGGAGAGGGAGAGCGAAAGTTTTGCTTTATTTGTGGAGCCACTTTAAGCATTTGGCGCCGGAAGATAACAACAAAAAATGCTTAATCTAATATTTGTATATCATATTCACGGCATCTCCCCTAACCGCTCTTCTTTGTGCTTCTCATCATCAGATCCGTCGGAAGTTCACTTTTAATTTGGTCCGCCTGCGGCATTCTTTCAACAATCGGCGCTCTTTGCTACGCTGAGCTGGGCACCAGCATTACTAGATCTGGGGGCGACTATGCCTATCTCTTGGTCGCATTTGGTCCACTCGTGGGCTTTCTACGTCTATGGATAGCCCTGCTCATTATCAGGCCGACCACCCAGGTGAGTTGAGTTGAGTTGATTTGATTTGATTATTTTATTGTTCCCACCAATAATATCTAAATTATTTGATTGTTATTAGTTTATGATGTTGTGTTGATTGCATTGTATTGCTAAATAAATTGATTTAGAGCCCAACCTTCTACCACAATTGCACGCAATCAGCAGCTGCTTCCAAGAAAAGTTAGCACCATTTTCACGTAACTGTTTGCTAAACGAGAATCAATGCGAGTTTTTCCATCAAATAACTCGAATAACCAGCGTGTTGCAAGAGCAGTTGCAATATTAAGAAATCGCTGTGGAATATGAGTAAGGAAAATCACTTGGAGCTGTATATTTATTACTGTAAATTTAATAATATACTGAGTAAATTGTGGTAAATTTGCATAGCATTAGCATTCGAGAAATTTTCATGATATTTTGCTTAATTTGAATTGAATGCGAAACATTTTTTATTTCTCACAAATCTATTTTGAAGGATCTAAAAAAAAGTATTTAAAAATCAATTGATTTGAGCTTAAAATGAGTGTGAGTTGGTTGAGTGTAGACAAATGTTTGAAGAGCTTACTCTTTCGGAGTCATAGAACTCTCTACAAATCTCTATATTCGACTGGCTACTATTGATCTTCAGTCAAATCTCTGACTATTTGGCTAAAATATCTTTAGGCTGCTGATCTTGGTATGATTGTATGTGAAATGTGCTCTTTTTCAATATTCCTATGTATTCTTAATAATTCAGAAATATGCTCAACATTTCGGTTATATACTGAAATATTTTTAATATAAAAACAATAAATGTGCATTGAATATAAAATTAAATAAGCTCATTTTTGCAGACAATAGTGGCGCTAACTTTTGCCGAATATGCGGCTAAGCCGTTCTTTGAGGACTGTGATCCGCCGCAGAGTGCTGTGAAGCTGTTGGCTGCCGTTTGTCTATGTGAGTGAATCAATTCAAACTATATAATTCGAGTACATGAAATATGTATAAATTTCTTTATCAGGTCTGCTCACTGCCATAAACTGTCTGTCCGTCAAGCTGTCTATGAAGGTGCAGGATATCTTTACGGTGGGCAAACTTCTGGCACTTATTATGATAATACTCGCTGGCCTCTATGTCATGGCCACTGGCAAGCTGGATCATTTTGCGAATCCTTGGGAGGGTAACTACAGTGCGCGGAATATTGGCTATGCTTTCTACTCCGGCTTGTTCGCCTTTGGCGGCTGGAATTATTTGAACTTTGTCACTGAAGAGCTGCAGGATCCGTACAAGTGAGCGAAACCTCTTGATAACAAAAGAAAGTTTTCCATGAGTGTATGTGAGTGCGTGAATGAATAAGTCAGTGAATAAATAAAAGAGTGAGTGGCCTGACAGGGGCAAGACAAATGACTTTGTCCCACTTGCCATTTACGTCAGCAACAAGTTGCCTGCGCCCACTTGTTGAGTGTCCTTGAGGCTGTGTGTGCGAGTGGATGGCTGGTTGTCTGTGACTGTGTGCGTGAAGGGGATGGGCGCTTGTTGCGCCCAAGTTTTGCTTTTTACCCCTAATGAATTCAATTTGAACAGAACAGCACAGCACAGCTCAGCTCAGCTCAGCTCAGCAATCAATTTAAGTGCTCTGACTTTGCTTGAATCTGGAAGCCAAGTGTTTTTCGTGGCATGCTTAAGGTTTCACACATCTCATTTTCTGTATATTCATAGAAATTTGCCACGCGCCATTTGGATAGCGATGCCGCTGGTCACGGGAATTTATGTGCTGGTTAATCTAGCATATTTTGCCGTTGTATCCAAGCCGGAGATGCTCAGCTCTCTGGCAGTGGCTGTGACCTTTGGCAACAAGGTATTCGGACCGCTGGCCTTCATGGTGCCCATTTTTGTGGCATTGAGCACCTTTGGCGGTGTGAATGGTGTGCTCTTCACTTCGGCTCGTCTGTTCGCCACCGGCGCCCAGGAGGGTCATCTGCCCAAGTTCTTTCAGCTGTTCCATGTGAAGCAACAGACGCCAATACCCTCGTTGATATTTACCGTGAGTCAAGCTGAGCAGCATAAAAACAACTCTTTAATAAATGTTTGTCTTCGGTAGTGTTTGATGTCGTTGCTGATGCTGCTTACCGTGAATGTCTATGAGCTCATTAACTACTTTAGCTCTGTGCTGTGGCTCTCTGTGGTCGCCAGCATAGCAGGCATGTTGTGGCTGCGACACAAGAAGTAAGTTCGATTTCGATTCATGCAAAATTTATAAAAACTATTGAATTATTTTGTCTCTTTTTTTTTAGGCCCGATTTGCCGCGTCCTATTAAAGTGCATTTGGCATTGCCGATCATATTTATGACCATTTGTGTGACTCTGGTGCTGCTACCCAACTTTAAGGAGCCCGCCAACCTACTCATTGGCATCGCCATTACCTTAGCTGGCATTCCGTTCTACTATGTGTGTATTGCCTGGCAGCAAAAGCCGCGCTACTACGGCCGCCTCTCGAATGCCGTGGCCGAGCTGTGTCGTGCCATCTTCAATACAACCATCATAGAGTCAAACGAATCGCTTAAGTAGGCAGTAGGCCATTTGGGGTTAGCCAGCACACAAAGCACCGATATTTAAATCCAGCCAAGGGCTTTTCAATCGAATGCCAAAACTTGTATGATATTTTCGCATAGACATTATCATTCCTCAAAATTTAATTTGCAAATCAGTTTATATGCTAGCTATAGTAAATGTTTGTATTATCTTTATATTTATTCAAGTGATGGCAGTCGCAAGAAGTTTCTCACACAACTTATATAAAGAAATGATTATATATAAATTATATATATATACACACGCATGTACTTGTCTCAGTTGTGACACATTTAGGGAAACCATAAACAATAAGCGAAAAAGAATATGAATCTAGATTTAAGTTAACTAAACATATTTATCAAATTGAACTAAATGTATACAAAACTTTATAAAGCTTTAAAATATTGGCTTATTCGAATGGAATTTATAAATATGTAAATTATTTACTCTAGAGCTATAGAGCCTTGGGCTCGATTTATAGAATTAGCTTTTCATAATGATAATTATCTGTATAATTTCTTAACGTCCCGTCTTCTTCTTGTTCAGCTCTATGGCCGTGTCGACGAGCGTGGTGCCACGTATAAAATCTGCTGCCACAATGTTCGCATGGTCGCCCAGCTCATCTCGGTACAGCTGTGAGATGCGCCAGTTCACGTTGTCCGCCATTTTGCGCAATCCGCCGTGCTTATCCAGAATAACATCCCAGGTCTCCGGCGTTAGCTCCGCCATGTCCACCACGGGACGACTTGAGAAGCGTCTGTATATGCAGAAAATATTTAATTATCTCTTACAACTCTTGGAGCTGCCAACGCTGCACTTACGACACATCGAAGTCGTTGACGTAGCGCAAATGGCGTTCGAGACGCGCCCAGGTCTGAACATTGCCCCAACGCTGATCCACGCCACCGAAGAGCAGCTCCGGGTACTGCTGCACAATCTCAGGCTTGTCGTACGCCAATATTACGTTCTGCTGCCGCTTCCAGATGTCGCTCAGCGTGGCATGCCAGGTTAGCGACGGATGCACGATGACATCTCCGAACTGCTCTCGCAAATAGGCCACCAGCAGATGATGCACGCCCAGATTCTTGCCAAAGCCTATTGAAAATAAGTGAAAACGCATCAAGATCTAGATGTGAATACGTTAATTATTCCGTTTACTTACCCACGGGAAACTCTTTGAGGCCAAAGATAATGATCTCATTGGTTTCTAGGACAAAGTCCTTGACCTGCTGTATGACCTCATTGAGTGGCCGCTGCTTAGTGATGCCATGGTAGATGAAGAACTTGTCCTCCGTTGGGCGATAGTAGCCGACACGTATGTCGAGGTAGCGTGCTCCATGCAGCAGCTGGCCTCGTATGTCATCGTCCTGGGTTAGGGCATATTTGGTGACCAAGCTCTCGCGCAGCAGTGGATCGAAATTGGGTCTGTAGGATCCGGAGTCATGTGTGCCCGGTATGAAGAGATCACGCAGACGCAGATCACCCAAACTATCGTGCAAGTTTGTCATCCAGCGTGGATAGGCGCGAACACAGGTCTTGGCGAGAATGCGTCCCTGCGCATCGATGTAGCTGGCCCAAAAGCCGTAGCAATCGCTATGCGAGCTCACATTCCGTGACAGGGCATAATCGAATGGAACGCCCGTGGTGAACCACTGTGCCGAGTGGCTGGGCGTGATGGCGGCCACAATCTCATTGTTCCCCCCATTAGAGACCCAATGCTGTCTGGCGGGACTAGCAGCTGCCTTAGCCACAGTTCCAGGCGTGCTTGTGTAACCATGAAAGGGCACAAAGGCCACATCCTCTGCACCTGAACCGCTGCTCTCCCCGCTGTCACCGTCGCTGTCGCTGTCGCTGTCTCTACCTCTCGCGAATCCTGCCAGCGGCGTGCCCGTGGGCACAGTTCTCAGCTCAAAGGTATGCGGATCCTGTATAGTTAATAGGACTTGATCTCCATCCCGCGACGGCGCATGTTTCCAGCTGACCTCCAGGAAACGTTTCCGAGCACTGATCGTCAACCACAATTTGAGCTGTCGCACTCCCGCGCCGGACTGCGGGGCCAATCGAAATGTGTCCAGCTGCTGCGCCCATATCGCCGGACAGATGTAAAGCGCCAAAACGAACACCAATTGCACTTGTCTCATCGCGCTTGCTCTTCGAATCGTAACTGATTCAAGTTGATAACGTTTAAGCTTAATCAGCGACACTTAAAAGCAAGTACGAGACCGAGACCGAGTCCGAGTCCGAGTCCAAGTCGAGTCGAGTCGAGTTGAGTTCAGTTGTTTGCCGCGCAATCAGATTGCGAAGATCAACCGCTTGCGACGAGCTTGCGTAGCGTTCTTATTGGAAGGCGAACGCGACGCGCGCTGGAAACCTCCGAGCTGTCTATGTACACATAATAGTATGACTGTATTACCATGTAAGAAATAATAGTTTCATAAACAAATATATCAAGTAACCAGTAACCACAGCAACCATAAACAAACAAATGATGATATACAGTTAAATTGTATTTTTTCTCTGACTAATTAACTTTTATTTATTATATTTATTATTATTTTTGTATGAGCCGGATGTTCTACTAATTTATTATATTTGTTTTTGCTGTGAACTCTACCTATTGTCTCGGCTTGTCTATTTCAAGTTCAGAGAAATTGTAACTACCTTTGATTAGTTGATATTTCTTGATACGGCAAGCGGAACGAATCACAACAACAATGCATTGCGTGAATGGCACGAAGCTTCTAACTAGATCTGTAATTGATGTGGCTGCTTTTGTTTATGTTCTGTATTTGATTAATAATTGGAATTGCCAATTATTTCAATGCTAATTAAAGCTTGCTGCGTTGTGCTAATTGCTTAAGAGCCACGTGTAAAACAAGACCAATTTGTTTTTGACCCCATTGGTTATCTGGCATTTTGTTAATGATTGCAAAAAAAAAAAAAAAAAAAAAAAACAAAGAAAATAAATATTTAATTTACCCGGGTGTGCGACCGTCCAGGCCCGGCTTCAGCGAGCAACTGAAGACCATTGAGTAACAAATTCCGTACTCTACGCAGCTCTGTCAACTTTCTGTTTGCATTTTGCGAGTACGTGCTAACTAAAATTTAAAGAGGAATTTCTCTCAATGCTGTTCTTTCTTTCTTTCAATTTACATTCGTCAGCTTACATTCAGTTATGTTTTCATTAACGAACAAAGAGCAACAAATTTGAATGAAAATTAGCAAAGCTTTTCATGTCAAACTAAAATGATATTCACAATTTCGCGCGCTCATTTTGTGTGAATGGCAAATACACTGTGTGAATGGCATTGCGAGTGCGCTTTATTTAAATTAAAATGATGCAGTCTGTCAATATAATAAAATAATATATAAATCTTATTAAATTTTTCTGTTATATACTATATATTAGTGAGACTTTTAATAAAATATAAAATATATAAAATAATGCGTTGTTATAATGTCACTGTTTCCATGTAACGCTCAAAGGATTGCGTGAGTAGCGTGTGATCCGGTGCCAGATGCGTGTCGGCCATGATTGCCAACCTGTACTTGTCGCCAAATCGATGCAGATTCAAGGATAAACAAGTTTTCGATTGTGGCGGTCGAAACAGTAAGACGTCCTGCACGCGTTGCCCCCACGCTGCCTGAAACTGGGTATCAGCCGTGCCATAGATCTCCGTGATGGTAACGGGAAAATTATTCGAGAAGAAATTAATAAAGATCTTGGTAAGCACATGGGGCAGCAGTGCCGTAAGCAGACTATACTTGGTCTGTCCAATAGACGCCAAGTATAACATTATTTGTTGCTTTCGTATGCGCTCCACAATTTCGTGCAGCTGATGAGCTTTGAGCGCATCCGGCGGACCTAGGGGCAGCTGCAGAAATACCACGCCGCCAATATGCTCCGATTTGTCCGCACTGCGATCAGTGAAGTAGCCTTTGGATATAGTCCGACAAGTTGTGTTTAGCAGAGCGGGCACAGCTGCTCTGTCCGAGAAGGTGTTGAAGTAGTCGTAAACGGCGCCGGCCAAACAGGCTAGGCTAAAGTCCGACTCTCGCAGCTGCTGGCCAAACAAATGTTGATGGCGCTCACGCAGCAAAGCGCCATCTATCGAGCGACTGAAGGAGACAATTTTGCGTCCCGCATACGATTTCTGGTGTAGAATATTCAACTCCTTGGTGGGCTGAACGAAAAGAACATCGTAAATATTTCTGGGTGCCTTGAAAAGCTCGTAGCAGATCTTGCAGAGCTCCAACTGGGCATAGAGCAGCAAAGGCACATACAAATGCAGACGAGCGCAGTAGGTGCTGCTATACGGGGTCTGGCCACGGAGCAGCACATCGCGAAGTGCCAACAGCTCACAATAGATGTGATAGGGCAGCAGCAGGAAGTGATGCAGCATCTGTTGCCAGAGAAAACGTGACCAGGTCTTCACTATATGCACCGGTTGCAGACTGTACAGCAGGGCAGAGCGTGCCACCGCCCAGCTTAGATTGCGCTGCTCCAGCTCATGCTGGAGCAAAACGAAAAGCGTCTGCAATGCGCCCAACTCGCTGCGATAGCCAGTCGAGCGGCCGTGCCACTTGCGCCGTAGCGCCCGAGTGCGCCAATAGCCCAAGGCCACATTAACCAAAACGATGAGCAGCAGTGAGAGCAGCTGAGTGAGGTTCCGTGCATCCGGATGGGCTTTGACGCCGTCGGGTGTGTCCAAGGACTCAAACTCATAGATGAACTGCTGCCAGCGACAGCTGATCAAATGCTGCACATGATTCAGCAGCTTGCTAATATGCTCCGGCTGGCGCACGAAGTGCGAGAGCTGTTTGGTATTCGTCGTTCTGCTCAAGCCATCCTGGAGGCCAACAAAGGACTTACGTTCGTTGTCCTGCAGCAGCAGCATTTCGCTCACGTGCAAATCATCCTCCTCGGCGATGATCAAGTGATGCACCTTGATCAATATGTAGTAGGGCTGCGTCTGGTCCGCATTGGGTATGACGATCACCTGCCACTGGGGCAAATCCGAGGGCATATACTTGGCGGCCAGCTCACTGACATAATCTTGAATGTTCGACTCGTTGACTGGCCGTCCACGATATCTGTGAGTGCTGAGCAGCACATGATTGTTGATATTGAAGCCACTGCACGGAAGAGATGCGTTAGATTCGATTGGGCTAGTCTGCGAATGAACCCACCTGCTATCATTGACCCAGGCATAGTGGCCCCAGCAGGTGACCAGCTTTTGGCGCAACTTCGGAAACTTGACCATGCCCATCTTGTCCTTCAGCTCCGTCAACTGCAATGCGTAGGCGCGCTTAATTCTTTCATAGTCACAGACTCCCTCGACCTGCAGCAAAAAGTGAAAGATGCCCGCATTCTTCGGCGTGTCGATCAAGGTGCGTATCTTCTTGGACTTGCAGATGGTCAAATTGGGATACTTGATGCTTAGCAGATAGTTTGCCAGCTCGTTGGTGAAATGCGCGCCTGTCAAAGAGAGACACAGATAGAGAGGAAGAGACAGAGAGTGGGAGCTAGGTATAAATCATTCTTTTATAATATTTCAGTCTTATCTTTCGCTTTAATTTTTTAATGAGTAATTCATTTGGTCAAGGTTCAGCGTGGTCGCTCGTCTGGGTATTTTAAAAGGTGCAACAGGTATTATTTATAAACAAAGCTTATCAATTGATAAATGGCGTATGCTGAGGCAGCACTCCCGCCTCTCTAAAGAGCCCCCCCTCGTCCACAAGCAGCGTAAACCTTATCAGTGGCCAGGCTAGGTACTGAAGCGTGTCCCATTAAGCGAATCGAACTCAACCGTTGCATCCTTTGGTTGAATGGAGCGGTTAATCAACTCATGCATCGTTTATTTATAGCCGGCCCCTTTGATATGTTGCTGTGGACCATCTGGGTCAGCTCGCCTCCTCGACGTCTATTGATCGATCGGACAACGGACAAACTTCATACTTACACACAAATGATAGCAGCAGCAGTGGCAACAGCATAAGTGCCACAATGAAACAGAGAATTGTCTTTAAGAATGACAAACACTCCTGCCAAATACTAAAAACAAAATATATGTATATAAAATTGCACTATCAAAGTAAGCTCAATAGCCAGTTACTATATGCTACCTTTCCATTTTGTATATTCTGCAGTTGCTATACTATAAAACATATAGTATGTATAGATAGGTTTATAAATTTGTTGATTTTGATTTGTCTATCACTTAAACGTTCGTTCGTTCGTTCGGTTTGCTGTGCAAGGCACGACTGGTCAGACAACTCGCGGCTCTGGCGAAGCTTCCACCAACGCTTCGAATCTCTTATCAATGCGGTAAACAAAAGATAAGGTTGTTCCTGCCGGCCAAGCGGTATGTCAGCTGCTGTATAATGATGAATTAATTAATGTAATCAAAAATTTTGCTTACTCATTAATATTAAATTAAATTTATAATATAATTGAATTAAAAACAGTTAATTTTTATTAAATAATTTAAATTGTATTTAACACACAATTCGCTCATGTTGATATGAGAGTTCGTCATACGCAGATTGCTCTTGATTATATGAATGTCTTTTAATAGAGTGAATATATATATTAGCATACTAAATGTCTAAAAATCTGTTTATTAAAAGTTTACTAGAAATACTAACAAAAATTTAATAAATAAAATACATAAATAAAATTTAAATTTAACGTACAACTGATCATGCACGGTGTCATGCACGCGCGCAACTGCTTTGAATGTTGTGTACTAAAACGTGAACATGTGAATGCCAAACAGCTGTTTATTGGCTTGTTTACCGTATTTATTATTGTTTATATCTGGGAGTTGAACAAAATTTAATGCAATGCTGCAAACACCCATTGTCCAGCCCACTTTGCATCAGCCGCTGCACTCCAAGGTATCCAATTACCTAAATAACCAACGTAGGACTGGGCAATTTTGTGACTTACAGCTGGAGCTCGACTCGGATGATGCGCCTTGCACATGCAGCGTGCATTTTTGCGTGGTTGCCGCCCAAAGTCAACTCATTGGCCTCAATCAGCAGAAGCAACAGCAGTTCTCCATTCAAAATCCACTAAAAGTCACCATACGCAACTTCAACTGCACCGTGTGCCTGCACACCATAGTGGACTTCTTTTATGAGGACATTGTGTCCGTTTCCAAGGAGCATGAGACTCACTTTCGGGAGTTGGCGAAAATACTTTCCGTAACTGAGCTGCTGAATCTGTATCAAATAGAGCAAAGCAGCGATGAGAAGGCGACCTTAGAGCCAAGTGCCGTGAAAACTGGTGATGTCGAGGATGCTATGGAGCCAGCTAAACGGGCTGATGTCATCTTTGAGAATCAACAAAGCTATTTTAAGGTGAGCTACGTCACATTATGTAACAGCGTTTTAACGCCCGCTCAATTGCAGCTTAAGAATCCGCGTGCTGTTAAGTCCAGCAGCAAAATCAACTACTGCATCGGCTGCGACTTTAAATGCTATCAGGTGCAAAAGATGATTGATCACATGACCAGCTGTGAGCCCTCCCATCTCACGTGCTCACTGTGCGAAGTTGGTTTTCTGGATTGGCGGGAGTATGATGCACATCTGCGACGCCATGGCTCCGATCTGCGCAAGCCGTTCTTCTGCCTGCAGTGCGACAATCGCTTCAGCACGCGAGCCGCTCTGCTGGTCCATCATCCGAAGCATACGACGGAAACGCCGCACGTTTGCACGCACTGCGGCAAGGCCTTCAAGTGGAAACAGGGTCTGAGCAACCACATGCTAGTGCACAATCCTGAGAAGCAAATGCTCTGCGACGTTTGCGGCTACAGCACGACGCACATGAAAGCACTGAAGAGTCACAAGCTCTTGCACACGGGCGAATTCTTTCTCTGCACAGTCGCTGGCTGCGAGCATCGCGCCAATCGCAAGGAGAATATGAAGCTGCACATCGAGACGCACAAGCAGGGACGCGACTTCATTTGTGAGATTTGTGGCTGCAAGTTCAGTCAGAGCAAGAATCTGAAGCGACTCAAGCACACAGAGGGCGGCCTCAATCGCTACAAGTGTCAGCTCTGCGGCTTTAGTAGTCATCGCTCGGACAAAATGAAGGAGCATGTGCAGCGAGTCCACACAGAGAGGGCAGTGCAGCTAGAGCTGTCGGAAACGGTGGACAGCTCCTTTGAAAATAAGATGCCAGATGATTTTACCTTGCCACCTATCGATACGATGCTTGGGGGCAGCGTCATGGAGCCCAAGGCAACGGGCTCACCGCGTCGCAAGGTCACGTCAGATGCACCTGCAACAACTGTGAAGCGCTTAAAGACCTTGCTGCCAAAGGAAGCTATTAGTTAAGAGCATCCTCGACTGCTTAACAAAATTAGCAAGACATTCGTCGAAAGAGCATTCATTGATTTACTGTCTTGGAATACATCTAGTCATGAAAGCTAAAAGAAATTAGAATATTTGGCCAGCCATAACCATAAGCTACTCTATCAGTACTCAACAAAAAAATTGCGCAGTGCTTAAAAGCTTTGCGAGAGCGACAAACTGGAGAGCTGAGTGGAAGAGGAATTTGGTTAAAGCTTTCTTTCTACACTGCATAACGTAGCCGCAATCAATGTGCTTACAGAGCTCAAGCCGCAGAGACGTTTGTCCAGAGTAAAAGTAAAAACATTTTAAGCAAAAGTCAACAAACTTGAAATCGATTTAAAATGTCTGAGGCAAGCTACGATCAATATGAGCACTACAATTATGATCATGACAAGCACATGTTCTCGGGGCACAGCGGCAAGCAGCGCACCAAGAGGGAGGCCAGCGATCATACCAATCACTTCGATCCCTCCGGGCACTCCAGAAAGATTCTAACTAAACTTGTCAACACCAACAACAACAACAAGAAGGCGGCGTGCAAAAACTAAATGTTCTATATATATATATATATATATATATATATATATATGTATATATATTTTTCCGAATCGAATTTTAATTATACTAAAAATTATGGACGAAAAAGTGAAAGGCTCTGGGGAGAAAGTGAGAAGCTGGATTTTTATTAGCTTAAAATAGTTGTTTCTTAGCAATAAGAATAAAATTAATAATTGTATAGACTTAGTTTATTATTAATAAGTTTAATAAAATTTAATATTTTGTTTCTAAATAATACTACAAATGGTTTGACTCAGCATTCGCAGTGTATTTATCGTTCTACATTTCAGTTCAGTTCAGATAAGCTCAAGGACGTTTATGAAACATAAAAATAAAAATTTCATTAAAATGATAATTAAACGTTAAGCCCTAAAGAAACTAAACTCCTTTTGTCTATATATAAATTACCTATAAATAAAGTAATTAATACTTGAAGGTCTCCGAATCAACTGAAGATAAGATAATGCACATATTGATACGGAATAAAAAAATGTTCCATAATTTTTCATTAAAACTGCCTTACTATATCTACAATGATTAATTAAATTATTGTATTCAATAATAAAACTAACAGAACTCATTTCTTTTCAGAAATATACGAAAATCAGGTCCACTCTAATATGAATCGTATTTCTTTGCCGGCTTTTTCTCTCAATTTGCCGGTTTCTTATTGCGCAGTTGTTGATATTTGGTAAACAAACTTTGAAAAGAAAAAAATAAAAAACAAGACCTCGTTGGTTATCAGGTGTTTCTTCTAGTTAGTCATCATCATCATCACAAACATCATTATCATGTAGACATTTGCACTTGAGCAGAAAAACAATTTCTTAACTGCGCTGTTACAGCGTTACGAATTATTACAATAAATTCTACCTTGAACAAGTTTGTTTCTACTTTTGGGAAAGCGTAGATCATGCGTAGATCGTAAATAATTGAAAAGGTCATAAAACTGGTTTACACCTAAACAATCGAATCACTTAGAACTATTTAAAACTGAAATTTTAAGTATTTAAATAATATAAGTTATGTAAATTTGTAATTGAAAAATTTAAAAGCTTTAGTAATGAAATGTTTAATTAAAAAAATCAATTATAAGATTTTTAATTTTAAATATAAATATAAACAAATTTAATAACATAAAATTTGTATTTATTTTTTATAAATAAATTTATATATTTTTAATATTTATTATTAGTTTTTTTTTTTTTTATTTTAATGTACATAATTAACTTTAAACAATTCTTTTTGTGTTCGTTTGTGAAGCTGTAGGAAGAGTATTTGGTGTGTGCTCATCTACAAGTCTCTAAGAACGCAAAAGGTTTTTGGCGCCATTGAATCTAGAGATATGAAATGGCAAAACTACATATATTCGCTTGGACTTTCTTGTTTTATATAAGGTGATAATTATATAAAAACAATAGAATCTTTATTAAATTATTAATTAATTTTATAGAAAGCACTCTTTTTTTTTAATACTTTCATAATTTTTTTTGAAGCTTTTGAGCTTCAAATTATTCTTCAATAATGGCATTTATTAGTTCAATTATATATTTATTCTATTAGTGTAGAACTATGGTAAAATGACTAAATAAATATTGTATCGAGGTATTTAAGCTATTTCGATTGGCCGTTCTCGATCAAATAATCCAATTCGAATAGACATAGACATATTGATAACATGTTCATTGTCAGCTTTGACAGATTTCTTTCTTCGGCTTTAATGAAGGAGCCACGCTTCGTGCCGCCCATATACAAATAGCCATCTATATACATATATTAATGTTTGGATGTTTATTCTGGTAAAATCTGTGATAATACGCGTGCCACACGCCAGAAGCGGGCCACAACAGAGGGCTGCCACATGGTCAATGATATTTCGGGACTGACTTCAAAGTTGAGATCTTCTTTAGGGCCCTATGTAGTGGCAGGTTGGGCAGCAGTTGGAGGCGAGAATCTGGGGCGGGGAATCATGTTGCGCACTTTCACCGCGAAAATGAATTTCGAGGTAAACAAGTGAAGACTTGGGGATTATGCATAAATGAATGGATCGATATACCCATATATATATATGCATATATATATATTTGTGTGTGTGTGTGAGATGATAATTGATGTAGCACTCGTTGCCGAATGAACCGTTAAATTTAAATTGGAGCAGTGGCCCAATATCCATGGAATACGCGCGGCACACGGATTAGCACCTTTCAACGAGGCTGCGTCGAGACGTAGATGTTCTAGATACTGATGCCAATGGTACTACGTACATTTCTCTTGCATTAGCACCAATCACACACACACTCACACACAAACACACACACACCTGTACATATATTTAAAAATATGCCTAGATTATTGGAATTGGGTTTAAGTTTTTGTGGCAGCTCGCATCGAGTTCTGCATTTAGTTAACGTGTGGACACCCAGCCGAACGGCAGCTGGTGCGGATTAGGAATAAGCAGCAGTTTCAATTATACATAAATATATATATACATATTTACAATGCTGGAATATACCGACATGTCAACGAAGAAGCAACGAAATTGCTTGCCGGGCGTATGGACTCTGATCGTAGCCATGGCGCTCTTTGCCTTGACCCTTGTGGGCGTTGCTCTGCTGGAGGCGAATCGAGCTCAGTCGGATGAGCATAAGCTTTTGGGTGATGTCTTCCTTGTGAGGCGTCTGTGGTCAAGGTTTGGAGCTGCCACTAACTCATCAGAGGACGCAGTTGCAGCGACTGTGGAGCGCATAGCTAGAGATGCCAAGAACGCCAGCCGAATCGCAGCAACTGGCAGGAGTAACAGTTACTATGAGGAGCAACAGGCGGTGGTTGTGAAAGAGGAGAATGCACCACCACCCATGGCCGAGCGTGTAGATTCTTTTGGACCCCCGGAGGGCAGAGCATACGATCTGGAATCTAACTATGATGCGGCATATGATTATGGCGGAGAGCAAGCTGAACCAGAGGAGGAGGCCGGAGAAGGCAGAGCGGCACAGGGCAGACCCAAGGACTCCTACTATGCACAATGGCAATATGCCACCCAGACAACAGCACCGCCCGGCAGCAATAATCGCAAACTGCAGCCAGCAGGCAATAGGTAAGCAAAAGAAGCAGATTTGCTTCTCTCCAAGTCCAAATTTAATCCTAAATCATTGAAAATGCAGATCACCTTATGCTGCCTACGATGATGTGTATGACTATCCCATGGGCTTTCAGCCGCGTCCACAGGAGCAGCTGGTGTCAAAGCAGGCGGCCACCGCATCACCTGTCCATGCCGTGGCCTATGCGCCAGCATCCACGGAATCATCGCTGGTCACATTTTTAAAGACGCTGAAACAAATGTGGGATCTGTATCAGGCCGTGATGAGCGCCTGGGGCTCGGTCGCTGAACGTCATCAGCAGAGCGCCGAGCAGCTGAAGAAGGAGCGGCTGGAGAAGCAACGTCTGCGCCAGCAACAGCAGCAGCAACAAAATAAATCCAGAATCAACTCCAAGAAACCACAACGCGGCAATGGTAACAAAGATGCAAAGCCCAATCAGAACAAGAAAGTGAAGACCACAACAACAACAACAACGACGACGAGCACCACCAGCAGCAACTCGGAGGACTCCGCTGAAGAAGAGCAGGTAACCGCTGCTCCGGTTGCAATCGTGGATGCTGTCAAGGCCAATGCTACTAAGGAAAATGCTGCCAAAGAGGATGCTACTCAAGAGAGCTCGGTGCGAGGCATACGACACAGACGGGAGCCCGAGGCAGATAGTACGGATGTGGGTGAGGGGCGTTACATCAAGGGTGATCCACTCAAAGGCTATTACGATTTCGTCATCACCGAGGGCTCCTACAAGTTCTGGGCTGCCTTCCAGGTATGAAGAACTAAGAGATACGGCTTACTTATAGACCTAGATATAATTGTAGTTCGCTCTGAAATTTTGCAGGTGGGCACGGCACTGTTGATCATCTACTCCACATTCGCTGCCATTTACTATTCTAAGGTAAATCCATTGACCAGCGATTATGATTATCAGGACTATCTAGGTGGTGGACGCTCAATGACGGGCGGCGATGATGATTTTGTGGACGACAGCGAATCGAGTACTCAAACTAAGCCCACGTCGCGTATTATGGATTGGCTGCCACGCACAGCACATTCGCTTAAATTCATATTGGATGCCATTGACAAAATGCCATTAGATCATGGTCACAAAGAGGAAACAGGCTGGTCAGCGGGGAAGAGCGATTCAACCGATAATGCGACAGGGGAAAGCAATTAGGAAAATAATAATAAATTATTTATGAAATAAAAATAATTTGAAAACAAATATTAACGTTTTACTTTATTTGCAATTTTAATTAATAGCATTTTCTTATAATATTATTGAATAAATTAAAGACACTTAACAATTTCCGTACGCCGTTGTATGAAATTGAAAACTCACTGAAGTCAAATTGAAATTGGCAAAAATGTAATATGTACACACTTTTTGGCATTCACGGCGCTACGTGAACAAGTTGCTCTCTCATACCAGCTGACAAAATCATATGTTTACTATTTTTCTAGACGACGTGTAATTTGCGGCTGCGATGACAATAAAATAAATTGTAAAAGTCAGAAATATATTAAATTTCAAAAGCAAATAAAGTGTGGCTATAAACTAAAATTACCAGAAATGAAGCAGACAATGCTGCTGCTCTTATTGCTGGTGGCTGCAGCAGCAGCACACGATGCCAAAGACTTTGATGATTCCGTGCTCTACAAAATAGATTTCGAAGTGCCTAATTTATTAAGTGATCCGGTAAGAGAAAAGAAACTACTAAGAGGAGTGTGATTAATCGTTGATTCTCGATTCATATTCATATAACAGGAATCAGGCAACCAGCTGCGTACCTTTTACACACAAGAGAAAGAAAAATACGAGTGCCTAATACCAGAGCTGGAGACACCCAAGGAGGAGGAGAAAACCAATCAGCCGGAGCTGTGTGAGTGTCAATTCTATTTATTCTCATGTTAAATTTTTTATATACTCTAATACTTTTTCTTATAGCTCCCATTGCACTGCTGCAGCCAATCTTCTCGGCGCCCACCTGCTCGTTCCGAATTGAAGCCTATTGGTCATATGAGATCTGCCATGGTCATCATGTGCGTCAATATCACGAGGAGCGCGAAGGCAAAAATGTAAAGTTCCAGGAGTACTATTTAGGCAAATGGAGTGAGGAGAAGACTGAACTGGCTAAAAAAACTTGGGAGTTAGAGCGTAAGGCGGCCGATGGCATCCCAAAGTATAAGACGTTGAAAATCGATAATACCAGATATCCGTATTTTGAAATGGAGTTCACTGATGGAACCATGTGCGATATTATTGATGCACCGCGGACGACAATGGTGCGCTATATATGCTATCCACACGGCAAGGATGATATCTATTCATTCAAGGAGACCTCGTCGTGCAACTATGAAGCTATCATCTTGACCTCATCTCTTTGTGCCATTCCCGCTTTCCATGCAGAAGAGACCAAAGAGATATCTATCAAGTGCTTCAATTCACCAACGGAACCACATAAGCCAATTAGTATGCTGCGTCAGGAGCTCAGCGATTGGGAAGAAAGCGAAAAAGATGTAATTGTGTCGTCGAGTGAGAACAAGGCGCCAGCCAAATTGTGGACGAAGACAGATGGCGATATGGTTACCTTTAAGTACAGCGGGGATGTGGACAAAATCATATTGGAGCTGATGGCAAATGGTGACATCGATGTCGACAACGAATATCAACAACTCTTGATATCAAGATCTGCACCGGGCACAACACCAGCACCTTTAAATGATCTGACGCCCATCAAAGAGTTCATATCGGGCAAGAATTGTCTAACTGGCGTAAGTAGCTCTATAAGTTCTCAATCTTTCTGGTTTAACTGTTTCTATGCTCTGCAGGGAACCGGCTGGTGGAAGTACGAGTTCTGTTATGGTAGGCATGTGCGCCAATTCCATAAGGATAAGAACAGCGAAGTGGAATTGTTTTTGGGTTACTTCTCTGAGGAATCGCATCGCTCTTGGGCCACTTCCAATCCAGATAAGGGTGCACGCCGTCCGGGCTTTACGTCATCCATATGGCATCACTACGAGAAGGGCACCCACTGCGATCGCAGCGGTCTGCCACGCGAGGTGGACGTTAAGCTCACTTGCACTCCAGTCACCACTAGCGGCACAGCTGTCTCTATGTACTTGCTAGAGCCGAAGACGTGTCAGTATATTCTAGTCGTCGAGTCGCCCATCATTTGTGATCTCATGCATTATGCGGACGACAGTGGACTTGTGACGGCCGAAAGTCTGCAGAAGTTTTTGGCAACTGATAAGCCAGCTGCCACTGTTCCATCTGATGAACGAAATGCTGAAACAGACGAAAAAATACGATCATAAACTTGAATGTATATAAAAACTTACAGAAATAAATATTTAATGCTGGCGGCTAATACCCAGTACTATGTGGACTAGGTTGACGTCTTTAAGTATAATAGAAGACTTAAGATATTATTTTCCATATATATATAGACATTCATATTACTTAATTAAATTTATATTTCCATTTTGAAATAAAATTTGAACGAAATTCGTTTTGTTTAGCAAAGACACGAACCATCATGTGCTCGGTTAGTGCGTTCAGCAACTGCTTGCATCTGCCTTGATTTTTCAAGTATCTTATCAATAGTATCAAACTTTCCAATTGTCATATTTACATCGATTGATTTATTGTCGTTTTTCTTGATATCGTAAATCTTAATTCGTCTTATAGTAAATAATATTAGTGCTTCTTGACCTTTGACTTCTGTGAAGTCTTTTGCTTCTTGCCTTTGCTCCCCCCACAGCACTTGCTCCATAAGAACTTCAACACAACTTTGCTTATCAGAATGATAACGAAGAGTATCGCTGCAAATAATAGATACAAGTCTATATTGTTGGTCGCAATATAGCCCATTTTGACTAGAGGACTCTGCATGTGGGCAGCTCCATGATGACGCAGCACATAGTTGACCCAGTAAATAACCAACTCGCGGGGCGAAATGGGACGATCGCGATAGAGTTTGGAGAAATGTTGAATATTATTGGTATAGATGGGATTGCTTAGCAGTTCCTTGATTGCGTCCCTAAATTCGTCCACCTCCAGGGTCAGCAAATCGAGCTTTAAGCCATACCCGGCTTCCACCAGTTTAACTGCATTGCCTGGCTGATCGGCGAACACTGGAAGGGCCAGCATGGGCTTTCCATGATATTGGGACTCGGTGACACCTCCTTTGCCGGCGTGCGTGATGAAGAGCTTAATGCTCGGATGGGCCAGTATATCGTCCTGTGGCAACCACTTCTTATAGAGTATATTTGCCGAGTTGCCAGGCAAGTTCTTCAGATCATCCCATTTCCAGATCACGCGCTGCTTCAGCCCGGCGAGCACTTTGTATATTTTCTTAATAAGCTCTGGCTCAATGTGATCCCCTTTAAGATTACTGCCCAGACTGAAGAGAATCGCACCATGCTTGGCGTTCGCCAAGAACTCCTGAATATCCTCGGGCAACGGATCTGGCTTATCCTTAATCTGTATGCCACCAATCTCAATAAGCGCCGGCACATTGGGCCTGATAGGTCCTTCACTTATGCCGTGACTGCTGCAAAAGGCCAGAGAAACGTTCTGCTTGGCCTGCTCATAGGTCTTCATGGACGGAATCTTGCCCCAGAGACGACTGCAAATTTATAGATAATTTAGCTAAAATAAGAATGTGCATTTATTTACTCACTCATAAAACTTGACATTCAGCGTCTCCAAATAGAACGCGAACAGGCGGAAGAACATGGTGCCACCGTAATTGGCCAGGCGCTCCTTGAAGTTCATGGCTCGGCCATTGGCAACGGCCACATGCATGGTAGGCACTGAGGCCGTCAATTCGGGATTGCCAATATTAGTATCGATTTGCATCATCGGCGGTCCCGTCCAGGTCAGTATCAGAGGACAATTGAAGAGGCTGCCCAGTCCCAGCTGATAGTTGTTGAAGAAGAAGCCCACAATAACTGCATCGAATTTGTTGTCCTTGTTCTTGTAGAGATCGGTGAAGCGCTTGTCCTCCAGCACATCCACTTGCTTGTAGATCAGCATCGACAGGGAGCCAAGCATATTTCTGAACGTTGTCACTATCGATGGCTTCTCCTTAGCCATGTCGCTCATGCCGTCGTTCAATTTCTTCTCCTCGGCGGCGCTCAGCGGGATGACAATGTGCTTGATGCTTTTGTGGGTCACCTTTGGTGGAGTGCCCGACACGACGGTCACATTGTGTCCATCCTCCGCCAGAGCCTTCATGATCGACATGTTTATAATGAAGTGCGATGGACTGTGGCTGGTGAAGACACCCAATATGTTGGCGCCTTCCACCCTAGGCGCCTGCAGCACAAAGAATCCGATCAACAGGCACACAAATGTGCCGGACAGCAGCGTCTGACCCATGTTTAGTTCTTTCCAGCAATACTTTATTCCGCAAACTAAACGATTTGCCTTCGCGGCATTTATTTATATTGAAACTCACTCCCGTCTGATAAGCCTCGATGCCTCTTGATAAGCGGACTTAAATCGCCGCGCCACGTTATCGTTGAATAGTTCGCTCTGTGAATGTTATACACATGTAAGTCGAAAGAGATTATCATGGTATATGTGATGTCGACAGACTATAAGATACCCTGCTCTGAAGCACAATAATAATATATCATTTAAGTACATGAGTATTCTCTACTCTTCCGGTAACTATTCAAGTTTTATTGCTTCGACTTGTCCTCGGCTTTATTCATTTTGGAGAAATTTAAATATTTGCACATAACTTGATCTATATATATATATGTTTGATCCTGAATGGATTATGTGCACATAGATATGACTTTCAATATAATAATTTAAATTGTATTAACTATAAAAATCACCCATGATCATTTTCACTTCTCTCTTCCTGCTTGTCATTGCATAACTGAGCTCTGCATCATTATACCCCATTTAATAGTCATTCCTTGTGCCAGTGCCCAATAAACGGTTGCTAGCTACCTCAATTGAATTTCGAAACTTAACGCTATCAAATGATACAACATAAATTATACACTTCACACTAAAAGAGAAATAAAAGAAGAAACTTGTGAAATTGGTTCTCTGATCAGCAATCACTAGATCTAGGGCATAAAGTGCAATGTCAACGGGTTGCATTCCATAATTGAACTCTGAACTTGGAACTCAACTGTATATCACGTATGTACGCATAACATGCCCGGTAAAAATATATTTACATTCAACAAACAACAACAAATTGGCATTTAGGAAACTCGCATTTTTTTTTAAATGAAAGAAAAACAAACCAACATGAAAATCAAGCGAATTTCGCGTTCGTTTTGCTCGTTTCGATAGCAGCGGCGACACTGAACTCTCTGAACAGATGCGAGTCGCACAATTAATAGGGAGAAACGTGCACTGCAAAAAATATTACACACATTGTGTACTTTGCTTGTAAATAATATCTGATATTCTCGCACTGAGTTGCATTACTCAGGGTAAGCACGTAAGTGCTTATCGGAAGAACCCAAGTATAATTTTTAGTAAACTGCAATTGGCAAGTCATACATTTATGGAGAGCTGCACTGAGAGAAAAGTTGTAGTATATAATTATATACATAAAATAAATAGACTTATATTTTCTACTCATTTAAAAGTAAACTTCCCTAGCAACTTTTGTCGCTTTAAATACTTTTTTATAGTTTCATTAAATTTAGTTATTTTTGTTAAATTAAACAATATATGAAAAAATACATTTAAGAATTTTAGGATACATTTGTAAGAGTAAAAAGTTATTATTTATAATTTTAAAGCAAATATTTAAAATTGTTATATTTGGCATAAATGTAAATAATTAATATATAAGTGAGCATTATATTTAATATTAAGTGCTTAAAATTCAGAATGTTTTTTTTTAGCTAATTTATTTATTAAATAATTAGTTCGTTAGTTAGTTATTTTTATTAATATTGATATTAATATTGTTATTATATATATTAGTATTAATATTATTAATAATCTTCTTCTTATTATTATTATTACTAAAATTATTAGTATTATTATTATTATTTTAATTATTATATTTATTTATAATTTTATTATATTTATTTATATATTTATTATTTTTTCAAAGTTTATTTATTTAATAATTTACTTAATTAATTTACTGAATTTTTTTATTAATATTTAAATTTTATTTTTTTTTCTGTAAAAAATGTTTTTGTTTTATATTTTTTAATAAGGTAAATCTTCATTATTTCTGTTTATATATTTCTTAATTTTTTAAATTCTAATTTTTTGAAAACCGTTTTTACAATTTTTTAGAAACAATAATCTATTCTTTAAAAATATATTTTAACTATTACAGGCTAACTATATGCTAAACTTAGTTTAATTAAACAACTATTTTACTACTCAACATTTTCTACAGTGTAAGGAAAGGAACAGAGATAGAGTGAAGGAGAGAGAGAGAGGGAACTGAATAGATAATCGGCGCCTATTAATAGTCAATACGAGTGTTGGCAACTTGTTGATACTTATATGGCGCTGCATATACACGACATATATATATATATATATATATATATATATACAAGTATACATACTATATATTGTATACATATATATATGTATTCATCTTAATGACCAATTTGCTGGTTGTCGCGACACGCGTCGTTTGTGTAATGAATTCATCTGGGGCAAACAAGATGTAGGTGTCTATTGTGCCTTGACCTTGTCTTTAGAGGGTGTGAAGCGTCGCAGTTTACGCCAAATGAATCGCAGCAGCAGTTTTAAAATAGTCAGCGAGCCAGCTAGGATGAGCAGGAGGCAGGCATAGACATCCAGATTGTGGCGGGCGACAAAGTCGAGATAAAGAGCAGGATTTTGCAGGTGGTATGCACCCTTGTGCCTCAATACGTACTCCGTCCAATAGATCACAGATTGGCGTGCCGTCAGCGGACGATCGCGATAGAGTGACGAAAATTTGCGCACATTCTCGCGATATGTCTGATTGTGCAGCACCTCGTTGATAGTCTGCGCCAGAGCACTCTCTGTGAGCGTGCTCCAGTCCAGGCTAAGTCCGAAGCCAGCGGAGACCATGCTGTCCGCATTGGTTGGCTGATCGCCGAAGAGCGGCAGAGCCACCATGGGCACACCATGATACTGAGCCTCGGCAATGCCGCCCTTGCCGGCATGCGTGATGAAGAGCTTGGTGTTGGGATGGGCCAGGATGTCGTCCTGCGGCAGCCAATTGTGATAGTAAATGTTCGTAGCATTGCCTGGCGTCTGCTGCAGATCATCCCACTTCCAGATGACGCGCAGCGGCTGGTTGGCCAGTATCTTGAAGAAAGTCTTCATCACGTGGGGCTTAAAGTAACCGCCCTTGATGTTGGTGCCCAGGCTAAAGAAGATGGCACCGTCGCTGGCATTGTCCAAAAACTCAGCCAGCTCACCGGGCAATGGGTCTGGCTGATCCTTAATCTGCACGCCGCCAATTTCAATGGATTGCGGCACAGTGGGACGCACAGGACCCTCGCTGTACGAGTGGTAATTGTAGAAGAGCAGCGAGATATTACGCCTAACATCCCAATAGCTGGGCATCTGTGGATCTGCGCCAAATGCACGTCTGAAAGAGCGACGGAGTTAGCTTACTATGCCAGGTGAGACCAGGTGCTTGACTCACTTGTAATATCTGTCCATGCGCATGTCCACGGTAATGCCGATGCCCTTGAAGAACAGCCAGGCGCAGTAGTTTTTCAGTCGCTGACCTAGGGTCATCACGCGTTGGTTCCTATCCAGGCCCACGCCTATATTTTCCACATAGGTCGGATCGTAGATGTTGCCCACCTGATCGTCGACAAACACAAATGGCACGCCCACCCAGCTGAGCACGGCGGGTACGCCCAGCTTAGCTGCCACGCCCAGTTGATAGTCATTGAACACGAAGCCGAGAAACAACAAATCGAATTTCACTTGCGGCTGCTCGTAGAGCGCACGAAGCTTGGGATGCATTAGAAACTCATATTGGCTATTCAGCATTGTGCCCGTGTTCGCTATCATCCTGTAGAGGGACGCGGCCATCGATGACTTCTCCTTGGCCGAGCTCTCCATGAACTGATTGACAAATGTCCAGGTCTCTGCCGTCATGGGCGCCAAGATCTGTGTAATATTCTCATGTGGCACCAGCTTGGGTTTCAGGGCCGTCACGACGGTCACATTGTGTCCCCGATCCGCCAGGGCGCGCATCATCGACATGTGCACCACCAAATGCGATGGGCTGAATGTGCCAAACAGGCCCAATATGTTGGCGCCCTCTATGGGCGGGCAGAAGAACACTTGCAGAGCTGCAAGTGCCGCCAACAGCAGTTTTCCGCGGATCATGTTCACCTGAGGACTTGATGTCAACTGAATGGATACCGAGCTGATACGCTGCTTTTATACAGACAGCGAGCGCACAGGAAGAGAGGAAATGCGAGCGAGAGAGATAGATAGAGTTAGTGATCTCTTTTGCTGCGTCAAGACGAAACAGCGTTTTATTATCTTTGTAACCGGCATTCAGTAGTATAGATAAGCCGCCTTAAGAGTAGCGATCGAGACTATATACTTTCACACTGATAAGCTTTATCAATAATACTAAGCCGATATGCTGCCAGCCGCTGTACGCTAAGTTACACAAAATATAAAAATTCATTCTCATTGGTATTTTTCCTACTGTTCTGAGTTTGCAACATCGCTGACTTGGCCGGTTATCTTATTTTAAAATATATTGTGCATTTTGATGTGTCATGTCTTAACAAATTAAATGTTTCCATAGGTTATTAATCAATTATAAAATCATTTTAGATGCTGTCTCAAGCACTCGCTTTTCATTATATTATCAAAGGCGACTCTTCATTGGGATTTGCATGAGAAAGAATTCCATTGATTGAAAGAAATTCCATTATTCTAGATATTAAATTAAATATATAAGTGTTACAGATTTTGTATATACTGTATAATTCAGGAAAAGTGATCTTGTGAAAATGTTTGTTAAATATATATTATTGAGTTGATGTCAAATTTATTTAACGAGATTTTTAATTATACATATATAGAAATATATTTTTTAATATATTTAGAAATAAATATATAAATATAAATACAAAAAAAAAAAAAAAATATATATATATATATATATATATATATATATATATATATAAATATAAATAAAATATATAAATATATATCTTTAAAGCTTTTAATTTTTTTTTTTTTACTCGATAAATTATTTTTTTTCTACAGTATCGTTTATCATCAATTTGATTTAATTTGATTATACGCCTCTCTCCTCTCGCCAAAAACTTGCAAAAAAACAAATATAATTCAAATTATATTCAACAATTCATATTCCAAAATAAATCCCAACAACAATCGCTTCAAATGTGTTTCATATATTAAATATCCATGCCAAAGTTGTTGAGATAAGCCTCAAAATCATACATTTTTATGCCCGCTCACGCACTTAAAAAGAGTATATAAATTTTAAGCAATGCCCATGGGCATTTATACACTCCTCAGTCTGTCTAAAACTATTGCAGCTAGAGACTTAAAATTTTTAATATTTATATAAAAACTGTTTTAATTGCCAGTTAGTTTTGAGTTAATTCATAAATAATATTTAATTTTATTAGACTAAAAAAATCTTATGAACGAATCTTGACTTTCACAATTAATGCCTCTTTACTTTCTGCGCCTTGCCAAATAATTTGCGGCAGGTGCAGCTCAGTGTTAGCCAAGTTAAGAACAGAACCAGAGCTAAGCCAGCTACAAGTGCGGCATAAATGTCTATATTATGGTAGGCCAGGGCCGTCATGTGCACGGCAGGACTTTGCATATGGACGGCGCCCTTGTACCGTAGCACATAGTCCGTCCAGTAGACCACCGACTGCTTCGCCGTGAGTGGTCTGTCCCGGTACAGCTGCGCGAAGCTCTTGATGGCCAACGAGTATTTCTCATTGCCAAGAACTTCACCAATCTTTGCTCTGAAGTTCTCTTCGTTGAGCTGCAAGAGATCTTGGGTAAGACCATAGCCCGCCTTCTCCATGACATCCGCATTGGCCGGCTGATCGCCAAAGATGGGCAGAGCTATCATGGGCACTCCGTGGTAGCGCGCCTCCGTAATGCCGCCCTTGCCGGCGTGCGTGATGAAGAGCTTGACTTTGGGATGGGCCAAGATGTCGTTTTGTGGCAGCCACTTCTTATAAAGTATATTCGGTGATTTTCCAGGCGTATTATTGAGATCCTCCCACTTCCAGATGACGTTCTGCTTGAGGCTCGACAGCACCTTGAACATGGCCTCTATCAGCTCGGGTTTCACTGCCGTGCTCTTAATATTTGAGCCGAGGCAGAGCAGAATTGTTCCATGTTGCGACGTCTCCAGAAACTTTTCTATGTCCTCTGGCAACGGATCGGGTTTGTCGTTGATCTGAATGCCTCCAATTTCAACGATGCCCGGCACAAGTGGCCGTATGGGACCCTCACTGATCGAATGACTATTCGTGAACACTAGGGACACGTTGCGTCGCATCTCGTCCAGCGTGGGAAAGTTCTCCGCCTGGCCAAAGTGCTCCACATAGAACTGATCCGAACGTTTCTCTAAGATGAAGATCGTCGCCCTTATGAACAGCTCCTTGCTCAAATTTTCCAGACGTTTGGCGAAGCCCATGCGTTCGCCACGGCCCACAGCCGTTTGTATGTTGGGCACATAGGACAGCTCCGAGGGATTGCCAACGAACGCATCGATGACCGTCATCGGCGCCTGCATCCACGACACAATCACGGGCACTCTCAGCTTGGCGGCCACGCCCAATTGGAATTCATTGATGAAGTAGCCCATGAACATTAGGTCGAAGTTCGTTTCGTAAATACGCTGGAAGCGTGCATCCGACAGCAATTGGTACTGCGACTCAATCATCACACTCATGCCGCTCCGCAGGCGTTGCATCATGCTAAAGAGCGAGTTCTTCTGGCCAGCCATTTCCTTCATTTGACTCTCGAGTATTTGCTCCTGCTCATCTGTCACCGGCACCACGATCAGATGAATGTCTTTGTGCGTGATCGTCGGCTGCATCATGCACACCACGGTCACATTGTGTCCACTCTCAGCCAGGGTCTTGATCATCGACATGTGGAGTATCAGATGCGATTGGCTGTGGCTGCTGAATAGCCCCAAAATATTGGCTCCCCTCGCAAGCTGCGCGACCAGCAGCAGACAGATCCCCAACACACTCAACCGTAACGCAGCCATGTTGCCTGACGACTGTTCTATGGCATGCTCCACACTTGACCAGCCGCCTCTAGCTAGTCGCAAACCAGTCTATTTATAAAAAAAAAACGAGAACTTATCGACGCTTAACTTGCCTGCGGCTATCAGAAAATCCAAACATTCTGATAGCGGTTCGAATGAATTACATCAGCTTGTACAATATTTTGGCTGTCTGATGAAAACCTTATGAATTACAAAAAGAATTTAATGTATTGCATAATCTGTTTACATAGCAGTGACTTGAAGAGCATCTGAGGTTCGACTGGGCTCAATCATGATGTTCATTCAGATGTATGTGTCGAGTAATGCCCATAAATCTCCCACAGTTTAGCTCATCTGTATATATTGCTCATCTCTATTTTATGAAGAAGTATAGGGTGTCAGTTATCGATCACTAATATCGATATATATAATATCGATATATAATGTATAATTAGATATATATATATATAATAATATAATAAATAAATAAATAAATATATATATATATATATATATATATATATATAATTACAGGGTATATCGGTTCGCCCACACTCGCTATGATTTATCTGCTCTGTAATTTTAGACAAGCAATTAAATTTTAATGATAGCAACGATAATAAATAAATAAATAAATAAATAAATAAATAAATTTTAATGATAGCAACGATAATAAATAAATAAATAAATAAATAAATAAATAAATATATATATATATATATATATATATATATATATATATATATATATATATATATATATATATATATATATATATATATGTATATAATAATAAAAAATAATAAATAATAATAAATAATATAAATATAAATTAATGTTATTTACATTATATATTAATATATATATATTTATTTTTTATTTGTTACACATATACATATGCATATACACATTAATAATTATGAGAAATTCACTAATTACAGGGTATATCCGTTCGCCCACAATCGCTGTGACTTATCTGCTCTGTCATTCTCGACATGCAACTAAATTTTAATGATAGCAACGATTAAAAACAAATTTTAAGCACCTAATCGAGATTTTAAGCTTTGCCGTTTCAAGTTATTCTTCACACATGAAATATATTCCAAGCTCTGAGACTTTTCAGTTCTATATAAAATTAAACCGATGCATAAATTAAAAATTAAATAAAAATCGAAACAACAAACTCGTTAAGAGTCAAGTGAGTGAGACTGAGGGAGATTAGCTCATTCGTCAATGAGAGAATAAAGCTTTTGTTTATCAAGTTTCTTGGCCCAGCTGATTAAGAGTATATAAAACAGAGATATAATAAAAAAATAATACTTGTTTACACAAAGTATAAAAATCGTATATTTATAGACTAAAGTACACCCGAATACCTGTAACACATCGAAATGAACTCAAACTACTTAATTTTCTTGCTGCCCGGCGGAATGGGATTTGTTGTGAGACGCAGCAGCTGCCGCGTTTGACCCTTGATGTGGCCCCAATGATTGATTTCACGCAGCTCCGACTTGAACTCGCCGAGTGTCTGCTGCAGCTCCGGATAGAGCTGTCGCAGCACTCCATGATCCAATGTGGGAAACATGTGGTGCAGCGCATGCTCGCCAAAGTGTGTGAGCACCAGCAGATCGGACCACTTGATGTCGCCCCGATCGATGATCGTATCGAGCTGAAAGAGGCCCCAGTCGCGATCGAGCCGTGGCGCATCGCCGTCGTGATAGATGCGCGGATCATGATGAGCAGCGGTCAAGCCAATGAAACCAAACAGAAAGCTGCCAATGGCTAGAATGATAAGCCAGCTAAGCACCGCAGAGCTGAGACCCACGTTTGTGGTGGCATACAGAAAGACGGGCAAGCTGAAGCCGAGAAGATCGTCCCAGTACATGACGTTCCTTTTGACCAGTGAGTGGACAAGCCTGCAAGGGATATATATTAGAAATTAATAATAAATAGAGTTACTTCATCACTCACCGCTCCGTAAACTGCACCACACTCATGACTGTGTAGATGAAAGGCGAAATGAGCACAGAGATCACGCGCTGCGTTCTGCTCGCATAGTGCCTGCTGGGCACCCAGCAGAGGAAGGGCTCGAAGAGCGACATCTCCAGATCGTGCAGCGAATTGGGGTAGACGTGATGGGACAGCGCATGTGAGATGCGCCAGCTTTTGCAGTTGAGCAGCAGCAGATTGAAGCTATACATGCGCCAATTGTCGCGCTGATGGAAGTAATTGTGCGCCGACGTCGAGAGCCAGCAGAGCGACAAACCTGCCAGCGCGCGCAGTATCCAGGAGTTGAAGGCGGTGCCAGCCCAGCTGAAGAGCAGCACAGAGATCAGAATGCCAGAATGCAGTACCTGTGGTTGGAAGACAGAAGAAGGAAAAATTATATATAAATTTGGTTAAGTTTGTCTTTCTCTTTTCGTATGAATATTTAAAATGGAAATAGAACTGAAAACACATTTTTTTATTTACGTCAAATATTAGAATTATATCTAATAAATTGAGGTATATATAGCGTAGTTATAAAAAGCAAGCCTAAAGAGATCAATAATGATCCTAATCTTTCACTTTTTATGAATTCGAGCAGTTGATTCGATAGATATCTGATGATTTGATGATTTGTATTCATAAAATGATGAAGTATTTTATATTACTTAAATTCCACAAAATCTTTCAACAATCTATAAAGTGTTTAATACAAAATAACTTTTAATTAACTCGTGAAGCAGCTGACTGTCTATCTGATAAATTAAAAAAATATAGTTATAAAAATGTATTCTTTCTATAAAAACTTAGAGGTCATGTCTCCTGCATTCAAATTTACTTAAATTGTATTCAGTAATTTATAAAGTGCTCAATCATGATCCAAGACATACAAAATATTCTACATCTATAATTTTTAATCTATTCTTCTGTTCTTAAAGATTTTACCTAAATATCACAAAAGTGAAATCATGACTGATCCACCATGATCCAATACACACACAATATTTATCATCTTTCTCGTGCTCACAAAAGTTCTCTTTGGCTAGAAACTTACATCTGTTTTATAGCTGGGTCGATAGTTCAGCTTTCGCAGCTTCTCTCGCACTCGGCGCTTTAGGGTCATGTAGAAACCCTTCTCTTCCAGCGTAAACTTGTAATTTCTTGGCTGAGCCGCTGATCTGACTTCGAATTTGCTGAGCATTTTCTGCGCGTGCTCCTCGATGTGATGCGACTCAAAGGGTTCGGTTATGTCGGTGCCTTTGGTGCGCTCAATCCAGAAGGCGCCGCCCGGATGTCTGCGAGCAAAGTCCGTCAGATCATAGAGCTTATCTTTGATTCTCCACAGACCTTCGGCTGCATCGTCGCTATGTTTGCCCTGCAACCAGCTGCAAGCGAAACTCAATTTATTCCAGTTCGGGTATTTGGAGTTTTTACTCACCTCTCCTCACTTATGGGCCAATGCCTCCGGTAGCTAGGATATGTCCGGGATATGCCAGATATGCGCCAGGCCTCCAGTTCCTTCACCTGCTGATTGGGTGCCATTTATCAGTGATTAATCTAACTAATCTAACAACATATATATATTTATGTATTCGTATTAGTCGAAGTCCAAACGCTTAATTAATGCAATGATAAAACCGGTCTGTTTGACCGCAGAACCTATACGGAACGGAACGCCGACTGCTTTGTTTATGAAACTCTGAGTGGAGGGCTGCGTCGCGTCGCTCTGGTTTCGCCAATAAAAAGCTCTTTAGCCGTATCAAACGTAAGAGAGCTTTGAGCTTTTGTAGCGCCTCTTATCAGCGCCTCAAACAGCTCAGAAAAAATAGTGATACAATATGGAAATGGATCAGTGTCTGATCTCATGCTGAGCAAGTAGACAACTTGTAGACAAGTTCTACTGGGACAATTTTAATAATAAATAAAAATCAATATCAATATATATAATATTAATATATTATTATTATATATTATGAATTATTTTTTATTACAGTATACATTGCTTAAATTACTTTAGTTTAGTTATTTATTTATATTTTTAGAATTTACAAATGTATAATTTATGCAAATAATAGAAGAAAGATCTGATTACCGAACAACTTAAAAGTATTCATTAAGTTTTTAAAATATATAATATAAATAAATCTATAGAAAGAGACAGAGATAGAGAGAGAAACTCCATTAAATATGTATATTGTTGTTTATTATATTATAATATAGTAATGTATAGTAATTTATATTATATTTTATAATATTAAGTCCCAGAATGACAAATCTCAGAAATACACACTTTGCAATAAACACTAATAAAAGTATTAATAGAAAAACAAAACAATTTCAGGGTATCTGCTAGTCGGACACATTCGACTAGAGCACTCTTACTTGTTTTGACAGAAGTTCAACTATTGCTTAGGCCACGCCCTCTATTTTCACATACATATTCTTAGTTTAATTCCACACTTTATAGCATATAGTTTCGAGTGTGTGTTAATCAGTCAAACGCTGAAAGACATCTGTATGATAAGACTTACAGTTTTTGGCTCTAGACTAATTCTCTTATCAGTCATTTAAAAATAATTTAAAAACATTGCCACGAAAAGACGAAGTTTAGATACTCTGAAAAACATATTTTTAATTTTCACTAATCAATAAAAAAAGACTTTTAAATAGACGAAGTTTCAATACCCTAAAACATACATTTGCTAAGAACAGTATTGGATACAAATTTTTAATACATTTACAAGTCTTCAAAACAATCTATATAAATGCATATCAAAACACTTTCTTAAGAGGTTATTCAAATCTGAGTGACGCTTAAGCCTAGTGGCTGTCAGAATAATTTTTTGCTTTTATAATTCATAGAACGAGAACATGTTTTATTGCGTCTAAATGTAACTCAATTTCTAATTGTAATAGAAACTTGTTTTTCTCATTTTTTTCACTGATTGCATAATTAATACTCTATACTGAAAATAAGCTGAGTCTTGGTTAGCTTTGCAAAACGTCGAACACCTCCAAGGCGCTCACTGCCTATCAATGAATATTAGCCTAGGTCTGACCCCACCAACACAGGAGCTGGAAGTTAACAGCGTCTGATTCGCATGAACACTGATTGTAAGTCGATCTGGCTGGCTGCTGAACGGGCCCGGCGCGCTACCCTGCGGCCAGCTGAGTGTCACGTGTAGAGCCGACGATGCCATCAGCTTAGGGCTCTTCACAATGAGCTGGGTACCTGCCACTGTAATATGAGCGCGGGCTCGACATTGTCGAAACTGATAACACGACGCGTCACGGTTATCATAATGGAAATATTTTTCGATACCCTGTACCGATTGGAAATTTTAGTACTGGTTACAGAAAGGTATATGGTGTGACAGTGGGCTACGGGCAGTGGGTGTGGCAGTATCATAACTATTAAATTAACTAAGCTGACAACTTACTTATCGATAATTAATTATAAATATATCGATAATTTAAGTATACTGTTCCTTTATCCTGCTAGCAAATCACAGTTTTTGTACAGAGAATTAATTATTATAAATATCAATAATTTATTACAAATATTGATTTGATCTATTATTTTAATTTCATATTAAACACAGAGTTTAAGTATATCTTAAATTAATACTGTTATCCTGTTAGCATATTGCCAAACCAATATGTATCTCCAACTTTTTACAGAGTATTAATCAGTCATGCATTCTCACCTACGTCTCATGAACTTGTTATTTTAGTTCATTTATGATACGCAAATGTTGACGTTTAAAAACTAAAACGCGCACTAATCGCCGCTCAGTACGCGTCGAAGGCAGCTAAGTTAAGGTTCTATTCAGAAAGCGGGCGAGGATCAATATCAAGGATCAATAGGAACCATGGTGATTGAGACATGGAAGAAGAGCGGCATAGCCACTAAATTTCCAACGTATCGCAACTCCTCGCTGGTCACGGTGCACAGCTGGCAGACGGGCAAGCGACAGGATGATGAGGCCGAAGGACTCTGGCGCATCAACGATGGCATTTACGATTTCACATCGTTCATTGACAAGCATCCAGGCGGCCCCTTCTGGATACGGGAGACCAAGGGCACGGACATTACGGAAGCGTTCGAGGCACATCATTTGACCACGGCGCCCGAGAAAATGATCGCCAAGTACAAGGTGAGAGATGCGGCCAAGCCACGCATCTACACGCTAACCTTGCACGAGGATGGCTTCTATAAGACGCTCAAGGAGCGAGTGCGCGAGCAGCTGAAAACGATCGATAAGAGGCCAAAGCGTAAGAGCGACGTGAGTAGAAGAAGTTTTCTAGTGATCTTCATAGATGATCTGGCTGATCCTTGACTTTAGATGATTCATTTTGGCATATTGCTGTCCACGTACCTCTTTGCTGTGGCTAGCGCCAAATACGACAGTCTCTGGGCACTGATCCTCGCCGGCGTTGCTCTCTGCTGGACAGTGATCGTGTCGCATAATTATTTCCATCGTCGCGACAATTGGCAGATGTACACCTTCAACCTGGGTATGATGAACTATTGCTCGTGGCGCATCTCGCATGCGATCTCGCATCACATCTATCCCAATTCGTACATGGATCTGGAGCTGAGCATGTTTGAGCCGTTCCTCTGCTGGGTGCCCAATCCGCATTTGAAGAGCAAGGCGCTGCGCTATGTCTCCTGGCTAACGGAGCCCTTCACCTATGCCATTGCCTTCTTCCTGCAAATGGGCACGCGGTAAGTGGCTGATCGATCGCACCAACTGATAGATCAATAATCGTATTACCTCTCTGACTGCAATGCGTATTTAGCATCTTCTACTCGCTGCGTCACACGAATATTATGTACTGGCACGATCTGCTGCCGCTCACCATACCGCTGGCTATGTACTACGGATCGGCTGGGTCGGCGTCTCTCTTGTTCTGCTTGCGCCAGTGGCTGTCCATGACGTCAATTGCCAGTTTTTCCTTTTGCTTAATCGGTCTGAATGCAGCGCATCACGACCCGGAAATCTATCATGAGGGCGATACGAATCGGGAGGATCGCGACTGGGGCCTGTTCCAGGTGGACACCATCATCGATCGCGGCGACCTGAAGTGGTCACAGTTCTTGGTGCTCACGCACTTTGGTGATCATGTGCTCCACCATCTGTTCCCCACGCTCGATCATGGTCTGCTGCCCGCCCTCTATCCCGTACTCTATGAGACGCTCGATCAGTTCAAAGGCGAATTGCGCGAATGCAATCACATCGAGCACATGATCGGACAGCACAAGCAACTGCTGCGCATCGAGCCCAATCCCAGAGCCCCAGGCGCTGGCAAATAGACCTTCTGCTCTAAGCGGTATGAAGGAGCAAGTAGCATAAGAGAAAGGATTTTGCTATGCAATAATATAACTAGTTTTACAAATATAATTTGCTTAAATATAAAAATGTGTTTTATATAGGGGGAAAATCGAAAAATAAATATATATTAATTAAAAATGATATAGTACGGCTGGAAAAAAATTTAATGATCTCTATTAATCAACCAAAAATTATATATTTATGAATTGGGGGCGTGGCAAATTCCAAAAACCAACAGGAGATATATAAAAATGTATTTCATTTTGGGACAAAATCTATATATATTATATAGTTTTATAATTAGAAAAAAAAAAATCAATGATCTCTATTAATAAACCAAAAAATATATATATATGGCAAAAATTGGAAAACACAACCTTATTCAAGCTTAGAAGACCATCAGAACACTGAAAAAAGGAAATTGGTTTCTTAATTTGTGGGAAAATCGAAAAAGTATCTATAAATTAAATACCTTTATAACTAGCAAAAATAAACCAATAATATTAAATTTGTATAAATTGGAAGCGTGGCAAAATCCAACAAAAAAAAAACAACCTAATTTTTTTTTGTAGTCCCAGCAACAATTTTTCTTATATATTATAGCTCTTGACAGTCCCTTCAATAAAACAAGGCACAATTTTTTTTAAAATTGATTTACATTTATTTTGTTCCTTTTTTGTATACTTTTTTGTTTTGGTTTTTTAGTTGTAGTGTTTGATCTTTTAATCTTATAATGTTTGATAAAATTAAAAAATTTAACATAAACATAAGCGCCGTGGGGGGGCGAGTGTGTATGCTCTGTTGAACTGGGTTATACATTTAATAGATATTAATATATATAGACACAATTCGATATATGTTAGATTAATGCAACTGCGACACTTCCTGATGGACAACTCAGCCTATTCTTCATTTCTTTTTTTTTTTTTGGTTTTTTTCTTTTTGTTTATTTTTAAACTCACATCTGACGGGGCTCATTTGTTGTTGTATTATTTGTTTTAATGTTGGTTGAATGCGTTTTGAAAGTTGTATAAAAATATAAATACAATAAACAGGTCTCGAGAGATGTCCGAAAGCAAATGTCGCGCTTACAAAGCTGCGCTACAAACTCCCCTCGCAAAGAACTTATGTCTGTCGATCATCGATAGTCGATCGTTGTTGTTGTTAAAAGGATGTTATATTGTTTTGTTCCGGGTTCTAAAAATTTCCATTTTTTTTTGCTTTTTTTGGGGCCCGGTTGAAAGTTTTGTTTGCTGTTGTTTTTTGCCTAAGTGCATTTTGCCTCCCGTCGTTTCGATATATATTTTGTTATAGTTTTATTATTTTTGTTTAAATTAAGAAATTAAGCTTTAAATCATAAACATAATCATTATGAAATATCATTTAAAATAAATTAAAAAATGAAATGGCATTTAGAATTCGTTTTCAGGAGCAAGGTCGAATCTTGGTGGGAAAGCCAATCCGTCGAATTGTGGCCTAACGGATGTCGCACGGGGCTGCAGAAAGATAGAAAGAGAGAGAGAATAGATTAAAAAGTGCATTCAAATTGTGTGCATATAGTATTTATAGGAGGTATGATAGACTATCATGCTTTCGGGAAGGTTGGACGAGTCACTAAAAGTTCGTTGAGACATTTTCTTTGACTAAAAGTAAACAACGGAGCGTGGGAGAAACGCCGGCGGCACGTTGTGTGGTGCGCACATTGACGAGAGGGAAAACGAGCAATTCTAAAGATAATTGGATAAACGAGGAGTACGAAGGTAGCGTGAGCAACGCGACAGGTAAGTAAGTGCTCGAGACATTCTGTTGGTTGAGGAGATGTACGAACGAGAAATCCACAGCAAATGCGAGACTTTTATGGACTAAATGAGCCAAATGAACGAAGAAAGCATGAAATGAAAATGAATCAAATGAGCGACATAATCCAAATGAAGTAAATTTATGAATCGAATCAATGAACCAAATGAATTTCAATGAAACAAATTAAATGAACTAAGCGAATGAATTGAACGTATGAAATGAACGAAAGAAACGTTAGACGAATGAACTCTCTTGAGTAAGAGCTTGAACGTAAAGAATGAACGCAAATCCGAGTGAAAACTCTAGAGAGAGCCAGAAAGAGAGAGACAACACCAATTGAATATGCTTGGGATTCTGAAGGATATTCTTGTGCTTGTGCATATGTAAGTGTATGTGTGTATTTTTGTATGTGTTTGTGTGTGTGTGCAGGAAGTAAAAGAAAGTTTCCAACATTCTGACACAACAAGAACAACAACAAGAACGAGAACGAGCACGTTTCCACTTTATGGGCGTTGCCACTTACAAATGTTGTCAAGAAAGTTTCTACTGCTCCAGCGCGCCCTCTAGCGGCCACCCTTTGACGCTGTAGGCTGCAGTACACAAATACATCCATATATACATACACACATACATATATATATATATATATATATATACACACATATATATGTATACATGTGTTTGTTGTTGTTTATTTAATAATATAGTGGAAGAATAGTTTTTATTTGTTGCGCATATATAAATATTATTTATATATATTGTATGCAGTATGGCTGTAGAGAAAGCAAAGTCGATTGATTGATGCTGATTTGCTCGCTGTTGATCTTCATAGTTAGAAAAAATTGTCAAAATGAACGCATTATTGGTTGGTATTAGAGCTAGTCGACAGATCGATAATTGTTATCGATGCTCCTTCATTTACTTTCTTGGTTGTTGTTTTTTTTTTTTTTTACTGATTTTCGATTTATTTGGTTCTTTACGTTTACTTTTCTTTCTTTTCGCCCAGGTGCTTGGGGTTCGCCTCTAATTACAATTCTCTGTTCTACCGAATGTCGATGTATGATGCATCTATATTATTATTATTAGTGTATATATATTTTAATTCTTATAAGCTATAATTCTCTTTGCATTTCTCTTTTTCATTCTTTTTTTTTTACACATAATTGAACCATAATAGATTTTCTTTCTTTTTTTTTTTAGCTTTTATTTTGGTTTTTAATTTTTTTGCATTTTCTGTGGTTGGGCCTCAACGTATTGCACTTAAATCTGTTCGTCGAGGTGCGAAGGTGTGAAGAAGAAGCAGAACGCGTACCGCAAATATATGAAAGGGAAGAATATATATATATATATAAGCATATATATGAAGAGGCAATCGTAAAGCTATATACTGAAGATGGAATTGTAGTTGAATGGTAAGCCAGAGAGTCAAATGTGGAGAGTGTTGGGTATCGATTGGGTATTTGTAGTGGGTGTACTTACCGCTGGGCTGGCACCACGACCGACAGAACCGGCACGTCCCTTGGCGCGGAATTTGCTAATGGCCTGTTCAGCCAGATCGGCACGCTCCTCGGCTTCCTCGAGCTCCTGCTGGGCCTTGCGGAATTTGGCCAAGTTGAGGGCGGCAATTTCCTCAGCCTCCTCGATCTGCCTCTTGTATGTCTTGATCTTCTGTTGCAGCTTGTCGACCAGATCCTGCATGCGCTCATGGTTCTTGCGATCCTCCTCAGACTGGAAGCTCAACTCCTTGATGCGGCGCTCAGATTTGCGCAAGTTCTTCTGGGCATCGGCGTGTCTCCTCTGCTCACCATCCAGCTCGTTCTCGAGCTCGCGGACGCGCTGCTCCAACTTCTGGATAGCCTTCTTGCCACCCTTGAGGGCATTGGCCTCGGCCTCATCCAGACGCACCTGCAATTCCTTGATTTGCTGCTCGAGAGCCTTCCTCAATTTCTCCTGGGTCTGGGCATGATCCTGCTCAGCGCGGAGCTCATCGGCCAGGCGGGCGGCATCAACCATAGCCTTCTTGGCCTTCTCCTCGGAGTTCTTGGCTTCGTTGAGGAGCTCATCCAGATCGGAGTGCAGAGTCTGCAGCTCCGATTCCAATTTCCTCTTGGCAGCAGAGATGGAAGCGTTCTGGGCGGAAACTTCGTTCAACTGTTCGTGGGCATCGGCCAATTCCTGCTCGGCCTGGCGACGACCGCGATCGGCCTGCTCCAGCAGAGTGCGAGACTCCTCGAGTTCGTTCTGCAAGGCGTTGGCGCGACGCTCAGAGATGCCCAACTGTTCGCGGGCATCGTCACGAGCTCTCTGTTCCTCCTCAAGGGCGGTCTGGATGTCCTTGAGCTGCTGTTGGTAGCGCTTGATGTTCTTCTGGGCCTCGGCGTTAGCCTAAGTAAAAAATAAAAAATTGCAAATAGAAATTTCAGTCACTGACTCGGGATGGGATGGGATGGGCAGTTGTGCTTGAGACTCACCTTGTTGGCATGATCCAGAGCAATCTCCAATTCGTTGATGTCGGCTTCCAACTTCTTCTTCATGCGCAGCGCCTCAGCCTTGCCCTTGGCTTCGGCTTCGAGGGAGGCTTGCATGGAGTCGAGAGCGCGCTGGTGGTTCTTGCGGGTATTCTCGAATTCCTCTTCCTTCTCCTGGATGCGGCGATCGATTTCCTGGCGCACCTGCGACAGCTCCAGCTGAGCGCGCAGCACCTTGTTCTCCTCCTGTTCCAGAGCAGCCTCGGCTTCCTCAAGAGCAGCCTGGAGCTCGTCCTTTTCGGCTTCCAGGCGCTTGCGTGCCTTCTCGATCTCATGGATGTTGCGGCCACCCTCACCGATCTGGTCGAGCAGATCCTTGACCTCATCAGCCAAGTTCTTGTTCTCACGACGCACAGCCTCCAGCTGCTCCTGGCCCTCCTCGTAGGCGCCCTTAAGACGGAACAACTCGGTGGAGTAGTTGCGGCACTCCTTCTGGGAGGCATCGAGCTCGGCGGCCAAATCGTCAACCTTGAGCTTCCATTCGCCAATGATCTTGTCGAAGGCCTTCTGCTTCTTCTCGGCGGCGTTGGCAATGGCGTTGGCACGGTCGACCTCCAGCTGCAAGTCCTCGACTTCGGTGGACAGACGCTGCTTGGTCTTCTCCAGGCCAATGCACTTCTGGTTGAGCGACTCAATGGTCTCCTCAGCCTCGGCGAGGCGGGCCTGCAGCTTCCTCTTGGCCTCCTCCAACTCCTCAGAGCGGGCAACGCCATCGGATTCGTACTTGCTGCGCCAGACCTGAGCCTCAGCGTTAGCCTTGCTGAGTTGACGCTGCAGATCAGCCTTGCCCTCAGCCTCCTCCTCAACCTGCTCGCGCAAGTTGTCCAGGTCGTGCTCCAAGTTGCGGAACTTGCCCAAAAGTGTGGCACGCTCGCGCGACTCCTCGTCGGCCAGACGCTTGGTATCCTCCAGCTGGGTGGTCAGCGAGATCTTAATCTTGGACAGCTGAGACACCTGAGACTCGGCCTCCTCCAACTGACGCAGCAGATCGGAGTTCTCAATGGACAGCTTCTTCTTGCTGGCATCGAAATCGTTCAGAGTCCTGTTGGTCTCATCCAATTTCGATTGCACCTCGTTGAGGGTGTGCTGCAGCTGCTTGGCAATCTTCTCCTGGGCAGCCTGTAGAACGTTGTCAAAATGGAGGAAGGATACGTATTAGCCAGAAACAAATTCTTTTCATTTCATTTCTTTTCTTTCTTTCGGGCCGTGTGGCATTTTGTCTTGTGTAAGCTGTACAGTATTAGTATAAGGGTACATTAAAAGCAGGCAAAATAGTTCTTGAAGTGGGGTCGTTTTAGTTCTCGGATTTTTACACTTTACACTAAAGAGAGGGACTTCAGCCTTCGTGACTTCTATAGAAAAATGCAGCATATAATTTACAGCAGCGTTCGCAGACGAAATATGATAAGTCATAGTTTCATATACCTTCTCGTTGGTAATGTGATCAACACCGGCGCGCAGATCGTTCAGCTGGCCGTAGTACTCGTTCTTCTCCTTCTCAGCCCTGGATTAGACAACATATAGAGAGTAGACATAGATATAGATATATAGTGTGTGGGTTAGTTAAGGGATTACAAAAGTCTTTATGTATTTGGAATATCAAAAAGCAGAGAAAAGGCGAGAAGCGAGCGCACGAGTGATCGATCCATACATAGTCCATTGTTGCATCCTACACACACAAAACTCTAAGAAAACGTTTTATTCAGGGGATTGAGAGAGTGAGATAGAGAGTGAGAGATAGTTACGCACACACACATACAGTTGTAGTCATATATAGAGTGTATGTGTGTGCGTGTGTGTGTGTGTGTGTGTCTGGTGCATGCTCTTGTGTGTGTTTCGGTGTATATGTGTGGCCCAAATGCCACAACATATTACCTTATCGCGGGCCAACTGATCGCAGGCGGTACGAGTTTGATTCAACTCATTGTGGCAAGTCTGGCGATCGTGCTCGGCCCTAAATTGCAAAAAGTAGAACAACAGTTGCATTATATACATATATACATAATGTAGACAAGATCAATCTGATCAGCGATCAGCGCTGAGACACACACTCATATATATATATATCAATATATGTGTGTGTGTGTGTTGGCTTTGCGGCTGGCAGCAGGCACCTGAAATAGCTGGCGAGATCTAGACAGAGATTGCTGAGGTATTCTACTTACTTGGCCTTCAGCTTGTTGAGCTGATCAACCTGTTCGGCCATCTCGGCGACGGCATCGTTGTGCTTCTTGCGCAGGTTGGCCAGAGTGGATTCGTGCTGGATGTTGGCCTCCTCAAGATCGCGACGCAGCTTGCTCAGCTCAGCCTCACGCTTCTTGTTGAGCTCAATCTGGGCAGAGGTGGCACCGCCAGCCTCCTCCAGACGCTCGCCCAATTCCTCGAGTTCGCGGGCCAAATCGGCGCGCTGCTTCTCGGCCTTGGCGCGGGCTTGACGCTCGGCCTCGACCTCCTCCTCGAGCTCTTCGATGCGGGCTTGCAGTTCCTTGATCTGGCGCTGGTGCTTGCCGACGACGACTTGCTCATCTTCCAGCTTGGCGGTGATGGAGGACAGTTCCTTGTCCTTGCGCTGGATGGTCTGCTCCAATTCCTTCTTGTTGCGCTCCAGATCGGCGACAGCCTCCTGGGTCAGCTTGAGGTCACCCTCAACCTTGCGCTTGGACTTCTCAACATCGCCGCGCACCTTCTTCTCGCGCTCCAGCGAATCCTCGAGCTCATCGAGAGTCTGCTCGAGCTTGGCCTTAACCTTGTTCAAGTGGTTAATCTTGTCCTCGGCGGCCTGCAGTTCCTCACCAGTCTTCTGGTTGCTCTCGCCCTGCATCTTCTTCTCCTTGTTCAGCTTGTTGATGAGCTCATCCTGGTGGGCGATCTCGTCGTTCAAGTTGCGGATCTGGTGATCCTTGGTGGCCTTATCCTGCTCGGCCTTCTGCACGTTCAATTCCAGATCTTCGATATCCTTCTTCAGGCCAGAGATCTCCTGATCGGCCTTCTTCTTCTGCTGGAACAGCTGGTTGCGGGCATCTTCCTCCTGAGTCAGGCGCTCTTGAATGTCCTATTAAAATGTAAGAGAAACATACGCATGGTATATAGCCACAAATTTTTTATGTATAATTAATTCTTTATATAGAAGGTGAGTGGGCGTTTATTGGTTCCATCGATCATGGTCTAAATTTAGACAAAGTGCGCACATCAACAGTTCGCTGGGGAACTCTCGAAATAGCCGAGCAATTGACATGGTCGATTGCACTTGATAAATTTGCTTGCGGATTAAATGGATTCGGATATGGATTTTTATATGATATTTGGATGGCATAGGTAATTGGGTTATTTTTAGTTGGGCAACTTACGCGCAGCTGGTTCTCGAGGTCGTTCTTCTGGGCGGTCAACTTGGCGTTGCGCTCCTGGAAGTCCTGCAGCTGACCCTTCTCGCCGGACAGCGAGTCCAACAGGGCGGTCTTCTCGGCCAACAATTTGGCATTCAGTGCCTCCAATTCCTTGCGCACTTTCACTTCAGCGGCATGCAGTTCCTCAGCCTTCTTGGCCTTCTCCTCCAGACGCTGTAAGTCATTAGAAGCATTGATTGGATTACTAAACGCACTGCTCTCGACGGGTGCTGCTGCTGCAGTTTCTTGTGGTGCTGCTGCTTCAGCTTGTGGTGGTTCGACACTTGGTTCTGCACTGGCAGGTGGAGGCTCTGCAGGCGCCTCCTCGGGAGCTGCCGCTCCCTCGGCAGGTGCTGCCTCAGCGGCCTTTTTCGTTTTTTTGGCTTTCTTTTCGTCAGCCATTATTGAAGAATTATTCGATTTGCAATTAATAAACTCAAACTGGCTGAATGCAATTGGTATTTGAATTTATTTCTCTGTTCGTTCGCTCGATAATTTCTTTTCTTTTCTTTTCTTTTTGTTCGTTTGCAACGCGCCGCGTAGTGGTCCAAATCTAACTGGAATGGCTGCTGCGACTGCACTGTGCAGATGCTTACAATTTTTGGCTATATAAAATTAGCCAGCCAGCGACCCAGCTGTTGCTCTGCCAGCCTTTGGCATCTGTAATTGCCATCATAAATTCATAATTCACCAACAGCATTCGCATACGCTTGCTATCATTTCGCACTTGCGCAGCCAACAGCAGGTGTACTCTATATATATATATATATATATATATAGAGAGAAAGAGAGAGAGAGCGAGAGTATATATCTATCTCGCTTGCTCAGCATGTACACGTTAAATAGTTTGGCTGCTTATAATTACTCATCATTGGTTTTTGAATTGAGTTAGGCCAATGCGGCGTATGCGTATTAATCATACGCCCCGCTGTGCGGCAACCATTTTCTTTTCCTACCCTTGCTTGGCGCCGCCGCCTTTTTATTATTTAATTAGCAAGCTAATTGGCAACTGCTCGCCACTTATAAAAAAGAAAAATATAGAAACGGGAAAGAAAAAAAACAACAACAGCAGCAGCAGCAGCAGCATTGAGCGCTGGCAGCCTGTACGAGAATAGCCATTCAGATGGAGCTATAGATATATAGCTCGAAATATACACATGGGCTTTACATGCTGGCATATACATAAGATATGTACATGTATATGTATATGTATATGTATGTGCTGATTCCAGCTAATTTATAACAGCTCTCCATGCTATATAGCTTCGTTTTAGAGCGTGAAACATTTCACAGAAACGATTATGACAGCATCTATTTTTGGTAGCTCGATTTCGATCAGCAGCAGCAGCAGCAGCAGCATGATTAACATGATCGAAGAATGCGTATGTGGGCGTGGCTTAATTAAAGTACGCCAAGTGCATGCGGTCTATTTAAAGATCGGCCGAACTGCAGCTGCTGCCGCGCATCCAATTATGCACGACAACAATGTAAAAAGGTACCCAAACCTGAAGGGTCGGACATGCCAGGGCTATGCTTGATTGCCAGCCGCAACTGCTGGCCAAGTTCAAATCAACCACAGCTAAATAATTATGTAAATTATATAAAATAAATTCAATTTGATTCAACTCACGGCAATTTCGTCTTCAATGCGGCTGACGTTGAGCAGAGGCTTGATCTTCTGCCACAGTTTGTACCAGGGCCAGGTACGCAGCTGCAGGTATTTACGCAGATTGCGCTGGACGACCTTGAGGGCGACACGCTGCTCTTGCAGCTTCTTGAAGCCCTTGCGGGACAGATAACCGCGGGCCCATGCCTGCATCCAGGACATGATCTTGCCGAGACGCTCATCACGGAACTCCTCCATCTGACCCAGGACACCGGCACGGAAGAACACCTAAATATTTGGCAAGTGTTTGGAGTGGGGATCATTAGAGATAGAAATAGATTAATTTACAGTTGCAAGTAAACACTGTAAGAAATTGCGCGTGCTTTAAGCCACAAACTGAACCAATACAAATTGGCTCAGTTCGAAAAATTCGTTGTTTTTTTTTCGCTCAAGCAAAAAGCAATTCTTCAAAAACACTTTTCGACAGTTCGAACTGGGATAGAAATAAGGATGGATTTTTGGTACAAACGAAAACGTAAAACAACAAGACAAATGTGAACAAGACACATATATTATATCTAAATGGAGTTTTGATGAGGTACGTCGTAGAGCGCTGATGATAATGAGACAGATATTACATGCAGCTTATGGCTAGAGCGAATGAGTGTGAGGTGAGCCGGCAATAGCTGAGGAGCCACGCCGTAAGCCACAGCCCAAGCCATGTACTAATAGCTGCAGGCCAAATGCCTTCCAGCGTGACTCAAACTACTGCAGTTCACCTCATTTTTTGTAATATTTCATGCAATTCATAGAGCTGCATAGCACTCTGAATGATCTACCAGATGTGAGCTGCATTGGCCCGAATCCGGCAGGAAGCCACAACCGAAGCCATGTACTAATAGCTGCAGGCAATGTGACTTCCGTTGGGATCGCGAACCCGCAGCTCTATTTATATTTATATTTATTCGTGATGTGATCTGAGGCATGCAAGCTGTGCAGTATATTGTCGCTGATATACCTTTGTGTTACCCAAACGGTATTGATCTTCGGGTAAATCGATAAACTTAATGATAATTTCAGTGGCCTTTTTGTCTTTCTCAACGCCCTGCAATTGCTTAGGGCACATGATCTTGTAGCTGTATGGGTTGGTATTATTGAATGGTTTAATTGTTTGGTATTTCTTTTCAGTATAGTTTTCAGACATGTGTTAGTGCATGTAGACTATTACTAACATAACTAGTAGATTAGTGTGTACTAACTAAGTTAATGCTACCAAAAAAAAAATTGAGTAAAATAAAAATTAATAGTACCAATTTTTTTGTTGTTTTGGGGGGAATTGGGGATCTGTGGGGGAATAGGATTTGTGGTTTGGACCTTTTTTGTAAAGGTTTCGTCTTTTTGTTGTACGTGTGTATATGGATTTCGTGTACATTGAAAAAGAGATAAAGAGAGAGAGAGAGAGAGAGACAGACAAAGAGAAAGAGAGAGAGAGAGAGAAACATGCGCACAGCAACACACAGAATAGAAACCAAAAGCGTTTTGCTTAGTTTTTCTGATCAAATATTCTGTGTGTGTATGTGTGTGTGTGTGTGTGTGTACGTGTATAGTTCTGGACATCTGTTGTGGAAGCCATATTCGAAGTGTTTTTGTTGAAATTGAGTTAATCAGCTGTTGTTTTGTACGATTTTTGTGATTGAAATAGAAAAATGTTTCGTGCCTTTGTGTTACCCAAACGGTATTGATCGTCGGACAACTCGGTCGATTCGACAAGGATTTTCGTGCATTTCTTGGGATCCTCAATACCCTTGATACCCTTTGGGTTCAGGATTTGGTAGCTATATGTCGTTCACGTATAACATATAAACATGAGTGTCATAAATAATAAATATAAACATAGCTACGATACGATAGATACACTAGATATGTATATGTATATATTATATATTAATTAGTATAACTAGCTTAGGTCTAAGGTTATTTACAGTTGATCTTCAAGTAAAGTCGGCGAGCCAAATCAAATCAACAAAGACTACGAACTGCAACCCATGCTGTACAACTGGGTTTTATATTCTCAACTAGGGGGTGGTGCATGTGCATGTGCATGTGTGTGTAAGTGTGAGTGTGTGTGCCGGAGTGTGTGGAATGGGTAGGGTTGGGGTAACAATCATAGTGCTGAATAGCGCCCCTATCAAGGTTTTAATACTGTTTTCTGAAAGGGCGCCCAAATGTGTTGGGAGCTTCGCCTCTGTTAAGAAGTAGAAGTATAATTTGTACGGAATCTAGTTATGTGATATCCGTCAAGTGTACGGGAATATATATACTATATAAAGAGAGATAGATATAGAAGAGAGAAAGAGAGAGAGAGAGAGAGAGAGAGAAACAAAACTACTTGGAGGAGCATAATATAGGAGGCAAAATGCATTTCAAAAAATCAAAATTCATAATTGGGTTTATGAAGAAGAAGAATAAGAGTCTGTGCCTTAGTATGTCCAATACGATACATATCGGGATCCAAAGCTGTCGACTCTAATATAAGTGCGCCACACTTCTTGGGATCGTCGATGCCAACAATACCACCTGGATTCAGAATTTGATAGCTGCAAAATGAAATTTCAATCAAGTTTGGATCGTGGACACTCTGGAGCCACATTTGCTGTTGTCGTTGTGTGTGTCTGGGTGTCTGCGTGTGTGTGTGTGTGTGTGTATAAAATATTTTTGGATGCCTGGGCGCGTTGGCGCTTTAAAGTCAACCATTTGCTGTTGTAGATTATTGACTACACATAATTGTATATATATAGACAGCTATATATATATATAGAAAATTGAGCCATCCACTCATATGAAGAACTGCATATAGCTTATAGAGAGTGAGAGAGAGAGAGAGAAACTTAATCATGCCTTGGTATGACCCAGACGATAGAGATCTTCATTCAGCTCGGTTGACTCAATCAAAACCTTGGAGGCTTTCTTGGGATCTGAAAGCTCCTTGATTCCACGGGGATTCAAAATCTGGTACCTGTTGATATTCATTTGACACATTTGTAAAAAACATTATGAAGTACAGATCATGCGAGACACAAAAAAAAAAAAAAAGAAATATCAAAATATCATTCCACCTCTACACAGAACCAACAAATGATGACAGCACAGCACTTGGTACATTGGAATTTTGGTATTGAACTGAACAATGAGGAATACGATAATTGATATACACATTTGGAGTTGGACCTTGGGTTTATCTAAACAACAAGTGAGGTATACATTAAAGTATGCGTGCCTTGGTGTTACCAATGCGATACAAGTCTGGGTCCAGTCCAACCGCTTCCAAACACTTGGTGGCTGCATTCTTAGGCAATTTCTCAGCTGCCATTACAGCAGGTGCCAGAATCATATAACTAAAGTTAATTTCAATAGAGGTTAATCAATTTAGATACTTATTTAAGAAAAGTACAAATTTATAGATGTTGGGGCTAACCCCCTAAGCTCCAGTGTATATACAAGACTTGTGCTCAGCTAACATAGAGTATATATAGTATATATAGTATATAGTTTATAGTAATGTCTAAATGTCTAGGTGTGCGGGTGTAGTAGAACTTACCGCATCTTGAAGTCGGGGTAGACCATTCTGTTGGGGAAACCTTTACGGCAAATACGGATACCTTCAAGCACACCGTTACAAGTGAGCTGATGCATAACCAAATGGGCATCAACCATGCCAGGCTGTTTCATTTCATTGGGAATGATGCAACGGACGAAGTGAGGCTGTGTCGAGCGCAGAGTTGTCATCAAGCTGTTCAGCTGCTCCTTGTAGGCAGACGAGACAGTGGCGAAGCCACCGCCCTTCTTGCCGCGGCCGCCCTTGGCCTGTTCACCGCCACCGGACTGACCAGGATGATCAGCGAAGATTTCGATAAGCAGCTTGTTCTGCGACTTCTTGAACTGATCGACAACGGTGTCGTTCAGGGGATCCTTGTTCTTCTCCAACCAGCCGGTGATGTTATAGGCGACACAGCCAGCATAATGGCCAATGGCAAAGTGAGCTGCCTGCTGGCCGGGCTTTGGTGGCTTGGGCTTCTGGAATGGAGCCGACTTGCCCAAATGGGTGTTGGTCAGCTTCTCCGAGAAGGTCTGATCGGTGGCCTTGGGGAACATAGACTCTTCCTCCAGGATGGACAAGATACCCATAGGCTATAGAGTAACACAAAAAAAAAACGCACAAGTTTAGTACAGCTGAAAATTGTAGGGAGCATAATACAATTTTAGTACAAGAAGCACGCATTAGACTTGAAGTAGTTGAGTCATTTTTGTCTTGAAAGCAACATGACGCTGAACACGACTAAATATACAAAATAAGACAATTAATCAATTAGTACATATAACTTACCCGCTCGTTAGTTGAATATAGATATATATATAGCATATATAGATTAGATCTATTAAGTTTGCTGGCTTTTTAGTCTAGGCATTCTTACAAATATGGTTAAGAGTGCAAATTTTGGTTAGATTAGATCTTTTAGATAAATTTAATTTTGTATTTTTTTTTTTTTTTTTGTAATTTTTTGGCAATTGTGTATTTAGATGGTCAGTTGTTTGGCTATCTGTCGCGTAGATAGTTGCAGCATCTGTACCTTTTCAATCAAATCAATACACATTTGCAGATCCATGCCGAAATCAATGAAGGTCCATTCGATGCCTTCGCGCTGATATTCTTCTTGTTCCAAAACAAACATGTGATGGTTGAAGAATTGTTGCAGCTTTTCGTTAGTGAAATTGATGCACAATTGTTCGAAACCGTTGTACTGTATTATATTTATCGGAAACGGAACAATATATGAACATAGATAGCCATGTTAGTCATAGATGATTAAAGTGTGTGTGTGTGAGTTTTAGTTACTTGGGTTTCTGACTTCTGCCCCTTGGACGTGTATAATCACGTTTTCTTAAGGTCGCTGGAGAAATTTGAATGTGTGTGTGTGTGTGTGTGTGTGTGTGTGTGGAATGCTGGTAAGACTCACTAACTGGTCTCATCAGTTCTAGATGAATTACCAATTGAGAGTCTTATATATAGATCCTTAAAGTAATTGAGCATAACAACAAGAACACTTAAGTGCTTAGGGAGTGTGCAAGATTTATGTGTGTCGATTGCGGATCGAGTTCGACGAACCTTTTCAATCAAATCAATACAGGCCAACAAGTCCATACCGAAATCGATGAAGGCCCATTCTATACCTTCCTTCTTGTATTCTTCTTGCTCCAAAACGAACATGTGATGGTTGAAGAATTGTTGCAACTTCTCGTTGGTGAAGTTAATACACAGTTGCTCGAAACCGTTGTACTAATTTGTGCATGGGTAAGGATTGCAGAGGTAAGGTAAAAACATTTAAAACAAGTGCTGAGGATTTTCAAATAAATATTCTTGGTGCTTCACATAACAGTACGAGAGAGAGAGAGAGAGAGTGGAGACAGTATAGAATGAGTGCCCCTGCATACATAAGGAATGTGGAAATGAAGTCAAACCATTCACAAATTCTGTGCTATATAAAAATAATGCTTTGATTCACACACAACATGACAGCTTGTTACCTGATCTTTCTTGCCTTGTGGAAAACATATCGATATATTCGTATAAATCGGTGCTAAAACATACAACAAAACAACATTTTTTTTTTTTTTCTCTCGTGTGCGAGTGGGACGCATAACAATTGGAAGTGGACAAAAGTACACACAAATCAATTCACAGAGAGAGAGAGAGAGAGAGTGAGGTTAGAGCTTAAGCACCTTTTCAATCAGTTCGATACAGGCGAGCAAGTCCATACCGAAATCAATGAAGTCCCAGTGAATACCCTCTTTGGTGTATTCCTCTTGTTCCAATACGAACATGACATGGTTAAAGAATTGTTGCAATTTCTCATTGGTGAAGTTAATACACAGCTGCTCGAAGCCATTGTACTACGTTGGATACGGGGGGAATATTTACATATTAAACTGAGCAATACTAAAGTGTGTGAATTTGTCTGTGTGTGCGTGTGTGTGTGTGTACCCAAACTTTTACCCAAGTAAACCCATTGACCTAGCTTGTAGAGAGATGTGTTACCTATGCGAACGCTCAATGATTGCAGCCGAATCACATTCGAGCTGAGGCCATTGAGTGTCACAGCAGCTGCAGCTATGACAAGAGGAACTCCATGGGAGGACTGTCTGCCATAGCCACAACTGACAAGGCCCAGTTGTTGTCCCATCCGCGAATACTCACGTCGAAGATTTCAAAACCAGCAATATCCAGTACACCAATGAAATGCTGACGCTTCTGCTTGGTATCCAGAGTCTCGTTACACTTCTTGACCAGCCATTTGAAGAGACGATCGAAGACACCCTTGCACAGAGCACCGATGGAGTTGGTGACCTGCTGGACGTTACGGCCCTGGGTGACGAACTCGTTACCGACCTTGATGCGGGGCTTGAGCAAGTTCTTGTACAGCTCAGCGGTGTCGCAGCCGAAAAGCTTGGACACACGGCCACCCTCCTCTTCACCATCCTGTTCAGCCTGCTCCTCGCGACCACGTTGCTTGAACTTCATGCCACCCATGTGCATGACAGCGGCGGTGATCCTGTAGACATCCTCCTTCTCCTGCTTGGTGAAGCCCAAGATATCGAAGGCTTGCTATATATATACCAAAATGGATGTCAACAAGTTAATAATCCGATCAATATTTCTCTACTCTGTTTAGTGGAAGGTTTTATCAGCATTATTTTTTTTTTTTTTAGGGGTTTATTGATTATTTGTTCTCTGAGTGTGGCCTATGGACTAGTTCATGCGACATGCTTAAGTCAAACAAATTAAGTTCCAAAACAGCATAAAAATTTATGTATATATATATATAAAGCGCTCGGTTAGTAGACCTAAATAATGTGCTCAGTTTTCTTTTTTTTTTTAATGACAATGTGGATGTGTTTTTTTACCAGGATTTTTAGCTTAAATATTCCGGAATCGATAGACAGCTAGCTTTGGCTTATAGACTAGACAGACAGATTGGTTTTTGGTGGGGAGCTAGATCATGGTTTGGGTATAATCGTGCGTGCTGTGTGTATGTAGATGTATTTGTGTGGATATATACATAGATTTATTGGATAACTCTTAACCTGTACGGCACGGCTCAAGTCAAGTTGAGGAGCCCGTTAAAGAGAGAGAGAGAGAAAGATATATAGAGAGAAATAGAGAACTACATACAAAGGACTTAAACATTCTAGCGATTTGTACGCAACGCTCGTGTAAATGGGCTTTCATTTGCTACAAATCGCACACTAACCGGGAGATAAAGTATACACACAGATATCGTATATATAGTATAATTTATATATATATATATAGACTAATTGCAAACACATTCCAAAAAAAAAAAAAAAACACAAATTAGATCAGTCCATTGAAGTCGTATTAAGTACAGTTACAGACAGGTAAATCTGCAAGGATGCTCAAGTAAAAAAAAAATAGAAAACACCGGGCAAAGGATACGTCATTCGGCATTCCAATTAAAAACACACAGAGAAAAGACTAAGTACTGTCTATATATAAATTAATATATATAGAGAGAAAGATATGTAGTACTAGGTCTGGAAACTGGAAATCGGGTAAACATATAAAATATTTTTGTCTGTGGGCGTGTAGGTGTATGTATGGTACGCATGTCGTTCAGACAGTACCGGAAACATAGAATAGCCCCAATACATACAAATATATATTATATAATATATGTATGTGTGGGTCTTCAACTGTCGTCACTTACATCTGCCAGCTGGAATTCCTCAGAGTCATCAATACTGGGCACAGTGACCTTGCCCTGGGATACGTTATAGTAGTCGTAAATGTTATCAGAGAGGAAGCACATCTCTGCATATATATAGTCGGAGAGAAGGTATTTTTTTTTTGTGGTTTAAACAGCAACAAGAACAGAGCTTATGGACTAAGTCAGATATGGTAATTTGATATAATCAGGATCAATGTGGTCTCTCTGTGTACGTGTGTGTGTGTGTGTGTACTGTGCCGTGCGTGTGTGTGTGTGTGTTTGTGTGTATGTATTTAGGGCTTGGGAGCCTAAGTCCCCGTGCCCTGGTGCAATATATATATTTTTTTTTTGAAAGCCAGGAGCGGGCTTCTCTAAAGTACCTAATGGCATTTCTAATACACAAAACATATTTGTTTATCGTACTACCCGGTGTCAAAATGCGAGAATTGTATAACTAAATTTTGGTTGACTTAGGCCTGCAGAGACCTCCTGCTCCCAGCGTTTTGGGATAGGTATTACGGTTGCATATAACTAGGTAAAAAGTGCAAAACGCGATAGATATATATTTACTGACAAAGAAATTAGAAGAGTGACAGATAGAGAAAGAGAGAAAGAGAAAGAGAGAGAGAGTGTGTGTGTGTGATAGTAAAAGCGCAAGATAATTCCGGAACAACATTTGAAAATTAACACACTGTAAAATATATATATATACAAGTTTATCATAGCTACTACAATAATCTTTGTGGATAGAAGACAGAGAAAGACAGAGAGAGAGAGATTACAAGTGATAGAGAGAGAGAGAGAGAGAAATATATAAATATATATTTTTGAAATATTTTACAAAAGTTCTGTTTTTTTGGGGGTTCGGGGGTATTACTTATTTCGATGGATTGATTGGATTGATTGAGTGCTTCTTGCGTCAACTTACGTCAGTTAACTCAAATTCTTCACCATCGTTGACACCGGGTATCCGTGTTTTACCTTGGCAAATGCCAGGATAATCACCAATATGTTGGGTAAGAAATACCATCTCTATTTATTGATTGAATTGATTCAACATTAAATTCAAATATTTAAAATACTCCACGAATTTGCAAAATGTGTAAAAAGAGTTTTGTTTCTATATAATGAGTACGGCCCTGCCTACAGAGAATACTAACTTGATTTTCTTTTTAGTTATTATTATTATTATTAGGTTTAGGTTTATGGTTAGGGTTAGGATTAGGCTTACATAGATATATATCGAATTGTATTTGCTTAGCTTTGGCATTGAGATAAGCGTTATGAATTTTTGTGACGAAAAGTTAACACACATTGACATATGTATAGAGGCTGGAATTTTGCGAGTAGAAGACAACATCGAAGAGACAACAGATAGAGAGAGAGCGAGATACATATAGAATGTTCGACGAGAATATTAATTCGATTTGGGATTAGAACACAAATGGATATAGATCGGTATAAGTAACCATGTTCTGTATGGCCTTACATCCACAGCGATCCATTCTTCGGCATCGTTAACACTTGGTATTGTCGTTTTGCCTTGTGATACGATACGATAGTCGTAAATGTTGTTCGATAGCAGACAATAGTCTATATATACATATAGAATATATCCCATTGGCGAACAGCATTTAGTTTAGGTGTGTGTTTGATGGGGGGTTGGGGGATACATATATGTAAAAGGTAAGAAATTTTTGCATTTAATATGGAATGACCACAGAATATATCGTGTTAATTGGACATCATATGAGTGTTAGAGGGAAATAGATGAGGGTAGAGTTTTGGGAATTTTTGGGTATTTTGAATGGAATGGGCACGCGCGCGATACTATTAAAGCCTTCAACATATTCCAATAATCCGTATCTTTGGATGGTATCGTTTAGCAATTTGGAATTGATGTCAGCTAGAGCTAAAGCGTATAGACGTGTGTGTCTTTGGCCTACGTAAACGCTACGATATACGATTTACGATAAACGATAACGATAACGATAGCTATAGCAAAGAGTTAAATTGTAAAAAAAAAAAAATTATATAAATTACTCAATTACGATAATACGTAAAGTCTAGTAGTCAGTAAGAATTACAATTAAAAGTGAACAAATAAAATAAAAACTTTTGGGGAAATTACATCGGTGAGGTTGAATTCCTCAGAATCATCGATACTGGGCACAGTAACCTTGCCCTGGGAGACAATGTGGTAATCGTAGATGTTATCGGTCAAACCACAGATTTCTAAACAGATATTTGAGTGGAGATTAATCAATATAGCCTGTATGTATAGGTGTGTGTGTGTGTGAGTGTGCAAGTGTATGTGTGTGTGTGTGTTCGTGTTCAATTGTTGAACCTAAACCACGGCTAAAAAATAAATACTGAAAATTATTGTAAATAGAGACAAGAGACAACTCTTGCTCTACCCAAGATGTATATAGGTATATATATATATATATATATATATAATATATGCATATATATATATATATATATATATATATATGTAGTGTGTGAGAGAGAGAGAGAGAGATGGATGATGGTTGATGAATGACATTGTGAACTACTTTATATACCTTTAACACCGGGAACGGCACCAGACATGATCTGGTAGAAAATGTGGTAAGAGCGCTCCAGCGACTGCTGGGAGATGACACGAGCCTTCTCCAACAGATCTGTACAAATAGATGATATATGTATGAGTATATAGATTAAGAGTGGAGTTTGTTAGTTGAAACTTACAGGTCTCAATATCAGCACCAGCCAGTTTACCAGTGGGACCGAAATGGATACGGATGAATTTACCCTATTCAATTAGGATTAAGTTCGAATTAGTTAAATTTTAACTAAGTTTTGATTAAGTGGGGTGTACTTACGAAACGAGAGGAGTTATCGTTACGCACGGTCTTGGCGTTACCGAAAGCCTCAAGCACAGGATTGGTTTGCACAACCTGATCTTCCAGGGAGCCCTTGTTCTTCTGGGACTCATCCTTCTTGGTCGAAGCGCCGACAGTGGCGAAGTACGCAATGACCTTCTTCGTGTTCTCAGTCTTACCAGCACCAGACTCACCGGTGATCAACATAGATTGATTCACGTGGTTGGTCAACATGTCGACGTAAGCACCATCAGAAATGGCGAAAATATGGGGTGGCACCTCATTACGGCGCTTACCACGGTACATCTTAGCGCAACGGTTGGTATAGACGGGATAGCGCTTGTAAGGATTGATGGCAACGCAGAAAAGACCAGAGTAGGTCTACAGACATCAAGAGGGGGCGGAAAAAGTTATACGAATTAATAAATTGCAAATTTATGATTTTTTTTTTAACAAATTTTGTTAGAATCACTTTTTTTTTTGGTTTTTAGTTAGTTTAATTTTATTTTTTTTTTTGTGGGTTCTCTAAAAACATAGGTAGACCTTTGACATAAATTTTTTTATTTAGTATTTTCATGTCATGTTTTTTAGAAGACATTTTAGTAAGGTGTTTTTTTTTATTAATGTATTTCTAATTTACTTTTTGTTGTTGTCTGTATTGTTTTTTGTATTCATTGTCAACCAGTTTTTGGCGTTCGATGCTTGTTTTAAGTTTTCTGGGGTAATTTGTGAGGATCTGTATTGATCTTTATAAAATGTCAGCTCAGCATCCATGGCGTCTGCTGCGCTGTGCTGTGTGCGTGTGTATGTATTTGTGTGTGTGTATGTATTTGTGTGTGTGTAAAACCGTTTTTCATTTCCAGTGTAGCCTTCATCGGACTGGACGGCTAAATTTGTAGGTATTTAGTAAAAGCTGTGTTAGGGCGTACAAAATACAAGTTGTGAATGGGGGGTTTTAGCAAGGTTTAGATAAAGGATTTATACTGCTACATGAAATAAGTGAAAGGTTGTCTTTAAGGCATTTTTATGGTATTTGAATCAAATAAAGGTTTTGCATAGAAATATGCCCGAGTATTATTTGAGGGCATATTTCTTAGCTTTGAATTTGGAATAATTTTAATTTGTTATTTGGCTAATGATTTTGTTTTTTTTTTTTTTTTTAAGCATTTTAGTAACATAGAACACGTTGAGTTTTTTCTTTGATATTGCCATACCGGTACGGCAATTACTTACATAGATGAGCTTGTTGTAGTATCTCTGCCTCAAGTTATGGAGCACAGAGGCATCGTTAAGGTATGTCAAGTTAGACATATCCTCAGCTTTTTCGTATTTTGGAGGGTTCACCTGCTGGAGCTGATCTTTCTTGAAGTCTTTCGTCTAGTTTTTGTTTTATTTATGTCATTTAAACAGTCGACCCATTTCGTAACCCATATATCATAGTTTTTTTTTATACGTTTTATTATAGTTGTTGGTTAGGCGTGGTTAGCAGTTGGTTTTTTTTTTTTTATGTTTGTTTGTTTGTTTTTTGAGAAAAGAGACCGAAAAGAAGAGAAACCCATATATTAGTGAGTTTCTGACTTGGTGCACTTACGTAGATAAGCTTATGATAATAACGCTGGCGCAAATTGTGCAGCACGCAAGGTGTGTTCAGCACGGTCATGTCAGCCATATCTTCAATTTTTTCGAATTTCGGTGGATTGACTTTCTCCACCTTCTCGGATTTGAAATCTTTTACCTAGTCATATATAGTACATTTATGTTGATTATGGTTTTGGCAATTGAATTTCTAACCAAAACGGTTCCGCACTCGATGACATTGGCTGAAGCAAATATTTTTGTAGTACCAAAAATGTTTGTTTTAGCCAATGTCCGCTCGTGTGGCACCACATTTTGGCCGTCTGGCTCCAACCATAAAACTCATTTGGCTATATAGAGTCTACGGTGAATTGGTCCGTCATTATTTACCTCTCCACCAGGCAGACCGACAGAGACGATATCGCCCTTGGTGGCCTTAATCTCACCAAGGAGATAGCCCTCCTTCTCATCGGGCACCCAACAACTCTTCTTCGAATCATAGGGTTTCGATTGATCGATACGTCTTTGTTCCAAAGACACGAACAGGTATGGGGTGGGATCCTCATCCTCCTGGCTGGCTTGTGGCTTCGGCATCTTGGTTAAATTTCGCTTTTAAACTTAAAAACTCGAGAAATTATAATTGGGACTATTCAAAAATTCTTGTTTCAATCGCGTCGTGAGCCCAAAACTTCCCTGTAATAGAGAGAAGAGAAAAAGCAATTTTTAATTATGAGTAAGAACTTAAATAAAAAAATATAAATATATATATATATGTATACATATATATATTTATAAATATATTCTTTTTGGATATTTCTCAAGATTTTTTTCTAGCTTTCAAATTTTTAGTTCATTTTTCTTTTGTTTATTTTAAGTTGTTGACCCATTTTGGCAGCAGACGAAACACAGATTTAACATTATGTGTGTGTGTGTGTGAATGTTTATTTTTTTCTCAATATATTTCTGGATTATTTGAGTTTTCCATATATGTGCATGTTTCAATATTTCCACGAAAACTTTTCAATATTTTTTTTTTTAGTATATTTCGTAACCGGATATTCGTTTGTTCGAGCACCTCCCTCGCTTCAGTTAATTAATTAGGCCTTGTTGTTGTTGTTGTTGCTTATAAACAGTGCTCGCAAAGGAACAACAACATCAATTGACTTGTGTGGGTTGTCGCCTAAATATAGATCAGTGCCATATACCCGCCACATATATAGATCTTGCGTGTCCACGTCGCGTCTATATGTATGCTCTATGTGGGGCGTTGCTATTATTACGTAATGCCGAGTTTTCAGTCAATTTCCCGTTTATACATATGTATTATATAACGTTTAAGAATTTTCAATTCACAGATTTTCCGATTATTTAATAACTCCGATGTATCACTCACTTCGCTAGATTTTGACGTCAATTTTCGAACTTCCCACGATATATGTATAGTTTTATTCCTTAAATATTGACTTCGGGCGTGTGTTCTAAAACACACGAGTTGCTATAATGCAATGATCGCATTTGACACGCTTCTAGAGCGTTGCGATTTAATGTATTTGTATCTGTATGTGTATATATATATATATATATTTCGACAATCGGCCGAATAAAAAAGGCAAAACAACGGACACTACACGAACTTTCAACGAATGCGTTATTTTTAAAATTCTCGAAATTATTTCGAAATTAAAACACACACTCAAATATATATATATATAAAGAAGCATACATACATATATACATATCAATTTATGTATGTGTGGTCTATGTGTATGTATTGCTTATGCTATTGGGTTGTTGCGAAGCTTTTGCTTTTCCTATTCGAATTGCCGCATGCCGTTTTCTAATACATATGTTCGCTATAGCGTTCTCCTTCTAATGTCTATGGTTATTTTTAAAACATTTTCGAAATATTTCGCTCATGCATATATATATCTATATATATATATATGTGTAAAATATATATATGCACACATATATTCGATATCTTTTGGCCGCTCTCACCGTGTACGCACAGGTATTCAGGTATACTATATGATTTGTTCTAATCTAGTAATTCGAAATACTATTACAGCATTTTCGAATTCGAGCAAGTAATTGAAACGCCGATATGCTATCTCTTTCTATATATGGCATTGATTGCAACTATCACAAATTAATTATATATATGAATTTTACAAAAAATACTTTAGAAATTATTTTTTCATTTTTAAAAGTATTTTTTAAAATCATTTTTAAATATGATAAACATTTTTCAATAATTTTATATGAAAAATAAATAGATTTTTCATAAATATATATATATATATTTTATTTTCCAATTTTTATAAATTGTTTGCTCCTTTTTTCTTTTCTTTTCCTATTATGTATATTGAAGTGTCAACTATCCTTTAATCGATATTGACATGATTATGTTATATGATAGAGAAGTTTTCTAGTAAGAGCAGGGTATTACACAAGATGCTGATTATGCGTGAACAGAATTTGAATTCGAATTCGAGCAAGTTGTCTGTTGGCTTCAAGGTTTAATTGAAGTAATGCGAACTATGGGGAGTTACGTAGCTTAATGTTTTTTTTTTTTTCGAAAATATGAGTTTATATTATAATCCAGTTAACGGCGATTGTCTATTAAATCCAGAGTCGAGAAAAAGCGTATTCCAAGTCACTTTTCAATTAGCATTTCATTTTATGTTGCTTTTTTACCGTTATGCGTTAAAAGTTTATTGTTTTTGGCTAGGATCCTTTGAACAGGATAAGCCACAAAAGTCAACACCAGATGAAATTTGAATACACTCAAACACACACACACGATTTAAATATGGGTAATTTTTATTTTTTTTTTTTAGTTCTTTCGGCAAAAAGGTCAATTTGTTGCCGTCTCTTTTACACTGCTGAAACTTGATTGCTATGCTGTGATGTGAATTGCTGTGCTGCGCTGTATCTGCTGCTGCCGCTTGAGAATAATATCCAAAAAATTAGATCGCACATCAAAGGTGTTGCACTTACGCGCTCGAAAGCCGTTCTGAACCGTGCAACCGGTAAACTTGCCTTTTATACGTGGCAATTTGATACCCCATAATCTGTGCCGCACAATCGTGAAAAAAAGCTCTTGAGTTGTCTCTGTATGTGTGTTCGTTTGCTAGTGTGTGCGTGAGGTGGCTGGCTGTTGCTGTTTGTGCTACGTCTCGGCATTTTCTTGCTCCCTTTTTCGGTCTATCAGCGTTTTGCGGTTGTCCCGTTGCTTTCGTTGTTGTTTTTGTTATTCTTCACGGCGCCGACCGAAGCCAGTGGGCACGGTCTAAGTGTGTGTGCGCATCGCTGTCTTGCTGTTGAGGGTATTTGTGTGTGTGAGTGAGCAAGCTATGATGCAATCGCAACAACAGCAGCATTAGGATCTATTGGAGAGTGAGCTTTGCAGCGATTGCGTGAGCACTCTCTCTCACACGTACATAGTAATTGAGCAAGCATATCTGTGCGTGTATGTGTGTGTATTGAATACATTTCAATGACAAATTTTGCATTTGTAATAAATCCTTGTGAATTGTTTTTGTTTGCACTGCTCTCTTCAGCATTTGCGCTCTCTGGAACGCGCTCTCACTCTCTCCGTCTCCTGCTTTCTTCGCCTTTCAGAGCTTTTACTTATTTCACACACAAAATTTTTTCTACCCAAGCGATTCAGTTTGTTGTTTTTTCTGGTTTTTTTTTTTTCACTTGTTTGTCTTGTAGCTTGGTGATCATTTTTCGCTTATTGTTTAATTTTATTCTTTTCTGGTCACCTCAATGCCAATTTGATCTGCCACCGGCTCAGAGGGGGTGGGCGAAACTGACCGTTTATACTGAAGTAGCGGCGGTTAGTAAAAATAAAGGCATAACTGAAGAGCCGTTATTTTAAAGAAGTGAATTGCTCGATAACATAGAACTAGTTCGAGTTTGATATTCAATTCTAGTTCGATATGCTACAAAGTATTTGTCATTTGGCGTCAGTTAGATGCTGGCATGTCTACAAATCGTGAAAATTCTTGTGAACTTCAAAAAATACGCACACATACACACACATGCAGAAAGGCCGCAGACGCCAGCGTTACAGATACAGCAAATAGATACAGCAGCTACAGATACAGATACCAATAGATACATAGATACTGATGAGAAGTGCCAAATCAAATAAATTGTTGTCGGCGTCCTTCAGCGCAATGCAATGCATTTTTTTCAATGCTAAACGAAACGCTAAGCGCACAATTCGCACTGCGCTGCTGTGCTAAACATAGCTACGATCCCATCCCAGCCCATCCGCCCTGTTCAGCATTTTTCATAAGAATGCGAATCCTTTCAACGGTGCGCATATTCTGCGCGCTTCCCAGATTCCTAAATTACCCACCCAGCAAAAAAAATAATATAATATAGAAAATAAATACTCAAAAATACCTTTCATAAATGATTTGAATATTAAAACTAACAAAGAAACGAATATATCTACATTTATATATAAAATCAAATGCCAAGACAAACAATTTTTGTGAAAATTTTCGAAAAAATAAAATAAAAATTTTATTTTAGCTTATTTATAGTTATAAATTTTGATTCGCTTTCGCCACAACGTGCCTGAAAGTCTTTTAAATGCGTTGCAGGGGCATGGTCGGGGGGGTCGATAAGATCTGTGCGCCGCCAACGCTTCTTGAATGGAATCTTCATGAAACTTTATAAACCGAAAAACCCAAAATATTTAAATTCTACATTTTCTATGCTTGCTTTCAGCCAGATGAGCAATATTCACACGCATAATATGCCTTGCTTCTTTTCGCACATAAGATAAAATGATCATAATTCTCTTATTCTTTTTTTTCGAATTTTATTTTATATTTTTTATTTTCTTCGTGTTTTTGTGTATTTTGTTGAAACACAATCTGCGACATTGTCAGAAATAATTTTACGCAATTTAACCAAAAAACAAAACGAAGAAGAAGCAGCAGAGCAACAACAACAATTGCGTCGTATATTGCCAACATCAACACAATTTGAAATAACAATTTTTTGCAAAGATTTGAAATCTAAAAGAATATTTTATGTGATTTGACACACACGTTTGACTTGAAAGCCAAATATTTATAATATATATAGTATTTTATAGGGTATACAATTTGGTGTGTCGAAAATCTTTGATTCGAGCAATTCGAATTTTCCAGAAATATGAAATAAGATTGTTTTCTATGAATATTCAAACTAATTTTGTATACTCTCTCTTTGAATATATATAATAATGAATAAAAAATCTTATTTACACAGACATCATCGCAGCAAAATATTGGGATCTCTAGTTGGAGCACATAGAATGTCAATGCGAAATAAGTGCGGCTCCAATTCTGGAGATGATTTTGGGAAATAGGATTTTTAGTCCATAAATATTCATCAGGGGATAAACTAACTTTTCTATCATTTACCACAAATAATATATTTATTTTCTTATTATTATTGTTATTAATATTAATGTAAATAAAATTATAAAATTAATTAATATATTCTTCAATGTATTTTTGCTTATATTATTATTAGTAATGCAGTCATTAAGACGATGACTTTTAATTAAATAAAAATAAAAAACTTTATTTTTATTTTTATAAATTTTGTAATAATTTTTTTTAGTATTTTTTTTATTATTGTAAGATTTGTATTATTATTGCTAATACAGTCATAGGACATTAATTTGTAGCTCAAAAAAATAAAGAAATTTCAAAATATATTAAATTTTAGTACTATTATTTATTATTATTATAGCATTTTTTTTGTTTATTCTCATGAGTATTATAAAAAACAATCGTTAAAAAATGCTAATTTAATATATTTAACTGTATATACCAATATTTATATATATATATATATATATTATCTGCATCATCGACTGTACACTCTCTAAAGTTATATATTTCTAGATTTATACTAGATCTAAAATATATTCTATGTATTTAGTCGGCATTTTGTTAGCTGTTGTAGATAATTCACCGAGATCGCCCAATTTTCGATGATGTTTACTACTGCTGCATATAGGAAAGCAGATCCCCCAAAATAAATGGTTGTCCCCAATTGTTGTTGCTGTTGCTCCCATTGTGTAAATGAGAGAAAATTTTCGGTTTTGAGTCATTGACGCAAAGAAATTTTTGCATTTTAGTGTCAAGATGTTTGGCATGCGCAACACAAAATGTTTCAAGATAAAAGGGGCACCGAGTAGAGGGCGTGACTAGCAAAATGCGAGGCAGCAACAATTATTGCAAGCAATGGGCTATTTCAGAGGCGACGTCAAACGATGTCCATCAAATGCCCGCAACTGCAACGGATGCCAAAAAAGCAACAACCTACGAGCTAACCATATAATAGAGGTTCTATTATTGACAAAGGGTTTAGAGAGGAATTTATAATGCTTACAAATGGGTTCGTGATATATGAGATTTCATATCTGTCGAGAAATACGTGGGAAATTAATGGATGTTGCAAATAAAGGCTGAGAAATAATATGAGGAAGCAGTTATCTATGTTTTCTCATAATTAAACATCTCTTATTCACATTCAACTGGCTCAAAACAGTTCACATGACTTTAATTTCTGAAGAATATTAAAAATAATAAAATAAAACCTAAAAATTTCCTTAACCGGAACCGGAATTATATCCAAGTTCATTGAAAAAAATATATTCCCCTAAATATTAATTTAGTTAAGCTCGGCTCATTTTTAAAAATATTTCAACCGGTTCATATGTGAGCCCACGCCATAGTTCCATAAGTAACGCCGGCTTTTTGGTTGCCTTCTGGCAAACTGTAGCAAAAATTTCTTTGCTTGAGCAATTGGTGCAGAAAATATTTTTGTAAAACGGCAACCGTGACCAAAATACATACATATATTCTATAGATAACTCTCGTCTTTCTCTAAATGCATTGGAACATATCCAAATTGTCGGTATATAAATATCCATCGTCAGGCCCGATGCAGCCGGTTGTCGGCGTCGAGCAACTGCATCTCTCGTGTAGCCCATGTGCAGAGTGGCTGTCTCTACTCTCTCAATCTATCTCGCTCCCTCTCTGTCTCTTTCGCTGTCACTTTGTCTCCCTCTTACGTTCTGCTGCAGTCCCATCAACAGATCGTTACCAGGTAGCCGAATCCATTTCAAACGCTCGTAAATAATGACAAATGAGTGAATACTTCCTGAATTAAGGCACACAGCATTATGTAAGTTCACAGATCTGGCAGAAAAATGACAGATATGCGATATCTGCGAATCGAAAAACGATTCCTTCACAATTATGTTAAGTTCATTCGCCGTTAAATAACCCACAAAGTCCACTTGCAACTGTCAATCACTAATGATTCCATCAGCTGTTTGTCTTTGTTTTGCACAGATTTGGCATTGAACCAGCTCCATATGATTTATGACTACATCAATTATGTTCAAATAATCTGAGACCAAGAAAACTACTCGATCATTGTGACAATTTACTTCAGAGACGGCCAACATAATATAAACTTAGTTTAAGCTATGAAAACAAATTTTAAGATTTAAGAAATTCAATAAAAGCTTTAAAGAAATATTAAAAAAATTGTTATCTTCAATAGATAATATATAATCATATTTAAAACTCTTTTTTTTTTTTTTGTATCTTTTATATATAAATGCAAACGGAAAAAATGCTTTTAAAATTATTTATTGCTACCCCAAAAATTTATAAAATATTTTTAAATTTATTTGTAAGATGCAAGATATTTTTTTTTAGATTTTCTAATTTATCGCAATTTTATAAAAAGTTTCTAATATTGAGCAAAAAAAATATTATATATATTTTAACTGATTTTTAGAATACAAAATATTTTAATTTTTTCATATTTGATTTACATCTCAAATTTATTTTAATATTGGAATGCATATGAGCTCAAAATTATTATTTTATGCATTTTTTTTAAGATCCAAGATTTATAAACAAATTTATATATATATATATATATATATATATATATATATTAATATATATTTTAAATATAATTTGTTTTGTAAGTTTTACTGCTTATTATTTTGATTGTTATGCGTAATTTGCACTCTATAAATTTCCAAATTTATATTTATTTCCGATTAAAAAACTTAATATTTATAGTTTTAAGTTAAAGTCAAAATTAATTTCTTTTAACCTTATAAATATTTATTTAAGAGCTTTGCTAACAACAGCCAGTCCCTTAACTCCAAAGCTGAACATTAACTTAAGCACAGCCTAGTTCTAATTTTATTAATCCCAATATTACTTATTAAAAAATAATGTAACTTGATTTAATTTAGATTTTTGAAATCCAATTTAAGCTATGCCATTGAAATTTGGTAATATATTACTTCTGTGTGGGTGGTAATATATTGATTAATTGCCCTGGCTCAATTGAGAATCGCACGCGCATAGTAAAATATATGGAAAATAATAAATGCATATTTACAAATGACCAACTATATATATATTGTTATATATATGTATTATATCTGCATCGTTTCTTAATTAGCCAATAAAATCGAATCATTTCGGCTTAGTCATTGATGTGTGGAGCATTAAAATTATTTTGGTAAGCATTTGTCACCCAATTAAATTGACTGCAGTTCGAGCAATGCAAGTGCAGTTAGATCTATGCACCTAGAGCACGCCCAGACTTTTTATTAATGATGAGTGAAAATTGTAAATGAAAATATTTTAATTCAGTGGCAGCCGCTGCGCCCCTCCGCCGGCAGCTAGGCAGCGCCCCATTGGCGACGCCACTGCGCGCAATTGATTAATCATATGCGAACTGCTATAGACAGCCAACTAAAGTGACTCAGTACAGAGCACATTATAAATATATCCATACATCTGTGCATGTATGTAGGTATGTATATATATATACATAGATATTTTTTCAAATTTATTAACGACAAGCGAAAAGTATTTTTAAAGCATATATCATACTCCAAAATGAATGTGCAGGTGAAAGAGGCATTAGTATTGGGAGAAGATATATATATAAATATATATATCTATATATATATATATATATATATACATTCAGGTCAAATCATATCCTTTATGCCTGCCATAGCCAGACCATGCGTTAGGCTGTCCCAAAAAGCCAACTGAATATAAACAACAACAGCTCCGACTATATACTAACTAGCCCTATGTGTGTCTCTCTCTTCCCCTGTGTGTGTGTGTGTGTGTGTATCTACTAAATCTAAAAAACATTCATATGCGTTTAATATAGCCGCTGCTTTGGTCTAAAATTAAAACAAAAGCTATTTAGTTGCGAAGAAGCGCAGAACTTCAACACAAATGAAATTTTGGTCTTTCGACTGTGCAGCCGTATCTCGTGGCTATTTCAAAATACGAATATCTAAAACTTACTAGCTAAACAGAGCAACAGAGATGACTACAGACAGAGACAGAGATAGAGATAGTGAGAGAGATAGCTGGGGCCAAAAAAAAAATGTCTGTGGCTGTGTCCTGAGCAAAGCATACGCCGTGTGGTACGTCGAAAGAAAATGAATCTCACAGATACAGATTCAGCTTTATCTGTATCTGTCGCTAGTAAAGCAAAACTCATGCGGCAGTCAGCCAGAGCCTCATACTCACAGCCACACATACACATGTCCACACTCACGTCCACACTTGCCTCCCGTTTGGACTCTTCTTCACTGATTTTTATTTTATTTTATTTTTTTTTTCATCTCGCAAAATGTTTCAATTTATCTATTTTTAGTCGCAAGTTTCTTTTTGTTTATTAGTTTTTGTGCCTTTTGCTCTGTGGCTATGTATTGGTGCAGTATATATAGTCGATATATATGTATTTGTGTAGCAGTGGGTCGCACTCGATTCGACTGCTGCGCCGCCCCTCGCTCTGCCCGCCCTGCTCCGCATTGAACGTCACAACTGTGGAATGCTTTGGCTTTGGCTCTGGCTCTGGCTCTTCCACTGGATACGCACACATTGTTTTAGCTTGTCTTTCATTTGTTTTTCTCACCCACAATTGTTATTGCTGTAAAGCTCAAGGTATATCTAAATACATGCTTTCTACGTGCTACATAAATATATATATGGCATAATACATATGCATCTATATCAAGCATTCGATCAGAGTGAACAGCGCGCTAAGGTCAAAACATTTTGAGGCAAAGGTGTCATAATATATACATACATTCATGTATATAATATATGTATATATATCATATACTTTACGTAAGCAGCCTCTATATAGATCAGATCTATTAGATCAGTTCAAAGTATTTAAATTAAGAGAAATATACTAAAACAAAGCCTGACTGTAAGATGCTTGTTTACATTTCCAAAACAATGAAAATATTTTTTTTAGCTTACAAAAAAGTTTTTCCAGTTAAAAAACTCAAATAGCACAAAACTAATATGCTCATTTTCATTCGTAAAGCGTCAAGTATAGAAATAATATAAGATCGATCATAAATTCAGCAAGAGATAAACAAATATGATGGATTTTTCTGACAGATACAAAGAATACAAAATATAATGGCAGCCGAGCTTAGTCAAAAATAAAATGCTATGAACCATACGCCAAACCATAAAATGTTATTATTATACATAATAATAGTTGAACAATTTAAGTTACTTAAATTGTTATAGCTTTTTCTCTACACTCACTGAATTCCTGTCGCGCAGACAAAGACAAATTTTCCATTATCAATAGAAATATATAAATATTAATAAATACGTATTTTTCTGTACGTATCATAAACAATTATAAAGAATATGTTTAGGTAATTTAACGCTCCAAAAACGCTTCGCTTAACGACAATGCAAATCCATCCAATCTATCTAACATATCTGGCAAACAAGGCCATAATTCCAATAAGCTGTACAAATGTTCTTTTTTGATACGCCGATTTATGTAGTTACAGTTGCATTCGGTTACGTGTATCTGGCTATAGAACCGCTTCAGGCTTATCGATGCACAGTGAGAAAAAGGGTGGCTAGAAATAAAATATAATTTAGTTTAATTATTATGAGAATAACGAAAAAAAAAAAAATAATAATAAGATATTTTTCAATTATTATGATATTAATATTAATTATTTATAATTATTACAATTAAATAAATTAATATTTTAGAACTAGAACAATATGACGAAAAAATGCTTCACTCTAAAATATATATTTACATAAAAAATTTTTAATAATTAGAATAAAATATGTAAATTAAAATAAAACAATTTTCCGTGAATTATTATCATATAAAAAATATTGCTAATAAATATTTAAAATAATTACAAATTAATTAAGACACGAAAGATTTTTTTTAAATATTTTAAAATTATTTATAATTTTTTTATAAGATTTTTAAATAATTTTATAATACAATAAAAATGCAATAAAAAAATAAATTCCACTTTATTGGTTGTTCGTATTTGTTGCAGTGTATTACAGTTTAGTATGTGGCGTAAATCAATATTAGCTTATCGTGACTAACTGTGAGAACTTATGCAGCAGGCCCAGCAAAGATATTGCGAATATATGATGGTCTACGACAGTCTATGATAGACGAGACATTGACATTCACTTGGTTTTCACTTTTACGTGCGTTCGATCATGGGCTACTGGCTGGAGTTGCGCGCCTGGCTCCTGCGCGATCCTGCTAAACTAATACGTTACCTCGTGCTCTTCATCTGCAGCATCATTGTTATCGTACAGCTATACGAGTGCTTCTCAAAGCTATCCCATCCACCCATATCCACGCACTCCTATTACAATGTGAATCAAACGATTGAAATGCCTGCGATAACGCTATGCCGTGAGCCGCCCTACCGAGAGGAAGTCTTAACAGTGAGTTCTGAGGATATTTATTCGCTGATTCGACTTTGATCAACGATTTACAGAGTCTGTCGCGGGGGCACTGTCCGCACCCAAAGTATGCCACCTGCTGGATGGACTATCCGTTTGGCGAAGTGTCCTTCGAGGACTTCTTTAACAACGGCACTTTCGAGCAGGAGGAGACTTTCTACTCCTATGGACTCAATGGGGATAAGTCTAGTATGAGTCCACACGCTAAATATACATTATCCATGCATCGATCTACCCCACTGATATTTCTACAGATGTTGCCATCGATAGCAGCGTTCACTTCTACATGGGTCGCTGCTATACGGTGCGTCCACTCATGGACATGAAGAGAGTCTCCAAGTCGGTTGGCTACTCCCTGATGCTAGAGCACAATATTGTCAAGTCAGTGAGCGATGTGGACTTGACATCTGGTGCGGGCTGGCATATCTTTCTGCACGATAAGCGTGAAAATTTTACGGGTAGAAATTGAATTTGAAGTGAGTATTTAAAAGTATTACAGTTGTCACTCCCTATAGAGGTCAATGTGAAGGGCTCGGGGCGCGTGGAATATGTCTTTGCGAGCATCAATGAGGAGATCGAGATAAAGCTGCAAAGTCAATACTTTTCGAATGTGGAAACGCACAAGGAGAGCTGCTCGAGACAAGAGGGATACAGCGATCTAAAGGTATGCCAGCGAGATACCCTGTAATTCATTACAGTATATCAATTTCAGTGCGGCGAGATATGTGTCTGGCATGATTTATCCGATGAGGTGGATTGCTCGGGTCCTTGGATGCAAGACATGAACTATGAGCCCTGCAACGATTCCGACTCCATGCGCAATCTGATTAAGAACTACAAGACGTAGGAGATATTATTAGGGGTCTATCAAATTTTAACAAATTTTACTTACTTTTACAGGATATACGAAAGCGGCGATGACTACGAGTGCAATTGCATGGATCCCTGCGAGTCGCGCATCTTTACCACCTATATACAGAGCAGAAAAACCTTTTACCAGCCCGAGCCGCGGACCCTACTCTACATATACTATACGACCAAGCTAATATCGGTAATTGTTGAGTTACTTATAATAAATAGTTTATTATAATATTAGTACAGTTATCTAATCCGCTTTTGCACATAAATTTCTAATTAGATTAACTGACAGGCAAACAAAAGGCAATATTCAATTATGGTTTATTGCAGCAATGAACTCTTCATATTATCGAAATTGCTTTATATATTATATAATATAATTAAACAACTTTTGGAGCTAGAGAAGGATATATAATACTGTATTGGATATATGCCAATCGTTGGCGGGATAAATTTAATCACAGCTCACATAACTAATTTTCTTTCTCTAGTTCTTATAGAGAATTCTATTTTAGTTTCAGTTTTTGAAGCATAACTCGAGAAATATAAGAACTACAGCCAGTAAATTTGGTATGTTAGTTGTTATTAAGTAGATCCAGATAAAAAAAAAGTTTATTTTTTGAATGCGATACCCTAATTACAATTTTAAGTTTTTTATAAATACCTCGTGAGCTATGACAATTAGTGGCATGTAATTTGGTATATGCGCTCTTAAATATCATATATAAATTTTAAACACTTTATTCTTATGTTCTTCTCTTTATAAGTTTTGGTATTTTTTTTAAGGCATAGCTCGAGAATTATAAATGCGACTCATGCGAAGTATATGCAAATAAGAGATCTTTATTTTTTTTTTTTAATTTATTAACTCAAAAATTAAAAGAGACAAAGAGTGTTTAAAGTTAGGGTATCTGGCGCCGCTCACTCAAACTTTTTCGACTTTTCTCTTTGTTTCAGTAGATGATTGAAGAGCGTCCCAGCTATGATACAACCCAGTTTATAGCGGATGTGGGCGGCTCCTTGGGCTTTCTGCTCGGTCTCTCAGTGCTGGGCATCATTGGCATATTGGAGCATGTAAATATGACCACAAAGACAGAAATATTGCAATTTAAATCTAATTTCGATTCCAGTTAACTTTGTACTTTTGCGGCGATTGCATACGGCGAATGCAACTGAAAAATGAGGCGCACAAACGATCCGGTAGACCGGAGGATGGGGAGTCCCAAACGAGCGTCGAGACACTGGACATCAATGACGTTTATACTGTGGAAAAAGCGCAGCTGGACAAATACTGAGTAATTGGGAAAACTTTTGTCTAAATAAACTCTTATATTTATGCACAAAAACTAGAAACTAGAAAACTACATTTAAATGGGATTTTTTTGAGTGGTATATACAAAGCTGCTGCTGCTGTTAGAGCAGCCAGGAGCAGGTTAACAGCAAAGCGCCTAGACTCAGTGTCAGAGCCGCTGCAGCGGAGCTTGAATCCTTTTCCGTTGCTGCCTTAAGCTTGATATTCGTTCTGATCACCTCGCCCAGTTTGCCGACGAGGTCGGGCAGGGTCTTGGTTGCCTCGCAGCTTGTGTGCTCTAGGGCATCCTTGACGCTCGCCATGTAAATTCGGAAATTGATGCTGCCTGGATAGAGCTCATCGTAGATGAAGTTCTGCAGCTGATTGGCCAGCACCCAGAGACGGCGCTTGTCATCAACCTTGACGTCGCTGGGAAAGACAAAACTGTCGTTGTTGCCATAGATGCGATCCTGTATGTTGTAGCCCTTCGAGGTCTGCCAGCAGCCCAGGGAGTTCTGATTGGGCAGCGTGTAGAACAAAACACCTGTGTCAGCATCCAAATACTGAGCACCTGCCTGGGCATCGATGCCGCGATTGCCCAAGATCTTGAAGTCTCTGTAAATTGCACTAGAAGTGGCCAAGGTTTTATTTCTCAGCACCGAGGTCTTCACGGAGAACTCCATTGTGGAGCTAAGTGGATGGAAATACAGAGTGGAGTAGCCATCGCTCTGTGGCTTCGACAGAGCTAGCCCATAGAGTCCATCGTCCCATTGAAACTCAATGCCATTGATGCTGAAGTTGCCCGACAACGGATCGGGATGGAAGAAGTGATGCTGCACGCGCCATGACTCCTGGTCGCGCCACGAATAAACCACGAGACCAGGACTGCCCAGGTCAGCAGCATAGGCATACGTGTTGTCGCAGTCCGCATCCTCGATGGCCAAATTGGCAAAGAAGGAGCTCTGCTTGGTCTGACTCGCGGGCAGAATATGGCGACGCAGCAAATCATCGTTGTGCAGATCGTAGATCAACAGCTGCGCCGGTCCAAACAGCTTCGTCTGCTCCAGCACGCCCGCAATGCGAGAGTCTAAGACCCAAAGGCGGCCGCAGCGATCCGCCTTGATTCTAAACGGCGAGACGAGCTCCGGATCCGCATCGGCCAAGCTGTGCGACACCCAACTGGGAAAAGGTCGCAGCGCAGGCATCTTACTGGAGGTGTCTGAAAGGGCGGAGAGAATATATTAATTAATATATTTAAGAGAGTATATTTTGAGAGGTAAAGGAAGAGTATGGTGTATGCCACACATAAGAGAAAGGGTATACAATTTAATATATCCATGATAAGAGAAGTGATAGGAGATAAGAGTGTGGTATATAGGGTAGAGAGGGTATACGCTTTGAGGTATTTATTTCACATTTCCCTTCACAACAGGGTATACAGCTACTCCTAAAGTGAAAGGCGATGCAAGTGGACATTTATAACTCATTACATCCAAGTTGAATGCTCTATAAATTGCTTTTGCTTATTTTGAATTGATGCTAATTGTGATTCGGGTGCTTGAATGACTGAGATGCTGATTCATAGCACAAGTTTGTCAGCTGAGCAGATTTTAGGTGCACATTCTATATATGGAACGCATTTGTTGTACAACTTGTAATACCCTAGATGCAAATTGTGGTCTGTATAAGGCATATGCAATTATAAAGTTAAGCCAAGAAATTTAGCTAAGAATATTGAGTATGTTAAGTGAAGATGCATAATGAAAATTGTGTTTTTATTTAAATTGTTAAATATATATTTTCGTTAGGCTTTATTAAAAAAAAAAAAAAAAAAAAATTTATTTAGGAAAGAAAAAGATCATAGGATTTCCTGCCAATGATTTTGACTTTTAACTAGCAAACAGCTTATTTTTATTCATTGCAAACTTCCGATTAACTATTGCCAAATAAACTTTATAATAGAGTAGACTTTTCAAGAGGTAGAAATATAGATAGATTTGTGGATATATAGATAAATATAGAGATTCAGCTGAAGCTAGCTAAATATATAAATATAGAGAGCCTTAAATAGATGACTTTATATCCATAGATACATAGATTTACATTAGTGTAAGAGCTGCATTTTCAACAGACAAATCTACAATAAATTTTAGACATATATTACCAGAATATAGATGACTTATCTGTTCAGACATGCCGAATGCTATGCATTATAAATTCGAATAAATATTTGTTCCCACTTAAAATCTAGGCAAATGAATTTACCTTTTCAATTTGATCATGTATGTATTGAATATAAATATATATAATATATATAATTATATATACATGCTGCTCATATTTACGATGCGTCAAGAGAATAAATATTTCCTACCAAATATATCCTATATATATATATATATATATATATATATATATATATATATATATATATATATAGCTACAATCTATTTTCCATATTCTTTCCAATTTGTTTATTTACTCAATTCCAACGATTCTTTTATTTTGTTTATTATTTTCTTGTTTGTTTTTGTAGTTGTTGCTTTAAAGCATTTTAATTACGCAATCGGTGCGAAAATGCCAGAACCCTCAAAAACGCTCAGTCAATTAATTGCAACAAGTGCGAATGCAAGAAGACTAAATTGTCTAGAACGTCTACTGCATAGAGATGATAGCGTGACACGAACACGTCTTTTATTATATATAAAAATGTTAGGTTAAAACGGGAGAAGTTCATGACTCACTGCAGCTCCAAGCTCTAGCAACTACCACAACTACAACTTCGGCTGTACTTATGCTAATAGATCTCACATCTCCCGTCTCTAATAACTCAGCTATGCAAATCTAAGCAACTACAGTGGGGCCAAGCTCCCACGTGCACAGACAATGAGACAGAGCTGTTCTCCCATAAACATAATCGCCATTTGATGTAAATAAAGGTGCTTCTATGAGAAGGGGACGCAGTCTTCCCCGTGCCAGTACTTACCATTCAGATCAAGGTAGGCCAATGAGGCGGGCACGCCGTCTCGCCATCTGGGCAGCGTTACGAACAACCGCTGACGATAGACCTCCAGTCCAAAGGGTATTACATTAGCCGGCTTGAAGGTGCCGCGCTCTATGGCCGACCACCTCTGGTCGGGCGTATCGTATTGAAAATCCATTTCCCGCCACTCGTAGGCCACGCGTAGATTGTCTTTAGCTGCCGCCACGCCCACGCACAAGAGTACGCCCACAACAATGCAGGCAGCGTTCATATCGAAAGCTGCAAAAAGATTATTAAAATTGTATAAGCCAAATCAATCCAACGACTTCCGACCTTCGCATAGCCAAAAAGCAACGAGCTCGAAATGAATTGCTCTTGACAAAGACTCAACTTGAGTGGAGCCCCACAGAGAACCGAAAGACTGAAATCGAGCTCGAATTCGAAATCGAATTCGAATTCGAATTCGTAGCCAAAGCCGCGCCTCCACTATGCGAAAAGTTAATTTGAAAGTTGTCTTTCTGGCTTGGCCAACAATGGTTAAAGACTCTTAGACTAAAGTTGACTTTGGCATATTGGAACATGTTCAAAATGCTGACACTCGACATACCCTGTAAGTCATGGAAATGCATGACGATATAAGTGAATATAATAAGTCCTTTGATCTGGTTATTATATATAGCGTCTTTATATGAATTAAAAAGTTTTCTGTCTCAGCGTTAAGATAAAAATTAATATAGAAAAAAAATTAAAAGAAATAAATGAATAAATAAGATATAAAAATTCCTTTCAATTTAATAAAAAAAAATGATAAATTTACATAAAAATAATTGAATTTTTTTTTTAATTTTTGTTAAATAAATAATATATGAAGAAATAAATAAAAGAAAATATTTTTAAATTAACAAAAATTTACAATTTTTTTAATATATAATAATGTAATAGAATAATATTAGTTTATTTTGATTTTTTATTTTCGTTAACTGAATAAAATTTTAAGAATCATTGTTTCTTTATTATTATTATTTTTTAACATATATAAGTATATTTATATAAAAGTCGGCAATTTTTAAAACATCCCTCGCACTTGTTAATTTATTTGCGTATCTAGTTTATGAATCATTAACAAGTTAACTGCAGCTTAGCACTCAGGTAAAGTTCTGTTAGTATTGTCTTAGTTTTGTCTACATATTTATTGTAACTACAAAATAATTAGCATAAATTGCTTCTAAAAATTTAATATATTAGATAAATATATATATTAAATATTAGATAGTAATTTGCATTAGACAAATATTATTTACCAAACACTTACTGTATTCAGTTAAGCTAAAACTTAAAAGCTCAACTACTTCGTCTATTGATCATATAAGTACACACAGAGCTCAAGTTGCAAAATAAATGTAAGTCTAAATACTCTATATTTACTAAGATTTATTATAGTTGTTCCTTTACCAAACCCATAGTGTGTGTACAACGAAATGACATTTTAATTATATTCCCCGCAAAAGAGTAATTAAGGGAATTTTCCATTTTGACAGCTTTAAAGATTTAAATCATTGTTCTACATAGATCTCACACTTAAGGTTAATGCACACTCGAGATATATATGACTTAGATAGCTTCAATTCGTGTCATTTTTTGGGTCAATCTGATCTTCAGGGCCAAGAGAGACGCAAACAAAAACCAAAAATCACTCAATACATGATTTGATGAGCGTCGCGTCGTCTGCCCATCTGTCGAGTCATGGTCGCTATATAACCATCTGACTGTACTTGTGGGCAAAAAAATATTTATTTTTCTTCTCATGAGCGGCGCGTTCTGTTCAGCTGTCTGTTTTTTACAATTTATTACAAGAATTATATATATATAAATGTTTTTTTTTTTTTTTTTGTGACTTTTGCTTTATGGCTTATTCGCTGTTTGGGATTTTTGGCTGCGGAACACTTCAGATACTCGTTTTGAGGCTTAGAAAATTTCAAGTTTTTGACCAAATTTCTACACTCAAGCGAACTCTTTGAGAGACATAAATAACAATTTTTTTGACTTATAGAAATAATTAAAAAAAAAAAAAAATGTAGCTGATTTAGTGAGCAACTAATTATTGAGTTCATTATCTAATAGTTGGTTCATGCACCAGCGACAGTTGAAAGTAAAGGCGTTAGTAGGGGGCGTGGCATGGTTATGCAAACACTTTTTGTCACACATTCGCCAGCCAAGTTTGTGCCTTAAGTCTTTTGTTTAGTCAGCTATTTTTCGATTTTTGTTGCCAAAGCCGAAATTAAGTCAAGTATTATTTAACGAGTTTACTTGTTTCAGCCAAGTCTGTAATTTATGCTCACACACATACACACACCTTTGAAATAGTCGCACAACAAGAAACACAACCGGCAGCCACGAAGCTCGCAACGAAACTGAAAGCCAAGCGCCAAGCCAACCACGATCAAAGCCGACTAATGCTTGAGCCGGGGAACTCATGGAACTGTGATTGAAGCTGCCTCTGTGCGCATCGTCTTTGGAATTCCAGTGAACTTGAATTAGTCATCAAAATATTACGTATAGCCCATGCAGACCTAGGCCTGCCCTCAATATAACAAATTAACAGCTTCAACAATTTCTATTAGCCAGCCCACATAGCCCGGTAGACAAGCCCCTGAATGAAGTCCCACACATAGGCCTATATAAATTGCAGATATATCTTAATCATATTTATTTTTCAGTTTCCCATGAGTCAAGCAAGCGCTTTTTGGGTTTTTCTTCAAACTGGTTCTTTGACTCAGAGAGTTTTTGTTACTTTTATTTATAAAAATTCTGGATAAATTATGCGCGATTTAAATGTGATCAGGACAATAATGATGTTGACCTCTCCAGCGTCTTCAAATATACAAAAATTAGTTCATTTCTCATCTAAAACTTTTTTATTACAGATTATATTTATTTTGTATAAAATTAATATATAAAACAATTTAGATTTTATTATAATTAATTTATCATAATCATTACCATTGGCTTACTTACATTGTTGCTATATTAAACACTCCAACATCAGCAATATATTTATTATAATAATAATTATCATCATTGTAAAACTTTCGAGGCTCAACGAACACTTACCCAAGAAGCTCTCGAATCTTGCAGCTTCTTATACGGGAAACATAGAAAATTCTGTTTGCAGATTCCAACTGAAGCTAGGAATTAATTACATTAATTATATATTTATTGGGGTTTTTCCTGTTAATCGACTTGTCTATTATGGTTTAATAATATCACTGACCATATTTGGCTGTGTTGGGGCCGCCTGGCAAATAAAAGATTCCCAATGTGTTGGTAATATTTTTAAAATAATTTTATGCTATCATTTAGGCTATATAATTAATTTTATTTATCTTTGACTATGTTTTTGTCAATACTTATTTATTAATTAAATACAAAATATATATATAAATAAATAAAAGTCTTCTATTCTTGGCCTACCTCTGACTCTTCTCTCTGTGCTCTAACATCGCACAGGGACACAACAAAAGCTGACGGTCTAGCTGCATGAAGCAATCCTAAACATTATCATGATTTGTATAAATATAAACACTATTACCATTAAAATGATCAACTAACATGACTATATCATCATCGTCTTACCTGTAATTATTATGATAATTATTTTGAGCCATTGAAGAAAACAACTAAAAATTATAAGCTGTATTTCATACAATATAAATAACTGGCTAGATCGACTCAGCTTTTCCATCCGCTCAATATATATTTAAGCCGTGCATATGTATACCCTGTAATTATAGCTGCAATGCATTAATAGAAATGCAAATTTGAATTTCAAGCAAAATTCCTAAATAATCAAAAATGCATAAAAATTTTACTAGGTATAAAAATCTTCATAAGAAAATACGGATATAAATATCAATATATATTGTAGTATATTTTATTTATTAAAATTCAATAAATTAATTTCAATTTAAAAAGAAGAGAACAATCAAAACATTAAACTAGAATTATTATCAGTATGCAATATATATATATATTTTTTTTGCTTTTTGTTCATTATTTTTTTCGTTTAAAAGATTTTTAAACTATTGCTTATATAACTTTGTTTGCTGTTGCTGTTGTTTGTATGCTTAAAGTATGTTGTGTATGTTTAATTTAATTTACTTCTTTTTTTTTTTTTTTTTTTTTTTGGTAGAAATATTTCTTGTACAAACACTAAAAAGTTTTTTTTTTATTTTCTTTACTCATTTACAACATTAAAAACTTTTAACATATTTTTAGTTTTGATTTTATGCATTTGCACTAAATTTTAATTTGCATTAGCTAAGTATAATGTGTAATAAATTGTTTATCGATTGTAATTAGCAAAAAGAAGAAATAAAAACAATAAACAAATTAGTTAAATGCAATGCAAAAAAAAAAACAATTAACGGCTCAAAGCTTTTGAAACATTATTATTAAATAGAAGATATATATATATATATATATATATATATATATATATATATATATATATATATATATATATATATATATATAGTTATATATATGTATATTTGTATAGGATACCTTGAGATTGGCGCACAAAAATCATCTTTGGCAAAGGTTTTAACTAGACTTGTTGATTGTTGAACGCCGCACCGTTTGACTCTTAAAGCATTTATATAAATATATATTTATTGATCGATATTTATCGAAATTTGCTATCGACTAAAACATAATTTGAGGAGAAGAGAATGGGCATCCAATAAAAAGTATATATAGCAAAATCCAATAATCACAATTAACACTAAGGAAACAAAATACACAAAACTTTATTTGTGTCCTCGTATGAAGTGGGCGTGGTCATCGTGAACGCCTCCTGTTATGCGTGCGTCTATGATAAGAGTGAACTCATGTTGATGTGTGTGTGGGTGTGGGTGTGTGTCAGTATACAGAGTTATTTAAAGGTATTAGAGCTTAGAGTAAGACAAGGACCGAAAAGTCCAACAGTTGAGTTTTAGTCAACTGTGATGTGCCGATGGTACGTGGAGGCGGCGCAGAGTCAACAAGGAGGGCGGGACAGCACATCACCTGCGTCATGGGGGCCTATGAGTGTGTGTGTGTGTGCATGGATAAGGGGGACATGCTACAAAAACTCAAACAAACACACGCACACTCGAGAGTGTACTCTTAAGATAATCTTGGACGCAGGGAACTTTTCGCTCAGCAAAATTAATGTGACACGTTTTCGACTGAGCGCGCAGACAGATTAAAAAAAAAAAAACATGTACTAGGGTATATAGAGTAGTCTGTGTATACATCTACGCCTTGCTCAGCTACTCGCGTGTCGCCCAGCGCTAAGGACAGACTATTTTGGTGGCTTGACATATAGAGTTATAGAGTATAAAAACACCTATGAGAAAACGAGTTCCATTTTTTTATGTCGTAATTCAAACAACGCGTGCAGCTTAAGTATACAGTTATTGTATATGATACACATTTTATATAAATATATAGCATGTTTATATATCGGAAAGGTTAACAGTTATAGACCAAAGAGATTAAGTAAATGAAAATTTGACAACGGCTAGCCGACGCTGTGAATAGCCTTGCAGAAATTTGAGTATAGATTGATTTATCCTAAAAATATATATATTTCATATATACCCTATATCTAACTTTCATAATCGATTGTCCTGTGGCAGCTTGGAGTGGGCTAGGCAGGATTTAACTTTGCTTAACATGCTTGAGTTTTAGGAAATATTCTTGACAATACAAATATCATAAGTACTTTGAGAGAGAATATAAGAGTAACATATAACAGTATAACAGTTTTACTTGAATATTTTATTGACTGGAAATTCTTATTATATTAGTGAAAATCGGATATCTATATAAAAACCTTCACCTGTAAATTTCAACTTTCACATACTTTCTGCAAGACTATAAGTTTCGCTATATCACTGTAATTTTGCCGTCACCAATACATCGAAATGGGAAAGGAAATCATTTTTAACATAATGAAAAATTAGCTACATTTACTAAAAAGAAAAGGAAAAGACAAAACAGTTGGCAAAACGCGTTTAAGAAATGATATTTACAATTCAGAAATACGATAGCTCTTGTCAAATATTTAACTAATAGTTAAGTTAAGTAGTATGTGCTTGTGAGTGTATGCGTGTGTGTGTGTATTTATATAGCCACCAAATTGCTTAAGTCTGTCCCGCATTGAGGTACCCTCGTCTGAAGCACGCCGTTCTAACATCGCACAAATGCCAACGGCCCCACCTAAATGACAACGAGAGAAAGAGTGTGTATGTGTGTGTGTGTGTGTGTGTGTGTATGGGCGGTGGGCGTGGCATTGGAAAGGCAATGCGGCGAATATGCCAGACCTGAGAGTCCAACATCAATTTTGCGCTAAACCAGACCAGAGAGACGAAACGTCTGAGCTCTGGCAGTTTTTTTTCACTTGTCTCACGTTTTACGCTACAAATGAGTATATAAATGTATATAGAGTTACAGTTACACACAAGTATATATATATATATATATATATACATATATATTTATATAGATATGTCTTACAAATACAAGTTAGTGTACATTTGTTAGAGGGGGGAGTTATGGGATGTGTGCTACAAAATTTGACTAGCCTAGGCTACACTGGGCGAGTATTGCGTGTTGAGACCGATTCTGAAGATCATGCCAGAACTCTATAAATATATATATATATAGGTCGATTACCCTGCTACAATAACAAAATGAAAATAGTTTGAGTGAACAACTTAGGGCGCCATAAGAATTGGTAATTAGTAATTGTTGTACCTGGACCTGGTTAGGATCCATTATTAAAGCCTTAGCCTTGATTGTTGTTAGAACTTTTGTATTTAGTTTTGCTAGGAAGCTAAAGTTTTTGGAGTCTGTGAACCAATGGAAGAGCGCTACGTTAACAAAGGAACTAACTATGAATTGCTTGATATATATATATATATATTGAACGAACTATAAATGAAATGTACTTACTAACAAAGTGCGTTTTGGAGACAACTATTTTACAGCTACACATTTGATAGAGGATTTTTTATTGCTTATTAGTACGATGCCATAACCGATAAGTATTGTTATGTGTAAATGAAAGAGAGAAAAAAAACATTGTAGATACCTGAATTGTGGATCGCATTGTTGCCGACCGAAATCGAAATCGAAATCAAAAATAAACTTTGTACATAACTTACGAGTACAGTTATTTGACAGCTGTAAGTAACGAGTAATGGATAACGAGTAACGAGTAACGAGTGGATGAAAGACGACTGATATCATTTTGTTTTGTTGTGTTGAAAGGCGGGGGTTGTAAATGGGGGATAAGAAGTACATAAATGCAGTTAAAAGAGGCTACATATATTCGTATTGTATAACAGTATGTATAACAGTTTGTGGAGCATCGCACATTTGGACAGTTAACTAAAAAGCTACGCACAGATAATACAAATTCGCACAATATATGACAATATATGCATATCAATTTATATGTATGTGTATGTATTTAAATAGATCGCCCGATTCTTACCCGGGGAAGAGGGGAGCGTACTGTATCGTTTCTATCTGAGAATAAAGAGACATGGCAAAAACGAGAGAGAAAGAGAGAGAGAGAGAGAGAGAGTTTGTGTGAGTGAGTGAGTATAATAATGGGACATTTAATCTTATTTCTTTTTTAACGAAAAAAAAATAAAATTATGCAAAAATAATATAAAAATTAAATTATCTTTGAAGTATTATATTAGCATGTTAAATACTATGAGATTTGTTGGTATTAAACAAATACAGTTACAATTATATAACTAGGGAGCGTATAATGACAAACATGAATATTTATATAGAGAGAAAGAGTATGAAAGAGAGAGAGAGAGAGAGAGAGAGAGTAAGCTAGACGCTACAGCAACTATACAGCAGAGAGAACCGCGTGCCGGGACAGGGAGAGTTTAAGATCGTCAGATGAGAAGCGAATTGCGTTACATTTAGCACCCATACATACAGAGTAGTGTTAGTAAATTGAATACAGTGTTGCATAATCCTTATATATATGTATATATGCGTGTTATGCAATTTAATTGTTTAAACAAAATCGAGTTTAAGGATTTTGTCGTTTAACAAAAAGCTACGTTTAGATGCATCAACTAGGAAATACTCTGGATATATATATGTTTATAACTACGCATATTGCTGTTAGTGTGTGTGTGTGTGCAACCAGTGAATGCATGTGTATGTCTGGGTGTAAGTGTGTGTGTGGGTGTTCGTGTGTATGTATCGAGTGTCTCAAAACTGTTATACATTTAAGAAAAAGAGCTTTGTGGAATTGCGTAGCTTGAGTATGAAAACTTGCTTGCAGTTGTTGTGATTGCATTTTGCTCTAGTTGTTCTCTAGTTGTTCTTATCGTTGCTGTTGCTCCATTAATCGTGCTCAATTTAATCGTGAAACAGCAAGGGCAACGGCAAGCCCACCAACTGTGATGCCTGCGTCGGCGCTGGATGCAGCGCTGGCAATGCAGCTGCTCGCTGAAACGCCCGCACGTTATGCGGATGCGTCTGTGTTGGCGCCTGCAAGAGTCCCGGCGCGGCGGGCAGGCATCATCTGAAGCGTGGCTGCATCATCTGCAACATATTTGGATGGCCGGGCAGCATTACGCCCATGCCCGGCATCGGCATCGCACCTGCCGGCAAACCAGGCAAGCCAATGGCCTGCATCGGCAGCAGACCTGCAAAAATGTATATACAATATTAGCCAAGGATCTATCAGAGTTATCTAGATGAAGATGTACTCACCGGCTGGCATGCCATGCATTGGGCCAGGACGCAACATATTGCCACCTATCAATGCGCCATGGGGTCCGATGGCGACAGTTCCGGGTCGCAGCATTGGCTGCATCAGCTGCAGGCTGCCAGGCAAAGGCATCTATGCAAATCGACCAATCGATGCAAAAGATATAGAGAAGAGCATGGAAGAGAGGTAGAATTGAAACAGTTTTAATTGCATTCCAATGGAGGCGGCTCTCGCTTGTCTCTGTATCGGTGTGTGTGTGTGTGTGTCTCTGTGTATGTGTGTGTGTATATATATATCGAAGCCATTGTACATAAAATTAGCTAAATTGTTATTAATTATGTTTTCATTGTTTTGGTTTTCTTGTTGGCATTAAGAATATATTAATAAGTTGGTTTCGTTTTTCTATTTTTCTTCTTTTTTTTTTTTTTTTTTTGTTTACTTATTTAAATGAATAAAATAGTTGTTTGTACTGTTGTGTGTTTGTGTGTTTGTTGTGGTCGAAACTTTTACATCGCATTACAATGTTACAATGAAAAATATATATAAATATTTATATCTATATATATATAGAGAGAGATAGAGAGAGAGAGAGATAAATAAAGCGATCAACTTTTCTCCTTTCAGTTTTTGTTCTTTTTAAATTACAAAAAATTATTAAAAATTAAGATAATTGTTTTTATGATAGAAAATTAAATTGTTTAAAAAAGAAACGTACTTACAATTCGTAAACTGAACTGACGACGGATGAGTAGGTGGTTTATGTAGGGGGGGCAGGCCGATCTTAACGATCTCAACCTTTAAGAACACTTCTTAAAAAACTATGCGCGCGTCGTTTCGTTTAAACAAATATAAATATATATATGTGTGTGTGTTTCTATATATATTTATCAAAAGCAACTTAAACAAAGTAAAATAATATTTGTACATTTTTTTTTTATCTTGAGTTACAAACAAAAATAGTAAAATTTTACTAACCAGGCAAGTCGAGTTCAAGTTCCAATACTTTAGTTTTTTTTTTTTATAATTAAGTATAGTTTTTTGTTTTAAGGTTTTATACTTAGCTATGATATGGTGGGCGTTATCGCCGTATGAGGCGTGACATATGTTAAACTAGGTGATACTGTTAGTAGTGCGTGTATAGAGATCAGAGCTGAAAAACTAACGATAGCTAGCATAGAATGCTAGGAAATGCAGGAAATGCCCCAAATTTTTATTAAAAATTAAATCCAAATTAAAAAATATATTTATAAATATATAAAATAATATATGTACATAAAAAAATATATTTATATATAAACAAATAAATTTACATATATAAATATAAAGTTGATAATTTTGAATTTTTTTCTTAAATATAATAATACGTTGAATTAAATATAAATATGTATAATTCATATTTTTGTTTTTAACATAAATATTAGAAAATTTTTCAGCTCCATTCGAGGATAGTTAGAAGAGGCGAGCAAACAAGGGCTAGGACTTAAAAAATATAAATAAAACGCGCCACCAAACCAAGTGGAAAATTACAAGAGTTGAAAATAAAGCGCAGATGGTACCAGCTCGAGGTGTGTGTGTGTGTGTGTGTGTGTATGTGTGAGTGTCTTTACTATAGTTAGAGTATCCAAGTCTTTCAGATAATACAATGTTAAATGTTTTAGTTTTTGGATGAGACACATAGAGAGTGGAAAGTAGAGCAGAGAGACAGAGAGTTTTGGATGCACGAACAGCAGATTGAAATCTGTAGAGTTCTGGGAATTTTAACAGTAAATGATGGATGAAAATATCGATGGGTATACGAGAGTACAATTTACAGATTAAAAAAACATTTAGATTAGATAGATTTGTTGTTGTGTGTGTGTGTGTGTGACAGAGTGTTTGTTTGGGTGTGTTGTGTGTACGAGATATATCAATAGTCATATACATTTAAATATATTATATATTCAATGCTGTGTATTTTTTTTTTTTATGTGGATATGAATTAATCAATCAATCAACCAACCAATCAATCAATCAATCAATTAACCAACCAACGCAGCAACCATTACGACAAGTTCAAAGTAATTTTAATAGAATTAATTATACAAAATGTACTTACATGGCTTGCATAGTTCGTAAATCTTAACGTTACGTTACGTAACGTGACACTGAATTTTACGTTAAAGCGTACGTACCTACCACTTGCACTATGCATACAAATATTAATTTATATACATAGTTCAAAGCTCATTTTATTACGTTACGTAACGTAATAATATGTAACGCATACGTAGCATAATAAATTGTGAAGGCAGTACGCAATAAAGCACAATTGACATCAACGCTTACGTAACGTAAGAAGCCTGCAAGGCAGTACATGACAACGTAACGTTGACGTTAACAAACACGTAACGTTAACATAAGCTGACAAGGCCGTACATGGCAACGTAATGTTGACGTTACGTTTTAATGTGCTTGCAAGGCAATTTGTACTATGGAACTTTGCATCTGCATTACCATTATCACTATATATAAGTATATATATATATATCATGTTCGATGGGAAACAGTTGGGGGTTTTTTTTTTTTTTTTCTTGGATGGATGGGTAGGTGTTAATGTATGTAAGTATGCAAATGTTGTTGTTGTTGTTGGAGGTGGAATAGATGGATAGTAATTGTTTTTTTTGAGGAACTTGCTTAGACTACTACGAGTAATACTTGCATAGTAAGTACGGTAATGTACGAGTACGATTACGAGTATTGTATACATATCATATTATAATGGAAATTTTGGCATTTACTTATCTTTCGTAATTCGCATTTGGGCTAATTTTTCGTTTTTTTTTTTTTTGGGTATTTTTTTTTTTTTTTTAATATGAAAAGTGAAGTGTACAAAAATACATACTGTAGTATAGAACTGTTTGTCGGCCCTGCAATTGGCATTATGTTTATCAACACTCAACTGTACTGCACTGCAATAATTGTAATGTTAACTTTTAATTTTGTTACTGCAACATTAGATTCTTTTGGTATAAAAGTTATATATAGATGGTCGCTGTGCTAGAGTTGAACTTGGACTAAGTTTATGAAGTGATCGGGTGTGGATAGAAGTAAGAATACTAATATGTGTTATCTATATATATATATATTGCTTGGGTAGATGTTAGGAACAGTTTTTATACAGCCCTCAAGCAGCCTAAATAGCCTGGATTGTATACGCAGGGAAACTGACTTTAATTATAGAAAATTTGTGTGTTCATATAAATACAGAAGGAAATAAAAAAAAAAAAAACTGATTTATAATTTAACAATTTATATATATACAAAAATTATAAAAAAAAAAAATATTTAAATATATATATATATATATATATATATATATATATATATATATATATATATATATATATATATATATATAAATATATATATAAAAATATATATATTAAATTTGCCAATGAGATTTTTATTTAATTTTGTATAAAAATTGGCTGAAATATAGAAATCGGTAAAAAGTGAAAAAAATAAGAGCATATTATAATAATAATAGAAAGTTTATGTTACATCTATCATTGTAGATAATTTTGGAGATAATTATTAGAATTATCTGTATTATAATACAATTCAAGCTGCAATAAAAACATTAACTGATTTTTGCAAAATTAGAAATTTTAAAGTTTTTAATATTTTTAAATTTAATAATAAAGAAAATGTATCTAGTAAAGTTTTTGACTAGATTCTTTAATCAATTAAAGATCAGTTTCCACTTGTACACAATCATCGGATTATGATGATATCTAACTAATTCCTGCGCTCTCAGATAAATGAATTGCAAATGAGCTTTGATGAAGATGAAATCTACACTGGGAACTATTTGTTATACTTTATGTAAGGAATATAGCTATGCTAGCCTGACTGAAGAATATATATATATATATATATATATTCCCGCACATTCTGAATGCTCGGGTGTAATAGCTAAAGAGAACGATTTAACCAAATATATATAGTAGAGTAGTTGTTCAGGTACAGCATATATATATATAATCATGGATTTTAGTCAAATTGAAATAGATGTCGTTGTTGGCAGCGAACGCTGTGTGCAGCACTTGCATCAAGTTTAACACTTACCATGCCCAGGCTAGCGGCAGCGGCAGCAGCCGCCGCAGCAGCTGCACCATGATTGCCCGGTTGCCGTACAGCTTGCAGACGCTGCAGCATCACAGCACGATTTAGTTCCTCAAATTGTTTCACTTGCTGTTGCTGTTGCTGCTGTTGTTGTTGCTGCTGTTGCTGCTGTTGTTGCTGCTGTTGATGCTGCTGTTGTGCCTGTTTTTGCTGCTGCTGCTGCTGTTGTGCCTGATGTTGCTGCTGCTGTTGGTGTTGCTGTTGCGCGGCAACAGCATGCGCCACCTGAGCCGCATGCACCTGTGCGGCCTGCACTTGTGCCGCCTGCACCTGCGCCTGCATATGCTGCTGCGCAGCCTGCACCTGAGCCGCTTGAGCCTGTGCCACCTGGGCATGCGCCTGCGCCACGGCCACCAGCGCAGCGGTCTGCAAATAAATTGAATAAAGGAGGTTTTTTTTGACGCGTCTTTAAAAACCAAGCAACAAACAAACAAAAAAAAAAAAAGACACAACAAACAAGAAACTCGCACAGTTCGGTTGTAAATATCTTTGCAAATTCGAAATGCGCGCTCGCCGCCGCCGCTTTTCCATTAATTTGTTTGATTTTTTGGTTTTTTGTGTTTTCCATTTGCTATTTAACTTTGTGTTAAGAATGTAAAATTGAAAGCCGCCGTTCAGTTTTTGTTGCCATTAATTTGTATGTTTAATTAAAAAATTGTACAGACATATATCATACTATATGCTAAATTGTTAATCTGAATTGTGTTTTCATTTTCTTTTTTAAATATTTCTTTTTTTTTTTTTTAATATATTTTCTTTTAACTCTTTCCATGTTCCATTTGTCGGCCGTTTTCTGTGGTCGTGCACGCATTCTTCGAAATTGCAAAAATAATTATTGAACCAAAAGTTATTACAACAACAAAAGAAAAAAGAAAATGATATAAGTTAAATCAAACTATATAATGTCCAGCGTATAGTTGCGTGGATATCAAAATTGGAATTGTTTAAAAATGCGCAACGCGTTTAACACGACACAGTCTCAGTAAAATTCAGCAGATCTCCATCTGAACTGTCATATATAATAATTTATATATAATAGAATTATGTTGCAACTGTATTTGTAGTGTGTGTGTGTGTGTGTGTGTGTGTGTCTGTCTGTATATTTGTCTTTTGTACAAGTCCATGTCAGTGTCTGTGCGTCTGTGTCTTCGTCTACTCTCATTTATATTGACTATGGTTTCTATAACTATGATAAGAACTCACTTCCTGTGCCTTGGAGATGGCCGTGCTCACAGCGATTGCGTTCGCAGCGGCCGCGCTGCCCGTTGGCGAGATGCCGGACAGTGAGGGCGGCGGCGGTGTTGAAGGCATCGATGAGGCAGCGCTGCCAACGCTTCCATTTCCACCTCCGCTGCCACCGCCACCGTTATTATTGAGGCTGGGGCTGTGATTTTTTGACGCTGCTGCGGCTGCTACCAGTGCGGCAGCCACACGCACCTGATACTTGGGCTTGCGAGCGCGTAACTCCTCCAGACTGGCATCCTCCGCCGGATGCATTATCTTTGTGCTGACAGCGGCCACGACATGGCTGCCGCCGCCAACGGCATTGGCCACATTTGGCGGCCGTCCCTGATTGTGTGGATCCGGTGCAAGAGCAGGTGCAGCGTTTGACGCCGCACCGCCGCCTAAACCAGCATTATTGGTAGTAGGTGGAGCACTTATGGTGGCATTGCTGCAAGCAATCAGTTCATTTTCAATACAAATAAATAATTTGTGCAAGTATTTAGCTAACCTATAGGCTGGAAACGTGGGTTTCTGCTGAGCCATGGCAGCGGCATGTTGCTGCTGCTGTTGCTGTTGATGATGTTGCTGCTGCTGATGGTGATGATGTACGGCTGCTGCGGCAGCTGCCGCTGAGGTGGTCGCCATCGCTGCCGGGAATATGGGACGCGGCGGCATCATGTGCGGCATCATTGGCATCGGATACGGAGGCAATGGTGGCATATGCTGCATCATGCCCATCCCATACTGACCCAACATATGCGGCGGCATCATGTTGGGTGGCATCATCATTGGCGGCGGCACAGACATGGGATCTGTAAGGTAAATAATTATATAAATTATATAAAGCTGAATGGAAATTATATTCCTAAGGGCAACAAAAATAATTGGGTGAAGGAGACAAACTCTTCACTCTGTGGTTTCTAACTCTGATTATCCAGTTCCAAATGTTATATATTTTATACAATTTAAGTTGCTTACATTCAACTTTTTTCTTGGCGGCTGGCTCATCATCATCCGAATCGGATTTCCCGCCGTTTTTCTGACGCTCATGATCACGTAAGTCCTCCGCAGGAATACCGTCCATGCCAAATATTTCAATTTCGATGTTGGAGCGGTTTGGCAACGAGTTGGGCACCTTATCCACCGTTTCCTTATGCACCTGCATGCAGTGTATGGATAGGCCCGGCCCCGTATACAGTTTCTTGTGGCATATATGACACTTGAAGTGTTTCGCCTTCTGATGCTGCACAAGAATTTTCTCATCATCGAATTCGCGGTTACAGTACCTAAATTAGTTATATGGGTTAAGGAAATAACAAGATTTTCAAGAAGGTTTCTTTTGCCTTGCCAACTGCCGCAAAACAACAACAATTCTCGCCATTATATAAATGTACAAGTGTGAGTGAGTATGTGTGTGTGAATGCGTGTGTGTGTACGTGAGTAGATACAAATTTTTTTTTAGCGAGGCTCGGAACGCACACGTAAAGGCGAGCCGAGAACTGTAACATTTTTCATTTGATTTGTTTGAAAAGGATACCAGCACCAGGGTTTAGATGCCTTCTTCTTTTTACGACCCATTATTTCAACTTTGTTTTAAACACTTGAATATAACAAGGCGCCTGGTTTAATACTAATAAATTACAAAGTTTTTGTACAAAAAACACTATTTTCAAGCGTCGTGTCGGTATCGGTATCGTAAGAAAACAAAATGGAGTGTTCCGTAGAGATGGAAGAATGGCAATGTCATTGTTATTTTGCTTCATCGATAGTTACTACCACAATCGATAGTTAAAATATTCATGAATATAATAAATTAAACTTATAATTTTATTTATCTTGTCAGTAAATAAAAATACGGGTATTTAAACATTAAAAAAAAAAAGAAACCATAAAAGATTCCGACAAAAAAAAAATTAATCAATTCTTTTTTAAGGCAATTGCAACTTGCAACAAATGAAACTTTATAAAATGTATAAATACCACATTTTTTAGATTAATTAATAAATAATAGATTATTGTTGTAGAAATTAGTTTATAAATGTTTTTTTTTTTATATATATATATATTTTTTTTTAATTTAAAAAATACATATTAATGAAGAAGATATAAATATGTTTTTTTCACATTGCCGCCTATCGATATCGATAAGAAAAACATTGTGTAGAATTTTGCTAAACCGGCAAACGATTAGAATAAAATGGCAGATAAAAAGGTAAATTAAATGATAATAAATACGTTAACTATGTATTAAAGTACAATTTGTATTGCAGGCAGGTGGTAATAATGATGGCAAGGAGAAGCGCAGAAAGGAATCAATTTTGGATCTGTCCAAATACCTGGAGAAACAAATACGTGTGAAATTCGCGGGAGGCCGCGAAGCGTCTGGCATACTGAAGGGTTACGATGCGCTGTTAAATCTGGTACTAGACAATACCGTAGAATACTTAAGAGATTCAGACGAACCCTATAAGCTCACCGAGGACTCAACGAGAAGTCTTGGCCTGGTGGTGTGTCGAGGCACGGCGCTGGTGCTCATCTGCCCACAGGATGGAGTGGAGAGCATAGCCAATCCCTTTATTACTCAGTAAACGGACAGTGCGAATATGCTGTCTGGTCTAGGCTAAGTACACATTTTGGTTGATAAACACGTTTTGCATACATATTTAAAAAATGAAATTTGTGTAACATACTATAAATACAAACTTAAAAACTAAACACTAAACAATTGGCTATTCTAGACCAAATTCGTTGCGAATCCAAGGATACTGTGCCGGGCACTCCATGCAGGTATAAAAGTAGCGATCCTCCTGTAGCACACGACTGCGCACTTTGCACACATTAGGCGTTTGGCAGACCAGCTCGTGCGGCTCCAGCTGTTTGGGCTGGCAGCGCCAGGACTCGAATTGATGCAGCTGATTGTTGGGAGTGGGCTGGCGCATCCATTGTATAGCCTGCTGATTGGTCACAAAGTAAACATCCGGCAGCTTGTGCATGTCATCCAAGAATTTCTAGAAAATATTTACTTTAGTAATAACTTTCGAGCCAATCAACTGCCTATGAAGCTCACCAGAAAGGCATTCAAATAGTCAATCTTCTTGAACCAGGTGGAGTGGAAGTAGAGTCCATAAGGAGCACGATTGGTTAGATAATGACGCTTGAAATTATAAGTTAACATGCGATAGACATCATCGCCAGTTAGGTGCGGAGGACAGCTGTCGACCATGCCGCAAGTATATTCGCCTGCACCAGCCTCCAGTTGATTCATAACCAATTCCCAGATGCCTGGATAGCTGCGAGTCGGACAATTCTGATTGGCGCCCAGGCAGCTGTGCGGCATCTTAAAGTCCAGCGTGTATGGCCACAAAGGGGGATTGGAGTGCGGCGCCACCATGGAAGCATCGTAGACAAAACCAAACTCCTTCATCATGAGGAACTGACGATTCCAGCCAACGCGCAGGAAGGGCACACGCATGCCACGCAACTCCTCCATGCGAACACCCGCAAATTTATTGATGATGTTCGCCTGGCCCACCATCTCATCGAACCAATCCTCAATCGTGGCATTCTTGGACCACCACAGCTCCGGCCCGCGATGTCTGCAAGGAATCCATTTGAATTTAATCTTTAAGAAAATTGCTTCTGACTTACGTCACCGAATGCACCGCAATCTCGTGGCCATCGTTCCATAGTTTCTGCACATACTGATAGTTCGTATACGGATGCGAGACATAGAAGGTGCTGCGGATCGGACAGCCATTCGGATTACGCCGATTGGGCGTGAATAGCACCTTGGAGAACAGCTCCCAGTTGTCGTGATTGATGGCATCGTCGAATGTTAGCAATATCATCTGTGGCACAGTCTGTGCCTGCAGCTGGCCTGGTATCTGTGTGCCATCCTTCGAGCAGAAGCAGTGGGGCAACTGGCACTTACGTTGATCACAGGCGCCCGCTGCATTGGGATCATGATCGACATCGCACCAGCCCTCGTCGGACCCATCCGGGCAGTCGACGGAGCCATCGCAGAAGTAATCTTGGGGCAGGCAGGTGCCGTCGGCACAGCCCAGTTGCGACTCATCCGCACAGTCGGCCATCTCAAGCAGTGGCTTGGGCGCCGGCGTCTCAGCGCTTATATCACAATTATCCACATTCGCTTTGAAGTCACAAATCTGCCGCACCACATCGAAGAGCAGTCCCTCGGAGCACTTGAATTCGAATACCTCGCCGTCCAGACACAAGAAATACTTCGCACACTCGCTGTTCGTCCATATCTTATGCACCGCCCGATTCGGATTGCGATAGAAGCGAGCGTCGTGCATGCAGGCAGCCGTTGAGCTGGATCGTCTGTGACGACTGTGATTGCCGCCTCCCGTCTCTCTCCGCAGCACGTCGTTGGCATTGTCTGCAAAGCAGTTCGTGTGTGAGATAGGCGCATTATCTAATTACTGCCAAAAACTAATTAATACGTTGACCCAAAAACCAAGCGCACGTCCACATTTGGACCTGGTGGCATGCCGGGGCGGAGCTCTCGACTACATTGCTGCAATAATTTTTGGCTAGCGCGCAGATCACGCAGCTGCACGAGGGTCTACAATAGAGTCTTTAATTGCTAGCTCCCTAGACTTATGGAAGAGAATATATATTTATTATATAAATAATATTCGTGTCGTTCGTGGGTTTTCCATTTGAAGTCGTAAGAGAAAGAGTTGTTTATATAATTTTTTAGCGCTTTTCATATGTAAAAATTCCTATTTAGTCTTTAGTTATCTAGAGAAGATATTATAGAAAACCTTTTTTGTTCCTTCAAATTCTTTCGATATATGAAAGCTGCAAGTCTCAAAAATGAAAGCAGAAATTATACAAAAATGTTTCTTATGATAAAGAAATAACAGAAACAAACCAAGTCACATCTTATAAGCGGAACTGAAAGTATAAATATTCATTCAAGCGAGCTTTCACTGTAATTGTATACACCTGAGTGTACAGCCATGTGATTGAAGCTTGTAAAAAGAAAATTTGCTGATTTTTTTATTTTTCTTTTCACATAAACTTAGAATGCAAAATTAGATTAATTATATAAAAAATCCTTTTTTTTAATTTTTTTTTATATTTAAAAAAAAAAGATTTAATTCTAGAAGCTGGCACACATTCAGCGTGAATTCAGCTACGCCCCTGTGCTGGCAGCCAGTTGCATTTGCAACACACACACACACTCACACAGATTGAGACTGGAGCAGATCGTAACTCAAGCGATTGGGCAAGCGACGCATGTGTGTAAAATGCAAGATGCGATCTCTAGATTCGAAATGTGCATGTGTAAGTGTGCGTGTGTGTAATATGCAATATGCGATCTCTAGATGCGATAGACACTTATTTATGAATGTATCGAGATGTGTCTGTGAGGATTGCGTGTGTATAAATCTCTATGTGTTTCGGTGTGTGTGTGGGTAGAGTGGCAGCTGCAGCATTTAGAAAGTAACAGTTAAAGCATTTTTTTATTTATATACATATACACATGTGTACTGCCGAGGCTTTGCCTAAATTGGTGGGGTCAGGAAAATTTTCAGCAACTGTCATTTGGGGTTCAATGGACAGGCCTCCAGTTTATATTATATAACAAAAAAGATCAACAACTTTCACACCCAATGCGCGCGCTTGCGCATGCCAAAGACAAAAAGGAGACAACAACAACAGCAGCAACAGCAATAAAACGCACCCAATCAAAAGTCAGGTAGTAAAAAATTTGTTGGTGTCAAACAAAAGAGAGCGAGAGTGAGAGGGGGCAAAATTACCAAAGCTTGTAGCAGCCCCCGACGACATAATCACGAAGATGGTCGCAAAGGCAACAGCAACAACGAGGGCCCACGATTTTTGCATAGCTGTAAATGTGCAGCGTTTATAACGGTTTACTGTGTGCGCGCCGACCTTGACTGTGAAACCCGTTTGCTTATTTGAATTTTCCCTCCGGCACAACAGCATTTTCTGCCGACTTTGCGTCTATATAATTTATTTTTATTTTCTTAATACGAAAAAGCGACCGGCACATTTATTAGTTCCGAACTGTAGCGCAGCGTACCGCAGCTGCTGAGTACCAAAACAAACTGAAGCCATGGGCGCTGCAGACCAAGCCATATATATTGAGTTGCGGGAGAAAGCTCTCTTTGGCTGCCCATAGCTGGTGCTCAAGTCAGATGTGCACATGAGTATTTTTCATCAAAACTTAAAATGAAATAATTTGACTGTTTTGCATGTGGTTTAAAAATAATTGCTTACCGGAAGAAACCCTAAATTGATTTTTTTTTTTATAAATTAATTGAGTATTTTTTCTATCGTTATCATTAATGCTTCAAGCAGAATTAATGATAACGATAGAACTTAAAATATACAATATTTTTCTATGATAAATGGAACTTTTTATTTGACCACTTATTTAATTTTAAATATTTTTAATTTGCCTAGTTTAAGTTTCCGCACTAACAAATGTTCTAACTGTATTTGAAATGTGCATTTGAATTGGTAACGCAAGAACGGTTTTTCGTATAGGGCGCTGCCAACTTGCTTGAAAGTCGCTGTGTTTTAGTTAATAGAAATGCCGATAGAAGCGTTACGCACCACATGCAACGCTGCCGTAGCGTCATATTTTATTTTAGCGCCAGGAGTTGCGGACTGTGTTAAGGATTTTAAATAAGTTTTTCGCATAAATTGAAACAAATTTTGTTGCAATTATGCGACCCAGCCTGGGTACGGCACAGGGACGCGGCGGCTGTCGCGCCAGTGTCGGCGCACGTCTAACCCAGCAACAAATGCTAAAGGCCCAACAAGAGGCCGATGATGCCGCTGCCGCCGCTGCGGACGCTTTGGATGACGCGTTGATCTTCGACGACGAGGAGGGGGGCACGCGCATTGGCGACATCTATATACCTCCGCCAGTGCCGCCGCACTGCTCCATGGAGAGCGTCGGTCCCCGCCTGATAATTAAGCGCATTGTCAACAACAATTTCAAGAGCTATGCGGGCGAAGTGGAATTGGGTCCATTTCATCATTCCTTTACAGCGATCATTGGCCCGAACGGCAGTGGCAAAAGCAATGTCATCGACTCAATGATGTTTGTGTTCGGCTGTCGAGCGAATCGTATACGCTGCAAGAAGCTATCCACATTGATTCACAATTCAAAGAATTTTCCAAATCTGAACAGCTGCTCGGTGGCTGTGCACTTCGAGCTGGTGCTGGATAAGCCGGATGGCAAGAGCGAACCGGTAGCCAACTCACAGTTCTTCGTGCGACGCACAGCAATGTCCGACAACTCGTCCTTTTATCAAATCGATAATCAACGTGCACAGCTCAAGGATGTAGCTAAGCTGCTGAAGAAACATCATGTGGATCTCGAGCACAATCGTTTCCTCATACTACAAGGCGAGGTGGAGTCCATTGCCATGATGAAGACCAAAGGCCAGACGGAGAACGAGACCGGGATGCTCGAGTATCTGGAGGATATTATAGGAACCCAACGTTACATACGTCCATTGCAGCAGATAAATCAGCGCGTGGATCAGCTAACGGATGATCGCACAGAGAAGCATAATCGCTGCAAGCTGTCGGAGCGCGAAATGAAGGATCTGGAGCAACCGTACAATGAGGCCGTCGAGTATTTGCGCAAGGAGAACGATTTGGTGCGCACCAAGAACTGGGTCACCCAGAAGTACATAAGCATCAAGAAGCAAAAGCTGGAGGAGTACACCAAGGAGCACGAGGAGTGCAACAAGGAAATCCAGAGCCATGACGAGGGAACCGACGCCCTCAAAAAGGAGCGCGCCGAAAAGGAGCTCATCATACGCAAGGAAATGGAGTATGAATAATGGAGTTGAAGGTCCTTTATTGAAGATAATCTGATATTTATTCCATACATTTACAGAGCCTATGAGGCGTTGGTTAAGCAGCGCGAGGACATCAAGAAGAAGCTGGTGGGCGCGGATCGGAGCTACACGGAAGTGCAGAGCGCCATGGAGAATACAAATAAGCAGCGCAAGAAGGATAAGGGCCAGATCGAAAAGAATGAGAAGGAATTGGATGAGCTGCACAAGCTGCCGGAGAAGAACGAGAAGGAGATCGAGGAATGCCAACACAAGCTGGAGCGGCTGGAAAATGAGAAGCTGGCGCTCAACGACGAGCTGGAGAAGCAGTTGGCGCTGCTCAAGTCGCAGTCGGAGCCGTTGACCGAGAAGCGTCTCAAGTGCAGCGACGAACTGATTGGATTGGAAGAGGCGGTAAATACAGCACGCGAGGAATTGCAGGTGCACGAGTCGAAACTGAAGATATTGAAGCAAGTGGAGACAACGGAGGCGCGCAAATATGAATCCTTGAAAAGCTCCTACGAATCGGCGCAGCAGAGCCTGGAGAGCATGACCAGCAAACTGGAGGAGCTGAACGAAAATATGCCCAAATTGGAGGAGGAGATTCGAACCAAAACAGCAGAGGTGCAGAAGCTGAGCCACGAGGAACGCAATTTAGCGACGCAATGCGGCAAGCTGCGCGAGGAGGTAGATCCACGACTAACTTCTATTAATATAAGAAACTAAATGTTACGATTTCCTTTCCTTAGATCAATGAGCGCTCGTCGAATATGCAAGCTCAGCGCTCGAATGATAAAGTCTTGGACTTCCTGATGCGCATGAAGGCGGAGGGCAAAATACCCGGCATTCTTGGTCGCCTGGGAGACTTGGGTGGCATTGATGCCAAGTATGATATAGCCATCTCAACAGCTTGCGGGCGCTTGGATAATATTGTGACGGATACGTACGATACGGCCACAGCGGCCATCAAAGCGCTCAAGCAATATAATGTGGGCCGAGCGAATTTTATACCACTGAATCGCATGGAGCATTGGCGCAGTAAATCGTATCGCATCACTACGTAAGTGCAAGGGAATAGATCCAGTTATATATATTTATTTATGATATATTTGCTAGGCCGGAGAACGTGCCGCGCCTTTACGATCTGGTCGAGGTGGAGGATGAGCGCGTTCGCACCGCCTTTTATATGGCACTGCATAACACACTGGTCGCCACGGATCTGGAGCAGGGCTCGCGCATTGCCTATGGCCGTGAGCGCTTTCGTGTGGTCACGCTGCGCGGTGAGATCATCGAGCAGGCGGGCACCATGTCGGGCGGCGGCAATAGACCGGTGCGCGGCAAGATGGGCACGCAGGTGCGCACGAAGACAGCCGAGTCCATGGACAATTCGCAGGTGTCCCAGCAGGCTTTGGAGGATATGCAGGTGCAGGCCGAGGAGCTGCAAACGCGCATCAACTACTGTCAGGAGCAACAAGGCCGGCTGGAGCATGAGATCCAAATACTTCAGACGAATTTACAGCGCAGCGAAACGGAGACAAAGCGCCTAACCATGAGCATCAAGTCGCAGCAGCAGCAAATGGCCAGCAGCCTGAAGCAGTGCGAGGCGCAGCGCAAAAAGATGCAGGCGCACACAACGGACGAGGCCGCCGTGCAGCAGCTGGAAGCGCAAATCAAGAAGGCCAACGAGCAGCTGGAGAAGTGCGTCAGCAACGAGAAGGCCATGTCTAGTAAAATAAGCGAGGTGCAGGCGGAATACGACTCGTTGCGCTCGAATACCGTCAAGCCCGTCGAGGCGAGGCTGAAGAAGACAACCGGACAGATTGAGAAACTGGCGGGAAATGTGCGCTCCTTGAATGTGGCCCTAACCACGGCGGAGCGTAGCATAGAGCGCTTGAAGAATAATAATAATAATTTGCGAGAAAATATAAAAACGGCCGAGGATAAGCTGAGATCTCTCAATGAGGAGCGGCAGCAGTGCCAGGAGCGCAAGGAGGAGCTGGAAGAGGAGGCGAAAAAAGCCGAGGAGGCCATCAGCAATGCCAAATCTCAATCGTCGGATATCAAGAAGCAAATCGACGAGCTCAGCAAGCAGGAGAATCAACGTAATCTCGCGCGCGTGGAAATAGAGACAAAGCTGCAGGCGGCGGCAGCGAAGATGAACGAGGTCAAGTCGGATATACCACGTTGGCAGCAGCAGCTGAAGCCGCTCAAGCTCAATGAAATACCAGGCGAAACGAAGCCACTGGCACCACTCAAAACACTCACCGACGAGGAGCTGGAGGCCGAGAACTTGGAGGATATGCAGTATAAGCAAACGCTGCTCGAGGAGCAGCTGAAAACGAAACCCAATTTGGGCTTCATCAAGGAGTTCACAGAGAAGCGGCTCGTCTATCTGGATCGCGTGCGCGTCCTCGAGGACATCACATCCAAGCGCAACGAGATGCGCGACAAATACGAAGAGGTGCGCAAACGTCGCTACACAGAATTTATGGAAGGCTTCAACATCATCACGCGCAAGCTGAAGGAAATGTATCGCATGATCACGCTCGGCGGCGATGCAGATCTGGAGCTGGTTGACTCAATGGATCCATTCACGGAGGGCGTTCAGTTCACTGTGCGTCCGCCCAAGAAGAGCTGGAAATACATTTCGAATTTGTCGGGCGGTGAGAAGACGCTCTCCTCCCTCGCCCTGGTCTTCGCACTGCATTACTATAAGCCATCGCCCTTGTATTTCATGGATGAGATCGACGCCGCTCTCGACTTTAAGAATGTCTCCATTGTGGGCCATTACATTAAGGTAGGCATTGCCGCTCGCTGCTCTCGTTTCTGGGTTCTCATTTTGGGTTTCTTTCATTCTGCAGGAGCGCACCAAAAATGCACAGTTCATCATTGTCTCGCTGCGTGTGAACATGTTCGAGTTGTCCAACTATTTGGTGGGCATATTCAAGGTGGATGACTGCACGGATTCGGTAACATTGGTCAATCATCCGCCTGATCCATTACCGCCGCCCAGCCAGCCGCGCGTAACGGGCAGCCAGCCAACGGATCTGACCCTGACGAATAGCCAGAATGGAGAGCTGGAGAATGAGACAGTGCAGCCGGAGCAGGCAGAGCAACATGAGCAGTCGGAGCAGCTGGAGCAGTCGAAGCAAGTGGAAGAGTCAGAGCAGCTGCCGCAATCGGATATTTCGAGAGCGTGCGGCAGAGACACAACATTCGCACCGCCGCTGGAAAGCACGGTGATATCGCAGCCAGTGGCGCAGGAATTGAGCGAGGTGGCTGCCAGTCCCAGTGAGTTGGCTATACAGAGTCCGCTGGCCACCATCAATGCCTAGGAGGAGCCATCTACAAATAAATACAAAATACAAAATAAATTTAAATATCTTTACGCATAACTTTAATAAACAGTACAAATCATGAATCATATTTCTAAAAGCTGGCCATGATCTTGCTGCAGATGCCGGCCAAGGCTTCGGTGGTGCCGTTGCTGATCGCTGTGATGTCCTCGCCGGCATCGCAGGCGCGTGTCACTTGCGGATCGAGCGGCAGCGAACCCAGGAGCTGCACGTTCATCTCCTCACACATGGCCGCTGCGCCGCCCGTCTTGGCGGGAAAGATCTCTGAGCTGTTGCCACAGTGGCCGCAGCGGAAGCTGCTCATGTTCTCAATGACACCCATAATGGGTATACGTTGCTTTTTGCAGAAATTGATCTCCTTGCGCACGTCGAGCAGCGCTACCTCTTGTGGAGTGGTCACAATTATCGCCTTCATAGACTCGGGCGCAGAGTCGTCCTTCAGATATGACACCACGGACAGGTGCTCGTCTGATGTGCCTGGGGGTGTGTCCAGCAACAATAAATCCAAATTTCCCCAATCCACTTCGCTGAGGAACTGCCGGATCATGCCATTCTTTTTGGGTCCGCGCCATATGATGGCATCGTCCACAGAGCCCAGCAGAAAGCCAATGGACATGAGGCACACGTTGTCATCGATGCCAACTGGCGACCAACCAGACCCAGATTGGTGCACATTCTCACCCAGAGCGCCCAGCAGACGCGGCTGCGATGGTCCACAGATGTCTATGTCGAGCACTCCGAAATTGTTATCGGGGTAGCTGCGTGCCAGGTAACGTGTTAGCAGCGTTGTCACTGTGCTCTTGCCCACACCTCCCTTGCCAGAGAGTATTAGCAGCTTGTGCTTCACATCTTTCATAGCAGCGGCGACAAGCGCCTTGCCGGGATCCTCCAGCTTTTTATTGGGATCGCTGCATATGCTTTGATTGGGGCAGCCAGCGCAGGCGCTGACCCGACCAGCCTGCTCACTTTCAACACCCGGACAGTGTTCTGGTGGCGGTGCTTGCATATTATTTGCTTAAAAAACGGCGACTTGTGCAATTAGCAAACGGAATGTAAATCAAGTGCAGCTGATAAGGTGATTACTGTCGACGTATTTGGTGAATGGCAAAAAGAAATCTATCGATCATGTCTTATCGATAGTTGATAGACAAATATAAGCGTATCATTATACAAATTAATAAATTGTAATTATAAATTAATTATTTATTTTCCTGTCAGTCTTGCAATTACGTTATTTGTTTCGCATATAAATAAATGAATACTTACAATTTAACATAACAGTCAATAGTAATCAAGTAGACACTTGCAACACCATTGAGACATACTAGTTCATTTGGATGCAGCATGACAAATGGAAATAAGAAAAATCACTAATACAATATTATCATACCAAAAATCCAAATCATTTATTATGCTTCATTATGTGCATTTAAAATGCTTAAATTAAGATTAATGGCTACTTAATTAGGCGGCAGCACTGTAATCAAGCAGGCTTTTGGAACTGATTTGCTCCAGTTGGCGAATTCCAGTTTTGTCGACAACCGCCACATTAAAGTTCTTCAAGTTAACAATCAGACGCTTCTGAATTTCAAGCACACACTTCTTCAGCACCTCGTAGGCCTCTTCCTGCGTGATATTGGCATGCCAATAGCGATCAAAAATGCTGGCGCAGAACATGCTACCATATCCATGGCCGGCATAATTCAAGGACTGAGCAGATGCAAGGTAGTCAATGAAAGTCAGCTCAGGACCCTCAATGGGATCGTAGCTAAAATGAGATTATTATTAATATTTTAAATACATATGTATACACATATGCTACTCACCCGGCCACAAACATAAACACCTGATAACGTGTACGGCTACGCAGACTCTCAGCCAGGTTTTTGCGAGTGAAATGTGCTGCCGACTTGGGACTTAGATCGTAACCATTGCGCATCTTGTACAATGCAATGTTCTTTGCGATGAACTCTGTGAACTGTTCAGTGTCGCCAGATTCACCAACTGTCGAAATCAACAAGTTATCCGCAACCTTGTGGATTTTGTTCTCATCTACATAAATTATGAGAAGTGCTTGAGAACCGGCGGTACAATATAAAACCTGCTTTATGTTATGCTTACCTTCTTTCATTACAATTACAGAATTGGCGTGAGTTGTGTCAGCTGCAAGCATAACAAAATCAGGTCCCTTGATGCCCAGAAGAGTTTCCATATTGAAATTGTGATATTTATTTGACTCTTCGACGTTGTTAGGATGACTTGATTAAATTTTTTGGCGTAGCTGTTTCACATTGAAGTGGCGGTAGGCCGATTCTTAATCGTCAATGGTTGATCGAGCAATCGATATAACATTCAATCTTATTGGAGGACATCTACTAAAATATCGATATTGCTTGCGAAAATGTTGGTATTTTTGCGTTAACGGCTATCATAAAATGGCTCCTCCTGCGTTTAGATAAATAAAATGTGTCCATTATTTTGAAATTAGTATATTTAGATCAAATATAAGTGATTTTTATAAATCCTAACTTAACTGCTAATATTAGTCAAATCGATATTTTAATGGATATTGAAATCATATTCAGCGATAATTTCACGCTTGCAACAAATATTTTATATCGATAGCACTGGGTATAACTAATCATTCATCTCTACATTTAGTCTCTCCTTCGTATTTTACTTCGTGTCGTCGTCGCTTTTGTGAATAAAAAATACGAGAAAAATTTAAAAGCAACGAAATTTTGCTTCAGCATTTTGAGCAAAATTTCAATAAAAAAGTGCAGCATATAGCTGGCAACTCACTGCAAATATATTTTTCAATCCCCCGTCGTTAACAAAAGCCGTCAAAATTGAGTCGACAAAGATTGACGAGACTTTTCCTCCAACCACTGCTATGGAGGATAAAGCAACAACAAAAGATCTAGATCAATGGATTGAGCAGTTAAACGAATGCAATCAATTGACAGAAACACAAGTTCGCACACTCTGCGATAAGGTAAGGAGTTGCCAGTTCGCCCCTATACCCCCATATAAACGATTTAAAAATAATTTTCATCATCGTCGCTGGTGTGTGCCTCGGCATTGCAATTTTTGCAAATGGTGCGCGTATTTTTCTCTCGCTCATGAATCATGATGCGTCGCCATATTGGTAAATTCCAACAGCCAAGCGCCGCTATGCATGCCGTGCGTGTGAGCAGGATGCCAATAAGCATTGCGTGTATGTGCGACTGCGACAAATCGATGTGCGCCGCTTAGGCGAGAACTTATTTCGGTTTTTTCTCTTTGTAAATTTCATTATATAGCATTTGTTTAGTTAATTATAATGATAAACGTGCGTAATTGTTTTTGAGTAGCACAAAAACAAAAACTGCAATGACTCTGCGACTGCCAAGCTGACCGTATCTGCGTCACAAGTCTTAAGTAAATATTACTTAATGTTTTGTGTGCGTTGGTGTGTGCTCTCAGAATATGTATCTATGTATTCAACATACAAACGCACAATCTCACACACACACACACTTGTTTTACCTATCAAGAGCGGTCTGTTTGTGTGTGTGTTGTTTTTTTTCCCAACAATATTGAATTTAATTAAACAAATTAATGAAATGCTCACGAGTATAGATATTCACACCAAAACGCGCATCGATATCAATTATTTTCAATTTGCTGATTTCACTATAGCCGCTGCTGGCACAACATCGATATTGAGGGTCTCTAGAAGTGGGGTTATGTTTGCGTCACCCAAATATTTTGTTGTGCCCAATTGTTCTTAACTCTTCCTCTTCACCCATCGAAATGCCAAAATGATGTTCATAGGCTATTCTGGCGGAAGCGGACGCCAGACAAACCACACCCGACAAGGCAATATGGCTAAGAGAAAAAAAAAACTGAAATCTAATTGGCTCACATAAATCTGTTGCGCCTCGCACCCGGAAACATATCTTTCACATGTCATTTCCCATTCAACGCTACAAACAAAATTATGTTTTACGCCAAATTTATATTATAAACAAATAGAAATAGTGATAGGTGTCTGGATTGGACTATTAGGAGTTTATTTCCAAATAAATGAATGAAGTCAAAGTACAAGTAAATAAAATATAAATAAATAATACATATCTACGATTTCAGCACAATAAGCTTTGCTGATATCTTAATATATGTATGTATAAAATTATATATCAAATATAAGTATACTTGTGTGACGAAGCACTAAGACTTTATGTTAATCATAGCCAAGTGGAAAATATTTATATTTCTTTTCTCTTCATTCGGGACATTCACAGAGAGAATAATAGAAAAGTAGTTTATTGGGTTTTTAAACATAGAACTAGCCAATATTAATAGTCCAGATGTTTGTTTGTTATTAGCCAAGCTTCCATGGCCTCATTTAACTTTCATATATCATACATACTATAGAGTACTATCAACGCTTATCATATCTAATCTTGAATGGACATATTTCAATTAAGTGAAATGGAAAAACAAAGCAATCAAAATATTAATCTGTTTTTTTTTTTTTTTTAATTTTCTGTTTAGGCCAAGGAAATCCTTTCAAAGGAATCCAATGTGCAGGAGGTCAAATGCCCTGTCACAGTCTGCGGAGATGTGCACGGCCAGTTTCACGATCTTATGGAGCTGTTCCGGATAGGCGGCAAATCGCCCGATACAAATTATTTATTCATGGGCGATTATGTGGATCGTGGCTATTATTCTGTAGAAACGGTAACACTACTTGTATCGCTTAAGGTTCGTTATCGTGAGCGCATTACCATATTGCGCGGCAACCACGAATCACGGCAGATAACACAAGTGTATGGCTTCTACGATGAATGCCTGCGAAAGTATGGCAATGCGAATGTGTGGAAGTATTTTACCGATTTGTTTGACTATTTGCCTTTGACGGCATTGGTCGATGGCCAAATCTTTTGCCTGCACGGCGGCCTCAGTCCGTCAATTGATAGCTTGGATCATATACGGGCATTGGATCGTTTGCAGGAGGTGCCCCATGAGGGACCAATGTGCGATTTGCTCTGGTCCGATCCCGATGATAGGGGCGGCTGGGGCATTTCGCCACGTGGAGCGGGCTACACCTTTGGACAGGTGAGTATCTGAAACGCATTGAAACACTTTTCAGTATAACTAATATATATACATATATGCTTTCATATAGGATATATCGGAAACGTTCAACAATACAAACGGCCTCACATTGGTCTCGCGTGCACATCAGCTAGTAATGGAAGGCTATAACTGGTGCCACGATCGCAACGTTGTCACAATATTCTCAGCGCCCAATTATTGCTATAGATGCGGTAATCAGGCGGCACTCATGGAACTGGATGATTCACTTAAATTTTCATTGTACGTTTATATTCTTTATATTTTAACTATTCAATTGTGATCTAACAATCAACTTTTCTCTTATCTCTTCTCATCGGCCCAGCCTACAATTTGATCCCGCACCCAGACGCGGCGAGCCACACGTAACGCGAAGAACACCAGATTATTTCCTTTAAGAAGCTTTTGAGAGCGGCACCAAAATTGCAGCTTACCAACATTTACACATCTTATTACACCGCATTATAACAAAAGCAAAGAAAAAAAAAAAGAACAAAAAAAAAAAAAACTTAAAAAAAAAACAAGAGTTGTATGGCAAGTCGTTTTGAAAATTAACAATAAGAAACGCAACAGCGACACAAAACAAACTACCAAGAATTGTTTAAAAAAGGATACAACAAAAACAATATCGATGCATATTATGTATTGTAATACTAACAATTGTTAATGCATACGAATATTGTCAACATCAACAATTGACGGGTGGGGGAGACAAATCAGGGCGAGCGCCGGACGAGTCAATATCAAGCAGCGAGGAGCTGTAGCAGGAGCAGAAGCAGCAGTGGAAGCGGATAAACAATCCAATCAAGCAACAACCCCAGCATACAACCACAACAACTACAACTACTTAGCTAAATTTGTTAATTTATGAAATAACGAACTAAGCCTGAAATGATGGATGGATGGATGGATGTTGTATAACACATGAACATGGCCTGGCACCGACTTGGTTGGGGTTTTCTTTCCTTTCCTTTTTTTTTGACATTAGACGTACAATTTGGACAGGACACGACACACACATTAGCAGGACGACAACAACAAGAAATAGGAGCAGCAGCAGCAGCGGCGAATTCCTATTGGACGGGGCAGTCTGAGCAGAAGAACAGCGGGCGATTCAAAGTAAATAAATAAAAAATATATATAAAAATAAAAGAAAATTAATATTACTGATTACAATTAAAAATAAAAAATAAAATAAAATTATTTAAAAACAAATTATACAAAACAAATGAGAACAAAAACAGATTCATTCAGCATATTTGTGCCCGGATTTCACTTTTACTGCACACAAACAAACAAACACCCACACACATACATCATCATCAAAAATTTCATATATTAAAAACAAAAAAAAAACCGAGAAACATTTTTTTAAAATTTTCGCAGTGAAAGTGAGTACGGGCACAGGCCTGATTATAAATTAAGTTCATATGTAACTTTAATAATAATAAAAACAAAAACAAATAAACAAATGTGTGTAAACAAGAAGCTGTTAATCAACAAAAGAAAAAAAAATAGCAAACAAGCAGACGAAGAGCTGTTTACTTAAGAGAGCGCTTCAGCTAAGAGCGCGCGCTCTTTCAGTCTTTGGCATTTGTTGCTGGCAATGCTGCGCCAGCTAACGGCATTTATTTGTCAGTATGTGTGCGAGCGTGAGAGCGTAAACACACCGCCTGCCCAAGGCGTGCTCGCTGCGGCTTCCCACTTAATTGAGACCTAGCCGAATTTAAAAATTTCTGCTCAATAAACAGCAACAACAAGGACAATGGAAAATAAATTTGAAATCTGAGTGCTGCCTATTTGTCACAAGCACGCACATATGAGTTCGGATTTATCCGACTGCCAAGAAGCATTAAAACTTGCCTACAAACACCTACAGACAGCGAGAGAGACAGATAGAGAGTGAGAGAGAGAGAGAGAGCTGCCATCTATCATACTGCAGCATGTGGCTAGGAGTGGAGATGGGGATGGGGCTGGGGGCCAGGGTAATTGTCACTGGCAGGCATATGGGGGAGGGGGTGACTGCTGTTATTTATTTTTTTGGAGGTGGGGTTGGGGGGCACGACGTCAACTGCGGCTGCGACTGCGACAGCTACTGCGATGTATGCGACATGGAAAATCCATTATCACGAAGTGAATTTTTACTGAAAAATTTACATAGCCGCGAGCGTCCCCCTAGCCCCGCCCAACACCACGACACAGTCCCCAATACCCCGCCTGCATACATATAAATGTGAAAATAAATCCTGAGTGCGTGTACAGATGCTCGGCAAAGGATGCTGAATATACAACAATAACAAGTAGCAGCAAGATCGAGAGTGCGCAGCGGGCAGATACCCTGTAGGCAGAGCAGGATAGAAATTATGAAATCTCACGGATTCTTAAAGGCTCTTTTTAGAATCTTTTCTTTTAGGTATAAATATTTGTTTGCTCTGTTGCTGAAATCGATTTATTGGTATTAGGAATATGAATATAAGATAAGAGATAAAATATATAATTTGGAAAATCTTGTAAGTAAAATTTACACATTTAAAGCTAATTAAGAAATTTCGATACTTATCGATTTCAAGCAATGCTTAATGGGAGCTTGTACAGAACATGATACTTAGAGGAAGAAGTTGAGGGAAAAGATAAGATTCGATATATATTCATATATACATATTCATATGATCATTGATATTGTTTTCTATATCTATAGAGCTGCATAAAATTTCTACTTTATTCAATTCACATTTTACAGGGTATAACTAGAAAAATAAACAGAAAAAGCTTTGGTATGGAGTTGAAAGGCTATGTGAAAATTCGTAAAAAAAGAAAAGATGGAAAACATCTACATTTGATGGGAATATTATTAAGTTCATATATCTGGGCGCAGTCGAAGTGTAAGTTGTGGAAGAAGAAGAAGAAATGTAAGTAAAAATATCTAGGTAAATTTGATTTAATTAAAAGGCATAAATTTAAAACGAAACGATTCCAGATAAGAGGGGCATCTAAAACATAAGAGAGGGAGACAAAGATGGGTAGGTGGGAGGAGTAATATAGGTGGGCAAGGAAGAGTGAGAGAGAGAGAGAGAAATAGAGGAGGAGGAGGAGCCAAATGGGGAAAAATATTAAAAATTTAAATGAACTGCTCAGTTTTTACGATTTTGTCCTTAGTTTATGGTTGCCAGAAATGTTGGGGCTTGGGTCTAAATAGGTGTGTGTGTGTGTGTGTGTGTGTGTGAGTGGGTGTATGGGCGAGTGCGTGTGTGTGTGGCAGTCATTGGGGCATGCCTAAACAAACGTTTTGTATTTTTATCGTCTGGTTTGTGGGGTGGCCGTGGGCGGAGAGGGGCGGTGGGCTGGGTATCTTTTACGATGCAAATTTGTTGCTATAAAATTGAAGAGTGTAGCCGAAGCGTTGCCTAAATAAACTTTACAGACATCCAAGATGATGATGATGATGATGAGATGCTGCCGTTGCTGATGCTGATGCTGCTGCTGCTGCTGTCACTGATGACGGAAAGGCAACGCCACGTGCCGCAAAAGGTTGAAAGGTCAGCCCTGGACGAGTCGCTGCAGCTGAAGCTGTAGCTGACTATCCTAGTTGTAGCTCATAGTTAGGCTGGAGCCGGAGCCGGAGTCGGAGTTGGAGTTGGCGTTGAGCCTGGGGCCAAAATCAACGAAAATCGATTGCTGCTAAATACCCCAAAAAGTTCTTTCGGGAGTTGTTAACTCAACAAACTTTTCTGCACGGCCTTTCTTCTTTTTTTTTATTTTATGTTCTACCCTAAGCCCATCGCAAAGACGAATTCAGAGCATAATGCGTACACGCAAGTGTATGTAACAGCTAGAAGGAGGCGTGGCGGGTATCCTAAATTATTCGTATACCCTTTCAAAATCAAGAGAGCGGTCGAAAGAAGAGTCGAGGAGCTAGAAATTAAATTCATATATATCTGCTGAATAAATTTATAGAGCATCTACAACTACGACGTCATTCGGAGTAAAATATAAAAAAAAAATGATTCGGAATAGAATCTTACCCTGAAGATTTCAATTATAAATTTATTTATATATATGTTAGATAATGCAGATATATTTGTAGACTCTATAATTCGGATTGGCTCTGTACATTTTACTCCGAATAATATCGTCGTGCTAAAATACTTTTTTTTTCCTAGCACTAAAGATTGTAATGGCAGCTTTACTGCAGTTTTTTTTTGCTATCTTTGCAAAAAAAACTCCGAAATGCCATGCTAAATTTCGCTCCAATTCATTGTTTTGATCTATTTTACTCCAAGTTGCTCATATATACTCAAGTTTCAAATTGGGCGTTAATATAGTTTACCCCGAATAATCTGGTTTGCATTCCAATTATTTTATATATTTTAGTCTGAATAATATTATACACCAATTTTGCTCACGTGTTCCTTGTGTTTTATTCCGAATTTTAACTTTTAGTTAATTAAAGTTTAAGCTGGCTAAAATATAAAGTAAATTGAGAATTGGGGCTAGAATTGAAGCTAATTTAAAATTTCAGTTGCGTAGGGTATCTTCCAGCCAGGTACTTACCACTGAAGTATATTTTATATTTTTTTTTTTTTACATCTTTCTTTATCTTTTTTTTTGGCACGCTTGCAAATCCCCAACGTTTCGCGCAACGTCTCAAGGCACTTTTTCTTTTAACTTTAATATATTTAAATTTTTTCTTCTTTGAATTAACTTCTTTTTGGAATCCTCTGCAGGGATAGCCATGTAAAGGAATCCTCGCTGGCAGCAACGCGCATCATTGAGCTGTTGTACGAATTTATATGCATAGAATACTTTCCATATAAAGAAATTAAGAAGTAAATAAAAAACGAATTTAAAAATATAAAAATGATGTAACTTTCTTGTGGTCTTTAATCATAAAAATAAATATATATATTTTTTTATATATAAATTTCACAGAAAAAACTTTGGAATGAATTTTATATGTTTTTCATAAATGTTTAAATATAAATTCAAATTATCTAGCAGAGCGCTCAAGATTACATAAGTCTCATTCACAGTCTAGAAATTCTTAATATATATTTTATAAATCTCAGGTCAAATGTGTTAAGTAATTTAACTGCCAAAAAGTTGTAGAGCTGTAGCTGGGCCATTTTAAAACAACGCTCTCTGGTTTGAATATACGCTTATAAATATTTTAAGATTTAGGTCTAAAAAAGTATAAAGATTCTTAGGTAATAATCTAAAATACATATTATAATATAAAAATACATAACATAAAAATATATAATATAAATATATATAATATAAAAATATATAATAATTTTACTTCCTTTCACTGGCTTGTATACATATGATTTAAAGGGCGAACATCCAGATGAGCATTATACAACGCTCATAAAATTTTTTGACTTCAAGAACTTTTATAAATATTAATAAGCAATAAAGAAAAATATAATAAAAAATTTATTAACAAATTTCATAGTGCTTTGATTTAGACATTCCAAAAGTATTTCAAATATATTTTTAGTTTTTTAAGGAAGAACTTTTTCTAATATTTTTTAGATCTTACGAAAAAGGAAGAAAGAATAGAAAATTGCATAATATTTTTATTATTATTCATATCATTGTAGATTTTCTAATGCCGTCCATATATCATACTTCCGTGCACATGTATTTATGGAGGAGCTTAATAGACTTATGTGCTGTCAGCGGGCTTTAAATCATTTAAAATCCCTTTAGCATGGCAAGCCAAGTGCTCCAAGTTGCCATTGGCGAGTCACCCCCAACATGGTATGCAGCTGAATATATAGATGATATGCCGTGTGCCGTAAAAGGCATCCTAATTGCGACTACTAAAGCAAACTCTAGCCGCAATAAAGCATTCCCAGAGAGAAGAAACAGGGATAAACTTCGAGGTGGAGGCGAACCCTTGAAAACTATTTAAACATTTTATGGCCATGGAACGAAATCATATGGGAACTATAAATAGGCCAATTTTAGTGTTACGAAAGGTGGGCGTGGCCAAAGGATGTTCATTTGTGTGGAGGGCAGCTGGGATTGCCAGTTGCCATTGTTGTTGTTGTTGTTACACCTGTTCAATTATCTCCAAATTGGTGCTGGGCATTTTTATAGCTGGCGCATTGCCCGCGGGGGCGTGACAGGGGGGGAGACAGAGTTTTTGGCTTGTTTTGTTTCTGTGTGTGTTTACTTTGTTGTCTTTTTGTTGCTCTTGCTGCGGGCATTGACTGAGTTGCCTTAGCTACTGCTGCTGCTGTGTCTCCTCTTTTGTCGTCTCCTCTTTTGACCTCCTGTTTCGTCGCTTCCTCCTGGCAGGTTTGGTGCGTGTTTTGCTTTGCCAACTGCCGCTTCCTTCCGAAATGCTTTATGCGCCCTCTCGCTCTCGCTCTCGCTCACTCTTTCCCTCCTTGTTTGGCTGCTTCTCTTTTGCTTTTCATTTTAGCTTAGCTTTTCTTTCTTTTCTTTTTTTGTTTTTTGGTTTTTCTTTATTTTGCAGTGAATTTGGTTGTCTCGCACGTGAGCGGCATAATGAAATTTGTTGTGCCACTCCCTGACTGTCTGTGTGTGTGAGTATTTGTCTGTGTGTGTGTGCGCCCAGCTGCTTAGCCTAATCTTATGTGCGCCTTAAAGAGCTTCGCCTGTCGATTTAATGTGCTGAGAAATCTCAGCTCTTGATTTTTGCTCTTATTTGCATGCCGCCTCCTCGCTCCTCGTCCGCCCCACCTCAGCTCCTTCTGCTTAAAAAGGTGACAACACAAAATGCTCCAAATGTGGCAACAAAAACAAGACCCAAAATACGCCTCACACACACACACACACACATACACACACTCAGGCAGGCCTGTGTTAAAGTTGAGTCTTTCACACTTTTTTGGCTGAGACTCGATACGGCTACGGCACTGGCACTGGCACTGGCTCTGGCTCCGGCGCTGACTCTGGCTGTGGCTACGTTTGTTGGCTATGCCTTCTGTGCTTTCGAGTGGAAAATTACTTTCGCAGCTTTATGATGCGGAAATTATATGAAAATCATGGCGAATTTGCCTTGCAAGGAATGCCGAGTCGAGTCAAGTTGGGAGTCTCCCTTAATACATATACGCATCTGCATACTACGTACGCGTATTTACTAGCCCCCCACTTGCCTCCTCGCTTCCATCTGGCTCTAGCTGGGCTATCAGTGCGGGCCGATCAAGGCGCCAGCAGCCACGCCCAGTCGCATATAATGAAACGGCAAACGGTCGTTGACAACACTGGCAAAGCCACGGAAACGGAGATGGGCGCGATTCTAGCTAGACAAATCTTAGGCACGACCACGACTCTAGTCTCCAATAATCTAGGTAGATAAAAAATATTTTAGAAATTTGTATATTGATTCAAAGAATTTTTTTGATTTTTATAAAATACAGGAAATTTGTAGAAATATATTATATATATATATATATTTTTTTTTTTTTCAAAAAATAATTTACATTTTATTTAAACAGGCTTTCTACTACCTACTACTAATTGGCAGCTTAACAAGTTGAACATGTAAAATATATACAATTTTTGTTTTTATTTAAATTTTGTTTTGTTATATATATTTTAAATTACATATTTTATATTTTATATTTAAATTACATATTTTTTGTTAACTTTCAAAAATATAAAATTTGCTTTTGTTGTTAAATAATAATTTTTATAATGTATTATTTTTATGTATGTTTTAAATTTGTTTTTTATGATTTTTGTTAAGTTTTAATATATTTCATGTAATTATAATTTCTATATTTTATTTATATATATATAATATTGTATAATTTTAATTATTATATAAATATTTATATATTATACAAATTCATATTATTAATACTCTTTTTTATAATTTCAACTAATGTATAAAGATTATTTCATTACTTATTAATAGTTATATTGTTATTAATTATTATAGAATTATTATATTATTTTATTTTTTTTCTACATTTTAATATTAATTATTATTATTATTATTATTATTTGTAATAAAATACTTATTTCAAATTTTAAATATAATTTATTATAGAAATATTATTTCTAATTTGTTATATTTTTTCCAATAATTTCAAAAATAATATAAATAAAAAGTATTATAAATATAATTTGTATTATTTTATTATTTGTTATATTTTTTGCAATAATTTAAAAAATAATATAAATAATAAAATATTAAATTGCAATGCTGTGCTTGCAGCCTTAAACAATTTTATGCCAAGGATCTGTCGACGTGCCTAAAATATCGCATTGAGTCGTGACACTTGCTCAGCTCTAGCCCCATGGCTGGCAGGAGCAGCTGCTGACTGGCTCCATTTCCATTTGAATTAGCATAAAACGACGGCGGCTTACGTCTGTCTATTGTAAGTGAGAGAGTTGGGGGTGGGTGTGTGTGTGTGTGTGCGGCAGTTGGGGGCAATTGGAGGGTAGAGGATGTGGCACATTGGCGCATTGCTGAAGCAGATATCATCTGTTGCTGGTGTTGCTGCTGCTGCTGCTGCTGCTGCTGCTTATGTTGGTGTCGCCACACGGCAGCAACAGCAACGACTTCGTTATCTTTTTAACTTGGCGCTGTCGTTTATTTAACTGATAATGATTTGATGGCAGCTGGCTAAGCTTTCGACAAAGCCACGCCCCCCATACCCACGGCCGCCTTTGTGCCATTTGCTGAGGTCAATTACACGCTTTCGATTAAATTTGCCATGGCTCTTTGTTGTTGTTGGGTGTTGACAAGGAACAGCTGCCCGAGCTGCCAGCTACAACTATGTGGGAAGTTACCAAAAGAGGCAGAGAAACAGAGGGAGAGAGAGAGCGAGAGTGTGGGGAGAGAGAGAGCGAGTGAGTGTGGGGATAAGGAAGGCTCCTTCGCTCACGCTCGCCCACACATGCCTAGGTATGTGGCACAAATAAAGTTGAATTATTATTTTTCTTTATGCTCGAGTCGGGGGCGTATGCTGCTTGCTTGGCTAGGGGAGGTGTGGCACGTGCTTGGCATGCTCAAGTGTTGCCATTGCCACTGCCATTGCATATCCGCATCGTTAGCCCAATGGAAGCGGAGCGCTCAGCCTCTGGAACAGCCACTGGAATGACACGCCAAGCGCTTTAGGAATCTGGGTCTTAGATTAAACGGACCTTTTACTAAATGCCAATACAATTCGGATAAAAAACATAAATGAAAAGGTGCTCAAATATATTTTTTATATCGCAAATTCCGAAATGTTTACAAAAAAAAAAAAAAAAAAAAAAAAATTAATGACTTTGCTCTAAGGGTTGGCGTTGAAAGTATTTTCGTTGCCACAAAATCCAATATTGATTTAAGATATAGTTATTATTTAAATGCAGAAAATTCAGTCATACATTCAATCATAGGAGAGCGTCAATCAATTCAGTCGTAAATATTGGGCGGTTAGTTAGGTATTGACTTAGACACTTTATCAGTCAATCTGTCGATCAGTTAGTTAAGTTAGTGAATCAATCAAGTGAGTCAATCAATCAATCTGCTTTTCAGACATGCCATCAATCAAAATCCGGTCAGCCTACTAATCAGTCAAAAACTTAGTATAACGAACAAATACTCTTTAGTTGTATGGTTAGTCAATAAGATAGTGGCCAATCAGTCAGTCAATCAATCAGTCTGTCAATCACTCAGTTAATCAATCAGCCTGTCAATCACTCAGTCAATTAGTTCCACAAATTCTTCATATATATTTTATAAGTCATGTAAATGTTTGGGCTGTGATGTAAATCAATCATTTCATAAGTCAATCAATCAGTCGGTTAGACTGTCAATCAATCTGTCAAGAGTTAAATAGCGTAAATTAAATTTACCTACTACTTACATTTATCTATCAATCAATTGGCCATGTAATCAATCAGTCAATCATTCAGCACTGATTGGCATCAAATAGGAGTGTAATTATATGAAAATAGTTTCTGGTAATATGCCGATTAGCAACTCCTAAAAACCAGTGAGTCAGTCATTGAATGAATGTGTGAACAAATTCTTAAGCTTTCCATAGGTCAGTCAATCAGAACGAAATCAAGTTGATCTTTTCAGAATAATATCAGTCAATCAATCAATAAAGCCAATGAGAGCTCTTAAAATTGTACTTTGTTTCGTTCAGTTGCAGCTCAATCAATCATTCAGGCAAACGGATTGAAATTCATGCGGGTATATCAAATGTGCATGACACACGTGGCAAAGCCCCACAAGTGAGTGAGGATTTACCTTGAGGGTCATTTTGAATGCATGTTTGGCAATTAGAAAAACATGACCAACAATTGAAAAGGTGATTTACAGGTAACTCAATACGAGTCAAGCTAATTCTGGTGAACTCGGAATAGAATCGAAACCTTAGAGTGCAGGCGACAGTCGCTGGGGGGATTGATGATGATTGAGTGACGCTTATTCACGCAATGTTGAGGCAACTTTGAGGAGGAGTGGAGAGAAACTATTTTAAGCGATTTATTCACTTGACTAAGGATAAATTTATAAATAAAAGATTGATGATTGAAGTCAGATAGGTATTGATTGATTGAAAGTAAATTGCATACGTTCGTCAAGGAGAATATAGAGAAAATCTATTTGGATGTCAGAGCTCAGAATGGAAGACGATGAGATCAGTTTTATGCCACCGCCCATTGTTTAACCACATTGCGAACCATATAGAAGAACAGGGCAACGCCGCAGACTATCAGATCTTCGCCCGATTCCTCTTGGGGAGTGTCCATTATCACTGGATAGAATTTGACCATAGCCATGGTGAGGGTCATGCGCAAATAAGTGAAATTGTGCTCCCTCACAGATAGATAGCCGATCGATACGATATTGGCCAACATGGAGAGATCTCGCGCCGACTCAGACAAATCGCAATCCTTGCGATGCTGCACCATCGAGCAGTACAAGTCGAGCAGCAGCGGCACCACGAAAATCCCATGTGCATAGACAAGTGGGCCGCGGCCCAGCGAATGTGCGTACAGCTCCATGTTGACCAATGGCAGCGGCATCAGCTCCAATATGCCCTGCGTGACGTTGCGCAGCATGTGAAACTCTCGCTGGTTGCCCCGATTTCTGTGATACGCACCGCCATCAGAGCTGCCAAAGGCGACGCGCAGCAGGCCCATCGCTGCAGCGAGTACGCCCACCGCACTGGCCACCAGGGCGAACGGCTGCTGCTCCCATCTTAGCTTACGGGTCGCCATGCCGGATGTCGTCAATAGAACGCTGTTGTATAGGAATCTTAGCAAACGGCTCGAGACGGCTTCGCTCATGGCGAGCGAGCTACATAAATAATTTTGGATAAATAAATTTTATAGTCTGAGCATTAGCTAAAAGGTAAACGGATTAGGTCTTGGGAGTTCTCATTAAATAATATGTGAGTAGAAGAGGATGAAGGAAAAGAACTTCTCTATTCGCTTCTCAAAACGTTTCTTTTTTCTGGCTTTCTCTGCGCTTCTGCAGCCCATTTCATAGCTATTTGTATGAATTGGGATTTCTCATTAAATAATATGTGAGTAGAAGAGGATGTAGGAAAAGAACTTCTCTATTCGCTTCTCAAAACGTTTCTCCCTTCTGCTTGTCTACTCGCTTCTGTAGCCCATTGCATAGTTAATTGTATGAATTGGGATTTCTCATTAAATAATATTTGAGTAGAAGAGGATGAAGAAAGAGAACTTTTCTATTCGCTTCTCAGAACGTTTCTTTTTTCTGCCTTTCTCTGCGCTTCTGCAGCTCATTTCATAGCTATTTGTATGAATTCTATAAAAGACTAATTGGAATTTGTAATATGCAGAAAGCTAATGAGGCGCAGAGAGTTCTAAAAAATGTATATATATATATATATATATATATATATATATATATATATATATATATATATATATATATATATATATATATGTATGTGTATATAATATCCCATGTCCTGTATGCGGGCTTGTTAACAATATCCGAATGTCTGGATTAACTCACACGCTGCCAAATGACAAACTCTAATTGCAAGTGGAACATATATTTTAATGAGTATATACAGACACACATACATACATACATACATAAATATGCACATATAAATACATCTACATATATATATATAGTATATGCATATTAAAGTCCTCTGGCATGCCAACTCTCTCCAGCAAATATCCCACCCGCGTCGTTGACGCTGTGAAGTGAGTGTGAATATAATTTTTTTAGGTCACGTCAAAGCAACGTCCAACAGTTAAATACATATACATAAAAACAGTAGTTGGTTAGCGCAGGTGAAAATGGGGGGAGGGTTCGAATCCTTTTGGCATCCTGTTTGAAGGGAAATTGCAGTCAGCATTTATTTCCGCAACTTGATGAAAAATTCGAAAATAATTTGCGGGCCATAATTAAAAGGCGACCGGTCCAGTTGCCCAAGAAAAAGTCCTGCCAAAGGACCGGGCACCCGGCCCCCAAACCCACTTTGCCATCCAGCACTCGTGGCAGCCTCTAGGGCCATAAACAATCCGGCATAGACGCGTTTTTCGATTTTCGCCTCAATTGGCAACATATGGCGAGTAGACTTCGGAGCGGGGGCGCAGCCTCCTCGCCCGCTCCCTGTGTGTGCGTGGGCGTGGCAGCATTTGCATTTGTGACTGCGAATTGCGAATATATGTATATACATCTTCCTTTACATTATTTTTTTTTTTCGTTCGTTTTTAAAGTTTTGCCGTGATAAGAGGGTTGTACAAAAGAAATTGCGACGTTTGCCAGCGCGACACGAAAAAGGCGGCAGACAAAAGGCGAAGTCGAAGAAAAATCGCTGCGGGGTGCAAGTCAAGGCAAGTGGCTGGGGGTTAGCGGGTTGACAGCGTGCATGGGGTGAGTGAGTGTGTGTGTGTGTGTGAAGTGGAAGCTCTACTTAGTGTAGTCGCATTGTTGCGTGGCATTTGCCAGAAGGTGCCAACACAATTTTATTGCGCCATATACCCTAACCAGCCAAATGGCCTGGCAAACTCTGTGCGGCGTTTGGAATGTGGAAAATATCTTAAAAACTTAAATATATTTATATTATCTTAAATATATTTATATTAGCTTAATGTAGAGAATATATCTATATTTAATTTCGTTTTTTATATATTTGCTAAAGGTGAAAACATTTTTAATTCCCATAAGGCAAGTATAAGCGAAGCATCTAACATCTGTAATATATAAATATGAGTATAGCGTATTGATTACATAATTGGAATACTGATTTAATAATTCTTTAATAATAATAATTAATAATAATAATAATAATTATTAATTTGATATTTATTTAATAATAATAACTATTAATTATTTTATATATAAACGTTCATCATTCAGTCCAATAACTCTAATATCATAGAATTTTTCTTAGTTAGAATTTTGCTAGAGAAGATCTAAGATAAGATGATCTTTCATTGCATAAAAATATAAGTTAAAGCCTAGAGTTGGTCAGATAATTTATTTTTAATTTTATGAGACATATATTAAATATTTAGAACTTTTTACAACTTTTTTCCTTTACATAAAAATGATGTAAATATATATAATTATTGTTATAATACTAAATATTTAGAATTTTTTTCTTGTACATGAAAATGATGTAAATATATATGTATATAATTATTGTTATTATCTAACAACATTTTCCTAGCATTGTCTATATGGCATATGTATATATATATATATATGTGATATATCATTGGGCGCTCATAGAAAATTTGTAGATTGAGTACCTTAAAATTCTTCTCTCACATACAAGAAGGACATCAAGTAAGTGAGACATGAATTTTTAACGTACTATATAGTACGTACTATATATAGTGTTTCTCTCTGCTAGCTCATATGTTTTAGTACAAGAATCTGGAATCTGAAAAAAATATATATAATCAATAAATATATAGAAATATATAAATCAAATATATAAAAATCTGTAATAATCCCATTGCAAATGGAAAAACAGGGTATAATATAGCATATATCTGTAGCACAATCTCCAAGCCCCAAGAGTAGACACAGGTTTGCTGGGTATTTACAAGTCGCGCACTCCCAATCTCAGGAGTCGTATTTAGAACTAGTTGGCAAGTCATAAAAGTCACAACTCGTTTAAAACTTACCCCAAGTGTATAAGTCAGTTCGGCTTTCGCAAAGTATGATTCGATTCGTAACTTTGAACTCGAGCTTGTTTTATTGCTGCAGTCCCCAGTCCCCGACCCCTGTTTACTTAGCGAGGGTGGCACTGTAACTTTGATATATATATATATATATATATATATATATATATATATATATATATCATCTATCTATAAAATGTCAATGTTTTTGCTTTTTGGCCAACTGTGACTCGAGTTCCGCCGCAACCTTCAGCCCGCCGCCCGATAAAAATGCAATAAAACCAGATGTCGATTTGTTTTATATTATAAAAAATAATTAGTCTGTATTCAGCGTCGAAGTCGACGAATCATCATATATATGATATTGTATATATAGTATATATGTAATATTCATCTTGTTTCATTAACAAGGGAGTTGTGGGCAAGGGAGTGGGGGCGTGGTGTGGATTATGTGTGTGATTAAAGTATAGCCTTTGGTAATTTCATTGTTTTTTGTTTTTGTTTTTGTTTTTTTTTTTTTTTCTTGGGTGATTACTACGCTTGGATAATTGGAATAATACGAAATATATAATAATGCAATACAATTAGTTGATTCTCGCTTTTGTTAATTAATTCAATAAGTTTATGTTTTTATTTATGTTTTCTTATGTTTTTTTTTTTTATATTTTTTATGGATGAATGCGACTAAAAAGGCAATGAAGGAATGTGCTTTATTTTCATATGTTTTTTTTTAATGGAAATAAATGCGATGCGAAAAATTTAGCTATTCATGTGAAAAATTGTGTGTTGCATGCTTTGAGGCGTGCTTTTCTTAATGCTGCTTTGCTTCCGTTGGCATGCCTTATGCATTACGTAATATATATACACATATATTTATATATATATATAATATGTATATATAAATATTTGTATGCGTTTATTAATATTTATTTTATTTTTAAATAGCTTCATAAAATTTGCATCTCATATATAATATCTCTGATAAATATATATATATACGATATATATATCTGTTTTTTTTTTTTGGATTTTTCTTTTATATTTTCTTTCTTGTTTGTTTTTGTTTTTGTAACATAGTTGATTTAGGCAAAAATGGCAACAAAATTGTATGTTTAACATTTGTCTACTTGGTTGTTCTTCTTCTTCTTCTTCACGGGCTGTTGTTGTCCTTGTCTTACACAATTTGTTTTTAGTAGATGTATAACTTTAGCTAACTAACAATTAATTTAAACATTTTTTGTTTTTGTGTTTTTTTTCATCTCATTTCATTTTCATTTTTTTGTAACTTATAATTGGCAATAAAGTGTTTGAATAAGCAAACATTTAACATTTAGCATACAATTTATCATTCCTCCCCTTCTTCAGCTTCGATAAGCCAAAATTATAAATAAATAAACAATAAATAGCTATGATATAATGTATAATATATATATATATGATATATGTATATAAATTATCTCTGGATTCTCTTCCTTTTTTTTTTTTTTTGCTTGTAAAGTTGTAGTGATTGTGGCCTGATTAAGTACATATGTTTATGTTATATATATATATAGCGGCAGCAGGAGTAGTCAGGATATGGCATGAGAGGATTTTTCAAAATATCAAATGAACTTGTTGGCAATAATTTGTGGGTTGAAGTGTGAAAGTAAAATTAATTAGAGTCAATATATTGCAAATTTAATCTTACATATTAGGGGTACTCATGTTGCTAAAAAATATTTATGAAAATATTGAAATATTAAAAAAAATATATAACAGTTTTAAATGATATTTGAAGATAGCCGCTGAGTGTAAATAAAATTTAAATAATATATATATACTTTTGATATGGTTTTAAAAATGTTAAGAAATTTTTTTGGAAATTTAATGTCGTTTAAATTTATTATATATATTTGTATATATATATATATATATATATATATGTGCTAATGGGACTTTCCTTTGTTGAATTTTTCATGATTTTATTTTTAATTGATCAAATAAAACAAACTGTTCTTTATTCTATTTATATTTGTTTGAAAAAATCATTTAGGAACTTATTAAAATCACTTGAAATTTACAATTTATTTTGTAATTTTATTATTTTGAATAATACAAATAAAATAAGTAAAATGAAAATATTAAAAAAAAGAAATAAATAAATAAATAAAAATATATTAACAAAAAAATTTACGTCTAGTATAATATTAGAAAATTATAAATATTTATTTTCAACATGTTTTTCACTTATTTTCCCACATTATTCAAATTACTGAATATTTATTTAAATGTAGTTCACCTTAATTTAATTTAATAAAAAAGTTAAAAATATATTGCCACTTTTTTTTGTTCACTGCCATCGTGACTACCCCTAATGCGTAATATTCTTCGTATTATGCTAGCTGGCAACTTAAAATATTTAAAGCCCCGTTTGAACTTATGCGTGTATTAGTGAGTGAGTGAGTGCCTTTGTCTCTGTGTGTGTGTGTGTGTGTGTTAATGGCGCCTTTCTTTATAGCATAGGTATAATTAGGTAGTTGGGTTAGATTAGATTAGGTTCTCCTTCTTCCACTCGTTCGTTCTTCCACTCGCTCTCATACTCTTTCTTCATCTTCGCTTTTATTTTAAAATTGGTTTGTGGCAGCCCAAGCGCCAAGTAAAAGTTAATCAGTCGCTGGTTTTCCTTTCCTTCTATATATGTCTGGCTGATGTGCATGTGTGTGTGAGTGACTGTGTGTGTGCTTACAAATTCTTTGGCCTTGTATCTCTCATTATGTGCGTCTGTTGGGTTTGGTGGGTCTCCGTTCGAAGTTAAAAGTCGCTGATCTCGCCCTCAGTCTCTGGATAGGTGCAGGAGAACGGATGCAGCAGCCAATTGCACAGACCCTTGTTGCCCTCCTGCCGTAGGCGTTTCTTGCCGTGTCGCTGGTAGTTGCCACCCGAAACGGTGATGCGATGCCGTTGACTCTTCGACATGCCCGACGCAAAGCTGCTCTCGTCGGAGTCGCGCACTGTGGCCACACTGTGATAGCCGCTCTCCGCCCGGCGCGAGATGCCCGAATGCTTGGAGGTGCGCGGCGTGGAGGAATCGTGCCCGCTGTCGTATGCCTCCGAGCTGGTGTTGAGTGGCAGCAACGGCAGCCGCGACTGCGCTGCCAGCGGCAAGATGTTCGTTATCTCATTCAGCTTATGCTGCGCATCCTCCAGCGAGCTGCGACGCTCCTTCTCCTCCAGCTCGCTGATGTCATCGTGCTGCGGCGCAAAGCGCTTCTCGCTCTTCGGCAGGCTGGGATCGGAGGCGCCGTCGGGCTGACGCAGCAGCGCATAGTCGTCCATGCCGGCTATCTCCATGATGCCATTCAGGCTGGGCAGCGACCCTTGGCTGGGGCTGTGCGAGGGCTGCTTGGGTGGACTTGGCGTAAGGCGATAGGCGGGCTCGCTGCAAACGCTGCTCTGGCCGACATTGAAGCGGAACGCGGGCTCGCTGAACACGCTGCCCACGTCCGTGCGATAGAGCGCCGATGAGGGCGTCACCTCAGCCATGGCCAGCTGCGAGGTGAAGATCTCGTGCAGGCGGGCCAATTGATCGAATTGATGCCTGCAAAGAATGAATGAAGCAGGAGAGGATTGGTTGGTTGATTGAATCTCACGAATGACCTCGAGAACTGAGAGTGGAAATTTCGAAAAAAAAAAAAACAAAAAAAGTTTCCTCACCTGGCACGTTCGCCGCACTCGCTGAAGGACTCGCAGGCCATGTTGAAGCTGGACACAAAGGACAAATTGTCGCAGTGGCTGAGGGCGGCCAAGGGATGCGTCTGCTCGCGCTCTCTCTCCCGCTCCCTGTCTCTGTCGCGCTCTCGCGCCATGGTGCGCGCGATTTCCTCCTCCGTGACCTGCAGGCCGCAGTCGATGCTGCGCTGCGACGGATGCTGCGAGGAGGCGCGACTCACTGCCAGCTCCGAGTCGTGCCTGGAGAGCATGCGATGCAGGCTGTCGTGCGAGATGTCACGCGAGCCTAGCGGATCGTCCAGCAGTGGCAACGCTGGCGGCACTTCCGACGGCCCGCTGTCCTGATCCTGATCCTGATCATCGCCATCTGGCTGGGCATCTGGACAGCTGCTCAGCAGCGGCAGACTGTCCAGGCACTGGGGCAGCTCCAGCATGGGTTCCGGCTGGAACAGGGGTCGCTCCGGCAAGTCAAGTGACTTCTGCTTGAGCTGCGAGAGCTTCAGATGCAGCGCTGTGGGCGAACTGCTCGCCGAGACGCTCGCCGCACCCTGGAAGACTTGCGACGTCTGATTCTCCACCCACTGCCGGATCATGGTCTTTTTGTGCGCATCCATAAAGCCGTAGCCCTGCGTCTGAGCAGCCGTTGGCAGATTGCCCGCGGTGAGGGAACGACACGATTGCGACTTGGGTCCGTCCACCCACGTTTCGCACTGCTTCACATGGTTCACCTCGCGCATCAGGTGTCGCGCCTCGGCCACCTTGGCGCGTGAGACGCGCGGCCCATCGATCCACTGCTCCTCGGTGATCTGACGCATGCCCGCCTCGAGCTGCTCCAGCGCGGCTCCCGGCGTCGAGCCATGTGGCCGGCGCAGAGGCGAACCCTTGGGCGTCGGCATATTCGAGGCCTTGGAACACATGTGTCTAGGAATGGGTGAGCCGGGCGCCGACGACGACAGCAGCTCCTGAGCCAACGCGCTGTGCGTAATCTGTGGAATCATTGAGGAGGCGGCACTGGCAGTGGCGCCATTGTGGCGCTTCAAACTGCCCGTGGAGCTGACAGAAGATTGCAGCTTCTTAGCTGTGAAGGCGAAGGAAGTGCGGAAGGAAGAAAACGGAAAAGCAATACGAATATGAAATTAGAGACTATGAAATGCTTCAACCTAGAACGGATTATTCCATCTGGTATTGATTGAGCTTTAGAGGCTATGATACTGCGTTGATCTATATCTAGCATTCGTTGTTGTAGAACCGAAAATCTGCTCTGAGTTTATTTCTGTCATATTTTGATTATACATGAAATATTCTTTAGCCATTGGCTTTGCCACAGAAATTCATAGCACAGAGACTAGGTCGACAAGGATGTCTATTTCTTATCTCTTATTACATTTATTAGAGGACTAAAAAGAAAATTCCTTTGTCAAGTTTCTCATTAAAAAACTTTAAGGCTTCTAAATGATTTTTTTTGACAATTTACAAAGAACTTTTAAGCTTTATATTGCAATTTTTTTCCTAACAATAGAGAAGTTCTCTAAAAAATTTATCATTAAACAGTTCTAAGCTTCATATTATTTCTTTTATTTATTTCTGACTATTCACACATAGCAATTACTTAGAGATTAGCAGCTTATCTTTCTTTTCTCGATAACACATCTCATTTCTTTATTATCCTTTAATGTTGAGGTCCAGCGCGCACATCATTCAAGATAGAAATGAATGTTTTATGTGATGACTTTATTGAATACGCAAATTTTGTTATCCTTTGATTTTGGTTACCAGCCCCTTAGCCAACAATTGACAAAAATTCACAAATCACGTAAATCAAATTCTGGAGACTTCAGATTTAAAGCTTTGGCACATCAATTTTTCATAATTCTGCTCTAAAAATTTCATTCAAAACGTATGTCTAGAAAAAAAGTTACGCTACAATTTAGTTTCCATGAATAAATAAAAGAAATTCCTAATGCTTGGTATATAAGCTCAGTAGATTCAGGGTATCTCTTAGTCGAGCTCGAGTTCTTATTTTCCTCTGATCATTTATATAGATAATAATATTGTTTAAAAAGATATAGTTATAGATTGAAAAGTTAAAAAAGAATTGAATGCCTCACATCTATGACCATTAGGCTAAACTTCAATTAATTCAAAATATCTGTCACTGATTGCGTATCATACCAAATTTCTGCTCAATATAATTATCTCAAGTGTCAGCAATAATTTGAAGAGCTTAAGGTTCAGGTTCAGGCTCAGGCACGCTGACAACCCCCAAATAAAGTCAGACTCTCAGCTGTCGCTCTCTTGTCTAGTCTCGTGTAGAGCTGCTTCATTGCTGATAAGTGACATTAGAGTCGAGCAGAATCTGTCTGGCAAGTAATATTGTTGACTATCTCTGGGGCATAAATCGCATGAGTTGAGGAATTTCAATTAAAATCTCATAAGCAAAGCCTGTCAATGGCTGGATCTGGGACTAATGAACGAGGGGTCGACAGCAGTTAACACTTACCCTTCATCAGTGGACTGGCGCAGTTTGATTTGAGTTGCGGCGCCGCTGGCTTCTCTGCTCCACTGCCCTTCAAGGCCTTGCCGAGCTGGGCGCGATTATCCGCGCTGCTATTGAGCGAGGGCAGATAGACGGGCGGATGCTCGCCGTCGGTGGCATCGTCATGGGGTCCCATATAGATGACAGTGTCCGCTGAGATCTCCGAGCTGGATGGATCGGCGCCCGAGCCCGCCGAGGAGCCCGCACCGCCCGCGCTGAGGCCCTGGGCCAGGCCCACGGCCAGTGGCATGGGCACACGATGTTTGCGACGACGCAAGCGATGAATACGCGAGGCAATCTGTATGGTGGCCAAGGCGTCCTGATACGATTGCGTCGACTGCAGGACGTGTGCGATAATTGCCACATGGCAGGTGATGGGGGCCAGGCAGTCCTTCAGCAGCGGCGTCAACGGGTGGTCCTTGTGCGGCGGATGCCTCTGTCCGCTCAATATGGCCAACAAAATGTTGCCAATGCCCGAAAGTGGCAGACCACCGCTGCGATTGGCACAGCCGCCCAAGTCGATGATATGTAAACGGCTCCGACCGCCGGCAACTGTGACAAAAGAAAAAGACAAAGAGGGAGAGGGCGAGTGAGAGTGAGACATACAGTGAGTGGTTGGGTAGTTGGGTGGTTGGGTGGGTGAGAAATGCGACACTTTAATGGTCTGGCTGTCTAGTGAAACATTTAGCGGGCCACTTGAGTGTGGCAACAACAACAATGTCTAGGGTAAGGCACATTTCGAGTGGGGTAAGTGGGCTAGGCTGGGGTGGTTGATGGGACTTACCACCGCCCTTGCGAGACAGGCTGTACTGGTAGACGTGCAGCGTGAAGATGAGTGCGGACTCCAGCGTCGCTGTTGAACTGCTGGAATTGCCCGTTCCGGAACTTTTTAAACGTCCGGCCAGTGCAGAGTCAAGAAATAGCGCCGCACGCTCCGCGGTGGGTGCACGTAGTTCCGTTGGGCCGCCAAGGAAGTCGTCACGCAAATAAATCCCCGGGGAGTCGTCAGATTCTGTGTGCGATTCGTGTGTTCGTGTGGAGTGAATGAAAAGAGCATTAGCTTTTATGTTCATATAAATGCCACTCGACTGTAGTTAGCATTCATTGGAGTTGAAGAGGAGCCGGGACGGGCCTAGCCGGGCTGGGCCGAGCCGGGCCAGGCTCGTTACAGCCTCACAGGTTAACTTTATTCAAATTGGGAACGTAACCCCCAACCCGAGCCCCAACCTCTGCTAACCCTCAGCGTCTCTGTTATAACATTATCATCAGCTGGCCCAGGGGCAACATTATGAACGGCCACGCCCACGCGTACGCCCTCCTTTTTATAGCTCAACTTCTGCTAACAGGTGGCGCCCCGCCCTTTGCCTCGCTTACCCGCTGCATGTGAGATGAGCAAATCCGTGGAGAGAGCGTCCGGCTTGGTCGCATTGATGCCCACCGCACTGACCCGCACCGAGAAGCGGGCTCCGCTCTTCTGCCGACGCTCCTGTATGCCCTTGTACAGCCAGGCAATGGCACAGGGCGCTGCGCCCAAAGCTCCAGCTCCCAGGTCGCCGAGCACCGTTTGCGTTTGCCCCGTGCCCGGATAGCCCATGGCCAGCAGACAACCATCCGAGCCCTCCAGCACGGCGGGTATTACCTCGCTTAAGGCCGCCGCACAGACATCCGACTTCAAAATAAAGAGAGAGAGAGAGAGAGAGAGTGGGGAGTTTTTAAATATGATGAAAGAAAATTCCGTTGGGCATGCTTTATTTGATGTCCGGAAAACCTTTGGAAGACCTGGCTAAAGAAATGTTAATATCGAGCGGAAGCTAGGCTTTGTTAGTTATTTACTGCTTTGATATGGGTATGAAAAGGTCAGCATTGCTTTTCGAATGATCCATATTTATTATGCTTCTAAAAATTATAAATTTCTATGCATGTATATATATATATATATATATATATATATATATATATATATATATATTATTTATAAGTAAAAATATATATATATATAAACTTTATCTGCAATTTTTTATATTTTTTTTTTTCTAGAATTTTTTCAATATAAGATTGGTTTATATAATATCATATTTAAAAAAATTACTCATTCTTCGCTATTTTATTTTTAATTTAATTAAATTACATTTTCAATTTATTTTTTTATAATCCTTTTACTTATTCTATATTATTTCAATTCAATAATATATTTTCTACTTATTTCTATTATTCACTTTCTACTTATTTATTAATACTGAAGTAATCTGCTAATTGCCATTTGAAATAATGAAATTAAATTTATTAATAAATTATTCTATATTATGCGATTATCTCTGTGAAGAACTGGAAAACTGCGAGCGGGAGTGCCGCTCTCTGTATAGTCGCTCTTCCTATGGTCACTCTACCTATGATCCCACTTTATATTTGCTCTCCGGGTTACGCTAACTGTGCTTAATTTTGAATTCGTATAATAACAAGAGTGCAAAATAGAATGTAATAGAAATGAACAAGCAAAACAGACACAAGGAACACTAGTTAAAATGCAAAAATGCAAAAATTATTGGACTGGGATAAATGTATAGCTAGTTTAATCCACACTCATTTGTTTATCCTTCCTATTATCTTTGAATTCTTTTAGTTTTCGTATGGTTCTTTTTTTTTTAATCATATTTGAAATATTTTTATATGATTTATTTTTGATCTTTCGCTTACATAAATTTCTACATCTTTTATAACTAAAAATATTGAAATTTTCGTACAAATTTATTTTTACTTGCTTAGAGAATTTTTAGAGTTTCTATGCTTTATCCAAAATTATCTACTGACGAGTTTTTAATTTATCCTTTATCTATGCTTGCATTTCAGAATTCATATAGTTCTATGATCTATAGGCTTCTTAACAAACGTATATATATATATATCAATTTTTTCTATGTTTCTCTCTCTATATTTTCGTTCTTCTTCTCTGTCTTCCATTCACCAGCTTATATATTTTAGAACTCTCTTCTATTTCTATGCAACTAGATATCTATTCGATCAGTTCTCCCTCAGCCACTCACCTGTTTATCCTCCGCTGTGAATAGATTGTCGAATGCAAACATTTTTGGTGCTGCAACCATGGGCGCTCGCTCCTGGGCCTGCGGTGCCGCGACGTTCTTCGGATCGGTTAGGGTCACCTGTCGCTTCTTCTTATCGAGCGCCATGAAGCAGCCGGACTCGAGGCAGCTGCTGCTGCTGCTGCTGTCGGCGCTGTCCGATTTGTCGGCGACGCGTAACATGACTTTGACTTTGCCAACGCCGTAGCATTCCCGGCTGGAGAGACGCCGCTGCAGTGCCGGCGGCATGGCTGGCGGTGCACGTTGCAGTGCGCCACAGAAGCCGCCATTGCGCGCTGTCTGGCTGCTGCTCATGGCTACGCGGCCACAAAACTCCGTTTCCATACTCTTAATGTCCGTGTGTGTATGTGTGTCTTACTTGTTGGAAGCACTTCTGAAGAAGAAGAGGAAGAAGAAGTTGTAGCATCCACTAGTTAATAAGGATCCAACTGTGTGCTGTAAAAGTTTTTGGCAAAGAATTTCTCCGTTCGGTACATTGTGTGCAGATTTTATGTGTAATGTCATAAATTGTGATTTCTGCCAAGAAGGGACAACTGTGACTTAGGACGAGGTCCTGCCGTCCTAGGGTAATGGCCATAACACTTTCGCTTTATGGTTATGGGGCATCTGTTTATTGGGCATATGCTTCACAGACAACTCAACTCAACTCCAACTCTCCCTTTCTCATGCTTCACTGAGGTTTTTATTCACTTGTAGCATCGTCCAAGCATAGATATATATTTTGTATATATATACATATATGTATATATTTTATCTATTTGAGGTACTTTGGTTTTTATTTCACTGAAATTTCCCTTGCAGAAGGCCGTTTGCCATAAGGACTCTTTTGTTTATTTTATGTTTATTTACAATTATATCAGTTATTCGCGCATCAAGTGCTCCGCTCATATTTGACTCTTAACTTTATGTTCTGGATGCTCGTAATTTTACCAAAAAGTGAAGAGCTTCTATTTCGTCGTAGACTCTCCAGGTCCTTAGCCCTAGCAATTTTGCTTTTATTATAAGTAATATTTTTACAGCTGTTGCTTTTTTACTTTTTATTCATTTGGGATTTGGCCTATGAAATTCACTTTAGAATTGCTCATAAAATTGTTTTTAACACTTTTTTATTTGATTTGAGTAGGCAAACATTTTTTTATGTACTTGAATTTTGTTTTGAGAATTTTTGAAGATTTTTAAAATTTATTTTAATTAGGTTATATTTTATTTTATTAATATTAATTTTTAAAATTTGTTTTTTTTTTATATTAATTTTCAAATATATATTTTATTTTAATTTAATTTTGTTTTTGTATTTTTAAAATTTTATTAACTTATTGTATTTTAAAAAACTTTTAAATATTTTTTTGTGTTTTATTGGACGAATTTCTTTATATTTTTTATTGGACGAATTTTTTACTTCTTTTTATGTAATATTATTATATTTTTAAATGAATATAAATCCCCTTTGATTTTGTATTTAGTTTTTCTAATAAAATTTCCTTATGATATTTTCTATATGTTAAATATTAATATTAATTTGCAATATTTGAAATATATTTTGAGTAAAGTTAGGAATTTTAAAATATGTAAGATTTTTTTTTATTTATTTAAATTTATTCAAACAGAAATTCTTTGAATCATTCAAGATTTCTTAAAAAGATTTTGAGTTTAGTATTCCTTTTAGTACCCCTATTGATATCCCTACATTGTGTATACTTTTATTACAAATTGAAGAGCTCAACTTTAAGGATGGCAGACGTTGGCTTTTAAGGATCTAGGGGAGCACCTTCATTAACATGATGATGCGAATTCAAATAAGGAACGTGACATTTTTTGCAACATCTTTTCATTAATATTGTTGCTTCTTTTTTTTTTGTGCCTTTTTGCGTCTTTCTTTCTTATTTTGATGGCACGTTCCTATTGTGAATGACTGGCAACTCGAACGTCAACGTCAACGTTGACTGGGACGTTGACGTTGACGTCGACGTTTGGCTCAACTTCATTTTTCAGATGTCGCGCACCTGCGACAGCGAACTTCTTTGAGGCGTTCCACCTTTTGAGCTTTTGGCTTTTCACACAAATCGATTGGCAATGCCTTCTAATTGTACGCAGCGGCAACAACAACAACAACAACAACAAGCCAGTAGTGTAGAGCGAGCGGGAGAGGAGAGGGTATATAGGGAATGCCATGGCATTGTGTGGACAACAATATTAGCACAACACCAAGCACAAGCACAAGCACACGCACACACGCCACGCATACACAGTTACACTCACACACTCACACACACACAAACATGGGAGCGTGCACAAACCCTTTTTTATGACTGGCAATTTCTGGTTGTTGATTTCATCTTTGGCTGCAACGCTTTGGCTTCTTCGATTTTGATATACATGATTTATTTTAGCTACGATTCTTTAGCTCCTGCTCTAACGAAAAAAACACATTTTCATTTTACGAACACATACACACACACACAACTCGCGACGCGAACGTCCGCCGCGTGCCGTTTGCGTTGGCATTACAATCGCAACTAACACAGGACGGCGCTACAAAACGCTTGGCAAGCTACCTCTGGCCGCTCTTTATGCTAACAGACACGCGACGCTTGCGCGACAGTAGAAGAGAGAATCTCGTCCAACCGCTTGCAGCTGGCAATGCTGTGTCCATTGTGTGGGGGTTGCACGACTTTCGCTTTTGTGCTAAGAGAGTGCTGGAGCGTTCTCTTAAGCTGCGGCCGTTAACAGGCAGGCAGTCACAGGTAAACAAAATCAGCGACGCTTCAAACAAAAGAAACAACGCAAATGATGTTTATATTGTAAAAAAACGTCACACACACACACACACACAGGCACGCACGCACACATGCATTTAAGGAAAAACAACAAAAGAGGAGCAAAAAGCACGCATACAGACACTCACGCTGATAGTTGAGGAGCTGAAGCGTCACTTAAGTGTTTGCAATGGTAGAGCGAGGGGAGGGGTCGGGGCAGGCAGCCCAAAATGCAAACGATGTGTTTTAAGTTCGCTTACATTTGACAGGCCGGTTAGATGCCGCTAACTGTGTATGTGTGTAAATGTGTGTGCTTATGTGTGTGTGTGTGTGTGTATGTATTTAAAAACATCTATGGCTGGGATTTGGATGGACTTTGAACAGGATACGTGTGCATATGCACACAGACAGGGCAGAACAGTTTGAAAGCAGTTGAAAGTGTCCTGACAATGTCTCAATTAAAATTGCAAAACTGAAGTGAGCTCTCAACGATGTGAGCTAAATGTTTACCGTTAGAGTGGCAGTAAAAATAACTTAAAATTAAATTGATTTAATTTTAAATCGCAGCAAAAATGAAGGAAAATAAAATATGTTAATATTTTAGCTTAGATTATATATGTACATATATGTAAGTAGAAGCTAAGGCGCTTAACAGACCGTTACAAAGTTTTTTTTTTTTATTCGTCGTTGGCAGTGCTGCTTGACAATTCCGTTATTATTTGCATGGTGTGGCAATGCTGGCATGGGATCATATGAGACCACAGTTGAAGAAGAATTGAAAAAAAATAATTGAAAAATATAAATTAAAATGTAAATAAAAATAAAAATGAGAAATTTAAATAAAAATAATAATATAAATTTAATTTAAAAAATATAAGAATATTTTTGAAATATTTCTTCTTTTTTTTTAAATTAAATTACACTCAGTTTTCCTTCAGATAGTAAGCTCAGATAACTTTTATTTCTCTTGATCCGTTGTTTTTATACATATACAATAATTATATTTTGAGTATCATTCCATTTTATTTTTTTTTGTAGCTTTTTCATTGTCTTCTTCTTGCCCTTGCAACAACAACAATTTACTGAAATATTCATAATTAATATTTGCCTAGTTGAAATGCATATCAAATATATATATATATATATATGTATGTATGTATATATATATAGCTGATAATCGTATATATAACGCATGTGCTTAGAGAACTAAATACTTAAGATTAGGCAAAAACAATTTGAAACAAACAGCCTATGCGGAGAATGTTTAGAGGTAAAAAATTACATAAGAAACAACAATAATAAGTAAAGGGATCGGGAAATATACATGAAGATATATATATAAAGATAATTCGTAAATTTTGTCACACATTAAAACGATTTTTTTTTTGTTCTTTTTTTCGTAATGAATAAAAAAAATGAGTAAAAAATCAGTAAGGTTTAGTTCGAAGGGGGGGAGGGGGAGGATGGGTGGCCAGAGGCAGTAGAGGTTCGTTTAATGGGATGGTGCTCCATAGGAGCTGCTGGGTGCCGATGGTGCCGGTGGTGCGCCGGGTGCGCCATATTCGGATGGTGGAGCAATGGCATTCGGATAAGGTCCAGTCTCCTCCTTTTGGGTCTTGTAGCGAATGAAGTAGACCTCCGGCTTGCTGGGCTGCGTTGGCGCCGGTGTTGGAATAACGATATCGGGCTGCTCCTCCGGTTTCTTGACTAGCACATACACCAAAGTCTTCTCCTCGTTCTGTGGGAATTGTGGAATGATTGGAGCAGTTGGTGCTGGTGGAGATGGCGCCTTGATGAACACAATCTTGTAGTGCTTCTGTGGAGGCGGCACATACAGAGGTTTTCTAAAGGAAAAGAACAATAAATCAAATAAATAAATTTGATGTACTTCATTATGATCTGCAAAATATCAAATGATCAACGCTAAATAAACTCTTATATTGATTCTCATGCACACTTATATTATATGATAATAGCATGCTTTCTTCCTCTGAGACGCTGAGCTACTTAGAAACGGTCAAGCGTAGGCAACTCTTATACAATGTCTGATGCTCATACTCTTATATTAACATTCTTTCGTTCTCTCACTGCCTTTGCGTATGCAACAATAACAAGCGAGCTAAGGAACTGGCAGTTCGCATAAGAACTTATATGAATACTTATACTCGCGCTCTTATATACACTCTATGGTAATTACACTCTCCTTTTGGTGTGCTATAATTAGCTAAAGCAAAAATAAAAACAAAATTGTCACAATTTGCTGCCCACCAGAAATCCGACTCTTATATAAACAGCTGTATGCACTCTTCTATATTAACGCTATGGTAATTGCACTCCCTCGCTCTCGCACTCTTTCGGGTTCCCTTTCCGTATGGAATAATTAGCTACGAAAAGTTAAAAATATACATGTAGCTTAGGTAACATCTTAGTCACGCTTTAGCTGTCTTCAGCACCATATCTTTTTCCAGCTGGCAATTAACATTACTTTCTGGCTACAGTGACAAATAGTGAAAGAGAAAGAGACAGAGAGAGAGGGAGAAAGAGAGATAAGCTTAGCTTAGATTGTTGCACGTTTATGGAGTTCCTCTATTAAGTAAGTTTTCGGCAAAAGTACAAAAAGTCTTGTTACTCCCTTCACAAAAATGATAATGCAAAAACAAAAACAAAAAATAAAAATGGCAACAAGAAAAAATAAACAGTTATGTAGCCCTGAGCTGGATTAGATGATTAACGCTCATGTTTTTTTTTTCGCAACAGTTGTCCGCAGCTGCAGCGCGGCAGATATTAAACAAAGTACTCAAGCACTCATAGCGTTCATGAATTGTGGGAGAATTTTCATAATTGTGGGGCATTACCCAGATACCACTTGGATACTCGGATAGTCATATCTGGAGCTACACACGACAATTCACTTTGCAATTAGTTGTAATGGGGCATCAGACAAACAAACCAGATGGTTCGTAAGCTCCCTTAATGTGGGAAGATATCTCCCTCTTTGCAATCAGCTGGCAAATTATGTTTGCACAATTTGGACAACAACAACAGAAAAGACTCTAGTAAAAGTAATTTGATTAAAGATATGCCTAAACATGGCTCAAAATGCAGTTAATGCAAGAGATCTCCATAAATAAATGCATGCAAGTCGAATAACTGAATTAGTTATAGTTTGGGTTGTTTGTATATAATTTGGTGTGAAACTTGATTTTATAGAGAGTTTTCGAGAAGCTTTGTAAAGTTTTTCCTATTCAAAATAATTTTGCAACAATTTTAATATTATAAATACGTCATTCAAAATACTTAATTTTACTCTATATGTTATACACCCCTTCAAAATAAAATATTCTGTGTCGGAAAAAATGCGTTATAAAATTGAATGAACACAGAGTTGAGATGGTGTAAAATCTAGCTCAAATAGATCAGTTTCCGAATATATAGTGCAGTTTTATTTCAATTTAAATAGCTTTAATAAAAAATTTAATATTAACTCAAGTATTTTCCTTATCTATGAATTTTAATTATTATTGCGTTTTGAAAGCTTAAAAATCTAATCTGAAAATTTAGATCAGATTTGTAATTGATAGGAGTGATCTTCTAGGGACACTATCTAATAAGCTACTAATTTTTATACTATGTCTGAATATAAATTTGTCTGAATAATTTAAGTAAATTTTTTTGCTTCTAGGCATAAATGCTTTTTGAGTTTGGGTTCCATTGTATGTTATGTAATAGAAAATTGAATATCTTTCACTCACCTGGGCGCCTGGTACTCTGGCTCTGGTGGTGGCACATGGACATAGACATGCTTGTGCACCACTGGCGGCTGCTGCGGTGGCCCATATTGTGGTGCAGGTGCGCCGTAGCCGCCGCTGGGTCCGCTCGGCTGATAGCTGCTCGAAGGTGGGGCGCTGTACGTATCACGCGGTGGCTCTGGACGAGCAGCGGCCAGCGCTACGCCGGCCAAGACAATCGCTAACTAAGAAGTAAAACAAATGCCATAAGCAACAGGTAAGTGTGCACTAGTCGGCATTGGCCGACTAGCAAATACGCTGGAATATTTTCACTTGACCTAAGATGTATGAAAATCACAAACTATTGAAATTTCAAGCCTGGAATATGTTAACTCGACTTAAGCTTAATTTTTTGGTGAATCGGAAAAATTATCAAAAAATCCATAAAATATAATTTATATATATAGGTGTAAGTATACCTATATAAAAGTTTTTGGCAATTCCAGCCTAAATGTTTTATACGTTATGCATAAGAAGCAATGCGAAATTTTGATTTTTATCAATATTGTCAAAATCCGATAAGATATTTTGAAAAAATTTTACGGAAACTATTACGAGCGGTAATTAAGAATTTATATTCGAAATTTCAAGTCTCAAGCTTTTGTAGTTGCCGAAAGCGGAAAAACAAACGTCAGACTGAAGATGGCTAAGACATTTCAGTTCTTCGTCCTGAACGACTTTTTGCACCTCATTCCCTGTTAAGCAATTTGCAATAGGGTATAACACACACACACACAGAGCGAGATCCACTTGAACATACCACAAAACTGGACTGCATAATGCTTATGAAAACTGAACGTTTCAAGTTTCGGTTAATATCCGTTATTATGATTTTATATTTTTCGTTTAGAGAGAGTTAAACTTGGTTTAGTTCGCTGGAGCTTGTGCGACGCGGAACCTCTTACACTGACTGCATGCCACAACGATTGTTGCAGTTGCTTTTATAGTGCCGCTCATTGGCGAGAAATAAAAATTAAGTAAAAATTCAGCAGAAGTCGGCAGCGGCGTGAGCAGCGCCGCTAGCAGCAACAGCAACAGCAGCAGCAGCAGCAGCAGCAGTCGCACCAGTTGGCAAAGAGCGCATAACCATGAAGAAATTGAAATGTATAAAACGGCGGCAATAACAACAGCAACAACAGCAACAGCAGCCGCTGCCGCTGAAGAAGAAAAAAAAAAAAAACAACAAAAGCAAAAAGACAAAAACAAAAACAAAACACAGCTCAAAGCAGCGCAGCAGCTGGCAAGTCATCTGGGCCTAGGGGTAGACCGTGGCTTAGGCTAAAGCCAAAGCTGCCGCTCCTAGTTGCGACTGCGACGCGAAGACGCGGACGCCGATGCCGACGCTCACGGCAACAGCGGCAGCGACAGCGACAGCGACAGCGCTTCGTTGACCGTTTCTTAGTTTGCGGTTTTCCTTTTTAATTTTAACTGATTTAATACCCTCCTAAAAGTTAACACAAACTTAAGTGGTTAAAACTAGCTCTTCAATCCTCAGCATGTGTGAAATCTGTTTGGCTATGCTCAACTGATTTGATTTATTCAAGAATAGGTAAGGGTAAGTGGGTCAGCAGGCACGCAAATTCTTCTTGATTGGCATGTATAAGAGATAATTTAAATATGTATAAGAGAATATGGCTTATATGCTGCAAGTGCATATACATGTAATATATATAACATAATATATGTATATGAAAATATATGAAACATAATTTATTCAAATTATTTTAACTTCTAATTTATTACATATATTTCTGTCAAATTTAACTGTAAAAATTATATAAAATAAAATTTATATAAGAAAAATCGTAAAAACAACTTAAAAGCATATAATAAATTATTGCAAATATTATTGCAAAAAAAAAAAAATAATATATATATATATATATATATATATATATATATATATATTATAATTATATAAAACTACTCACAAATTTATAAAAAATTTATTTAATAAATACTTTTTCCATTATGCTGCTAAGCAAGCCAAATCGAGTTCAAGCGCAACCGATTCAAATCCGGAATTTCAGTTTTTACCTAAAAAAAAATTTCAATTTAATTTTAAAATGAAATCGAATTTTGAATCGACTTTTCATTGAACTCAAATATTGTGTAAATATATAAGCAAAATGCAGGCAAATTGTATAGACCAGGATTCTATTGAGTGGGCTAAGATATTAAATAAGTTAAATAATTGTGTTGGCTTACTTAGTCAAAAGCGTATATATGATATATAGACAAGGGCATATTGGGAAGCTAATATAGAGTGACATACATATTTGTATCTATATCTGTATATATATGATATATTTAAAAGGGTATATAAAACAGCAGTTACTAGAATGGGAATATGAATGTATATAAAGAAGCTTATGAGTATATTGAGTAGGATGTATAGAACATAATATATAAACAGAAGGGTATATGGAGAAGAAATATCTAAAAGAATGCATAGAGGGTAAAATAAAATATAATTTATATTTGAAGAAGCATCAACTGATATAATATAAATATTATATATATATATATATATATATATATATATATATATATATATATATATATATATATATATATATATATATATATATATATATAACATTATTATATTAGCTGATATAATATAATTATGAGAATTAAATGGAAAGAGTATAAAATTGATAAATAACTAAATTTAAGGCTCATGATATACCTGACTCTAAATGTCCTATTGAATATATTCTACTCTATAGTTTGAACTTTTTATACATAAGAGCTTAACTCCCTTTCAGCCTAAAATTCCATGGTCGAGCACTTAATTGGTGTTTGCTTGAATAATTTATTACACAGATCCAACCAGATATATAGATATATGATCCAATTTCAATTAATAGATTTCAGCTTAGCTACATTTATATAATCGAAATCACATTTCAATAGCTTAAGCTCCCCAGCAAAAATGGCAATTGATAGTGTATTAAAAATTCTGCACGCTGGTTACAGCAATTTTATGCGTTACTTCTTGGCTTTATATATTTTTTAGTGGTTTCTTTATTTCGCTTTGTTTTAGTTTTGGTTTGTTTGTTACATTATTATTTTGATGATTTTGTTCGGTCTGGAGGATCGCATCATCGTCTGGCTGTTCGGATCGTGTGGCACGATTCACTTTCAATTTCAATGAATAAACGAGTGAGGAGCGGAGGAGGCAGAGGGGGGCAGAGGCAGAGACGATGTGGAAGAGTAGGAGGGGAAGCTTTGTCTCCCATCTGGACTCAACTGGAACTGGGAACTGGAACTGGACGGTGGCTTGGTCTTATTTCACATTTCTTCATGTCTCACACAAAGACTCACTCTCTCTCTCTGTCTCTCTCACACACCCCTAACTCTCTCTCTGTCTGGCTTGTGCAATGCTCATTATGAGCTTCACGGTCTTGTTGGGTTACGATCAGTTAGCTTCGGCTTTGGCTTTACCATCGCCCAGCTCCATCTTCATTTCCATTTTTTTTTTTCGGCCGCAATGCAATAATAGTTGACTATGATTTTCTTTTATTTATTTATAAATATGTTTTGTCTCTTTTCTGTTGGCTTATTCAATAATTTCGGCAATGACATTATTTGCTGTCGCACTACCTATTAAAAGGAAAGAAAAATATGATTAGCCATGTTTGTCCATTGGCGACTTTTCTTTTCTCTTCTTTTTGCCCCTGGTCATGATCGTGATCATGCAATCGCGATCGAGCTCTGGCTCGAGGTGTTGCCTTCAATTGAGATGCACATAATCAATAAACGACTGTGTAGTTCGGATCCTAAAATACTCCCGTATGGGTGGTTTTTGGTTTTTCGGAAGCTTTGCCCAAGTTATTTCTTTAGCCGCTGCCGGAATTCGATTTTTGGAGAATCGCTCGCAATGCCTCGAAATTTGGTAACGAAGCTTGGGGCATGTGGCATGAGCCATGTAGCTGCAACTGTAACTGCGCGCTAACTGTCACTTTTTCACGGCGGCATCATTTATAATGCCGTTAGCCAAATGGCAAGTGCTTCGCCTTTCCATCTGCCTTTTCTTTTTTTTTTTTCGCCTGTTGATTTTGCTGTTCATTTTGAGCCTCGCAGCGCGGCGCAGCGCATCGCATCGCATCGCATTTCCTCAATTTCCAGCTCAGCTCGGCTCATCTCTCATCTCTCATCATCATCATCTGCATCAGCATCGTGATTATCATTTTCATCTTCATTGCGATGATTGCTGCAGGGTGTCTAAAACAGGTGCAGGCTTGGAGCCAGCCACAAAAGAAAAAGGAAAAATCAGCATCGATTAAGCAACAACGCTGATGCTCAAATTAATGGATTGTCGAATTTTTAAATGGAAATTCTGTCCATATAGATATATGATCGGTGTAAACGATGTCGTAAATACACAAGATAAAGAGCAAATGGTAATTGAATGTTTACATGAAATAAACATGACTGGATAAGATACGAAGCCAAGTGAGATGAGCGGCTGGGGCGGGCCAAGTGAATAGAAACATAAAACGGTTTGTATAACAGAATAAATGATGATTGAAATAAAGATATTGTTAGCTATATAGATGAATGAGGCTGTATGTGGAGTAACATATGACATGATTTGCTAATGAATATATATGTAAGAATATATATATTAAAAGAAGCTGATAGAGAAAAGAATAGACTAAGATGAAGATAGAGAGGTATAGAGTAGAGTGAAAGGAGAGAGTGAGATAAGAATTGAAATAGTGAGAGAGAAAGATATATAGACAGAGGGGGAGACAAAGATAGAGCCTCAGAGGTAAAATATAGAGAGATATTCAAGATAGAGCGAGAGCGAAGAACTTGAGATGTAGAGAGAGTGTGTAATATAGTATACCTAAATTGAGAGAGATGGAGGGAAAGAGTGGGATATAAACAGAGAGAGAGAGAGAGAGAGAGAGAGAGAGCGAGAGCGAGAGAAAAAGAGAGAGGGAGACAGAGAGACAGCATGTTAACAAAATGGAATGGAATGGAGCAAAAGAAGAAAGAAGGAGAGATCCTTCTCTGTAAGAATGTAGAGAGAGAGCAAGAGGAACAAGTGTAAAGAGATAGAGAGAGTTAGAATTTAAGCAAAATGGAATGAAATTTAACAATAGAAGATAGAAAGAAAAAGCGAGAGAGAAAGTAGAAGTAAGAATTTATAGTGAGTGAGATGACAAAATTGAAGAGACACAATGTAATATATCCACTTTTGAAGGCTTTTTATAAAAGAGACTTTTAAATAATTAAAAATATTGATTTTAACATATTTAAGTATAATATATAGTATGATAATTTATAGTCAGTGAATTCATGAGAATCGCATAGTGCAGCGGTAATTGATGATAATATATATATATAATGATTATAAATTTTTAGTAGTGTAATATATAGCCAGCCCTTGGACTTATCTATTTGCAACCATTTATACTATAGTACATATATTATGCTATAGTGCAATTATCTCTTTCTCTATTTAACTATACGAGACTCTAATTAATTCTTTTACATAATTTACTTTCATAATAACTGTCTTCAATGGCAGACCGTGACAGATGTTTGCACCATGTCAAGCCCCATGATTCTGAGTTGTGAAACCAGCTGGCAAAATCATATTTCATTCGAAATCTTTCTGCTTTCTCCATTGCAGAGCTATGCGACGGCGGCGACGGCGTCATTTCCATCGACACCTTTGCCATGCACACATACTAATTATTATTAAGTATCTTTTTGGGACTTTATGTAACAGGCAATATATATATATATAGATATATATATAACCAGAAATGAATGAAGTCAAAGACCATTTAAATAATATTGTATTTACATAAAAAGCAGCGAAAAGCAATTAAAATGCGTTTACAAAACAGAAATGCCGGCGACAGGCAACGGAACTTTGGAAGACTTGGCGTGGGCACTTGTAAAGACGCAGGCACTGACACATCATGCCAAAGTATCTGTATCTTCAGCTGTATCTGTATCTGTAACCTGATGGGCTCGGCTCTGGGTTAACTGGGTCTGGCAATCACCACTTGTTAGTCTTTAATTTGTCAAGTGTTGCACTTGAACACGGCACAAAGAAAGTAAATTCCGTTTTTTTCCCTCTTTCTACATTTTTACGATACCCTAAACAGTGTTTAGAGATGGGTAAATGGGGTATATTTGGCTTGTGTAGAATGAAGCAGGCAGAAGAAGGCGTGGCTCATTAGACGTACTACATGAGTCACGCCTTCTTCTGCCTGGTTCATTCTTGATCTGAACGTTGACGTTAACTGTCCATCCGATCTATCTTGTAAGCTATAAAAGCTTTAATATTTAATATGTATTCCAATAACCATTAAAATGTTTAATGTGTTTTTATGTCCAGAAAACAAATGTTATTAGCATCCTATCGATAATTATCGATATTTGTATTATTATTTATATTTATTGCCAGCCTATTTAGAGGATTATTAAAATTTTAGCATCTGTTTACGATATTGGATTCACATCCCACTCTGCTTTAAGCATAATTAATATTAATATTAATAATATGGTACAGACTAAAAAGAGACTAAAGCTGGAAAAGTATCGATTTCAGTCTCACAAGTTCTCCTAGAACCCAAATTTTTTTCGGAAACTATTTCTTATGTAGAATGAAAAATATATTAATTATGTAGCTTATATTTTCATGTGTGTGTGAATGTATTTATTTTTCATTTAGATGCAGAGTATCTGCGAGTGAAACACTCTCTATACTCTCACAGATTTTTTCAATTTGCGCGTCAGTAAAAGTATCTGTATTTGTATCTGTATCTGTAACTGTAACTGTCAGATACAAATCGGGAGTGCGTGTTTTGTATTGCATAAGCGAGTTTTTCCAGCTTCTGTCCGGGGCTACGCTCTATCAGTCGATCTAATTAACGAAAATAGAAAAATAAATGTGCAGAGGCTTTGCATTGAAAATGTTTTCTTTTATTGTTTTTGATCATAAGGTAATAAACGTTTAAAGGTAACAATTATATAAACCGAGCTGCAGTGCCCACATACGTATATGTATATATATAAACACATATAATATAGGGTATATGGCGCCATAAAACTTGGCTTGGAGGCCAGTGGCAAACACAAAATGTAAGCAGCAGAAATATTAACTCGTGGTACTTGCTTGTAATCTACGCATAATTCATATTTATTTGCCCAGCCTTGAGGCCCATTAAAAAAACAAAGTAATATATAAAAAAAAAGAAGGAAAACACGCAGTTTTATGCTCTCGGGGACGGGTATTACATATTTACAATTGACTCTTCTCTTCTTCTTCTTCTTCACTCAACTAACAGTGCAACAGAATATGGCAGCTACGAAACAAGGTTTAAAGAACTATTACAGCTGTATATATATGATACATATATAGGTATATATATATGTAGATCGTATAATTTTTGATTACAAGTTAACTCACTTTAAGTATTTATAGTACATAATTCTTCTTCTTCTTCATCTTTTTTTTTTTTTGATTTTTTTTTGCTTTTTGTTTAATCGTAAAATTTTTAAAATTATTGTTCTTATATAGGAACTGTTTAAGTTCTTTTGAGTTCAGTATTTAAAACCGTTGAGTTTTGGCTTACGGAATGCAAAAAAATAAAAACTTTTTGAAATGCCCTAACTCATATCTCTCTAAATTTCAAGAATTACCACTATAAATTAAAATTGAACTAAAGAATAGTTCACTGTGCATTGAGCATGAGAAAGTTCCATTTTACTTGAGTTACCGTGCCAGGAAAAACTTTACGTAATTGAACATTGGGGAACTACTAGTTCCGAATGATCATAATTAATATTTTCAATATGATTTTTGGAACTAGTTCTTTCAGTTTTTGAATTATCTTTTGTTCTTTTGGAATTACTTCTTTTAATTTAAGCACAAATAATTTATAAATATTTCTTTTCGAAAATTTGTTGGTTCTTATAATTCGATTCCAATTTCAAATTGTACAAATTTGGAACTAGTCTAAACATTACAGTTTTCAAATAAGTTTTTTTTGGTAAAATTGGATTTTGTTTTCAATTTGAAACTAGTTCCCTTTGATTGTTTTATAATTGTATATATAGAGTTAGTTTAATACCGAAACTAGCTTTTTAAATATTAGTATCTTAATGGAGCTCATTTGGTATATTTTTGTTTAAAATTGAAAGCTTTTATATTTTAATTGTTGGCACTAGTTTTCTGTGTTTTTTAAATAAATAAGAACTTGTAATTATTATGTTCAGTTTCGGAACTAGCTCTGTGCGCTTTGTGGCTCTTCAAATGATTCGTTTAAAATTAGCTGAAATTCTAATATGATTGATTTCGGAACTAGCTCTATATAATTATTTCGATTAAAAAAGAATTTGGGCATTTCAAAAGTGTTTCATGTTTGCATTCCTGGTTTCATTTTTCTATAATTTTATGGGGGTCGTCATGGTTGGTTTAGTTTTTGGAGTTTCATCTTTAGTAGCGCCCATAGCCGGCATCCGTGTCGAGTGCGCCCATAGCGCCCAATTTCTGGAGCCAGGCGGCATTGGAGCTGCTGCTGCTGCTGCTGCTGCCACGCTGAGCGGTCAGCGGATTGTTGGCCTCATTGTGCAGACGCAGTTGGTGTTGCTGTTGCTGTTGTTGTTGTTGTTGTTGTGGATCCTCATTGCTCAACTCCAAAATCTGCAAACAAAAAGAGTTAGTCTTACAATTGTTGTTGCTTGTTTGTTACTGTTGTTATAGTTGTTATTATTATTATCATTATTATTGTTGTTGTTGCCTACATGAAATTTGTGAGCGGAGTTTGCGAGTTTGTTAGCTATTTCAAAAATCTGTTGAAATCTTACACGAAGCGAAATGTCGACACGTTTTTATCACCAATTTCATATGATAATGCTATGGGCTGAAGAAAGAGCAAAAGCATGGAGTAAAGAAGTGGGCAGAAAAGGGCATAAAGTTGAGAAATTCACAAAAAAAAAAATCCTCAATGGAGACAAATTTTGACGTAAGGATTTTAATTGAAACTAAGCTTAGGCAAAGAAAAAAAAAAAAAAATCTAAAATTATCTACAATTGTTTTCATCAGGGAAAAGAACAAAAAAATATTATGAAATATAAAAAAATAAATTATAAAAAATTTTTACATGAATAATAACTATAATAAATATTTTTAAAAATGAAATAAATATGAGTCTATAAATTTATGATTGTTATCACTATCAATATCTTAACTATTTCTCCCAGTGTAGCCAGTAATATGCACGTAGAGTTAGGCTATGTGTGTGGGAAGCATGGTCACATGATGTTTTTTTTTCTTGTTTATTATTTAGTTTTGTTTTGTTTTTTTTTTTCTTTTTTTTTTTTGGCGGTTCATTAAATCAAATGAACTTTATTCATATCATCTGTAACGCTGCTGTCGCTGCTGCTGCGGCTGCAGCTGAGGCTCTGAGCCCGGAGCTCTGTGTGAGGCGCGAAGCTGTGCGCCGAGCTCTGACTGAAAATGTGTTAATGGGGGGTATTGTCGTGTAATTATCAGACGGTAACCTCTTTTTTTCGCCTCCCAACTCTTTTGTTTTTCTCTTCTACGCTTCACTTTTTGGCGAACGATGTGTGAACATCAGAAGAAAAATAAATAAGCGACGAGAAATACCTTAAAACAATTTTGCGCCAGGTAATTATGTTATTGCTAATTTAAAAGATTGTGTCTCTCCCTCTCTCTCCCTCTCTCTCTCTCTCTGTCTCTCGCTCTGATGGCATCTCTGTTGCGCTAATGGACGCCCCTTTGTTTTTAATAACTGCGAACTGCAGCTATTGCAGCTGTGTGTTTAAAGTCGAGAGATATATATCGCATAAGGAAGCGGCTGTCGTTATTATCGCACAGCATCGCAGTTAGCAGGGTCTGTCATATGCCCACCCCCAACTCCCCACTCTGTTCCCCCTCTCTCCCTCAAGGCATCTTCGCATTTGGACAGTTTAATTTGAGACTTGCCGTTAAGTGCAAAGTTATGTGCTTGGATAAGGGTCTCTGCGATTGTCGTCATTGTTGGTTTTCTCCAAGGTATCGTGGCAGGGGACTTCGTAGATGTTGCAACCCCAATTTCGTAGCTGCCACAGTCACACTTTTAATGGCCCAGCCACACGTTTGCCAAATAAATGTTGTTAAATATTGACCTAAACGATTAACAATCAATGACCTAGTCATTAAATTAATGATAGCAATCATTAAGGCGATGCTCAAAGTAATAGCAATACTAATAGTAATAGTAATAGTAATAGTAATAGTAATAGTAATAGTAATAGTAATAGTAATAGTAATAGTAATAGTAATAGTAATAGTAATAGTAATAGTAATAGTAATAGTAATAGTAATAGTAATAGTAATAGTAATAGTAATAGTAATAGTAATAGTAATAGTAATAGTAATAGTAATAGTAATAGTAATAGTAATAGTAATAGTAATAGTAATAGTAATAGTAATAGTAATAGTAATAGTAATAGTAATAGTAATAGTAATAGTAATAGTAATAGTAATAGTAATAGTAATAGTAATAGTAATAGTAATAGTAATAGTAATAGTAATAGTAATAGTAATAGTAATAGTAATAGTAATAGTAATAGTAATAGTAATAGTAATAGTAATAGTAATAGTAATAGTAATAGTAATAGTAATAGTAATAGTAATAGTAATAGTAATAGTAATAGTAATAGTAATAGTAATAGTAATAGTAATAGTAATAGTAATAGTAATAGTAATAGTAATAGTAATAGTAATAGTAATAGTAATAGTAATAGTAATAGTAATAGTAATAGTAATAGTAATAGTAATAGTAATAGTAATAGTAATAGTAATAGTAATAGTAATAGTAATAGTAATAGTAATAGTAATAGTAATAGTAATAGTAATAGTAATAGTAATAGTAATAGTAATAGTAATAGTAATAGTAATAGTAATAGTAATAGTAATAGTAATAGTAATAGTAATAGTAATAGTAATAGTAATAGTAATAGTAATAGTAATAGTAATAGTAATAGTAATAGTAATAGTAATAGTAATAGTAATAGTAATAGTAATAGTAATAGTAATAGTAATAGTAATAGTAATAGTAATAGTAATAGTAATAGTAATAGTAATAGTAATAGTAATAGTAATAGTAATAGTAATAGTAATAGTAATAGTAATAGTAATAGTAATAGTAATAGTAATAGTAATAGTAATAGTAATAGTAATAGTAATAGTAATAGTAATAGTAATAGTAATAGTAATAGTAATAGTAATAGTAATAGTAATAGTAATAGTAATAGTAATAGTAATAGTAATAGTAATAGTAATAGTAATAGTAATAATAGTAATAATAGTAATAGTAATAATATTATAGATAGCTAGCCATTGAAGTCAATCTGGGTTATAAGCTTGAATTATCAGAAACAAGGATAACTACTGGAAGTCCCCAGGTGGGCAAAAGTCAATTATCTTTGCCTTTTATTTGTAACTCCAGTCCATATTATTTATTATATTAACGTTAATACTGATAATTAAAATGCCAATACAACAAAATTAATATAAATATTAATGATGGTATTGGCGCCGTCGAATGCCAACGCAAATGATTACTGAGTGAGGCCAGGCTATAAACCAATTGTTTACATCCAAATTTATTATTAAATTTACCATGAAGTTTGGTTATTTAATATGTGAAATTCCATCAAATCATCGCGGCACAAATATTTAACTCTCCAAGCGCATATTTGGTTACTATTATTATTTCGCATGCCTGACCTTAGATGTGGTTTAATTTATTTTTAAAATTCATCACATTTATAATGTTTATTTATAATTATTTGTTTGTGTGCATCATTATATTTCGTGGTCAATTTTATTTTTAGATAATGGGCCTAATCAATTGCTGCCCTCTGTGATTTGTGGTGGAGGTTGAAAGAGTCTTAAGTGAGTCTTAAGTAAGTCTTAAGTGAGTCTTTTAAATTTAGTTGGAGATGTGAACCATTTTTATATAGATTTTTAAGCAGAAAAACATATTTACAAGAACATACGGTGTAGAGTCGAGTTATTCCCTGTGCCTATTTCAACCCCATTTCAAGCCCTAATCCATTTCAAATTACTCTCAAGTCTCTAAGCAGCTTTTAAGTACTCCCAATAACATTTTCACATTGGAAAAATGTTAGTTAAAATCTTATATGGTAAGTGCGACAGGGAATTGTTTCTATTTTCACTTTTCCGTTTTGGGTCGCTAGTCCAAGTGAAGTCTAATGTCTCGAATGACAGGCGAGGGCTAATTAGGCATGAGCTGAGCTGTGCTGCTTGTCAAGTCATGATCTGCAGGTTCAATGCATTGCGCTCTGGCTGACAAGTGGAATTTCCTTTATATATTATTTTCTGCGTGACGTAGACAAAGTCAAAGTCAACCTTCATCAAGCAGCCGACCCCAGCCGTTGTCTAAGTGTAAGTCGCAGCCTCAGCGACGTCATCTTCCAAGTTTTTTGCTATTTGACATTTGATTTTCCCTTCACGTTTCGCTACATTTTATTTCATTTCGATATTTTCTGTTTTTCCGTCTTCTTCGTTTTCTTTTTTTTTTTTTTATGTTGTTGTTATTGTCTGTTGTCTTGTTGCCTCTTTGTCCCGCTTGGCCAAAATCACTTTGTGCGCGTCTCACGTCAGCGGCTTATCGATTCGCAAGGGCCCTGACATGACTCAGAGGCTCAAATGCAGAGACGCTAACTCAAACTTCAAAGCGCAGACAACAGTCAAAGACAGACAGAGAGGGAGACAGAGAGAGAGGAACAGAGAGAGACAGCACAACATCCAGAGCATCAGAGAGAGAGAGAGAGAGAGAGTGGATTAAATAGCGACAGACTCAAAGTTAAACTAAAAGAACATAAAAACCAAGTATTCCAGCCATAAATAAACTCGTAAAAATATTGGAATCGACCTTGAATCTCACACAATTGCACATCCAGCAGATGTGCGCGTCACAAGTGGGGCAACAAGTTCCATTCCACAAATTGAAGCAATAAGAAACCAAGTACCAAAAGCACAATGAGACTTTTATATATGCTATGGGAATTTTTTTAGAATCCTAGAATATAATTGTAGACTCAGAGCCAAGATAACGGCAAATTAATACTTAACATGCGATACTAACATTGACCAAAGCTAAGAAGAGAGACAACTCTGAGAGCGCTTAAGAGATGGACATAGTTGAACAACGACAATTTCACACACAAATAGATTTGGCGTAAAATTAATAATAATAATAATAATAATGATAATAAAATAATAAAAATAATTAAATGAATAATAATAATAATAATTATAAAAAATATAATATAATATAAAAAAATAAAAATAAAAATAGTAAAAATAATAATAATAATAATAATAATAACAATAATTATAATAAAAATAATAATAAAATTAATAAGAATAAGAACATTAGTAATAATAGTAAGCTTAATAATAATAAAAATAATATTAATAATAATAAAATGAATAAGAATAATATTAATATTAATAATAATAATAATAATAAAAATAAAATAATAGTAAATTAAAAAAAAGAATTTAAATAATAATAAAATAAGAATAATAATAATTATAAATATAATAAAAATAATAAGAACAATAATAATAATTGTAATATGAATAATTAAAATAATAATAATAATAACTACCATATAATATCACACCTATTCCTAGACACCCTTTAAAACACAAATACAATTCAAAGTTATTTCAGTGAGTTATCTAAATAACGAGTTTGCCTCATTGACAGAGACAAATCATATAGAGACATTGAAAGCTAGAGTACCTAACAACCTGTAGACAGGTGACAGCTCAGACTACAGAATGAATAAACGAAATGCGTATAGTAATGCAGACATTCAGAGACTTGGAGTTCTATAGGCTTTTATTACAGAGAATCCATATATCCATAGAAGGTAAACAAGCTTTATCCGCTGGCGACAAATCAAAATAACAGCACTTTAAGCAGCTGCATCTAGAGCACCGATGACCCGTAGACAATTGCTAAAACAGAGCCAGCGAGCAGCGTAAACCTAAAGATCAATTTAGAGCTAGACTCAGGGACAAGCACATAGACGGAGCTCATCAGCAGCAGAGACAGAGCGGCTTCAAGGCTTTCAGCTGAAGTTGCCAAGATGCTACACATAAACACAGAGAAGTCAGCTAAGTAGTTGCTGTTGCACAGTTCAAGTTGCAGTTGCAGTTGCAGCCGCAATTGCTGTGGCACAGTTGTTGCAGCTGCGTCTGAAAATCGAGTGGCAAAAATGATGTGAGGCATCCATTAAAAATTGTGGCCCCCCTCCTGGTTGAGCAGCATTTTTGTGTGCGGCTGTTGCGAAAAAGAACAGGAAACTTGGCAAGCGAAAAAAAAAAAACCAAAATAATAATAATAATACAGAAGAAGAGGAGGAATTTGGTTTTGTTTTTGTAATATAAAAATTTGGTCAGGTTGGCAAAGATGAGAGCTCAGATGAAGCTCAGCAGGTTGGCGATTGTAGCCAGGCAGGCTCAGTCAGTCAGTCGGCAGCCGCAGCAGCCGCATTTGCAGTTGTTGTTAAGATGACCAACCGCAGCAGCTTGCGAAATATGTAAAATATTTGTGAAACGCTTGTGCAGATGCTATTAAAACAATAACAACCATAACGAGTCCAACAACAAAAGAAGCCTGCGCGGCTCAGGAGCTCTGCATTTTTGTATTTCTCTCTCTCTCTCTCTCTCTCTCTCTCTCTCTCTCTCCCTCTCATTTCGGGTAACCCTATCCAGAGCGCATGATGCAACCGAAAAATGGGTAACCCGCCGCAGCGCTGACCGAGCGAGCGAGCGATCGATCGATCGTAGCAAAACAAAAACACGCTGAAAAATAAAACCTCAATAATTGGCGACATAATTGCAACTTAATACCAAGCTTTTGACTCTTTTCATTTAGTTAATTATATCGACGAAAATCGACCAACAAACCAACAATAACAAGGGCAAAAAAGTGAAGAGCAAAACAAAATATGACAAAAGAACAGCGAGTCGAAGTTGATATGCCCTAACAAATAAATATATATGTAAATTTATATATATATATATATTTATCTATATATAAGTCTCAAGTCTATTGAATTGCTATGACAATGCCTAAAGAATAATGAATAGAATAGAATGGCACGCTTGACCATGCCCTGCTCATTCCGAGTTCATAATATTATCATCAATCATATAGAGTACCCACTCTCCCTCTCCCTCTCCCTCTCTCTCTCTCTCTCCCTCAGAGAAAGGGTGTAAATATTGTTTGGAAGTCAATTGATTACCCACCTGCAGCATCAGCTCACGCAACTTATCCAATTCGTCGCCATGCGACCTTGTCGGCAGGTATCGGCTCTCACAAGGCTGCGGCGGCACCAACAGGAGCAGCAGCAGCATCAGCGACATCAGCAGCGGCAGCGGCAGCGACAGCGACAGCGACGATTGCAGCCTCGGCGAGCGCATCACGGCAGTCGCAGTGGGAGCCAGAGATGCAGCCTGATTCCTGCTTGCAGTTTGGGTCATTATGTGGGCGTTGTTGTCGTGGTTACAGGTGCGACAGCAGGTGAGTTCCTTTGGTGTATGAACAAAAAAAAAACGCTGTGAAAATTATGTTTTGTGAAAGGCTAAAAGGATTTGCGGGCAGCAGAAAAACAAGCAATAAACGATGAAAAATGAAGGCTTTGCTCAGTTAACTAGAATCAGAGTCTAGCGGGCTGCATAATACTCTATATTAGTCATTAACTAGAAACAGAGTGTAGTAGACTGAATGATACTCTATATTAGCCATTAAGTAAAATTATAGGCTAATACTATATATAATATATACTATATATTAAGGATAATAATAATAATAATACTATATATTAAGGAATCGATGAATTGATTTGGGAGCTGTTCATCTAACAGATACTCTCTCTTTTTCTCTCTCTCACCCTTTTCGTATTATTCGCTCTCTTTGTACTATTATCTTAGCTCATCTTGCTTTATTCATCTATGTCTACCTTGCATTCACTCTCTTTTAACACTATTCCTTGATTTTTCATTGATTATTTCTATTGTTTCTAGCAATTTCGTTGTATTTATTAATCTTTTTTGTATTTTTCTCTCGACTCTTATTTACTTAATTTCATTTATGTTAATTCTTTCTAGAAAAATGCCAAGAATTTTTCTCGATTCTTTCAATTCTTTCTTTCTCTATCGCTCTCTCTCAATATCTCTTTTTCTACTTTTTTCCATCTTCAGTTTCGCATTCCAAGATTTTTTTTTTTCAATCTTATATTCTTCAATTGATCCTCATTTCATACGGATTTTACTTTTTACTCAGAATGCAGGGTTTCTGTATTATATTCTATCTCTCGCACCTTAGTTTTCTTCTTCTTTTATCTTTTCTGTAGATTTCTTTCTGTTCCCATATCTCACGCTAGTTTTTCTTCTTTCACACGTTTTCTTCTGCTTTTCTTTCTCTCTTTCTATTGCTTTCTCTCTCATCCTTGCATGCTACTCTTATATTTTGTTCTTTTTTGTCTATATTTTACTGAAATATAATCTTTAATCCCCATTATCTTTTCTTAATTCTTTACAGCTTTCTATATTACTTCACTACTCCCTTCACTTCCCTCTCTCTAACTCTATCCTTCTGTCTGTATTGCTGTCTCTTATCACCCTCTCACATGACTTTGGAGGTGTTATGTAGTCTGATTACGTCTCTGAGTGCTTGTCATATCTCAAATTAAAATATGCTTAACTATATGAATTTAACTTATCCACAAGGTGAAATATATATGATATGTTCCCAGTCATATTTATCAGATAAATCAAATCATAATTTAATTTCAAATTAATGAAAAACTTTACACTTGCTCATCTCAACATTTAGTTAACATTTTATGAATAAATATTAGTTTGAACTGCACCAGGCTAATATACCCACAACACCTTTATGCAAGCCGTATTAATTTGTCTCAGCTTTGCGCTAGCTTAAATATTATTAACAACTAATCAGAATGAATTGAGTGCAGATTTTTAATTGCCAATTAGGCTGAACTCTGACTCACTTTGCACGGGATATTTGTTGGTTTTGTTGTGGTCGCTGGGATTAGCTGTGCGTCACGAGCCTCTGCGTTTATTATCTAATATTTACTCTGCTTAATATATATATATATATATATTTGCTTTGTTCTTGGCACTTTCGTCCACACGATGCGCTGAACTAGGATAACAATGTTGCTTTAAGCCAAACTGCGTGCAGACATTTGTATTTATAGGCAAACGGCGACCGCGGCTGAGATTTTAGTGCCACATTTGGCCCTGATGACAGAGCTCTGCTGTTGCTGCTTCTTCTGCCAGGATATGACGTCCTACACATGCGCCACGCACACACACACACACACACACACACAGACACACACACTCGCACACCCATAAAGCGTGCGACTTACTTAACATTTGTTGTTTGGGCATGCGGCTAACATTTTCTCTGACCACTTCGCCAATGCCGAATTCTTTTGCACATTTCGCATTTGGCATTCCGCTTAAAGGATAATGTGTGCGCGCGCAGAGGCAACAACAAGTATCAGTCAAGAAGTTACACAATTGGCGCATACCCTGCAAAATGGATTATCGCAAGTGTATATAAATGTACATTAACTGGTGAGTGAAAACTAATTGACTTTTAATTATGACTGAAGACTGACAATGAGGACTGACTGATGACAGAGGACTCAACACTGAAGGCTGAAAACTATTGACTAATGAGTAATGACTAATGACTGATGGCTAAAAACTATTGACTTGTAACTGATGACTATTGAGTAATAATTGCTTATTGATGGCTGTTGACTAATTAGTAATGACTGATGACTGATTACTGATTACTGCTTACTGATGAGTAATGACTAATAACTTATGGCTGAAGACTGTTGACTTGTAACTGATGACTAATGAGTAATAATTGCTTATTGATGACCGTTGACTAATTAATAATGACTGATGACTGATTACTGTTTACTGATGACTAATGAGTAATGACTATTTACTGATGACTGTTGACTAATGAGTAATAACTGATAGCTGATGACTGTTGACTTGTAAATGATGACTAAATACTAATGACTAATGACTGATGAAAAATGAGTAGTGAATGTTTACTGGTGTGTAATGACTGATTAGTGACGGCTAAAGAATATTGAATTTTAACTCATTACTAATGAGTAATGACTGATGACTGATTATTGATGTCTGATGATTGAAGACTGTTGGCTAATAGATGATTACTAATGTCTAATGACTGATAACAAGGACATATAGAGAGCGTGAATTAATAGATAATGAAGTCATGACTGATTGACTGATAATGTCTAACAGCCATAATTACTGATGTGCTGTCTCACAGATTAACATACCGGCTAGCCAATGAGTTTCTAGCACAGGGCATAACAATGGCAGCAACAACAGCATCCATATCATTGACATGGTATTTGCGTATTCCATACAATGCGTGTCTCTCTGTGTGTTCGTATCCCCTTACATATATTTGTATTGTTTGAGTGGGCTGTGGGCTGTGGGCTGTGGGCGTCATATCGCCTGGCACGCCCAAGCAGAACAGAAACTGCTGAAATGTTTTCGCTTAGTAAATCTCTATTGTTGTTGTTGAATGTATTATTATGCCCGTTCAGGAAGCGAACAAGAGAGAGTATTCGTTTTGTATGAAAGTCTGTTTGTATTGTCTAAGAAGTGTCTACTAAAGTAGGAATGGAGCTTGATCTATTAGAATAAAGAGTTAACATTACTATGCCTGGAAGACCAGAGAGTGCCAATAACTGCATTTGATCCCTCTATATCCATCGAGACGAATCCAAACTGAGGTGTGAACGAGTATTAGGCAGTCGCCTGCACTCGACTGCAATGCTCCTGGTCGTGGTTGCTGTTGTCGATATCACTCTCGTTCTTATTGTTGTCGTTGCCATCGTCGTCATCGTCGTCGTCGTCGTCGTCGTCGTCGTCGTCGTCGTCGTCGTCATGGCTGCAAGTTGTTGACATTGCCGAGCGGGCGTCTATAATGTGAATCTCCACTTCACTAACTAACTGCCCAGACAAAACTGTTTTGCAATGCTTCCTCAAATTGTTGTCGTTGGCGTTACAAAAATAAAAATAAACAAAATAAAAAAAAAAAAAGCAGAACTGAGCAAAAATATTAACATTTGTATACCATGCACGACTCCAAGCTCCCCAAGCCGAAAATTTTTGATATAGCGCAGTTTTGTGTGGCCATTGCTGTGATTGAATACGTGTCTGGCATGCGAGATGCAATTCCAAGGGATTATTTTTATGACCCATGCGGAAAGACAAGGAATGAATATGTTTTATTTTCATCATCTTCTTCCACTGCTTTTTGCTATTTATGAATCGCAGTCGCATAAACGTTTTATGAAACAGTTAAAAAACAGTGCAGAAGGACACCATGCGAGGGCTATTCGCATCATATTTAAGTGAATAAAATGTTTTTGACCCACAATGACTTAAGTGATTCATGAAAAGCTTTTTGTTTGTTTTGGCATTGAGCTTGATTTCGAATGGAAGCTGTGTGCAGCGCGCTAAAAAGCTCGCTGCTATGACATGCGTACAAAGCTAATGGTAACGGTAAAATAGCTTTTGTGCTGAGCTTAGCCAAAATGGTTCATTTCCCGGAAAAGATATTTTGTTTATTTCAATTTTTCTATATATATATATAAAATAAAATATATATTAATATTTTAACATAACATAAAAAATTTAAAGTTTTAGAAAAATTGAAATAAACAAAATATATATATATCATATATATATATATATATATATATATATATATATATATATATATATATGATGTAGTTGAGATGAGCTTACAAATTTACTCTGCATCATATTAATTAATAATATATTGTCATATGAAATTATATAATATATATATTATATTCCCCCAAATATGCAATCCTGCTTACAATATTTTTTTAATTAAGTTCCAAGCCTCTTCAGACAAATTGTAATTATTTAGTTTTTATAAAGCTTTTCCACTTTAAGTGAAAATTTAAAATTCTGCATGAACTTCAGCTTTATTTGTTTTTGGTGGTTGATCAAGAATCGCTAATTTGGTTTTGCCATTAAAACTTAACAATTGTTATACATGATTCTGATCGAAAAATTGATTGCTGAAAGCTCAGAATTTTTGTTGGCAACATCTGTTGACACTATGATATCTGGAGCATAGCTACTATGATACAATGGTACAAATCATTTTTTGGTAAATTCATATTGAGCTTAAGCTCCTCTCCACAATATATTTTTGCATGTTCGTAATGTAATGCATTTCCTGATGATATATATATATATATCAAGTCAAGGACATACATCTAGAAATAAAATAAATTACATTTAAATATTAAACGAAATCTTTGTTCAATTCAATTTAATGACTGAAAACGTTAATTTCCTAATAAAGTCATTCATTTTAAGTCGTATTAGCTACAAATAGTTAAGCACATATAAAATGCCAATAAACACAAAAGCCTTGCTCCGCATTGATTTCGAATTAAATTTTATTCATTTATCGTTCGTCAATTACAATTACAAATTAAAATACAACAACAAAAAATGGAGACTGCAGGTGGATATTGCGATATGATATATAGATGGGATATGGCTCGTACAAAAAGAGTTTAAACATTAAACTACAGGCTACGAGTAACTTAATTGTTTAGAGTCTACTTAAGAACAACTAAAATACATTCAGTGGCATTCTACAAAAGAAACACTATCTCTCACTATCTCTTCTTCTTCTACTTCTTCAACTTCTACTTTGTTGTTTTACTAGGGATTGCAGCGGCAGACACAGCATGAAGGAAACAGGAACCAATCCATAAAAATGCCTTTGCAATCGTTATCGGGATCGTAGGCCAGGAGACGATGCCATTTGTATTTCTGCTCACAGCCGCATTCGCCCTCGCAGCGTGGCGTTTGGGTGTTGCTGTAACGAAATTATATCAGATTTACTTATAGATTTCGATAGGTATGTATGCTATGAGTCGCACCTGCACACCTCCTGGTGTATGGCCTGCTCGAAGTGCTGCGTATTCACAATGGCTCTGATCTTGCCAGCCGAATTCGAGGCCCAGTAGGGTGTCACAATCTCAATTTTCGATTCGCATGCATCGAGTCGCCCTGTGCCCGAGTTGCCGTTCGCATTGCCAGGCAGATTTTTGGCTCTACTCGTGCCACCTCCAGCTCCAGCTCCAGCTCCGCCTGCAGCCGCTCCACCCCGATTCCGATTGCCGCCAGCTGCTGCTGCCTGCCGCTTCTTGCGCAGCTCGCCAAAATAACTGTCACCGGCTTCACCTGCCGTTGCTGCATACGCGCCAGGCGGTATAAATATATCCGGCTCGTCTATGAAGCGTCGCTTGCGCACCTTCGCCTGCCCACCTGTGCCACCGCCACCCCCTCCGCCAGCGACACCTTCCATATTCATCTCAAAGTCGCCATACATGCGCCGCATCAGCGCCTTGTTATCGTCTATGAAGCGCTCAATTTTATCGCTAGAGAAGGGAGAGAGACAGATGGAGAGAAGCTTAGTAAGTTGCGGAAAGTTATGGAATAAATCAAAATTTTTAGAAGAAAAAAAAAAAATATTTTATTAATTTTGTGTGTATAAATAAGCCAAATATTATTTAAGAGTTTATAATATTATCCATTAGATATTTTTTTATTAAAATTCGGCTGCCAAATCGTATATCTAATTTTAAAGGAAATTTAAAAAAATTTTGTTTTTTTTTATGGAAAACATTTTTTTTATATTAAACAACATATGGTAATAATAGTTGTTACTTAAGGTTTATCTTTGAATATTCACTATAGAAAAAACGTTCAATATTAAAGGAAATTTTATGGAAATAGTTTTTACTTTAATTTATGATCCAATAAGTGCTTAAAACATTTATAATATTTTTTTTTATACGAAACAAATACCTATAAAATCGGATAACTTTATTATAATATATAGATATTTATTAAAATTGAAAGATATGAAATGCGCTCAATAAGGTAAACTTGGATACATTTTTATAAATATTATATAAAATATATAATTTAAAAATTATTATATATATATATAAAATAAAATAATAATAATAATAAGAAATGTTATGTCTAAAATATATATTTCATTAAAAATAACTACAAATTATATCTCATTTTAAACAACTCTACTAAGCGTATTTGTGCTTCGCCAGGCCCAATTTTTTATGAGCCGCCGCTGAGTTGAACGAACTTTGAATAGATTTTAATAGATCTTAAGCCAAGCTGTGAGTAATTGTCATAAATATTTCCTTGAGATTAACGTATAAACTTGCTAAAAATTTTAAACAAAAATAATTAAATATAATTCTACGCGCATTTAAAACTATTTAATGCATTAGCCACTCAACTTAAGATGTTAAAAAACATTTAAAAATATGAATCATATATAAACCAAGGTAAGAAAAACCACAGAAATATGTATAATTCAGTTTTATGATTATTTATGGCGATATTCCGGCTGTTCAGTTACTCACATGGGATAGCTGTTGCCTGCTGTGGGACAGAACAGCTGATGATAGCGCTTGATGCAGGGTACGCCCTTGATGACATCGCCTCGAACATCCAGGCCAAGCGCCACGGACAGCGCTGTCCACCAGATCTACATAGAGAGAGAGAGAGAGACAGAGAGAGAGAGAGAGACAGAGTGAGTGAGTGACATTGACATCGACGGCCTATAACAAAATTTATGGCAGGGTGTGAAAATGAAATGACTCAAAAACATTAAGCAAAAAATACAAAAAAAAAAAAAAAAAAAAATTTCATTTAACTGTCGAATGAGCTGAAATTTTAGAGTATCGGAGAGTCTCTTAGCAGATCGACGGTTCATGATTATCATCACACCTCTTAACGAAACGAACTCGCGCGACCTTCGTGCGCCAAAAGCAACATAAAGAGCAACAGCAACAACAATCACACACAACAACAACACACACCAACACACACACACACACAGACACTTGCCGAAGATCGTCAAAGTTATTTCCGCAAATGAGCAAACTCGATCGATACACTTAGTTACTTATTCCTAAAGCCGTAATCGCAACGCAAAGTTTCGGAAAACACGCGCGCGCGTGTCCGTTTTAAGTCTTGACTTAAGATATTTTTGTTCTTTTTATTTATTTAATTTTTTGTTTTGCTTTTAATGGAGGGGGTGTACTTGCCGGAATTGAAGCAAATAATGATATAACTGATATGATACGATCGGTCATGCAAATTATTCTTTCCGTTATCCGCATGAGCAACAAATTTTGGATGACGGCAAAAGCGTAATTATCTAAACTTGAGAGAATCATGCGATTGACAAGGCTTCTGACATGATATGATATGGGTTGTCATAGCCAATAATGGTGCTTTTGTTGATCTATTTTATGTATTTCGTGTTTTACTCTAATTCCCTGTTAATACACTTAAGCATGATAAGATTTTTAAAGACCTTGCAAGATTTTTTTGTTTTCTAAATTTGAGCTATGATTTTCGGTGCGTATTTTTATGCGGATTTATGCGGGACTATAGACGTATGTGCAATACCCTGATTTATCATATTTAAAAAATATATATATATATATATTACGATGATAAGATATAATGTGTGAACCTTTTAATGCTCTGCTAAATTTTTGACCTATTTTATTTTGAAATACTATTTTATTGTTTCATTTGTGAGGAATTTTATGCATTAGGATAAAATGCATATCAAAGCTTGTTTCAAAACCTATTTAAATGTCACTAATTGGGTCTAGATCTAAGGCTTTATTGATTGGGAATAATCTGAAAAATTAATAAAATTATTATTCTGCATAAAATACATTTCGAAAAAGTTAAATTAGAGAATAATAAAGCAATTATATTATTTCTTATGCTTGTCAAATTTAGGCTAAGAATATTGTTTTTTAAAGAGGCAAGAATTTTTTTATATCATATATTATGATATACTTGGGCGCTTTTAAGTTATGCTATGTTTCGATAATGATCAACAATGAAAATATGAAGATTTCCCTTGAAGTTTTGCCCAATGAAGTTTTGCTAAAGAAAATATTTCTATATTATACAATCGATCAATTAATTTTAAGTTAATATATCTACCCTTATTCTAAATACAATCTATATTTGAAATTGATATTTATATATTTCTTGTTGGTTTCTACTTACCGGAATCTGCAAAAAGCTTCCATTGTTCGACTTAGGATAGGAAAATAATGGCACCACCGGCACGCTGCCATTCTTCAAAAAGATCGGACCCTGTATGGGCGTCACCGTTGGCATTGGGCTCTTATGCGATTTATCTGCAAATGAGAAAATAAAAACCAAAATAAATGTATTTATATTTAAATGTAAATGTAGGAAAAAACCCCAGGCTGGAATTGTAATGTGAAATAGTGCAAATAATTGCAGTGCTGCATACAAATCGCGCTGCAGTTGACACATGCGAAGCAAAAACTTAAGTGAACTGCAAAAGAAAAGGGAACATGCTGCACAGCATTTGTAATGGATAAAACGGATCTGCGATTAACGAGTGAACTGCCTCTGAACTTTCCCTTTCCCTTTTGCATGCGTATGTGTAATGCGGGGAAAGGATTTATGCGAAGTGCGCATAGAATTTGGCCGCAGTTGCGGCTGCTGCTGCTGCTGCTGCTGCTGTTGCAACTACTTCGCAGCTTTTGCCGTTACAATTACAAGTTGAACTCGTTTTCTTACAAAGGTGAAACCCCCCCTAAAAAAAAAACACAGCTTAAACAATGCAACTATATATATATATATATGTATACATATATGTACTTGATCTTATGTACGACACGTGTGTGTGTGTGTGCGTGCGTGTGCGTGTGTGTGTGCTCTCGCGTGTGCACGTCTGCGTCGTCATTTAAGACAAGTCGAGAGCTGTTGAATGGGGCCCGACTTCTTGCATAATAATAATACCCACACACATACACAAACATACATATATAAGCTCCGTCAGTCACTTGAGCCTGTTCAGGCTGTTGCCACAAAATGTAGCTCAAACAAAGAGGCGCCACGCGAAACACACACAAAAGACAAGAAACAAAACCAAAAGTGAATTATCAAATGCGCTGACAGTTTTTATTTATTTTTTATTTTTTTTTTTCTGTTTCTTTGAGAGGGCAACTAAATGTCTAGTTGAAGAGCCCCACACATATGTGTACCTCTATACATTGGGAGAAAAAATAAAAAAAAAGAAGAAAAAAGAAGAGCTTTAGCTGGTATATAAATCGTGTGTTAGTCAGCGACAGCTATAAAAGTCAAACACTGACCATTTACTGTCCCAAAGGTGACCTTGTTTAAGCGGTTTGTAGACCTTTGACCTTGCTACGTCTACTTGTTTAGTAGTTGTATTTATTTCTCTGTTGCTGTTGTTGTTGTTGTTATTGTTGTCTAACAGTGCAGAAGTTGCTCTCAATTGGAAAGATACACAGAAATCAAAGCAACTCTAAGCGAGCTAACAAACAAGCCAAGAAAGAGCCGAAACAAATAAATAAACAGAAGCAACAACAGACGCAATAACAACAACAATTAACATACGATTTGGGGAATCATGCGCAAATAGTTAAAATGATAGAATGGAGAGCAAGTGAGGCTAAAGAGAGGTGGAGGGCAGAGGCAAGACTTAGACAGAGGGAGGGGAGAGAGAGATGCAGATCGAGATGGAGAGAGAGAGAGGGAGAGATAGGGAGAGATATGCAGATGGAGTAAGGACAACAAGAAGAGACAGAGAGATGTGGAGAGAAACAGAGAAATGTATATATATGAAGAGGGAGAGAGATAGATAAATATACACTACTCCTCTTCGGTTAGACGCAGATAATATGGAGAGATAAAGAGAGAAAAAAAAGGCATGCAGAGTTATGGCAAACAGAGAGAGAGGGAGAAGCGGACAGAGAAAGTGAGAGTGAAAGTTAGAGAGATCTCTCCGAGAGGAACATGCAGACAAATAACGATATTTAAAGAAAGACAGGCAATGACAGAGAGAGAGAGAAAATATATATAGATAGAGAGAGAGAGAGAGAGAGCGAGAGTGGTAATCAGAGCGGAAATTAGAGATATTAATACTAAACAGTGAATAGGCATACCAATACGCCTATCTACACCTAAGGTAGGGAGATCGAAGCAGAAAGGGAGAGAGAGAGTGGAAAAGAAATAGAGAGAGAAATAATGACACAAAGGCAGAGAGAAAATGGGAGATAAATATAGGAGGTAGTCTACAGTGGCAATATATATCTATATATATACCTATTCTGTACCTATACCTACACCAATACATATACCTATACCTATACCTATACCTATACCTATACCTATACCTATACCTATAACTATACCTATAACTATACTTATACCTATATTTATACCTATATATTATATGTACATATTCATATTATTTCCGCATTGTTATCTCAACTATTTCCTACTCAGTTACCAATTGCATTTCTGTCACTAATTTTCAAATCAGATTTCATCATTCACTGATAGAAATCTATTTTTTTTTCTTTATTTTTTTTGCAAACATTCTGAGCATTTAAAATTTACGTATTAATTATTTCGTAGTTATTTAACTTAAACATAAATCTCAGAAGTGTTTGGAGATTTATCAAAATCAATTGGCTGCAACAGACTGCGCGATAATTGCTAATGACCCCATAGCAGCTCCATTTATTACAAAATATGTAAATATATACGAAAAATAAATTAATTAATTAAGAGCGCATACAAATATTTTAATTTGTTCCGCATTAAGCCGCCGCTATTTGGCACTCTGTTAAGACTTCCATTTCTATCCCACTTTGATGCTCTGATTTTTTCATATTTGGTATATTTTCTACACACCTTTATCCTGCGTTTCGCCATCATAGTACTCGCCGTCATCGTCTTCCTCGTCCTCCTCCTCCTCGCCCTCCTCCACATCGTAGTCGAGCACCGCATGCACCTGCGTCCTAGAGCCCTGGCCAGCTTGAACGCGCGTGAAGCCCGGCGCACGCTCCGGATAGTTGTCAGGTGGAGGCGCTACGCCATATGTGGCCGCAGGTGTCTCCGCTTTGCCAGGCTGTCGGCCGCGCTGCGCTGGCTGAGGCGGCGCTTGCTGAGGATTAGAGCTTGGCTGCTGCTGGTGCTGAGACTGTTGGGGCTGTGCGTTCGGCTGCTGCCTGTTGCCGAAGCCCGTAATACTAAAGCTGCCGCTGTTCTTGCTGAAGGTGGCGCTGGCCCCGGCACTGCCATGCACGTTGAAGTACTGTTTCTGCTTGACAGCGGGCGCTTGGCCCGGATAACGCGTGTAGGAGCCCTCGGCTGGGCCACGGCCCGCAGACTGTGTCAGCTGGCTCTGGCTCTGGCTCTGGCTCTGGCTGTGGCTGCTCTGCCCTGCACTGCTGCTGCTCTGGAACGAGACGCTGTTATCATTGGCCTCCAGCTGTGCCTGTGACGACGACTGCGACGACGACTGCTGCTGCTGCTGCTGTTGTTGTATGTGATAGACGGAGTTGCGCGCGGCGCCAGTGGGTGGCAAGTAGGCGGTGCCCTGCTTGCGTCTGCTGCCATAGGCATAATTGGGATTCTCCTGCTGCTGCTGCTGCTGATGCAGCGCTGGCGGTCCGTATGGCTGATTTTTGTAATATTCCGGCTGTTGCTGGGGCGACTGATGTGGGTGCTGCTGCTGATGATGCTGCTGCTGGTGATCGGCCGGCGAGTAGAGCAAATTGTTTGTATTGCTTGCCAGCTGATGGATGGGATGTAGCGGAGCGAGCGTAACGCCCCAGGGCTGCGCAAGCCCACCGAAAGGCAGCGAGAAGTTGGCCAAAGACATTTCGCAGCAGCTGTCGGGTATGTCTAGCAAATCACGTTCCGTATTACGTAAATTGTATTGAACTTTTTGCGTCAGTGCATGTTATACGAAAGACTTAGGCAACGAACTTGCTGGCTAACCTACATATAACATAATCGAATCGATCAGCATCAGAGCCAGAACCAGAGCCAGAGCCACAGCTAGAGCCAGAACCAGAAGCGCACGCTTTCAGAATGATTTATGCAAAAAGTTAAATACAGTGGCACACACTCATACACACACGAGCATATATATTGTAGTAGTTGTTGTTGAGGTGTTGTGTTAATCTAAGTTGCGCGCGATCTGTTTGGGTTTTCGTTGAGCAGCCGCGACTCTTGTGCTAAAAAACCATTCACGACAAGCTGACAATCGAGACTGAGCCGTTCTCGGCGTGCGCCTTACAAAAAAAACCTTAATGGGAAAAATATATATTTCCAACCAGCCTCAACACTCAAAAAACAGAAACAGAAAAGCAGCAAGAAAAAAAAAAAAAAAAGCTAAATACCGACTTTTAAAAACAGTTGCTCAAAATATAAAGAGTGAGCGGCTAAAGCAGCGCCACTCCGCTCCACTCAGCCAGCGACAGCGACGTAAGTTTTTTTGAATGGCAAAACGAAAAATAAAACAAAACCGGACAAAATACGCGAATCGATCGAGGCGATCAACAAATGCTCTAACAAAAACCCAAAGTTATTTCAATTTTAAAAATTCATTTTCAAATTGAAATTATTTTAAAAATTTAGCAAATTATTTTTATAATTTATTTTGCGAAGATTCCAACAAAAAAAATATTTTTTTAAATAAATGAAAAAAATAAAATAAAATAGATAAAAAATATAAATTTGATATATAAAAAAATAATTCTTATTTTACTATTTATTTTATGTACTTCTACCAAAAACCCAAATTTTATTATTTAGTTTAGTTATTTAGTTCTAGCCGTACATCAAGACAGTTAGAATTTTCTTTTGGCTTTGCAATTGAGTTTTCTAAATAGTCTTCAATCTGCGCTAATGAGCCGGGGTCGACTCGATGTTGGAATATTGGTTTCGGTTCGATTTGGCGACTCGTTTGTTTCATTTTCGAAAAGCGCATATTAATCACCAAACAAAATCGTCGTTGTCGTCTTGAAGGCAATGAAAAGCAAAAGTATTTTTAAAGTGGGCTTTAAAAAAAAAAAAAACAGGTTGTGAAGAGCGATCAAAGAGTTACACTTGCCTAAGAGCGCAAACAGAGGCGCACTTCTCTCCCTCTATCTGTCTCTCGCTCTCTCTGTCTCTCTCTCTCTCTATTTTGAGCGCTCTCTGTGGACTCTCTTGAGATACTTTTTGCCTAGAACTAGGGTCTAGGCATTACAACAGAGTGGAGTGGATCTGTCAGGTATGTCGCTGTAATGTCGAGCGATGAGCTAAAGCTGCTGATGCTCATAGTGATCATGATGATGAGTGATGTGTGTATCTAAGTCAGCTGTACGAGGGCGTAGACATGTCTACGTCACAGTCAAGCAAAGACTTACGATTTGCATATTAACACCTATTAACTGGATCGGCCAGCTCTCGCTCTCCTCTCTCTCTCTCTCTCTATCTCTCTCGCTATCTCCTCTACTCAGTGGTTTGCGCTCGCTCTCTCACTCTCAGCATCGAGTCTAAAGTGGTTTCGGTTTACGGAAACGGATGCAACAGCTGACATGCCATATGATCTTATCGATCGCATGAATGTGTCAGGAAAACCCGCCCTAACGAGCGGCCCTCAGCTCCTGATCGATCGGCACGATTTCCGAAAAATGATTCATGCTAAAATTAATTCCACCTCGTAGAACCTATAAATAAGTCACTTGTACTTGACTCTGGAATGTTGGCGGCAATACCAACATGCATTTCTGTATTTATTTTCGTTTTAGAAAGGCTCATGACCATTCCATATCCTACCTCTGCACTTGTATGTAAATGAGCTTTACCTAAACTGTAGCACTACTGCTTGGGTTGGCCAGCTGCTCCAGTTGGCCGAGAGTGTTGACCACGCCATGGCCATGGCTAATAGCAGGCATATTGTTTCTATTTTTATTATTTCTTTTTTTTTTTATGACGGACAACGCTGACCAAGCCCAACAAATATCGCACATTCGCTGCGACCAGGGCTGGTTCGCCTCTTACGCTTATTGGCATAAACAATTGTAATTGGTGTAAAAGTTGTTAAGTGAGTCAACTTTTGTTGGAACATAAAATCATTCGCAGTTTTTTCTATGTATGTAGTTTTCATGGAACTTATCTTTTCTAGCAAACTTTTGCTTTGACCTTGCGCCAGGTCTTAAGGTCTGCGGCTTAAGTTCTGCTTGAACATTTTTTTGGCTTAGAATTTCCTGCCTGAGCAAAAGTTGTGTTTCCTTGGCTCGCATTTTTAACTGATGTAATATTGTCTTCAGTTTTAGCATTTGCCAATAATGCCTGAAGTTGTTATATTTCAGCTACAAGTTTTAGTTACTTGAAAGTTGAAATCTAATTTACAGCTTCTACAATTTTAAATTTTATTGGGTTTTACTTGAATTTATGGCATTAGTTAAGATGAGTCTAGAAATGGATGATGAGTCACTTTACATACTAGATTTATGTTTTGCTTCTTCTTTCTATGCCCTACGATTACTATACTAACTATACTATATACTACTATACTATATACTACTATACTATATACTACTATACTATATACTACTATACTATATACTACTATATTATATACTACTATACTACATACCATACCAAATACTACTATACTACACTACACCTTAGCATACATTAAAAGTAAAGGTTCCTTGATTAGGTGCTAAACCTAAAACTTTTTATAGTCTCAAATTGAGTCTTATTTAAGATCATGAGTTAGGTTTGTAAATTAGAATACAGAAATTCTTGAACTTCAAACTGTATAATATATTTGAAAATCTTTTAGACATATTTTAAATAACCTTCCATCAGATCGCTCGTGAGTGCACCTGGGATGTGCTCACTCGATTGTAATCGAGATGTTCGTCATTTGCCAGCCCTACGAATCGAGTGGCAATGCATGGAGATAATACTCTCTGTGTACACATATGCCCACATACGTATGCACTGCCAATTGTTTGCATAGAGTCAAAAGCTAGAACTAGTTTCCTATGAGTATCCGCGCATAGTTTACCCCAGCAACAACAATGAGTGACAAAAGCAAGCGCCAGTTTTAATATGCCTTGCCTTTCCCTTTTATATATATATATATACATATCTATATATATATATATATATATATATGTGTGAGGCAACACTTCTTGGTAATTGTCTGAACTTATCTAATCCACTCAAGAATCAAACGAAAAGATCTATAAAAGACATTCTGCCAAAAAGAAACTGTCAAAAGTCAATACAAAACACAACATAAGATCAAGTATATATATATATATGTATATATATATTTGTATATATATATATATGTTTATGGAGCTGCCTTATCGAAATGTGCTCTCGAGCTCTGGCCTTAACAAATTTTAACTGCCAATCTTTTGTGCAATCACAATAAAATGTATAAAACGCCAAACATCAAGTGTTTGTTGTTCGCATTTCAATTTCAATTTCAATTCCTAATACCAATTCCCGAGCTGCGAGACGAATGACACCAAAATATTTGAGACGTTTGCCGTTGGGCAAGGGAGGGCGGCAGGCGGCAGGCGGGAGGTGGCATAGCGTTCGTTCCAATGCTCTTAGATCGTTGATCGATTCGATCAGCATAAAACTGAAAGAATAAAAAAAAAAAATAAATAAAGAAAAAATCGCTTTAATTAGAACCAATTTAAAGCGTGGACCAATTTATCAGAAGCATTTTGAAAAGTAGTTGAAAACCAGTTGAGATCAACTTCAGCGCCATGTGCACACCTCTAGCTCCATGACTGACTGGGTGTTGAGGGTGGTGGCGAGGAGTGCGGAGTGCGGGGCGTGGCCGGTTGTTGTTTACTGTCTTGCTAGGCGGCAGTCCCCGGACCTCATAGATCGAACTATAACTCAAACATTTGCCATTAGAAGTGACTTATTATTCCAGCTAAACTGAATTGAAATTTACGCTTTTACGCATTCGTTTTCCTTTGTCAATTGTCTGCGCGCTGATATGGTTTATTGTCTGCGGCTAGGTGTGGACCGCAAACACCAGGTTCAAGTGCACACGCCACATTGTTTTCATTATACACATAAAAATATATATAAACTTGAGTTATTTGCAGTCGAGCTGCGAGCTGAGCCAGAGAAATAACTAGAAATGCAAAGTGCGCGGGGGGGAGCGCTTTAGGTCTTCGGGGCCATTTGTTTGGGGGAGTCGAGACTCGACGTGTATGCCCGCAGCTGTCCAAAAAGGAACCTCCAAGTGAACTTGAATACCAGCTAAACCAGAAGGTTTCCAAGCAAGGTTTTTTCTCTTTCGATTAGCACATTGGCAAGATGTTAAGTTTGTGCTCGAGCGAGCTGACACAAGTTTGTTATACATAAGGAAACAAGCGAGAGCTGCTGAGGTTAGCCTAGCACGTGTCGTACACAAATCGCTTAAATTGTGAAATATGTTTGAAAAAAGATTTCTATAAATTTCTATAGCTGCCCTCGACTGATCCATTAGCTAAGCAAATAAAAATATTTCACCCAGCTCATAGCATTATTATTATCTCCTAGCGTTTTCTCTTGCTGCCAACTAAAATGTTTAACAAATATTTTATAATTTGCCAAACTCCATTAGCTACCCTCGCACGCTTAGCCTTATACCTGGAAACAAGTTAATTATTTTGGTACTTGGTAACCCAGAAGTCCGTCAAAAATTTTCCAATCATTAATTATCATTCCATTTCTGGCTGACTTTTTGCTGTAGCCTTGTCATAAACGTCTGAGACGCTGAATGGGATTACAAACGGAATCAGAATCTTTATTGCCAGCTGCGACTGTTGCTCGCTGCGCTGGACAACGAACGAACGAACGACAAAACATATTTTGTGTCTAATTGCTTAAGTTAGTAGCGATCATATTTCGCTTTGCTGGGCACACCCGGCGCCTGGCCATTGCTCGCCATGCTTTGGCTTTGGCTTTGGCTCTGGCTCTGGCTCTGGCTCTGGCTCGGACTGTGACTCTGATTGTGGCCGTGGGTGGAGGCCAGCGTGTAGACCTCATAATCGCTGATCGAAAAGTTGTAGTCGCCAAAAAGTGTCACATGGGCGGCACTGGGTCCATCGTAGGAGTGCGGCAGATTGGAGTACGAGTCGGTGTTCACATTGCAGTTGCTCGATATCAGCAGATCGGCACCAGCGCCAAATGTGGGGCCGCAGCTGTATGGATTATTAGAGATTAATCTTTAAGTGCTGAGCGACTCTCTTAACTTACTCTGGATGATAGCAGATGGCGTATGGTTTTTTAACAATGTCGAATCGGACCGGCTGCTCACCGTTTGGCGGATTGAGCATAAACAGAAAAGCGCGCTCCGAATGCAAATAGCCGCCCTTGCGACTTGTCTTGGACCAGGCGACGTCCGTATAGCCGCCACTAATCTCGCCATGTGCGCCCAGTCCAATCACCATGCAGTTTGCAACGCCATCGCAATAGCGATGAAACGAGCTGGAGCCAAATCCATGTGTGGAGGCGCGAAACACCAAGCGCCAGCTTTGTTTTGGCACTCCAAACCAGGCATTGAGCACGGCCTGCAGTGGGAGCTTATCGTTGCGCAAGATTTGCGAGCCGGGAAACATATTTACGGCAAGTCGTGGCTGCAAACGTTTATCATTATCGATGCAGTGCATATTGGGATGCAGTGCGGCATAGCGATAACGTTCCAGGGAGAGCTGCATGGGCACCGCGCCTGTAGGCTCAACTTCCTCGGCAAACACCTGACTGTCGATGAGCAATAGACGCACATGACCCATGACGCCACTTAAGTGTTGACACACTCGAGCTCGCTCCTCCTCCGTCCAATGGGCTGTGGGTTGAGTGACGCCCGCCTGGTACTTGGCCCAGGCTAAAACACATCTCCACACTTCCGCCTCCTCCAAGCAGAACTGGAAGACAACAGACAATTTATACGCCATTGAATAATTGATCAGTAGCAGCACCTACATAGTCGGATGATATGATCTTGATGAGCGCCTCCTTGGTCAGCGTGAGAAACGAATTCGTTTTGACGCATTCGCCGGCATTTTCGCCTATGTAAATGATGCAGCGTTCCATAAATGAAGCCGCGCATTTGGCACCTGCAATTATATGTAGAAGATAATTATTACTTGCGCTTGTTAAGTACGAAATTCACCTGGTTTCCCATTCAAAAGTCGCACGTTTCATATAAAATTTCTTTTATTTTATTGTTGGTTAAGATTTCCATTTACAGTTAATTCACTTATTAAATATTTTCTTGAGAGAAATTAATTTAAGAATTTAAGCCTAATCCTTAGACGGGCTAACATTCTGTATAAGCGTTATATTGTCCCCCTTGAGCATGATGCGTCCAAGATTCTTGCGTTGGCGCGTTTTCACATAAACCTCCTCGGCATCGTCGAGCACCAGATTCATGTACTCGTCGAAGCCCACGATGTGGCCCTCGATGCGTAGCGAAATGTTCTCGTATAGCCACACTTGGACACGCGAACGGCTTTGCAGGTAACGAAAGATCAGGTTGATGGGCTGCACCATCACCTTTTGCACCTTGGGATTGCCTTTGAAGGACATTTTGGTGTTTTGTTATTTGATTTCGCTTTCGTTTTATAAAAGTTTTCACAGAAACGTTTGCGGTTTTTTCCTGCTTTTATTGCCGGCGTCTCTTTCGCTATAAACGATACTATCGATAGCACAAGCGTAATCAATGGAAAACACGATAACTTAGTAGCCGACCTATCGATAGTTTATTACAGACCGGTTGCGTCAGAAGTCCTCAGTTAGAGAAGTTTTTTGAAGTTGTACTCCGAAATAAACAGAATCATGTCTCACGCTACAGTTGATAAGGCTGAAATTATGGATCAGGTGAGGCAACAAATAGCCATTGCGAATGCGCAAGAGTTGCTAACACAGATGACCACAAAATGCTTTAAAAAGTGCGTGAAAATGCCTGGCACCTCGCTTAATGCATCGGAGCAGGTAAGTAAATTAGCCAATACAACAATACCATAACATAATCATTGTGTATTAAACAATATTAATTATTTACTAGAAATGCGTGTCGTTGTGTATGGACCGCTTCATGGACTCATGGAACCTAATCTCGCGAACCTACGGTAATAGGCTACGTGAGCAATCAAATATGTGAGGAGGATATGCTGTATATGGAACATACTTCTGCACTATTCTTTGTTAGTAGTTAGTCCAACTTAGTTCTACTCCTTGTATAAAAGAAAAACTAAACATAACTAAATATTTCATATATATTTTGTATTTTGCTGGGTAAATAAAACGTGCCACACGAATAATATCGAAAGCACAAAATTACGATGTACAGCAGTTCGGTATTTTATTTTACTCGATACCGATAGCTGAGCATCAGCTGTTTTTATCGAAACGTGCGCAGCTGAATGACAGAAATGCTTTGTTTTCTTATCGAATAAGCGCGGTAAACGAAACTCTCAAAGTCAAATAAAAAGTGACGCACCTGCTTTCTCGTGAATATCCATAACGGCGGTTAAAAAAGTGCATGCATTATCCACAGACAGTGTGGAAATAACGTGATCCTCGCAAGCAGCGCGTAATTCAAATACACCCATATCTTGTGCCAGTGTTAACATTTCAAAGACACGATAATCCTGCAGCATTAGCTGTTAGAAAAACAAAAAAAATAGAAAGTAAGCATTCTGTTGAGAAGTTTATTGAGGACATAGCCTACCTTTGCAGTGTAAACATACAATATGAACTGTCGAAACAATTCGGCATTAATATGCGGCAAACGTATTGCAGTCGGTGTCCCAGTGCCCGGTGCAGCAGGTGACACTGTGCAGCCTGGTATGGGAATGCGACAGACCTCGCCGCGCTTTGCGGTTTTAAAACTCTTGCAGCTAGCATGAAAAATAAAAATTATTTAATTAACTAATCACAACAATGAGTGACACGTGCGGTGGTCACAAAATACCAATACGCAGTGAAGTGTCTACCATAAAAGGACAATCAGACCAATTAGTCTGATAGTCTACAAATTAGAGATGAGCGCGTGACGTGATTTTAATTATGTGACTAAAATAATCAACTATATATGTATATAAATATATGTACAAACCGTGCCATGAGTATGCTTCTGTGTGCGTAAATCTTCTCATCATCTCGACCGCAAATGAAGACAACGTCTGCACTGTCCTGATCCTCGCTGAGGCGCTGCAAGTCCTCAATTAACTGCGGCAGTCCAGCCAAAGCTGGATCGTTGTGCGGCGAACGTGCGCTCATCTCTGGCAGTGATTCTCTTCTTTGCTGTAATTGGCTTACAGTTTTTGTGCTTTTGTTGTTGTTGTTGTTGTTGTTGTTTTTGCAGTGCAAATATTTTGCTCTGTTTTGTTTATGTTTTCACTTCCACGTTCCGCTTTGCCTGCGCGCCTGCCGTCAAAGAAGAGAGCGAAACCGGTTTCGCCTGAAAATGCTTAAAGACAAAACGAAACAGCAAAATAAAGTGAAATATCCGACGCCACGAACTAAAATTGAATTGAGAAAAACAATTAGATGTATATTTCAGACTGTTTTTGAACAGACTTTAACTGGACTGCAAACATTTAGTTTATATTTTTGATATTTAATTAACTGTTGTTTCATTTATATACTTTTCACTTCTTTGCAGGTAATAATAAAATTTTCATTCATGCGCACGCGCCGCGTTTCGTTTCGTTTCGTTAGTTCGTTCAGACTGAAGAAGAGGCCAGCCGAGACGCTCCGAGCATGGCACACCGTTAACTCAAGCCCTTAGCCCTATTCTTCTTAGCGGATTCTGGAGCGTGGCTCTGTTTCCTTTCTCTTTGATTACTCAAAGAGCGACAATGAGCGAGAGAGAGACAGAAGGAGAGAGAGAGAGAGGGAAACAGTTCACAGTCAGCGCAACAGGTAAGTGAATTTCAAGGGAAATTTAATAAGTGATAAGCAATTAATATTAATAAATATTAATCCTTGAAACTAAATATATCTATAAATAATAATTTTTAAAACTATGAATATTTTCATATTCCATGCACTAAATATTTATATATTTAATGACTTCTTTTGCAAATTCAGTTAGTTGAAGAACTTTTTAATTTTTTTTTTTAATTTTTGTAATGTTCGCTGCATATCCAAGTTTCTTAGCTAGAATGTAATAAGGAAATTCCCTGAGGTTTGTGTATAGAATAAGGCTTTTCGAAAAAGCCAGTAGGGCATTTGTGAAGGTATTTATCCAAGTCAGCACCCTATTTAATAAATAGTTTTATATTTCTGACGCCATCTGACGTTGGCTAGTGTAAGCACTTGCAATGCAATGTAGGTTTGTGCATATGCTATTATTACGTGCGGCCTAAAATTATGCTGCATTAAAATGACAACTCATTTAATGCAACTGCCTAAATGCTCGCAACACTTAATTATTTAAAAAATAAAATTTTCTTTAATTTTTTTATGTTTTTTCAAATATTTATTTATGCATAATATTTACCATTTGTTTGTTTGCTTTTGTTTTTATTTTGTGTTTCGTATTTGTCTTGACTTTACATATGTAATAAATTTTTGTGTTTTTTTTTTTTTACGTTTTTCATCTTATTTAGTTTATTGTTTTTTTGTTTTTTATATTTTTTTTATTTGTTGCTGCACTACTTAAATATGAAACGTTGAAGTCAAATTGTTGTTTTTTAACGGTTTAATTTGATTAAACTTTCATTTTATTTATATTTAAATCGCGTTGTGGCTGCTTTTCCTTTGCTTTGCTCCACAATTTGTACATTTTATTTGCATTCTGAATGTCACAATAAATATTTAAATAAATTATATTAAAATTAATAATAATAATATTATATATATATATATATATATATATATATATATATATATATATATATATATATATATATATATATATATATATATATATATATTGACAAGACGCGGATTTCTGTATATTTTGCGTATTTGTTGTTTATAACTAATGCCTTTAATTGTTGTTGTTTTTGTTGTCATATTTTACTTTTGCATATTAAACATTTTTTTTTTAACAATTACTCCAACTTTTTTCAAGCGGCTCTTTTTATTTTTATGTTTGTTGTAAAAATTTGTTTTTAATAAAATGATTGTTTTTTAAGTTTTCATGTGTTGTTTTCTTGTTATTTTTATAAAAAAAAGACTTCTTTGGATTATTAGCAAAATACAAATTATACAAAAAAATGTGTTTATTTTTTTTTTAAATTTTGTTAATTTGTAAAATTTGGCCTTTATATGTAAAAAATCTGCTGAAAACCGTCATTGATTAACCTTTATTTTTGTTCACTTCAATTTTATTTTATTTTTTTGTATTTTTTACACAGACCAACATGATTTGTTGAGAAGTAAAATAAAATTGTTTAATAGATTTTTTAATGAGCTAAAAAAACTCTTAAATAGCTTCTTTTTTTTTAAAGAAAATTTTAAAATAAAATTCCTTTTCAACTTGCAGAAATTTAAGTAAACAAAAAAAAAAAAAAAAAAATTTTAAATATTAGTTAAAAAAAATCCTGTTAAAAAAATACTTAAAACTTTTATCCAATTTAAATGCAGCATTTTAAGTTTATTTTTAAAATAATTTAATATTTATTTCTAATATTTTTTTTACTAAATTTCCATAAATTGTTGTTGGTCTGGGTAAATTTGTTGTTGGTTCTGTGGGAAGTTTTTTGCCTTTTGTTTTCCTTTTTTCTAAATGAAAATAAAAAATAATTAATGTACAATAATTTGATCTTTTTGTTTTGTTTTTTATTTACCTTTGCATAGCAATTTGTAATTCTTTTTTCTTTTCTTTTTTTTGCGTATAATTTAAATAACTTTTAAATTTCCATAACAATTTTTTTTTTGTTTAATTTTGTTTAAGTTATTAAACTTTAAATGTATATATATATTTTTAATTTTAAATTTTAATATTAATTTTAATTGTAATGTTTTTGTTTCATGATTTTTGTTTTGTATATTAAATTTACAATTTTACACAATTTTAGAAATTTTGGTTTAAAGTTTTAAATTTATTTTATTTTAATTTTTTTTTTTCGAAATTCTGTTAAAAACACAAACTCAGGGCGTTCATTTTTGTCAGTGTTCTTTTAGAAAGTACAAAACACATAGGCATAATTAAAATTTAAGAAATATATATATATATATATACGTATATATATATATATATATATATATACGTATATATATATATATATATATATATATATATATATATATATATATATATATGTTTAACAAAAGTTTATAGATTTTTGAAATCTTGGCTCTTGGCTTGGCTACGTTTTTTGTTCTTTTTCAACTGCTTCTTCTTCTCCAAACAGTGTTGGCAACGAAATAAAGAGAATGGTGCTTCACATGCCGATAGATTGTTAGTTAACGATAACTATCGTTAGAAATGATATTTACAATAACAATTACGAGTATTTGCCATTCACAATAGAAATTGCTTAAGAACTAGTTTTTTTTTTTAGCATTTCTTTTCAGTTTGTTAAATATTTAATTCTTGATTTTGATATTTTTATAAACTAATTAACTAAATGCCTACAAAGCGCTGCTTACAAAGTGAAACAGAAAAGTTTTACAATTAATTTAATTTTGTATAATAAATATTTACGTTTGTTATATATATATATATAATATATATATATATATTATATTCATGTATAGCATAGATTATGTATTTGTTTTCAATTAAACGCGCAAACTTGTTCAGTTTTGTAAAATACGTTAAATATTACGTTGCGTTAGAATACGTTACGTTAAGATTGGTTTAGCAATTCGTTTATCTTAACTTTGTACGTTACATTATTTGACGTTGCATTATGTGACATTACGTAACGTAACGTTACGTTACTTTACGTTACATTGCATAGCATTATGCTGTGTTACGTTAAGTTGCATTGAGCTTCATTACGTAATGCTATATTACAGGGTATTACGTAACGTCACGTTTTACTATATTACGTGACGTGAAGCAACATAGCGTTAGGGCATACAATATTGAGCTGCATTACGCTGCATGCCGTTACGTAACAATTATTGCATTGCGTAACGTGACGTTACATTGTATTGCATTACGTAACATTGAGTTGCATTACAGTACACAACGTTACGTCACTTTCTGTACGCAACGTTACGTCACATTACGTAACGCTTCAGTTAAGATTGGTTTAGCAATTCGTTTTTGTTTCTTTACTTTTGTTAATTTGTTTTCTATTTTGTATCCTTTTTTTTTTTTTTTTGTTTTTGTATTTTTATATTTAATAAATTTTCTTTTATTTTTTACTCAGTGGTGGGTTCATTTTGTGTGTGTATTTTTTGTCTCGCTCTCGCAACGCGCGCGCTCTCTGCTCTTACGTTGTCTCTTATTCCTTCTAAAGGTTTTAACTTAAAATTAATTAATTAAACTAAACTACAGTAAAAAATTATACAAAAAAGCTGAAACTTAGAAATTTAAATAAAAAATAAAATTATTTCTCTTTATAGGGGTGGCCTGTAGTTAAGTAAAAATAATAATCAGTGTTGAATAATTTGCTAAAAAACTGTTTTGCAAGCCTCGCTTTGAGTTAATCTTATTTTTTCTTCATTCATTTTTTAATGTCTTCGAAGTTTTTTTTTAAGAACTAATTGTAAAATTAAAAATTACAAATAATAATAAGAAACACACGACGCGTAAATTAATTAAATTTTTTGTTTCCTCTTTTTTTTCTTCTTTTTTTTTTTTGTTTGTTTATTTATTCATTTAAAGCTTTGGTTTCAATGTTCATAATTTCTGCAGCAGAGTTGAAGAAATTGTTTGTTTTTTGTTTAAAAAAAAAAATAATAGAATTAGTTTTTTAATATTTTATTTTTGTTAATTCTTTGTTTTTATGTTTAAGAACAGCAAAATTTTTATTTTTGGAAGCCTAACAAATTTTTTTGTTGTGTTTTACGTGAGATCAAAACAAGCTACAAATAAAAAAGGGTTTTAGAGAAAGTGTTGAAAAACGTTGCAATTCTTTGTTATTATTATTATTATTATTTTTTTTTAATAGCAATTTTTCATGTGCGTTAAGCAGCGTTGAGCATATTTTTTTTTTCGTTTTCTTCTTTTTCTTTGTGTTCTCCTTTTGTAGAGCCTTAAACTAAGCTAAGTGTGTGTGTGTGTGTGTGAAAGAGACGACTATATGAGCTAAGTTTTAAGTGTTAATTGCAATGTGTTTGCGGCTGTTGGCGGGGGGGCGGGGCTCGTGGGCTGAGGTTGTGCGGCTTAGACAATTTCCTTTTTGATTTGTAATTCGCAGTTCGTTGCTGTTGCGGTTGCTGCTGTTGTTGTTGTTGTTGTTGTAATTGGCGGCGTTTGCTTTTTGCTTGCTTTGGTGGCCATTAAAATGGGCCGCGCTGCCGTCACCGGCGTCGCCTCTGCTGCCGCTGGCAGTGCAGCGGCGTCGCGACGCTGACGTCGCTGCTGCAAATGCGGCTGCTGCGTCTGCAGTTGCTGTCGCTGCTGCAGCGGCATCTCATCGTCATCTGAATCCTCTGGCTGCTTCTGCTGCTGTCGCTCTCGCTGTCGCTGTCGCTCTCGCTCCTCATCCTCGCTGCACAATTGCGCCTTCTCCTCGCTGCTGTTGCTGCCGTCGAACAGCTGGCCAGCTGTGGCGGCCGAGTCTGGCGATTGAGGCGTGGTCGCTGTGGGCGGCGTGGCCAGGGCGCTGCTGTGCGGCGCCTGTGCCGTGCGCTCGATCCGCTCAGACAGCGCCAGTTCATGATCATGCTCCTCCTCCAGCTCCAGCTCCTCCTCCTCTTCCTCCTCCTCCTCCTCCTCCTCCTCATTGTCCTCTTCGGCGCTGCTGCGACTTACGCTTGGACTCTGGGCATGTCCATTCGCCTGCAGCTTGAGCCGCTTGCTCGCTGGCGCCTCCGCCGCCTCCTCCTCCGGCTCCTCCGCCGTCTCCTGCTGCTGCTGCGGCGTCTCTTTCTGCTGCGCAACGGTGGCGCAACAGTTGAGCGCCCTATTTACTTTGCTGCTGTTGTTGTTGGCCTGATCCTGAGTGAGCGTCTCATTGCTGTTCGCTTCATCGGAGTGCATCAGCAGCTCCTCCTCCTCCTCCTCATCAGCATCTTCGTCGAGCTCCTCCAACTCCTCGTCATCCTCCTCCGCTGCCGCCGCCGCCTCCGCCTCCTCCTCCTCCTCGAGCAGCGTTGTTTGCTGCTTCAATGGCACCACACGCAGCTTGTCCAGCGTCTCCAATTGGCGCCGGTAACGCTGCAGCTGCTCCCGCAGCTCCCCGATCTCCTCCTCCCGCTTGTGCAGCAGCTCGCTCAGCTGCCCGTTCGACTCGCGATACTTTTGATTCTCGTGCAGCAGCCGCTGCAGCAGATGCAGCACGCGCTCCCGATCCTTGGACCTCGTGTCCCGCAGGGCGTCCACGGCCAGCTCCCAGGGTGGCAGGTGCATCGCGCTGCTGTCCGGCTCCCCGTGCAGGCTGTCATCGTCCGTGTCCGTGGACAACTCAAACTCGCTGCCCAAATGCGATTTGCCGTTCAGCTGCAACTGTTGCTGCTGCTGCTGCAGTTGTTGCTGTTGTTGTTGCAGCTGCAACAGTTGCTGCTGCTGCTGCTGGTGCTTGGCCTGTGGCGAGCTGACCACATTGGAGGAGTGCGTGCTGAGATTGAGGCCTGCGCTGGAAGACTGCGTGGGCGAATAGCCGGCCTTGTAGCAGATGGGCTGCACGGCAGCAACTGTTGCTGCCGCCGCTGGTGTGGGGGGCGCTGCTGCTGGCGCTGCTACTACTGCTGCTGCTGCTGCTGCTGTTGGCGGCAGCGGCGGCGGCGGCGGTTGGCTCATCAGATTCTTGTTGATCCGGATGCGACTTGGCTCACTGTGATTGCTGCTGCTGGGCAGCAGCTTGGCATGCTGATTGACGGTGGCTATGATGTGGTGGTTGCTCAGCGGTGCGGCGACAGCGGCGACTGTTGCTGCCGGGCTTGCAGCAACTAGCGCTGCTGCGACGGCCGGCACCGGCGACGTGGAGGAGCTAATCTCATTGCTGCCCGCCGAAAACTCCTCGGCCGGCAATTGGCGCGCGACAAGCACAGCTGGCGCCGCCTTGGCCATGGGCATGGGCGAGCTGCTGTTGCTGCTGTGGTTGCTATGGTTGCTGTGCTGGCTGTGATTGCTGTTGCTGCTGCTGTTGCTGTGATTGCTGTGACTGCTCTGGCTGCCATGGGGCGGCTCGACGCCACCAGCCGGCGGCGTGGCGGCGCGCTCCTGCTTGATGTGCAGCTGGAGCTCGCGCTGCTCCAGCTCGCGCTGCCGCTCGCGCTCCTTGTTGAGGATGCTCTTGCGCGGCGCAAGCGCCACGTTCGGCTGATAGGTGCGCTCGAAGCGCTCCCGATCCGTGCTCCGCACCACACGCTCCGGATTCTGCAGCTCCGGCGGCTCCTGGCAGGCGTACGGCAGCGCCGACAGCGCATTGTACGCATGCAGATAGGCGCTGGGCGTCGGCTTTACGGCGCGCCACGGCTGAAAGGCGCTGCTCGGCAGCGGATGCTGCGACACCACCACCCGTTCGCGCTCTCTCTCGCGCTCCCGCTCCCTCTCGCGCTCCCGCTCCCGCTCCCGCTCGCGCTCGCGCTCTCTTTGAATGCAATGGGCATACATCATCTGATAGTGCTGTATGTCCATCGGATAGAAGTTGTCCAAGGCGTTGGCCTTTAGCTTCTTGCTCGGAATGTCCAACAGCTCGACGCGCGCTCCATGATGCGCATGGGTGTGCGCATGATGCTTCAAGCTGGCGGCTGGCTGCGACGGCGGCAGCGGCGGCGCTGGCGCCACCAAGCCCAGCGGCAACAGCCCTGAGTCCTCCATCAGCATTTCCACCTGCAGACAGAGAAGGAGAGAGGATGCGTGAGTGAGACAGACTGAAGCTGAATGTTATTACAAAATTGATCGGCCATAAAAATAGATGCGAGCGAAACCAGTAGCCGCCGGCCATTAATTTGAATTGCCAGCGCGCCCGGGCCGTCGCCAGCATCGTTTTCGAGCCGGCTAATTATAAACAAACAAGTGGCCCAGACAGGATCAGCGGCAGCGACGATCTGCGAGCAGCCCCAACTGCCAAACGCCCCGCGGCTATGGCGCCAATTGTCATTGAGACAGGCCTAACCACATACACTGCGCAAAATTTGCGCGACAATTGTGAATTGTCGAGTTGCGCTTGAGTTTCTGCAAGTTCTTTGTGTGACCCAAAATCATTTGCATGATCAGCAAACGGAGCTGCGTTAAGCTGGCCATGTCTGTGGGTCTGTCGACTCTTCTGTCTCTCAAATCTTTTTTTAATCCTTCAAACTGTCCTTCCTGCTACTGCTGTCCATCCGTCTGTATTTTCGTTCAATTATTCTTTAATCCTTCAAACTGTCCTTCCAGCTACTGCTGTCCATCCTTCTTTCTTTTCGTTCAGTTATTCTTTAATCTTTCAAACTGTCCTTCCTGCTACTGCTGTCAATCCTTCTGTCTTTTCGTTCAGTTATTCTTTAATCTTTCAAACTGTCCTTCCAGCTACTGCTGTCCATCCTTCTGTCTTTTCGTTCAGTTATTCTTTAATCCTTCAAACTGTCCTTCCTGCTACTGCTGTCCATCCTTCTTTCTTTTCGTTCAGTTATTCTTTAATCCTTCAAACTGTCCTTCCTGCTACTGCTGTCCATCCTTCTTTCTTTTCGTTCAGTTATTCTTTAATCCTTCAAACTGTCCTTCCTGCTACTGCTGTCCATCCTTCTTTCTTTTCGTTCAGTTATTCTTTAATCTTTCAAACTGTCCTTCCTGCTACTGCTGTCAATCCTTCTGTCTTTTCGTTCAGTTATTCTTTAATCTTTCAAACTGTCCTTCCAGCTACTGCTGTCCATCCTTCTGTCTTTTCGTTCAGTTATTCTTTAATCCTTCAAACTGTCCTTCCTGCTACTGCTGTCCATCCGTCTGTCTGTCTTTTCGTTAAGTTATTCTTTAATCTTTCAAACTGTCCTTCCTCCGCTCTATGCTTTCCTGCTACCGTTTTTCAAACTGTCCGTCTGTCTGTCTGTCTGTCTTTTCGTTCAATTATGCTTCCTTCTTTCCGTCCTTAAAACTGAACATTATTTTTTTTTGTCTGTCCTTTCCTCCTCTTTCTTTCCGTTCTCTTCCATCTTTAATACTGTCCATTAGTGTCTCAGTCTGTCCCACTTTCCCTCCGTTCTTCTTCCTTTCTTTCGTCCTGAAAACACTCCACTAGTCTCTCTGTGTGCCTTTCCCTTCATCTTTCAAGCAGTCCCACTGCCTGCCTGTCCGTCCATCCGTCGATACGATTTTCTCCAAGGCAGAGATCATTTGATTATTTCTGATTCTTCACATCCCGCAGAAGATTACAATAGCTCACAGAAGGAGTCTGTGCAGGGTATCTGCTAGTCGAGCACCTGCAACCTTGCATATTATGCAATTTATTCCCCGTCCACATCAGATGTCAACAATAGGAGTCAGCATTGGCCTGTGTCGCACTCGCTTTTCGCTCAGTGTACAAGTGTCAAAAGGAGTTGTTTGGCTTCTTTGACTGGCATATTTTGCATTATCATTCAGCGACATTCCCGCAGACATGAAGCACATGGAGTGGAGCACATGGAGGATGGCTCGGTGGCTGGCTAGCTGGACGGTTGACTGGTTCTCGATTGGGGTTCTGGGCACTTCTATCTTTCGATTTGCTTTGGGCTCGCGTGTTTGCCTAGCTGTTAAAATGATTGGCACCGCGGCCAATTATGGCCCCGTCGACTGAGCCATAAAGTGATTTTGAATGGAGGCGGCGCCAGTTGCCAGTTGCCAGTGGCCAGTGGCGGAGTCTTCAGCTTCGGCTTCGGCTTCTCTCTTATTTTTTTTTTTTTTTGCTGAAGGTGTCACTGCGGCAGTTGCGCAAATGGACAGCTAAAAAGATGGCCAAGCAGTTGGCCATTCGGCTGTTGGCTAACCAAGCACTTGGCCATTAGAAGTTTACAAGCCAACTAATCGCTGGCTTAGCCGATAATGATGAGCTGTCATTAGCCTTGGAGTCATTAGCGGAGCTATTGACAATGCCGCAACGTGAAAACGATTACGATTACGATTACGATTAAACCTACTCGATAGCTAAGCAAATGCCAGCATCAGTCAGATGTGGCCATGAATGCGTGGAAAGTTGAAGGTGGCGAGACAATTACAGAAGATCAAGCTTCGATAATTGTCTATCGATTATGTAATTTCGTATCAACAAATTGAGGTTTGATAGTCAATTTTAATAGCTATATTAGCTTTACATAAATTTTGCATAGATACTGAAAAAAGTAAATCAATACAGCAATAATCGATAAATGTCCATAAAGGAGTTGATATATAAAAGAGTTATTATCGATTTAAAAATAATTATCGATGGTTTAAGTATTTTTGGCCCAAAAGAATATCTGGTCAAAAAAAGCTACAAAACTCGAGTGATCGATTTAAAGTAATCGATTAGTACACACAATTTTACACTTACGAAGCACATTGTTTATTAGTATATAAACATTTAAATAATCGATTTAGTTAATTCGATAACATCAGCAATACAAATTAACAATTGATAAATATTTTAAAATTTTTTTATTAGCTCAATATATTTGAGTGGAAAAACTGTTATATATTTAACAAAGCAGCAGCAGCTCTAGAAAGTAGATCGATAATCAATGTACCGATAATTTATCATTGATTATAGATTTCTTATTAATATGTTATAAGAGATCTATAATCAATGAAACAATAATATATCTAATAACATAAATAATAGATCCATAAACAATGAACCGATAATTTATCGAATAACATATAAAGGCTTTCTATATTAATTTGAGAAAGGATTAAAATCAATCATTATAAACTTTGAGTTGATGAAGCAAATAAATAGCAAAAACCTAGGTATATTTTTTATTTATATTTTTTCTCATCTCACTCATTGGTTACATATAGATTTAGGATTTCTCTATAAAAATAAGATCATATACTCAACCCGAAGGTTTACAAAGTATGCAACATAAATTGCTGGGGAGCTGAGCAACCCAACAACGCAAAAAAACTGAAATGACAAAAAAGCAGAAGAAGAGGAGTCGAGTGGGGAGTGGGGGGTGTGGCAGGAGGTGCAGGAAGTAGGTGGAGAGGAGTGTAAGCGCCGCACTAACTATGCAAACAACAAGCAAACAAACAACGCAGTTAACTGAATCGTTGCGGCCGTAACTTGGCCAAAATGATGGCTAAACACAAGTTGGCCAAAAAGTGGCGACGCGACGGCGACTGTGTTCTGCTCAAAAATGTTAAACAGAGATTAAGCCAGGAGCAAAGGCAACTGGAAGACAGAGTCAGAGAGCGAGCGAGATAGCAAGAGGAGAGGTTACAGATGTAGAAGCGGCGATAACAAAACTGGAAGCGAGCCACAAACAACAGGAGAGAAAGAGTGAGAAATAGAGTTCGGAAGACAAGGCGAGACCAAGCCATGTAAGCAGCGGACGAGTGGGGTTGGGGGAGGCTGGCAAAAACTAAAGAAAGATATAGACGCAGCGATAAGCAAACTGAAAGCCAGAACACAAAACAAGCCAGTGAGAGAGAGAGAGCAAGAGAGATAGCGAGGGGCGCTGCAGCACACAAATGAACCATTAAACAGCAAAATCATAAAAATCAAGAGCCATAAAGTAGTCGTCGAAGGAGCGCCAGTAACAAACGCAGTACAGCATGCAGCAGTTCACGAATGCACATACTCACACACACACACACACACACATACGACAAGCACTCACTCAGCACAGTGCGAGTGAGAGCAGGAGAGCGGCAGAGGCAAAGCCGGCTGTCGCCTTTTTTAACTGTACGCAGATGGCAGTCGCCGATAGATGAAGAGGACAGTAGCAGAGCTAGAAGCAAAGTGAAGAGAGCAGAGCGTAGGAAATGTAGCGGGTGCTACTGGTTGGTTAGCTGGTCACAGTTAGCTTTTGGCGCACGCTGCTCGTCGTCTCGCTGACGTCTCGCAATGACAAATTGCACCAAGAGACAGACAAAGTTTAACGAAGAGAACGAGAGGAAGAAAAAGTAGGTATCAGAGGCTTGAGTGCAGTGTTGGGTGCGGGTGCAGATCGGTACAGTCAGTATAATGCAGCAGCTGCTGTTGATGCTGCTTAAGTCCAAGGTCTTTTGCCATAACTCAACACTCAAACAAGAAATTAAAATACAAGTCAAACCGAGATTTTTAATACACTGCAAAAAATATTTTTAAGTTGACTACAATGCTCTTTCTCTATCAATCTATCATTTTTAAGTCTATTTAGCAACTTATTTATATTGTAAAAACTGAACCCATTCACACACCCAAATGCAGTTAGCATAAGATTTAACTAACTAGAGAGCTAAACTAAGCTACTCTCTGCTCGCCTCTTTCGATAGAGTAAAAGACACACCTTAGCGAAGTTTATGAGCAAAGTTATGTTGTCCCCAATTGCAAGTGTAAAATAAAATAATTGCGCCCAAGTGGCGGCAGTCGAAGAGTCACCAAAAAAAAAAAAAATAAGAAGACGAAGATGAAGATGAAGAAGACACGAGCAGCGGTGAGCGGAGTAGACACGACAAGGAGAGTCTTGGCAGGCGACATGACTTTGCTTGACGATAAGATCATGATGAAGAGAGCAAAGAAGCATGCACATGTTTGCGTGTGTGTGTGTGTCAAAGAGAGCTTGTTTGTGTGTAAGCCATCGATTTAATTTTACATAGCGGACTTCGACTAGTTTTTGTGGGTTGCTCTGCATGGCAGTTAAAGAAGATCATTGAAAATGGAATAGCAACGGGCAAACGCGAGACACGAGTTTAGTGAAATTAATATTCATATTGATTGAAATTTGAAATGAGTTACTTAAATCAATGTGCAATCGAATAGAAAATTTAAAAATTGACGGAATATCAATAGAAAATCAAATTTTTCATAGCGCGCAGTTCAAAGTTAGCGAAAGATTCAGCGCAGTTGGCACCGCCGTCGGCGTCGGAGTTGTGTCAGCTACATCTGCATTTCTTAGCGTCCGTTGTGCCAGCTCCCTTCCTCTAGCATTGTCAGCGCACTTCCTCTCCCACTCGCTCCCTTTCCGCTATGTTGCTGTCTGCGTCTGGCGCGGGCTTTAAACTTGTTTCCCAAGCGCGATTCGCATCGAATCGGATCGAATCGAATCGAATCGACGTCGAGAGTCGCGAGTCGACATTGCCATCCCCCAAAGTCGCGACATTTACAATTTTAATTCTTGTTTTTGTTGTTGTTGCTGATCTTGTCAGTGCAGTCAGCGTGTGTAAAGTGAGTAAAGGTGCGGGAGAGCAAGGAAGAGAGAGCAAGAGAGAGGCGCGGCTCAACTTAAAGCAAATCTGACGCAAAAGAAAAAAGCGCAACAACAATAAATTGCGCATGCAAAACAATTTAAAGGCGTGACTATTCTAATACCCTAGATAACTATTGTAAGTATTTGAGAAATTATAAACAATAAGTATAATAGATGTACGTATGTAGAGCTTATATTAGAGATTATTATAATATATTTTAAGATAGTATTTAACAGAGGGAAAGAAAAAATAAATTTTTCTCTAAGAATACTTATATCCTACCAAAATAGCCGATGAGCATTAATTCTTGACTAGCTCAGAATATTAAAGAATAGAAATGTTCTCAGCTCTGTGCTTGAAATTTTGATTAGCTCTCAACTGTTATCTATATCTCTCTCGCATCTTCCTTATATGACTCATTTTTTTTTCTAACTAGCTAATTAGAGCAGGCTTTATAGCACCTGAATTTCAGTTGATGATGTCTGCGCTGCTCATAGCTCTAATCATTCCTAAGATCATAATGATATACATATGTATATGTATGTATGTATATAAATAGCACATATGTATCTAAATTAGCGGCTGATTTAATTACGGACTTAGGTGAAATGGAAGCATAATAAAATGTAAAAAAAAACTCAAAGCACAATTAAACTAAAACTGTAAATACTGGGCGAGAAGACGACGAGGAAATGAAGAGGAGACTGTGATCGAGAATGAGTGGAGGGAAGCGGAATAGGAATAAAAATATATACATATAAAAAAGAAGAACATATTTAAATCAACTTTAATGAAGTCGAAAACAAATTCCATTGCACTAGTTGCTCTGCCTCGCTGGCTGCATATTTCTTCCGATTTAATGAGTGAGCGAGCGAGAGGGAGAGAGAGATAGGTGAGGAATCTTAGTAGCTGTAGCGACTAAATGAAACTGAAACCGCGCGTAAAACAAATAAAAGGCTAATGCATTGTACACTAAATCATTGGAAGTAGGCTCGCAAGCTTATGTGCACTGAGCGAAAAAAGGAGGTGTTTGAAATGTTATAATTACATACATATATATACATATGAATAAAAATAAATGTATTTATATTTATATTTGTATATATGTACTTATTAATAAAGTTATCACAGCTTATTTTTCATTTTTTCGAAAATACGTTTTCGATAACTCAAGACAAAATTTGAGTTTGTCTACTAAACCTAAATAAATACTAAGGTTAAATAAATACTGACTTTAAGCATGTATTTAGATAAATACAATGTACATACATTTTTATATAATAAACATTGTATAATATATTCTCAATCAAAGCTCGTTCTGTAAATCTTCTTCAAGCTCTCACTATGGTAAAAAGCTCACGAATTTTAGATTTATTATTTAAACAACTAACTCCAGCTCATTTTCTCTCAGTGCACACACACTCATGCTGTCTGCCGCTTGCACTGCGCAGCTCTGCCGCTGCTCGCCGTCTACAATTTCACTGTCCAATTAGCGTGCGACGTTTTGAATGATGACCGTCAGTCAGACAATGCGCAGTCGCAGTCGCAGTCGCTGCTTTGAGCAAGGGCTACCCTACCGCATAATCCCAGTCTCTGCTCTCTCCTTCTCGCGCGCGCTGTGCTATGTTAATCTGTTGCTGAGCGTATAACAAAAAGCAGCAACAAATTGCATTGGGCGCATTGCATTTTTATGACAGCTGCCGCGCAATATATTTCAAATTTACGACTATTCGCATTTAACTGCAGCTACTGTAGAGTTATAGCCCCTGCCCCTGCCCCTGCCCCTCCCGCTCCCACTTGCCCCTCTTTTGTTGCTCTAATCAAGCAACTGCAATTTCTCTCTCTCGATCTCTCTCTCTCTCTCTCTCTCTCTGTCTCGAATTTATTGTCATTAATCATGGATGGCTGAGCTGAGTCGCAATTGCAACTGCAACTGCAACTGCATTGTCATTATCATTGGCCATGGCTTTGATGTTGCTGCTTCGATTGTTGCTGCTTTTATTGATCGGCAACATGTTGCCGCAACATGGCAATTAAGGCTGGCCACATTTGTTTCCCCCAACCGCCACTTCAATCCTGCTTTATTCCTTCTAGCTAAGTTAAATTTATTTGTTGCAGCTACATCCAGCTACATTGTACTTAGTATACCCTAACATTAAGGCGCTGCTACAGTCTGTCATTCAATTTGTTTGGCCTAATGGCATCAAAGTGTGCCGCTGCCATGAATTGCATTCGCGGAATTCTATAAAAAATTAGCACTTATTCTTATAAACAGACACTGATTGCATTTCATTGTTGAGCTAACTAGAATAACTATATCAAAGCATATATATATATCTACTATATCTAGTTATTGCTGCTAATTGACTCACTAAAGACTCGAGCTGCAGTTCCCATCTAAATTCTATTTCTTTAGATAAGTGGAAAATGGGTGAAAATACTTCTTAATAAATAGATCGGCTGTTAGGCTCAGATCTTAAGTATTTATAAAAAATTTTGGCCTCACTAAATAATTTTTTTTTTTTTTTGGAAATTTTACTTATTTTCGGTGAAGCTGAGACTCACACAACTTTATTATTAGTGTACTTGGTTTTTTTTTTTTTCAACTCTTTAGCAACATATGAAAAATATCTTTAACAGTTGTACGTAAAAATTCATGTAGGTTTATGTAAAACTTATTTATTGTTATGTAAATATAGAACTGCTTCTAAGTGCGGCTTTGCAAGACCTGAAGATATGAATAATATTTTTTTCCGTATTCATAGAAAAATAAAAAATTTCTAGACATAAACAATTTTGTCCAATTAAAAATATATAAGTTTTAAAAAATTAGCAAGAAAAACCAGCAAAAATAAAAATAATATAAAATATATTTTTTCCAAGACACATTTAATATTATTAAAAAAATACATAAAATTTACTTTAAGTTAAAACTAATAATCTTAAAGTTTATTTAACTTTATATTAAAAAGCGGAAATTTATTTCAGTTCATCCACAAATTTGCATCGCGCTCCTAGTGTACTCTGATTTTTTATAGAGGACAGGCTGAATGCTCTGCATTTTTCATGTCATTTATAGTCTCTCTGCATCTTCTTCTTTTACCCCATTTTTTTTTCGTGCTGCTGCTGTTGTTGTTGTAGCTGTCGCTGTCCCGTTCGTATATGGGCAAGATAAATGTTGACTTTGTCAGTTGGCCAGCTTGGGCTGCCTTCATTATGGGCCATTTGTTTGCTGCATAATTGGCCCAGGCAATTGGGCCAGCAAAATTTATGATTTGTGCAACAGTGATAGAGACAGAGACAGATTGAAAGAGAGACAGAGAGGGAGAGCGGGAGACACCGAGAATTGAACGGTAAATTGCTTCTCGGCCAGACATTTGATAGCTTCGATATAGTTGTTTTGCTTCGAAAAGAAAAAAAAAAAAACAAGAGATTTCCTGCGCTCTGCCGGGGCCATAGAGATCAAGCAGGCAGGCAGGCAGGCTAGTTGGCTGGCTGGCAGCAGCTAAATTCCACGCCCACTGCCCATCAACTGTGGCTTGGGCGTTGACCAATGCTGCGGCCAAGCTCATGTCATTTAAATTAAAAAGTTGAAATACAGCAAAAGCAAAAAGAAGCAGAAGAAGCTGAAGAACTAAGCAGGAAAACAGTTTCAGCATGCCACGCCTACAGCCTCCGGCAGCAAAAACGAAGCCAAAAATGTTAGAGAGGTCGAAACGTCAGTTAAGCCACAGTCCATATGCATATATATGCATATATGCTTTAGATTCTTGACTTTCGACTAAGTCAAAGATGTCAGAATATGTGAGAAACACTTGACTGACAGGCAGCAGCAGCAGCAGCAGCAGCAGCCAAGAGAGAGAGAGAGAGGGACAGCTAGTGACTGAGTGAGAGAACTGCAGCTCACGTTTTCTGGCAATGTTTATCAAACTGTCAGTTTGACACGCACTGAAGCCCAAAAAGTCGGCAAAGCTGCTCTTGAAGTTACCTCTAATGTCAAATGCCCTGTGAAACACATTTAACAAGGGGTATATTGGGTTTGAATAAGTTTATGTGGAACTAGAAACAAAGAGAGAGAGAGAGAGAGAGAGAGAGCGCGAGGAACAGAGCGACAGCTACTTGCTTTACATTTTAGATATTCCATAAATAACAAGACATATATAAAATATATACAGGGTATATAAATTATTATGTACATCTGAGTATATGTTGTAATTTTAATATATTTTATATATATTTTATTTAGGCCGTCTTGGAAAGTAGATTACTCTCAAATATCACGCATGTGGGTCTTACTGAGAGATATATAAAGAAGAGTCTCATAATGTCTAGGGTATGGAGTCATCGGAGGGTGACTCTCAATAATGTTTTTGTGTATTTAGGGTATTCTTCTGTACCTGACTCAATTTTGTTGGTGTGTATCTATTCAGCTAAAAAATATGTTGTATTCATGTTCACAGGGTATCTACAGCTTATTAGTTTCAACTAGTCTATCTTTAGTGCAGTTTACAGAGTATCTGCTCCTCCAGTAGCATTATACTCTACTCTGTATTGCTTATCCATTATTATTATCATCTATTATTATTTATCATTATTATCATCTATTTCAAGTGCTTTTTTCATGCATACAGGGTATCATGTAGCAGTTCTTCTTCTACTATCACTTTCACATTTTTTTAAGCATCTCCTGCCTCAGTACATTGACTTAAGCCTGTTTATATTTGCTTTAGTTTTAACTTCTTATCTTTACAGGGTATTTATCAGCAGGTCATCTGCAACTAAAATCATATTACACACTTAAGTATCTATCATAAAGGGTATCTACTCTTATAACAATAACTAATCTCTTATAGTTGTTGCTTTATCTATTCAGATTTACAGGGTATATAGTAGTAGATCTCCTGCAAAGTCGTCGCTACTCTTAGCTAGTTACATTTAGAGGGTATCTAGCAGTAGCTAAACTATAAGAACTCTACATATCTATTTGTTTTTCCACTCCTATTTACAGGGTATCTAGTAGGGGGTCCGCTTCGTGGCTGTCTTCCCTTACCCAGCGTCCGCTTGCATTCCCTCGCGTTAGTCTTCAACTGCGCATTGTTGGACCAAACGCACCGTTTGGGTCAGCTGAGCTGAGCCGATCCTCATCGATGCGAATCCCATTGAGCGGCAGCAGTTGGATTTACAGTTGGAATTGAGAAACTTTGCACAAAAATGCGATAAAACGAGTAGCGCAGAGCGAACGGTTTTGTTGCTGGCAAATTTATGAAAATGTTCGAGCCGTGTGTCCTTCTTTAGATTGTGGGATTTATTTGCGGGACGCCGCAGCACCAAAGATGGGCAATAGCCGAGGAAAAGTTTATTTTATGAGCCAGCTCGCCGCGATGGGGCCGAGGCATTTGCGGTGGTGCCACAATTGCCTCGCTGGCCAAAATCATGGGGGCCAGCAGCAGGCATCCTAATTGTGACTCTGGCTTAATTAAGCGAGGAGTAACGAGAGAGAGGCAGTGAGAGAAAGAGAGAGAGCGCAAGAGAATCACGTCGAGAATCTGCTGCTTAGATCATTACATTAACGGAGAAGCTGCGGGTTGGCCTTTTTGGGGCGTGACTGAGCCAAGTTAATGCTGTTGCCCCATTGTGTGGCAGCTGCAACGGGCAGCGGACATTGAACCTGCTGCAAACGATGTCGCATACACATACATATATACATAGTACAGCAGGCAAGCACAGTAGAGTAAACCCAAATCAAATAAGAAAAGCAGCATCAACTCTCTCACTCCCTCTGCATCACTCTCTCTCTCACTCTTCAGCAGCAGCAGCAGCAGCAGCCACTGCCAAAAAAAAAACAACATTAAAGCAAAATTTCTGCATGTGGCAGCAACAGCAACAGCTACCCCCACTCTGTCAACTCCCTTAATGCCGCCCACTGCCTTACACAGTCAGTGCATAGCCGGGGGCATGCGCCTACTTCGCCATGATTTTGTGGGTGGATTTTATGCGCTGCTTAAATGAAATTAAAATATCTGAAGTATACCCAAATGTTAGCGCTGCAAAACTTTAAGCTCGGGCTTAAAGGATTCTGCTTAAAACTGACTAAGCATATATCTTAGTTACCCTAGACTTCCGTTGATTTCATAGTCAAGTAGAGCAAATTGAAATTGGGAAGATTTTTTATGAGGTTTATATTTATTAATATAAAAATAAAAAAAAAAATATATATATATATATATATATATATATATATGCATCTGTTTCTATACTAGCTCCGACTTTATCTATGTCACTCAATTTCTTTTCGATTATCATTTCTATATTTCTTTCTCTCTCTCTCCCTCTCTTTCTCTCTCTCTATTTATTTTTATCTTTCACTCTCTTCTGTTTCTTTCTATAACTGTCTTTCCTTCTCTCTCTCTCTCTCTCTCTCTCTCTCTCTCTCTATTTATTTTTATCTTTCTCTCTCTTCTGTTTCTTTCTTTAACTGTCTTTCCTTCTCTCTCTCTCTCTCTCTCTCTCTCTGAATATGCTAAGTTCATTTTCTCGAATTTATAAAATGTTTTCTTGTTTCTTATCCTCCCATTTTTCTCACTTTCTCTCTACCTCTTTCTGGATTTCTCTACCAATTTTTTTTATTATTTTTCTAGCTAATGAAAGAAACTCACTTTGGCTTCAAATTTCTTTCTTTCTCTCTCTACTTCTCTCCATTTCAGTCTATCTCTATATTCTTCACTCTATATCCTTCAATCTCATTCCATTATTTTTCTTTGTAGCTTTCTTGCTCACTTTTATCCTTCTTCTATCTTTCGCTCTATCTCGCAGTCTCTTCTTATTAACCTCTCTGACAAATTCTCAAATAAACCCTTTAAATTTATAAAATTCCTCTAGGAACCATCCCACAGATATATGAACTATATTTAAATGCGCAAATAAAGTTTTGCCCAAAATATTTATATATTATGTATGTTTGTCTACATACTGATATTACATACTGTATCTATAGGGCACTATTAGCTTCGTCTAGGCTCCACAATGGTTCATTGTTTTTTTGTTGTTGTGGTTGATTGTTGCAGCTGCGGCGAGCAACGAACCGAAAGTCAAGTTTAATTCATTAATAATGGGGTAGCACAATGCAGAGGGGTCTGCGCCGTGGAGGTGCTGTGGGTGGGGAGGGTACACGCAGAGGGGGTCAAAAATATATGCAATGCAATTAATATGTCCCTTGTTTGCCTTGGCCGGCCCCACTCTGTGTCTCCCCGAGACTCGACGAGGCGAACAATAGCAAAAAAAAAAAAAAAAAAAAAAACTCCCAGCTCCCATTTATTGCCTCAGCTGTCGCTATCTCTGTCTCTTGCTTACTCTCTCTCTCTTTCTGTTCCGGCTTACCCTTGAAACGACATGCACAATGCACACTTCACAATATCCTTCGGCTCTGCCTGCTGCTCCTTATCGTCGTATGCCACATGCCACAACATGCCGCATGCCGCATGCCGCATGCGGCATGCTGCATCGAAAATCCTTTAGCCGCAACTTTTGCTGTTATTTCCCTCATGATTTTTGCCGCTGTCTAATTAAATCTTTTCTTTTTAAAGGCGAATCCTATGCGCTGCCACGCCCCACGCCCAATGCTCCAACCGCCCACGCAGCCACCCAGCACTTCACAGCGCGTGCATTGTGGCAAGGAAAATAAACCAAACTGAAGCACATCAGAGTGAAAAACAACTGAGCTGCGATTCTTTTCATTTCGCATACCCTGTAAATGACGCTGCAAAGCGAGCGGCTATAAGTGTTTTGTGGTGAGTTCTTATTTATCTACAAATGCATAAATATATTGATATTTATATCTCAAAATCAAACTTAAAGAGGAGAAACCGTTTTAGTTATTTGTACAGCCTAATACCCTGTAACCATTTACGAAGATCTTTAGCTTAAGCTGAGTGCACTGCAAGTTTTCGTAATTTAATAAAGTCTTTAACCAGCAGAGCTTTAGAAACGTCCGATTTATTAAGTTACATCTGCAATTACAGGGTATAATTCGTTGATTTAAAGCCACTAACAAAATTTGGCTTTAAAGTTGTTAGGTAAAAAAATTAATCAAAAGCTTTTTAAGAATATGTTTTTCGAAATTAAGTAATGCATTTAGGATACCCTATACTTTTTGTTGGCAAAAACTTACACTTAATTTTTGTTCGTTTTTTGGATACCCCTTAAATGCTTATATAACACATCATCTCAGCTGAATAACAATGAATGAATATAAATGTAACGAACAAAGTAAAAGCCTCAGGCTTTTACAGGGTATATATGACAAGAGTCTTGCTATATTCCCTCTGGCCAAAACTCTCTCTATTCCTGCCCCTCTCTATCTCTCCTTTTCTGTCTCCCTCGAGCTATTTGCATAGCTGCATATCAGCCTCTCGGGATTTTTGAGCTGAAGAAGAAGCAGCAGAAGATGCAAAAAAATATAAAGTAAATGAGAAAAATTAAAAACAAATATGTAAAAAAAGTAATAAAGTCATTTAGATTTAGCAGCGCTCGGGGTAGATATGGCAGCAACTGCTGCCCAAGCCCCAACTCTTGTTGAAGTTGCTGCCACAGTTTTACAGCCACTGGCACCTGATTTTAATTTTTTTTTTTTTTTTTTTGTTAAGCTGATGTTAATGAACTCGAGTCGCATTGCGAAAATACGAAAAAAAAAAACAAGAAGCAGAAAAAACGAGAACTGGGAAAATTTCCATGTTTTACTTATTTTCTATAGTACTTCAGTCCCTCTGCAAATGCCGACCCGCAAGCTGCCCGCAACACCCACTACTCGCAGCCCTTCTAGGCCCTTCGGCCACGCCCTCGAGTTGATTTTACTGCCTTCTGCTGTGTGTGTGTGTGTGTGTGTGTGTGTGTGTGTGAAGTGGTTTATGCAATTTCGCTTCACATTTCTGGCACTTCATTTGGTGCCTCCGCAGCTGCAGCTGCTCTGCTCGGGCTTCGCTCCCGGCTCCATTGGGAGCCTAGGCCAGCTGCTATCCTGGCGCTCATTAGAGCAGTAGCAGCAGCGCAGCAGCAGCAGCCACGCCCGCACCGCCCTCTAGTCGAAGTACGGTTTCACTTGCCGCAATTTGAGGCATGCAAATTTAAAATATATATATATATATATGTATTTTTTTCTCATTTTTTAATGCCTTTTAATTGGGCTTTACTGCGCTTCGAGTGCGCTACTCCGCAGCCTCTCAAGCATATCAATTCGAGTTGCAGTTGCACTTGTTCACATCTGTAAATACGTACATATATATATATGTATTTATATACATATCCTTTATAAACATGGAACGCATTTTGCATTTGCTTAAATTGGTTGCATTGAATGCAGTTTCCATTCAATTCCCAGTCATATTGAGATTTATGCACAACTATCAAGCAACCTTTCGATATTTATCGATTTAATAATTTAAAATTTATATATACTTTTTTTAATTAATGCTACTTAGGGCCTAGTTTTGGCTCGTTTTACCTATAATAATTTTTGTAGATAAACGATAAAACCTAATAATATCTGAGCAATTATCTGTGTATAACATAATTTATTTACAAATATTTATTTAATTTTCAACATTACCATAGGCATTTCTATACTAGAAATAAAACAGTCGATAATTCCCAACTGTGTTATGGATATATACTTATAATTATCAAGCTGCTGGGAAGTGCAACATCTCAATCAATAAATGATGTATACATAATAATATGTATACATATCATAATTAATTATGAATCATAATTCATACTTAATTATTTAAATAATTAATAATTAATAAATTAATATAATTGAATAATAATTAAATATATATCAAGTCCTGTATAGCTTTTGTTGTGCTATACATTTATGATGATCATTTCAGAGCTCTATATTAGAGAGTTTGTACTAATCGACAAGTCTGACTGTTTAACACATTTGAAATAATTAAAGTAATTAAATAATTAAAGTAAGTGTAAATGAGTTTATATAAAGCAATTATCACTGTAAAAAGCAGCAGCTCTCATGATCTCTCTCTATATATGATTAGCCTAAAATGTATTCTCAAGAAGTGAGCAAGCATTTTTATTGCAGTCTCCAAGTTCTAATTAAACTGAACCGCACTTTTATCTTATCTCTGCTTTTATGCTGTAGTTGCTTTATTGCCTTAATTATGCGTAAGCCCATTTATTTAAAACAGCTCATAATTTGTGCTCAATTTATTTTAGTTTCTTTAAGCCAGATCTTCAAGCAGCGCGCTCTTAACTTTTAATTTCAAACATATTTAAATTTTTTCATTTTTGCTAAATATGTTTGACTTTTATTTTTTATTTAATTATTATTTTCTTCATTTTCGAAAATATTAATTAATTAATTTTATAAATATATTTTAACTCTTGATTTATTAGTGATCATAAATTTTTTGTATGCTTCCTTAAATATTTAATTTAATTTAATTTAATTTAATTTAATTAATTTAACTTTTTTTTTATTAGTTTGTTATATTTTATTTAGTATAAAGTCTATATATTTTGTTATATTTTTTTATGAACTTTTATTTATTTTTTATAATTTTATATTTTTATTTTTTTTTTTAATTTTTTTAGGATTATATATATATATATATATATATATATATATATATATATATATATATTTGTGTGTGTACGTGAGTGTGCAACGTAGCAGCACAAAGCCAAGTGTCTGCTTAAGGCGTTTGCTGCGGGTGCTGTTGCTGTTGTTGCTGTTGCTGCTGCTGCTGCTTCTGCTGTTGCTGCTGGCAACACACAACACACACAAATTAGTTTTAATTATAGCGCAAATGCGAATGTCGGAATGGATGAAATTAATTTCTCAATTGCATTTTGCCACGCATTTTATTGTCGGCAAACCAAAATGTTGCACTTGGAAACAAACAAAAGAGGCTGAGGGGCGGGTCGGCGGTCGGCGGTCGGCGGGGGCTGGCGTCGGCGTCGGCTTATTTGGTGCCTGTAATTTGAAACGCTTCTCTGATTCGGAAAAACAACATTTGGCTTTGGCTTTGGCTAACGCTTAGGCTGAGCCTGAGACTGGGACTAAAACTGAGACTGAGACTGAGGCGGAGGCGGAGGCGCCTCGCATATGCAGCCTTTGGTTCAGCGGTCGCTAAATGTCTGCAGAATATTTGAGATCCGCACGCAGTTGCACGTTGCCAGTTGGCAGTCTGTGGCAAGCTGTTGCTGTTGCATTTCCGCTCACATTGGGAATTTTGCAGCAGACGACGCCGTGGACCATTATAAATGATGGTTATTTTATAATTGTGGAGTCGCGAAAAGCAGTTGCTGCTGCTGCTGTTGCTGCCGTTGCTGGCGTTGCTGGCGTTGCTGTTGCTGCAGTTTGGCCAACGCATTCAAAAACGCATTTCGTGGCCATTTTTAATAGTCAGCGGCGCAGCGGGCCGCAGTAAATCCATCAAAGAGTTAATTGCCACGTTGCCGCGATTGCAGCTACAACTGACAACTGCAACAGCAGCAACAGTAGCCAAATGTAGCTTGCGGCAAAGATGCGCCGCAGACAGCGCTGCTGATTGACTGTGGGAGGCGTTGCGAATGGCGAGAGCGAGATGGACAATTGACTTCGCAGTCGGCAGGCAGTCGGCAAACGGTAGTTGCATGGCCTAAAGCCAAATTCAGTTCAGTTTGAAATATGGCCCGAAATATTAGAGTGGGCAATTGAGAGACAGACAGACTCTCTGTCTGTGCTGGAGCGAAAGCGAGAGAGAGAGAGAGAGAGAGAGAGGGGGCAACAGTTTAAGTGCTCAGCATTTTGATTGAGCGATTGGCACGTGACAAATGTCGTGACTAACAGCGAACTAAACGGACAGTTCGTAATCCATTTGGCGGCCTTTTGATTAAATGCAGCGCATTAATCGAACCGAAAACGTTTTCAAGCGATCCCGCTATAGGCAAATTGGCTTAAACGACGATATATTTTCTCTATGAAATATGAGCAAGCAATATGAGTAAGACAGGATACCAACGGCAGCTAAATTTATTACCAATGATAGCTCGAACTGTGCAGAAGGTCAACTAAATTTGGCTATGTGAGCTTCATAACTGAGATAAATTTGTTTATTATTTATAGTAATCTGAGTAAGCGGGGCTCAACTGTCAATTAGTTGACAGATTTAGAGCTGTGGAAGATATATTTTATATATATATTTATCTAATTTAAGTTAAGAAAAGATCAAATAAATTTTTAGGATATAATTTTTTTTAATCCAATTTTTCCAATTGACTTAATTCTATATATACATATAGAACGAATATCTTTAAGTGATATGAGTATATTGCTGAGTATATTTGTCAACCTTTGCTTGGCCTGATATTTGGAATAGATAATCGCCTTAGAACAGGTCTTTTGCTAAGACAATATTACTTTAGTAAAGTCTGATAATAGATTATTCATTTAGAATGCAAAAATATTCAATCAGCTTTTTTTACTGTCTGTAAATATAAATAGTTTTTCTTTCTAAAGAGTCAATGTCTTTCTACACATATGTAGAAAGAGAGAGAGTATTTAGAGATTAAAATTTATATCTGTATATTTTATTTTGTAATATATATGTGTATGAATATTTTTAATTATTTTTTTTTTTATAATTTACACCTCATTTTTTTCTCAAATCGCATTAAAATAGTCTTGAAAATATTTTAATTTCTTTTGCATACTTTTCATAGCCACCAAAAATATGTTTGCGTCGTATTTCATCTCTTACACAATCCACAAACTCAGCATTTTCCACACTTAAAAAATCCTTACCACTTGCCAATTGTAGTTGATAATTATTGAAGAGGGGTATATTAGGTTTATAGGTGAATACATTTAATAGTATAATAATATATGTATATATATATATATATATGATAATAATATAATAACAGTCAAAGAAAAAAAAACGTTGTTTATGTAAAAATGAAAATAATATTTATTTTTTGTTTTTTCTCAAAAAATAATTAACATTTTATTTAAACAGGCTTTCTACTACCTAATTGGCAGCTTAACAAGTTGAACATAAATGAAAATAATATTAAAAGCAAAATCAATTTAGTTTAAATACATATATAAAATATATATATATATATATATATATATATATATATATATATATATATATATATATATATATATATATATATATATATCTGTATTTACATAGATAAATCCCACATCCATCAATTCTGTTACACAAATAATAATAACTAATCCCGTGAAATCACTATACCAGTAATCGAAAGTAATCCATTGCTATACAGATCAATAGATATATTGCCATATAGATGTATGTATATATATATAATATATACATAATCTATGTAGATAGATAGATATCTGGATATACATATATATTAATTATAGACAAGATATTTAGATATATGCTTTTTTTTATATAATGATATTTGTTAGGGTATCTCTTAGTAGGCCATTCTTACTTCGTTCAACTTTCGGTTCATTCGTTCCGTCACACACTGCGTATGAGTTATGCGTCAAATGGGGCATGGCATAGAAAATGTTCGGCTGCTTGCAACGCATTTGATTCGAAAACGCATTTAAAATGCGCGCGCGCTGCATCGAATGCCAATTTTTTGTTGCTATTTGGACTTTGGCACCGACTGGCCGCCCCCCTTTTTTTCGGGGGCGTGGCATGCTTTTGTGTGCGCACCTTCTATGGCGCGATGGAGTGGGCCAGGAGGCGGCGTAGGCGGGTGGGCTTGGGGGCGCCGGCATAATTGCAATTATTTTTAATGTTTATTGGCGCTTCGAGTGGCGCCAAATACTGAAATGGTCAATAGAATTTTCGCCATGCGTTGAGTGCATATAAAAAGTGCTATCGCCGCGCCCCTGCGGCCACGCCCCCCATTGCCTACCCTCAGTGCGTTGCCAGCTGTCGGCTTTGCCTCTTGTATTCTTGTATTTTTTTGTCTACCCCGTGCCTCTCATTGTTTTGCATGTAATTGAAACCTTTTGGCGTAACCCACTACAAAGGATTTTTAGCGGCCACGCCCCCTGCACCCTGGCCCCACGGCTACACAAGTGGCCTTTTGTGCCGCTTCATCTTTGAGCTGCTGTTGTTTTTTTTGTTTTTTTTTTTTGTTTTAGCCTAGCGCGTAATTCAAGCCTTTAAATGAGCCAGGGATGGGAATGTGAATGGGGGTGGGAGCGGGAGCGGGAGTCGAGGGCTATGAGGTTCATTGACAGCGCCAACGCTTTGATGTGCCCCGTTTTATAATTTAAATACTTGACTTGTAAAAAACAAAAAAGAAACAACAAGCAGTAGCAGGAGCAGAAGAAGAAGAAAGAGCGCTGCAAGTGGTGCAAGTGGTGCAGTGGTTACTGCCGCTGCTGCTGCTGCAGTGTTAAATCAAACTAAATTGTTTAACTTCTTATGCTCGTTCATAAAATGTAAAAATGGGTATATTCGGGCTGAGTTTTGATGATATAAAATAATATGTATATACATATATATACATATATATATATATATATATATATATATATATATAATTTATACATATATTTAGACTAAGCAGCAGAAAATCGGAAAAAAATACTTTCGGTTCGACATTAGTCTAGATATTTTGGTATATACTAGGACGATCACATATGTATACACACATATATATATATAAATATATATTTATATTCCACTTCCATAAAGGCGTGGCAAATTCAAGCGAACTGCGCTAAGTTCTTGGACGGTTTTGGCGCTATGAAACGCAAGTTCTGTTCACATGCCGCACATAGAGAGCTACAAAGAGACCGCCGCCATACATTTAATTGTATAGTACGCCCAAGTGGGCGTGGCAGTAGGAAAGTCATGAAAGCTGGCATAGATGGCGAGTACTTGAAGCATGAACGAGTATTAGACAGTCGGGGAGGCAAGCCACTGCAATTTCTCTTTGCCATGCTTGCAATGTCAAACGGCGCGGCCGCCTTTGAAGTGACCAAAAGCTACGACATGAGGGGGCAGCGGCGTAGGCAGTGAAGTGCAGAGGGGGTGTGGTGTTCAGCTGAAGCTGATATTTGATACATGTGGCCAAGTCATGTGTGATTAACAACTGAAGGAAGGAAGGGTCAAGCGAGCGATGCCAAAAAGTTCAATAACTTTGGCCCAGCAGCTGGACGCCAACTGGACCAAAAGGGCGAAGTCACAAGTAAGAGTGCTTTTGACAGTTGTGCACGAATAAGAGATACCCTATAGATAAGATATATACATATGTGAAGAGCCACCCAACTGCTTAGGTGAATCCTTTTTTCAATGCGAGCCTTAAAAGTGTAAACGAAAGTTTGAAAATGTTGGGTATGCAGGACTGGCACATACCCTGACTGACCAGGTATACAAATTGTGAAAAGTTCTAATATATTGCAGCCTTAAAAGAAATTCTATAATAAGTTCATCGACTCGAGTCTTAAGGTCATGTTAATTTCAGCTCAATTTTGGCCAAAAATATGTTATCGATAACTTGTAAAAAAGCAATAAATTGCATGAGCATACTATATGTAATTTCGCAATCTGAGTTATTATTAGAGCAATTTGTATAGTGGCTCATATATATAGCTCAGATATTCTGAAATACCTAAAAAGAAAAAAACATATTAATCGATAACATAATATTAAACTTGTCGTTGAGCTAGTATCAGAATATACCCACTTATCTTGTCTCATGTAATAAATATGTAAAGTCTTCAAGTTCAAATTACTTGTATTGCTGACAAAAGTCATCACAAATATGCTCGCTCACACTTGATGAGCGAGCATAGAAAGAAAGAAACTAGGTGTGTCTGCGAAAGGCAAAAGGCAATGGCAATGGCAGCGGCAAAGGCAAAGGCCATGCCATAACTGGAATGTGGCTCACAGAGCCAACCAGACTCGATCCGAGACAATCCGTGAAAGAAGGGCGCAACGCGTTTCCTTCCTTGTTTGGGTCTGAGTCAGACCTTGAAATGGCGAATCGAACGGGTCCCAACGCAGAGTTGCTAACCAAGCAGCGTCTGTTCCAAGGCAAACCAGCTTCGGCAGCAGCTGGAGCTGGTTTTCAGGCTACGTCCTCGAGAAAATCAAAGCGAATAAAAAGAAGAAAAAATCACAAAAAAAAAAACCAAAACAAAATCGCAAAATAAATAAAACCGAACGAATGTAAAATGGTCAAGACAAAGTCGTAAAGGCGCAGTCCAAAATGAATACAAAAAGTCCAGGAGTACTGAAAGATGTACATAAGAGTTGTAGGACTCAAAGATACCCTTTAATTAATATCTAACAGAATTGGAGCAAAATGAATAAGAAACATATAAGTCGATTAAAGATAACTAAATTTGGTGAATCGATATTTATCGATATTAGTAACTTGTATGTTACCAAGGAGGGTTTACATGTATAGTAAAAGTGATACATTTATTAATATCGATAACATAATCTATATTATGGACACCCAGCAATTGATACTCCACGATCCAGATTTGTGCCCCAATAAATAGTATTTCCCGTATCTCAATGATAAGATTAATAACAAATAAATTTTATGTAATTCATATATCGATAAAATCAAATTTAGGCCGATAACATTATTTATCGATATATAAAACTCTATTCTTATACCTCCCACTGAGAGATGCCACCGCATCTGCATTCCCAGGTCAATTTCAAGCTACACTTTCCATTAGGCAGTTGAGGGTATGCGAAATGCTGCCTCAGCAACAGCAACGAGAAACGAGTTCTTTTCCAGGTCTCTTCTCTTGGCTGGAAGCAGTCGGGCGGCAGTCAGGGAGTCACAGACGGCGAAGCTGCTTTGCGTGTCAGCAGAAGTTCTTCTTGAAGAACGTTTGCCCACTGCGACTGCACCGTGTTGAAGCAACTGCAGCATCCGATTCAGCGTGCAGCGTGCAACTGCCACAGCTAACTGCTGCAGCTTCAGCTGCTGCTCATCCGTCTGTCTGTCTCTCTGTCTGTCTGCTGGCCATGTCGAAATAATAAATGCATTTGGTATTAGAGACTCTTATGCCAATTACAACAAAATGGTTTCAGGCCGCATTATCCTCAAGTTATGACAGCCACAGCCGCAGACACGGCCAACGGTATCTGTGTGTGCGTGTGTGTGTGTGTGCGTGTGTGTTTGTTGTGCGTGAATTGATTTTGTGCATTTAGACAAAGTTTTCCGTGTCTTGAGCCAAAAACGATTTGTCAAAACTGTTGCTGGGGCGTTGTTTGAATTTCCAGTTCTGCTGCCCGCTAATTACGCTAAGTGCAAAATGCTCTAGGCAGCAGCAGCAGCAGCAACCGCAACAAGCAACAACAACAACAACTGGTAGCAAGTGCATTTGTTGTTGAGGTTTTTTACTTTTCATTCTCAAATGTCCCAGCAGTGCGTGAAAATGAAAAATATGGAAAATGCATAAATGCACTGAGCGAAATTTTATGTTTGAAACATTTGAAGTGAGTTGAATTTTTCTTTAATTAGTCGTGGAATCATATAATATAATTATAAATAATATAAACAAATAATATAATAATATATACAATTATTTATGTATATATATATTTATATATATAATATATATATTTATTTATATATATATATTTTTTTTTTTTTGCTTATCACGATTATTCTATTTGCACATCTATAATTTGCCCTTTTTTTCCAAGTACACAAAACACACACACACACACTTAGTCTCTGTTTCACTCACACATATATATTTACGCTCTACTCCTTCACTCACTCACACTGCCCTCACATCTTTGCACTCACTCTCACTCCTTCATCTCTGCCCGCGCTTCCTCTCTTCTTTTAACCTACACTAACTCCACTCCAGAGGCGAATTCAACGAGTTCAACGTTCTTTGCACAACATTGTGTTTTGTGCTTTCCGCTTATTTTGCCTCTGCCGCTGTCGCTGCTGCTGCTGCTCTACCGCACGTCTTCTCTCACTCCTCTCACTCTCTTTCTTTCTGCTGCCCTTTCGCTTGTGCGTTGGCACACGCGCTGCACCTTTAAGTGCCCGCTGCGCCCTCACCCCAGCCCTTTTCGACCAATGCAGGCAACCGACTTCAACTTCAACTTCAACTGCAAAACAGCACAAAAAAAGAAAAAACAGAAATAAAGAAAAAGAAACGCAAAAAGAAGGCTGAAAAAATTTGCAGCCCAGCGAGCAACATCATAAAAGACAATTTTTGTTTTATTTTCTTTTCTGTTTTTGTATTTTCTTGTACCCTCTCTCGCTCTCACTCCCTTTTAATTCTCTATGCTTATTTATGTTGCGTTGCATTTATTTCGCTCTCTCTCTCCCTCTGAGTTGTCTGCGTTGGCGTCTCGTCGCTGCCCTTTTGACGCCCCGCTCCGCTTAGCCCCGCCCTTTCGCTGTTGTCTCCCAGCTGCATACGTTTCCCGTTAATCATCTAGCGGGCACCTGATGCAGCGAGCGCGCGCGCTCATCGCGACAACTTCAAAAGACGCAGCGAGGCGTCGCCTCCATCGCCATCGTCTTTATATCTATCATTAACACCTACAAAGCAACTGTGATCCGATCCGATCTAGACACTGTCACGGGTCCTTGATTTTTACATATATCTCAGCATTTTGTGGGAGTTTCTAACTCAACTATGATTAGATATTATATATGTAATTATGTATATGAGAATAACTTAATAATAGTATTAATTGATCTAAGTATTAGATGTGATGTGAGCTAGACATTTCCTAGATTTTTAACGTAATTTTAAAATTTGTTATTATCTTGAAGAATTTCTAAGTTAATTCTCAAAGAGTCTAGGGACTAGTTTCACATCTATGGCGATATAAAAAGAATGTTTATTGATCTATTAAGAATTATGTGAATATTATTATATTATTATGAATACCATGTAGGATTACGAATTCCAAATTTCATATAGGATCGATACAGCTCTCTAAAGAGTAAGAATATTTATTGATCTATTAAAAAGCATTATCAATTATTGCAATGAATATTCTGATGATTGCTCGAAGGCTTAAGTTAAATATTTCTCCCAAAACCTATAATTTGTTTAGATCATACATAGATATATTTTGGTCATAGACCAAGCAAGTTTTCAATATATAAACTTTTATTATTTATATCTAATATTTCCTATTATAATCTTAAGAATTTCTATATAATATTTGTAGCTATGCTCACTTCATGCAAAAAATGCATTTAATTTCCTTTTAAATTTAATTTCTACTTAATGAAAAATAATAAAAAATAAAGCACTTTAGAGCTGACGTTCATTAGGGATTTAATGGATCTATAAAAAGAGAAGAGTTATCAATATGCAATTTACCCAGATGCCAAATTGCTCCATGCCTAAGATCCATTAGGAGCTGGTGAGAACAAAAAAACTTTATTGATCTTCAAGTTCTCAGGGTAAAAAGTTTATGGACAGTTAACTTTTAATAGATCTATCGACCCGAATCAGTCGACTGGCGACTCTCGAGTAGTATATGGATATTAATCGGGCTGTTAATTTACTTTTAATGAGATGCCAAGTTGTCAATACAAATTACGCGACTCTATTAATAAATAATAAGTCCAAATGAAGAGGCCAACCAAATGGAACAACAAAGCATATTTATTTTTGGACAAACGGGTTTCGTCTAGAGCTCTGTGTATATATATTATGATGTATGCGTCTCGGCCATGTGGGAGGCTGATTAGCATAAATTGGAAAAAAAATAAAAACAAATAAATCCCATATTTTTTTTTTTTTAGCTATCAAAAGTGAAATAAAATTTTGCAGAGGTGTTCTCTGGCGTAGAAATTACAATTTTGGCTGCCTGCATATTTGAGATTGAAATTTTCGGATTATGAGACTTAAATTAGTTAAAGCGTAAGTTGAAGTTTAGATGCCCTTACTTATATGTGGGGCATCGAACTAGAACTGGTATGGCAACAGCTTAAAGAATTTACCAGAAAATTGAAAGTTAGAATAAAAATAGTAAAAATATTACAATCGGGTGTTTACAGCTGCCTAATACCTAATCACTTATAATTAATTCATTTATATAAAACTTTAAAATTCATATATATATATATATATATATATATATATATATATATATATATATATATATATATATATATTATGAATATATATATATATATATATATATATATATATATATGTATATATATATATATAGTATATTATATATATTATTATATTATATAAATTTAGACCTCTCTTCCAGTTTTATCATAGAGAACTATGCGGATTTACCCACTGCATCTGATGATTTTCGATCTCTTTATAGACAAGACTTCTTTAAGTAAATAAAACTCTTTAACTTCAATAGAAATTCAAGCACTGAGCATGGCATCAGGTTGACAGAAACTAATATACCCGCTCACATTCACATGTCTAACCTCAACGAGCATAAAAGTTCACAGATTTAGATTTTATACATGAATGCATACATAAGTATATATGCATACATAAATATATATATATATTAATACATACATATGTACATAGATTATGTCCGTCTAAGATCTGTGTCTACCAAATTTTGATTTCTTTCGTTTTGAATTTCTAAATTTATACGGAAAATATTGGTGGTTCGCCTGCGAGTGACCCACACGTCGATAGGCCGCAGTGAGCCAGTTGACATCGGCTCTTCGTGATTTATGTATTCAAGTGGGCGTGGCTGTGCGTAGCCCCAAATTTAGGTCAGCAACCAGTTCGAATTAGTGGAGACCGTTGCAGCAATTGCTCAGTTTTGTTATTGTTCATTCAACTTCCGGGAATTGTTGTCGCAAATCCTTCTGTGAAACGTAAGACCCCGCCCATAAAAAAAGGCAGTTTAGACTGAAGCGGATCTACAACTTACCGAGCCTACCTGTAAGCAGTTTAGATTGGATCTGCTCTAACCCCAACTCAGCTTGGCTTTCGCAATTCAATCGAGAACTGAGCCCATGAATGAATTTGTCTGTCCTACGAATTCCTAGAATTCCTGTCCATTTTGCCATTGTTGTTGATCTTTTTTATTATTATTATAATCATCATATACCTCTTTCCCTCTAACTCTCTCTCTTGTCTCTTTTTGAAATTCAATTCACAATAACAACATTAGCAAAGGAAAAGAAAAACAAAGCCTCAAACGCCGCTCCAGACGCGACGACAACAAAAGACAAACAATTCCACGGAAATAGCTTCGTATGTGCTCCGATACCTCATCAGCCCCGCTGCCCCTCATCCCCTCAGACCCCCCTCTCAGCAAGCCTAAGCAAACCCAACATCTAAGCAAATTTTGAATTCCTAAAATTTTGAAAAAAAAAAAAAACTAAATACCAAAACGCTAGACGCCACACTTTTAAGGGGCTCTGTCATGAAACGCGGGCGTTGCTCGCCGCCCCGCCCCCTTCAGCCTTGCCTAGGCTTGGAATGCGAAGCTCAGGCTTCGGTCTGGTTCGCCCTATTTTCTGTGGAATATTGTAAAATTCGCAAATGTTTGCCTTCACTTGAGCTTTGCTCTTGATATGAAGCACTCAGGCAGCATTGAGAGCATATGAAATAATATAAGACTTGTAAATAATATGAGATGGCTAAAAAGCGCATTAAAGGTAATTTTCTATATATAGATAGTATTAAAATGTGTTTGATAAAGTTTATTTTTACAAAATTTTAGCTGATTAGCAGTTTTACCTATCTTTTGTTGTTTTTTTTTTTTTTGTCTTTCTAAGAATTTATTTAAGCATCAAAAACTGTTTTCAAGTTCATTAAAGCTCATTTGCAGTTGATGGCAAGACTTTTATTTTTTTATGTCAGAATAAAACCCAAAAAACTCACCGTAAATACAGTCTGTCAAGAAACAGTTTACACAAAGCGAAAAATTCATATTTTTCGACTTTAGACACAAATATTTTGGCTATTTATTCAAATTAACTTAATTTTTTTGATGGCAATCTATTTAATAACAAATTTTAAATTAATTTATAAAAAAAAAATCAGCAAAATTGAAAAGGGGTGGGGAAATAAACAACAAAAACTAAGATTACACAAGATTCACGCTGTCAAGAAACTCTTTACACACTTCGTTGTTCAATTAGGGTTGGTCGAGCTCTAAGAAATAACGGCGCTTTACCGTTGCGTTTGCAGTGTGCGTCGCGTTGAACATGCTTATTCTTGCATCGTCTTTAATGTGTTTGTAAAATATTGCTGATGACGCATCTAAAAAGTGATTTACTTCAATTTGTAATAGTGCCTGGCCAGAGATTTAGCTTTGATGTGATTCCATGGATTTATTATGATCACAAGTTGGGAAAATCTATTGGGAAACTAGTTGAATAGTTGTCTGTGTCAAAGAAAAGTCGTTATAGCGCTATAAATCGGGCGGAATATGGATGTAAACTCGAAATTAAGAGTACCAATGGGCAAAAATAAAAATTGTATTTTTGTAGAGACCCATTATTTAAGCGGAATATTGATCAAAATCGGAAAATATCAATGCGTACACTTGCAAAGGTGCTTAAGGAATAATATGACGTAGATGTATCATACGAAATACTATGGGATACCATACTACGGTATGGGTACACTTTTAGAGTCATCCAAAAAAAACTGCGTTTTTATCGGATAATTCAAAAAATAGCATCAGTTTCGCTGTGAACATGATTAGTCGGCCGGCTGAATTCTAGGAAATCGTAAAAATTTGCTACAAAACAATAATAATGCTGCAGTGTAACAATGGTCCATCTAGAATATGGTCAAAGCCCTTAATTACGCTAGAATAAAATAAAAGAACATTTCTACTGAAAAATTTGAAAAGTGTTCGGTTATAGTTTGGTGATGCACCTCCAGCTGAGGTGTCTAAGACCACCCGTTTGCAGAGGACACTATTAGTGCGGCTAAATACCTCAAAATTAAGAACACAATTTTGAACCTAGGTAGGGGAAATAAGGCTTTTATAACATCAATAAGCCAAATTTTATATTCCATTAAGCCAATGAGCCTAATTATAATGAGATTAATGATGGATTTGGATGAAATATAATTATGGAAAAGTTATTGTGATACATCTCCTAGGAGTCCCATCAGAGCCCCATCAAAAAAATTGGGAGCTCTTGAAGAAAATCTGAGGGAAAACCGTATTTAAGGAACCGCTCACATCGGAAAGTGACTATTTTAGAAACATGGCAAGACATCCCTAAATAATACCCAACAAAATTGTTTAATCATTGAAACAAGGACTGCAATATGTGTCTAATGCTATAAAATGTTATACCAGATATTAAAATTACCGAAAATTTGCAAAATACGCTTTAAATTTCAAGCTAACAACAAAAGAAGCATTTTGTGTAAAGAGTTTCTTGACAGCGTGAATCTTGTGTAATCTTAGTTTTTGTTGTTTATTTCCCCACCCCTTTTCAATTTTGCTGATTTTTTTTTATAAATTAATTTAAAATTTGTTATCAAATAGATTGCCATCAAAAAAATTAAGTTAATTTGAATAAATAGCCATAATATTTGTGTCTAAAGTCGAAAAATATGAATTTTTCGCTTTGTGTAAACTGTTTCTTGACAGACTGTAAGCTTTTAATAATCCGAATTCAATTATATTTCTAATTCCATAATTCAATTGAATTTATATAATTTTAAGCACAGTAATAGGTTTACAGTTCAAAAATTTGGAAAGGGCATTAAAGCTGCGTGTCTTTCGCTTTACACATTCGTCCCAAGCACATAGGGTAAACAAATAGCACATTTTGGCAGCCTCGAATATGGTTCAAAGGAATTTATCTGTGTGCTTAGCCGCTGCAGAGCTAAGCTAAGCGTACAGGTAAAGGCAGCAGGAGTTGCTAACGCAGCGGAAAAGTTAGCTGTCTGACGGCCATTTGACCAGTCACGTGTGGCGGCATTTTTTTTTTTTTCTTTTTGTGTTTACTCTTTTTTTAGCCTTTTGCATTTGCACGCTGCACGTCGCATTCCAAAGAGCAAAGCGATGCGTCGACGGCGACTGCAAATGCCGCCTACTGTCAGACGCTTGGCTGAGCTTTTCAAGCAAAGCTCATTTGCAAATTGAACGAAACGCCGTGAAAAGCGCAGACGAACGGCGATGGCGAATTCGTTGACAACGAGCGACGACAAAGGCGAAGGCAGAGCGAAGGCAAAGACGACGTCAAAGGCGACGGCGATGTTAACGATGACAAGCGGCGGCGACAAAGTCACACACAAAGCTGACAACGGACGAGCAGACCATATGATAATGATCATAATAATTATGATGCCGACGTTAGCTCCGTTGCTCATTCATCACGTCCGAGCATGTCTGCGACTTGGGTCTGATCTTTATGTACGCCTAGACTCGGCTATGTGTGTGGTCCAAGCTCGTCTGATTGCGGACGCATAAAAACGCAAACGTCGTCACATGCCCCAACGGGGCAACAACAACAAGAGCAACAAAAAAGTGTGAATTAGAAAAGGCACTCAAGCTTAAATGGCGAACGCATAACCTTAGAGTCGACTGGGCCATACTCTGACTCTGACGCCCCCTGCTGGGCCAATGTCCGTTCGCTGCGGTATAGTTAATATTCTCTGCCATGCTCACATTGCTAACAGGGTATAAAAAAGCAGACCACACACAAAGTTCTGCAAGAACAACAACAGTTAAAGCTGCGCGCGCGGCGAATCAATTGCAGCGCCGTTTGTCATTGTCATTGCAGGGAACATAGCGCAACAATGCTGCCGCAACATAAAGATATGAGTGCTGGCAACAATGTTGCGGAGCTCTTGCTACACTTCATCAATAAAAATAGCTTTTAAAGCGCCGACGCCACAATCGCAGCAGACAAGCTGTCTGTGCAGCACACACACACACACGCACGCACGCACGCACACGCAGACACATGCGTGTGTGTGTGTGCTCGTAGCCATTGGCATTTGTTGCGTGGGCCGCTGCCCCGCTGGTGTCTGCTGCTGTCTGACGACGAGGTCAAGATGAAGTCATGCTTGAAACATGCTGCTTAAATATGCCGTCTGCTGGCTGCTGGCAACAATTAGTTGAGCGTCGTTCGCCGTCCTCGCCGTCTGCTGCTTTGATGTGTGCCAAACACTTTTGTCAACACCCACAAATTGCTACGCTGCTCCAATTATTCCAAAAAGTCCATGCCACACATAAGGGGCGTGGCATGTCAGTCGGCACTGGCTTTGAAGCCAATTGAAGTTGTCAGCCGCCCTCCGCACGCTCAGCAGCTGAGCGACATGTAATATAAACAAATTGCAAAAGACGAAAAAAAAAGCGAAGCCGAAATGAAAGAAGAACGAAGAAGGCGGGGCGAGAGCCACAAAAGGCATGCTGCGCGTTCGGTCAGTCCAGTCGTACAGCCATCCAGCAGTACAGCAGTCATTGCGTCAGTCACTCAACTTCGGCCACTGCCCACGCGCACAGGCGCCACGCCCGCTGCTCTACCCAACTCCCTTTTCATTCGCTGCCCACTCTCTTTCGCTGCGCTCCCTCATGCTCTCGCGCTATCCTTTGATTAGCCTTTTTCACGAGTATTTTGGCATGCACAAAGCGCAAAGCACAAACAAAAGAGCAAATCTATGCATGTGTGTGTCTGTGCCTGAGTGTGTGTTTTTGTTGAGTGCGCGTTCATTGTTCTCTTGTTCTCTCTTCCGTTAATTAAATATGAAATCCTCCTCCTCCTTTGCGTCTCTGCGCTTTTATAATTTATGTTTTAATCTTTAATATATCAAATCAAATTTAATTAATTTATTCTTTTAAGCTTATGCAGCCAACTTGTTGCTGAATAGTAAATCAAATTTAATTAATTAAATTTTTTATAACTTGTGCCCAGAAGCAAGTGTTGCTAAGCAGAAAAGTAAAACTGAAGCTATAATTTTATATTTTTATTATTCTAAGCATTTTCTGCTCAACTTTTCAAATATTTAGAAATTCCATGAAAATGTTGACAGGCAACAAGTCTGCAACAAATGTTGAAAGAGACTTGTTGCTAAGCAGTAAGAGTATCGAATAGAGAGGGAAAGCGCAAAGACATCAAATCATGAGCAGCAGCAGCAACAAATGCCAGCAACATTTACTAGCAACATTGACTAGCAGCAACAGTTGCTGTTAGTTGTTTGCGCACTTGTCTTTTGATTGTTGTTATTGTTGCTACTCGTCCATATTTGGCAGTTGAGCAATTAAAATTACATACACTTAAGCCACGGCATCTTTTGTCGGTCTCTTAAGAACCTCAACAACAATAGCAGCAACAGCCGTCGCCGCCGCAGCTACAAAAACACAGCTGACAAAGAGACAGCGCACGATTTTCCATTTAATTAATTTATTGTTCGGCTGAAATATAATTGCCAGCGGCACGATGTTGATGAAAATGCATCAAGTTGTTAGCTGCAATTTTTTTTTTTTTTTTTTTGTTCTTTTACTTGTTGCATGCAAAGTGGCTGCAGCCCACACGCCAGCAACAACAGTCACAGTGACGCGTGGGTCACACCCACGTCTGACAAAACGTCAACGGATTAAGCGATAATTAGCTGTTGTTTTACATGCACACAGAACCCAAACCAAACCATCCCATCCTCACCCCCTCCCCAACACACTTACAAAATTTGAGTTCGTCGAAGCATTGGCAACATGTAAGAAGGGCAACATTTGGCTTACCTGCAATTAGAGAGAGAGAGAGAGAGAGAATGAGAAAAATATGAAATTTGTTGCTTAATCGGCTTAAATGACATATCTATAAATATATGCTTGCTTAGCTAAGTATGCCCAGGAGAAAGAAAAACAAAATTCTTAAAAATGCAAACAACTTTAATCAATTAGCTGTTAAAGTCGCGCGCGAAACGCGCCAAAAACGCTTTTGGCTTTACTTTATGCAATTTAGCTTAATTTTATTTAAGTTAAAGATAGTAGATGAATAAGTTTATAATAATATGTGTGCCTGTATACTATATACTACTGTATACATATTTATAAATATAAGCCCTCATTACAGCAGCTACAAAAGTAGCAGCAAAAACGCGATTGAAACGCGCACAAAACTTTTTGCTTTGTGCAATAAAAATTAAATTTAAGAACATTTAGCTAAGCTTTTAAATATACATTTGTATTTATTTTTTACTTTTATTTTTTTTTTTATTTATTTATTTTTTAAATTTAATTTATATATTTTAAATAAACATTTATATATATATATTTTTATTTTATTTATTTCATTATTTTTTTTTGGCATATTTATACATTTTAAACAGAATTTTGTTTTTATTTTTATACTTTAAATATATTTTAAGTTTAATTTTTTTTGCTTTGTTTATATATTTTTTTATTTATGTCAGCCACTTTTGCTCTTTGGCCAACTCCCAGCAATGAGCAGCTGATAAAACTGTTCTAATAACTGTTGTAGCAACAACAGTTGTTGTTATGTCCGTTTTCCCGTTGCTCCAATTTCAATATTTAAACTTCAGCCATTTTATGAGCATATTTTGTAGCTCATCCTAAATGAGTTGAGTTCTTGACAGTGAAATATTGCAAGCTCTGCAGCTGCAGTAGCATTTGACATGTGACATGTGGCATGTCATGTCAGAGTGCAGTTTGCTTGTGTCATGTCAGCACTCTCCATGTCATATGTATTGAGCGCAGTTGCTGCTTAAGAATTCCCAGTTAATTAGGGTATACAATTGTCGAGCTGTGTGTCTTTGGTAGCTACTCTAGAAGTTTCCTCTCTCTGAGCTAAGTCTGGCCTTTTAGCCAGAATTTATTGACCTTCATTTCTTGACTTTAAAAACTTTTCTAAATTCATTTTGATTGAGCTGAAAATTGTTATTATTTCCATATAGTCAAAATTGTTCCGAATGACAGAGCTGCCTCTCTCTTGCTGCTCCCTTCTCCCTCATCGCTGCTCTCCTCTGCAAAGCACACGCCTCGAAAACAATCAGAACCAATTAACTGCTAAAAATTGAACAATTGAGTTGATTGAAAGAAAAGAGAGGGGGAAAAGGAATAGGAAAGGGAAAGAGAACAGGCAAAGGCAACATTGCATTTGGCTTTTAGGCCGCGAACTTTGTGTGTGGCTGTCTAGTTGGCTGGCCGCTTGGCCGCTTGGCTATGGCTCGATTCGAAGCTAATTGCCAATCGAGCAAAACAGTTTGCAGACAGTTTGACGACCGACTCATTGGCTATGCAGAGAGCCAGAGCCAGAGCCAGGCTGACCTCGACATAACCCAGTTAAAGGCAGCAGCTGAGAAGAGAGAGAGAGAGAAAGAGACAGATAGAGATAGAGAGAGGGAGAGGGAGAGAACGTGGAGAGGAGCAGAAGTTGCAGGCGCGGCTCATGTGCGAGTCCAATGCCAATAGCAAAGACTAATCTGCAGTCTACAGTATACAGTCTCCAGACTCTAGACTCGACTTTGAGTTTGGGTTTCCTGCACTCGCGTGGGCGTTTGTCTTGCCTTCCTTTTTTTCTATTTTTTGGGGCTTGGTTGCAGTTGCTGTCGTGCACTCTAACTGTTTCTGTTGCTCGTGCCAACAGCGAAAAGCTCAAAAGACAAGACAAATGGACATGGCTGAAATATATCCTGTAAGCTGAATACAAAAATGTATTAAAAAAATGGATAAGAGTTTTCATGACTCTGGTATTATGAAGAATGAGAATTGCATAGAAGAGCGAACTTATTTGATATACAGCGCGCTGCGATCTGTAATCCAAGACAATTCAGAGTTCTGCTCTCCAAGAAGCTTTTCATGCTATCGATTTTCTTCAATAGACACAATAATCGATTTACATGCATTTATCGATTCATGGTTAGGTTATATTTGCTGAAATTCTTGTAAGCGATATATTTAGCAAAATCGCAACCTATCGATAATTATCGAAACTTATATTCGCATATACGCTGCCTAATGCACTATGATCTGCTACGCTTACTGCGCATATACCCCATTTACAACAATTCTCATTTAATACAGGGTATTTTAGAAAAAAAAAATAATGCTTCAACAACTCGTAGACAATTATAATTTGACGTTTTGATTTGGCGGCGCGCACATGTGCCGCAGTCGCATTGCCTGGCTTGGGCTTTGGCTTTGGCTTTCGATTCAGATTTGGATTTGGATTTGGCTTCGGCTTGCGGCCGCAAGTTGTCGTTGCCGCCTGCTTGCAATTCGTGTCATTGACAGCTGAGACTGCGGCAAGTTGCCGTCGGAGCAGAGTGTTTAACCATTTGTTGCCTTTTCCACATTGCTTCAAGGTTCGCAGCAACAACAACAGCTTGAGCAGCGTGGGCGAAAGGATATACATTTATATATCTATATATAAACATGAGGGTAGAGAAAGGCAAGTGCTTAAAATAAAATAAATGAGCTCAAAGTAAGCTAAGAGAATGAATAATATACATTTAGAGCAAATACAAAATGCATAGAGGTATTCTGAGACATCGATAATAATCGATAACTCGCAAATGTGAAAATGAAATGAAATGATAAGCTCTTATTGCTAGAAGAAGAATAAGGACTAAATTAAGAATAAATTGAGTTGATTATATAGTCCTCTAGATGTGCTTTAAAATTGTTGTCAATATATATAATAATCGATAATTACAAAACATGATGTTTTGTATCAAGTAATGAGTTTTTGCTGATAAAATATCAAGTATATATAGAGACACAGATAAAGTCCTCCAAATATATCGATAACAATCGATAACTAGAATATATGATGTGTTATCGAAAAAAGTAATCAGTTAAAGCTGCTAGAATATGCAATATCCATGGAGACAATAACAGGAATTCAGTTAGAGAGATCACCATCAATCACAGTTCCTTCCCTCTGCTTGTTACATACCTTGTCAAAAATCGATATGCCCCATTTTGCACAAATTTTTCAGTTGCCAAAAACGGATTTGAAGTGTTTTTTGAATGACGGCTGGAGCCAAGTGGCAAATACTTGTACGTAATTAGTTGACTTCAGGCAAATGCCAAGGAAAATTCAATAATAGCAATGCGGAGCAATGCAGGCAGTCATCATCGTTGCCATCATCATTATCATTATTATTGGCCCTCGTCCAAATTGGCAACTGTCAGAGCAAAATTTGAGTTTGTCGCTGTCGCGTTGACAGTTGCAAATGTTGCAAGAGATTTTAAGTGTGGCACAGAAACTCAAAAGAAGAAATAAGCCTAAGCACACACACACACACACACACACACACACGCACACACACACAATGTAACTTTCTCTGCATTAGATTTTTTTGTTTAAACTTCCGCATTTTGGGGCGCGCAGAAGCTCTTGCTGCAGCAGCAGAAGAAGTTGAGACTTGGCTATAGCCGAAGAAGTCAAAGCCGTTGCCATTTATGTTGCCTGCTTGGCTGGCCACAAGATTTTTGCAAATGATATAATTCAAGCCAATATTTACATATGTATGCAAAACACACACCACAACATGCAAATGCACTGAGAGAAAAGTCGAATCAAAATTCTAAAACTAAGCATGGCTTAAACTAAATTGGATATGAGCCAAACCAATTTTACAACTAAATAAAATATTTTAATAAGCTTTAGGAGACAGAAAATAAAAAGTTACTCTGGCAATATTAGATAATTACAGGGTATTTTCGTTGTGCTACGACTCCAAGCTGGCAATAAATTTTTAACATTTATGTCCAAAGAGGTCGAAGAGGTCAAAAGTAACTCGAAAATACAATTTTTTCTTAGACCTCTGATTACTCAGAAGATATAGATTTTAGGTGTTCGCCACGCCCACTATAAGTATAAAATTTATATTTTTACGTATGCGAATTGTCACGTAGAGAATATATTTGAAATACCAGTTCTCTAACACAGTTTCTAATGGTATTTCTGACATCAGAGAACAAGTAGTTGCTCATAATGTGAGTATTGCGTTAATCTAACCCAAGATTATAGATTCCGCTCATACGAACAGAGGAAGAACGGATGGATGGCAGTTTTATTATAAGTCTTTTATAGCTTCTCTCTCAGTTTCAAAGTCTTAAAAAAATTTTCATAAATATATATATTTATTGATTTAATTGCAGTATTCTTCTCTTACTTTCAGATAAATCTAAAATATTTTAAATGTGTTCTAAAAAGTAAATTTCTAAAAAAAAAAATTTTTACTTGAGGCAATTTGATCTAATATAGGGTAAGTAAATTCTATCTTTATAATTTATTAATTTGTAGCTATTTTTATTATTTATTGTGAAATAAAATTTAAGAAAATTTTACTTTAATATTATTAAACTACAAAATTTAGTTGACATTTTTGTGTAATTTTTTTTTTTTTAAGAAATTTGTAAGCAAAATAAATATTTTATGAAAATTTCTTATCTAGTTTCTACTGTCAATATTAGTAAATATTTCTCTGAGTGTATGCGCATATAGAAAGTTGAATAACGACGAAATGTTCTAATGCCTATGCTGCATGGACTCTGGGTAGGGACGTAGCAGCTGGCCGGGGCAGGGGCAGCTATCAAAAGTAGTGTAGGGAGGCGGCAGGTGGCTGGGGGCAGCTAGTCGTGTTGCAAGTGAAAAACCCATTCCAAGAAATGAAAAATTACGCTGGGGAGTTAATTTTTGCTCGAAATTAGCTGGCAGCTATGGCCCCGGCACCAGCAGCAGCACCAGATGCAGATGCAGATGCAGATCAGCAGATGGAGAATTGAATGTGAAATGTGAATGTGAATGTGAAATGTGGATGTAGATGACGCGTACAAATGTGCGATTTAAATGAGAAACAAGCTGAATGAAGAAGAAGAAGCAGAAGAGATAGAAGAAAGCAAGCCAGAGAGAAGCAAAAGCTGAAGAAGTTTTGCTTTGCCTCTGGCCACTGCTGTTGGCAATTAGACAACTTCAATTGCAATTGCGAGTGGCAACTGGCAACTGGCAACTGCAACTGCAACTGGCAATTGCTGTTTAACATCTTTAGTGACTGTGCACCTGTCACACCCACCTGGGTGACGCCCACCTGCTGTGCACTTTGCTCTAATGACAAATGTCGGTCAACATCAAAAGGCGACTGACAATCGCCCGCTGCCCCTTTGCTTCTGTCTTGACCACATTCAAATGCAGTGCTCAAAGTCGCACTAATAATTATGACAACGCAGTGAGTTAAACTGAACAAATACCCTGTAAGCCATGCAGCATGGCATATGATTTTGCATGCTTAATGGGTGACAAGATTGGAATTAAGAGATTCGATTAATAACGATAGTTCGAATGCATTTTCAGAGTATGCCTTGACGAGTATCGCAGCAAGAGTGCCCAAAGTTCGTAACTTTTAGGATATTAATATGTTTTTAAATATATATAATATATAATTTATTTTTAAGTCTAAGTACTAGGGAACTTTTTGGCTTATAATACATTATCTCCCTTAATATGAAAAGTATTATTTATTGCTTTTTGTAGATTGCATTATTTTATTTCAAATAATTTATAGGAATTTCATGTATACCCTTTAAGACTAGGCACGTGTGTACAAGGTGTTTGTAGAGTATGCAGTCGTCTATCATAGTCAATATATATATATATATATATATATATATATATATATATATATATATATATATATATATATATATATATATATATATATATATATATATATATATATACTCTAATTGCAGTTCAAGTCGTTTTCTCTCTCCCTCTCTCTTTATCTATCTTTCTCTCTCTCTCTCTCTATCTCTATATCTTTTTTTCTCTATATCTATCTCTCTTTCTATATATTTATCCCTCTCTTTCTCTCTCTATCTCTCTTTTTATCTATCTATATATATATATATCTCTCTCTCTATTTCTTTATCTCTATCTCTACACCTCTCTCCTACTGTCTTTCTTATTACTACTTTCTAATACCCTACATTTTTATAGAGTATCTACTGCTCTATCATGCGTATTACAGCTTAGGCCACTCTTTTCGCTCTCTCTATCATTTTCTTCCTGTCTCTCTTAATTCAAACATTTATTCTATAGTCCATGAGTTTCAAGCCTTAGTTTGTGTCACACATTTTTTACAGGGTATCAGCTGCTGCATCAAGCTCAATTGGAAGCCTGCCAGCTAGTTAGTTAGCCAGCTAGTTATATATAGATAGATATATAAATATTTGTTGCCTTATGCCGAGGAATGTCAATGCAGCAGCCACGTTGGCGACGTGTTCGAGTGACTGTTGAGTGCTGCCCACGATCGCGCTGGATGATGACAGTGGTGCACTGTGGCTGCGCTTACAGTGGTTCGCCGTTTGGGGCTGTGGTGTTGGCCCAACTTTTCCAGTCGTTCACGTTGTGTCACACGACAACAGCTGCTGAGCGGCTGTTGTTGTTGTTGTTGTTGTCTTGACCGCTTTTGATCGTGACCACCATTGTGGTTGGCGGCTCGTAAACACGCCAACTTTTTGAGACCAAGTTGCGGCCAAGTTTATGCGATGGCGCATTTATAAAGTTTTCAGCGCTTATTTACGATCATTTTGCTGGCCCGCACCCAACCACCACTGCGCACCACTGCAGCAGCAGCAGCAGCACCACCACCGCCACCTCGTCTGTATTCAGTCGCCCCCGCTTTTGTTATCGATCTTTAGAGATCTCTTTTGCAGATCTAACGTTTGAGTTGGGGTCGCTCAACCGTAACGATCAGCGCGAACAGCCGCTCGAAGCGCAGCCAAGCGCTGAGCCACTTCTTGACCCACCAGCAATGCCATGAGCCATGAGCCACCAGCCAGCAGCCACCATCCGCCTCCCCCCCCACTGCCAGTTGAGCAGCTGTCAAAAGTAGTTGCATTTGGTTAGCTGATTAAAAATTCGCAGAAATTAACATGAAATGCTTTAGCTAGTGGAACTAGTCGACTCGGCGATAAGAAACACAATAACAAGTTAATGAAAATTGCATCAGATAATATCTGCTTATCTGCAGATAGATTATAATGCCAGCGGCTCGCAGTGCGCATAAAGCAGCGAAAATGTGGCCGAGTTTGCATTAAATCAGAAATACAATATGCTCTTTATATGAATCTATTATATATGTATTATTTTGCTTATACTTACGTCATATATATGTGTGCATATATTTCCAATATATATATATATATATATATATATATATATATATATATAAATATTTAAGAATTTTTTAATAAAATTTCTAGGCTGTTACTTTTTAGATAAGATTCTTGCTCAGTTTTGCTTGAGATAAAGCTAAAAGTCTTTCAGTTTGTTTTTATTCGATATTATATATATTATTTTCATATACTTGCATCATATTCACATATTTCTTTTTTACTATGCATTTATGATTTGTGTGGGATTTGTTTCAAAATATTTCTTTTATGCATATCTAAGAACTTTGAAAGGAACTTAAGATTCACATCTTAATCAAAAAAATATACATATGAAAAATCAAATGGAAATAAATAATTTTCATTTATTTTATATATATATTATTATAGCTCAATAATATATATATAAAATAAATATTAAAGCGCAATAATAATATATATATATATATAATAAATAAAAATTATTTATTTCCATTCGATTTTTAATACGTATATTTTATATATATATATATATATTCATATTAATAAAATTTCGCATTTTTTAATTTTTTATATATATATTTTATTATTTATTCTCATTTAATTATTATGTTATTTATTTTATACAATTTTAATATAATTCAAAAGAAATACTAAAATTCTCTAATTTCTCTTAGCATTTTTCTCAAATCTAATTCATGGACATAATTATATTTATATTTTTATTATATTTATATATTACATAATTATAGCAATAGTGATGATCTTAAAAGACTTTTTACTTTTTCATACATCTCAATTGTAATATATTTTTCATTTAATCAATGACTTCAAGAAATAGTCTTTATATTACAATTTCCCGCTGCTCTGAAACTTTTTAAGTATTATATTTAAATATAAAAGCAATTCCGATTCTTAAAACTTAAGTTCAGTTGTTCTCTCTAAGGATTTACCGCTTTATATAGATAGATGGTCTAGAATATTATCCCTAATAATATTCACATAATACTCTTATAGACATATTTTGTTCTATATAATTTTACTCCAATTCATTGTCAGATTAGATAGCTCAGTCTTGACTGTCAAATCGCTCAGAAGTCAGAGGCCTTAAGTTGATTCAGCTCCTTGATGGAGCTCAGGCAAATGCCAGGGCAGACATTCAGAGGCATTTACCGTAAACTGCTTAGGACGTGGAAAGGGTATTACGATTGAGCCACGCCCGAGGCGCATTCATGTCAGCACTTCGTGGCGACGGGCATGGGAGGCGGGGCCTCAGTCGCTCCTGCAGTTAAGCAGCTTAAGGCCGAGCCCAACAATAACAATTGGCTTAGTACAAAGTCGAGCGCTGCAGTCATAAATAGCTAATTAGAATGCAGTTTGCAGTTGCAGTTGCAGTTGCAGTTGTAGTTGCTGCTGCTGATGGGCGTTGATGTGGGCGTGGCAGGCAATGGCAATTGAACAAGTTAATTAATGCGATTTATCGATGTGGAATATATCGGACCTGGCCGCTTGCATGCCACTTGCTTATTGCCACTCGGCCACTTTGCCACATGCCACATGCCGCATGCCGCATGCCACAGGCCGTGCGGAAATGCTAATTAAAGTAAAATAGTCAAGCCGCTTGCGACGTGCAACGTGCAACTTGCAACTTGCAACTTGTGGCATGCCACAATCGGCGTCTGTCTGCTAGCCGAGGGCGTGGCACAGCTCACCTGCCGCACTGCCGCACAGACTCATCATTAGCCAGCCTCAATGCCAAAAGTGGGCGTGGCCGCTGGCCCTGCGGCCAAAAAGAACGCGCGCTGCAACGATTTAATGAACGCTCAACGTGAACTCCAGCCGCAACTCCTTGCGCTCCAGCCAGCCCAGCCCAGCCCAGCCCAGCTCAGCCAGCTCTAGGCCACAAATTTGTGTGTGTGGCGCCTGTCCGCGTGGCGCCACAGCTGAAAGCCCAAGAGCGACGGCGGGGCAGCTAGAAAGAGTTGCGCCAAAGCTCAAAAGCGGAAATCGGCTGTCAATGGGCCAAGTCAAAGGAATTGTCGCTTGAGCGAAATAAAAACAGGAAGCAGCTGTGTCGGCCTGCCTCTCCCTCTCTCTCCCTCTCTCTCTCTTCACCCTCTCTGTCTCTCCCTCTCTCTCTGCAGCTACTTACATTTTAATTGGCTGCCACACTTGCCGTGTGAAAAAAGCCAATTGCTAAAGTCCAACTAATTAAAATAATTGAGTTTTCGGTCAGGCGGAGGCAGCAGCAGCAGCCACAGCCACAGCCACAGCCATAGCCACAGCAGCGCCTCATCGGCCTCATTCATTTCGGCTGCTGCCACAAGTGGCAGCTAAGCGCTGCTAAATGCCTTAGCTTAGCCAGGCTGCACTTGCAACTGGACATTGTTATCATTATGCCAGATTATTATCAGAGACGAGCGCGAGACTTGCGACTCGCCGCTCGACTTTGCTGCCTTCGCATAATTAGTTTTTATTGCCAGCTCCAGCAAATACGGCCAGAACATAGAAGCAGATCAGGTAGAGCCATTACCTAGCGAAGCGGGAATGCCCTAACAATGGTGCGATGTGGCATATAGTCAAGGGGTATTATCTGAAATATAGGTAAAGCCTGTAGAGTTAAAATTTAGATTTGTATTGATCAATCACTCATCAATCATCAATCATATTAATTTAAATTCATTCGAAATGAATATTAAAGTTACAAAATATGATCAGTCAGTCAATCAATCAATCAGTTAGTTAGTGACTCTAACAAATCAGTGCATTACATACATTAAATACTATTAATTGATTGATTGATTGATCAACTTTCCACAAAAGTCAAATGTCAATCAGCCAACAATCATAGCTTACGTCAATCAGTCAATTAATCAGTCAGCTGCTTGATTTACTAACTTGATGCATTATGTGCCTTAAAAACTATTGATTGATTGATTGAATGAATGCTAAAAATAATCAAATCACCTATCGAGTTAACTAAAACTAACTCTTAGACTATTTAGCTTATGGATGGGTCTGCAATCAGTCTGTCAATCAATCAATCAGTAGTATGTATTATTATAATATAAACCAACAAAAATGTGTAGTATATATATTTATATATAGGTAGGTATATATGTGTAAAAAAAGACTGATTACCTGAAAAACTAGAATATATGCGCTTCAATCAATCAATCAATTTGCTATATAATACGATTTTATTTCATTCATATGCTGAGAGCTAATTTCATTCAATAAGCTATGGTCTGATTGCCTGAAAAACTAGAGTATATGCGCTTCAATCAATCAATCAATCAATCAATCAATCAATTTGCTATATAATATGATTTCATTTCATTCATATGCTGAGAGCTAATTTCATACAATAAGCTATGGCCTGATTGCCTGAAAAACTAGGATATATGCGCTTCAATCAATCAATCAATCAATTTGCCATATAATATGATTTCATTTCATTCATATGCTGAGAGCTAATTTCATTCAATAAGCTATGTCTTATATATGCCTTTACAGTGCGTCAATCAATCAATCAAGTCAAATGTTGCACGCTGTGAGTGCCACTCGTAGTTAGAGTATTTTTGTTTCTTTTAAAAAGGCGCGCGCGTTGCACAAATTAGCCCTTGCAGGCAACAAGGAGGAGTTGATGTTGCAACAACAACTTTGCCACAGTTAGTTCTAGTGGCTGCTGCTGCTGTTGCTGGCTGTTGCTAATCCGTGCCAAAGCACCTTGCAGAACAAGGAAGTAAAATGGACAGTCCAATTCGCTTTGCTCCTGCTGCCCATTTAATACTTGGCAATTTAATATGAAATTGTTGGCCAACTTTTGCTGGCACTGGCACTGGCACTGGCCACTGCCACTGCCACTGCCAGTTGCTGATAGCCTTGTCTAAGTGCTGGCATCAGTGGGCCAGGCCTGACCGGGCCAGGCTAAGGCTGGCTTTGCTGTCGATGATGTTGTTGACGTTGCAACTGCAACTGCAACTGTTGCTGTTGCTGCTGCTGCTGCTGCTACCTACTTTAGCTCCTAGATAATTTCAATCATTAATTTTGATTATGAACAAGCGTGGAGTGCCGCATGCCAGGCCAGAGGGGTGGCAGCCGAGCGGCTCAGGTTCATGCCACGCACGAGCTTTGTGGGTTGGCGGTGTCCATGACTGTTGCTGCTGCACAGTGGTGCCAAGCTGATTAATCGAAAAATGCACTCTTAATAGGTTTTTGATGAGCAGTTGGTATAAATTGAAGTTTCATGATTATTATTGGATTTTGAGTGAAAGCTTTGCGTGATAACTTAACGAGAAAGCTTTCAGTAGAAGACTTAATTGAAAACTTGAAGCAAATGTCATAAAAGCTGTTAAAAGTTGGCAAACTAATACAGTTTATAGCTTAAACTTTCAGGTAAAGTTCCTCAAAGCTTTTAGAATTCTCTAGCAGATTAATAATACAGTAATAACAAAATTCTTATATTCCTGAAATTCCATTTTCAATCGGTCCAGGATATAATTCTAGAGAGTTCGAATATTAATATTATTATTACTATTTGATTATTAATGTATTAGAATATATATATATATATTTTTCTAGCAGCATAATAGCAAAGTAATAACAAAATGTTCAATGGGTTCCGAGTATTATTAAAGGGACTTTGAATTAGTGTATTAATTATTATTATTATTTTAATATTATTATTATTGTAAAATTTTTATTATTATTATTATTTTAATATTATAATTACTATTACTATTATTAATTATGTATTAATGTATTAGAATATAAATATTATTAGCAAATCCTAGCTAACTTAACTAAGCACTTATTTTAACAACTTCCTGTCTATTCGGGCGCCAGCTGCCCATTTCTGTGGTCTGCTGAAGCTCAGCTCACATAATATTCTCTCCCTCTCTCTCTCTTCTGCCAGCCATTTGATTGATAACATTTATTAATTTTCCCATTTGGCCACAAATCGATTTTCATTATGATTTCGTTTATTTATTTATTTCTTTTTGTTTTGCTCTGCAATCTAATCACAGATTGATGCAGCTGGCCCACTGTGCAGGCCGGGCTGAAGCCAATAGACGATATCGATGGCAACTGGGCAGCTCGGCTGCTGCTGCTGCTGCTGTTCCTCGTTTGCAATGTGAACGACACGTTCTATCGTTGGGGAGGCAGAGCATGGAGCAGGTGGAGTGGGCGGGGCCAGTAGCAACGGCAGCGGCAGCGGCAGTAGCCACTTGGCTCGAGATGCTGATAAGTTGCAGCCGGTTTAGCGGGCCACAATGAAAAACAGGTGCCATGGCTCCCCCCTCTCCACCTCTCCCACTCTTCGTCTCTTCTTCCCTTTCTTTTACTGCTGTTGCCACGCTGCGCCCCGCTTCCCTTACGTCTTTTGCTCTATTCTACTTTGGGTGTCTTGTTTTATTTTTGTGCCGTTTCGTCTCTCTCACTCTCTCTCTCTCTCTCTCTCACTCTCTCTCTCTCTTCTCCCCTCCTTCATCTGTCTCTGCCTATTTCGCCTGCCTGTGATACGTATTTATTGCCCTGGCAATGGCACGTTGCAAATTTTTTGATAGACAACAACTGCGACACGCACTGACAACATGTCGCAGCGCTCTCTTGCTCTGCCCTTCTCTCTCGCTCGCACTCTCCGGGCCAGGCTATCTCTTTCTGTATCAAAGGTCGCTCGGTGTGTGGCTTATCTTTGCGCCGCGGGAGTCGCACAGTTGTTGGCATTCGTTTGATTGTTTTTGTTTACAAGCGGACCACGCAATTTGCTTAGCTTTCGTCTGATAAGGAACAGTCTCTCCGCCCCCTAGCCTCTGCCCCTGCCCCTGCCCCTGCCCCTGCCCCATGCTCTGTCCTTTGACCACCTTTGCCGCCTTATCACAAGCACAAAACGAACGAAGCTCAAAATTTATTGATTAGCCAATGTGCTTTGCTTCCTCCTCTTCAGCTGCAGCAACAGTTGATTTGCCATGGCGAAATCAACAACAACAACAACAACAAAAACATTAAGCCATATTGTTATCTTGCTCTCTCGGTCTTGGCCATGTTCTTGGCCAAGTCTTTCAAGTAGCGGTTGTTTTTCGTTTGTGCGGAACGCGCCTCCGGCTCTGTGGCCTGGCCGACCATTTGGCTAGATTTTTGTCTGCTTTATTATAGAAATTTGTCGTAATTCACGGCAGCCACTTAAGATAAATCGTCGAAGGCGACGTTGCGCTGCTCTGCTCTGAGCTGTGCTGTGCTGAGCTGTGGGCGTGCCCATTGGCATCGCAGCTCAAAACTGGGCAAGGCAGAGCAGCTACTGAAGTAGCCACTGATCGCAGGGGGCAGAAAAAGAAAGTTTGGATAAATAGGAGAGAGAATATGAGGGACAGAAAGAGGCAAAGAGAGAGAGAGAGAACATATTCAGTGAGTGAGTGAGAGAGAGAAAACATCTTCAGTGAGAGTGAGAGAGCATATTTAGTGAGTAAGAGAGAGGAAGAGAATATTTTCATTGAGTGAAAGAAAGAGAATATTTTCAGTGTGAGAGAAAGAAAGAGAGCATATTCAGTGAGTGAGAGAGAGAACATTTTCAGTATGAGAGAGAGAAAATATTATGAATGAGCGAGACAGCTAGAAATTTGCCAGTGAGAGAGAGAGAGAGAGAGAGAGACAGAACATTGTGGGTGAGAGAGGCAGTGACAACATTTTTATTGATTGAGAGAGTTCAAGAATGAGACTACCTAATTAATGAAAGCCAAAGAGAGAGAGACAGATAGTTGAGGATAGACAGTGGGATACGTAACGCGAGTGGCAAAGAGATAGAGATAGACTCTGCCCGCAAGCCCTGCTGTATTTGCTCTCCCTCCCACGCTAGGTTGCTTTAACTCTAGACCCAGCTCTTTCAGAATCCTCGCTGAGTGGCTCATAATGAATTTGCGTTTGGGGTATTCCCGCCAAGCCGCAGTTAGAAATTAAATGCAGAAAGGGCTTCACACACCCACACATATATATGTGTGTATATATTCACTGTGTCAAGACAGAGGACAAAGGACAAGCCGGAATCCCAGGAGTCGGCGCTGCTGTAAAGGCAATGCTGATTACCCAAAGGTAATTTGCGGCTGAAGCGGCTTCTGGCTTCTGGCAAAGCCAACAATCAGCATGATGCTGCAATCCTTTTATAACTATTCGACTTTGGAATGCCCCTACTATACTTAGTGGCTCGCTAGCTAAGCTATATCGAAAATCGATAGCACTGATATTTATAACAGAAATTAGCTAAAATTACTTTGTTCTATAATTATTGAGTTCAGCATTATATTTACAGAGTCTCAGATATAATGTGACATCTATATCGGAGCAAAAAAAATATATCGAATCTCAATTAATTTAATGTTTATCGATAACAAGTGCTTTGACATAGAAATACTTGAACAACAACATGTTGCATTATCTATCAAAAATAAATCGATAAAAAAAAAACTTTTCACTAATAGTAACATCAGCAACACGATATCGATATTTATCGACGAAGTATTCTATCAAATTAGTTTAACCATCCAGATTTCCGATTCATTTACCTGTCTATATTCCATATCTATTACGTGGCAACAGGGTATACGAGCAAAGGAGCGACGGCGACGCCAAATGGCAGCAGACAAATAAAAATTCCACTCAAGTAGATGAAAATAGAACGGAAGTGGGTGGCACAGGGGCGGCAATCCAGCTGGGCGGCCAAAGAGAAAAAGGAGAGTAATAAAGAGGGGGGACGGGAGCTGGAGCTCTCAGCAGTGTCAGGCGAAAGAGGAGGCGGTGAAGGAAGCGAAAGCTGCGAAATGGGAACACGAGCATGAAAATGTAAAGTTGCTAGGCGAAATAATGCGAGCGCACAGAGGGAAGGGGAGGGAGAGAGAACGAGAGAGAGAGGGGAATGGAGACGGGGCCAGAAAAGCGTCAACAGAGACAAAAAAATAAAAGGAAGAAGCAGAAGATGAGCAAGAAGTTTGAAGAAGGAAAGCAGAACAAACTGTAAAAGTAGCAGAGGCAAATAAAGCGGCCAAATAGACAGACAAACAGACAGGCAACAGACGAACCGACAGCTAACAGTTAGAAATGGCAGAGAGGGAGTGAGGCCGAAAGAGAGATAGAGAGTGGGAGAGGGAGGGAGAAGGCACAGGAAATAGGCAAGTTGGCAAGAATAAGAAGAAGAAAAAGAAAACGACAGCAGACATTGACGCAGACATGGATATATTGCCTGAGACTGACTGACAGACAGACAGACAAAGCGCCAGTCAGAGAGAGAGAGAGAGAGAGAGAGATAGAGTGAAATGCGGCAGACAATATTTGGCATTGCAAGTCAGCTTCTTTGGCAAGAATTTTCCCCGAGCGCCGCTTATAAAACCATAGAAAAACCCAATGAATTCTGTGTGTGTGGGCGAGAGAGAGAAATAGAATGGTAGAGAAAGAGGGAAGTAAGGCATGAAAATTTGAAAAGAGCCGAAGCCGCATGAAAAACTTTTTTGCGCTTTTCGGTTTCAACTTGCATAGAAAAGAATTTGTTGGAGTGCGGCAGGGCGCGTTGACTGGGGCTGTGACGCTTCCCCATGGAAGACGCCAAAAACTTAAATAGAGCAAAAGGCACAGAGCAGAAAAGAAAAAAAAATTAAGGAAATTGTGGCTCCAAAGAGATTTTCCTGCTCCATTGTTAAAGACAGTTTCGTTGTTGCTGTGGCAATGCCATGAAGAGCAATTAGAAGTGACGATTGGCAAGAGTTTTTCATGTAGATGTAGATAGCTATATATATATATATATATATATATATATATATATGATAGCTGAAAGCTCATTAGAACTCCTTGTAATTGACGCTGGAGTTGTTGAAAGCAAAAGTTTTCTAATTAATATCATTTCCGTTTTAAGCTAGAGTTTCGCAGGAGCTAAAGAAAGTTTAAATTATGTTTTCCTATCGAAATTATCATATGTTAACAGAAGATATCGAGTTTCATCGAGTACATAAAACATTTTCTGATTGAATTGAAGTGGTGCGAGAATGATAATAATATCAAATTGCTTTGATAATATATGTATCTATGGGTTGTTTGGCTAGTGTATAATGTAAGGGTTAGATAATCAATGTTAACATATCATTAAATGTATCGATAACTACTGCTACTACTACAATCAATTGAGTTAGCTCTACAAAATTTCTTCTTGAGCTATTCATTTTGATAACACTTAGTAAACATATAACAAGCTCTTGAGCTATTCATATCGATAGTTATCGATAACTAATATACACATATCTATAATTATCGATAATTTATAGTACACAAATAATTGCTAGAAATATATATACATAGTTTGCTCCCATTAGTCTAGAGTCTAGCATAACTTAGCAAAGTTTCGATATTTATCGATAGCACTGATTCACATTAAAGTTGGCTAAGATTTTACCTAGTTTAAAATTAGTCTTTAAGCTGAATTGCAACCCTCTTTAAAGTTGACTTCATGAAGGATGTAAAGGATAAGTCTCCTCATGTCCCAGCCTCCACTGCCATTTCCCTGCCCCCTGCCAATCTCCATCCCACTTGTTAAGCTGGCAGACCAACTTTTTGCGTAGCGAATTGTTGTCCTGTGGCATTACTGCAGTAGAAGCAGCAGCGGCAGCGGCAGCAGCCCATTTTGCCTGTTAGCAATCGCAGTTGCAGTTGCAGTCGCAGTCGCAGTAAACCGAGAGCCCAACGAGCTGTGCAAAACGCAAAGCAATGTGAGTGAATGAAGAAGCAGCAGCAGCAGAGGCAGAGGCAGAGGCAGCAGCAGAGGCAGAGGCAGAGGCAGTGGCAGCAGCAGAAGCAGGGCGCAGTCTATTTGGCGAAAATTACTTTCATTGCACGGCATTTTCAAGAGGGTGTGTGTGTGTGTGTGCTGTGTGTGTGTGTGAGTGTGGAAGGATAAAAGCAGCAGCTGCTTCATGGCTGGCGAAACCAAAGAGTCCTTGAGCGTCTGATTTTGTGTATAGACGCACGGACGCTATTTGTTTTTGCCAAGCGATGATGATGTCTGTTTCTCTGTGGGCGTGTGTGTGTGTATGTGTGTGGGCGTGGCTGCTGTGTCTGTTTGTGTGTAAGCAAAATAAATTACGCAAAAAAATAAAAAAATAAAGGTAACCAGCAGAGGGGCTGCCACTGTGCAAGAAAATTGCGCCCGACTACACAATACTCGCTCATAGACCAAAAAACTGTCCCAGCTCTGCTCTGTATAAGGAATCCACTATAAAAAAATCGAATTCTAGCTCAACTCGCTCCAAGACTCAAGCAGTTATAGTCACAGTCAGTGAGAGCTAATATACTCTTCTCACAATGGGCGAACGAGCATGAGTGAAGTGAAGTAAAGCAAATGTGGTGCATGTTTGCGCTTGTCAAGCGAGGCACTATCTCACTCGCTGTCTCCATCTCACTCTCTCTCTCTCTCTCTTGCTCTGCCTCTCGCCCATTTCAACTATAAACAAAAGAGCAAAAAGCGAGAAGCAGCAAAAAATAGTCATGTATGCAGCTTGCCCCTGCCCAAAGAAATGAGCAAGGAAAAAAGTTGAAACAGGGAAAAGTGAAACGAATATGTGAATGCTCTAACTGAAATTTGTTAAAGGTTTCAGAGGAGATAGACTTTTCTCTATTTTAAGCTGAGCTAAATATAATGTTCTTCAAATGTTACCAAGCGCTCGGCACAAGTCGCAGACTCCGCTGAGTGAATTGGAAAGCTTTGCAGTTGTAGACGCTCTAATGAGCGCTGTCCAGGAGCTGCAAATAAAAGCGGTACGAGCAGCGCAGCTCAACGTCGTTGATTAATGTCGTCGCAGGACGAGGGACGAGTATCCTGTGCAACAATTGAGCTGGAAGTCCTGCAGTGCTGTAGCCCGGATAAGGTCTAAGCAGCAAGCTAACTTTGGGGTCGAGTCAACTGCAGACTCACACACACACTCGCCCTCTCTCTCTCTCTCGCTCGCTCATTTCCATTTCCATGTCATTGTCATAAAGGACAACAGCAGCAGCAGCAGTTGCCACTCAAAATCAGATTTTGCCGTTGATGAGCAGAGGTTACAGTCGCATTCATTATTATCCAGAATCTACTTCTTCTTCTTCTTCTTCTTCATCATCATCTTGTTGTTGTTGCTCCTGCGGGCCAGTTTCTATGCCTTCTGCCTGCTTTTGCTTTCGGTTTTCCATTTTGCTTTTCTCGACTTTCTTTTTTGTTGTTTTGTGAAATGTGAAAAACGTGCTCAGACCCTTGGCTCTGGCATTTGCTCATTCCACAGCCAGCTTTACTTCAATCAAAGTTTTTGCTGCTCCTTTAAGCCAGGCCGCAGGAAGTGTTTATGAAATACTTGACAGCGCTGGCTAAGCACATGAAATATAGCTGAGCCCTTGATATTTCTCGATTAGGATTCTCAACTGGCTTTTAATGTTGCGCAGCTCTACACAAATTGAATTATCCGAGCGCGCGGCTAGAGTTCGCGAAGCTTCAAATGTGCTCAATGGGCAAACACTTGATGTTTTCGCTGCGTTTTCATGCTAAGTGGAGCCAATTACTAGAAATTTACAGCTCCTTTTGAGGCATTCAAACAGCCGAAGATTCTCGAATGAAAGTTGAGAAATTATTGCGACAAATAATTCACAGTCACAGTCTCTTATGTCTTCATCTCGCTCTCGCTGCCTTTATTGCTCTGTTTATCTTCATAATTTGCTATACAAAGCTATTATTATGTCTCTCTCTTTCCATCCCTCAATATCTATATATTTTATAATCTGTTATACAAGAACTACGCCTATGTCACTCTCGTTTACTCTCTTTCTATCTGTCTTTTCCTGCTTTATCATACAAAAAAAATGCTCTTATTTCTTTCACTTTTTTCTCTCTCTCTCTGATACTTCATACTTTGTCTCTCTCTATCTCTCTGAATATTTATACTTTGTCTCTCTCTCTCTCAGTCCCTCTCGCTCTCTCTCTCTCTCTCTGTCTCTCTCTCTCTCTCTTTCTGTTCATTCATACTTTATTATGCAGTACATTCTTTTATGTCTCTCTCAGCTTCTCTCTGTCTTTACATACTTTTATGTGCTTTTCCATATATTTTCTCTATCTCTCTCTCTCTCTCTCTCTCTCTCTCTCTCTCTCTCTCTGACTCTTTACACTTTTTTATCGAAAATCTGGTACTTCAGCAAACACTTTCAGACAGACTCCAAATTGTTTTACTTTACAAAAAGTTTTTTAACTTTTTAGCAACTTTTTTAAATGTTTCCTAATTGTTTTCAATAAGCGCATTGCAAGGTATATGCTAGTCGAGCAGCTCTAAACTCTACACACTGACAGCTGAGAAACCATGCCTAATAGAATTCATTGCTTCTTTTATTATTTTTAAGTTATTTTATTTTTAATAAATTACGTGGTATATATTAGTCGAGCAGTTGCCAGAATAAGTTGACAGTTTGTAGGCAGCTTTTCAAGTGGTTAGAGTTCTCAAGGGAGTTGCTGCTGCTGTTGACGTGGCTCTGGATTAGCATGAAATCATGCTGCGCATGTTGCCAACATAAGAAGAAAATGTATATGTATGAGTGTATGTATGTATGTATGTATGTGTGTGTGTAAGTTTTTGTGGTCGTCTATGAATGAAGTCTGAGTCGACGCCTTGAAGTAGCTGCCAAAAAAACACACTACGCATACGGCGTGTGGCACAGGCCATAAACATTCGTCTGGGCTGTCTGCAAAAGCATTTAAGGGCACTGTCAGGCACACAACAAACACACGCACACGCACTCCCACACACACACGCACACCCACACACATACGCAGTTAATAAATGACCTTGAAGCGCACGCGACGTATACGTAATGCGCATCAAATACAGCCATCAGGCAAGCAAACAGACAGAGTGAGACAGCCCAGCCAGTCAGCCAGTCAGGCAGGCAGGCAGGCAGTCAGTCAGTCAGTCAGTCAGTTAGTCAATCACTCAAACAGTCAAAGCTTTAAAGCTTTAAAGCCCTCCAACAGCATTGATAATTATAAATAAAATGGAAAGCATAAACAGAGCTGGCTAAAGGCACGCATGCGACGCAATAATCAATAAAATAAACACAGAGAGAGAGAGAGAGAGAGGGAGGGAGAGAGGAAGGGAGAGGGAGTGCGAAAGAGTCAGAGAGGGAGTGGCAGTGGGAGGGAGGCAGCCAAATGGCAGCCACGTGCTGGCATTTTTGGTAGACGAGCCAGCGGAGAGGACGTGTACGATGTGTCCTGCGTTGCGCCTAGGCAAACAAATTTCATTTACTAACGACGAAACAAATTTTGGCCACGTGCAAAGCACTAGAAAAGTGAAAGAGAGAGAGAGAGAGGGAGGGACATAGAAAGAGACACAGAGAGCGCAGAGAGCAAGAGCGAGCGTTGGCAAAACTTATGTAACACGTGCGTGTGGCTATGTCTGGCATACACCTTCTACAGTGGCACAGCCAGAGCCACGTCGAAGGCTCATTGAATATGCAAATTGTGCCGAAATAATCCACCAGGGGGCGCCACTTGCTAAACTTAACGCTCTTGCCCGAGGCGGTTGGCGGGGACACTGTGAGATGGAGACAAATGTGTGCGTCTGCATTGAAAGTCAGTCAAAGGGCACAGTGGTCTGCGCGCGGCGAAAATTTTAAATAAATGTTATTTATAATATATTTAAATATTTATTCATGTAAATTATTTTTAATATATAAATATATTTATTAATGTAAATTTTCTTTATAATGTATTAAGATTTTTAAATAAATGTTATTTATAATATATTTAAATATTTATTTATATACATTATTTTTATTATATATAAATATATTTATTTATGTAAATTTACTTTATAATGTATTAAGATTTTTAAATAAATGTTATTTATAATATACATAAACTTTATAAACTTTATCAACTGTCAGCTGAAGTATTTTTGCACTTATATTTAATATCAAAAAACTTCTATGAAAATACAAATAGAATTTTAAGTTGTCAAGCGAATTGAATTTTTCTTCAAGTAATTCTAGTTGGTTGAGTAGAGTTAGAGATAGCGTTAATGTCGAGTCTTCTTAAATGCTTAGCTCTAGAGTTCATACGATAGCGATAGTGCTGATATTTGTCTATCTCTCTCACTCGCTATAGTTTTTCTGCTTGTCTCTCTCACTCTCTATAGTAATTCTCTGCTTATATCTGGTCTCTCTGTTTATTTCTCTGCCTCCCTCTCTTTTTTTCTATCTATCTCTATGTGTCTCTCTCTCTCTCTCTCTCTTTCTCTTGCTCTATCTCTGCCTCTTGGCTTAACACACTCTCACAGATTGTCTCTCTGCCTCTCCCTCTTCTTCATCTGTCTCTGCCTCTCTAAAAACTCTAAAAAAAGAGCCTCGATTATTTGACTACCTTTTGCCACGGCTTGGCGCCACTGTGCAATGTCTCAACAAGGAAACTGGCTGATAGACAGCTAAGCAGAGGGCCAGACAGGCAGACAGACAGACAGTGAGACAAATGTCAGAGAGTCAAGGCGAAACGACGGCGTCGTTGATGATTAGTGCCTGGGTTGGGGTTGGGTTTGGGCCCGGGCACAGGCCCAGGCCCGGGCTTGAGCTGCTGCTGCTTGGGCGCAGCGGAAGCGACGGCTGTCAAGTCAAGAGGAAATTCACAAGACAGCGACACACATACAACCACAGCAGACGGAGACAGGCGACAGACGACGACGACGAGGACGACGGCTGGCGAATGACGCAAGGCACGACTGAGGGGAGCAGGGGGCAGGCGGTGATTTGAAAAGTGGGTGTGGCAAGGAAACAAACCCCAAAAAGCGAAAGGGATGCGCATTAATGTGAAGGCGGGCAAGGCATAATCAACAAAGCAATTGCCTACAGAAGTTGAGTGCGACAGTGTGTGTGTGTGTGTGTGTGTGTGTGTGTGATTGTGGTTAGTTCACAAGTTGACTGTGGTGTGGCTGTTAGCCACACACACACACACACATATACACACGCACTCGAGCGCGCGTGTGAAAGTTGAGTCAAACTTTTGACACTTTTTGTAATTTTTTTTTTCCTTCTTTTCTTTTGGGGTTAGCAGCGCCACAGGATATGCTTTCGGCGGCTGCTGACGTAACAACAACAACACCTAATGGTGGGGGGGAAAACGACTACAAGCATTATGGCTAAACAGGTCACAAAGGCGGCAACGTTCAGACAACGCCCATAAGTAGGCTACGTACAGCTTAGCTCTAGATACTTGATATCTTACGAGGATATGCCATTAACTAGACCACTCAAATTACCATAGATATATTTATAGATAAAGATAAAGTGCGGTATTATTTCAAGTTAGACAATGTCGGAGCTGAGAAAGTGAAAAAAAAATATATTTAAAATGATAGACATTGCTAGGGGTGAGGAAAATGAGCATGTAAAGAAATAGAAGGAAATATTCTGCAATATATAATATATATATATAAATATATATTCTACAATTCAATGACAGAAACTTTCATTGTCTTCATTTAGGCTTAGAGAAATAACTCAAAATATTTCAAAATATATAAGAATATATATATATATATACAATAGCAAATCTGTCAAGCATAGTTCATTCTCACTTTGATCTCGTCAGCTTTGTCACCTTTTACCACTTGCCATAAATTCACACAAAAACATTAAGCCCCAAATGCCCTAATTCCAAAGCTTAATTACTCGCCTAACTAAACCTAACTTCATTAGGCAAATGCCTAACAAACTCTTGGTTAATTCACGTAGCATTCTTAAAGTTTTCATAAAAATATTACGCATACGCAGCGTCAAGCACATTTGAAGTGAAGCATAACTCATGCGACCTGTTGGCCCGCCCTAGTAGAACTTACGCAGTCACAGACAACACTCACTCACATGACAAACTCTGTTGGCTAACGGTAAATTAGCTAAATATACCGTAAGAATTCAGTAAACTTTTTGCATTTTTCAATATTTATTAAATTCCACAACAAAAGTGGAAAAAAGTCAAGCAAAAGTGTGCATACAACTGTGCGTGTGTGTGTGTGAGTGTATATATAGCTGTGTTTGTGTGTGTGTGTAAAACACAAGGGAGCAAGAGCGGGCACTTTGGTCCACATCGCAGCAGTAAAAATATGAAACGCACATGGCACATAAATTTGGAGCTTAGACGACGTCGCCCCAACTCGACGCCAAAAAAGGAAGCGAAATGCTGCAACACACAAAAACCGACCACTGGAAAGTGGGCGGGGCGTGGAGTGTATGTGGCAGGAATAAAAACCAACGGCAGACAAAAGCACCAAAAGCGCCCCCAAAAAAACAAAAAGAAAAAAAAAAACCCAGAAAAAAAACTTTTTTGGCCAAAACGAGCGCACGAACCAAAGCACCAACAGCTGAAACGAAAGTGAGCAACAACATTGGGTGGAGCTGGATGCTACGGTTTGGAGATGTGGCATGCGGAACATGCGACAGGCTGGCTGCGCCAAGGCGAGGCACAATGCGGGCAGCGTTATGCGACCAGTGGCTGCCTGACTGCCTGACTGCCTTCTGGCTGACTGTCCGACTGCCTGACGGGCTGACTGCCTGACGGGCTGACTGCCTGACGGGCTGACTGTCTGACAGCCAACTTTAAGCGCCATAAAAAGGGCAACAAAAGTGCCCCAAGCGAGCATGCTGGACGAACGCATGTCTTATATTTCGGTATTTCATTAGATGCTGAGAGCAAACTCTGCAAATACTGCCAGAAACCCCCTTCGATATTTATCGATTTCTAATAAATTATTGAATTTAAACTAACAGGCGACTTGTTCAGATGAACTAGAAATGAACTGAATGTCTTTATCTAACTCTTAACAGCTTTTAGTCAGAATTCGATATTTATCGATTTGAACAATGTTGATTCAATTTCATATTAGCTTCATAAATTTCAATATTTTTCTTTATCGATAATTCTCGATTTAATAATAAATATTTAGTTACTTCTAAGACTTTAATGGAATGCTGTATTTTATGATAGCAAATCTGCAATACATACTATCTCTGCATAGTGCTAAACAGTGAAAATAGCTATCGATATTTATCGATTTCATTGAGATTATTGACATTCACAGAAGCGAGCTCTAAAATCAAACTGACATGATATATCTATTATATATTATTTTATACTATTTCAAGCGACCCTAGTCAAAATTGTACATGCGTGCGGGGTATGAGACCGAAGCGAACGAAAAGGAACAATTTTAGCAAACAATTCACGAACCGAAAATCCACACGGGCCACGCAGACGGCTGTCTGCTGCTGCTGCTGCGCTCGACAGTAACGACAATAAAACGAAATGAATGGCTGAAAGTTCTATATACACATAGCACACACATACACAGTAAATATATATATATGTATATAGCTTATATATATATATATATATATATGAACCTTATATAGAAACATTTTGTCGTACATAAAGAAGCCAGCACATTTTTCGTTGAAATGCAGCTAAATATATAAGAAGCGGCGAGCGAGCCATCTGCCGGCAGCAGGCAGTACTAGCCAAGCATAAAGAGCGTGTGCGAGGGAAAGAGAGCGAGAGCGAGTGAATGAGTTTTAGAGAGCCGAAGGGGGTCAAAGGAAGGCGCGAAAATGCTGGCAAAAATAAAAGTAAAATAAAATAAAAATGGCATAAAAACTGGTTCATGTCTAACCAAATTGTGTAGCTGGGGTGCGGCTGACTGTGTCTCTCTGTGTGTGTGTCTGTGTGTGTGTGTGTGTATGTGGGGCTGGATGTCTGTTAGTAACGGGGCTTTTAATGCTTCGGCTGTGGCTGTGGCTGCTGTTTTCTAACGAGCGCCGACGATGTTGATGTTGTTGTTGCTCTGTCTGCCTGTCTGCCAGTTATTTTATGTGTGTATAAGTGCGCTTCTCTGTGTGTGTGTGTGTGTGTCTCTGTTAACGTTGAGCCGCCGTCAGCCAAACTAAAAACATTTGTCGTTCTGTCGTTTGCGCCAGCGACCTAAAAATCAGTTAGTCCTCGCCTAAATGTGTTTGCAGCTAAGTATGTGTGTGTATGTGTGTAAAAGGAGTGTCTGCTCTAGAGACGAGACAACAATAATAATAATAACAACAGCAGCAGCAGCAAAGACAGCAGGGGCAACAGCAGCTGCGCCCAACCCAACAAAAAAGTGTAGCATACATTTTGGGGCAAACACATATACGCAGTATTAGCGATGCTAAACAAGGGCTCACAGCGCATACATATATACAAATATATATATATATAAATATTTGTGTGTGCACATATATGTGGCTGTTATTTTATGTGTGTAGCCGCCAGACAGACTGCAGCCAAGCTAAATAGTAACAGCTGAGACGACAGACTCTGCTGGAGTCAAGTAGCTGAGCTTTTTAGGTGCTCCAAATACACTGAGCTCAGGCTAAACAATAGCTAAGGGCCACGCCTACAAGGCTTGACTTCTTTAAACTAAACTGCAAGTAGAATTGAAGATAGTGCGAAAGTGAGAGAGAGAGAGAGAGAGAGAGAGAGGGAGAAAGAGAGAGAGCAGATAGTGCTAATGGCGGATAAAATTAATAAAAAGTTAAGAGAATGCTAATAGATAAGGCTAAAAATATTGATAAAATTGTATATATATAATATATAGACTGAATACATATATTAAAGAAATTTATATACTTTATATTATACATTAAAAACAACATTAGACGCTGAAGATTCATTTTCAATGGATTCAGAGTATAAAAATATATATACGATATATATAAAAAAAATATATTTAATGTATATATAATATTTATATACATCATAACTATAAATATATACATATATATTAAAGAATATATATTTATATAAATTTTTTAATATAAATATTTGTATGCATATATATATGCTCTTTATGCCTTTGTTCAGCTAGGACATGGCTAACAGCATTTGACTCTGAGTAGTATTTTATCCACTTATTTTATATAAATTTATTATATTTTTTTTATATATTATTTTATCAGTTTTATTTATAATTGAAAACTTACAAACATTATTTAAAATTTCAGTGAACAGTGCCTAAAGGACAATCTAAAGCAAATCAAGTCAAGTTTCATGCTTCGACTATATTCTGAGGGAGATGTCGTTGCTAACTATCAGGTATTTAAACAACATTTCTAATAATCTTCATAATATATATCATTTAAGCTCTTAGCAGTTCTTCTACCGTATATTTACTCTGCTCATTTAGAAACAAAATTCCCAAAAAGCATTCGCGTTTTGCATACAAATCATAGCATACTTTTAAGCGCAGTGCCACAGCTGCAGCGAGCAGCTGTCTAAATATACAAATATATATATATATATATATTTGACAACTATTTACATATATTTGCATTTATATTTATTTATATATCAGCTCACATATATATATATATATAGCAATAACATTATATAGGTTATATAAGTGGAGCAATCGATGGAATAGGGCGCTGCCCTGTTAATTGGGCGCAGATGTAAACTAAGAGCAGACAAGCTGGCGGCGGCTGCCAATCGACCATGCTCCCTTCTCCCCCTCTTCGACACACACACACACACACACACACACACACACACACACACACGAGCGCACGCAATTCAGCTGCCCAATCAGCACGCCTTCTGCTCTTACGCTGTGTGTCCCTGCCCGCCCTGTCTGATCGATGGCGCTGTGGTCACGCGATTGCGAACCGCAACGACATCAACTGCTCTGCGTGTGTCTGTGTGTGCGTGTGGAGGGGCCCGACCTACATTCAATTTGCTGGCAACCGCAAATGCGTCTGACAGATGACGATTAACGTGATGAAGCCAGCTGATGAGCTAGCTGATGATCGAGTTATTGCCGCTGCCGTCGCCCCTGCCGCTGCAGCTGATGATGATGATGATGATGAAGCCGAACTATCTCTACCTAGCTGGCAGCTGACGGCCGTCAAGTGGGTAATGGCGAGGGCGACAAAAACGGAAATATGATTTGACGGCATGTGCAACAACAACATGCAGCACGCTGTGTGTGGCGCTGTGTGGGGTAGGTCTGCTGCCTGACTGCCCGTTGCGGGCAGTGTCAGTGGGTCAGGTGGGTCGTTGTCGTTGTCGTTGTCGCTGTCGCTGTCGATGTCGCTGTCGATGTCGATGTCGTTCCGTTTCTCTCATTGTTATTCGTGTCTGACTGCGAAAACCGGGTGCATGGAAAATTGCCGCTGTGGAAAGGGCTTCTCGCAGCGCGTGAGGCATGCCTCCACAGCTTGCGGGCGAAACGAGCGCATTTCAAATGCAAAATTATTATTTAAATTTTGAGCTTAAGAATTTACATGCAAATAGGATTAAGATATTCAGATGTCAATGCATTACTTTCTAGTACTTTTGATAATAGAGCCATTCGCATTAATTTCCCAATTTGAATTTATATATAAAATCTTAAATGAAGTACGCTAATGCTTGGGTTCACTTGAGCTTCACTGACAGCTGTCTCTCCATATCTTCCTATAAATATATATTTCCTCAATCCTATATATATATATATTATATGCTTGTCTCTCTCCTAACCTATCTTTCTATGCATCTCTCTCTCCCTTTTAATTTCTCTATGTTGCCAAATGTCTCTTTTTCGCTCTATCATCTATTTTATCTCTGATTTTCGGTCTGCATCTATCACTCTATCTCTTTATCTTTATCTCTCTTTAACCTATCTTTCCATGCGTCTCTCTCTCTCTCTCTCTCTCTCTTCCAATCTCTCTATGTCCCCAAATGTCTTTCTCTCTCTATCATTCTAGTATATATCTTCTTCTATGTTATCTCCGGCTTTCGTTTCGCATCTATCACTCTCTCTTTCTTTATCTTTCCATATGATCCCCCCTCTATATATCTTCTCTCTTTGTCTGTCTCTATCTTAATTTCTCTCTATCTCCGTTTCTCATTCCTCTCTGTCTTTAATCTCTTGCTCCTATTTTTATTCCTCTATATTCTTTCTCTCTCTCTCAATCTTTTATTTATTTTCTCTCATTTTTCTTTCTCTCTCTATCTTATATCTTCCCTCTTCCATTTCTACATTAGCTCTCTTGCTATATACTCTCTATATCTCTTATCTTCTCAATTAGTTCGCTCTGTCTTCTCTTATTTCAGTTTTTGGCTATCAACTGTCTGCCAACTAAAGCGTCTCCTGCTAATGGGCTAGACATGTCTCATCTCTTTCTCTCTGCCCTTCTCTCTCTCTCTCTTCTTTGCTTTCTCACAATTTCGTTGCCCATTACTATAGATATTACGTATTCGCCAGGCATTTCGTCTATCACGTACACCTATGGCCAGGCAGTTAGAATTAAGAGCAGTTAGACAATCGAATCGAGTGCTCCACTCTTTCTGCACCCTTCTCTTGTCTGCGGACCACATTTTACCGCACCACAAAACAAAGCAATAAACAACAGCAATAGCAAAAATAAAATGTATATTTCTTCTTCTTTTTTTTGTCATTTGTTGCAGTTAGGAGAATTCGACAGCTGCTTGATGTTGAGAGCGCAGAGAAACAGCTCTCAATGCAACCACTTGCATGCGGTTGCTCGGGCAGCTATTGTGCATGTGTGTGTGTGTGTGAGTGTGTGTGTGTATGTGCTAAATGTATTTGCTCTGCTTCTAAATGCCAAATGCGACACACACACACACACACCCACCCCCACACACAACTCACTTGCCTCGACCATACAAAGTTGTTGGTTACAATTTGGATTTTTTTTTTTTGCTCTGCTTTTGCTGCTGCTTTGCCACGCCCCGCAGCTGGCAATGCCCGCATGACCTGATTCTGCACTTCTTTTGCCCGCTGGCGTGGGCGTGAACATGGGCATGGGCGTGGGCATGGGTGTGGGCGTGCTGGGAACCCTAACTGAAGGTCGTTTGCTTGTAATGAAAATAAAGAAGCAGCAAAAAGCAGAAAGCAAACCAGCAGCTCGCAAGCTGTAAAACCCGCTGGCAGAGCCTAAAAGAGTCCACTAGCCCAGCACTTTGTACCACTTTGCACAACCACACCCACCCACGGCACACACACACACACACACGCAGATGGGGACAAGGCTTTTGGCTAGCTTGTTGGGGGGGAATGCACACATTTTTGACGAGCGCCGCATAATGGAGAAGCAAGCAAATGCAGTAAACTACTATGCACATGTGCATGTGTGTGTGTGTGCTGGTGTGTGTGTGTGTGTGTGCTGTGTGTGTGTGTGTGTGCTTATATGTTGAGTGCTCTGACTATTTACAATGGCAGTTGTAGTCGCAGTTGCTGTTGCAGTTGCAGCTGGCATTCCTTTTGTTGCTCTCCTCGTGTTGTCCGCTCGCTTTTTAATCTCTATCATCGATGACACAATATGATTGAGCCTCCCACGAGCCCATCACCATCCCCATCCCCATACCGTTTTTTTTTTCAAAATGGCTACCAGGCATTTGATTCATCGTCAATTTTTTTGCAACTTTATTTGCGCAGCGGCAGCCGCCGCCGCCGCTGCCGCCGTCGCTCATGGCTCGCTGGACACGTAATTCAAGCGGAACGCGTCGCCAGCAACCATAAAAGCCAAGTGCAGAGCACCAGCAAAACAGAAACACAACAGCGAGCCCCAATGGGGCGAAAACAGCAACAAAAAAATGCGAGGGAACCGAAAAAAAAAATAAAAACAAAAATGGATAAGGAAAAGGAAACGGGAGGGATGAAGTAGAAAGGAATAAAAGTAAAAATGGTCTCAAATGCTGCACGTGCAGGGACAACATAACAAGAGCGCAAATGATCATCCTACACAGTTATTTTCATACCCTGTAAAGCTACGTGAGAGGGTAGCATGAGGATGTGGATTAAGTGTGAGATTGGGAGAGGGAGAGAAGAAGATGGAGATGGAGAGCGAGAATTATATATAGAGAAAGAAAAAGAGATAGAGCGAGAGTGACAGAGAGAGAGAGAGAGAGAGAGAGAGATAGAGAGATAGAGCGAGAGAGAGATAGAGCGAGAGTGACATAGAGAGAGAGAGAGAGACATAGAGAGAGAGAGAGAGACATAGAGCGAGAGAGAGAGACATAGAACGAGAGAGATAAAACGAGAGTAACAGAGAGAGAGAGATATATATATATATACAGAGCGAGAGTGACAGAGAGAGACAGAGAGAAATAAAGACAGAGAGCAGACTCTATTACCCAGAAATTATAGTCTATGATCCCTAGTCAACTGTCTCTTGGCTGTAGTCTCTAGGCGTTTGACTTTCTAGATTTCCTTAAAATCTGTACTTCCTAGGGTCAAGTGCCTAGTTTATAGTGCTAAATATCGAAAGCTGAGTACATATGAAATTCTAGCTTCAAGTTGAATTCGAAAAATCCTATTTTAAATACTGCATTACTTTCAAATACTTCAACTTAGTCTTGATTTGTAGTCTATGGTATTTATTTATGGGGATAAATCTCTTACTCTTACTCTTACTGAATACTTACTAAATATAGTTTATTTCTTAATTCTCGTTCGAAATACTTTAGGTCAAGTTCTTTATGCCTTAGTTCTTCACTCAACATCTTACTTTCTACCCCAGACCTAGATTTTTTACCAAACTCTCAGACTGTAGCTGCCAAGCTCCATAGACCTTACTCTCCACATAGATCTTAGTCTCCACATACTTTTGACAAAAAATACTCCACATTTCTTACCCAAAGTCTATAATTCCTTCCTTAATTGTCAGTCGTCCTACGCTCCTAGTATCTACAGCATAACCTACGAGACTCCCCTGCCCCTACAGCATATCTAAACCCTCTCAATTGCTGGGTATCTCTTAGTCCATCACATTGGCAAAGAAAGTTTCTCGCTTGTTTTCTGCTTTTCTTTTTCATTTTCGTTACTTGTGTACTTTTCGTCCCAGCATGTCATAAAAACATGTCCGTATAGCGCCCACCCACACACACACACACACACACACACACACAGAGAGAGAGTTGGTAACTGCGTCGCGTCTGGGTTTTCATTTATTTTTGCCGTCTCTCTTTTCTGTTATTTCTTCGTTTTGCTTCTTTTTTTTGTGTTCGTCTCTGCGTGTTTCGCTTTTGGCCGACATAATTTGCTAACTGAAATGGAAAACATTTTCGACAGGCGCTGCCGGGCGACGGCGTTGGCCAGGACGCGGCAGACACGCGCACCAATACACACGCACGGGCACAGGCACACACAGACAGGGCACACAGACACACGAACAGGAAAAAGGATGTCGTCGCCGACTCTATAGACTCTACAGCTACAGCTGTGTGTCCGTGCCCGAGTCCGTGTCCTCTACGTCCTGTTGCTGGGTCAGCCCATTGTCCATTGTGGCCGTTTCATTCCTTATCGATGTTGTTGTCAGCCCAGGCCCACGCCCAGGCCCATGCCCAGGCCCAAGTCCAAGCCCAGCCCAGCCCCAACACAGTCCGCATTCGCAGTCACAGTTATGAACCCACGGCCTAGTCCACAACTCATCCTTCTTTTATTTTTTGTCCTTTTTTTCGACTCGCCTCGCCTCGTTCCTTCGTTTATTTGTTTTACTTTCCTTTTGTGCCATTAAAAGCAAATGCTGCCGCTGCTGTGTGTCCTTCACGACATGTCATAAAAGCGACAGCAACAACAACTGAAAGTAAAACAAATGATCCTTGTCTGACCTCACGAAACTTTAATACGCTTTATCACAACTTTAAGAAGGTTTTACTTTGAGACATCGAGAAATGTAAAAAACTTTTTCGAATTCAAATGCAAATTCCTAGAGCAAAAGAGAAACGATTTATATGCAGAGCTGCCAGTAAAACGTTGCCAAAGCACAGGCTAAGGCGGAATAACAAAAGAGAAACAACAGAGCAAGAAGAGCAAGCCAGTAGAGCATTGGCAAAGCGCAGTCTAAAGCAGAATAAACAAGAGCTTGAGAGACAGTAGAGCAACGAGAGCAAGCAGTGAGCGCAAGTCAGTAAAACGTTTAAGTATGCGAGAGAGGGAGAGAGAGAGAGAGAGAAAATGGCATTAGTAAATGTCAAGGAGGATTGTAGAAGGAGAGAACTGTCTCTAACTAGCGACAGCCCCATACAGCTCTAATCGTAACAACCGAGCTTATCTAGCTGAGATGCCGCGTGAGCCATACACTATGTTATTATAATGACCAGCAGAAACGGCTGCGTGTGTAAATTGTTTAGTTTAGTTCAGAGTGAGTTGCCTGGCTGTGTTTGAGCTGCAGCTAGAGTTGGGGATTGGGTCTGGGTCTGGGTCGACGTCTGGGTCTGGGTCTGGGTCTGTTTCTGAGTCTGAATGTCGTTAAGACCCACCGTGGTGACAGTGGCGCTTGATGTTGTTAAAGGAAGGCGCTGTCCAGCTGTCGCTCTGCAGGCGACGTAATCTATTAAATGCCATAGCTAAGGGCAGCCGGACAACAGGACAGCAGAACAACTGCGGATATGCAAGGACATAAGGACACACAACATGAAATGAAACTTTTGCCCTTTGTTCAATTACACACACACATACATATACATACATATACATATATATATAGATTATTTGTGGGCGCTGAAACCGAGTGTCTAGCCAGCAGAGAGACGCCCACTGAGGAACTCATTAACAATTCAAGAGGATATTGCGTCAGTCTCGAATCAAATCCTTATCCAACTTTTAACGTCTGGACGTCAATTAACCCACAAATAAAAAAAAACAAAAACAAAATACGAGAGAAGAAATAAAAAAACCAAATGAATTGTGGGCAAATAATTCGCGTGAAATTAACAGCGAAGCGCTAAGTAATAGAATCAATCAATTTATAGGCGAAAACAATTCGAATCTCTGCAAAATCCTAACTAATCAAAAGCGATTCGAATCGAGCTGCTAATCAGAGGAGACAGGAAAAATACAGCTCACGTGAATTGAGACAAAAGAGCGACAGAGAGAGAGAGACAAATAGATCTAAATGAATGAAAAGAGTTAATCTTAGATGATTATTTTTATGACGATCTATTTACACTTTGATTTATGAGCACAAATCTTTGATGAAATCCGTCAATGGGTGGACTTTAGACTGTGAACCGGTTCGAAAATGGATTAGCAATTAATAAAGCGAATTAATTTTTGATAAAAATGAAAAAAAAAAACAATTATAACGAAGTGGTTTATAACTGAAATGAACTGGTTCATAGCTGATCTGAGCATTCGTATTGTACATAATTTTGGGGCAGTACTGAACTGGTTCGTATTTGTAATATATCACATATGAACTGAATTGGTTCGTCTTATATGAAATCGTAATATGAAAGGTGAAATGAGTATGAGCATGAAAGAATTCCAAAAAAGAACTGAACTGTTTTGATGATATATAGAAATTAAATTGGGGTATTTATTTTATACATATATATTTCATATATATATATCACACATCATTTATCATATATATACATAATATATATACATCATATATCACAAATAATATATATACATCATACATCAAATGTCATCTATCATACATGTACACTATACATCATATGACATATATATATATATATATATCATACATCAAATATATTTTAAATACACCATACATTATATGTATATCATATATATACATCATACATCATAATTAATACATATTCATATATATCTCATAAGCTATAAATGCTATTTCTTTCCATATAAACTCTTCAAAATTCCCTAATCTAAAGTCTATATAATAATAAAAGAGTTGAAATGGGAGCTGTAATAATAATAGAGGTCAAATGAAAGTCGAAATCGTATATTTTGGCAACGGAATTGAGTACCTATAATAATCGGATTCTATCAAAGCATATTTAAGTTCCAAATTCATACAAATTCCAATTTATTTGAGTTCAAAAAAATATGGCAAGTCTTAACCCATTTATAAGAGTATCAAGTTTTTAGTGCGCTCATATGACATCGATTCCAATAAGAAACAGCGCACAATTCTAATAAGAAATTAGCTAGTCATGGCTAGTTAGATGCGCCTGCGGGCTGCGCCTCAATAGGTGCAACTGCAACAACAGCAGCAGCAGCAGCAGCAGCAGCTCGATCTACGAGTCTTCAAGTCTTGGAGTCTTAACAAGGTCTGCTGTGCAGCGATCCAAAGGAAGTCGAGGTCTCCATATCTAGCGTCTGTTGTGGCACAAGGTTTAGCAGTGTCTGCTGTTGATAGAGTTGGCAGTGGCAGTGGTAGTGGCAGCGACAGGGGCAGCTGGGCTGTTGGGCGCTGTTGACGTCGCCAGGTGATGAATGGTAATGAAAATGTTGCTGTGGCAGTTTGTTGCAATGCCGCGTTGTCTGCCGCGAACCTCAGCTACGGCCAACTGCCTCAATAAAAACTAATGCAGTGGCAGTGGCAGTGGCAGTTGTTGTTGTTGCCGCTGTTGTTGTTGCAGTTGTTGTCGGTCTGTACGATAATCATCTGCTGCTGCTGCTGCTGCGGTTGCGGCCATGGCTCTTGCTGCTGGCCCACTTGTTGCCAACGTCAAGTAGCAGAAAAACATAAAATTTTATGCATTCGTATTTCTTGTGAAGCGCAGCAAACACTATGCGCTCCATGGGCCCCCACCAGCCAGCCAGCCAGCCCCGCCCTCCCGAGCCACTCTTACGGCTGCCTTGGCTGCCTGCCTCTTGGCCAAACAATTGTCGGTTTTCTCTAACGTTTTGTATGTCTTGCAATCATAGCCAGTGCGTCAAAAGCGGGTGTACACAGTTTGTATATTTAAGATAAGCTTGTACAGTTGGTTACTATATATATATATATATTCTTGTTCAATTGATTAATCAAAGATGTGCTCAGCGTCTCTCAGTTTATTGTGTTCAAGACGCTTCGGATCAGAAACCGAAAAATAAATTTGTTTCATTCAAAAGTTTATTTATATTTTATCTGTATATAAATTATCGATAAATATCGCTAGTCAGGATGTTTTTAAGAAATATATCTCAATATTATATATCAATATTCATTTCTATAAATAAAAGTTTACACTTTTCACGTTTTCACAATATAAGTTCAGTATATAGCTCTGCAAGTACACTAGACTTCAGTTTATAATCGATAAATATCGATATTAGAAAAACTGACAAAACGCGGAAATTATCCAAGCAAGTGTATAATGAGCTTTCTTTTACATATACTTTTCTCCATACTCTATTCTCGTATAAGTGAGTCTTTTCGACAGGGTATCTACTAGTCGTTGTTCATCAACGCCTTTTTGGTAACTTTTGCCGCTGCCTCGTTTTGATTAATCTGACATTGTAATGCAAAAATCCATTTGGCAGCTCAACAGCAGCGCAAAACAAAACAAGTTATTACCAAGCGAATGTTTTTTTTTCTGTTTTTCTGCTTCTTATTTTTGGCGTCTTACAACGAGGCTCGTGTTCAACCCAGTTGGAATGAGCCAAACTTGACCTAGCCGCCGGAATTTAGACATAGCAGCTGGCGAGAGCTGGCAAAATGAAGGAGTTATGAGCGCTTAGAGACGCCTCCACAGAGTATTTTCTACTTAGGGCGCTGACGGGAGACGCCTCCACGTTATCCGTTCCATGCTCCACGTTCCAGGCTCCAATGGCACGAGCTGTCGAGCCAATAAAATTGCGGAAATGATTTCAACAAATTGATAGGCATCGCAGCAGCTTGATGCCAGCTTGGGACTTCCAGAAAGCAATTGCTGAACGTGATTTGAAAAGTGAGCAGCAGAAAACGCCAAGAAGTCGCAAAGGAATCGCTATGAAATAAACAAGAAAAGGAACTAGTTCCATAACTAAGATAGTTCTACAATGAGAAACGAAATCTGTAAGAACTAGTTCCAAATATACAAAACTTATTAGCTCGACTTACCCAAAATCTATTTAAATAAACTAGTTCTTTATGTATTAAATGAAGCCTTAGAGCAGTACAAAGGTAATTGCTTTAAAATGTAAAAAAAAAAAAAACTGTACAGAGGAATTCATAAAAGTTATATAAATCGAGCGAAAGAGAAATAAAAGAGGAAAGGACATAATGGAAAAACTAAAGTCCTAAAATTAAATCATTTGTATGATAAAATCCATTAACATTTTAATCACGGAACTGGTTCCATGACACAAGGATTTTCGTTTAGATTTTAATAGCTTTAGCTGGCAAGCTGACTGCAAATGAGGAAAACTTCAACTTTTGATTTGGGATAAGTGACAAATATTAACCCAGCCCCAACCGCTTGGAGGGAAACTAATGTGCGCACTCAATAAAGCCACAAACTACGGAGATACCGAAAATTAGGCAAACCAACTCCAACAACATGCCCCACAAAAAGGTCTCTTATCTAAATGATGCACTTAAATTCATGGAATTTGGGTGCTTAAAGCGTGGCTTTAATGTGTCAGAAAATGGAGGAGGGCGCGTGCGGGGGAAGGAAGAAGGATAGGCCGCATGAATGAGAGAAGGCGACAAACAGGACGAGCTTGTGGAACGTAAAGTATGTCTGCCAACGCCCACAGCGCCACGCCCTAACACAACGACATAAACTTGGAATGTTTGAATGTGCCTCAAACTTTTGCTGACATGACTGTCACTAATGCCAAACACGCGCCAAAGTTTCAGACACAGACGCACACACGCACACACTCAAACCTATGCGAGAGCACGCAGCGACCGACATTTGGCACAGAAAAGCACACAACAAAGTTTTAGATGAACACGCACACGCACACACACACAGGCACACAGACACATTTACAAAGCAGCACATAAAACTGTGTCGCAGCGCAGACGTTGAATCAATGTGAAAGGCGGCAGCAAGGAGCGAGAGCGCGCATGCAAGTAAAGCTGGCAAAGGCAGACAGCGACAGACACACACTTACACACACACACACAGCAGCGGGCGCCGCCTATGTAAGAGCGTGCGACCGACCAAGCGACCGACATACGAAGCGCAGCCGAGCGTTCGGCATACAGCTTTGCCGAAAAAAAAAAAAAAAAAAAAAAAAAAGAAATGGGAAAAAAAAACATCACAAGCAATTTCCCATCGACTGCGTCTCGGCAGACGTTGCCCAGCCACCCAATTAAGCCATGAGTTGACCCACCACCACCACCATTATCGTCGCCGTCGCCGCCTTCGCCGCCGGTGCCGCTGCCGCCTGCCTGTCTGTGTAACGAAGCAAACTCCAAAAGCAGGCGACACACAGTTGCCCACCACAACCTACAGCAACAAAATACGTCTGAGGGCGCGTCGCCTTCATATAGTGCTGTCTCTGTTGCACCAACGCTGATGGGCAAGCAAAAGCTCGCCCTTTTGCACACACAACAGTCAGACGGCTGGGCAGACAAAATAAAAGGAAAAACCGTTGAAAGTTCTGTGTATTTGAGTCGCTCGCTCTCGCCAGCGAGTGTGTAAGTGAGTAAGTGTATGTGTGTGTGTGCGTGTGTGTGTGTATGCTTTGCTGAAAAGTTTTTTGCTTGCTTTTGCGCTGCTGCTAAGTTTTTGCTGCTTCCTACGTTCTTACGACATTTCTGTTGTCATATTTTGTTTATCAGCATCCGCGCTATATCTATGTATATGTATGTATGTATGTACGGATGTACTTATATATGGTTATGTGTGTGTATTTTCGTCTCAAGGGTGTTTTACTTTTGTAGACGCTGCTGGTGCCTGCTACTTTTTTTTGTGCTGCCTCTGCCAATATTCTTCTTTTTTCTTTTCTGTGCAATTTCTTTGCTTTGGTGCCGCCAGCCCTGAAACTAGGCTGAATCTGCTTCTTCTTACATTCTTCTTTCGTGGTATTGCTGCTTTCTATGCTTCCTGCGCGTCTCAATATTAAATTTATTGATAGCTAGAAGAGAAGGGAGAGAGGAGTGGAGAAAGAGAGAGAGAGAGAGTAAAGGGATTGGCTCTTGGCTTTGCATACATATTTGACCGCTGACCTGCCGACGGCCATTTGTTTGCTCTTTCTTTGCGCTGGCAACTTTTGCTGCCGTCTCAAGTGTCGCTCAGCTGAAAATGGTGTCAATTTTTTGTGCTAGCTTTTCAATTTCAATACAATGAATTGAACGACTTGAAAGACCAAGTTTTTTTTTATATATTCATACATACATATATGTACATATAAACCCACGTGGGCTTTCAAGTCGTTGTATTTGTTGTAACTGTAGCAATTACAATTGTTGTTGCCGTTTCTGTCTCCAGCAGACAACGACACGTGTTGCTGTCAATTCAGTTTTTTTTTTTTTTTTCATTTCGGCTGCTTGATGATTTACGGTTACACACTCACACAGAGACGCAAGCGCAAATAAAGCGTGTAAACAGGTGCCAAAACAAAAAGCAACTACACAAAAGATAAAACTAGTTTGCCCATGACAGACAGAGAGAGAGAGAGATGGTTGGAGAGAGTGATAAAAAAAAAAAACAATTTCAATTGAAGCTTGAAGTACTCCAAAAAATGTTCAATTACGCATAAGTTGCTCTAATTGTTTGTAATATGACAGCCGACAGTGAGCAATAAAAAAATATATATAAAATAAATACCTATTGATTGGCGTTCCGGCTTGTAATATTACTTTTTAATTTTATTATTACTCGAATAACAAATTGCGGGCGTATAACAACCGAATTGCGTAACTAAGCGTCGGACAAAATAATCGTTCAAAGCTGCATTAACTTCAAATATGAAACGAAATCTCAGTGTTTTCTATGAAAGAGATGATATATGTATATATTTATATATATATACACATTCATATATACATATATTAAGCTGCTCAAATAAAAAAGCAGAAAATAAAGAAACACGAAATCCTGCACAATTGCTGCAAGTAATACCCTGGAAAACAGTTTCTATTTATCCATAAGCATTTAACAATAATTATATATCTGCAGAAAATATTTGCAATGACTAAAAATTTTAATGAAATTAAAATTTGCGTTTATAATTAAGTTTTATTTATATATAATTTTCATATTGCAGGTCAACTCGCAATTCATCATTATCGTTTAACTTACGCAGCGTGAATAACTGTTAAAGTTGTTGTAGCAATTGATATACAGATCGACAGCCAATCGCAGCGCTTCAAACTTACCTAAAACGAAAGAGAGCAGAAAAAGAGCGTAAGAATTGAGAGAGTGAGATGAGAAAACGTTTGAGGAGCTTTTCGGTACGTTCTGTTTGCTCTTTAATATTAATTTCTGTTTTGGTTTCTGTTTTTGTTTTTGTTGCTGCTGCTTGCTTTTCACTTTGCAATTTTAATTGCATTGCCTGCAATTAATTTGTCAATAAAATTCATTTGGCTTTTAGTGAAAGAGCAACCGAAATGCACATAAAAATTGCATTAGACAGTGCTCGGTCAGGAGCAGGGGAGTGGTGGGAGTGGTGGGAGCGGGGAGATTTTAGCTTGCGCTAAGGGATTCTGCATTATTGCAAATGCACTTTTGCTAGGCTCGCCGTTCGCCTGAGTCGCTTGTGTGCCAAGATTTATGCTGTGCCGCTTGCCAAAAATGCAGGCCACGCCCCCACCCAGCTCCTCTCAATCACACTGCCAATTCGCTACCCTTTGAGGCATGCGGCCCCCTCTCGCATAATGTTTGACTCGTGGCCTGGCAAATCATTTTTCATTTTTCATTTACATTTTAATTTTTTGTTTTCGCAATTTCTTTTTCTAACCGAGAGAGACAGCAAGCGAGGGGCATTAACTCGCTGAAAAACAAGAATTTTTTTTTTAGTTTAAAAATACTTTTATTTAGATATGACAATGGATTCTCATAGAACCCATTTAATGTACCTGAGAAGAGAAACCTGTTTAACGCTAGAGCTCAAGGGTCTCGCTGCATAACCCTAACATGCTTTAACAGTCAAAACTGTAATTTCCATTTAATTTAATTTTTTACTTAAATATAGGGTATTTTCGTGTACATAACTTGAAACGGTGCACATTTTTATTAGATTTTGTTACACAAAGTAAAATAAATTAATGAAATATTTTGCGAAAATATTTAATGAAAAAAATTAAATCAATAAATAAATACGTTTCAGGCGTATACCCTAGAATTTCAAATACATCAAAATATAATAAAATTAACTTATTTTTGCATTAATTTGCTTAAAGATAATATAATTACACAATACCCTAAGCTTTGCAGATGTATGTGTGGGTGTGGAGGGGGCCGTTCGTTAGAAATAAATTATGGAAAAATATTGCAATAAAATGCAAATGCAAAAGGGGCTAAAACACAATAAATTAATGCAATAAATTGTAGGGCAAACAAATGCGAATGAAAATCGCATAGAAGGGCGCCAGTGGAGACTGTGGGTGGGTGGGGAGATTGGGTTGGGCTGGTTTATAGGGTATAGCTGGAATTTAGCTGAAACTAAGCTAAAAATTGGCGTCAGCTTTTGTTTGTGTCGCCGGCGAGACGAAAAGGCGTTGTTGTTGTTGTTGTTGTATTGTCCTTTGCGTGCGACGGCGACAGCGTCAAAATGGCGTCGCCAATTTGTCGCCGCGGCATTGGTATATGGCGACAGCGTCTATGCCAAACGCAACGCACAAAAAAAAAAAAAAAAACGAAGTTGCCACACGTTGTGGCAAGTTGTTGTTGTTGTTGTGGTTGCTGCTGCTGCTCGTCGACTGGGCGCGTTAATTGCCCCCTTTGAGTCTGACTGACAGCAAACGATAAACGAGCAAACAGTTGGCTGGGGCATGTGGGGCATGCCACATGCGTTTTTTTGCCTTTCTGCTGCGGTTGCTGCTGCTGCTCCCCCAAACGGCGTACACTAATGCGTCTCTAATGCTGCTCAAATGTTGTCTTCCCCTGTGTGTTTGTGTGCAACATGATGTTGCTCTTGCCGCTGTTGTTGCCTCGCTTCGTCTTCTTCTTTCTCTTTTTTTTGCCATTTTTAATTTAGCAAATGTTGTAAATTTACGCTAATTTATTGCGTGTCGCCTGTGCCACTAGTCGTGGCAGCCCCACACACACACACACACACGCACACGCACACACAGGCATTAGTCACTCGTTGGCTTGGCCAGCTAATTGCCACGCCTCAAAAAAACCAAAGAAGGACAGTTGTGTGTGGCATGTGGCAGCGGCAACTTGAAATACCCTTGCGGCAATAAATATCCTCACCGCATAGAATTCTATAAATATATATATAGTATATATATATATGCGTGTCTCAGCATGTGATCTTAGGAAAGATACTATATCTGCCTGCGAGGTATGCTCGAAAGGCATTTGTGGCTTACTTAAATTTTTTATTCTAGGAGAAGAATGAGAGATGATGTTGAAGAATATGATCAACTGAGCTATAGAATTGCGACATAAAATTTAAGATATAAGATATTACAGTTAAATTACCTAAAATGCATAATAATTACTATTAGAATTTATCCTAATTTTGATATATATAAAATCTATACTCTAAAAGACAAATCTATGCCAAGTTTTAAGAAAGTAACTCAACTGGGAGCAGAGTTACTATAGGTCAAGCTGGAAACAAAAATCTGTTTAATATATATAATGCTTATTTCTGTACTCAATTTTATCTTATTGTAAATTTATGTATGTCTGGTAGTCAGGCAGCCCCATTTGGGCCAGCTGCCAGGATATCTTAATTTCCCATATAAACTTTTGATTTACAATAGAGCCAAATGCTGAAGTGTGAACATTATTTAACAATGTGCAGCTTGATAAATAATGTGCGCGACTTCAAAACTTTTCGCCAAGAAGGAGAGAGAGAGGGGGAGAGAGAGAGAGGGAGGGCGAGCAACAACTGCAGGCAGCGCTTAAAAGGCGGACGCCATAAATCAAAAGCTGCGGTAGAAATTATGCAACAACTGCAGCTGCAGGTGCAATAGCTCCAACTGTTCTACTATGTCTACGCCAGCCTACCCCAACTCTTGCTCCCTCTCTCTCTCTCCCTCTCTCTCTCTCTCTCACTCACTATCTTCAAGCTAATTATGAACGTTATACAGTGACAAAACGAGCCGCAAGCCACAGGCCACAAGCTGCATAGATAGCCTGATGGATAGATAGGTCGCCAGGGTTGCCAAGCACATCAAAGGCAACTCTGGCTAGAAAATGGCTTCTAATTACACACTTTTCGTGGCTGTCAACTTGCTCAGCTTGTTTTTGCACAATTTATTAAAATGAGTTCGCGCAGCTGCCCGCGAGCCATCCTCAAAGTGCAAGAGAGAGAGTGCGAAAGGCAGTGCAAGTATTAGCCAGAGATGTTGACCAACCCTTCTGGTCCTCTCCTCTTTTTCTTGCACAAGGTTAAAGTTCAATAAATACATATAGCCCGCAGCGGACGCTTAGACGCTTATTTGGTAAAATTTGTGTGTACCGCTGTAATCGATAAGATATCGATTGGTTATGCGGTTGCTAAATTTGTTAGCAAAGAAAGATAATGAAATATATGATAATATTGAGACTCAAATTATGAAATGAGAGAAAAAATAAAAAAGAGAGAGGGAGAGAGTAGGATAAAGATACGTCTCATATATATTTAAATAATTATCGATATATAATAAATTATGTATAGAACTTTGCTATTTTATAAGGAAACTATTTTTTAGAGATAGATAAGACTGAATGAGAGTGAGAGAAATAAACAGAGTTTATGAGTTGTCGATAGCTCATAAATACCAATAATTACATGTTGATCGATAAATAACAAGTTTTAAACATGATTTATAGGCTGATTATATTAAGTTGAAAACTGGGTATGGATCAATAAATATGGATATTTAGTCATATTCATATTCGTCATATTAGATCATAGTCATATTTATTATATTACTTAAATCAGAAACAGAATCGACATCTCTCGAGAGAAGCAAAACTGCAGAGTTAACTAAAAAATATTAAAACACAATTTTCTTTTGAGTTTCTTCTCATGCGAATCATGCCCATTGTGCGTTGCTCGCAATTATAAATTTGCATTTTCTTTAGCTTTTCCGACGCCATTTTAACCTTCTCCCACTTTAGCTGCTTCATCCTCACAGTTTGTCCGCTTCTACTTAATTTTTTATTTATTCTTTCCTTTTCGCCACTCTCGCTCCTCTTATCGTCTCGAGCTCAAGATTGGAATTTATGATTGCGTCCCTTTTTAATGTCTTGCTTGCCACAAAGTGCCGTTAAAGCGGAGCGGCGTGATTAATTTAAATTAATGCGTCTCGACTCGACGCCAAAACAAATAAAGTGCAGGAAAACCCTTTCGATGTGACAAAAACAAAAAAAATTTAAAAATACCAAAAGTAAAAAATAAAAAAAAAAAAAAACGAAAAAAATTGTTCATTGAGTGGCAAAAAAAAAAAAATTGTGAAAAACCCAGCCACAAAAGAAGAAAAACAAACAAATAGTACGTCAAATCGAAAATGCAGAGAACGACAACAAAAACCATCAAATGCACTGAGATCGAGCAATACTGACTGCCTAATGCTCGTTGATAGCTTTAGCTTAGCTGATATAGGCGATGCTGTAGACGAAGGAATTCTACAGAGTCTGTATACATATATACCACAAATCTAGTTCCTAGTGCTTATACTCTTTGCCTAGCAAAATAAACAAGAATATGCATTCTGTTTTTCTTCAAACTTTTTATTTTTTTTTTTGCAAAGCAGAAAATTTTTTTTCAATTATTGCGCGTTGCGAATGCAATTGAAAAGCTCACAAGGAAAAATTCTTAATGCCACTCAAAACAAACATCAAATGCCACAACGCGTGAGGAAAAATTTGTAGAGATGTGAACGAAATGGTCGATAAAAATTTGTTAGTTTTTAATTTAAAAAATTTGATTAAATTTAATAAAAACAGAAACAAACTGGTATAAAGCTTATAATAATCGTAAACTATCGATATCAATATTGAATTATTAATATTTATGTGTAACAACTTGGCAAGTTACTTCAGTTACACTTTAATTTATATATCGATAAAATATTGATCGATAACTGATTAAATTTGTGTTTTCATTTGCAGTAAATATAACTCTTATGCATGACCGTTTGCCATTTGCACATTTCGATTATATATTGTACAAAAATGTTATCGATAAAATTAAACATCGATATCATTAAAGAAAGTTTTAAGAAATGCCTCAAAAAATATACATCGATTAGTATGAATATCGTAAAGTGTTATCGATAGCATAAAATATTTCGATAATGCTTCTAGTGCACAATATTTCGATTCGCAGTTTTAATCTATTCGTGTCACGAATGGCTGTCATCTGCCTTCACAGACTTCCATTGGCCCCACCCTTTCGCGGCGCTCTTCAATCCCGTTGATTGTTTTTGTTTGTTCAGCGACTGCAGTGAAATATTAATTAGCGCCCAAGTCAAATAAAAACGAGGCGTATTAAAAATAGGCGCGCAAAATTTTGCCGAAGCAAAAACGACGCGAGGGTCACGGAGCGAGTTGAGGCGAGAGCGGGGAGGTGAGAAGAAAATGCAATCAGACTGAGCTGCCCGCAGCTGCCCGAAAAGTCGACATGTTAATCTCAACAGCAGCCGCTGCAACAAGGACATCGGCCTGCAGCAATTAAGGACAACGTGCAGCGGGAGTGCACAGACATGCCCGCCCCAAAGGCCCCGCAGCTCAACCACATAACTGTGGGAAATTCTGTGAAAATCTGTGCCACACTTTTCCAAACAGCAGCAAAGTGGACAACAACTTGGGCCCAAAGGAGTGCAAGTCGACTGCCGTCGACTGTCCACAAACTGGGTCAAAATTATAAACACGTTATCATGCAAATGGCACAGGGACACACAGAGCTATGGCGAGAGAGGGTGAGGGAGTGGGAGTGGGAGTGGGCGTGGGCGGGTGACAACTACTGATGAGTGCAGACACAGAGGCTGCCATGGAAATTATCCTGGCGAGCCGAGCCAAGCCGAGCTGAGGCGAGGCGAGACGAGGCAAACAACAGCAGCAACAGCAGCTGAGTTATGTGTTTTGTTGTTTGAAGTTGTTGTTGTTGTTGTTGTCGTTGTCGTTGCTGCCCGTTGGCCGCAGAACATGCCCAAACTGTGGCATGTTCGCCATGTCCTGCCTAACCCGGCCGCGCCACTCCATCAATAAGCGCACAGCCCATTGCCAATCGAAATTTATGTCTGGCCATGTAACCAAATGCTATTCACTTTACTAAATCACTCAGCCTCAATTAGGTAAAAGCTCTGCGAGCTGCTTAAAGCCAATGCTTCAATTAAGATATGAAGGGAGAAGTATAGCAAAAGCTAAAGAATAATTGAGTAATGCATAGAAAGTATCTCGAGCTATGCGAACAATATCTCAAGATCATAGAAGTATTTCGGGCTAGTAAAAATTAATTAAAGGTAGAATTCATCTTAAGTTATAAATATTTGCATTTTTTTGAGAGTATCTCAAGTCAAAAAAAAAAAATAAATATATATAAAAATATCTCAAGCTCTAAGAAAGTATCTCAAACTGCATATATGAAAATATTAAATTCGAAAAGTATCTCAGGCACTTCACAATAGCTCAAAATCTTGTTCCTTTCGAATTTTCATCAACTATTAAAATATTCATATTATATTCAGATACAAAAGAAACTCTAGCTTCACATATATTTAAATGAAAATTAACTCAAGCTTTCAAAAAGATCTTGCAAGTATCTAAGGCCTTGGAAAAATTCTAAAAGTATCTCAAGCTTTTAGAAGGCTTTTATATATAATATATAGTTTAATTTACTTGTACATATCATGTTAATTGAAGTATATCAATACATTTTAAATACTTCAATATTACATTAAACAAGCTCAAGCTTCTCACGCTCTTAAATGCATCTTATATTTGATCTGACACAAAAAGTATTTCAAGCTTTTCCACACACTTAAATATATCATATATACAATCTATTTCAAATGCTGCAATTTTTCATATATATATATATATATATATAAGTATCTCACGCTCTCGAAAGTATCTTATATTTGATCTCGCACAAAAAGTATCTCAAGCGCTTGGCAAAGACCTTGAATTACTTTTGACCACCTGGAAAGTCAGCTGGAGCAGACATATCATAGCCAGCGGCAATTAGACTGGGTTGGGGCGGGCGGTCAGCCGGTGCTGGGCGTGGCACAGCGAATGCGCATCGCTGACCAACAGCGGCAGCAACGACAAGAACAGGCGGGCAAACAACTATTAACCAGCCAGACAGCAATTTGATTGATGTAAATGGCCGCACAATTCGCACAATAAAACAAGTTGTAATTGCGGTATCTGGCAGATACATTTCTATCTTTTATACGTATCTGCGCGCTGTGCGCTTGTAGTAAATATTTTCATTGCGTGCGCAATGCCAAGTGCAAGTGCAATTCCAAATGCCTTATACTTGAGCTTCACTGTAATTAAAGCAAATTTACAAATTGCGTGCGCAGACGTTTGCCGCCCGCTCAATCTCTCTCACTCTTTTTCTCTCTATCTCTCTCTCTCTCTCTCTTCATTTGATACTTTTTAGTTTTTTGGATTAACAGCGTTTTCCGTTGAATCCATTTAAGATGCAAACTTTAATTAAATGATTAAAATCTTTGATCAGTCAGTCAATCAGTCCGTCAGTCTCTCAATCAGTTCGGCTTCTTCTCGGAAAACTTTTCTCACAGAATTTTCGCGCGCTTTTCGTTTCAATTTACTCCGGAAATGGAAAAAACTTCACACAAATTGGCCACAGTTTGCAGATTGCCGCAGTTGCAGTGGCAGTGGCAGTTGAAGTTGCAGTTGCATTTGCCACAACTTGTGGCATTTGGCTATATTGATGCGCATTCGTCACACAATTCCTCAACATGCGCAGCGCGCATCTAGGGAGTTAAAAAAAACAGCTGGAAAAACATAGAATTTGCACTTGAAAGTGCTTGACTAGCAGATACCCTGCATATGCAGCGGAGCTGGTGATCTTTATCATATAAAAATATATATATATTCTTTAGCTGCTAAAAGTACTTGAAATATTCAGATACTAAAGTTTAAATAAATACTTTAGCTTTCAAGAAATCTTGAAAATATCTTAATTATATATGCAAAGCTAAGAGATATATGCTAGTGATATATATAGAGATACTTTGCATATATGACATACTATGCTTACATAGAAATACTTTGTGTATATATTATTCTTATATATATTCTTCCCCAATATGCCGAAATATCTTATTTAAACAGTAAAGAGCAGCTGAGCACTGCGTCTGCCGGGTATTTGCTAGTCGAAAATTATTATATAGTGTATAGACATTATAAGAAAATGTATAGTCTCTATAGCTAAAGCTGCTATGAACTTCAAGTATGTCTTAGAAACTCGAGCTCGATGCATCAATTATTATCGATAGTAGGAAATGGACTGAGTAATGTTCCGAGTGAGTAAAAATAAAAATTGAGTTACTCTGTGTTTCTCACGAAATCGTTTCGTTCATATGCATGAGATGGCAGACTCGGAAATATATCTATATAAATATATATATACAATTTTTAATTCTATTCCACTTCCGCCTCCTTCTACCTTGGCAATATACCTCTCTGAACCATTTTCCATAAATTGAGGGTATTCAAAAAATAAGTCTAATCAAAGTCAATTCTCTTGCATATATGGCTAGCTGCTTAAAGAGGCTGGACGAGAGTGAGTGAGCGCGAGGGTAGAGCTGGAGCGAGGGTCATTCAAATATTTGCAACATGGCATATTGTGACATGTGGCCAGGTAAAGGCCTGTTTTGGCCTGCAGGCCTTCAATGCTCGTCGTCTGCTGCTTTTAGCTAGCCAAGTTTTACTTAATTGCCAGCTCACGTTTTGGCTTGGGCTGCGGCTCTTGGCTTGATTTGCTCTGCTCTGCCTGTCTGTCTGTCTGTCTGTCTGTCTGTCTGTCTGTCTGTCTGTCTCTGCCTATCGCATTGACATTTGCGCTTGCCATTGTGCAGACAAATCGATCTGGCTCCGAAGACGACAGCAGCAGCGGCAACAATTGCAGCAATGGCATTGAGTTCGATAATCAACTACATCGGCCCAACTCCAAATGTAATGCCAATGCAAATGCCAATGCGACACACACACACACACACACAGATATGAGAGAGTTATGTGCACAGAAAACTATGAGCTGGCATCTTAGAGATGAACGCGTGAGTCACTCGTCACTCGTGAGCAGATTTCTTGATTTTTATCGCATTCTCTCGCTTCTCTTCATTTAATTTCATGCTTAGCTTTAAGCTTTTCACAATTTTCCTCTTTTGTTCAAAGGATTCGAGTCTGCGAATTTTCGCCTCACGCGCTCATCTCTAGCCACAGCGAGACAGGCCGGTACAGACGTCTGGCTTATGGCATCTTTTTGGCCGTATTCATGCGCGGCTCACAGTTGCAGCACGTGTTGCTGGCCTTGGCTATGATGTGGCAGCGGCAACTCGACGCCCGCAGCAGCGCCTTGGTGGGTGGGCCAGCAAACGTGTTTGGTTTTTAATTGCAAATCAGCTAATGTGCAAGTGCCAGGAGAGAGACAGACAGAGAGAGAGAGAGCGAGAGAGAGAGAGAGAGAGATGCCGCATTGACAAAGTTCAAACAAAAAGCGAGCGAGTGACTGAGTGAATGACAGGCGAGGCATGGCACATCAATTCCACATGAGTTGAGGCCGCGCTGTCCATGTTGCATGCAGCGGCGCAACGCTTGCCACAAATTTTTATGACCGCCGTTTGCATTCATACATTGTTGCTGCAGTTGTTGCTGTTGTTGTTGTTGTTGTTGTTGTTGTTGGCACTGCTGCTGCTGTTGCAGTTGCTTTAAATGTAGCGTGCAAAACTTCAGTTTTAATTGCGAACGCATGCATTGGACCGCCACCTGGTCGAGAGAAGAGCTGCAGTTGCTGACACATCTAGTTCTTGTTCTTCTTGTTGTTGTTATTGTTGCTGTTGGATGCATAAATTTTGCCAAACACACAGTCAGCCCTTAGATGCCCAGCGAACCCTGCGCAGATGCTTGACAAAAGTCCAACTATTTCTATGACTATTTCAGTGATTTACTCTATTAATGCTAGCTCTTTCGCTCACTCCGAATTTATATATATATATATATATATATATATAAATAAATAAATATATATATATATATATATATATTTATTTATTTATTTTTTTATTATTTATTTCATAACTTTTATTTTTCTTTTTTTTTTGCACATTGCATAAATCGTGCTCATAAATTTATATCAACTGTTGATGGACATGCATGGCGTATACGTAATATTTGCACGAATATGAATATAAATAGCTTTATGTTTCAAGGTTTATCCAAGCGAAAATCTGTTTGGAGAAGTAAAATCCACAGCTCGGTTAAGCTGAGGAAACAAAATTATAAAATGGGAAATCATTTTTAAAAAATATCAAATTTACGATATATCATAGAAGATAGATATAGAATGCATATATAGATGATTTATCATGTATGATATATATATATATATATATATATATATATGATATATATATATATATTGTATCAGTATTACGCAATTTTAAAAAATGTTTAAGAAATTTGTTCTGCTACTGCTGCAATAGTATTGGAGTGAGATTCACAGTTTGTATTGATTGAGTTTGCGCTTTCTGAGAGACAATTTTTCTGAGAGGCAACTATTAAATATTGCTGAGGTGAAAGTGGCAGAATTGCATACGCCCTATGAATAGGTTCGCTATTTATATTTATACACCTGACATAGAGAGATAGAGCCATCGGCCATGATGCATTATATTGCTCAAGAGAGAAATCAATTTAGAAAAAAAAAAAAACATTTTATTAGCAGTAGTCTAAAGTGCTAAATAATAATAAAGGGATGATCAATTATATATATATATATATATATATATATATATATCTATATATATTTATATTATATACATATATATAGATATATCTCTCCCATTAGATCTTTGCATGGATCTTACCATAGCAAGCAGCGCTAAGCACAAAACTCATTAGAGATTAAATGTGTGGAGTCATGTTGATATGGTAAACATGCAAGCATATATATATATATATCTATATGCATAGATATGTATATATATACATGCATACATATACATATACATACGTATGCATTTGACTGACTATGATGTATGTGCAAGATAAGCTCAGTGATTACATTTTAACGACATTATTATTATGTTGTTGTTTTTTTGTCGTGTGACCACGCGCAGCGACTGAGCATAATGTCAACAATTATGCACAAGTGGCAAATTGATTGAATGATTGATTGATTAGTTGAATGACTGAATGATTGGTAAGCCGTGAGATAACTTGCAGCTTTCAAAAAACTAATTGATTGTATTTAAGTGATTGACAATGATAGACCGTTTTACATCGTTTTTAATGTGTGACTATTTGATTGACTGAATGATTGATACAGCATTTTTTGATTGACTTATTGTCCCTCTCAGTCTCTGTCTTTTATATATATATATATATATTTATATATCTTTCTCTCTCTCTCTGATTATTTTTCTGCTTTAGTTCAACTCTTAGGCTTTAGCATATTTCAACTATTTGATTGATCAATTGTTAGCTTGATTGTTTAACTAATCTAACTCATTATCTTTGAAGTTATTTGACCAACTGTCAAACAGACTTACTGACTGACTGTTAAAGCATATGCTAAGAGCACTCCACATGATATGCCCTTTGTTGGGCTGCAGCTTTTTCACCAGTTCGTTGACTGACTAACTGATTGATTGACTGACTGACTGCCTGACTGACTGAGCAAGCACTACGCACAACTCTTTGTATTTTAGTCTCTTTGTCTTTGGCATTGTTTGATTTGCTTTGCTTTGCTTTGGCTTATTGCGATTGGTTGTTTGTTGGCCACGTTTGTTGGCCTCGTTTGTTGGCCTGTTGCTTTGACTTTACACGTGTTTGCACAGCCAATGGCCGCAGTTGCCGCAATTGCTTAATGCTACCTGCCGCTTTGTTGCATGCCACCTGCTGCTGCTGCCGCTGCCAAAGCCGCTGCTTTGTGGGCCAAATTTGTTTGCTTGACTGACACCTTTGAAAGTCGTTAAGCCTTTTGCAACCACAAAACTTTGGCTGGCCAAAAGGCTCAAAGCAAGTACAGCCTGCCTTTTGGCTTTGACATATTTGCTCTAGCGCTTGCCCCCTTGCTCTCAGCCCCAACCATATTTCCCTTCAGAATATAATTTATTATTCTGTGGCAAGCATGTGTCTGGGGACATTCAGGCAGCGCCCGTTCTCCCGAGTCACGCTATGAACAACAAATTTTACGAAAAAAAAAAAAAAAACAAAATCTATAATAAAATTTTGTTTTGAAAAAGTTTGAAATATTTTCACTATTTATAACGACTATAATTAATTTTGATATATGAACTGAAATTTCAATTTTATATAATTTAAAATACATTAAATTTCGGAAATATTTTGAATTTTTTAATGAAAAAATAAATTATTTAATTATTTTCTAATTTATAGAATTTTAATTGAAAAAAATTAAATATTTATTTATCTTTTAATTTATGTATTTTTGACGGGAAAAATTAAATATTTATTTATCTTTTAATTTATGGACTTTTTACTGGAAAAAATTATATATTAAATTATCTTTTAATTTATATATATATATATATATATATATTTTTTTTTTTTTTGATGACTCATTTTATAATTTATATATTATTTATTGAAAAATATTCAAATTTTTTTTTTAATTTATAGTTTTTGTATTATATCCAAAAGAATTTGGCAATAATTTTGATGTGCGAAATAATTTTAGAAATTCTTATAATAGAAATTGTTTAAATTTTAATATTTTTTATAAGCCATGAATATTTTATAAAACCTTATTCCAATTTTTTAAAAACCTTTTAGGCCAGATGACGTTTATTCTAAATCCTGAAGCAAGCATGAGCACAGTTATAAAAGTAAGTTAAAGCTGAATTGTTTTCCATTTATCTATTGTCATTTTCATTATTGGTTTTCTGCAATTTTAAAAGTAGATTTTCATTGGCCAAGTCGCAATCGAAGCTATATTATCTCACTCATTCATTTTATTGCTTAGTTTTTGTTTTTCTTCTTTTTTTGAGTCGAGTTTAGTTTTGTTTGCCATTTAAGCTAAATGCAATAGCAACTGCTGGCAAGCGCCATACAAATAATCGCATAGACTTAAGTCTAAAGTTCTTAACATATTGCTAAACTGTTCGCTGACTCAGACGGCAGCAGCTAGGGAAAAGTTCGTTGTCAAACATTTGCATTTCGCTTGAATTTCTGATTGCAGCAAGAGTGAAAGAGCAAAAGAAAGCAAAAGATAGATAGAGTGAGAGAGAGAGAGAGAGAGAGGGAGAGGGAGAGCAAGGGCGAGCGAGGGAGCTGCAGATGATGGCGTGAGGTAGAGTAAGACAGGAAGAGTTTGGTGCCCGCTGGCCACTGGCAAAAATTGCAGACGGCAAATTAATGCCAGCGCATTTATTTTTGTCACAAATGCAAACAGCAACAACAACAACAACAACAACAGCAGCAGCAACGGCAACAACAACAACGTGAGCGACGTTGGCGTCTGGCGCTGCCAAAAGCGAAAGCAGCGCCAAGAAATAAATAACGCAAATAAATAAGAAAAGTGCCCCAGGGCACAAATACACACACACACACATACACACATACACACACACACACACACACACACAGTCAGAGAGTGTGAACGAGCGATAGAGCAAACGCAGATGCATCGATGTTGCAGCTGTCCCAGCAGCATTGCTGGCAACATGCTGCTGAGCTTTGTCAGAATGATGAGTCAGAGTATCCGACTAATGGATATCCTACAAGTAACCGTGTGAACCGTGTTTTAGCTGTGTTATTTGTCATTCAAAGTGAGATTCGAGCTACAAGATCTGCTCAAAGAATTCTAAACAAATGTATTCGACTAGCAGATACGCTATTAATTAGTCTCATATACATTTCTAAGCCTTCATAAGCGGTACTTCAGCTGCACTAATTAATATCATTATTGACCAGTTTAAGCCTCAAAAAATGTTAGCCAATTTACTGCTCTGTATGCATTACTTAATTTAAATCGATAAATATCGATAAGAGCTTCCATTGATAATGCTTAGACAAAATATTTTAGTCATCATAACACATAGTACGAATTAAAACTATTACAGAAATTATAGTGTAGGAATCTTATAAAAAAATAGCTGCTTTACTCTATCAAAAGAAACTAAATACAACATATGTATTTATTACAGGGTACAAAATAAATTTTTGAGCAGCTTTCGGACACTGTTTAGCAGCAATATGCCCCTTATGAAGCTATTCACACCACTCATACAGGGTATACTGAATTTCAAGTATAATGGATTTTTGTGACCAGCCACGCCCCTTTTGTGCCTAACGACAATAAAGCTGTCATATTGTGAGCGCATTTGCCAATTAATTGAAGTAAAGCAGCAACTGCAGCATCACAGTTAACGCAGCTCAGTTGCTGCTGGCTGCTGTCTGCTGGCTGCAGGCAGCGCATAACAAAATACATGAAATGTTGAACAAATAAATAAAGCGACAGGCAGCAGCAGCAGCAGCAGCATCAACAATGCATTGCAATGGGGGAGCAGTTTTTGACAAGCCAATGCCATAGCAAAAAAAAAAAAAAAAAAAAAAAAAAAAGAAACTACTGAAAGCAGCAACTAAGCGATACCACTGCCCCCCTTTCTCCCTCTCGACCGTCGCCACAGCGCCACAATCTGTAAATTGCAAAAGTTGCGCGCGTTTCCCTTCATTTTGCATACGTTTCATATTTATGTCGAGGAGCCGCAAACAGCAGCGGCAGCAGCAGCAGCAACAACAACAACTGAGTTCGTTGCTCGCCCCCCGCTCACCACGCCTCTTGCACTCTCTTGCGCTTCTTCGCTCTACCTCTCTCTCTCTCTCACACACTCTGTGTGTGTGTGTGTGTGTTCGCACAGTTAGGCCAGACATGACGACGCTGTCGCTGGCGAGTAGTGTTTACAGTTAGAACGACTGCAAATTGAATGTGCGTGCAAAACGGGGAGGGTTAGCAAAATTGCAATAGCAACAGAAACAGAAACAGCAGCAGCAAAATTCACATCAAGACGGAGGCCATTGCAATTTTCAAATTAGACTCAGATGCAAAAAACAAAAAAAATAGAAAAACTACAACAGCAACAACAACAACTGTAAAAGCTGCTGTCATATCAATTAGCATATCAAGCTGAAAAGTCAAAACAAAGTCTAGACAAAAGCGCCAGCGCCACCTAGCGTGCACTTTGCGCGCACGCTTGACCCCCAGCGGCGGTTTCCTCTCCTTCGCCCTTTCGATACCTCTCACTCATCGTTGCACCGCTAGCCATGATGTCATCGTCACTTGTATGCCATTCTTATTGTCGCCTGTTGATTGATTATCGCACATCGCATCAAGATAACAAAACAACAAACACACACACGCAACACAGGCACAGTGTGGCAAGCAACATGGATATGAATATGAAATTATTGGGCGAACTAAGGTGCTTTCTTCATATTAAAGTTTCTTTCTGCTTCTTCTTTCAATATATTTTTCTGTTAAGACTACTGATTCGTTCGCCACAATCTGCTCTAATTTGCCAAAAGCTTGCAAAAATTTCATCACTCTTGCTTCGCTCTTCGCTTCGGCTCAACTTCTTTAGCTGTCCACGCGCCTAGTGCATGTCTGCAGCGTCTGTTGGAAACGTGTCATTCATTAGCGCCATTGTTAGCACCTGGGCGCTCGGGTCGCATTATGAATACCTCTTTTTTGGTGTTAATGGCGGAAAAGTACCCGCAAAATAAACTTCAAACAAAAGCCCGACAAAATCAGCTAAGCCGAACAATATCTAAGAAAGAGTATTAGAATAATGGAATACGATTGGGAAACTATGCGACCTTGACTACTGTTGGCGGGTTATCGGTCAATGCGTCGTATGCGCTTTTTGTCTAAATCTAATCGGCAAGCACACACAGCTAGCTGTCTCTCACTCTCACACTATCACTTGCTCCCTCTCTCTGTCTCAGTCAGTGACTGTCAAAGATTTTGCCGTTTGGTTTGTTATTTATTTTAAAAGCTCTACATCATATTCGAAAATAAATTAGCAAAGCAAACACCCAATATGTTTTCCTCTCTCTCTCTCTCTCTCAGTCTGCCTCTCTCATTCTCTACCTCTCTCATTCTCTGCCTCTCTCTATTGGTCTTTGTTTATTTTTGCACTTTACTGGAAAATTGCGTAGAAGCAGCTACAAATCAAATCAAGAAACAAAAACCAAAAAAACAGAGAAGAAATAAAATAAATGAATTTCGAGTTGAGCTGTCGATCAGACAACGAGGCAGCCATCCAGACAGTTTGCTTTGATGTTTACATAGAGCGACGTCTGTTTGTCCAACTACAAGTAGCTGTGCACATACATACACACGTACATCCACACAGACACATAACTGAAAACATCACACAACACACATATCTGTGTATAAATATATACATATATGAAATTAAAATACATTTCAGCTTTTTGTTAGTTTTCAGCAAACACATTTAATTTCATTTTTCGTTTGGCGTCTGGGCCAGACAAGCTGCTAAATTAGTTGACTGACTAACTGACTAACCGACTAACCGCCTGTACCACTTAAGCACACTTGCACACGCGCACCGTGTGGTTATGCCCTATTCATATGCTAATGGGCTAGATGCACATGTGCAAGCAACTTGTCAGATTAAACTTGCTTAGGTATTTGATATTCATATCAATTAACAAGTTCAACACTTACGATGTGCTTGTAAATATTTAACAGGAAGTTTTTTTATAGAGTATATATATATATATATATATATATATATATATATATATATATATATATATATATATACATATAAATTATATGTAATTTAAATTTATTATATTAAACTGTTATAAAAACTATAATTCACTTAAAAGCTCATTATAAATATTTAACTTGAGGTTGCATTTTTTCTTTATTTTTATTTATTTTTTTATATAATATATATTATTATAAATATAATATATTTTATATTTATATATATCTGTTATTTATTTATTTATTATTTATTTTATATTATTCATTTATTTTTATATATCTGTAACATTTACATTCAGCTTGTAAATTTTTAACATGTGGCTTATACCAGGTACGCATTGCCCATTTATATGCACCAAGTATTTGTCTGGTCTTTTATGCTTCTGTTATTGCTCTAATATTGTGGAAATGTTGACTCTTAATTATATCCAAGAATTAGGCACACTTTTATGGCGCTCTTCAGCTGCATCATAAATGTGACCAAAAATAGATAATGCTCTAATAGCTATATACTTATATAGAGGTACTGGCATCCATAATTAACTTGGCTTATTGGGTTTGTACAGTGCATGTACAATTTTTCAATATTTTCAGTAAAGTTTTATATATTTTATATAATAATATAATATAATATATATATATATATATATATATATATATATATATATATATATATATATATATATATATATATATATATATATATATATATATATATATATATATATAATATATTTTATATTTAATTATACATATAAATATAATATATTTATTATTGGCCCTTTTCCTAACATGCCTAGAGCTTAATCAATTAATCAGTCATCATTTATCATCCTCTGTAATTAATGATCTTTAGATATATCTATATTTTGTGGAATTTTCTTATATTTTGTAGTGCATATCGTTAGTCGTATTTGTCTTTATTTGCGCGTTGCCACTTGTCGCGCTGCTGATTGATGATCAACTGAACTTGAAATTGTTTTTTTTTTGTTGCAAAAAAAAACCAATCAATGAATTGCTTTGATTTTCACAACCGCGAACAAGTCGAGTCGAGTCGAGTTGAGTTAAGTCAGATTGAGTTATGTCAAGCAGAGTCGAGTCGCAACCGATATTGAGTTCCATTTGAGTCTTAAGATCTGTTTTGCGATCGTATATATATATATCTGTATATATATATATATATATATATAGAATCGTCTACTTATTATATAACTGTGCTGCGGGACAGTCGCACGCGTCGGTTTGCCGCAATGCGAAGGCCATTTATCAAGAGTTGCCTCAAGAGTAAAGGCGAATGATTGATTGACTGACTGACTGACTGACTGACGGACTGACTGACGTAGTGAATGACTTAAGCATTTGGCTCAGCTGGCAGCTGACAGTCGTATCACTGATAATTGTAACGCTAATTTCCAGGCGCACTCTCAAAAGTATTTAAGACTTGAATGTATCTGTAGCTGTAACAGCTGCCAAGGCTTTAGCTGCATCAGAATTTGTATCTATATGTTTACATCTATATCTTTTAATCTATATCTGTATCTGCATATCAGGCTCTACCTGCTTCATCTTTCTTTATTCTACAAGGCACATATATATGATTATTTGCTCTCCAGATAATCTATATATTTATATATACATTTGTATATGGCGTGTGCACTTTAAGTGCAGGCTTTGATTGACTCACAGAATTGTTGCTGTTGTTGTTGTTGTTGTAGTAAATATTTTAATTAAGCATTTGCCCGTTTGCCGCTTGCCGCTTGCCGCTTGCCATTTGCATGGCGGAAACTCAAATCAATGTCAAATGGAAAAACCTTTGGATTTGACCGCAGCTATATAGACATAGCCATAGGTACTTTAGCTCCAATGGCTGTCAGCCTGACAGAATAATAATAATAATTTTTATGCTGACCATAAATCAATTGTTTAACATTTGTTTTTGGCTTCCAACTCCAACTTCAACTTTTGAGCTCCCGACATTTGTCGCCAGCTATGCTACTGCTTATCCTCATCCTCCTCCTACGCCTCCTCCTTCTCTTCTGCTACTTCAACTTCATTTGCTTCTTCAACTTCTTCGTTGTCTTCTTCTTGTCGATGTGTGCAAAACTTTTGTCGTGCGGCCAATGACCAGACAATGACCCAACAAGCGAACGAGCCATTAGCATTATCATCGGCCCTGCCGACAACAACAACAACAACAGCAACAGCAACGCCGGCAATAAAAATTATTAACATTTAAACGTTGCTTTGTGAGAGCAGCCACACACAGCGACCGCCAAACGCCGTCGCCAATTGTCCAAGCAACACAGTGCGCACAGTGGTGCCAAGTCTATTAGCCAGCACTCGAACATAATAGCTTCAACTTAGTTAATTATGCTAAACTTCCAAGTTCAGTTCACTTGAACTAGTTCTGACTTAAAATTTAATACAGATAAGTTTTCATAGTCATTACTAAATATGCACTGTGCGAATCACGATGCTAATGATCATTAACATAAGCCATCTAGTAGGTTTGGTACTTTATGACACATGCGGCTAGCCGCGGGGCCAAAGCTCAGTTAACAAACGACGAAAAAATTACAACAACAATAACAACAGACAAAGAAGAAGAAGAAGAAGAAGCAGGCGAAAAAGAAGAAAAACAACAACAACAACATTTGGGTTACTAAAACAGCAAACGATGAAAAGTTCGCAAGAGCCGAAACTGTAACCAAAACCGAAACCGAAACCCGAAACCCGAAGCCAAAAAGCGGAACTTGTAATTTAATTTCGTGTATTTCACGTTTTATATTTAGCGCTAGGTGTCGCTCTTGCTGTTGTTGTCGCGCTTAATGAGCTGTAGGCTTTTGGCGCTAGTCGCACGGCCCAATTGCAAACTAATTGCAAACGCGTTGCGCTAAATGTGTGAGCGGCGCCATGAGAGCGAGCGAGCAAGCGACAGCGGGGCTGGGTACAGTTACTGAGATACAGCAGCGAGGCGCGAGACGTGAGCTGACAGCTGAGCTGCACTTGAGCGCAAATAATGGCACACGACATGTCCAGATCTCTGCCTGGATTTTTATGCACATAAAATACTGATACAAATGGGCAAGCAGGGTATATTGATTGAGTCCACATGTATGTAACATGAGGCAAAAGAGGGCGTGGCACAGCCCATAGAGCACATAGACGAGATGGCTGTCAGTCTGAACTAGCTAAAATTCATAGAGAATTATTGCAAGAGTCCATTTTTTTTTTAGGTATCTACTAGCCATGCCTTTTTTTGGTCAAGCTGTGGAAAAGCCACATGTGGCAAGGCAAATGCGTCTCATTTGCTTTTTTTGTTGTTTTTAATGTCAACATAACAATTTCTGCTTATCTAATTGCAACATTTTGCAGGCAACAGGCAGATGAGCAGGTGTTTTGCAGTAAGTGCCAGGCATGTCAAAGAGACAGAGACAGAGACAGAGACACCGAGCTGTGGCTGCAACATGTTGCACGCTGTTGTGGCTTAAGACGACTTTGGCGACTCGCGACTTTTATCTTTCACTTGTCCGAGAAAACGTTGGCAACGAAGTTTGCCTTAATTTGACTAGACTTACGCATTTAGAACCGGAAATGTACGAGGCAACTGTCATTTGTGTGCAAATGACACAAAAGACGACAGAGACGACAGCGCGCTGTTGCATGCCGCATGCCGCATGCCGCATGCCGCATGCTGCACATGCAGCGCTGAAATGGAGCTGCAAAGCCTAAAGCATTGGCATAGATGAATGGCTTGCAACAAGCTAGTTGCGCACTGCAACAGAATGGGGCAAGCAGCAGGAGCTAAGGTGTTACGCTTCTTCTTCTTACTCATCTGCTACATGCTTCTTATGGTTGTCTTGTCGTGTACCTCGGGATGTAATTTAAGCATTGAACATACCTGCAAAGAGAAGGAAAAAAAACCCAAAATTAATTGAAAGTTTTTGATTTATAAATATTATATATTATCGATAATAGGGCTAAAGTAGTAAAAAGTTTTGAAGTTGGATTTATGGATCTCTAAAGTAAAGAACTTTTTTTTTTATATAGAAATACTTAGGATAAGGCATTTGATTAAAATAAATTTTAAAATACAGAAATATTATATATATATCATATATAACTGAATACTAAAACATTATATATTACGATCCACTCCAAACTAAGTCCAGAATAAGAACATCTTTGAGACCTAACTTCTTGACATTTTTTCGTACTTCCTTTATGAAACTTTCATCAGCAGATCATAGGGAGACTGCCCCGACTTAAGCTACAGAGATAATCGCTTAATATAGACTAATTTATAATTACATTTCATTACTTCAAATGTCCATCATAATTATTTGATGTATTTTGAATTATTCTCACTTTATGTTCTTTATCTTTAATCTAATTGCTTCTTAAAGTCATAAACAAAATTCGAATGAATTTTAAAAAACATAAAAAATAATATTTAATGAAAGTAGAAGTGCTTAGATGACAAAAAAAAAATAGTAATAGCATTTTATGGCTAATTAAAGTGTATTTAGCAAGTAGCATTTGGGAATCAGACAGAAAGATTTGTAAGTCATTCATAACAAGCTTTAATTAATAACCAAGCGAATTCCTAAAGTCATAAGATCGTAGAGTAAATAAATATAAAGTCTTTATGTGCTTAAGAATATTAAATATGGCAGCTGAGAGCAATGCTAAATCCCTACAGCTCCCATACTCAACCCGTTTTAGAATTACTCCCCAAAACTTAAATACGTTCTAGTAGCTCACCCTTGGGGAGGGCCACGTGCGACCTATTAATAACGACAACATAGCTCAAGCGGTACCTAATAAAATGACCCTGATATTTTAAGTGTACACAATACAATATAATAGAATAAAAACAAAACCTAATCGCAATCGAAGTGCGTGCGATAGGCAACGCGATTCGCATGCGAAGTAAACAAACAACAAAGTAAAGCTACTGAAATTCACATACATATGAACATAAAGATAATCTCATTATCATAAAGAAAGATCAAGCGCGACGAGGCAGACCCAAATTGATCTAAAATGAAGTTTAAAGTGTTTGACACACTCCTTGACACGCATAATTAGCCCGGGGGTTGCCAGAGTGCCGTGACAAAGCTGCCAGATCACGATGATGACGATGCTGATGATAATGATGTGTGATAATGACGATGCGGCCCATTTGGTGTCAACTGCTGTTGACATCTGGCGCTGACCTTCAAACGCGAGGGGTAACGCAGCTTTCCCCATTAGCTTTTTCAATGAAATATGCATAAATATATATATGTATATATATATATATATATATATATATATATATATATATATACATTAACACATGTATAGCGCAGTCTTTAGACGCCTTTATAGACTCTGACGTCTGCTCGTCATGCGAATCTTATCAGCTGCTCGCGCAAGAAGCAGAAAGACTCGCTCCATGATATGGCGCCTAATATTATTATCAGGCAACAACAACAAAATAACAACAATAAATAAAATGAGAACACAACAAAAATTAGAAATAGAAAAAAAATTGTCCACGAACCAGACGAAAATAAAACTTGCCGATAAGCGAAAGGCAAAGCAAACAAAAAGTAACAAAAAAACAAAAGTGAAAACGAAAATTGTAGAAACAATGAGTAGCGATAAAGACAATAAAGAGATAGAAACAAATATCAAAGAAGCAAACTGAAATGATCTATAAAAGCTACTTAATGTGCCCTCTTCGCATAGGCCCCACGATATGTGATATATGATATATTATTATATTATACATTATAATGAAGTGGAGATCCTCAGAGAGCTTAAATACCTCTTAAGCTTTGCTAATAGTCAAAGAAATTTTTATTCGAATATTTTAATTTATGATGTTCTGACGATATAATATATAAATATATATATATATATATATATATATATATATATATATATATATGGATTTTATATTTATTGAAAGGCTTCAACTAGCACAGCTTTAGAGCTAAGGCTCTCTAAGCAGATTCTCGCTTCAGCATGATAAAAATTGATTGCTTGATAAATTTGAAAAAGCAAACTATAAATATATAATTGAATTGTTAAGCGGAAATATTCAAGTTATGTTCCAAGAGAATCATTAAATCTAGCAATAGAAAATATGGAAAATATATTGGGCGATATTTGTGCTTTGTACCGAGTGACGCCTAAGCTAAAGGGCAATATATAAATATATATATAGATGCATATATCTATGAATATGCATAAGAATATATTCAATAATAATAATAATAATAAAAGCTGAAGAAAATAAACAATAAAAGCTATAAGAATGGCGCACGTTGAGTACGAAATAAGCAAAAGGCAATGACAGTTGGAAAAAATGTATAAAAATCATTGGCGCTTGGCCAATTGTCAGCGACAACAACAGCGACTGGCGACAGCAGAGTGTAAGAAGAAGAATGTATATATGCTCAAATATATGCATATGTATATATTTATATAATATATATTTATATATATATATATTTGTATCTATCATAACAGCAGCAGCAAGTGCCCTGAAGACAAGGCACATTCTTCTTTCAACTAGAGCAAATCACATGCAAAAGCAGCACACCCTCTCACTCGCTCCCTCTCTCTTTCTTACACTCGCTATCTGTATTTTGACTCGGGGGGCACATATGAAAAACCCAACGAAATGTTTTAATTAAAATTGTCTTAATTTATAATTTATGTTGGCGGCATTAATTCGCAGGCAACGGCGGCAGCGGCGGCGGCGGCGGCGGCGGCGGCGGCGGCGGCGTCGTCTTCGCCGTCGTCGAACGCTGCGCGTCACTAATTCACAGCTGGTTCAAGTATCTAACAGATACACGCACGCACACACACATATAGCAAATAAACAACATAGTCTAGCAGTCGCAAAGCATTTACGCAGCATTTGTACTTTAGGCGCGACGTCTGCACAACAACAAACAAAATATTTCTATTAATTTTTATGAAGATTCAATAGAAAATCTTGGCACAATTCAAGGGGGAAATTTTAACAATTGAGCGAATATTTATGTCTACATATATGTGTAGACTTAATATGTATATATATATATATAAATATTCTGCTATTTTCCAGTTTAAATATATTTTTATTCATCATATATCTGAACTTGCATAAATTTATTATAGAATTTCTTTCGTTAGATGCAAACAGTTGCCATTTTTATATAGAACTTAGCCAATGCTAACTGTAAGCCAATCTCTGCTCAAATAATGTCACAACTTAAAGCTTAATTGTGAATGCAATTCCCGATAAATTGTCTGGAATAAAAAAAAATAGCATTTGGAAAGCTTGAAATTTGTGGCGTTTGTCACGTGCCCAACTCGAATGCGTTTGCTGCTCGCTTGGCTGAGTTTGCCACAAGAAAATTGCACAAATGCAGAAATCGTAATGGAATGTGCGTCCCCAGCAGAAGCTCACTTAAAGCAGCCCCAACTGGCGTGTTTAGGAAAAGGATTCGAGCGTCCCTAATGAAAAGCACGCAAAAGCTGTAACTGGAGTTGGGAGAACAGTTGGAGCTGTAGTTGGCGCTGGAGTTGGAATTGGAGCTGTAGTTGGAGCTGGAGCTGCAGCTAGTTGAGTTCACGATGACGACATGTCGAGACCCTCTGCTGCTGCTGCAGAGGCGAAACGCATTGTCATTGAAAGGAACTTGAGCGTGGCACTAGGAAGCAAGAAAACAACAATGCGAACAGCCGAAGGAGTTGCCGGAGAGGGCAGCGAGTGAAGGCGAGGCCAGGGGCAGCGACCGCAGCGCAGGTTTGGCAAACGAGTTCAGCGACAGCGAGAACGACGACGTCATCATCTGCTATGAGTAAGATAAAGAGAGATAGTGAGAGAGAGAGAGAGAGAAAGAGAGGGAGGGAGCTAAAAAGTCTTTAACCTTTCAAGGATTTTCTAGACATTCACCAAGTCGCATTTATTGAACATTGAGCTAACAACTGGCAATGAAGCAACTTAACACGCAAAGCAAGAGACATATAGACAGTGAAAGAAAGAGAGGGATAAGGGGAGAGAGAGAGAAATAGTGTATGTGTGTGTGTGGAGAGAGGGAGATCGTCCTTTACATCCGCTTGTGTGTGCAGATCTCATATCAGGATAAAATGCTAAAACGAGTGCAAAAATCTAATAAAACGTGTGCACTAGAGAGGGTCGAGCAAGAGTTGATGAACTTTAAGCTAAGCAGCGGAGGGTCGACTCAAGCCAGAGTGAGCCAGCGAAGGCTAGAGCAAGAGAGGGCGAACAAGCTGCGTTACGCACTGCGTTGAGCTACCTGAAAGAGCCTCTTCCCCTAAGCAGCAAAAAGAATAATAAATATATATATAACAAAGCAAATGCCCTAAGCTGAGCAAAGTCCGTAAGAAAAGGATATAAATGGCAAAATTTCAAGCGAGGCACGCCAAAAGAGTTTGTGGAACGCAAAGATGTGAGAAATAAATAAAATGAGTCAAGCAATTGGTAAGCGTCAACAAGAGATCTCAATGGAATCCTTGGACATTATCAAAAATGTCGTAATAATCAGATAAATGGATGATGAGTAGAAGTTTAGATAAATCCGCTGATAGGCATAGTTTGACTCTACATAAAATCTATATATAAGTCAGTTCTATAATGAAAAACTCAAAGAATTTAGAGACATGACTGTGCGACAGTGACAAGAAGCCAGTAAGATAGAGCTGCAGGGAAAAAAGAGTAACACAAAGAGAGAGGAGTAGTTTCATACAAGACAGAGAGAGGGACTGATAGAGAGGCAGGCAAAGATAGAGAGTTAGACAAAGAGAGTGGGAGCAGGAGAGTGAAAGCAAACGAGAGAGAAAGAGAGAGAGAGAGTGAGATATAGAAATAGATACTGAGCTAGAGATAGATATTGAGATAGAGATAAAGGGAGAGAGAGAGAAGATGAAATAGAGACAGTGAGAAAGACAGTCTCTACGTTATGCCTCTTCGAGAGACTAACCCATTACCTGAGAAGCTGTGAGTAGGCCTCTTTGCGGCATGACTGAGACGACGATGTGATGTTGGAAAGAGCGAAAATAGATGGCGAGAGAGAGAGAGAGATGTAGACGGGAACAAAAGAGGTAGTAAGAGAGATAGAAGTGAATGTGACACACAGAAGAAAAAGAGAGAGTGAGTCAGAAAGAATGCTAAGGAGCGAAATGGATATGCGAAGAGAGTGGACTAGAAAATTAGAGACAGAGAGCTAAAGAAGTGAATTTTGAAAAAAAGACAGGAATAATGAGAAAGCGAAACTTAGATCAAGGAAAATAAACACAGACTATAGGAAAAGAAGAAAATCTAATGCCTAAATATTGACTTACTCATCTAGCTTAAGCTTCTGTTTCCGCTTACAAATAATGGCAAGGGGTGAAATATATCAAATATATAATAATTATATATATATTTTATATATTCTATATAACTGATAGAAGTAGTTTCTTAAGCAGCTCAACCAAATATATTATTATTAGGTTAAATTGAACATGTGCTTAGCAGCTAGCTTTATCTCAACTCTTATCTTAATATTATTATTCAAAGAGCGACCCTCTAAGCGCACAACTGTACAACTATGCGAGGAGTAATACATACATATATATCTATATATATATATATATATATCTATATATATGTCACATATGTCCACACCTTTAGACATATAAATATATGTAAGTATATAAAGCTAAAGCAACCCCTCGATTCCAAGGTGTTGCTTTGTCTATGGCCGTACGCATTTTTAGCAGAGGCAACGCAATTTACTTTTGTCTTTTGCTTTTGGGGTTGGCTTTTTGTGGTGCTGCGAGAAGAGAAAAAATGTTTGCCTAGGGGGTTAGACCAGGTACGTGTACGTGTACGTGTACGTGGCTTTGTCTTAGGTCGAGGGTGTCACGCACTTTCGTCAATATTTGCAATGCGTTGCAATTAAAAATTAAAACCATCTGCAGCACTAGATAAACTAAGAACAAGCATCAGAGTGCTCAAAGGGTTGCGAGTGTCGCAGGGTGGGCGCTGGTCGTCTTTAATTGCCTTTTTTGCCAACGATTAATGCAGAGCGATAAGGCTAAGACAGATAAAGCATAAATGCAGCAGAGGAGCTGAAGCAAATTTCTAATTAAAATAGACAATGTTGCGTATACGTAATATCTTGTGTGTGTGTATGTGTGCATGTACTTGTACATGTGTTTGGGAAATGCGAGGGTTTTTCTGGCTCTACATCTATACTTTGTGTCTATTGAGCAGCTGCGCTGCTTGCCTCAAGTTTTTCATCTTGTTTTTCACACATAAATTTGATTTATTTGCCGACTATTTTTAAGCAAAGCCAGAAACGACAGCTAATTGTTGCTGACAAGGCAAGAAAAGCGAAAAGTGAAAAGTGAAAAACAAAAAGCAAAAAAAAAAGGAAAAACAGCAAAATTATTGAAAAATTGAATATTTTTGCAAACAGTCAAAATGCCTGTACTATAACAAATCACAGATATGTTAGTTGCTATGGGCATAATTGAAAAGAAAAGTAGTTGAGAGATAATTGAGGTACAAATGATTATAGTAAAAATATATTTGGGTTATACTTGATTAAGCTAATCAGACTAGAGTTTTTTATTATTATATCAAACAATAAATATATATTTTTGTCTTATTTAAATATGTTTAGGAAAAAGTAGAAAATATTAAAATATGTTTTGTAACATTTATAAAATTTAGTATTTTATTAACTGAAAATAAACACATTTAGTTATATATGAATATTCATGAATTTTAGAAGGATTTATGAACTTAAAAATATCGATAAAGAACTGATAAAATAATGCTTTAATTCAGAAATTTTGTTACAAATAAAATTGCATTTCAGATTCTGTCTAATTTAACTTTGTGATGTTTTAGTATCATTTATTGAGTTAGTTTTAGAAGCTCTAAGCTTAAACGAACTTTAACGAAGTTGCTACAAATTAGTCCAGATAGACTCAACTATTTATACTGATCGAGTATGCATATTCTATGAATACCTAAGCAGTATGTCATCGACTATGCCTTGTTTTGCGTTTTGCTTAAATATGTCAATCTTATTTATGACCAAAATATTATTAAGTATACGTTACTATTTAGTTAGAGAACAACAACTTTTAGCTTGTTATTTTTTTAATTTATGCATATTTTGGAATAATATCTTTGTTTATAATTAGTTTAAAAATATTATGAATGCTATTCAATTTGCTTTCATTTTAATTTATAGCATCTTTTTTTTTTTTTTTTTTAAAAATAATTAACATTTTATAGCATCATTTACACATTTTTTTTTATTTTGAGTTACATGCTACACTTTGTTACGTATACGAAAAATAATCCATATTTTATAGTTTGTTATTAATTCGTAAATTATTTTTAGGAGTTTAATCAAAAATTTGTATTCTCATATTTTTAAATTATTAAATAAATTGAATAGGTTTTTTAGTAAAAACATTTTTAGTGAATGTCATAAATTGCTGTTACGTATACATAATTTAATGTATGAAAATTTATATATTAATATATTAATTAGGATTTGAATTATCTTTTCTTTTAAGTTCGCGATCTATATTTATTTTGCTTCTTGTTCTTTTGACATCCTCTTCTTTTTGCACAGCCTAGCTAATATGCCCCATTTACGAACTAGACTAGGCAAAATTCCCATAAATTACAAAAATTTTGCTTGTTTGCACTTTCGGCATATTTAAAAAAAAATAAAAAATAAAACAAGTAACGAAACTCTAGTCGAGTCTGCTCGACTAAGAGATACCCTGAATCCATTGAGCTGTAATGCCAATCATTAAGAGCTTCATTTATTCATTAATAGTAACCAACACATGCATACACACACACACACAAACATATGCATACACGTAATATGCTCACTGCGCAGTTTTGCGGCTGCAGAACAGGCTGTGCTATGCAAACTTTATTGTTTAATAACTTTTTTTCTCGACATACGTTCTTAATGAAATTTTCGGGGAATGTTTATGACATCCTAATGTACCTATTTGCCAAATTTCAAGTCTCTAGTATTTGATATACGTGAGTTATCGTTTTTGTTAAATTGTGGGCGAAAGGGGCGTGGCATCAAAAATCCAAAAATGACAAAATGTGCGGATTCAATATAGCTATCAACCACAACTTAGTGCACGATTCTATCTTTAACGGTGTGCACGCCAGACCTCAAAAACAAAGCGATATTTTCGATAGTTATCGATAAAAAATAAATGGGATGAGTTATCGAAAAAAAAAAATAAACTCGTACAGCGTATGGTATTATCGAGCATTTTGCTTTTTATTTGAAGTCTCTAGCTTTTGTGGTTGCAGAAATCCAGGTGTTTACACGGACGGACGGACGGACGGACGGACGGACGGACGGACGGACGGACGGACGGACAGACGGACAGGGCTAGTTCAACTCAGCTCGTCGAGCTGATCAAGAATATATATACTTTATGGGGTGTGGCACGCCTCCTTCTGCCTGTTACATACATTTGCACAAAAACATTATACCCTGAAATTTCCATTTTCAATGGATTCAGGGTATAAAAAAGAGGAAAAATAGAGGAGGAAAATAATTTGCTGGCAGTCAAAAAATTGTTTGTCGCTTGTTGTCGACGTTGTAGGCCACGCCCACATCTCTCTCTCTCTATATATATATACATATACACCTTTCGGATGTCTAAGAGTTTTTTCATTGCAATTTCGTTTATTTTTATACCCTGAATCCATTGAAAATGGAAATTTCAGGGTATAATGTTTTTGTGCAAATGTATGTAACAGGCAGAAGGAGGCGTGCCACACCCCATAAAGTATATATATTCTTGATCAGCTCGACGAGCTGAGTTGAACTAGCCCTGTCCGTCTGTCCGTCCGTCCGTCCGTCCGTCCGTCCGTCCGTCCGTCCGTCCGTGTAAACACCTGGATTTCTGCAACCACAAAAGCTAGAGACTTCAAATAAAAAGCAAAATGCTCGATAATACCATACGCTGTACGAGTTTATTTTTTTTTTTTCGATAACTCGTCCCATTTCTTTTTTATCGATAACTATCGAAAATATCGCTTTGTTTTTGAGGTCTGGCGTGCACACCGTTAAAGATAGAATCGTGCACTAAGTTGTGTTTGATTGCTATATTGAATCCGCACATTTTGTCATTTTTGGATTTTTGATGCCACGCCCCTTTCGCCCACAATTTAACAAAAACGATAACTCACGTATATCAAATACTAGAGACTTGAAATTTGGCAAATATGTACATTTGGATGTCATAATCATTCCCCGAAAATTTCATTAAGAATGTATGTCGAGAAAAAAAGTTATTAAACAATAAAGTTTCCATAGCACAGCCTCTTCTGCAGCCGCAAAACTGCGCATTGAGCATATTACGTGCATGCATATGTTTGTGTGTGTGTGTGTGTGTGTGCATGTGTTGGTTACTATTAATGAATAAATGAAGCTCTTAATGATTGGTATTACAGCTCAATGGATTCAGGGTATCTCTTAGTCGAGCAGTCTCGACTAGAGTTTCGTTACTTGTTTATTTTATTTTTCTGCGCAACAAAATAAAAATTTTTAATAAAAAAAAAACAAATATTTTTCAAACGAAATTTTTGAGAATTTTGCATGAGTTGCTGGCGGCTGCGACCGCTGTTGCTGCTGCCGTGGTTGGTTGCTGCCGGCAAGAGATTTTTGACAAGGTTGTCGCGGTGACTCACAGCGAGCTGCTCAATGAAAATGACAACAATGTGTGCGCCAATAATTAAGTTTGGAAAATGCGCGCGAGCGGAAAATGGAAAAACTGAAAATCGCCTTTGCGACCGTTGCTGCCGCCACCGCCGCTGCTGCTGCTGCCGCTTAGTGGGTCAAATGCGTTTTGGCTGCAACCTTAGCTCGTTGGCCAAAACCACTTAAAATATTTAGCGAAAAAATTGCCGAGCCGAAAAAACGAACAAGTTAGATTGCTGCATTAGAGCGTAAACGACTGATTAATACTCGTTCACAATTAAGTTGAACCCATTTGAAAATATTTATATATCATTTATATATCTTGTTTTTTTTTTTCAACAATTTATGAATATAAAATAATGTAGATATAGCGTGAGTTTACCTCAAGGACTTCATTGATATATTATTAATATTTATAGAGCGGGAATTTTTTAACTCCCTTTAATAACTCTCGGTTAGGCCAAAGTTCCTAATTATCATCTTCAATAAGCATTGTTAAAGCCTTAAGCAGACTCAATCTGTCACGCCTCCAAGTGAAGGCAATATTAGCACATATCCATATTATATGGAGCAAACCTATATACTCTCTTCTTATTACTGCCTCGAACGAGTATCGCACAGCAAAAAGAGCAGCAAATTGCATAACTCGCCTTTGCCAGCTGTGGCAGCAAACGGTGGCAAGTGGGGCAAGCTGTTGGCGGCGCAGACATTTCCATGTTGCCTGCTTTTTTAAGGTCATGGCGCAGCAATTGGCATAATTGAGGCGCAACGGCAACGACGACGACGACGACGACGACGCCGACGATGGCGATGTCGGCGGTGGTGGCGGCGGCATGGGCGTGCCAGCTGCAATGGCAACTGGCAACTGGCAACAAGTTGCTGCCGCATCGGCTGCAATCGCAATTGCAATTGGATTTAGCTCGCAGAGCGAAAGTTTAACAACTCCAAAATGTTGCATGCAACATGTTTTGTCGACTGCACAATCATGCTGCCAACACTCTGAAATATTTATATATATGCGCGCGATAGCCAGTATCAGGCAATGGGATATTTTTAGCATAGAGCTAAGATCCTTTGAAATAGCCATTCAATGGCTTTCTCATTGAAATGAGCTCAGAACAAAATAAATCTGTGATCTTTGACTCTGCTTGACTCAATCAGTAAATCAATCAATCATTAAACCAGCTAATTATTCAAGCAGTTAGTCACTCAAAGGCTGTAATCAATCAATCCTTTTGTCAGTTTATCAATCAGCTAAGCATTCAAGCAGTCAACCATTAAATCTGGCAATCAACCAATCACTCAATCAGGCATTATCAAAGGCTATAAACAATCAATCAATTCAATTAGTCAATCCTTCAATCAGTCAGCTGATTGAATTCAGCCAATCGAGCAGTCAATTATTACTTCAGTTAATCAATCTGTCATAGAAATACCCTGTAAAATTATTTTTGGCTCAGTTTCCACACGATGTGTTGCAAATGTTGTTGGCCCACAAAATTGTTAAGTTTGGCCAACATTTGGCAGACACCGTTGTTGTTGTTGTTGTTCTGCAATTGGCAATTTTTAACCGGTTTTGAGCGGCCCCAAAGAAAAAAAAAACAAAGCGAAAATTTGAAATGTCTCTTGACTAAAATTATTTGCAAATCAAGTTCAAATCTGCAATTTGATTAGTGCAATGCGTCGTATAATAATGATAATGATAATGATAATGATAATGATAATGATAATGATAATGATAATGATAATGATAATGATAATGATAATGATAATGATAATGATAATGATAATGATAATGATAATGATAATGATAATGATAATGATAATGATAATGATAATGATAATGATAATGATAATGATAATGATAATGATAATGATAATAATAATGATAATGATAATGATAATGATAATGATAATGATAATGATAATGATAATGATAATGATAATGATAATGATAATGATAATAATTATGATAACGATAATGATAATAATAATAATAATAATATTAATAATAATAATAATAATAATAATAATAATTATAATAATAATAATAATAATAATAATAATAATAATAATAATAATAATAATAATAATAATAATAATAATAATAATAATAATAATAATAATAATGATAATAATAATAATAATAATAATAATAATAATAATAATAATGATAAAAATAATAATAATAATAATAATAATAATACTATTAATAAAATAATAATAATATTTATAATCTGCTCATGACTAACATAATATTGTTGGCAGGCAGCAACAGTTGCTGCCAGACATTGGCATACACTCTAAGGGCGCTCTAGTTAGGCAACAGCGAACGCAAAAGCCGGCCCAGACCTGTGTCTGGCCAAGAACAACAACTTGAGCGTTGTCTGTCACGTGGAAAAAGTCAATAGATTGCGCACAGGCAGCGTCAAGTGCATTGGGAGAGAAAGAGATAGAGCGAGCTAGCGAGCTGGCAATAAAGAGGTCGCTCGCATTCGCTGCGCTGCGTCAATTATTTCCGTAAACAACAGCAAAGCGTGAGAGAAAGAGAGAGTAAATCAAAGAGAGAGCGAGAGCAAGAGCGAGCGTGTCTCTGACAGTTGAGAGGCCAGTCAAACATTGCATTAAAACAACAGCTGCAAAAAATGCTAAAAGCGAGTTAAGTTATAATTACACGAATCCAAGTAGACAAGCGCCACATCAGCCCCCTCGCCGCCTCCCTCTCAGGCCCACTTCAACTGCTCCACCCAAGCCCCGCCGCTTCCTTTGCCCCTGCAATCAGCTCAGTGTCGTCTTCGACGCGTTGTCAGCTTCTAATATTTCATTAGCTGAGTTGCGGGTCGCGTGCCCCATGCCCGTCTTAAGACTGAGCGGCACTCGAGTGGGGGGGGCAACCGAGGGAGCGGCAGGGTACTTGCAGCTAGGTCTTTACACATTTTGAGGTTATGTGCGCAATTTGCGTGCGCCAATTACGAAGCAACAAAGCCAAGCAAACGACGCGCCGTCTGAGCGGAGGGTTAAAATTAACATCAGCTTTTTGGGGCTGACAACAATGTAGTTTTATAGCTCAGCATGTGGCGAGTAACTGATGAAATGCATATACCCTACACCGTATGAAAAATAAATGGCTATATAAGCAAGTTGAGAGCGGTAATAATATGTTTAGCATGAACTTTAGCATGCAGTTAAATATTTATGCTAATTTTGTATACGAGAATTTTTTGTTGAATATGAATAAGAAGATGTTAATGAGTGGGCATGTGAGTGTGAATGAATATGAATATGAATCTGGATATCATTCTGAATATGACGGTTTACATATGTTAGAATAAATTATAATATGAATATGAATATATTTATCAATATGAATGTAAGTATGAATATGAATATGAATATGAATATAAATATAAATACAAAGTATGAAAATGAAAACGAACATGAATATGAATATGAATGTGAATATGAATATGAATATGAACAAGAATATGAATATGAATATGAATATGAATATGAATGTGAATGTGAATATGAATATGAATATGAATATGAGTATGAATATGAATATGAATAAATATGAATATGAGTATGAATATGAATATGAATATGATATGAGTATGAATATGAATATGAATATGAATATGAATATGAATATGAACAAGAAAATAAATATCTATATTAATATTAATTTAAATACAAATATCATTATCAATATCAATATGAATATGAACATGAATATGAACTTGAATTTGAATATGAATAAATGATAAATGTGAATACCCATATAATGGATATGAGCTCTATTAGATCAGCCAAGTGTTGCCTAGTGTATGCACAGCGTCATAGATGTTACGTGCTCTGTTTGGCTAGGGGCTGGTGGGGGCGGGTGTTGAATTACATTCTGTGGCATGCAACGGCGTCACCGACAACAAGCTGATAGACCATTATGCTCGTCTATGTGTGTGTGTGAGTGTATGTGTGTGAGTGTGGGTGGGGTATTCGTGTGACTACAGTATCATTTACAACAAGCAAATGCCGGCTGATGGGTGGGATTGAGGGAGGCAAGCAGTGCAGGCCAGTGCACGGCAGATGGGGTGGGTGGGGCAGGTGGGAGGGTCTGCCGCTGTTGATGTTGCTGCTGTTGCATTTGCCGCCATGTCGCGCGAAATTCACAATTGACGTCGTTGGCGACGCTGTTGTTGTTGTTGTTTGGGTTTCTTGCTGTTTGCAAATGCTCTCGCATAGCTCGACTCTGTTCACTCATGCGCAGTGAACATAGGCAGCTGCAACAGCAACAACAATAAAGGCAACAATAGCAACAACTGCCACATTTGACGTGCAAAACGTCTAGAATTTCGCTTGACGGCTTTTTGGCTCTCGATGCTCAACACGAGTAGCCGTTGAAATTTAAAACACCCAGCCCAAAAGCAACAACACGCGAGTGTAACACAATGTTGTCGCGCAAACAACAACAACAACAACAAATCTAAATCGAGATAAACTCGCCAGAGATTTATCCACTCAGACGGGCGGCTGCCTCCGCCCACTCCTCCCACTCGTACTCCTCCTCTTCCGGCCAGCACGTTCGCAGCGTCATCATTATCAAAATGAACCCTCGATAAAAGCGTTTGTCTAGTTTCGTATTACGCCCGGCTGTCAATCAATTAGCGCTTGACAAGTGCTCAATAACAGCTAAAAAGTTTCGCAATGCAAATCGAGACCCAGACAAATGGAAACAGATCGGCGGAGGGACAGAGACAGCGACAGAGACCACATGCCAATCGTTTTGACTATTGACAAGGTTATGTCAATTCGAAGCACTGGCACTGGCACTGGCACATGGCAACACTTTCCAACACTGCCTGTCAAATACTTCACACATTTTGACAACCAACTTGACCGCAGGCCATCGTAAATTATATTAACTGTAATGCAATTAATAAACCTAAGGTTATTTTGCTTATAATTAATGGTTACAATCGCTTTCCTCATCTTTACTTGCCCATGCTTCATATGTTCTCCTTCCTTTTGTCTGCTCTTCTTTCTCTTTACTTTGCATCTCTTTGCTTGTACTAGATTCAGTTAGAGAAGCTGAGAGCCTCTTCTTTCTTCTCCTCTCCTCTATTTACATTTAAGCTCCTTTTTTCACACAACTAACTCTTGTATAAATTATACATTTCCCATTTTCTTTTCAATTTATCTTTCATTTCCAATTCTTAGCTTCCTTGAGGTTTCGACTGATGAACTCACTCAGTCTTTTTACATCTTCTCTCCTCTTTTTTCCTATTATTTTCCTCATCTGCACTTTTATTTCATTTACTTCCTCTTCTCTCTCCTTCCTTCCTTTTTGCTGCTCGCCTCATTTGTCATTTATTTTACTTTCTGTCTTCTTTTCACTTTTCTTTACTTTTCCTTTATCTCTTAGAGGGGCGTAAGGCAAGCTCTTCTCATTCCTTTACAACTTTTATTTCCTTGCTCGCTTCACGCCTCTATCTCTCCTCTTCGCACTGCTTTATCTGCTGCTACACTACTTTGTTACCTTATATTATTCCTTCTTCTCCTCATTTCCTCTTTGCACTCCTTTATTACTTTGTTTGTCACTCCTCTCATCAAGCCTCTCTCTCGTCTTGACTCATCTTTATTACTTTTACTTTACTCTACAGTAGAGGATTTCTCATTTGCTTCCGTCCTTGATTCCAACTCTATCTCTATCTCTCTCTCTCTCTCTCTCTCTCTCTCTCTCTCTCTCTCTCTTTCTCTCTCTCTCTCTAGTGTAAATGACAAATATAAATATGATTATTATGGAATTTACTTGAGATTTCATGTGCTCAAGGTCGTTTATTTAGCACAGATATGAAGAAGTCTTCGCAGAGCAGAAGAATCGAGGGAAAGGGGAGAATAAAACAGGAACAAAAAAACTGTAGATAAAAAGTTGTTAAAAACAATTTTTCTGCTTGTTGTTGTTATAGTTGTTATTATTATTGTTGTTGTAGTTACTGTTATTTGCTTTTGTTGTTGCTATGCCTCTTATCGCTTTACAGAAGAAATTTCTACAGCAATAAAAATTCGCAAAAAAAAATTGTTGTTTTGTCAAAGCAAAGTTTGGCGAAATTGCACAGATATTTGTGTCTAGTTAGCCGTATATATAATATATATATATACATCTTTATACCTGTAATTTAATGACCAATTAACTACAATTATGCACGCATACAGCGCATTATTAAAGCGTTTGCCATTCTTGGCTCAATTGAACTACAATTGGCTCTCAATTAGCGCTGATTGCAAAGCAGAGCTCGAAGCTCTGCGAACTGTGCGAACTGAAAGGGAGCCAGCTGAGTTGGGGGAGTGGGGGAAGCGACACAGACACACTTGTTGCAAATTTCCGCCTAGACAGACGAAAGACCAAAGAGCCGTTAAGCAAATAGGAAGGAAATCAAACTGTGTGATCCAAAAAAAAAAAGAAAAAAAAACTCGCCTAAGAACCTGAACCAGAAAAGTCGAGAACTAGAAATGGTAACAGAACCAGTGAAGCAAGTCGCAACAGGCCGTCACCTGTGTGCCAGGTGTAAGCTGTCAGATTGCTGCCACCAAAAAGGGGGGCAACGGGGGAGCTGTGCGGCACGTCTGACGGAAACGTTTGGGCCGAGCGCGAACATGGGAAATGACACTAGGAAATCGCTTGTAAACAACTCGCTCGGCGACTCTATATGATCATCATCATCATCATCATCATCATCATTGTCGTCTTCATCGTCATCAGCCTCATTTCATTACGCTATCAGCAATGCTGCAAAGATTCGCGATTTGCATTTCATATGCAAATTCTGTCACGTCTGGCGCGGAAGACGACGCTTAGACGTGGTTCTTAAGATACGAAATGGGCTATACGAAATGGGGGATGTGTACATACATACACACATATTGCAAGCAACTGCCTGCGATAACAAATGGCGCGCCTGATAAGCGCTATCAGCTATCAGGCAAACGCACACATTGAGCAAAAAGTATATTCATATTAATATGACAAGATATTGCCAATTAGCAGAACTAAGAATTATGTATTCCATTTAAGCATGAGCTTGTGCATTTAATACAATTATTTCAAAGAAGTTTTATTTGTATTTATTAATTTAATTACATTTATTTTGCTTCTTTTAATTTTATTATTAATTAAAATGTATATAATTAAACTTTTTTATTAACTTTTTAGAAATATCCGCTATGTAAAAAGAGTTTATTGATTTTCGTGCAAGATACGTGCTTTCCGTCCATCCGTTCATCTAACCAACTGTCCTTGCATCTATATGTTCGTCAGTCCATCTGTCTATCCATCCGACTATCCGTCCATCTGTCAGTCCGTCTCTCCGTCCGGTCTGTCTATTCGTCCATCCTTTTATGCATTTGCTCGCCATTCGGCAACTTGAAATTTGAAGCACACTCGTCTGGTTAAGAGTCAGTTTATAAGACTTTATTGCCAGTCTTATAAAATGTTAAGCGGTTCCTGTTACGCCCAGTGGTGCTTAGCTGTTAACACCGTTATTTAAGGTGCTCAAATTTGATACACATGCTCGAGCTGACAAGAGTAGACATATTATATAAATCTACTCTTATACATAGCTACTACCTATGAAAATCTACTCCCATTGAGGGCATTTTAAATCTGTTTAAGCTATATCAGGCTATATCAGGCATTGAATTTTAAATTACCAAATATTTAAATTTTTCAGATGGAATACTATTGATCTATTCTAATCCCAGTTGCCTCTCGTGGTAAGTCGAAAAGTTTTCAGTTTTTCCTGAGTATAACTCTCTTGTGAAACTCGAATGGGTCTTATGAAATGTTCTTGCTCATTTTTTCAAGTGTAGCCGCGGACAGATAAGGAATCATAGCGCAAGGCAAATACTAAAGTATTTAGTATTATTAAAATTTAATATAACAAATACTTTATATGGGACTATGTGTAATGCATAAATATATATATATATATATATATAATTTTTATATATATATATATATATATATATATAATTTTTATATATTTATATAACGTGTTATCAGCTGCGCAGCTTCAATTCAATTATAAACTACAAAAACCTACACACAGCGCTCCCTCTCTCTGCCTGCCTCTCTCTCTATCTCTATCTCTGCCTCTCCCTCACACACACATACAATCTCAGCTTAGTCCAAGTTGCTTCATTAGTAACACATTTTAAGTCACAGCTAATAGAACAACAATAAATACAAATAGTCAAAACGAGGTCATTGCCTATTAGCAAAATAAGTGAAAATAAATAGATTTAAATAAAATTAAATATATAAAAAGAAAGGAAAAAGCTAAAGTGTCAAAGTCCAGTTAGCCAAATACGCAATGCCCTTTCAGTGCGCAGTTTGCACAGTTTCAAGCACCAGGCAAATAAACGGAATCTCTGAATTTACTTTTCCCATTGTATAGATAAAGTTTTCTTTGTACTACGCGTCGGCTACTTGATATTGGCTAAAACTAATGCCAATCGTAGCGATTGTTGACATCGGGAAACCAAACGCGCTTAAGTAGGTTTAGTTAGGTTATGTAAAAAAATAGCTAAATTTGAGCACTCAGAGTGCTAAGTGTAGGCAACGCGGTGGCTTCTTGATATGTATAAGAAAGTTGAAGCGCCATCTGTTGACCGAAATTTTGTATAGCAAATATTGTTCAATCTGCTGATATTTGGGTTAGGAACTACTAATCGGCCAATGAATGCTTTAATTTTAACTAACTAAAACTTTATAAATTAAAGAAATATGAAAAGTTCTATTTATGCTAAGAGTTCTCCAGTCAAATGCAATTTTCAGAACGTCTTAATGAAATTAATATGTGAGCATTTGGCACCGTTCTAGAGCTGGTCTCTAATATTTGATACCATACCATAATTCTGGGAGTTTGAGTTGGTATCCAAAATTCTTAATAGACATCCTCACACAGCCTATTGCACGTTTCATTTATATTCTGCTAGCTTACAATTTTGAATTCTTAATGATAAAAAGAAAATAGGATGAGTTATCGAAAATAAAAAAAAAATTGACAAGCTCGTACTGCCTATGGAATACTCGTACTGCGAATATTAAGAGTATATAGCTTCTGGGATTGACGAGATCGCAATGTTCACATAGACAAACAGACGGATGGACTATTGAACAGGGCTAATTCCAGAAGAAGAGCACATACCTTCTTCTTCTTCTACCTGTTAAAATCCCAAAAGCATTATGCCCTGATTTTCAGTTATCAACTGATTTGACAACTCTATTATAGTTTCAATTGATAAATTGTTTTAATAAAGTTAAACTCAAGCAACTCACAGCTAAAGCGAACTCCGCAGTTCGTTAGTAACCCTTATAGGAAAATATGTCAATAACAAAAAATTCCATATAGAAAACAACAAAATATTGTGAACCTAAATATCTGCTGTAATTTAAAAGAGAAAAAATCAACAACGATCTCGGGCCGCTCTAACGATGCCAATAATAAGTGCAACAACAAAACGAATCGTTGACAAAATATTTACATAACAGTTTGGCACCTCCATAAAAAAAAAAAAAATAATATATATATATATATATATATATATATGTATGTGCATGTATATCAATATATATATATATATATAAATATCTCGCATGTGTCTCTATATGTGCAAGCAAAATTGTTTGGAAACACGTTTCGGTTATTTAAATATTTTCACTAATTTGTGTGAATGCGAAAAAAATAAACACGAATTTCTCAAATCAATTGAAAAACGATACGCAACAGCAACAAGAACGGCAACAACAACAACAACAACAACAACACATCACATATCATTAGCAACAATAAAAATAAAATGGAGAAAAAAAAACGGTCGAACGCTCAAATTTAATCATTGGGCTTAATTAAAATCAACATGAGAATGATTTTTATTTTTTTTAAATATTTGCTAAGTGGAGAGCGGAGAGGTGCGTGGAAGATGTGAGCTGAGACGCTTTTTGCGTCTGGTTCTGGGTCTAGTCTGGCTGGAGGCCACCAATGGCAGTGCAACAACAACAGCAACAACTGGCAAACTATTTAGATTTGAGATCAACGATAAACGACGCATTAAACGTTGTCCGGCAGACTCGAGGCACCAACCAGGCGCACACCTGCCCCAGCAGCAATTACAACAGCAACACAAACTAGCAACAAGTACTCAGTACTCATAGTTGTACTTGAGCCCAGGCAACCAGCGCCAGCGCCAGACCCAGACCCAGACCCAGCCTAAGCCCAGCCTAGAACCGGCCGCACCTCCACAGACTTTGACTTTGCGCCGCTGTCTATCTGTCTCTCCGAGTTTTTAGTCTTAATAGAGAAGCAGCAGCAAAGCTGCTTGAGTAGCGAATGATTTGCCAGGCGATACCCTGTAGTCAGACAATTCCAAAATAATCGATATATATATATTGAATGGTATTACTGAGTTGCAATAGAGATAGCATTATAGATATAGTTCTTTATCTAATATTAACTAAAGAACAATCTTTGAAGTTTACAAAAAGAAATATCATATATATCAATCGATATTTATCGATATTGTCTACAAGCAAACTATTTTAAAATTTAACATCCCACAAAACTTTAGACATAAACCAAATAACTTTAAAATCATAATGCAATGGTATCCTGAGTTTTTACTTAAATTAAACCAGCGATATTTATCGATTTTATATGAATCAAATATTTCAAAATGAAAATTTTTTAGTCTTGCTGTCTCTGAGAATTATATATACATATCACTTATATATATCTGAAATTTATGTCAATGAATGCACTCCCTTTAGCTATCGATATATATCGTCACAACTGCAATATTAATATTGCGCATTTGATCATTTCAAGGATTCCCTGAAATCGTTCCAAATATAGCCCAAAAATATATAGTACATATAGTTTGTATAACTTCTCATATTATAGCACAAATATAATATGCTCTCTATGTCGGTCTCTGTGGATGGGCAGAGGGTATCAGAGACAAGCAAAGCAAGCGAACATCACATGACAAGCTGATGATGATCATAATGATTATCATGATGACGATGATGATGATGCAAGGAGGTCTCGAGACTAGCCAGCGGGTTTTCACTAGATCAACCAGTGAGGGTGAGAGCAAAGCCTAGCAAAAACAGAGAGAAGAAGAATAACAGCAACAAAACCTCAATCTTTCGAGCTTATCGCGCTTATCACATCGCCAACTGTCAGCTCTGGCTCAACGAAGCCAATCCCTGAGGCTAATAATCATATGCATACAATAATATATATACATATATAAACCTGAGCAAAGTCGTTGCATTTGGTAGCTCTTCGAAAGCACCTGTTTAATAACTAGTTCAAGCTGTAAACTGGTGGAGTGTGCAGCCCCAGCCCCTATTTCTAACAGTTAACATGAACTGTTCACATGAACTATTCGAAAACTGCGACATAGAAATATTTGAAATATTTTTTGGGGAAATCCAAGGCAAAGTTAATTGCAAGCGAATACTGCATGATACGCCAATTAGCTAAACACAAGACTAATCAAGGCAACAGAGAAGAAAGAAAGAAAAAGACAGAGCATGATGCGAGAGGAAGAGGGAGAGCACACGTGGCTCTGCCGGCTGGTCACAAGGAGAGCTTTACGTTCCGAGCTATTTGTCGATCTTATCAGCCGCGCTTCATGGATCATGCGATTGGACTTAACCCTGACAGCACTTTTTTTTTACTAGTCATATTTATTCGCCCTTTGTCTTAATATTAATTTAATTTAAGCTTTTTTTTTTTTTTTTGGCAAGTCGAAACGTGGTCAGCTAAACTTTTCGCTGAGTTATCAGGCTAAGTGAGTGAGTGAGATAAGATAAACGTATGTATAAGTCCAATGTATGTATTACACCAATAACAACAACAACAACAACAACAAGAACGAACGTGCCATGCATGCAAGCAGAAAAACACGCCGAGAGAGCCAGCAACAAACAAAAAGCAAGCAAAACACTAACTAAAACTAAATTTGTATACAAAATAAACAGTAAAAAAACATCAACTTACACATACATACTTAGAGATTAAATTGTATGTAAATTTTGATGATATTTATGATAAACCATAACACAAAACCAGTTGAAGCTGAATTTAAGAAAAACATGAAATTTGCTCTCACAAAAAAATTCATATTTTTTGCGCATTTCAAGATTCTTGAGTGCAAAAACACTTTGGGGGTTATGTAAGCAGCAGCAGAGCGAGCGAGAAAGAGTGAGAGAGCGAGAGATATGTAGGCAGGCAGCGAAAGTCAACAGGCGACGCAACTGCGACTGCGACTGCGAGGGCTGCCAACTCGATTAGTCACACATAGGCGCCGACACAAACTAAAAACCAAAAAGCAAAAGAAAAAGCTCAGCAGCAACTTTGCGAAGGGCAAAAGAAACAAAAACAAAAACAAAACATACATAATAAAAGGTCTGCCGACTGCTCAGTCAATGTCTGCGCCTCGTGACAACGTCAGAGGCGTCGTTATTGTCTTTGTTGTTGTTGGTTCTCCTACTGCTGTAGCGGCTGCTGCTGCTACTGCTGCTGTCATCGTCGTCTATCACGTTCATTGGCATTTGAAAGCAAGTTTGTTTGCATGCTGGGCCCGTTTGGGGGCGCTCTGCGGTAACTACACCCAGCGCTGTCTGCCGCCGCTTCTGCTTGTTATTGTTTCATACATACACACAAAATGTTTGTGTATTCCTTTTTTGCGCAACGAAACGCCGCTGGCTATTGGCATTGCTGTGACTGCGACTGCGGCTGCGCGGCGGCCCAGACAAGAGCAGCAGAAGAAAAAGACAAAAAGAGAGGGAGAGCGCTAGAGCAGTACAGAGAGCGACATCAGCAGACAATCGGCAACCGGTTTGCGATTTATTTTTGCCCTTGCCAGCTATCCCTGCGCTGCGCTGCGCTGTGCTAAGCTGTACTGCGCCGCCGGCTGCTTCAGTTAACCCTTTTGCTCATTATTATTACATATTTGCTGAATATTTAACATTGAGGCTGGTGCGAATTGAAAAAGGCACAGTCAACAATGACAAGCAAGAAAAAAAAAGTCCAAAATAAAACGACTAATCAAAAGCACAATCAGAGCAAACCAAATTGAGTATCGATGATTTTGCTATCGATTTTAAATGTATACGCAAATGCCGCCACTAAGGAGCCAATTAGGAAGAAGCAGTTGGGAGTTCTTATGCTCCGTACGCTCTCTTCCGCTCACTTGCTCTCAATTTCAGCCTTACGCTATTTTGATCGATTTAGCTAAATTGACAATTCAATTGTCGCCGCGCATACTATAAATAATCAGCGTTCGTCATTGTTCTTTGCTGTTTGCCAGCAAACAGACGTCAGCAGCGGAGACAACTTGTCGTCGCTGCAGAGCGCCAGCGTCGACGTCGGCGTCGTTGCCGTCACCGCCTCGGCCACGGCCACAGCAGACGCGCTGGCTGCAAGCAGCAAAAAGACAACAACAAAATTGCTTTGGGCCAAACCAACTGCTAAAAAACTCTGGTATTTATTGTAATCCAACAAAAAAAATCGAGTGCGCTGTTTAAGCATAAAATTAAGTAGTTTAAATAAATAAACACAACAAAAAAAAAACGAACGTGGCCGGATCAGCGGCAATTTTTTTCGTTTATATATATATATATATATATATATATATATACTTTTTTTTTTTGGTTGCAGTGAGGTAGAGAAAGAGACAGCACATTGCACTGGCATTTAAATATATGTATAAGAATACATTTAAGAAGAAAAAAATATACTCACAATCACACACTCACACTATATTATAATATTTGCATAATTTTAAATGCTGCGCATTTTTATGTGTTTGCTGCTCTGTCGCACCGACGCAAATTCGCTAGTGCTATCTCTTTTACACAACATTTGACTTCGCCTTTTGTATTTTTATGAGTTTTTAACGGTCGCGCAAGCGACGAAATGTCGTTAAAGAAGATCGAATTGAATGCGAATGCGAAATGTGAATGAGAATAAAAGAACAACAACAACAAACAACAACAACCACAACAACAACAACAACATGAGCAACAGCAGCAATGACAACCAAATATGGCGCCGCCTCAATCGCCGCTCGTGGGCGCTGCAGTAGCCGAAGGTGTGAAGCAAGCGACGGCGCTTTTCAATTCTGATTGGAGGCAAGCGAATTGAGGGCCCAAGACGAAACATAATTAGAGGCACAACGAGCTGCCAGCCCAATTTTTTCTAGCTTTTCAAAGCTCTAACGGTATTAGGTCGCAAATGCGAAAAGAAAACATTCATAAGCCCTATTATTGCGTGCGAGTGAGCTATAAAACACTGCGTAAAATTTGCAACAAGATTGTTGAATGTCCAATTGGAATCTTAAATAAAGCTCGAATTCATATTAGAATTTTATTTCCTGTTTATTTGTTCATTCTAATTAGTAACATGGCTATATTTTGAACTAGCTGAAGAATAAGATCTATTGTGAATGGATTGCTCACCTTTCGCTTCTTGTGATCCAGTTCACACTGCGCCTTGTGCATTTCCTTGAGTTCGACCTCCTTGAGCTGATCCAAAATGCGTTGGTATTTCTCTCGATTCTCGACGTCGAGCGCCACATGAAGATAGTCATGCCAGTTCCTCGAGTCGAAGCCCCAATGGCATGTGCGATTCTCCACTTTGCGATGAACATGACCGACGAATTTCTGCGGCGAGAACCAGAAATTGCACTCCAGACACTGGATGCACGTCGGCTTCTGGTACGAATACATATCCGGCGTACAGATGCCCTCGCACTTGCCAAAGCACTTGTGGTACACCTGAAAGCTGAGCGCCCCCTTGCCCAGGCTCTCGACGGGCACATAGCTGTTGCGATCGGAGCGATGCAGAAGGGCGGCACAGAGCCGCTCCGCATCGGTGCGTGTGATCAGGCCGCTGCCCTTCACATCCGTCGGCAAGATCTTGGCGGCCTTGAACTCGACGAGCTGCTCGGGTGTGCACTGCGAACAGGATATGCCGAGGTCTTCGAAAATGCCATTGATCTGATCTAAAGTAAAATCGTTGAGCACATTGTTCAAGAATTGCGGCAGGCACAAACGCATCTCGCCGCCCATCGAGAAGCAGCCGATCGCCTTGCCCTCCAGGCGCGTCTCATACAATTCGCCGCAGTCGGTGTCCGGCTGTGTTAGGATCGGCTGCGACAGCTCCGGCGGCAGCGGCAGCGGCGCTGCGTATAACTGTTGGTTGCGTTCGCTGTGAGCGGCGGAGCTGGCCGTAGCGTTCGTCGGCTCATGCGTGTGCAGCTCATGTGGTTCCGGTGAGCTGCTTATTTCCTTTTTGATTAGCGCCACGGCGGGGCCCTGCAAGCTTTTGGTAGCGCTCGTCTGGTACTTCTTCAGCACGCTGCTGATCATTGGCGTCACGTAATCGGTCATCGCACAGTTATCGATAACACGCTCGATTGTTTACTCTATGTGTTGTTTTACGTTGTTTTCTCAGCTGCTACAAAGACTGTTAAGCGAGCTTTTACATTGTCGTTCAATATCAAATATTGAAATTTTCCACAACAATTTTTATTCCTTAATTTTGCAATTTATTTGTATTTGTTTTACATTTTAACAATTTGGCACAATTTGTTGAACTTCATTTTTTATTCGCGCATTTTTCAGCTATTTCTTTTCTCTCTTTCTCTTTCGACTTAGGCGCTGCTGCATTTGCCGACGGCGCTGCGCTGCTTGGCGCTTGATGCGCCGCTAGCTTTTGTATGCATTCGCATATGTATATTTACGTATGTGTGTGTGTGTGTGTGAGAGTATGTTTTGAAGGCGCGCGTGTTGCGCTCAGTCAACGTCGACGCGGACGTCGCTGCAAGCGGCGTGCACAATATTTTGAAAATTGTTGTCTTTTTATATTTTATTTGCTGCTGTCGCTGCTTTTGCTGCTTTTATCGTTGTTGTTGTTGTTGCGGCACTCACTTATTATTAAATTTTGCCATAAATTAATTTCCACTTCGTATGCTTAACATTTAACCGCACGACGATGGCGACGCTGCCGAGACGGATACAGAGAGATACAGAGCAGAGCAGAGCAGACGCTGGCACCGAAGAAGACGCAGGCCGGCAGACACAGACGCACACCGGCCGCACACACACACACAAGCACACTGTCGCGCGCACACAGACACACACGCACACTGTGATAGATTGGCTGAGCGGCACTCACACACGCGAGCACACCGACGCCGACGCCGCCGCCTGACAATTGTGAATTGCGAGCCGCCTTGTTTGTGCACTATTTATAAACTATTTGAATTTATTTAATTTTTTCTTTTCTTTATTTGTTGTTGTTGAATTTTAATGCAATTTCTTTCTTTCTTAATTTTGCATTTATTTTTTTTTTTTGAATAATTTATTTAGGAATTTTTGCTCTTTAGGTTGGCTGCTCTGCCACCAAAACAGCAACACTAACTATCACACGCACACTAACACGGGCGCACGCACACGCACACGCACACGCACGCACACATGGATATAGCGTATATAAAGCCTGCACTCTGCAGCCGCGCACTCAAAATACACGGCGTTTACGTTTTCGTTTTGTTTCTTTGATTTTTGTTGCTGCTGCTGCGCTCTACGCTATTGTTGTTGCTATGTGTTGTTGTCGTTATAGTTGTTGTGCTAATGCCGAACTTGCCGTTACGCGTTCGCACGTGCGAGCTTTCTGACGACCGCCACAAAACTGTTGAAATCTGTTCGCTGCATAGCGGCAATTGCAAAGAGCGCACCGCGAACGTATCTTTTTTCGCGCGCACTCTCTCGCACTGCGCTCCCACTCGTTCGCTCTTTAAACTTGCAGATACGAGTGACAGACGGTCTGGTCTCTCTGGCAAAGCACGGCCAACCACCATTTGCTCGCCAGCATTTGGCCACTCTCTTGTATCTCAGCGGCGAATTTGCAAAGCGAATTTGCCAGGAACAAAAACACACGCGCGCTAACTTGGCTCTACTCAGAAGCTCATTAAAGCGATCGAGACATAAATTTTTGAATATTTGATAGTTTATTTATTAAAAGCGGCGCTGAAAATGTTGATTATTATCTTAAAAATCAGCTTAATTTGCTTATAAATTTATGTTATATATTCCGCTATTTTTTTCATAAAATTCAAAAAATTAATTATTCTACAACGTTAATATTAACCCTCGTTAAGAGTACTGTTGCATTGCAATTTAGAATGTTGCAACATGTTGCTATGCTTAAGCAACATGTAGCATCACAAGTAATCGGACCGATTCACGATTAATCGAAAACTGTTTGTCGATAGCAATTTAACATGACTATCGCACGCAAAATTGAGGCACTTAATGTTGGCTGCGCGCAAAATTCATGCTGCCACCTAGTGAAAAAAACATTGGGTTGGAACAGCTGTTTCTTGTTTTTAGCTGCTGATCGGAAATTGGGTAAAATTAAAAGAAAATTCAATAAAAAGCATTAATAATTTAAACATCAAATGTAAAGCTTATACTAAGTGTGTTTCCTGTCACTTGCAGTTAAAGGAAGCAACAAAATGCCAGAGCCGCGCAGCCCAATGGGCAGATTTGTACAATCCGTGCAAAATGTCGTCGATGGACCAATTACCTGGTTTCGCGGTAAATAAATATAATTATTATTAGACAATTAACATTTGCAGTGAGTGTAGGCGATAGGCAGCAGCGAATAGTAGCAATTGCCAACTATATATTTAATTAAATGCAATTTATGAAATTACATAATGACATAACCTCAAATCTAATGTCGGCTTTGTTTTTGTTTACATGCGAAGAGACAATTGTGGAGCCGAATCAACAGAAATCGAACTGGTATCATCAGCGCTTTCGCCGCGTGCCGACCATCGATGAGTGCTACACGGACGATGCCGTCTGTCGCTTCGAGGCGGATCAGCAATTCAAACGCGATCGCATGGTGGACAATGAAATTTTGAATATTCTGCGACAGCGCTTCGAGGATTGCACCTTGTACGAGGCGCCCGATCACATGGTCAAGTGCAAGCCGCTGATGGAGCAGTACGAAAAGGCTGCCGAGAATTGGTTTATCAAGTGTATGACTCGAATCACATTTAGAGAGAGAGCCCGGAGTATTTTATATTAATATTCATTATTTTTGTATACCCTTGCAGATGGCGATTTGGGCGGCTATGCCAATGCCAAGACTGCATTCATGAAGCAGAAGCATCGCCTCATCTGGGAGCGTCGCCACGGACCGGTTGGCAGCGGCATGAAGGATGAGGAGCAAATACCTGCACATTAAAAACAATTTTCCAAAATACCAAGCAAATGTTCGTGGATTTACATCAAAAATATAAACACACTAAAAAATGTATGAAAATTGAGGCTAATATATATGTATATGTCATCAATGGAATCCTTTGGTTCACAATAGAAGCCAACTGCAATGTCACTTGTATTCCATTCAAATTCGTACACGCCCGCTGCAGCTAAAATTAAGATCGTTTATGACTACTACTTTAATTGGCCTAAATTATATTATCATGATAAAACATACTCCAAATAGTAATCTGTAATCTGCTCACACACTGGGTAGACATAACTAGTGTACAATAGTTCAGTTGTAGCCTGCAAGAGCTGCCAGCAGCACATGTTACTGCTGTTATTAAGCAGCCGCCTAAAAGTATGCAATCAAAATTTGCGACTACTCGAATTACCTGCAACTAAAAGTATGCAACGGAAATTTGTGCACAGGTATTTTTTTGCCCCTTGTTGTATGCTTTAAAAATTTGCATAGCCAAATTTTTCTGGTTGCCTTCTGCGATTTCTGTTCGCCTGGTACTTCAGCTGAAATTTTTATAAAAATTCGCCTTCTTTGTCTTTGCAGTGAAAATACTTTTTTTTTAAGAAGATTCAGCTGCAGCCATATTGTTTTTTGTTGCCAATGAAATTAGACGCATTTTGCAAGTTTTATCAACATTTTGTTTATTGCCATTTGATTTGTTTTTAGATTTTAAATTATAAACTAGTTTTCTTATTGCAAAATACATTTCCATATAATCGTCAATATTTTGTTAATATTTTTTAATAGTTTAAAGTTATGGGAACTCTTTTTATGGAGCTTGAATTCGTGATTAAACTATTTGTTCTATTTAAATATATTAAATTGTTGTAGTACAGGTGCTAGTCAGACGAACTTAAATTTAAAATACACAGTTTTAGACATATAAAATTGTCAATTTTGATCATATATAGTATTAGTAGCTATTCCATCTTGAGCACGCTTTTGACATTTTGGTTATGTTCAAGCAGAGCTTTACGCACTGCGGCAGTATAATATTTATAGCTAAGTCATACAAACTAAAGTTAGAATTGATTGAAGTCTTAAGAGCCGTGGCAGTGTCAAACGAGGGTAGTCTGAGAAATATACAATCTCAACAAAAATATTATTTATCATAGCTAAGTAGCTATTTCCTTGTATTCCTATTCTTGTCAAAGTCGTATAATTTTCAGACTTCCCTCGCCAACAAGGATTAGGATTTTGAGTAGTCTCTCAGGCTGCCGCAAAATGGAAACCCTTGGCCTAAATACAATTGCTTTACTTAAGTTTATTATAATCATAAATTAGCTAATCGAGACGAGCGGCTTGTTCATTAAGCTCTTTTTGAGCTTAGCCAGAGCACTGGTGGCTTCCCTTTCGCCAGGCTTTCTGTCCTTGTTCTTGGGTCCGAGCGGTATCAACGTGGTGTCAATTAGGCGTCTGCGGAAGTTCTTGTAGAACTGCAACACCTGCGGATTGGCCCACACCTGCTTGGCATCAAAGTCCAGGATGCGCACAGACTGCAGAGACTTGGCTCTGGATAGCGCCACATAGGCCTGACCAGCCTCGAAGACCTTGGAGAGTGACATCTCAACGCAGTCGAGTGTCAATCCTTGGCTTTTGTGTATGGAGAAGGCCCAAGCGAGTTTCAGCGGGATCTGACGCCGTGTCAGCACACCACCTGTGGCCGTCTTGATGATCCACTTCTCGTGCCGGCACGTGTACTCCTGATTGTTCTTGAAGCGCACCACAGGCAGACCCTTCTCGATGCGCACAACAACGCCGCGTGCACCATTGACCAGGCCATTGGCAATGTTCACATTCTTGAGCAGCATGACCTGAGCATTGATTTTCAGATATAGCTGAGCCGGCGCCTGCACCTGCTGATCCAGCTGCTTGCTCATGTATGCATCCGAATCCTCCGCACGGAAGAGCACTTTATCCCCGCTCAAGTTCTCCAGCTTCGATTCATTGATGGAGTTCGCATCATTCGTATGGGAGCAGAGCTGTGTGGCCAAAATGCCATTGCCCTCGATCTTCTGCTTGGATGTGGAGATCAATCGCGTCGAGATGCTCTCATTGACATGTCCGATGCGTAGATGATTGAGTATCTGCACAAACTCTGGATCCGACTGGCGATGCACTTGCTTCAGCTCGTACACACATTGAATGCAGCTCTCCCAGGCACTCGACTGAAAGCAGAAGCGCTGCACGCCTGCCTCGCCCTTGATTACAGGTGGCAGCTGCAAGAAGTCGCCGCAGAGTATGAGCTGAATGCCACCAAAGGGACGCTCGTTGCGGCGCACATGGCGAGCGACAGCTTCGATTTTCTGCAAACATGCAAGATTAGTCGGGTTTTTAGTAATATTTTAATATAATAAAATATATATATAAATATATATAAAATATATATATATAATTATATACTAAATAATAATAAAATACAAATATAAAAATAAAGTATAAAAAGAGCACAAAAAGCACTTGGACACACGACACAAACTTGACAATTATAAAACCCAACACTATACATACTTCTCAAATATTTTTTGTGCTTAACAGAAGCTTCATGCTTCTCTACGTCCCTCTTGACAGAAGAGCATTTGAGATCTGCCTTGCAATATTTGCAATGAACAAAAAGATTACCCTTACTGCTTCTTGTCAACCAGGAATACTTTTTTTCCCAAGCTGCTGAGTATTTCACATCGTAGTGCACTTTCCTTTTCTTGGTTGGTTTTTCGTCGGTGTCACTTGTTAACAATTCCATTTTTTTACATGCACATTAATTTCTTTCCCTCCAATTCTAAACTAAGCGATGCCTCTTTTTGCAATTTAACGCTGCTAACCCATTGAAAACGGCATTCGTAAACATATCGAAATAATAATTTAGTGCTGCTAATCCAATATAAATCATATCATTATTCATAAAATATTGATATTACTTAAAATTTGCAGTTTAAGGATATTTTACATTATTTTTTAAAAGTACGTAGTTTTAGTCTCAAGATACGTAGGTGAGTAGATCTCCTTTCAAATATCTACATCTACGTTTAAATACGGAGGGTTGGCATCGCTGCTCTGCAGGACCACACACACCCATACATGCATGCGTATATTTGAGAGAACAATTGAGAGCAGGCAAAAAATAGTGTGTTAAGCAAAGCTGCCATCTCGCTCGATCACATTAGGCCCCTGGCATGTTGGTCCCGTTGCGCGCAGAGAGCGTGAGAACGAAATGAATTTCATTTACTTGAAAACGCGCGCTCTGCTTGTTTATCATCATAATGAATTATATTCATAACTAAATCGGCTCACCTCGAAATACTGCCCATCCACCATGGAGATCTCGTCAATGATGAGACGCTTGCATTTGCGCCAGGTTTGCGCTGCCACAGGCCTTGCGGCCAGCTCCAGGCAACGCTGCAAGGTGGCATCGCCGCCAGCTATGCCGGCGAAGGCGTGTAGTGTGGTGCCACCGATTAGGCACGCAGCCACGCCTGTTGAGGCGGTAGCCACCGTTCCGTCGGGTGGCAGCGCCGAGATGATCTTGCGCAGCAAAAAACTTTTTCCCGTGCCCGCCGAGCCGGTGAAGAAGACGTTCTTTCCCGCGGTGCATGCGCGCAGCACCTCCATTTGCTCGGCGCTGAGACGCAACGAATCTTCGGTCTCAGTCTTGGTCAAAGGCGAGGGCTGATACAGCTTTTTAGCGGCTGGCACGCCACTCTTGTCCTCTTTCAGGTCATCGTAGCGTCTTTTCTTGGTGGCCTGTGGCGAGGGCGTCGTTGTGCTGCCACGCGTTATGAGCCCCGCCTTTTTGCGCGCCAAAACCATTTCAGCTGTGGTCACTGGGGAGATCTCCTCAAAGGTACTGGGCCGTGAGCTCAACATGTGCTCGCGCAGCTTCTTCTGCATGGCTGCCTCGTCCTGTGGCGCCGCGTCTCCGTTCATTTTAATGAAAATGGTGCGCAGGAAGAGCATCAAGGTGCCGGGCGGCGCATTCGACAGATACAGAACGCACTGTTCCGCCTTGAAGTTGAACGTCGCCTTGCCCTCGGCCATGAATTTCTTGTGCACCATTATATCCTTCAATTTAAATTTGAATGGCTTCAGCTTTTCGGGCGTCACTTCAACAAAAATCTCGCGCAAATCGTTGCGCACCAGACGCAATGTCGCTGTTCGGTAGGTCAGCTTGCGCCCCGTCACGCCCACCGCGTTCGTCCAGTGTATGTTCACCGCGCATGTTAGCACGGCATCGTTAAGATCCATTCCTTGTTTCTTTTCAAATATTGTATTTAAAAGAATCTTTTACAAATCCGAGTGCACAGCAAAAGAGTGTGCACACCTCCCGCCAAAAAAAACTAATCACCGATTACTCGATCGATAAGCGTGCTGTGCCAGGCCGTGTTATCGATGATAGCAAAACGTAACTGCTTATAACGCTAGATGGCGCTAACGATGGGCGCGATTTTCTTATTTTGAATGCACAAGGTTAAAATTGCAGCGTGAAAAATTGGTTTTACTAAAGATATGCTATTCATTATTTGATTTATGAGCTTAATTTATAATATATATATATTTTATACAGCATATATCAGTTTGTTATGCACATAATGTTTTACATTCCGGAAAGATCTTGATAGAATTTGCTGCACTTCTTAGCTTTATAAATAACAAAGAAAAATTTGCTACAGACATTTCTTCATTAACCTTATCGTTTTACAAATGAAGCAATGAAAAAAGAAACAAGAATTCATATTTAACACATATGTATATTGCTTAATATTACGACGTAATTATAAAAATGCATTTACCATTAACGTTCAGTTAAATTCTTATGTAAAATCTTGAAGTATCGCTGCCTCGTTCAGAATCAAGAAAAGATAAGGTTTACATTACCTGTTGCTCAATTGTAATAAGAAGGCAAATTTAATTAATATAAGATTTGCTAACTGATTAATTAAGACAAATTGCTACAGTAGTGAATTTGAAATCTACGTATGCAGAACTATAAATACATGTATACCCTACTAATGGATAAATTGGGGTATATTTGTTCGTGTAGGAAAAGATTATATAGAATACATTTTTTGCATCTGTTCAAATTAATGTACTTCCTTTAAAAGAAATTATTTACAAAAGTGTCGTCAACAGGAAAGGGAATAGGAACTTGAGATCTTTTCATAAGTCTAGCTCAAAGTAAACTTTTATTGAAAAGAACGTTGGAAATATCTTGAACAATAAAGAGAAAAAAGTACTATTTTTATTTTTTATTTTTTCTTTTAGAAATAAAACGGCAAATAAAACGGTTCAGCCAATAAGTTCATGAAACTCGTCTGTTCTGAAAGTAAGAAAAAAACAAATTTATGAAAAAAAGAGAGAAAAATGTGAAGGGAAAGAGAAAAAGTTCATTGATCGTTGCGAAGGTTTCAACATCGAGATGCGAACATTTCCATAGTTTCCTTAACATATTACTTTTGCTTTTCTTTGAGTACTTTCGTATGCATTATTGATGAGTGCAAAACTTAAACGAGATGGTATATGGTTTTATTCAAATGGCTTGGTGTGTATGGGAAGCTGGGAGGCAAGTTTTAATGAGACATTCGGATTTATTTATGTGCGGCAAGGCGTTATACATTTTTAAGAAAAATTAAATTTTTTTGTTTTCAGAATAAAAAATTGTGGTTTTTGATGTCTGATAAAATATAGAATCGTATAAGCCTTGGAGGCGTGGCAACATGGCACAAAACTGAAATATTTTACAGGCTTATTGCTCTAACTTTGTTGATATACTCTGCAGTTATGCTATGGTAAATTGAATTCACTTTTTGATCGCAAGCGAGTATTCCCAAGTGCATAAAGCTCGACTGCAAGCTTTTTACTTGTCATCTCGAGGCACTTGAAATATTTAACAATTCTAAAGAAATATATATATATATATATATATATGATCAGATTTGAGCTATCTGCAATTTTGGCTATTGAACTGAATTTCACTTTATTCGTAATTAAATTGGTGCATCTCGAAATGGAAATAAAAAACGTGCCAAGCAGTCTGAAGTGCGGCGTTGAGTCTCGCTTAGATCATTTCATTTGGCGAACAAAAATTTTGGATGCTTCGCTGATAATTACAGCTGATTTATAGGCCTATATTAAATACGTTTTTCGGGCACTTTTGTTGACGATCTTTTCTATTTGGTTTTATATTTTTGGCTTTGTTTTTCATATTTCGCATCAACAAAGTCAACTGATTCGATTTGTTGTTCTCAAAATTAAATGAAAATATACTAAATTTACGTATGCAGATGTTTTTTTCAGGTTTCTATATATGTATATGTATGTAACTTACGTACATATGTATGCATATTCAATTTTCTGGGTCATCGACGTTCAGAGCGAGTGAAAGAGAAAGAGACAGATCAGCAACAGGCGTTTTTGTATGCTCTATGAATAGCGCAAGCCAGTTGGACAAATTTGAAAACATGTTTCAATTAAGATTTTCTGTAAATATTTTTTTCTTTCTCTAAATTTAAATTGTACATTCATTTTTTTTTAAATATATAATTTAATTTTGATTATAAATTGCATAAGTTTTTTTTTTTTTTATTTTTTATTTCAAGTAAATTAACATATTTTAATATGCTATCAGTAATATCAGCCAAAAGCCAAATCAATTTTAAATTAACTTAGTATGTATTCAAATTATATTTAAATTTATTAACATTAATTTTTTTAAGCCAATTCAATCATTCGAATCATAATTAAACAATAATAATAATTATATATAAATACATTATCAATTGTCTAATATAGATTAATATTCATATTCATATTTCTTGTTTACAAAGCTTATCAATTTTTTGGCAGAAAAAAAAATTACCTCTATGACAAATGTGACTGGAATGACAGACGCGTAAACAAACATACTATATTTATTAAATTTCTTCTAAATTGATAAGTTTAAGTGCAGTCTGAATGATAGAGTAACTGGAAGCAGAATATAAATAATCTGAGAAATGAACTGAAAGAGATAAAAGCTAGATAACAGAGTTAGAATAATAAAACGTTTATTATAGAGTATAAATTATTCACTGTGCAATAAAAATAAATTCAAAATTATTAAAGATGCACTCTATAAAGACTTTATTGTGATCATAAAAAAATGACAAAAAAACGTAAAATAATATTTCTAGGTTATAGTATATTTATATGTATAAATTTTTTTTACGGCCATAAAAAATGATGAAATATTATAAATAATGCCATAACATTTATATACTCTATATAGAAATGTATTGTATAAGAAATATATAAAAATAATTAATGATATAAATTCCACTTTCCTTAAAATGGAAATAGGTAATAGATACAGGCATTGAAATCGATATGGAAGTAGAAAAATATATGTTATGAAGGGAATCTTAGAGCATTAAGAATTTGCTGTTCGACAAACAAAATGTATGCAAAAATAAAAATTTATTATTAAATAGGGTATACATGTGTACAATTATACCCAACACTTGTTGCTCAGCTGCTCGGACGCCTCTCAAACGCACTCGATCCTAGGACTACTAGGCAAGAGCGCGCTCGCATTTCATTCATGACAAAACTATCATTGAATAGAAATAGCTAAATTAAGATGCAAATTATATACACATATACAGCTGTAAGCATATATAAACCTGTCTGTGTGTGCGTGTGTCTAGACTATACTTAAGCAATCTGTTGAAATGACATTGTGCAATTTCATCAGCCATGCCGAAATTTTTGCGACAAACAAAAACACATCTCGTATGTCTGGGATAGCCTAAACGCTTTCTGGCTCCATGCGGCCATACACTACGCACTTTTCTTTCTCTACTGCGCAGGTATAAACAAACAGAGAAACTCGTTGAGCCATAAGGGTTGATAAGGCGCACGTGAGCGAGAGAATTATGCTTCTAGTATGTAAGAAGGAGAGTGCACAATAATCTTACACGGCCGAGTAATGTTTAGAATGTGCTAGAAAGAGAGCGCACGATAATCTGTTATAGGCTCACACCCGCACGTAGGGCGATTTTGTAGTTATGCTGCTGAGGTCTACGTGCGGGATGACACGACAAGTTTTGTTTCTCTCGTTCTATGTAATGCCTTTATCACCTTATGTTTTCGGGGTCAGTTTTTAAGAATAGATATGTATAGCTCGATAAAACTGTCCCGAACTGTATAGAGCAGCAAATGAGGTTAATTGCACAGCTGCAGAAAACGGGGGGAAAAATAGAACTATAAAATTTTCCTATGCTATGTTTAGAACGAGGTCAGCTGGGAAAGTGCGTGGCTTGCCTCAGATCTGTTAGATGCGAACATAAATAAAAGCACGTGGCTTAGGCATTAACCTTGCGGCTTGATCGTGGGTGGCTAACGTGGCCCACATTAATAGCCGAGGTCCTACACGTGGTGGCATTACATGATCTACCTATGGCTAATAGCCAAAATGGCAAACTACGTCGAAATTCATTGGCATAATATTTACATGCTTGCGTCTAAAAATGTCGTCAATGGCGCCCCCGCATGTTGTTGTTTATTATTTTTTTTTTTGCCGGCTCGTGCCTTCTTATGTATTTAATTGTTATGTACTTTTAATACGTCAGCCAATTAGACCGGCAACGTGTCTTTACGCAAATCACTTACTTTTGCATTTCCATGCTCTTTCTTCACTATGAGTCATTGCCGCGATATCGATATTGACTATTTTTGAGACCGGTTTCCGATGGCTTCTGAGTTTTGTCTCCACATTTCTACATAACTGCTGTTGATGAATAAATACACACACACACACAACTAGCAAAGATAAACAGATTAGAACCGGTCAACAACAGACCCCGCTGCCACACCTCCATTCGATCAAGGCTGCTTAACCGAATCGAATACGCTAGTCTGCATTGGCAAAATGTTGAATAAAGCAAAAGCAATAACAACTATACGGTATATGCATACGAATAACAGCAACCACATTCAACTTGTACTACGCAGAAATTTTGTAGAAAACAAAACAGGCAAAAACAAAAGAAAATATCAGCAGACGGCTATCCCGGTGTGAGAGTGTAGAGTGCAAGAAGAGAGAAGAAGCAAAGAGAGCGCACAACGTGCAGCGTGTGGATGTGTGCGCGTTTGCTTGTGTGCGTTTGTTTTGTTTGCGCGCTACATGAGAGGAAAGAGGAAGCACAGCAATATAAATAAAGCGCCCATCGCTGTTTGGTGTCAATTGGACTCGCAAAGCGAACCGAACACGTAGTGCAGGAAACGATAGAGAGAGAGAGAGAGAGAGGAAGCAACAGAGCGAGCTAGCCACATCCATAAAGCTACAACGCAATTTCGTGTAAACAAACAAAAGTGGTTCGATTACGAATTACAAGTGCAACTGTTATAAATCAAGGAAAGTTTTCAAAAAACAAGAAGATGTCTGCATCACCTACTGCTCGTCAAGCCATTTCCCATGTGCTGCCCATGGCCATGACTAAGACCAAGAAGGTCGTCATATCAGATCCGATCCAAATGCCAGAGGTCTACTCATCCACGCCTGGTGGCACTCTCTACTCCACCACACCTGGCGGTAAGTAAGAGAGTACCAGACTCAGTCTGATCATTCGCACATGTCCGTGACTCATGAGAATTTCTGCGGGCTCGTGCAGCTGTCTTATCACCTGTGGCAATTCTGATGCAAGCCTCGTTTGAATGTCGTCTAATAATTCACTTTGTACTTTGCTTCCTTGCAGGCACCAAGCTGATCTATGAACGGGCTTTCATGAAGAATCTGCGTGGCTCTCCGTTAAGTCAAACTCCGCCCAGCAATATTCCCAGCTGCCTGATGCGCGGCACTCCTCGCACTCCCTTCCGCAAGTGTGTGCCCGTGCCCACAGACCTTGTTAAGAAGACTCATTCGCTGAAAATCGAGGAGCAGGAACAGTTCCAGCTGGATCTGTAAACATCTCCACATGGAACTGGTGCCAAGCAACCAAATTCCAAGCAGCAACTGCCAAAATACATTACTCTATCATCTAGCTCGTATTATCGCACTAGATCCCTGATCTTCTATAGTGTTAGCTCTCATCAGTTATATCTAAGTGTCTCTTAGTTGTCAGTCATATTGACTGAGTTTGATACATGTAGTCAATAAGGTATATATATATAAAAAAATAAATAAACATTTTAAATTATTGAACTCAAAGAATCACTTATACTTATTTTATCAGCTGGTAAGGCCTTGAGACTCGTGGCTCGTAAGCTGACTAATCAAGCTATCTATAAACCACTTGGGTACTTCTTTTTTAACCTTGATGCCAGCTTTATCGCCACATATTAATTTAGTTATGTCTGCACAAAGAGAATGTATGTAGAAATATACATACATTCATATATCCCGTTTATTGGGGGTTTGTTGAACTTTCTTCGGACATTGCCGGCCGGCGCGCGATGTAGAGAAACTACTGCGCAGTTTTTAGCCAGTTTCTCTGATCCAGTCACATGTGACCAAAATGCATAAAATAAGACGATGACAACATTCTTCGAGGAAATGGCAAATGTCGATCTATATACGATCTGTATACATATATTCGTCTTTATATCGTCCAGCTAACAATTTTATATAGGTAAAGATAATAAAATATATAATACCGAAATGTAGATGTATCTACATTGTATGTACATACATACATATATGTATATGCACATCATAGATATATTAGCCGGATATAACGCGTACATGTAGCCAGACATGTACAATATCTCAAGGTTAGTCACATTGATCTATTGAAAATATATATTTATATGATAGATAAGATATGATTTTTTTAATGTATTAAAGGTATACCTCACTTAAATAATTTGAGTCCAAGTCTTGGCGTTACTATGAAAACCCAGATCTGCATTTGCAGAATAAACCATATAGAGATGAAAGGATCGACCTTAATCTAAAACAGAGAGAGAGAGAGAGAGAGAGAGGGAGAGAGAAAGAGGGGTTGCAAGGTACATACATATATCTAATTAGATGGAAGATAAAAAAATCTGTACATACTACATACATATATGTATAGTATAAAATATATGTATGTATAAAATATACTATGTACAGTTCATTATAGATTTGCTAAAATTTGTCTATGCGTTTAGAAGATATACATACATACATACATATATATGTACATATGTATGTGGATTACCATGAAATATCTGGAATCTTATTAGATTCTTCATGGAGTATACAAAAAATATATGATATAAGAGTGCATATATTACGAATATATACATACATATGTAGATATATAAATAATATGTACATCATACAGCTTCCCAAAGGATTTTAACATTAATATTTATCAGTTTAGTAGGTCACATTAAAATATTTAATAGCTTAAGATTGCAATTTGTTTGTGTGTAAAATAATTAGACAAGCCACATTTACTTTGCTAATTACGCTTAATTAATTCACAGTATGAGAGCAGCAAATAAAATTCTAAGCAAGAAATTGTAAACAAAACAAACCAACAACAACGATTAATGGCTAAAATAACAGTAAACAAGAAAAGAATGTGTAAACAAAGTTTCTATAGATATAAAGATTGTTCGCGAATCGCTTAAGCTAATCAAGATATGTTTTTAAACGTCCTTTGCAAAACGGATCACTAAAATTAGGCACTTTTGTTTTACTAAATATGCAAAAACAACAAAATAAATTCTAACAAATTCATTCAACACGCGCTGCCATGCTTGAGCAAGCAGCATGGCAATAGAGTAAGAGTGAGAGCGATGCGAGTAAGGCAAGCAAAGCAAGAGAGTGTAAGCAAGGGAAAGACGGGGCAAAGCGATTGAGAGCAAAAAATGTTACGACAAGCATTACAAAAGAGAGCGCTGAGCGCTCGCGCACTAACTGTGAATGGAACGTGTGGTTGTTGCTCTGGCTTTGTTATGCTTACGTGCCATACGATTGATGGACGGAGAGCGGACAGTATAAATAGCAGCGCAAATCGTAGTCGGCTGTCAATTGAATTCGCACAGCGAACCAAGAACTTGGTAGACGAGGACAGCAACAGCTTAAAAGCTGCAACGCAATTTCGTGTAAACAAACAAAAGTGGTTCGATTACGAATTACAAGCGAAGTTCTTACAAAGTAACGGAAAGTTTGGAAATCAAAAATAAGATGTCTGCATCACCTACTGCTCGTCAAGCCATTTCCCATGTGCTGCCCATGGCCATGACTAAGACCAAGAAGGTCGTCATATCAGATCCGATTCAAATGCCAGAGGTCTACTCATCCACGCCTGGTGGCACCCTCTACTCCACCACACCTGGCGGTAAGTTTCCAAAATATTTTAGCTCAGTGAATCAACTAAAGAATTGTGATAAGAGAGTACCAGACTCAGTCTGATCATTCGCACATGTCCGTGACTCATGAGAATTTCTGCGGGCTCGTGCAGCTGTCTTATCACCTGTGGCAATTCTGATGCAAGCATCGTTTGAATGTCGTCTAATAATTCACTTTGTACTTTGCTTCCTTGCAGGCACCAAGCTGATCTATGAACGGGCTTTCATGAAGAATCTGCGTGGCTCTCCCTTGAGTCAAACTCCGCCCAGCAATATTCCCAGCTGCCTGATGCGCGGCACTCCTCGCACTCCCTTCCGCAAGTGTGTGCCCGTGCCCACAGACCTTGTTAAGAAGACTCAATCGTTGAAAATCGAGGAGCAGGAACAGTTCCAGCTGGATCTGTAAACGTCTCCACATGGAACTGTAGCCAAGCAACCAAATTCCAAGCAGCAGCTGCCAAAACTTATCAGTTAATTACCATTAGCCACGTATTATCAACTAATTAATAATGATATTTAATTATTCCCACTCAATTTGTTATCTAGACTTAAGTTTTTTTTTTTTGTTAATTTTTAGTCACATTGACTAAATATTTATATAGTTGCTAAGAAACATTTGCAATAAACAGTAAATAATATAAAAAAGTATTGAAAATGGAAAATTTAAGAATTTAAAAATTTTGCTTGTTTTATCATCTGTTGAACCTTGAAGGGGTTTCGATTTAAGCGGCTTCGTCAATGATAAGAAATGTTTGTCGCGAATTCTCGCAATTCACCTTGAGTTATTTTTTGCTATTTTGTTAATATTGTTTTATGATTTGGGGTTTGTTGAACTGCTGGAAATACCATATGCCGGCCGGCACATGTTGGCCGAGGCGCCGTCTATTATTTAAACTGTAAACAAAAACAAAAACAAAAACAATAACAAGAACAACAAGTTTTTTGCTGCGCCTCGCAATCCATGCGCGTGGCAGTGGCTCATAACCCACATTCTGTCTATGCCAATACACACACTCGCACACACACACATGCGCACATATGTATATATGTATGTATGTATGTATTAGCATGCACACACACACACACACACTTACACACTTAAGCAAACAGCAGCCGGGCAAAAAATAGATTTTTAAACAACTGCGCAGTTAGCGCAATTCGCCCCCTTAGCATTCGCCGCAACACGCTTTTGGTTGTTGTCGGCGAAGCGTTTGGGATTTAAACAACAAAAGCCAACGCCTCGTGTATTGCGCATAAATTTTAATTCAAACAAAGTGATATCAACTATTTGCTTAGTAATGAGCACACATTTACATATTTATATCCATACATGAATACCCCTAAACATGCATATGTATGTTAAGTGCGTAGTTTATGTTTGCGGCAAACATTTTCCGTGCTTTATTTATTTTTTTCTGCTTGCTTGCTTGCTTATACTGCAGCCCTGGCATTAGAACAGGCTTTATAACGTAGCATACTTTTAAGCGTGATATATTTGTTTTACAAGTAATGAACATTTAATTCTGCTTTATTACTCATAAGTTATTTATAAAAATCATTAATTATCATGTGCAAAATGAGCTCTTATTGTTTAAAATTAATTTTTTTAATATGTCAATCTGAATTTGAAAGTTCAACTACTGCGTAGAAAATTTTCGATATGCATATTTCTATTTGCTATTCGCGTGTTCGTACATGTGGGTATAAATAAGATTTGTATATGTGTGTGTGCTGTACTACTCTACACAAGCATAAATCGCATAAATCATTAAGCTATTTAAATAAACTTTTTATGCTATAGATTTGCATATCACAGTTTTGATAGGCAATTTTAATTACTGTTGACTTTTCATCAACGGATTTTCATTGGGATTTATTAGATTTATGACAAATGTGATTGAAGAATCGCACGCCATTCAGCTTAATTGCTTGCTAAAATCAGTAGCAACTTTTTGTTTATCGTTCATAATTGTATAAAAGGAAAACGACTTGTCAATAAAATATGCCTACTGACTGCATACTAGGGGTATTTTATGCTTGTTGCTTAGAGCTAAGAACCTTAAGTGTTCATAACTTTAAAGCCGCCTTCGTTGTTAAAAAAAAGTATTTGCAACTAGCTCATGAAGACACTAAAATTGAAATAAAATAAATAATAATATTCATAAAGTTGCAATTTGTATTCAATGCGTAGGGACTTTTTAGTACTTTAAGTTTTGGTCGAGGACTTTTCTTGTAAATGTTCTAAAAGTTTAATTGCGCTAAATTTGAATAGGAATTTTGCAGTGACTTATGAGCTAATCAAATGCATGGGAATATAAATCGATGTTTAATGTAACGTTTACTTATAGCGTCATTGCATAAAAGCTCAAATACCTTGAACACGTTTCCCCATAAAAAATAAACTTACGCAAGTCCAAGGTTCCAGGAGGCACTGAAATTGACGCCACTATTGTTTTATCGCGGACATTCCTTTCGACTTAATTATTGTATTTTTGATATTGGACCACGTCATATCATGAGCTGATCTCGTGCGCCCGTTTGCTGCCAAACCGTTCGGCACTCGCTGTGTAGAGCGGGACGCGTGATTTCCAGCGTATTCCCTGACTTCGGGTCGTGTTTCAACCAGCTCAGCAGAAAGAGTTCGGGGCGAACGCTGTCCCATTGAAAGCAGAGACCCCGCCAAAAGTAAAATCAAGTGTTCTTTTTGTTTTCTTCAACATCATCATCATCGTCATCATCATTGTCAATATATATATAAATTCACATTCATATATATATTGTTTTTCTTTTACTTCATTCATTTTATTTTCACTTCTTGTTATTTACGAACATTCGTTTTGTTGTTGTTTGTTTTTTAGACACAAAATACAAATAGATTTTAGTTTTTTCAGTTTTCCACTTCTTTAAAATCTACTACAAAAAAAACACACATTTTGTTTTTTGAACCAATTTGTGGCAGGTTAGCGCTTAAGAACTACAACACATAGCATATACACACATATCTAACTATATATAATTCATATATATATATACATATATATATATATATATATATATATATATCGTATAAAAAATATAACAAATTTGTAATTTGTTATCATCAATCATATATCGTCACATACATATACATGTTGCTTCTCATTCATTTAAGTATGGCTGAAAAAAAAATTCATAAACAAAACTCAAAAAATTTGCAACTTGTTGATTTTTTCGCATAGGTTTTTTTTTTTTTCTTTTTTTACACACTAAATGTTTAAAACTTATAAAATACTACAAAACGTACGAGATCCAACGAAATCTCATAGCAAATAGAAAATAAAAAAAAAATATTTATACATATAACTTTATATATATATATATATATAGTATAAACACATGAAATTATAGCTGATTTTACAAGTTAAATATATATATATTAAATTAAGATTTACATTTACATTACAGAAATTATTAAAAAAACATTGAGTGTTGCTGTTGTTATTGTGTGTGTGTGTGTGTGTGTGTTGGTGTATAAAAAGGGACATTTGTAGCGAAAACTGTTTGCCCTTTGCCGACACTTTTTCCATAAGGATAATTATTATTTTCTCGTTGCTCCACAAACAAATTGCACAAGACTTATCAAATATTATGTTAGTTCGTTTTTAGTGAGGCCTTTTCCGCGAAGAGCACATAAAAAACGCTTAGCTGGTGGGCAAATGTGATTGGTTAAATTTATAAACTAAACTGAACTGAAGCTTCTTTTTGTTTATTGCATATTGCAGCAGATTCCACATTTTTTTTGTCTTTTTTTTTTTTATGGAGCATAAATTTTTAACAAATGTAAAAGGTTTTATTTTTTTTTCGAGTTTCGTTTTTCTTTGTTTTGCCAATTGCACTTTTTGTTGCTGTTGCTGTGTGTTCGTGTGTGTGTGTGTTTTGCTTTTAAGGTATTTAGAAACTTTAAGCTTACGGTTGTAAAAAATAGAAACAAACAAAAATTGTAGAGCTTGGTTCACAAGACAACTGATCACTGATCACTGATCACGCATAAACGTACGTATTTCATAAATTGTACTTAAAACTAATTGAAAATCATTAAAGACTCTTTAACAACAAATAATTTGGTGGTCGAATTGCTTACGTTTTGCCAGCTGTATTATCAAAATGCAGCCCAAAACAATTCAAACAATTTTCAAAATGAAGCTATATATATACATATACATATATATGTGTGTCTATACATATATATATATATATATATATATATATATATATTTGTTATTTACATAGAACTTGTTTTCAAAGTTGATTTTGATTGGCATTTATGACTCGATAACGCGCAGCGTGCGAGCTTAAAGCCAATATATATGTATATATATATATATATATATCAATTTATAATATATAGTTATAGCTTCTTAATTTAAGTTTTTATATTTTACGTATTGTGGCTGAAATACCACAAAATTCACATAGCGTTGGCTTGACCTATTTAGTTCTTCTTTCATTTATCACTTGTAATCAAGCAAAATACAAAACAATAAAAAAAAATAATATATATATATATCTATATATACGTACATAGTTACACATATGTATATACACATATGCATGCACAGAGAGATATTTGAACAACATCAACATGAATCACCAAATTACTTGCAGTTGCTGTCGCAACAGTTTGGAACTGTGTGAACGACACTTTCTGTTTAAATATTATAATAGTTAAGAGAGATATACATATTTGGGAGGCGGTCTGCTGGGCTGCATACCTATGAGAGTTAGCTAGCCATTGGCTTGGACAGTGTATGTGTGTGTGTTTGTGGGTATGGGTATGGGTATGGGGGAGATTGTGTGCTGCCTATTGCGATGTACTAAAATTTGATGGCGATATGGAAGCTGGTGGTGTTTCCGTCTCAATACTAAATGCTGCATCGATTGCATCATGGCCATGATGTTCCCTTGATCTGGTTGTGGGTATTGGTGCGCTGCTTGGCCCAGCGGTTGGTCGCAGCGGTGGGGGCATTAGCGCCGCCTCTTGGGCCAAGCGCTCTTGCTCCTGCTCCAGTTCCAGCTCCTCCTGCAACTGCTCCATTAAATGCTGCTTGTTCTGCTTCCAATATAGCACGGGTATGCGCAACACTGTGGTCAGCTTGTCATTGTGCTCCTCCAGCGAGTTGCTGGCATAGTGCTCGACTAGCTTTTTCAGCGTCGGATAGATGTTGTAGGGCGCCGCAAAGCCCAGCCCGCTTTCCGTCTCATAGATGATGCAATGATGTATATCCGATTGGCAGACAATCGACAGAGCATAATGGCCCGCGTCTCGTGCACGTATCAGGAATGTGCCTGTGGGCGCTCCACTTAGCAGCTCCTCGGCGTCCTGTCGCTTGGCATCCTTGATCAGCCACAGTGATTCGTTGCGATGCGGCTGATTTGATGCTCTCTCGTAATTCTGTTGCAGCTCATCGAATCCCTTCTCCAATATAACATTCAAATCGTCGTCGGTCAAACCAAAACCTTTCAGGCGCCTGCAAATTGAAAATAACGACATAATCTTTAGCAACGAATTAACTAAAAAGACCAACGCCACCGGCAACTTGAGTATGAATAGATTGACACAAAAGAGAATATTCTATATAAGCCTAATGATAGATTCTTATCACAAATAGCCATTATGCTGTCATCGTAATATATAAAAAATATATTAGATACGGTCGGCCCTAAGACGTCGATAACTCATATTGCCAAATGTACTCTGCCTCTTATACAATGTATAACTAGTGACAGTTGCTTAATGCTTTTTATACCCTGAATCCATTGAAAATGGAAATTTCAGGGTATAATGTTTTTGTGCAAATGTATGTAACAGGCAGAAGGAGGCGTGCCACACCCCATAAAGTATATATATTCTTGATCAGCTCGATGAGCTGAGTTGAACTAGCCCTGTCCGTCTGTCCGTCCGTCCGTCCGTCCGTCCGTCCGTCCGTCCGTCCGTCCGTCCGTCCGTCCGTCCGTCCGTCCGTGTAAACACCTGGATTTCTGCAACCACAAAAGCTAGAGACTTCAAATAAAAAGCAAAATGCTCGATAATACCATACGCTGTACGAGTTTATTTTTTTTTTTCGATAACTCATCCCATTCCTTTTTTATCGATAACTATCGAAAATATCGCTTTGTTTTTGAGGTCTGGCGTGCACACCGTTAAAGATAGAATCGTGCACTAAGTTGTGTTTGATTGCTATATTGAATCCGCACATTTTGTCATTTTTGGATTTTTGATGCCACGCCCCTTCCGCCCACAATTCAATAAAAACGATAACTCACGTATATCAAATACTAGAGACTTGAAATTTGGCAAATAGGTACATTTAGATGTCATAATCATTCCCCAAAAATTTCATTAAGAACATAGATCGAGAAAAAAAGTTATTAAACAATAAAGTTTCCATAGTACAGCCTCTGCTGCAGCCGCAAAACTGTGCAGTGAGCATATTACGTGCATGCATATGTTTGTGTGTGTGTGTGTGTGCATGTGTTGGTTACTATTAATGAATAATTGAAACTTTTTATGATTGGTATTACAGCTCAATGGATTCAGGGTATCTCTTAGTCGAGCAGTCTCGACTAGAGTTTAGTTACTTGTTGGATTTCATTTTATCTTGAAATACATTGAAATTATATATATATATATATATATATATATATATATATATATATATATATAGATATTCTTCCGTTGGATATTATACTAGGTACATTTGTTGACTGAGGACTTTTCATGCAAATATCCTGCAAACCTAGTGGCGTTAAATTTAAATCTTATACCGGGTACATTTTATTTCCATCCAGGTACATTTTGAGTAACTTTAGTAAAAATAAGGAAATTCAATGCAAATTTCCCTATATTAAATGGCCGCTAAATCTGCGCGCATTCAGCTAATTTGCTGTGGGAATCGCAGTGCAATTTAACACTTTTTACGTTATGCAACAATAAATATTTTTTTATATACTCATATTACCTAAAGCCCTTACATTTATGGCAGTTTAAAGTCAGGGATATAAAATACTTTATTTTAAGGGCCTTTACTTTAAATTCCTTTTTGACGACGAAGGATTTTTAGAACGAAGAAACTCCAAATTTGAATGGCTATTTTGAGTAAATATTAATATCGACTGCAGACAAATATTCTGGTGATGGTGTGAGATAGTACTCTGTAGCGGCTAACTTTTGCATAGGTTTTCTGATTTGTTAAGTCTACATCATATTGCTATAAATATAATAATAAATATGACTAATAACTGCTTGAGCGGAAAGGTAGCTAATTTCTGATAATTCTCATATAGCAACAGCTACTATATGCACGTGTTTTGTTGGTTCATTGCTTAAAGAAAAAACGTCAACAAATAAATTTAGAATACGTTAAACAAATGCAAATAATTTATAAGTGAATTTACAAAAGCGAGCAAATATGTCAAAATTAATGGGATTTGCTCGCCATCACTCAACTGTTGGGCGACCTTCCCCAAAATGTCTTATCTGAGTTTACTGGACGACGTGATAACAGAGAGAGGCAGACAAATATATGTTTACATATATATATATATATATATATATATATATATATATATATATATATTTATGGCCGAGTTATAGTGCAACTAAAGTCGCCTTTAACTATGACAAACACCTAAAAAAGCAACAACAATCAGAAATGTGCAATATGAAAGAAATCATTTATTTAGTTGCTAAGGTTGCTTTGTTCCTGAAGATAAGTAGTACAATATATGAGTCTGAGTTGTTAGACTTCCCACAAAAGAACTACGTGTGAGATTACCCTATAGAACATAAAGAGACAGATGTTAGCAAAAAGTTTTTATGTCTCATATAGGCAATGTGGAGCAACAAAAAAAAAATGCTATTATCTATGGCCAAAAGTAAAGTTCATTTGAAGCTTCACGATAAATATATCTATACATAAAGATAAATCTATAAATAAATATTTATATGGAGACACTGTACTAATAAAATATTTACGATCCTTTTATATTGAGGCTCATAATACAACTTGTTTTAACGAAGCTCTCAGCTTTTACTCTATTGATATTTGAGTAGATATATCGAATTTCCATTGCATTCCATTCCCTTCATGGTACGCTAGGACTTCACTTCACTATCGAAAGTTTACACAAATACAGTAAAAATATATGATTAAGCCTTGAACTTTTGTGCAAAGCTCTGAAAAAGGTTAAATACAAAGCAGTGTAAATTTCAAAACATTTCTATATTATATGGTCATCAGATTTGCCTGATTTCAATTTAAGCATGAACGTGACAAATTCCGTCTACAAAGTTTCTTTCAACCATATGTGTTATAGGTATGTATGTGTATAATCAATTAGCGAATCACCTAGGATATATACAAACAAAAGTCGTGGCTCTTCATCGATTATATATAGATAAGTATATCATTGGACGATAAAGTGTACACATATTATTGATATAGAACATTTCTTAATAAATATATATAGGGATCAGTTAACTAAGCTGGCTTTATATGTATTTATATATCTGCAGTTAGCATTTTAGTTTCATTTAGCTGACAAGGAACAGATGTGTCGTAAGACTGATAAAAACACGAAACTCTAAAGTATATTTGGTATTAAAAAAAATAATAATAAAAAACACTTAATCTACGCGTAGATAAAGTCGTAGACAAACTGTTGCGAAAATATATTATATATGCAGTTGAGTCAAAGTTATAATATGGTTCAAGGTTTCTCTAAGTAACGCTATCGTTATTATCGCCAAAGTCATAAATAGGCATAACATTAATTTGAATTGGAATCATTGTTCCTTACAGTTTGAATATATATGTATATATATATATATATAATTACAGTACCAAGTGCTACCCTCAGCTTTAGCAATTCAGGCATATACTCTAATATATATAAAAATAATATATACATTATATGTCTGTCCCAATATTTACCTGCTCATATATATAGCGAAAAAAACTATTTGCTAAATGCTTAAATGCTGCTATCAAGAATGTTTATGATAAAAATAGAAAAGATTTTCTATTTTCATTTTTGTTTCGGGAATATTGAAGTACAGAAAATATTTGCCTTAACTATATTCTAAATCTTTTTATATAAAATTGATTCGTGATAGTTACAGAAGATAATATCTAATATTACTATAATTTAAAAATTTGATAAAAATAATATGAAATAGAAAATCAAAATATTTCTTGACTTTAAAGACTTCTCGCTGCACAGACTGCCATTTTTGGAAGAGGCTAAATTTGTTTTAAATTTAAAAAGTTTTCTCATGGAATTGAGGCTAAGAGCATGGCTTGCGGCATAGTTGACCCTGAATGTTCTATATAACAGCTAATTTGAACAAACGTTAAGAAAGTGAAATATATATATATATATATCATATATATCGTACTTAAGCAATGCATTGTCTTGTTACCTGCCTCAACTGCTTCGGCAATCAGCTTATCAAGCATTGTCATTGGCTTTATGTCTTGCTGTGTGACCAACCAAAGGGGACGAGCAAATGGGGAACTGCGATGGGAGCCAGGAGGGGTGGATTGGCAAGACAAATGCTTGATGTATATATTACACGCGGGCAGCACGTAGCCCAGTCAGCGTGGCGAATTTGCAAGCCGAAACCAGACGAGCGACGAGCTAAATTTTCTATTATTATCGGTCAAAAGCGGCAAGGCGAAGTCGAAGTCAAATGCAGCTCCAACAAGCTGAAGAAGAAGACAGTCATATGGCCAACAACAATAAGCGAACCGCGTGAAAAATGAGCCAGAACCCAGAGGCATTAAAATTCCTTGCCTGGCATAAAGTGTATTGGACAAATATAATATAGAAATATATATATATATATATATACAGTATATATATATGTTAAGTATGTAATGAACGAATGGCTGAGTGACTGACAGCTGCAGTTATTTCTTTTTTATCTATTTCGCTGACACAGTGGTATGATATATATATATATATATATTTGTTTGTATAACGTTCATAGATATATATATATATATTTGTACGTATATGACGTCATCTATGTGCACTTACTCAATGTGTTTGTCCTTGCGTAATTGCAATTCCTGCAGCTCCGGTTTACTGGCATTTATCTGACGCTCAAGCAACTGTTCCTCCTCTTTCCGTATCTTAATATCCTGACTGAGTCGATCCATTTTCGCGTGCATCACATCCAGGTGTTCTTTCATCCTTAACAAATTTTCACGCATATGCTGTTGCACCTCTTGTCGAGAGCACTGCGCACCGCCTGCATTGCCGGCTGCGGTTACGCTACCAGTTGCATTCACAGCTGGCTTAATCATGAACGATTCTATCGATGCGATTTGATTGCGAAACATATTCTCCGCATTGCCAAAAACGCTCTGATGCAACTTCTTTTCAGCTAGCTCATCGCGTATGGCATTAAATGCGGTCTTCTTTTGGTCCAGTGCCTGCTCCTGCTGCAGCAGCGATTGAGAGCAGCGCACAAATGCATCGCTTAATAAGCGTAAATCACCTTGAGGCTGTGTATCATCGTAGAAGGGACAAACTATCGGATTGCTGAGCGTTATATCCAACGTTTTGTTGTACATTTTCAGTGAATTGGTCATATAGTGATTGATCATTTCAACTACAGAGCTGAATTGAAATTTTTCAACAAACCCGTAGTTGTCATTGATTTGGCAAATTTTAATAAGCTTCTCGTTGCCATCCTTCATCAGAGTCAACGTATATTCGCCCTTCTGCAATGGCATCAAGTGTTTTCATTTTAGTACTTTAATAATATTGCCTCTATTTGTAATGACTGGTTACCTTTGCTTGGGCATCGCGCACCAGAAAACTACCATCCGGTTGGCCAAATAATTTGTTTTTTGCCTGCTCGCGCGTTATGCTGCCCCAATACCAAGGAGCCGCGCGCAGTTCATCCTTTTTTGTATCTCTTACCATAGACGCCGGCGCCTGTGGCCTCATCGTTGAATAGTGCAGCGGCGAGGGATGCACTACAAAAAAAAAAAAAATAAAAATAAAAAAAAATAAAGTAAAACACAAACAAAATTGGGGTAGGGCGAAATCATAATTTAGTTTGCTTAAAACTAACACACACGCACGTACACACATGCGAGCACATTTACACACACGTACAAGTATTACATGCTTGTGCTTGCCTGTGTGTAGCGGCTTTTGCTTGTTGCCAAGCGCCCCCGAAACGCATTTGAAAAGCGAATACGTTAGGCATCAGCCCTTTTTTGTTGTTGATTTTCTTCTATACTCACTTTTGATTTTGCGTTTGTTTGCCCACTATTAATTGGAGATTTTTTTGTTGCCCAAAGAAGTGTGTTTTTTGTTTTTGGTATATTTATATATATTACTTATTTCACGCTTACAATTTAGCGAGCACCATCTTTCTATTCTCAATTTCGCGAATCAACTGAGAAACTCACAGGCAAACACACACTTGTACACACACACACGCACGCAATCGTATTCACACATGCATACAACATATACATATAAACTATAGTTAAAACAATTAACAGCGTGCAGGAATCGGTAGTTAAAAAAGGCCTTCACTTTTCGTCTTATTCGTTGCAAACAAATCGTTTTGATTTGTATTATATTTTCTTTTTACTTATTATATTGAAATCACAATCAGCACACCATTTCTTTCTTTTTTTTATTGTGGAAGAAATCGTCCTCAACACTACTTGGCACTGGCACTGAATAGCATGTTGCGGCCATTCTACACTTCTCAACACTTTTTACAAAATTCGCTAAATAATACCTCAAGCATTGAAGACAAGCTGACCGTACAATTTGATTTGGTATATTTTTTGTTTCTATTTGTATTTTATAACGGTCACGCTACATATATATTTCGATTTAATTAAAAATTGCTGTTAAATTAAAGATTTATGAAAACAAATATATATTTAGTTACAATATTTTTACATAATATATATATAATGCTACAACTGACGTAACATTTTATTTATATATATGCATATATTTAGTTCTCCATTTAAGCCGTAATAACTTGATCAATAGAAAAAATATTTAAATTTTTTAAGGAACACAAATGAAAGTACTAATTTTCAGTTTGAATAAATGTTTACTTTGGAACGTTCCGTTTTTTTTTTTTTTGTGTACATGTATATACTCTACAAGGGCAGCATGAGGAAATGTAAAAAAATTGAGAATTAGGAAACAAGATATTTCGGAGATATTTTAAAATACAATTACCATTCCTTAACTTGTATTTTATTTTACATTCAAAAACGTATTTGTTAAGATATCTAAGCTACAGCATGTTTATGTAGTGTGAAATAAGAATCAGAGCAGTTTCTGCGTTAATGAACTAAGCAGCTATATATATATTTATTTGAAAAATATTTCACTTTTATTTCATTAGTATATGAATACTAAGACAAAAGTCAATTTTTTTTCCTTTTAATTGGTTTTTCAAATATTTTTTTGTTTTGTCTTCTTTAGTGTAGTTTATAGTCATGCCAGCGTTTGTGGTGATATTCAAAGTAATTTCTTACTTCAGAAATATATTTTAATGTTCAACATATTTGATTTCTCATCTTTTTTTTTTGTGGCAGGCCATTAATTGTAGTTTGTTATGTTTTATGCATATCCTGAATGTTTTTTTCCTGGCTTCCTATATCTTTCAATTTGTTAATCTAATGTATTTGTATGATGCCCGATTCCAGCAGCTTCATTATCTTGTCGGCAATGGCTGGGTTTTGTAAATGTCTGCAAAAGAACAAGAATATAGGGTTTAATAATATTCGAGTTTCTTTTAAATTTACAAACTTACTCCTTAACAGCATTTGGATCGTTCTGCATCTGTTCGAGTATCATGCGCATAGCGGGATCCTTGAGAATATGTTGTATTTCTGGATCGGACATGGCATTCTTGAGCACCTCCTGTGGATTACGTTGGAAATTCATTGAGCATTGACGATAGCCATCGATTGCTTCAGCATTATTTGGATCCAATTCCAGTGCCTTCTGATAAGCCGTAGAAGCCTTCGAGGTCTGCTGCATGCCCTATTGCAATAATTTAAAAATGTTAATTAAAATATTAAGTACAAATTGTACGACATATTTTATATATAGCTAAACACACTTACTTGCAGAATCTTTCCCTTTCGTATATAGCCCTTGATGAATTTCTCATCGAGCTTAATGCATGTATCACAATCCTTCAAGCCCAAATCGAATGCTGCCAATTTTGTATAGCAGGCTGCTCGATTGCTATACAATTTGGGATCATCCGGATTACGTTTAATGGCCTCCGAATAGTGCTTGACAGCAGTGCTGTAGTCTCCCTTCTTGAAGTACTCATTACCCTTCTCCTTCTCCTCTTCGGCTTTGACTGGATCAATGTATGCGCGACGCTCTTCCTCTTTGATTTTAGCTTCAACTTCACTGAGCGAGGTCTTAATCTCAGGTGTACGACACTCAGACATAGCCTTTTCGTAGTAGAATTTCGCTTTCTTATAGTCTTCCAGTTTGCGATAGGTGTTGCCAATACGAGAAAATGATTTCGCAATGAGCTTGAAATCAGCACGATTTTCGCGTCCCACCTCGATGCCCTTCTCGCATTGCTTGATGCACTCTTGGTATTCTTTTAGCTCAAAATAAACAGCCGCAATGTTGTTATAAAATGTGATATCAGTCGGATCATGCTCGATGGCTGCATTATAATGCTTGAGTGCAGTATCAAAATCTTTCTTCTTATAAGCAGCGTTTCCTTGTTCTTTTTCCTGTTTGGCCAAGTACTTTTTACGCTCATCCTCGCTCATATCCTCCACTCGCGGCTCAGTTGGCTTCGGAGGTTCCGATGCTTTAGGTGGCTGTGATTTAGTCTCAGAGTCGGGCCTGCCCGATTGCGGATCAACGTCCATAGGTACATCCATTCGCTGCAACATATTCAGCACAGTTGCCGTTATCTCTTGACAACCTTGCAAAAGAATGGCATTTTGTGGATCGAACTTCAAACCTTGAGAGGGAAACACAAAGACACAATTGAGGTTATGTTTGGGAAAGGTCACAGTAAATATGCATATATAATACAAGTTACCCGCATTGTAGGCATCCAGAGCCTTCATATAGTCTCGCAGACCAGCAGCCGCAACACCTTTGCGTGAATAACCCTTGGGCCAAGTTGGATTCAAAGAGATTGTCTTATCAGCATCTTCAAGAGCCTCTTTAAATTTACCAGCCTTGGCGTAGGCCGCTGACCGATTACTGTAAAGCACATGATTTTTATCGTCCAGCGCAATGGCTTCCGTATATATAGCAATCGCCTCATCAAATTTCTCGGCGTTTAGCGCCGTGTTGCCCTTTTCCTTTAGTTCGTTCACCTGCAATCGACCATAGTGCAAAATGCTCGCATATGAGAAACATCTTAGTTGTCTGCTAACAATTACAATACATACCTTCTCCATTTCTTTTTTTTTTTAAATAAGAACGTCTTATTTACTGATTCAAGTTGTTAATGTTTCTAAAAACACGCCGTTGACCACGCAAAGTTGTGAGCCTGTGAAAAGTGCAAAAATGCCGCTGTCGGACTTTTCTAGAAATGCATGAGTCGTGACTCGCTCCGTTCTCGTGCTCTCACACTTGCTCTCGCACACGCAAATGTCAGACGCGCAACGTTGCCAACACTCTCTGTAACAGGTCGCGCGCTGCCAGATCGTTTTTGAGTAATCGCATAAAATAAATATTGCCAGCAATGGTTTTATGTTTATGGTTAAACAAGCACGAACAATGAAGGTAAAAGTATTAAGTAGATATATTTTTGAAATATTTTCAATTGAGCTGCTCGTCAACAGTTAGTTATAATTGGCCGGTGACAAATCAGTTGGCAGCGCCGAACAGCTTACTTAAATTTATTTTGAAGCTGGCAACGCTGTCGCAAAATAAGACAGACGCTGCTTTTTGCGTGCGCCTGGAAAAATTTATATTACAAATTTGTCAAAATATATACAAAATACGGCATTGAACGAGTTTCGCTGCAAACGGCACGCAAGAAAGGCTAATCGTTTTAAAAAGCAGCTCAATAGCGTAGCAGCGTAATGGCCGAGTATTTGGCATCTATTTTTGGCACAGAAAAGGACAAGTAAGTAGTAAAATTAGAGTGTGAAAAAAGAACACAAATCCGCATGTACTCTGCTTGCTCCTTCTGTACTTTTTCCGGCTTACAAATAACAAATTAATTGTATATTGCAGAGTAAACTGCTCGTTTTATTTTAAAATCGGAGCGTGCCGGCATGGTGATCGCTGTTCACGCATTCACAATAAGCCGACATTTTCGCAAACGGTGTTGCTGCAAAATCTCTACGTAAATCCTCAAAATTCTGCAAAATCTGCGGACGGTTCACATTTGGTAGCGAACGTCTCAGATGAGGAGATGCAGGAGCATTATGACAATTTCTTCGAGGATGTGTTCGTCGAGTGCGAGGACAAGTATGGCGAAATTGAAGAGATGAATGTTTGCGATAATTTGGGTGACCATTTAGTGGGCAATGTGTACATCAAATTCCGCAATGAGGCCGACGCCGAAAAGGCGGCAAATGATTTGAACAATCGTTGGTTTGGCGGACGACCCGTTTATTCGGAATTGTCGCCGGTAACCGATTTCCGTGAGGCCTGCTGCAGACAGTACGAAATGGGTGAATGCACACGTTCCGGCTTTTGCAATTTTATGCACCTGAAGCCAATCTCTAGAGAGTTGCGGAGGTACCTTTATTCGCGCCGTCGGCGCAATCGTTCGCGTTCCCGCTCTCGTTCCGGTGGACCGCGACGACGATCACGCAGCCGGTCGCCGCGTCGTCGACGGGAAGAGCGTGGTATCGGCGGCGGCACTGACCGTGGCGGAGAGCGCGGCATTGTCGGCGGCACAGATCGTGGTGGTGAGCGTGGCATTGGAGGTGGCACGGACCGAGGCGATCGTAATAACGATCGTGATGGCAACGATCGAGATAGACGTAAAGGAGGTGGTGGAGGAGGCGGCGGAGGAGGAGGTCGATATTAATGGTCCAAATATCGTTTGGACTTCGGACTATCTATCAACTACATTATCGGTGGCAATGTGAGAGATAATGGACAAAGGAACGTCGACTACCGTGTATTTCGCAGCTCTTCAAAGTCTCCTTTTTGTTTTTTTTTGATTTAGTAAGGGGTGTCCACCACATATGTACAAACCAACCGTGACACGATGTGAATTATTTTATCGAACGCCCATTAGAATTGTAATTACTTATACACACATTCGTAATAATAAAATTGAGTAATAATTATAATGATTATACAGAGAAAGAAGACAAAACATATTTTGTGTGTGCGTCATGTAAGTCAAGTCTTCGGGTTAATAATGCGTGGGTATGAATAGAGCTAGCTTTGACGCGCGCAATATATTGATTCCAATGGCACGACTGATGAAAATTCTGAAACTGGATCCGGCGTTATTTTTGTTTGTAAATCATGCGTGTCCCGGACTCTTGTTCGTTTCCGTTTCTTGTGCCGCTTTTAACTGCTTCGTCATGTCGATTTGCTGCTGCAGTGTGTAACGGTTTTCGTGTTTCCGCCGTTGTTGCTGCTCTACGTCACGTAAAACACCCTCATGCAGTTTATTACTGTAAATAAATTTTGATTAATATTTTATTTCATTGAAGAATTTTGTGTACTTGCCGGTCGTCCGACTGTTTATAGTGAACATAACCTATAATGGCGGTTGAAACGCAAACCGCTAAACCTAAAGTCACTTTTGACGCTAATGACATTATTTTTGATTTACTTCTTTAATTGCAGTCGTTTTTTTTAAAATAAGGATTTAATTTATTACGGCTAATATGTGTTACGACATTACTTTTTAAGGCATTACAACTCCTCGAGTAACAAGAAAATGATCAAGTGCCAATAGATTTATATATTGCAAACCAACTGCTTAAAGCACTCTGTTTATATAAGTACTCTGGGACTTTTTTTTTTTTAAAGAAATTCTAAATGCTTTTTATTTTTGTTAAAAACTATCAATTAATATAGTAAATTATAATATGCTACGCAGATGGCCGATAGACATAACATAGCACTAGGGCTGCAGTATAGAACAGCTGCTTTGATAACAATAGCGATAACGATAGAGCAAAAGGCGCGTACCCTCTTATCGATTTAAATATGTTTGTTTGCACATGTTGTTATCTGTGGTGCAAAAAGTAGTTTTTGACGCAGTATTGCGCACGCTTTTGTTTGTTTAGTCAATATGTATAGATGCCACATAACTGTTATGTTTGGCCAAACAAACGTTGAGCGGTTGCCACATATTGTTGCCAAATATGTTTTGGACATGCGCATGACCTACACGCAATGCGAAGCAACAGTACAAGTACCAATGTGTGTGGGTGTGTGCGTGCGTGTGCGGACGAAAGTAAAAGCAACATCGAGCCAATGCGGCGTATGAGCATTATCCAGTGTGACTCCAGTTTTCCATACGCTCACTTCTCTGCGGGTAAAAAAAATATGAAAAATAAAAAATAAAAAAAATAGAAAACAGTGAACTACATAAAAAATCAAAATTTACGTGCGTGCTCTCCGTCGTGTGTGCGAGAAAGATTTGTGTTGAAATTCAAACAATTGAAATAATCAACAATTAGCCATAAAGTCCATTAACATATTAACATATGTAAAAATTATAAACATCGACAGGCAAATTCTCATCAATTTATGTTGCTTGTTAAGCATTTGTTTATGCATTTTGAAATTTAATTTGTTTTTGTAGTCATTAGGCCAGCCCAAGTTATTTAACTGTTTCTGTTTTTTATTTGTGTTCTTATATTTATGTCAAATATTGATTTCAAATTTTTATGCACTCAAGCTCTAAGAAGCCTAACACTAAGACTGTCAGCTTGTGCGACACCTTTGTCTACCTTTTCTTCATTTGCTTAGCTTTACCTATTGAATATGGTATAAAATGGTTTGGTTGAAATTAATGTGACAGGCAGCAGAGAGCTTGGGAGATGTCCGGATATGTACATATATGTATACAGGATATGTCTGTCCCTGTGGTTGGGGATTCACAAGTAAGGGTACATCTTAGAGCGCGGAGCCTTGGTCACATCCAACTTTAATTATTTAAATGGATGTTGTAAGTTGATTTCAATTTGATTGCATTTTTTTTCTCTTGAGTAAGAAAACTTAGTCTTATATAGATACAAGCTCCGTAATTTCTAGACATTAAATTTCGACTCAACTTTTCGGACAATTTGCCTATTCATTTTTCCGTCAAGCTAACAAAAATTGAAGAATTTACCTAAAAAATAAAATCTTACTTTAAATAAATATAAGTTCTTAAAATACTATATATTTAGAGCTATACAAGATGACGAAAGTGGAGCTTTATAAATCGCGTGTCTTTGTAACAATCATTCATTTGTGTGCGCTGGGACAGTTCGCCTATGGACTCTATTACAGTAGCTTTGAGGTGCAACGCAGCTACAAATTGAAGACGAGTTTCAGTCGTCGCCTGGTGCCCGAAACTTTTCCACAGAAATTGCGATTTCTCAGTTATTGGTCGCTGGTAAGTTGAAGAACAAAAGATCCAGATATCAAGATAATAAAATATATGTATACTTGCAATATATATAAATCGTGGTCATTAAAAAATGTCGGAAATACGATGACCACAGCCGCTATTCGTTTCAAGTGCTACCCGAATTCAATTATACTATGGGAAAGAAGTAGAGTTGCAGAATAGGGAGTACACAGTTAAATAATATCCTATAATAATAATAACTACATGTTATCTAAATTTATCGACATGCTAAAATCAACAAAAGCAATACGATATTTTCCAACTTCCATTTCAATTCAAGAATTTAGAAAATTGCAAAAAATACACAAACATAATGCTTGTGCTGTACGATTAAATAACCGATATTTATCGATCAGCACATGAAAAAATAAATATATAAGTTCATTAAGTCGACCATAAAAGAGCCATCGCGCCAACACCCTTGTTCTACTTTCGTAAATGTTTATAGGGTATAATCAGTTTTTTATTATTGTCTCCCATTTATGTCTGCCATATGTTTGTTTATTTGCCTGCTGTGTCGACTTTCGTTTTACTTTATTTTTCCATATTTATCATCTTGCGCGCTGAGGGGTCAACAACTGGATGCAATTTGCAAACGGGCAGTTGGTGTATCTTGCAGATACATTTGCCATGCACGTATCTTGCAGATACAGTTTAAATGCCATTCATTCCATTATCCAGTCATTCAGTTGTTGTCGCAAAGTGTTGCACACGCACACACGCACACACACACACACACACACACACACGCGCGCAAAGAATTTGCAATATTTATTTTCATTGCGCGAAATTTCCGTAAAAACACAGAGAGAAAAAGATTTTTTTTCTTCTGGGTTTTTATTGAATTGTAAAGCTGGCCACAAATCAAATTGGACCAAAAACAAAAGGCCGCCAGCATCTTCGCGGCCGATTTTATTGGCGTTGATAGATGCCAGATTATTTTAAAAACGCCCCACGTCGTGGCGTGTGGGAGCAGTGCTGGCCGGGAGTAACTCATTTACATGTCGTAAAATATTTTGAGCATTCGATTTGATCAGCGATTTGAATTTTCACAGAGTACTTGGCAAACGAAATTCAACAAATCAAATAGATTAGATAATATATTTTACATATTTTTCATTATGATTTTTTATGCTCATGATTGATGGCTTGATTGTGATCTTGTCTGATTTGCAGTTAAGTATCTGAATTTTGTGAGCAAGTAGAAGCAATTATGCGGGAGTATTTTTGCGCCTAACTTGATGAGTGATTGATTGAGCTGCCTTCTTTAGTGAATGATTAAGTAACTTACTGATTGATTGAATTAGTGATTGATCAAGCGATTAATGAATCCCTTGAGTAAGTGTGTGATTGACTAATAGATTGCTAAATTATAGATTGGCTAATACGATTCTGATTAATGATTGATTGCACGATTTCACCAACTATCTGATTGACTGATTGCTTGATTTCTGTGCCACGAATGGTCAGCCTCTTACTTAAAAAAAAGATTGACAACTGGATTAAAAGAACCCGGAATGATTATCTTTTGAACGTTTCTGTCTTTCTAATTGAACAATTATTTCACTGTCAAAATATGAATATTCCTCTTCTATTTAAATGAATGATAGAATTGAACTTTCTTGATTCAACTGCATAACATCTATATCATCATCATGTATAATCTCAGTTTGACTTAGTTCATCTATGTACAAAGCCCACATATTTTGCACTACTTAAGCTTACGTATTTTCTAAATGGAGAAAACAAACTTTTCTTAAGTTTATCTTAATTTTTATCTTTAATTTTTGTTTTCGACCTTGCTCGCCCTTGATTAATAAACTCAATAAATTCTTTGATCTTCCACAAAAAAGAAGAAAAACAAACGAAAAAAGTGCTTTCCGTCTATTTACAGATAAGTCAGCACGTGGATTTGGTTTCGGATTTGGATTTATTTTGTTGCTTTTTGTTTGGCCGTGTTTTTGTTTTTTTTTTTAGCAAATGGCTTTCATGTGAAGCCCATGGCACATCGCATAGGTGGGTCATGCACACCCACCATTACCATCCGGTTTTTTCGCTATTGTTTTGACATACCAAATGCTTCTTCCTCTCCTTTACTTCGATTGTTTATATCAAAAAGAAAATAAACGCTATTCCTCTCACTCTTTGCTCAAATACAAATGAATTGTAATACAAAAGAATCAACTATGCCAGGCGATTGAGATATATGACTGTGTATCAGAGCAGCTATACTATTATATAGATCTACATACACATTTATATATATTATATATAGAAATATTGAAAATTTGCATATTTATGGACGCACGTTCGTCTCCTTCGCTGACTTTGAGCAATTTATTACTTGAACTATTTATTGAAAATCATATATAGATTTTAGTCTAGAAGAGAAAAAAATATTAAATTTGATCGACGATATTTTGAACTAAAATTATTATTATTATTGATGCTGACATTAATTATGCTGATACATTTTGATTAACTTACTTAAATTAAATATTTATCACTTAATTCAGTAGGTTAAAAAAAAAACAACACAAAGTTAATTTTTCTACTGTTTAGACCTTAACAAAATTTGAGATATTTTTTTTATGTATTCCAAGTATTTGTGCTCAATATCAGAAAAATATAAATTTTTTTATTATTTTTTTTTAATGCTATCGAAAGTACTTTTGAATCTATAAACATATATATTTTATGACATTTTTAAGAAATATTAAAAGTTTAAGCTAGTTTAATTTTAAATAGAAACTTTTACTAAAAACTTATTTTGTTGTTGATTGAATAGCATATGCCTCCCCCTCTATTTCTCTGTTTTTATCTCTATTTCTATAATTTTCATACATTAAAAATATGAAATAAATTCTTATAGTTATACCAAAAATTGTTCGAAACGTTTTGAAAAATGATAATTACCCAAATTCTTAGTACATTTTCTACAAGTGAAAAATGTGAAATAGAAATTTATTGAAAATTTGTTTAGTTCTAATTTGTAGGCAAATGTGGGCATATGGATTGATTGCTTGAATGACAAGCTGTTTAATTGATAACACTGGCTAGCAGCATTTGGTAGTCTTTGGACATGTCTGTTTTGGCCTAAATAGAGAATTCTGATTTGCACCTTAAATAGAATCTAAAACTTTAAGTTTAGAATATTGAAAAAAAATAATAAACAAATTTTTCAGAATATCTGAAAATATGTTCTTTATGTTTTGTTGTATTTAAGAAATTCTTTGCAAATTTGGTTGAGCAGTGTAGATTTTTAGCTGCAGTTTGTGCTCAAGCTGAAAGTAACGCCCCCAAAACTAATGACAGCTGGGTCAGAGCATCATCCCATGTTCTCGTGCCTCAGTCTACCATTTGCCTAGCAGTCAAAATGTTGCGATGGATTTTTGTAGTTCTGCTCGCTTTGCTCTCTCTGGAGGCGGAGACGACTAACATCAAGTGGCATAGTGCTGGAGCCGCATTCGATAATGTTAATGCCTGGCTGGATGACTATTTGCCCTGTGCACAGGATTTGGTTGTCTTTCCCAGCTATTATCCGGCTGTGATGCCATTGCCCAAGGAGTTGGCCGTGGGCGGATTTGTGCTGCCCCGTCTGGGTGGCCTGCTGCTAACCGAGGATGCAACCATACAGCTGGGACCCAATCCCAGCACAGGATTGAATAGAGCTTGTGGCAGCGATGAGAGACGCGCTTACTTAAAGCCAGCCAAGACGAGCAAATGGTTTGATCCCAGCAGCTGGAGTGGGCAGCCTAGCATCAGCAGCAGCAACAGCGTCTCTGCCTCCAGCTCAGCCATCGACACATACTTTGACTTGGATCGTGTGCCCTGCGATGATGAGCACGTGGTGATTGCTGGGAATAGTGGTCCACTCTCTTTCGATTTGGAGTTTGTGCAGTATCTACGCTTGGGTCAGCTCATCCTGGCGGGCTCCTCCATATCGCGCAACTATCTGCAGGAGCTGCTTAGCAGAGATTTGGGTCAATTGATCTTCCACAATGCCCAGGATGTATTTGTGGAGTATTATAGAGGAGAATTATGTGGCTGTCATAAGGACTACGAACATTTGGTGGAACCCGTTTGCTCCCACGTGCAGCCGCAATGTGAAGTGCCACATTGCGTCTCCCCAATACGTACAAATGACGGCTGCTGCTTGGTCTGTGGCGCCATGATGCATGTGAATAGCGAGCATTGCATGGAAGAGGATCGCAAGACCTTAATCACTCTTATCAATAATTTTATGGTCAAGGAGCAGCTACAGGATGAGCTACAGTTGCATGTTAACTATGTGGGCTCCAGATCATTTGGCAATGCCTTACAGGCGATTGTTGTGGATCGCAATGGCTATAGCGAGCGTAGCGTGGAGTTTATGAAACGTTTCGCTGCTCAGCGGAATCAGAGCAAATTTCTGGCCGAACAGAAAAATCTGAGACTCACCTATGCTGGCCATCCATATAATCCCAATGTGAGCTTTGCCTCGGTGCTGCTCATACTCTTTTGTATTGTGCTGGTCGGCGTTGTCTCATTGATAATGCTCGCTCACTTTATGCCCCAGAATCCGTATCTTAATCGCATACCTCAATGGATACACAATCCAAGGCGTTGGCGTTGGCATCACTTGGATTTGCGTTTGCCGCAGCAATTGCTCTTCAATCGATTTGATAATGCGGCAGCTGGAGCTGCAACGGTTGGTAGTGCAGTCGAACGCCTGGCTGTCATTGGCTATGATGCCGAGAGCGAAGAGGTGCGTGAGCGTGCTTTCAATAATCCCATGTTCGAGCAAGCTGAACAGGTGGCAGTCACTGCTGAGCAACCAGAGACGACGGCAATGACAGCCAAGATAGAAACCGGGCAATTGGACAACTGCAGCGTGGAGGAACAAGAGCTCACCGAAATCAATTTGGAGTCATCTGACAGCGAGAGTGAAGTCGAGGCGGAAACCAAAGAGTGAAATAGAGTAAAAGCGAGATATTGATATGAAATCCTTATCATATAAATAAAACAAAAATTATCTTTCTATTAATATTCCTATTCTAGAAGTTCAAGCTACTAAATAAAAATAAATATTAATCGATCTCTCTATTTTAATTTATTTTTAAATAATATAAATCTATTAAGCTGTTAACCATTTTTTTAAAGTCTAGCACAACTATGTTAGAGATAGTCACTTTTATAAATATAAGTATCGATTATTTTTTATATGAATAATGGATAGCGATTAAGTACCTATGTTAGTGGTGCGTCACATCGTTTGGGTTTGTCCCTTGACCTTCACGCGGCTTTCAAACGAAGCTTGAAATTCAATCGATAGTTCGCATTAGTTGCGGCGACAACATATTCAAAGGCTTTTATGCAGCTAGACACATCTATAAATAGCACCCCCACCCATGTGTCAACACATAACACAGTAGCGGTGAAAGTAAATTTAATTTTCACTCAAATTCTATTACACTTAAAATATTCTCTCAGTATACGATTTTGTTTTTATTGGCTAACTGATAAGCGACCTTATCTGTGGGTCGCTCATGTTGGTACATATATAAAATATATACTTAGATTGTTGCTTGCACTTGCCAGCTACAGCCGGCTAATCAGTATATTGTTGAATTTAGTGTATTAAACATGGCAAGATCCAAGCCTACTAAGAGGAAGGGCACCACGTCCCCTGGTTTTAGTCGTGCTGTACAATTACTTCTACACACTACGGCTGTCTTACAATTTAACTATGGCGTTTACTATTTTTATAATTTGGAAATGCCAAGATCGGTTTTTCATCCGTACGCTGGCAAATTCAAATTCTTGACTTTTATTTGTGCGGTGAGTGCATTTCCAGCCCTTGTTATCGACATTGTTATGTTAGCTTTGCAGTTAACATAACAGCTTTGCTGTTAACGTGCAGTCAGTAATATTAAAAATGGTGTAAGCTATCTTAAATGGCTTTTATGTGTAAGTAACCTAAAATAAAAACGTAAATATATATTCAGCAACTGATCACCGGAATTTATTTCCAATAAGATTATTACAATTGTCTCGCTGATAATGTTTATCAGTCACCCACATAGAATTAATGTTTCTACTGTCGTTGGCTTTTCACCTGCCAACTAATCAGTAGACTGTGAACTTTTGTGTGTTAAACATGGCAAGATCCAAGTCCAAGAATAGTTTTTCCTCATTCGTTGTCTTTTATCGTGCACTGCAATTTCTTTTACATTTGACGGCTGCCATTCAATTTAACTATGCCATATACTATTTGCATACTCTGGACTTACCGAATTCTATTCCATTCGGCGGTCAATTTAAATACCTAACATTTCTCTGTGCGGTAAGTACCAGATTTTTTCGATATTGATAAGCAGCTTTGCTCTAAGATTGCGATGTGATTAAAAAAAAAAAATAATTACTAAAAGATTGTTTATACTAAAATGTATGCAATTATATTAAAATTATGTAGGTAATCTATTCTATAATATCGCTTTGTCATCATGACTTCATGACTTATTTTATTATCAGTAAATTCTTTTTTGTTATTTAATAATTATTATTTGGTTAATGGTAAGAAGCGTTTATCACATAATCGAAAAACTGGTTTCAATTTGAAGCGCCATAAGTAAATAATGTGGCCAGGCGTAAAAACAAGACCAAGAATCGATACAAAAATCCTTGTAAAGTATCGATAATATAAACGTTTTGGCCGTCGCGGTCACACAACAACACAACCGTCTTCAGTATAAATTTTTTGCTCGCCGGCTGCTGTTCTTGCGGCTGTGAAAAATCAATTAACTCAAAGAACTTATAAGTAGATTGAAATGGCCACAACCACTGCAACGAACTCGCTGTTCAAAAGTGTTTTTGGCGCGCTGCGTACATTGCTGCATTTGACTGCAGCCGTACAGTTCACCTATGGCATATATTATGATTATAAATACGTTGAGTTTCCAACACAGACAAATCCCAATTCAAAATTAATCTATCATCCCTTTGGTGGAAAGTTTAAATATCTTACATTTCTGGATGCGGTAAGGTTACATGGCAGACTAACTAGCGGCTATTATAGCTCAATTAGGCCAATTTGAATTTAGACACGTAATGGCAACCGGTTGTAGTTTTCTTTACTTTTTTTTTTTGTCGTCAAGCTTCAGTGATTTAGCGGTTTGCACTTTATTCCACTTCAATTGACAGCTAATCAACCCCCTTTTGAGCTATCAGAATAACGTGCCTATCTCCTTGCACTTACAGATAATACAAGCGCTGTATTACATTGTCTCCCTCGTGAATGATTTTGTGGGCACAAATGAGCTGGTTCCAAGGCGAGCGCCCGCCATACGCAAGTTTAAGGATTGGCTGCTCTCTACACTCGCTTTTCCTGTAGCCCTGAATGTGGGTATAACATTCTGGACCCTCTATGCCATCGATCGTGAGCTAGTATTTCCCAAAGTGCTGGATCCTGTCTTCCCTAGGTGGGTGTTTAGATCTATTCATATGAAAAAAAAATTTAATTTTACTCCCTGTTCTTTTTGCAGCTGGCTCAATCATGTTTTGCACACAAATATTGTTGTCTTCATTGTCCTGGAAATGTTTACATCATATCGTGCATATCCTACACGCAGCAAGGGCTTAACTGGTCTAGCCATATTTATGGGAAGCTATCTAGTCTGGATACACATTATCAAGCACTACTCGAACGTCTGGGTATATCCCGTTTTGGAAGTGCTGCAGCTGCCACAGCGCATTTTGTTCTTTGTCGCTGTGCTTGGTTTCACCTTTGCCCTCTATCTGCTGGGAGAATTCATTAACACTGTTGTTTGGGCCAAGGAAGTCAAACTATCTCAGCGCAAATCCAAGTAGGCTGTGTATGTCTTAAAAAATCCTCTCAAATAGTCAATAAACAAAAAAAAAAAAAAAAAAAAAAAAAATCATAAAATTTTTCACGAATTGATAACTTAATTAAATTGTTGATATCTAATACTACACACAAACTCTTTAGTAAATTGGATAATAGCGGTTCAAGTATTAGACTGCACTTTTGCAAATCGCAAGTTCGTGTATGCGTTGTTTACATTGTATTAGATGAGCATAATTAATTTATTAATTGCCTAACAATTCATATCAAATGCAAACAAAAAAAAACAGCACAGCAAAACAAACAACTTAAAACTTACCTGCGTTAAACTGTAAATTTTAATTCTAGCGTCACTTTAAATAAAAACAATTAAACTTAATTATTTACAACTATCTTATTGCATACATTCAAATTTTGGCGCCACAAATGTCAGTTGAAATTGGAGTAAATCAATTACAAAACTGCAACGCAATTGTTGGATGCTGTGTGGGTGCTCCGCCACACCCAGCACAAAAAAAAAAGTTGAAATGAAGCCCTGGTACGCGATGAACAGCTGTGCGCTAACTGCTCTGTTATGATCGGTATCTGACACTTACATGAACTACTTGTGCATGTATGCATGTGTGTGTGTGAGTGTGTGTTTACTTGAATATAAGCAACCTGATGTTGACCTCTTAGCATTGCCCTCTTCTTCCGCAACGGATGTGCCTTTAATTCCCAACCTAGTGTTACTTTTCTAGAAAAACGTAAAACGTTCGGCTCTCGCTACACAGGTACTGTCTTACCTGTCCCTGAGTCGCTTAAGCTACCTGCTGTACAAGTTTCAGCTCAAGAAAGTCCAGAGGTTATTAATTAACATATAGATATGTATCTAAGTCAGCTACATTTTTTGTTTCTATTTTAAAGTCAAGTATTACGACTGTTTGTTTACAGTTTCGCATGCTATTTTTATAACTCTGCGAGCTGTCTTTTATCTGCATATGCACATGTGTATGTGTGTATATAAAAATAATAAACATCAAAACCTTACAGTGTTAGAGCAGGAAAAAATTAAATTTCATTTGTGTTTTTGTTTATTATTTATAATTATATATTTTCAACTATTATTGCTATTATTATTCTGCGCACAGCTGACGCCTTACTCAGAGGCTCCACTCCACACAATATCAATGGAAATGTGAGCTGGGCTGAATTAATTGAGAGAACGTGTTACTCGGGCTGCTCGAAAATTGAATACCCTACACAAACATCGCTTACGAGTTGGCACCTTATAATTATTATTATTATTTGTATTTTAACATTTTAAGTAGATATTTGATAAAAAAAAAAAATAAAAAAAATATTAAAAATTTAATATTGTATTTAATGTTAATATATATAGCAAATTGAGATTTATTTGCATTCTCTTGCATTTGTAACCTTCAAAACTCGAAATTAATTTATGCTTAATTTTCTTCTAGACACAGACAAATAGCTGCTTAGAAATTCTAATTAGAATAATATCCCAACATATCTAAAATAAATCGATGTAAGCCGTTCCCCGTGCTGCTAATCTATATTCAAGTAAAATAAATTATTTACAATTATTATTTGGATTTAAAATCGTTTTATTCGTTACAAAATGTTTAAATATAAACTTTTTTAGGCACTTTGTAATACAATCTCGTTCGGTTTCGTTGTGCGCGTCGTCCCAAAAGGGGCAACAGTTTGTACATTTAAAACAACATACATATAGACTATAGATATATATATATAAAAGCTATATACGACTATGAACTACTTTAAGGAAACAGTCATTATACATAGATACAAGGCACAAACATGCATTGTGTTCTGTGTTTTTGTAAAATTTGAAGTTTGTAAACTTAATTGCTATGAGTATTCGTAAGCTTATGGAAGATTCTGTTTCTTTTTGTATATATGTATATATATATATATATATATATATATATATATATATATATATATATATATATTAGTAGAGTTAAGTAAATGCATTTCGTTTTGTTTGTTGCTCTACTTGGATGGCAGCAGCAACATTTTAAGTTTATCCGATTCACTCAATAGCGTCGCCTCCTTCTGATGATGGTGATGATGATGATGATGATGATGACCATGATGGTGACGAGGATTGAGCAGCGTTTGCATTTCAGTAGCATCGTCGCAACCATTGTGCTCGTTGCGCTGACGACTGGCTGCATTGAGCAGTCGCATCGCCTGCTGCAGCTCCTCGTTGCCATAGGTGGGCAGCGTGTGATTGGCTATCTCAAAGGGATTCGCTTGTATGCCCACATCACAGCTGGTTTTGCTATTGCGTGAATTCGATTTGCCTGAGTAGGAACTATGTAGCATGCCATCCAATTCCAGGCCTAGTGGTATGTCCAGCTCCACAGAGGAACAGCTTAGCGAATCACCATTGACATCCAGTGCTGCGGCCAGTTTCCTGGCGTAATTCTTCTTGAAATCACTATTCGAATCCGCATCCAATTCCAATTCACGATGTGATTTGCTGTGCTCCTTGCGTGATTTGCGACTGCGTTGAGAATTACGCGAATGCCTATTTCCATTGCAATTGGATTCGTTGGACTTTTGCATGTGCTTCAGGAAGTGCTCCAATGCCTTGGAGCTGTTGCCATTGTTGGGCAGCTCCTGTATTTTGGGTCCATCATCATCGTCGTCGTCCTCCTCCTCCTCCTCCTCCTGTTCCTGTTTGACAACCACATTGAGATCTTGTATCTTGAATGAGGCACGCGAGTTCTCCTCCTCATCTGATGAGGTGGTCATGCCTTGATTCTGCAGAAACGGCAATATAAATTGCCCATTCTTTTGTATGAAATCGTTGATGATGTTTGGATCCAATCCCGCATTGCGTCGCCTGCTGCTGTTGTGCTTTTTGGTGCTGTGGGCGAACATGCCCACCTTGTGACTAGCATTGGGATAGGTGGTCTTCTTCAGTGCAATCACCTGTGACTCCACAGACGTGCTGCTCTCGCGCCGCCCGCGTCCACGTCCATTGCTGGCCGCAATAAAGTCTCTCCGTCGTTGGGTACGCTTATTGCTACTACTTGAGTAGCCGTGTTTGCCATGCTGCCGACTGCGCGATGCCACCTTCGTCTTCATCTCAGCTATCTTCACAGAGACTTGAGAGTCCACAGAATTTCGTCGCGATTCGACCGAGACATGTCGCACGCTAACACTTATCTCCGAGTCCAGTGAGTTTTTGCGTCCGCCCTGATGACCATGACTGGAGGAGTTCGTATTGCCAGCCGTGACGCCAGTCAAAGCCATGCGACGTTTTACACATTGTGGTAAGTAATGCACCCACGTGGAGCTAATCTCGTTCGTCTCCGATGAGTTCAAGTCATTTACATCGAAATTCAAGCCAACTGGATCGGTGTGCGTGTTGTAGAGCGTTATAGAGAGTCTTCCCTTGTCCTCAAAATCCTTGCGCTTTGCCCATGTCTGGGCAATGACCTTGTGCTTTGGCATTTTGACCTCCTCGACAACCTCCTTGCCGCACTTTCTAGATAAGGAAAGTAAGAGATCATTAATAATTCATATGGGCTATTTCTAGGTTGCTCACTTTTTAATATAGCGCTTCCAGGTCTCAATGGAGGAAGGCGTCCAGCACCAGGTGGACATGAGTATGCCGGAGCTGAATAAGCAAAGCAAATGCAGCTGCAAAATACCAACACTTGGACGATTCTCAATCTTACAGGCGCTGTTCTCATCAAAAACAGAACTGATTCGACAACTGAAAGAAGATATTAAGGTAATTCATTTGAGCGAGAGAATATTTCCATTAGTTACTCACATAATATACTGCCTAAAGCTCTCTGCCCATTCATCCGAATGTCGAAACTCTGAGAGATGACATGCAATGGCGACGAGTATGAAAATCAATGTTAGCAAGGCGCAAACGCCCATGCGCATAATAATCAAATGTATTTTGTTACTGGCTGACGTAGACTTTATATCATTGGCAAAATGTTTCAGGCCGAACAACATAATCATGCCGCGCGTAATGAAATAGCCACCGATCAGGATGACACCACAGAGTGGACCCAGTAGCAGGCCAGCTCTCATCGAATGATTGATGTAGCCAACAAAACAAATGCCCACAATGCCGTTGCCATCGACCTCACTGAGTGCCATTGTGGTAATGGTGAGCACCAACGGCAGCGACCAGGCAACCAAATGGAAATACGAGCCTTTTTTGTCAATGCGATCTTGGACATGGCCCATGGCACGCCAATGCCAGGCGTAGGTGAGAAAGACAAACCAAACCATGCAAGCGGTTAGAAAGTAATAGACCAGCACAAAGATGACAACGCACGAGAGATTCTCGCCAGCCGCAGGCTCTGAGTGGCGCAACGTGCCATCCTTTCTGCACACAATATCCTCGCGAGAGCCTGAAGTGAACTGCAGCAGCCAGCTGCAAGAAATGTATATTAGCTTATATAACTGAGACTTGGGTTGACTTCACTCACCCGACGCTGGAGATGAGAAAGCAGAGATTAATATAGAACACAATCACTGCTGGATATTTGTTGGCATTCTGCCAGTCGATGAGAAATGTGGCAACCACGAACAGATTGGAGAGCAGACAGATCGTACCTCCATACCCTATAAGCTTATGTATCTGGCGATGTTCGTCATCCGTGTACAAAGGATCCTTGCACTGCACACCACAGCCTTCGATGCCAGGATAATAGCTCGCTGCATTATCAGCAGGCACAAGGGGCGTCAGGCATTTGCCCGTCACATTGAATTTCATTTCTCGCGCATCATTGCTGCATTTCATCGGAAATAGCGTTTCATTGCAGCGCAAAAATTTTGGGAAAAATGTCGTATTGTATAGCACACGGCATGGCTCAAGGGTAATCCGGCACATTTCGTATGAAGGCAGGTAAACCATATCCTGACCATTAATTTCCTCGCATTTCGGTTTGAAGACAGCGCATAAAAATGGCTGCAAGAGCGATGTTAAGTTTGCTTACATGCATAATACAGGTAAGTTTCAGATGCACCTACCTGAATGACAGCCCAGCATTTGGGTACATGTCGCAAAGCATAATAACTGCTCAAAGCCTCGTTCAGTTCCTTTTCCTTGCGATAGTCCGTCAAGCTGAAGCTTGTGAGTGCATGGGGAACCTTGGAGCCGAAGCACGTATTATGGGTTGCATTGACTTCCAGGCAACGTCCACGTCGCACACACTGTATATGGCGACTGTCGAGGCCATCGAACCAGGGCTTATCGTCCTTACCCTTCTTGCCATACAAGCGATAATTCATGGTTCCATTGATGGGCTCCAAATCAATGGAGCTAACTGTAGTGGTGCCCGCGTTTAATTTGGTGGCACTAAAACTACCCAAGCTGCCAGACATCCAGTTGGACAGCAAGAAGCAGTAGAGGATCAGCCACATCCTAGTCAAAGCAGAACAGATGAACATTTCAATATATATATATATACATATATATATATACGTATATGGAAGGTATGTATAAAATATATTTGTAATTGGCTGTGACACCTCTTGCATACTTACGTCCACATTTTATATTTCTGGGAAGCGATATAATTTTTGCTAATAATATATATATTAAGCGCAGCCTTTTGTGAATATTAATGTCCAGACGGTCGGTCGCGCCTTGTTTGGCCTGCCAAACGAAATTTTGCAATCAGCGCATTATGCTGTAGTTTTAGTCTTCGTATTGCCAATGCTAGTTAAGTAACGCGTTTGTTTTTCTTAAATTCACAAGGTATTTAATTCAAAAAATAAATGCCAGAAAAGAAAACAAAAAGTGAACGCGCCGCGAACAGACGAAAGCAACAAATGAGCGTTTGATTACAATTGCTGCAGACCACCCACTACGTTGTACAGCTATCGACTATCGATTACTGGCGACCAAAGTCGCGGTAAAGTTATCGATGTGTGGCGTTTTATTACATCCCTGGCCAGAGTTTGGCTTGTGCAAATTTATACACGGGCATTATACAAAAAGAGAAAAGAAGAAGCCTCGATTTGAAATTGAAAGCTGTGTGTGCGTTTTGGTTTTTAATAATAATTGTTAGCCATGGATGCCGCTCCAGCTGTAGCGCCGCATGCTGCAAATGAGGCAAAGCCACAGCCACAACCCCCGGCCCCGGCGGCCGCTGCGCCAAACGAAAATGGTGTACAAACAGCAGCAAAAAAATCTGAAACAGCGACGGGCACAGCCACAGGCTCCGGTACGTAGTATATATGAGAGTGTATACACATTCAGCGCACACATACACAAACAACAATTTGTTTATTATTGTTATTTCTATCACACACAGAAATGCATTCCAACGTTGACACTGGAAAAGTGCCAGAGGCGCAAAAAACGAAATTGAATTCGGAAATAAACAGTGAAATGGTTTTAATAACAATATGCAGTGCCGATCGTAAAATTAAAAAGACATTCATGTCCATGCCCAGTAGAAAGGATGTTATTGAAAAGGGTAAGTTATGCCAGATAGCTAATAATTATTTATTTACAATTATTTGCATATGCCTCTTCCATAGCACACAAATACGGCTTGGCTGGAAGCACCATAGTACTGGAGAGCAATGGTTGCGAGATATGTGAAGATGAGGTCTTGCATTTTGCCGCCAAGGAGAAGATATTGTTAATGCTGCTTGCTGAAAGCGATGAATATGTTATACTACCTCCGCCCTCGCCTTTGAATCGTTCAGAGCGTGCGGGCAGCTCATTGGATCCCAGTTTTGTGTCGAATGCCAATGACTCGACACTGTCGAATGATGAGACTCTATCGCTGGCCAGCGTAACGCCAAGCAATTCAAAATTATCTACAGCGCCGTTTAAAGAATTTTCGATACCTTGGAGTAAGGTACCAAATGACATTATGAAATTGTTACGCGGCAAAACGAGCTTGGGCAAGCGTCTCAATACGTTGGCCAATCTGCTGGTCGATGCATTGCGCCAACGCTCCTCACACATACCTATACTTGTATTTCGAGAGGTCGCACAGCAAGCGGCTGAAAAGTATCCCGATTCATTGCTGGAAAAGGATCGAGAGGGCCAACAGATTGCCACGACGCCACAGTCGCTTATTTCAAAAATGATCAATCGCAACAATGCGCTAAATCGTCCACAAAAACGAGCCAGTTCGAGCACAACTGATCTACATATTACCAGCAGTAACAGCAGCAGCAGCAGCAGCAAGAAACGCAAGTCGGGCAATGGTGGAGCTACCGCAGTGGCAGCCAATGGCAATGCCAAATCATTGGCATTGAATCGTGATCTAGAAGTGAAGAAAGATTTGCTGATATCCTGCTATCGTGGTGCTGCCAAAGTGGAGTCAGCTACCATAGACGATTATATGAAGGAATGTTTTCCACTGCAACGCGCCTTCTTCAACAATAGCGAAAAGATACCAGACATTACGGCCATAAAGGATAATTGGCCGTACATCTTTAATAAGCCACTACTCTACAAGCATTTTGAGTTGCTCATGTCGATTGATCCGCGTGTATTAGAGAAACGTTTCGCCAGCGAAAAGGAACGACTGTTCAAATTCTTTAAGATGTCAAAAAATAAGAAAGTGAACGCATTGGAAGAGAACAATGCGAACATGGTGCGCGGGCTGGCATACCATTTCAATGAGGATCCCGAATATATTTTCAAGCAATACGATCATGGACCCTTGCCTAAAGATGTGCTACAGCACATTAATCCAACCAATGCGCCTTGGGTGGCACTAGTCAGTAAGTATTTTCGATTCGCCATCATGATTATGTTTTCATCAATCTATACTCTCTTTACTAGATACGCCCATAGCTCCTGGCGACGAGGCTGCCCATACTGATGCAATGATCTACATTGAGGGACAAATAATGAGCACGTTTCCAGCTACAGACGCTGATATACCAGATATAATTGCCCAATTGATCTGCTACTATTATACCTTTAACATGATGTACCCCAAGGAAGCCAATCAAACACTCGAATTTATTGTCATCTATTTTTTACAACATACGCCGGAACAGGTGCGCAACTCCAAAAAGAGCATTACTTCAAATAGTAAATTCAATCAGCTAATTTCTAAATTGGCTAATGCAAATGGTTGAGTTGGACGATTGACTGGAGAGAACATCGCATACTATTTAGTTTACATACATATATATATTTATTTTGCAGACCCCATTTCACATTATACTCCTTTCTAATTTTTAAGATGATTTACATAAAGTGTGTAGTGTACTTATGTTGTGTATTGTACAATTTTTCTCATTTCAAGCGAACGTTTTTTTAATACATTTTCGTTTATTTTCTAAATTTATTGATTGACTTTACAACACCCGAATTAGTTTGCATGTCCTTTATAGCGGAATCCAGACTGCATGATTTCTCTACCAACGCGGCTTTTGTTAATTTTCGACGTAGATAATTGCGTTCTTTGAAGGACATATTGTTAGGATCTCTTTTAATATTGTCGATAATAAGATTCCTTACACTGTATGTCGTTTCATTGTTGTCAAACGATTCCCATTTGGGTTTTTCGTTACGACTTGTTTCAATTACATTTCGACGATGATTTCGCTCCCGTTTTTTTATCATTTCTTTTGCATTTTTGCTTTCCATATTAAAGCGATCAAAGTTTCGTTGCTCATGCTCATTATCCAATATATCGTTTTTCACATGTTGCCAGGGTTTGGCCTGCTCTTCGATGGGTGCAGGCTCTGGGCGGCCGAATTCTTTCGGTGAAAACTTTTTCTTGCCCCAAATCTTAGAACGCTCAGAAATTTGTTCTTTAAATTTATTAGATTTACGATTAAGCTTTATATCGAATTTGAACATTTTTTACCAAATTGTACGAGGTAAACAACACGCTAATAAATTGTTCTCGATATAAAATGAATCTTTGCTATCGATAGCTACAATATTTCATGTAGCACGATGTTTGAGTAACATGACAGTAGTAGTAAATTGACATTTATTTGCTTTGGCAAGTAAGTTAGTATTCAAATGAATAAAACTTGTATTTAATAAATATTTTAATTTGTTAACTTCAAGACCTTCACACTTGACTGCTGTCCAACTCAATGAAACGGTTAATTGCAAAACGTATTAGTGACTTTTAATCGAATGTGATTTAAGCCCCACTGTATCGATACAAACTATAAAACTGAAGGGCATCGATACTTATTTAACACGTGCAGCGCCCGGGATAGTTTTTTTTTTGCAGCGGGCTCTCAGATGGACAATAACATGAAGAATAGTTCTGGTAGGCAGGGCAATTCCTGTCCCAACTATAATCATCCTAATCATAATAGTGGTGAACAGTCGAATGGCCAATCTAGTAACAGAAGACGTAACAAAAATACCTATAATCACGATGATTATTGTCGAAGGCACGCCGATCCATTTAAAAAGTTTCACGACGATACCCAAACAGCAAACTGTGGAGGTGGTGGTGGTGGCCGTTGTGGTGGCTTTAGCGGAAACCAAATCAATCGTCGAAGAGGCGATAGGGGACGACGAAATCCACGTGGTGGAAGTGCGCCTGTTACACACAGGAACGGACGTGGTGGATTGAATTCGTCCCGGGAGAATAAAAAACATTATTTCACCGATGACCTTGAACCCAAAAGCAATGCAAAGCCACTTCCCATAGAAGCACCAACAGTGACAACATCCACGCCCGAGCCAGCAAAAGAAACTCCAGTAATTGCACCTATAGTTCAACCGCAGATCATCAATGTAGAGAACATAAAGAAGGAAAAGAAAGAGAATGTAACTAAGCCGTTACCCAAGCCTGTTGAAAGCAGTGGTAGCTCCGATGAAAGTGCCGAAGCCGGTGAGGTGGCCAAAAAGAAAGTAGATGTCAAAGCCGAAGCGACCAAAGTAAAGGTTAAAATCGAGCCGGTGGCTAAGCCACCGCCTCCGCCACCGCCACCGCAATCATCCTCATCGTCCTCATCGTCCTCATCATCCTCATCATCGTCATCGTCATCGTCCGAGGAGGAATCTGCAGATGAAAACCCAGTGATTGTCGTGCCAAAAGTATCAGTCCAAGATACCCCACAAAATCTGCCAAAAAGTTCCAATGGAAGTGATAACGATGAAGTAATTTGTCTGGGAAACGAAAGTCGAAATTACACAATACCAGATGACGATGAAGATGACGATGACGAAGTCGAAGATGAAGTAGAGGTCAGCAGCGACGCTGAGGACAAAGTGAATCTAGAGGCAGACAAAGTCAAAGACAGGTCAACTCATACGTGCGGCATATGCGATAAAAAGGCAGGTATAAATAATATTTATATCTATAACATCTTCTTATTGAAGACCTTTGTTTGTTTACATAGGGTCACACTTCATTTGAGTGCCAGATGATCTGCCGGAACTGCTCGGGGCGTTATCACAGTTTAAAGAACTGCCCGCAGCCTCCAAACTTGAATATTGCTCTACAAGCTTTCATGGAATTTAGCATGCAACAATTGACTGTCTTCAATATGGACAGGCGTTTTGCATTTGCTGCCGGTACAATGGCGGCGCCACCTCTACAAATACAACCTGCGCAGCTCCAGAGTTCATCAGTTTCCAAGTCTAAAAAGGATAAACGAACTGTGAAAAAAAATTCAAGGAAAGTGCCTAAAAAGAAAATTAAGATTGAAGCAAAACGCAAAGACGACGACGATGACGATGACGATGACGATGATGATGATGACGATGAACACACACCCGATTCCACTGAAACGGAATCAACTGATTCCAGCTCTGATGCAAAGCCAGCGCCTAAAATCAAAAGGAAACGCAGCTCCAAACAATCATCCAACAATTTGCCCCCTGCCGCTGCGGGATATCCATTTCCCTTATTAGCTGCCGGCGCTCCATATAATCCATTAATATATCCATATGGAGCCCAGTTTAGTTTTCCCAAATAAGTTTTTAATTTGTATACAACTTGTCTGTGTATATATGTTCAGAGATAGACTTGAATCTAATATTAAATAGAAAGAATAGGTGTCAATGTTACTGCGAGGAAATATTGATTTAATGCTTAAATTTGTACTATATTTAAACGAAACGGCATGAAATTATAATTATGTAAATACTTGGTTTACTCGACATTTTCATGAATAGAGCGAATTCAAAATCAGTGTAATTTACTGGTTGTCTGCGTTTCCTGTGACTGTCAAATTACCAAATGGATTTGCCCATCCCTGGCAAATGCACAGCTGTTGCGTGCCATGCTTCAATTTGTTTAATGTTTACAAGAAATCCGAGTTTGTCGCAATTTGTGAAATCAAGTGCAACTACGCGTTAAGTGATAGAAGTAGAAAGAATACGCTCAACACGGTAAGTAATAACAAATACATATACATATATATTCTACATTAAATTTGTGTGCACTGAACACTAGAGTAGACCTGTGGATTCTCTGTTCGTAGTGTCTAGCGTCTATGACAGTAAGAGAAATGGGAAGAGTTATTAACTAGCTAGCTAGTGCAGAAGGCGCGCTGCTCTCGTTCAATGTCGCTGCCGCAGCTAACCGGATGGGACATGCTCTTGGGCTCGATGCCGGGCTTAAGCAGCGACTGCTGCAGCCCCCAAATAACTTGATTCGCAATCACATTCACTGCCAGCATCAGCGCCGTCTCGTAGTTGAGTGGATTTACAGCGTAGCTGAGTATGCCCAAAGAAATTTGATTGTACAAAAAGTTTTTGTCCAGCTCGAGCAGCTCCTCCCGCACCTCCATAATGCGATTCTCGTAATGACACTGTATGGCTGCGAACACCTGCTTGTCGAGTCCAACGAGCAGTTCCCGCTTGAACTTGACCAAATAGTGCTCAATGAAGATGATCTCCTTGCGGTTCAAGTGCGGCAAACGCACCTTCTCCTGTATGACCTGGTCGCCGATTTGGTTCACGACCAGCGAGGTCAATGAACCCGCCGGCGTTGGCCGACGATCGCCGCAAGGCCGCACGTCCACAAATGGATGTATCTCATAGCTGCCCACGCCAATGGTGCTAGCGACGCCACTAAACGAGACATGCGAGACACGCGCATGATTCTTGCTCGACATGCCAGATTTTGGTGTTGATGGCAGCTCCATGGCCTTGTTATCATTGGCGAAGCCAATGATCTGCACGGCTTTCTGAGAATATGAAAAGGAGTATTAGTGGAAGACACACCGGCGGCAGGCAACGTTACTTACATAGTTCACATATTTCTTGGCGTCGCACATGAAGTTCATGATGCGTTCGGATAGTACGTGCATGGCACACGGATCCTCACTTAAGTCCATATCGAAGCCGAGCAATATGTGATTGAGTATGTACTGTGCTGCCTTGTAGATGGGGTCATCTGTAGCGAAGGTCAATGGAGCATGCCCACCCATTGCAATAGCTGCATTCAGAGCGTAGCACAGCTCGCTGTCCAGCAGACCATCGAAGCTCGCTTGGTATTCGTCGCAGAATGAGGGCACCGCGTTTTTGGCAACTTCAGCGTCCTTCTTTGCCTTCTTCTTCTTCTTGTTCTTCCTCTTTTTCTTGTGTCCCTTGGACTTTTTCTCCTCCTTGATTTTGTGGGAACGCTGTTTGATCTCATCCTGAATTCGCTTCCATTTCTCACGATATTTCTGCATGTGCGACTCAATGAAATAAAATCGCTCCTCCTTAACTTCCTTGAGTAGCAGCTCTATCCGGCGCTGATTGGCGATGCGTTCGTTGAGGCGTTTGTGCCAGGATTGAATCTGTCCCTCTGTGTTCTTTATCAAACGTTGCTTGTGCAAGTTGCGCATGTTCTTGTTGTAGCGATCCTTTTTGAACTGGAACAGTTTCTTCAGCTTGATCAAGTGTTTGCGCTGCAAATCCTGGTGCAGACTGATGTGCGCCTGGACTCGCATGTTGGTCAACATTTTACGATGCTCGAGCAGCATTTGTTGCATACCCAACATGCTGTCCATTTTCTTTAGCTTCTCCTCCGTCATATTGTAGATTCTTAATTTCCTCTCATGTTTCTCATCTTCAATTTGCTGCTTCCGGGCCAGCACCTCCTCGTGACTCTGGTGCCGCACACTCGTTTGTAAGTTATCCCTCCGCGAGATACCCTCCGCGTTGGCAATCAACATACGATCGTGTCTCTCCGCCTCCCTTTGCCTATATGCCTGCAGCACATAGTAAAGCTGCGACTTGTGTAGGTCCTCTCGATATTGATTGAAGTCCTTCAGATTGCATATGACTTCATTGTCGTCCGTTATCTCACCATTCTCGCGCAATCTCTTCAAATTGCGCTCGTTCGAGTAGAAGGTCTTCAAGTTGGAATCGTGCAGCGGATTATATTCTGGTATATGAACCGTTGCCGATGAATCGAATTCCTGCATACTACATTTAAACTGGATGAAATGGAGATTACGGAGTTTCAAACTTTACGACTAATTTTCAATTTAAAAATTATTCTTACCGTATTTCCGATTTTATCTTTTGAAAATATCACCTGATTACCCGGACACTTGAGCATAGGCAATTTACAGTTAAGCGGTATCAACTCCCAACCGGGTAAACTGTTGATGGGCAGCCCAGTCTTGTAGCTGGGCTGCTTGGTCATCATTTGGCTGGTAACATTGTTCCGCCGCGGCAATGATAATATATCGATCATGTTTGTATATAATGTATATACATATGTATATAGCACACAAAAGCTTTTTCTTTTCTTTTTTGGGCGAATTTTATGACCAATGGAATTTTGTTGTATGCCAATTCATATAGCAAGTCATTCGAAAGAATCTAGGTTTATATTGAAGTCGTAAAATATAAGTATTTATTTATTTTTTTTTTGCTATAGATTTACATACTTAACAAACAAAGAACAATATCGAACTAAAGTAAAGAAATACAATTCTATTTTGAGCAAATATTTTGTTGCTTAAGTTACTGTGCCATGCCTACTGTGGTTAGAGCTTTCATTTGCTTCCACTCTCCCAGTCTCTCACTCTCTCGTCTCTCCATGTGTGCTCTCTGTAAGCTAACAGCTTCCGTTAGTCCTTTTCACTTGTTACTTTTTTTGCTTCGTTTGCTTATTGTTGTTTTCTGTTGTTTGGTTTGCGGCTCTTCTTCTTCATTTTGCTTATCAAAGCTTTCGTTGTTGTCACATTAGTTGAGTGCTCTGCCGCTCTGCCTGCCTCTCTCGCTCACTCGCTCGCTCTTACTTGCCTCTGCTTGTTCTTGTTGTTATCGTTGCCTAGGGCGCACATTGAAAAGGAAACTACAGAAAATGCAATTTCTTGCAACCATAATTCAATCAAATTTTCCTAAAATAAAACTTTGTGTATCGTAGTTTTGTTGTTTATAATTTAATATCATTGCTGCTTGACTGAACTTTAATAAAAACCATAAAAACGGTTTTTTATTTTCTTTCGTTTTATAGCCGTAGAATTATATGTTTACAATTTTTCATATTTTCATAAAAATTTTGACAAAACATTTATAATGTATATAGGCTATATTTTATACTTACTTTTTACTGTAATAAAACAGAAAATGAAAACAAATTTATCTCATAATTTTTCTTAAATTTAAATATATTTTGTATCTTACTTTTATCTCACTGTATTACAGCATTGGCCAACTATTCTATATAAGATTTTCTCTCAAATACCACAAAGTCCCATTTATGATATAAACAAAGATGATGTTGGTTTTTCTTTTGATTTTATTAAGACCTCATTGTGTATGTGTGTGTGTATGCTTGTATTGGTAATTTGCAATTTTACGATTTGGTCCTGCCAGCCATTAGTCTCGCTTCATTTGGAATTGCTCTGAGACGCCGAACAACGGCAATTTTGTAAATACACACACACAAACACATATACATATATGTGTGTACTTGGTTTAAAGCAAGATTCAGCATCAGCATAAATATTTGCCAAATAGCTTCGACTGTCTGACAGCCTTTGAGTGAGTGGGTCGTCGATAAGTCTGTGTGTGTGTGTGTGTGAGAAATTCTACTCACGGCTGTCATGGAAAATAAAATCACATCAAGTACTAAGTGTACGTGCTCCAAATACGCTCTGGCCTGTGCCTTTCCATTTCAGCAAACAGTCCTAAACGCTGATTCCTCTTTCCACACCTGGACAACCGTTGATATAAATAAAAAATGATGCCTAGCATCCCAAAAAAAAATAAAAAATATACAAAAAAAAGTAAAGTAACATAGGTGCGTGCCAATCTGTGGTGATAAGTTCTTGCCCAGTCTGACCCATTTACCGTTATATAATAGTTACTTCCTGCTTACCAGGTGAATTAGAGTTGAACGCGTGAGTCGTGCCTAAGAGCTAAAGCGGCTTCATATGTATCGCTTATTTATTTACAATTTTCAAAGTCTTAAAAAATTATAAATTATTCCAAGAGAAGGAAAAAACGAATAGAATCTAAAAATGAAAAAAGAAAATGTTAGACCTAATAAAAGAATTTTAAATTTTCAAAATAAAAATTTGAGCCAAGTAAAAAAAAGATGATTTTAAAATACTGTTAAAGTTAAGTATTCACTATTAATAAATATATATATATATATATATATAACATTTTGAATGAGCCACTCAATTATTCTTCCACTTGCCGAAATAATTGTTAGTACTCACGCGCTCACCTCCAAAATATGAGCAGCCGCCCACTCCAACTTTCATACACACTGTAAAATCTACCCTCAAAGCAATACCCAACACAATCATAAACACACACACACATTCACAAACATGTATCGAGATAGTTAGTTTATGTGTGTATGTGCACTCGTCCCTGGTCTGTCTTTAAGTTGAAAAAAAAAAAAAAAGAAGTAAAAACGCTTTGCCGGCAAGCAGACAGCTGTAATATGCCGCTCTCTCTCTCTCGCTCACGGTCTCTGATTCAATCACCGTTGACATCTTCAAACCACCCAACATGCATACATTGGCTGCTTTCAATTGCTCAAAGCTTGGAGCGCGCACACTTTCAATTCGCTTTCAACTTCAAACTGTTTTTCGGCTTCGGTTTCGCCTCGCCGCATCGTGTGCTTTCAATTGCAGCCTTTGGCAAAGCTTTGCGCACATAACATTCACTCAGTTGCTTCGCGTTCGTCTAGCGAGTTGGTACGTTTGAAGCGTTGCGCTGCGTTACATTTTCGGTTTACTACCAGCTACTTTATAGCTCTCACTCTATCTCTCACTCCGCTCTCTTCGTTCTGACTGCTCTGTGTGCGTGTGCGTGCGAGCCGAGCCTGTGTGCTCCCATATTGCCAGTGTGTGTGTGTGTGTGTGTCTGTTTTGTGGCTAGCCCAAAACAAATACGTTAAAAAGTAGAAAAAAAAAGTAAGAAAATTTAAAATAATACAAAGGAAAAACGTAGATCAAAAATCCTTGTGTATGGGGGTGGCAGCATAAAAACAGACAAACCCATAAGCACCACCCCCTTGCAAACGTGTTTTTATGCGTGATTATTAACTGCGCCATTGCTTCACTCGCACACACATATACACCGAAGCACGCTGACACGTAACAAAGAATAACGGTAAACAACAGTAAACAAAACAAAAAGTGAGAGCAGCGAAACGAAGTGCACAACACGCAGGATAATTGCATGTGGCTTACATAAATACGCGCCACTGTGGGCGTGGCAGCAGCAGCAGCAGCAACAGCAGCAACAACAACAACAATAACAATTGTAATGTGCCAGTTGTTGTTGTTAACATTTCACATCATTCAATCATCCAACACATTTTCATCATCTTTAACAACATGCGCAACGCTGCCCAAGCGACGCCATTAGCAAAGCACCAGCAGAAGGAGCGGCAGGAGCAGCAGGATCACATAATCACCATCAGCACTGCCAGCCTAACAGAGCAACAGGAGCCGCCCATTAAGCACTACGCACAACCTCAAGCAACAACAGCAACAGCAACTCCAGCAGCAGCAGCAACTGCAAGTGGAGCAACTGCAGCAGTCGTCGCTTCGAATCCTGCCCCATCCACCAACTCCGTCCTCTGTAAACTGATTAGCTATCAGAATAATATAGCTGATGTACAGCATAGACGCGGCCGACGCCTACATGGACTCCAGCTGCCTTTGCATCCACTGCAGCTGTTCGGTTGGCTCGTGCTATTGCTCTTTGGCCTGGCCAGCTTTTGGATACTGATACCCGCCTTTCATGCGCCCATTCAGGGACCGCTCTATGGCCTAATCTCTGGCCTGTATGTGGTGCACATTGTGGCACACTTGACGGCATTGCTGACCGATCCCGCGGACAAGGAGCTGCGACGCGTGCATCGCAACGATCGCATTGTGCCAGAGTTTGATCGCAGCAAGCACGGTCATGTCATCGAGAACGGACGCTGTCATCTGTGCAACATAAGAACGACGACGCCGAGAACCAAACACTGCTCGGTGTGCAACAAGTGCGTGGGCAAATTTGATCATCATTGCAAGTGGTTGAATCATTGCATCGGCTCCCGCAACTATGTGGCCTTTCTGATGTGTGTCGTCAGCGCGGTGGTGGCCACTCTGGTCATTGTGGCTGCCGTCGTGGGGCAGATCGTGCTCTACTATGTGCAGCCGGATTGGTTGAGCTTCTATTGGTGCAGCAATCACCTGGAGCTGCCCTCGGAGTCCACTGATTATATCAATTTAACGCTGAGCTTGAGCAACGGCACCATGATGCTCATGGAGCAGGATCAACAATTGGAGCCCGATCAGGAGCAGGATCTGAACAATCTCACAGTATCCACTCTGCCCACGTTGCTGCAAAATTTTACAGCTCTGCTGGAGCAGACCACGCTGCAGCCACAGCCGCAGCCGCAGCCCCAACTGAATCATACAGTTACTCCACTCGTCGCCGGCATCGGTGTCCACGAGACCATCTACTTGCTGCTGCTGGGCGTGCTCGGCCTGCTGGCAGCGATCAGCGCTGGCCTGCTGTTGCACCTCTGCTTCTTTCACATTTACATCTCGTTCCTGGGCCTGACCACGTACGAGTACATACGGAATCATCGGCAGGCGCAGGAGGCCAAGGCCAAGCAGCTGCTCGAGCAGGGCAAAAATGGTGTGCACTTCAATCCGAATCTGTCCACGCAGCAGCAGCAGCAGCAGCAGCAGCATCATCAGCAACAACAGCACCAGCATCCGTCCAAGCTCTATTGCTGCTCCAGTGTGCCGCATCCCAATCAGCCGCACGAGCAGCTGACAACTGGCGCTGCATTGCATTGCTGTGCCAGCTCGCGGGAGTTTCACCAGGCCAGTCAATCCATCTATTTGTGCTCCGTGCTGCAGGAGCGACGCAGCGAGCGGCTGCAATTGGAGCTGGACACCGAGGCAGCGCCGCTGCGTTCCTTTCACTGCTGCTCCAGCTATGCGGCTGCCTCGATGCAGCGCCGAGTGAGCACCGCGGCCAGCGCCAAGGCAGCGCTAGAGCCACGCCAACGGCCACGGCCAACCGGAGCCGCTGCATCCTATCTGCAGTACACAGAGCAATGCACCCTGTGCACCTTTCAGCTGCGCAGTCCGCTGCGTGGCAGCCAGAGCAAGACGAGCAACAGTAACAGCAACAGCGCCGGCCGCCGCAGCAGCAGCAGCACTCGGACGCTGGCTAGCCAGACGGCCACGCCCACATCGAGCGGAAATATATCGAAGCATCAGCGCTGGCGCCGAAAATGGAACTGCTGCGCCAGCGTTCCCGACAGTCCGGATGTGCCCAATGATCTGCTGGCCGCACTCTCGGCCAACAAGATCAATGCCAGCGAGCTGCCGGTGCAGTTCATCAGGAGTCTGAATGGCGGCCTGGAGTTGCCGCCGGGCACACTACCCACTGCCACGCCCACTGAGCTGCCCGCACTGAAGACGACGCGCAGCTCCCGCTTGCGTCACATGCTGCGGCTGCTCGGCCGCTATCGACGCGCACGTTGCCAGCGCGGCCATGGCCATGGCGTGGGTGTTGCCGAGCCGCAGGTGGCCACCATTAAACAGAATCAAATACGTCCGCTGCAGCTACAGCCGGATCGCGGCTATGATAGCGCAACGAGTGCAACGCAAGCGACACCGCCGCCGCCGCTCAGCTCGCCCAGCCACAGCGGCAGCAGCAGCAGCGATCTGAGCAGCAACAGCAACGGAATTGGCAACGGCAACAAGGAGCTGATGCTGCTGCCCACCAGCGTCATCCGAGATGATAGTGTCACCACCAGCTATACATTGACTCTGCCGCCCGCGCTGCCGCCGCCGACACGCCGCAAAATGCCCAATCCCAGCGAATTGGCCGAGCTGGCCGAGACGCTGGGCTTCGTCTCGAGCGGCATGCATGGATCCACATGCTCCAATAGTCGCCAACTGCCCAGTCTGGGCAATGTCTATAGGCGACAGCGTAGAAAACATTTCCTGCGCACTCGCTCGCCCACTCTGTCGCCCATACATGAATCCGGCCTGTCCAATCCAACGTCGCCGCAGCCATTGCGTCATGGTTTGGCCAACGCCAATGCCAATGCCAATGCCAAGTGCTCGCCGGATGTGACGCGCTCCTCAGCGACGCTCGTCCAGAATCTATGCGGTCTGGCGGGCGAAGCTCTAAGAAAAACAGCATCCAATAGCTCCCTGCAGAGCATCAGCTCCAACTCAAGCAGCACCTAGAGAGGCAGCGTAGAGTGTGGAAGAGTTCCTTGCATTGGTTTCTGCCTAGTCCATAGGTTAGTCATAGACGCCGTTATCCATCCAATTCCAAGCCCAATTTTAGTTCTAATTTAGTTCAACTTGTTTCTAGGATCTTGTTTCGAATGGAGGCTTTATATGAAAAGAAATATTGCTTGTAACTTGTAAACCCCATTGAAGAGGGAAATTAAATATGCTGAAGCAATGATAATACTCAATTTTGTTTGTTTTCTTATAACTATCTTCTCTATCTAACTATTTACTATCTTCTGTATCTATCTTCTGCCTATATCTGATGGGATATTCGATAATTGAAGTTACAACGGGAGATATACATTGAGTTATCTGCCATCTATATCGTATGGGTTACATATGAAATTGAATATCTAATGGGAGATATACTCTAATTAGAATTACATATATACAATATTATTTGAGAATATATAATATTCTATATAATTCTATATTTAAAGTTCTTTGATATTTTAAAATCCCCTCGGATATTCCAATTCTTCAAATTTATATTTTCATATTCTGTACAATTTTCACAATCTCATTGAAATTATTTAAAGAAATTGCCATTGCTTGAGAATATATAATTTTTAAATTAATTACAGTTTGAGAGTCACAGCTTAAGAGCTCAAGTAACAAGTTAAAGTAAATTTTCATTTGTGGTCGCAAAACTAATTGGCATACGCTGTGTTAGCAGCACAGTTTGACACGCATAGCTTGGCCTGTTACAGTTTGAGGCAGTTTGCCTGAGGCTCACAAATGTTTAAGTTTAGATACAGTAAGTCTAAATTATGTAAATTATATAGTTCAATTAATAGCTTACAGTGTGATTGCAAGCAGCTATAGACTGTATTATCGCTACCCCTAGAATTAAGGTTTTTTTTTTTTAATTTGTCAAGGAACTTTGTTGATTGAAGTCGCTTACAGTTTGACAGTTGTTCGATGGTCTTAGTTATTCACAGTTGTAGAGCTATAACAATGCATCTATAGCAAAAGTTTGAAGGACATTGAAATTACACACTGTATATACGAGGTTAGTTAGAGAAAATGTTCAATTTAACAAAAATGTCTATGCGAGGGTAGTTTGAGAAAATGTTAAATCTAACAAAAAAAAAAAAAATATATATATTAAGCGAGGTTAGTTTCAGAAAATGTTTAATCTAAGAATAAATAAATGTAAATTAATTGAAAAATTCGAAAATCTAACTTATATAATTTTATTTTAAAAATTCGGGGTGATTTGGCTCGACTTATGTAAAAATAAAGACAGAATGAAATAGCTAGATCCACAGATGCTGTTTGAGCATAGGTACAGCTCATTGCGATTAGCCACGTCTTCTGTAATATTCCCCAAGCTCAACTTCTCCATAGCTACAGGGTATACGAAACATAAATCAAATTCTAAGTACTCTAGCATCTTCCGCTGTTTCGAATTCCATTTGCTTGTGTCAATTGATGTTATTTGCCCGCATGCCCTCACGTCTCCTCAGTGATAGCTTCGCTTATGCCATGTCCATGTCCATGTCTGTTCGTTAAGTGCTCCAAAGTTGTTGTCTTCTTCTTGTTCTTGTTCTTGTTCTTCTTCTAGTGTTCGTTGTTTATCCTTTCATAGAATTTCGCATGTCTTTCGCTTGTTCAGGTATTGCCATTCAAAGCGTGATTTGCACATTAAACACGCTGACACGCCCCCAACCCCCCAAACCCCCAGTCCCCAGTCCCCAACCCTTGCAGTTGTATCTGGTTGTTGGATGGCTTCGTAAACGCGTTAAATATGCAACAGCATCGGAGCGACAAGAGTAGGGCTATACCAACTGCTGCAGTATATGTATGTGTATGTGTATATGTATATGTGTATGTATGTGTTTATAATGGGGGCTGTAGCGCTTAGCCCTCTTTCAATATTGATTTTCGTATTCAAAACTTTTGTAGGAAGGAGGCGCTTACGTATCTGTGGCCGTAACTGTAAATGTATCTGCATCTGCATCTGTATCTGTATCTGCAACTGTATCTGCAGCTGCGTAGCTGCAGTTGAGCTGCCCTGACTTTTGCAACATTTGCGCTAACAACAAAAGCCGCACACATGTCGAACCCGAAGCTGAAAGTGGAAGGAGAAGGGGAAAGGGCATGGCGACGGCTGGGTTTTTAGTTGGGGCTTTTTTGGTCCATGCTGCAGCTGCCAAAATTGTTACGCAAATGTTTTGATTCGAGCACAATTCAAATGCACTGACAAAGGCTTTGCCAACTCGAACAACATTTGCCTGAGTGCGTTTTGTGGGGGAAGGCAAATTGCGTCACATGATACACTGCGAGCAAAACAGTAGAAATAAATTATAAATGGATGATAGAGAGAGAGGCAGACAGGGAGAGGGAGAGAGATTAAAAGAAAATGTTAGAGCAATAGGTGAGAGAGAGAGAGAGAGAGACAGCATTTGGCATTTATTTAAATGAGAGAGCGAGAGAGATAGAAGAAGAAGAATATAAATTGACAAAAACGAGAGAGATAGAGTCGGAGGCGGTTAGAGTAAAGGCAAAACAAGAGAGAGAGATGCAATTTTGACACTTGAAAAACCAAATAAAAATAATTATGAATTTCGCAGGCGGTCATAAACGACTACCTAATGCTCGTTTACGGACCCAGTTAGATGAATTCAAAATCCGTAAATACGGATTTGAGGCGCCTCAATTGATGTTCCATAAACTCTATTAGTAAAGAATGAATTCATTCTCAGTGCATAAAGCCAATATACTCTTTTCATTTCATGAGCGAGTATAGAAAAAGTTGAGCTACGCATTTGGCGCTGTCAGAAAGGAGATTAAAATTGTAAAGAAAAAAGTCAGCTCCATATCGCATATAACCCGAAAACTCCCATTAAATATTAAAAACTGAATAATTAATACTCAACCAAGTGAGTGTGAGTGTATGAGTATGAGTGTGTGTGTGTGTGTGTGTGTATGAGTGTTTCCTAATGCGACAGCTACAAATGGAAATGCGTCAAAAAAATTGTGTGATTGAGCCGGGGCTGACAGGGCCAGCAGACAGACAGCCTGACTGCGACCAACTGTATAGCTAGATACTCGTATATAAAACGACACAAAGACAGACAAAAAGAGGAGAGATATAGATAGAGATAGGCAGAGGCAGAGACAGAGAGAGGTAGAGAGGGGAACATTTGATAGCAGATTATTTGTCATAGTTGAATGGACTTTATGCTCTACAGTGAGCATTGACTGAGTTGAAACAAATCTTTTAGCTGACATGATGTACAGGGAATGCTGAATTGTAATTTGTGAAGAGTCTTAGAAGTCAGAGGCTTGGAATTATTTAGTAAATATAAATTTTATTTTAGGCAATCTGAATTGTATATTTATAAATATCGCATATACTTTACCACAACTAGACGAGCTCTGACTAAATTATTAATTTATACCATTTACACTAAGCGCATATTTCACAAATTTTCGATAATTATCGATTTGGAAACGAACTGAAGGATCAGATGTCAATGTCAATAATAATATATAATTAAATTATTTAATACCTATGAAACTCAGAGATTGTTAAGTTAAGAAGTGAATAATGAAATAATTATAATTTTCACTCTCATTTGCTAGTTTCGATAATAATCGATATTGAGCATGTATATCGACTGGCTAACTCCTCTATGCTTTTATTACTTTAAGCCGCCTTTAAGGTGCTTCAGAAAGTAAAAGCTATGTTAGTTAGTGACTAAATTCGGATTAAAAATAGTTGCCTATATGAAATATATATTTAAAATATGTATAACATTTGCCGATTTTGTCTTAATTTGTATTTTAACAACTTCAAATGACAGCAATTTCTGCCTCCAATTTCTTTTCCAAGCTAACTTTTTCAACATATAGTCTTTATACTCGCTCTTCACTGTATTACAGCTCTCACATAGTTCTTATGCTCTCAAAATGTCTGATCAGGCTGTCAATTGACAATTGTGCCACACACACACACACACACACACACTGACACAGCTGGAAAGTTAATTAAAGTATCTAGCTCACACCTGCCAACACACACACCTGACTGCTATATACAGGTAGCTCTGATTATGCCTCTCTTCATTCCATTAATCTAACATTTCGTGTAGAAATTCGTTTAGGAATAAAAGCTAAATAACAAATATTCTCAGCTAAATTAGACTTTGCTTGGCTTTTCCATGGCAAAAAACGTCTCGAAAGTCAAAAGCATTTCCGTTCGATTAGGGCAAAGCAAATGTAATGAAATCGCTGCATACTTCGAGGCGCAATCGGCGCCGTGCATGTGACCTGCATGTGTGTGTGTGCGTGTGAACCTGTGCTTGCACATGTATACATGTGTGTGTCTTTATTTGCGTTGTAAAATGTTTAATTTGATGACGCTCGACATTAACTATTTACAACTGCAGCTGCTGTCACTCACACTCGAGCACACACATACACCGATACACACACACACAGCCAAACTGACACACACTCACATTTAGACACTCTGCTTTACGTTACTTTCTCGCTGCTGTCATGAGGTGTTAGACATTATAGTTTCTTTCTTGACTTTTTAGCGCTATTTATAGAGCCTTTGAAGCTAGTTTGGGATTGGGGATTGGGGTTTAATGGTATTTTGGCATATATAATTTCAATGGTATTTTAATGGTATTTTAATGGTATTTTAGATAAGAGGCATAAGAAGGCTTTACAGACCTCAGGCAGTGTATATATTTTTGATCAGAACGAACAGCTGAGTTGATCTCTACTAGTCTAGCTGGTAGTAGAGGCAAAGTTCGCAGAGCAGTGTAGCTCCTAGTCAATTACTTTTGACTTTAACCATCTTTAGCCGGTCAGGTCCTAGGGTATACCCCAGTCGGGCACCCCTACTAGTCTCTTCTTGCTTGTTTGCACTTTAATTTTAAATAATTTTCATGGCTTGTTGCTTGTTTGTCCTCAACATTTTTCAGCTGTCAGCATTCGCCTTGCACTACACGATTGTCAGAGCCATTTCCCTGCTCCTCGCTCTCCCCCCTCCTTGTTCACCTGTGCACTGACCACTCGAGCCTGGCATTTCGTACTGTCCAACTGTGCGCTGCGTGCAGCCAGAGCCTTGCAAAATGTCAAGGCTCCATTTGGGGGATTCAAGCCAGTGAACAAATATATAATTTTGTGTATTTTTTATTATTTTGATAAACATTTCGGAATTGGATTGCAAGGCTCGTGTCACATGTGCATGTTGGCGACTCCTTTGGGGTTTTCGCCTCTCGCCTGGCAACGCCCTCGTTAAAGTTTGTTTATGCTCCGCTCTTTGGCCACCCACGCATCAGTGCCTGGCTCCATAGCAACTTCTACTCACTCGCGCTTCACTTTTGTTATTGTCATGACCACTTGATGTTCTCATCGTCGTTGTTGTTGCAGCCGCATCAATTATAAACTAAACATTGCGCCTTCATTTGCCACGGACACGCAACAAGCGCAGACACAATTTGCATAAATCGCCTGTGGTGGGTCGAGGCGGTGCGGGGCTGGGCTCTTGTGGGCGTGTCAGTGCCAACAATTGCATGAACTAGCCCCAAAAAACATATGATATATGTTGTGTGTGTGTGTGCATGCTGCAGAGCCATCAGCTTGAGCGTTTTTTGTCTACAGTGAAAGCGGCTCGGAACGATATGAATATTGCACTGGGTCGGCAAAAACGATTAAATATTGTTGAAAAAAAAAAAAATAATAATTTCTTTATTTTATATTTTATATATATACATGTAAAATTATTTCAAATATTTCAAGTATAGAGGTTACGTATCAACAGCAAACTAATCTACTTTCATTGCTTTGCTACTTCCTTGCTAAGGCTTAACCATTTGAGAATTGTAAGAATTAAAATTTGTGATTTAAATCAGCTTTCATTTGCTGCAGAGAGAGAGAGAGCAAAGAAAGAATTAAAAGATTGTATCGAGAGCGAAGTCTGGTAAGCATAGAACTGAGAAGTTCTTGAAATAATCATTTGCTAGATCATAAAACAAGAAGTAAATCTGATATGCAGATATATGCAAGGAGTCACAATCATATGATAATTAACTGTACATATTTGTACAAAAATCAAGGAAGAATATATAGTTTAATATATTTATTGCTGCTTATTATAAAGATGCTAATGAATGTTTCCAATAGAAACTCTTGTATTGTCATAAAAGAAGCACTTACAGTCGTGCACTCAATCAGCTGATTTCTTTGACAGGTAGAAACACTTCCTGTTTTCTTCTTGTATTCTTCTTTATCTTCTTGTATTAGTCTTCTCTTTTTCTTCTTATACTGTTCTTCTCCTTCTGCTCCTCTTCTTCTTCTGCTCCTCTTCTTTTCATTGTCTTCTCCTTCTATTCTTCTTCTATTGTTCTTTTCTATTTATCTTCTCCATCTTTTTATTTCTTATTTCTTCGACTTATCTTCTCTCTCTCTTCTCCCACTCTACTCCCTGTCTTCTCCCTGACTCCTCCCAGTCTTCTCCTTCTTTTCTCCCTCTCCTCTACTCATTGTCTCGTAGTTGAAACTCGATTGACAATTACAAATCAAAGCTAATAAATAATGTTATATAAATTGGACATTTCATAACTTGTCTCTTTGGTATATATATTTGAAATTAATATGAATTCATTAACTAAATTTTTATGCAATTTTTTCTTGCTAAATTTTGATTTCCATAAGAGTTTGCCGAAATCCACTTCCCTGAGTTCTATCTGATCCAATTTGCTTATTGCTGCAGATTATGCTTATCGCAGGCTTCACTGTATCTATGCAGACAACATTTGAAGCAGCGTTCGTCTGCGCAATTTCCATTTAGCTGATGTGCAGAGGTGAGTGGCTTGTTGTGTTTGAATTATGATTGATTTGCTAGAAAATGGGTGCCGCTGTTAGCCATCAGCAGTCAGGCAGGCAGACAGGCAGAGAGCAGGACAGATACTTGCTGCCTATAGATGGCACGCCTACAACCGCCAGCACGCCCACTTCAAATAACTGGTTGTCATTAGCAATCGCTGTTGGGGCGTTTCAATGAGGCTTGTCTCAAACGTAACGGGATATGGGGTCTACGAGGGTCTATAACCAAGAGCTTGAATTCGACTTTGGCGTTCTATATCCTTAGCTACTCCTTTTCGTGCCCCTTCTCCTCTCGCTAGGCTTGGTAACGGGATACGAGGGTCTTTAACCCAGAGCTTGAACTCGTCTTGGACCTGACGCCGCCGCCGCCGCAGCAGCGGCTGTCTGTCGTCGTCTGTCGTCTGTCGCTTGCTGTGACTTTTTTTACAGTTGCTGCAGCTCTTCCTCTTGCTAATACCACTGCTGCAGTTGCTCTTGCTCCTGTTTTGACTCCTGCTCTTTCCCTCTATCCCATTTTGCACCCCCTAATCCCCTGGTAGCTCTCTGTCCTCCTGTGCTCCTTCTGCAACTCCTGTTTGTGCTTTTGCTGCTGCTTATTCTACTTGTTCTCCTCCTGCTTCTCTTTGCCTTTCCACCTGCCCCAACCCAATTTGGTTGCCCAGTGCCATTGTTTGACGCTATTTTTTATTGTTTTCTTTTTTTATTATTTTTCACTATTTAACCCAACTGCTTGGTAGAGGCACTCACCTGTCTGCATGCCCCGGAAGCGTGCCACGACAATTTGTGCTCCTCCCTCAACTCCATTTCTTTTTTCGGTTGGTTCAATGAACCTTTTGGGGTTTTCGTTTCTATGCAGCGCACATACGTACCGTTACCCACCACCTACCACCCACCCCCCTGCTCGCTTTAAGCCCACTTAACAACTTTTAATATGGTTTTCAATTAAGTTAATGACTTTTCAGCTTAGGCTCCATTCAAAACAGTGTAACTGGAGATGTGTCCAAGCGGCGGGCTTTACGTGTTTTTATAGAAGAGCTTTTGTTGTTGTAGGAATACAAATATTAACAGTGTATGAGACTGGAAAATTGCAGCGGAAAATCGTTGAAAAAAGAAAGAGAAAACAAATATTTACATTAATTAAAAACAAAAATAAATGCAGCATCATTTATATAAAAGTTAATTAGGCATGCAAGCAAACAAATAAAATTGTAATAAATTATATTTTGGAATAGCAAAAATGTGCAAAAAAAAAAAAATAAAAAAAATTAAAGCTGGGCAAACAAAAGATAATTTAATAAATAGATAAAAGCTAAAAATTATGTTACAAATAATAAAAAATTAAATTTATAATCTAAGCAAAAATTAAATAAAAAAAAAGCATTTAAATATACATGTATATATAAATATTAATATATATATTATATATATAAATAAATATAATAAATAATATATTTAATTTTCAATTTGTAAAATTTAAATATATTTTTTCTATGCTTAAAACGCTCTGTGTGCTAGTATATTATTTTTTGATATTTTTGCGGGTATTAAAAGAAAACAATAAAAAATATTAAGTATTCAAAAGAATCGTTTATTCATGTAGGAAAAGTCAAAAAGAATACTTAAATGAATGTATTTTTGCCACTTTGGCTTAACTATTGTCCGCTAGGTGGCGCTGCACATTATTCGCTCGCATCCAGCCTCTGTGCCTTGATGGCATTTTAAATATTTACCAGCGCAGCTGGAGCACAGTTGTTGACAATTCCATTGATGTGGTCAACAGCAGGGCACGAAGCGACTCTGTGGTCATCATGGCTAACATTATGGCACTAGAGCGTTGCCATGGCTGGAGTGGCGTCCTTGTGTGTGTGCCAAAAGGATTGTGGCCTCGATTAACTGCTAAACTCAAACATTTGACTTGAGCTGTTAGATGAGGCGCACAGTTTCTACTCTATATACACTTTATAGCCATCAAAGTTGGCCACAAAAGTTTGCCCCGGACGAGCAGCAGGCGTGGCTACTTAGCCACATGTTTGCCAACGTATCACATTTAGCGTAAAGCCTTTAGAGTTTTTGAGGTTGGCATTAAATGGAGTGTGAAACACAGAAAGTAGTTGTAAATTGAATTGATTACTAATTGAAATTAGACAATATCTTAAATTAAAATTAGTAGTTCATAAATTATTATTTAATATTTGATTAATTATTAGTGAAAAAAATATTATTAATATAAATAAAATATTATTCAAGAGTAAAAGGTTAAATTAATGAAGACAGCCTTAGTCAGCAGTGCCTGATTAACAGACACCTTGAATTGAGATGATTTTTGTATGTAAACCTTTGCAATTTTAAGAGCATAATTATGCCATTCTAATTTATTTATATTTCCTATCTAGTAGTATATACTATTAGAAATGAGCTTATATTAAATATGCTGTTGAATGGGGGAAGATATTTAAAGTTACAAATATCCATGAGCTGCATATTAAAATACATATAATAATATTAATAATATAATATAGTTATATATTAACTTTATTAAAATTACAAGTTAAAAATATCGATAATTATCGATAATATACAATGATAGAGCTATGAAGAGATGAATTCATTTATGCATATAGCTGAAGAGGGCTTACAAGGCTATAAATTTATAAATTCAAGGTTCTAGCTAACCTAGAGATGTGTTGACGGAAGCACACATATATAGAAACATAGATTATAGTTGGATAGAAATATATATAAATATGATAGAAAGGGAGTCAAGCTGAATTGAAAAATTTATGGCTAATTTCTGAAAATTGGAATTTAGTTTAATCTGAGCGTCAACAAGAGCTATGACAGCGCACAAGCCGCTGAGTTGCTCCCAGGCACGTCCAGCTTATTATCTGCTTCCCAAACCGCTTGTCTGTCTGTTTGTCTCTCTTTCCATCCATCTATTTGGCTATCCATCCATCTTTGTTTCCATCTACATATTTACTCTAATTACGCTTAATTTCTATTATATCCAATTGATTTGCTTTCGCTGCGTAGTTAAGCTCCTTTGAGTTCATTGCTCCAATCAATAACTGACAATTATATTCCGAGTGTACATAGTTTATAGATGCGATCTATTGTACATATCAATTGCAGTGCAATTTGTGTTTGAAATATTTAATAAATAAATATTGCGCATACGTCGCGTTGGCTCAGCATTAATAGTTTCGCTACGGCTGCCGCAGCTTGATGCATTATTTATGCAAATACTTGGTAAATTCTTCAAGCTTTATACTTTTTATAGGTGTTTGTGGGAGTGTGAGTGTGTGTGCGAGAGAGACTGTGTGTGTGTGTGTGTGATTTGCTGTTTGCCTTTCACCATTTGGCATTTAGGCTTGGAGACGTCATATGTTTGTGCCGGCCAAACAAATCACACAAATGTGACAGCGCACACACACATACACACACGAGCACACGCACACATACACATACACATACATATATATATATATTTATATTCTACACATTTACACATTTGGTTCGACTTAAGCCGCGCACTCGGCCATAAAACGTCGAGGATTTATGGGAACGTGTCATTTGGCCCGTTTGTCCCTTGTGCGTCGCATGTACATACATAAGTACATGTATATATATATACATATATATTAATATACATACACATACACACGCACAGACAGCTAGCTGGCAGGCAAATAACAAATAAACAAATTTAACAAGCAAACTTCTCACATTCATTTAACGTTCACTTCAACTGTGAATCGCCTTTTCGTGGCAGCCAAAGCGATTTCTGTTCACAGATAAATGCCCTAACAGATACAGATACAGATACAGATACAGATACAGATACAGATACAGATACAGATACAGATACAGATACAGATACAGATACAGATACAGATACAGATACAGATACAGATACAGATACAGATACAGATACAGATACAGATACAGATACAGATACAGATACAGATACAGATACAGATACAGATACAGATACAGATACAGATACAGATACAGATACAGATACAGATACAGATACAGATACAGATACAGATACAGATACAGATACATATATAGATACAGATACAGATACAGATACAGATACAGATACAGATACAGATACAGATACAGATACAGATACAGATACAGATACAGATACAGATACAGATACAGATACAGATACAGATACATATATAGATACAGATACAGATACAGATACAGATACAGATACAGATACAGATACAGATACAGATACAGATACAGATACAGATACAGATACAGATACAGATACAGATACAGATACAGATACAGATACAGATACAGATACAGATACAGATACAGATACAGATACAGATACAGATACAGATACAGATACAGATACAGATACAGATACAGATACTTAGTGACTTCAGCTTGCAGCGCATTTAGCCTTCGGCTGGTAAAACATTTCGAATTTTTCTTCTTCCTGTTTTTTACTTCTCAAGGAATGCAGCTACGAAATGCGCATTTTCAAGTGTTCAGAACTTGAGCACCTCCGAGCACTTAGCTCGCACTTCAACTTTCTCTATGTGTGTCTCTCTCTCTCTTTCTCTGTCGCTCTCTGTCTGTCTCTTGCTTGGCTCACAGTCAATCAGCAGATTTCACGTTCAATTTGCTTGTTGGACTCATCAGACGGCGTTGTCTGGGCCATGCGAGTACAAACATAATTAAGTGCCAGGATAACACGCCAGCTCAGTCATACACACACACGTACGGCCTAATACACATGCACACATATACATAAGTAACTGATCCAGATGCTGCTCTTGGCAGTTGCTTCATTAACGCCTCGTTTACCTCTCTGGCTGCCTCGTCAGTCCAAGTCTCAAGTTTGCGCAGCGCTTGACTTTTTTATACAAAAATACCCCGCGAGCTAAACATGCGTGCTAAAAGGGTAGATTGCTTTTGGCTAGAAGTATGTTACAGACACCACAAGTATATGTGTATAAATTGAATGCTTTGTAGCTTAGTTTGAATTTAAAGAAGTCTTTTTATCTATCAATTATTTATCTTATCCATATGTTCCATATATTTATTATCTATCTAGTGACCATGTCTCCAGCCATCTGTCTAACTATTTAACTAAATGTGCATTTATCTCCCTCTCTCTCTTTCGCACACTCTTTTATCTCTAGTAATAAATACTTGCTTTTGTATTCTTTCTTTCTTTTTCTTCCTCTTTTGTATGCCTCCTTTGAGTCTGTGTTTCTCTCTCGTTTCATCTCCTTGAATTTTTCTCTCGCTTTTTTCGTCATTTTTTATCAGCCTCTCTCTCTCTCTCTCTCACTTCTTTCCATATAATTTTTCTCTATTTTTAACCCCTTTTTTGTCTCTCTCTCTCTCTTCCTTATTATGTAATTTTTTTCTTCACTTCTGTTATTTTTCCCTCTATGTCTTTCCCTATGTCATCTTTCTCTCTCATCCTCATATCTATAATTTCTTTCTCTCACTCTCGCTCTCTATAATTTCCTTCAGTCGTCATCATTTTCTCACTCTTTATTTATCTTTGTCATAGTGTCGCTGTCACTTTATCTCTCTCTTATATTCTTGTTCTCTTCAACATTCTATCTCTGTCGCTCTTGTTTTCTATCTCTTAGAAATTGTCTTTCCCTCATTTTCTCTGTCTCTCGCATATTATCTTTCTCTCATTCACTCCACTCTTTCTTTCTCTCTCTCTCTCCTCTCCTATTTGTTTTTTTTCCTTAATCAATTGTTCTCTCTTCTGCTCTATTTCTCTCTCGTTTCTCTATATCTCCGTTTATTTATCACAATCTCTCTGCTCTCTACAGTTTATTTTCATTTTACAGGTAATCTGCTAACCCAAATCTCTTGCTATCTTCACCTGCTCTGAGCTCGCAGCTCGCAGCACGCCTGTTTATGTTTGTTGCTAGGCTTTGGCTTTGGCTTTGGCACTGGCGCTGGTCGGAACCCTGACAGCCTGAACAAGCATCATTAGTTCTAATGAGCTGTGTAACGAAAACAAAAACACAAGCGAAAATTTTTTACCGAAAAAGTTACGAAATTCGGGCTGGGCCGCAGTCCAGGATGTTCGCTGAAAATAATTAATAAATTGCAAAAATTTTAATTGCCACGAGCCAAGAGCCACGAGTGCTCGATGCTGCTGCAGCTGTGATTACTCAACTGCATTCAATGGGGCAACAATATGAGATGCTCCATAGCAGAATACCAGAGTAGCGCCCCTTTTGGAAAGCGTCGCAAAATTGTGGCCAACGTTTGTTCTCCTTCTTCTTCTTTATCATCATCATCATCATCGTGTTGTTGTCTTAGAGCTTTTGGGCTCTGACCCGGCATTGTCCTTGAGCCTCGTGCACAATGCGGTCTTTTATTATGGTTTATTGCGTCAGCGCCGCTTGCAGGAACAGAAACTGTTCGCCTGCCCCCTATGCCTGCCCTGCCCTACCCTGCCCTGCCTGCCTGCCAGCTGGCAGAGCGCCCTGACTTTGACCTCGTTGCATAACAAAAGGCAAACGCCAATTGCAGAAACAGCCAAGCGCAGTCAACCGCTGACAATTGCAGCCGCATTCAGGGTGCAAATGCCAACCGCTGCTGCCTCCAGAGTTAACCTCATTAAGCAGCATCTTGAACACAATCTCAAATTGTCTTTAGTTTCGCTTGTGGATGCATTACGAAATGCTAAAGAGTCCTGGTGGGGAAGAGGGCAGGTTGGGTGTACCTGAGTGGCGAAAATAAGCAAGAGAGATCCAGCTTCGATAACTATATGACAGCTGCTGTCTAATTTATCGATAACATTTATTCGAGAAACTTTGTAATCTTCGATAACAATGTAACAGTTGCTGTTTAAGTTATCGATTGCCATTTAGTCAGGTATCTTTCTAGGCCTGTCAAATTTGTGCTTCACGTTATTAATATCAATTTTAAATTAACTTTTTAATCCAGTTTCAACATGGCTTCGGCTCTATGAAAAGTTTGAGCATGATAAAATTATTTTGGATGTCAAGTCAATATTATTTTACAGATTGCTTAGAATTAAAGAAAATATAGCAAACTTATATTGAAGAACAAAGAGACGCTTCTTCTGGAATCTCATTTCTATAAAATGACAAAATAAAACTTATTTTTAAATCTGGAAATTTATTTACTATATTCCATCTCGCTCTCACTCAGCAGTAGCCCCGGGAACAGGCGAGTTTTTCTTTCTCTTCCAAAGCTGCCAACTCGAAAGATAACTTTCTAATAACTCTTTAGAAGCTCTCAGCTTCTTACTCTTGCATCATATTTTATTGCCGCTGCAACATGTTTATATATACATATACATATACATTTTCTTTAAGCCGCATCGTCTAGTTTAGTTATACAAAATATATATAAAATATATGCACGTGGGTCACTCTTAGCACTTAGTTTATAAGGGGTCTACCTATGGCACGCACAGTTCAAGCTGCTTTCAAATACTCGATCATTTCTGGCATTAGCACAAATCGATAAGTGTCTTATGACATCGATATGTATCGATAACAAAATGTAGCTGCTGAAATGATATATTTTTATGTAAGCCCCATTTCTCATTCGCATCTCAGCTGATGAATTCAATCAAAAATTGAACTGCCTTTTATAAAATTCTTGGCAAGACAAAAATAGAAAAAACTTTTCCATTATATTCAAGTTTCAACTTAAAACTTCTGCAGTTGCGTTATGAAACCACAACATAAAAATAAAACTTATTCAAATAAGAGCTCTATTAAAAATGTAGGCACTTGAACTAAAATTCGATTAGGTTAAATAATAAATAATAATCCATAGAGCGTAGAGACGGCGTAGCTAACTGAAATACAATGACAGGCAATGAAAGCGAGCAGTTAATGCTGGAAATGGAAATGGGAAATGGGAAATTGGAAATTCCGTGGCAATCGTTAGAGCAACGACAAGTTAATTCACTTTGAGCTGCTGCCCCTTTTTTAATAGGTTAATCGCAATTTCCACCTGCAGCGCACTGAAATAAGGGACATTTTCTGCTTTTATATGGCCCGCCTAGGCGCTGGGCCATTCGTTTTGGCTTTGTGGTAACACGCAAAGAGGGCCGCTTACACGCCCACTTCAAAAAGCACTTGAAATGTCATTGAAAAAAAGAAAAAAAAAAAACAAAGGGAAAAACTACTAAAACTTGTTCATTTACCACACGCTCGTTGCATTCTGTTATTGCTCTCGAGTTGTGCGGTGTAAAAACAATTTCCTCAACCCGTGCCACATGGCGTATGCGTAATGTTTGCCAAAGCTCTCAATGGGCGAGTCCAAGAGCCCTTCTGTGTGCGTGTGTGTGTGTGTGAGTGTGTGTGTGTGTGTGTGTGTGTGCTTGCTGCCCAAAATGAGGTCATATTTTGGCGTCATCTTTTGGCTCAGTCTGCTGGCAAGATAAACAGACGCCAGCGAACGACAATAAAACAGCAGCCAAATTGCGGCCAATCTTTGCGGCAAGTTTTAGGGTTCTCCCTCGTTGCTTAATGTTCGAAACTCCCCTCGAAATCCTCGAATAACTCCAATTGCAGAGCAGCTGTAATACATATACATATACATATACATATACATATACATATACATATACATATACATATACATATACATATACATATACATATACATATACATATACATATACATATACATATACATATACATATACATATACATATACATATACATATACATATACATATACATATACATATACATATACATATACATATACATATACATATACATATACATATACATATACATATACATATACATATACATATACATATACATATACATATACATATACATATACATATACATATACATATACATATACATATACATATACATATACATATACATATACATATACATATACATATACATATACATATACATATACATATACATATACATATACATATACATATACATATACATATACATATACATATACATATACATATACATATACATATACATATACATATACATATACATATACATATACATATACATATACATATACATATACATATACATATACATATACATATACATATACATATACATATACATATACATATACATATACATATACATATACATATACATATACATATACATATACATATACATATACATATACATATACATATACATATACATATACATATACATATACATATACATATACTAGGGTATCTACTAGTCGTGCTTACCTTTTGGGCTTGCCCAATCTTTGTTGCAGCTGTAAATCAGGGAATTATCGAAGCTTCGTTTGGCCAACGCTCGAGCCACTTTCTAAGCCTTAAGCAACACTGTTTTTTCTTTACGACCACCAACACTGTATTGGTTATGCTGTATTTTTTATGATGATTGAAAAAATTGATTCAGCATTTGCCCAGCGCTGCCTGTGCTCCCTTCTATTCTCGCTTGCATTTTTTATGTAAAGCTGAGCAAAATGTGAGCATTAAATAAACAATGCTGTGGCCCGCTGTGATTAGCAAGTTGAAACCATTTGAAAAAATTGCAAAATGAACGCGTGGCTTAAAAAAATGAAAAAAATATATGTAGACAAAATAGGGGCAGTAACTGACTGAGCAATGCTCTACTGAAATCAGAGTTTGAGCACATTTTACGTAGAAGCTCAAACTTTAGCATATGCTTGTCAAACTGTGCTGGGAATAGAGTTACAGATCAAGTCGAAATGCTAATATACTCTTCTGCACGTTGTAAGTAGAGCATCAAATTGACTAGGGCAAAGGGCGATTTGTTTGCAGTTGCAACGAATTCAATGTTCAAGCGAGTTTAAGTGAGAAGTGGGCGTGGCTATGCGGCCGTGATATAGCATCCAATGGTCCATGCATGACTGCCTGGGCGTTGTGTATGTGTGTGAGTGTGTGTGTGTGTGGCTTGGCCATTTGTTATCGAGTGAAAGCCAGGCACGCTACAAAAACATATATACTCTCTAGATATATATATATATATTTGATATTGATTTTCGTCTTAATTAGTGCGGAAATTATTAATTATCTCGATGCTGCTGGCTGAGTTTCAATGTTTGATGCGTCGGAAATCGAAAGGAATTGAATGAGAAAAAAAAAAAACGTTTGCTATAATAAATAAACTTGGCTCTTTGCTGACTCTATCTGCGGTCCTCTAATTACTCAACTAAAGTGCATTTCGAGTTTTTTGGTTGGTTACTTTGCGGCTAAAGCAATTACATTGCTTCATATACTCTGCAGAGATGTGAGCTTATGTTGCGCTGCAAAGTTTTTGCGAAATGTTAACAAGAAAATTGATTTACTTGCAGCAGAGGACAAGAGACCTGATAAAATTAAAAATTTTAATATAATTACAAATGTTTAAAAAAAAAATATTTTTATAAAGCCATATTCCTTTCTAAAAAAAATGCTCTCATTACTAAAAGCATAATTTATCAAACTTCTATTCTACTGCCTATCGATTACATTTATATATCGATAAATAAATATATCACAAGCCCGAGAAAGAGCATTCAGAGCTCTCAAGAAGCTAACTTTATACTGTGATTGCTCCTTTTAGAACAATGTTTTACAAGTTTCCTCTTGTTGCAGTTGTCCCGCTCTCAGCCCTTTCTCTCTCTCTCTCTCTCTCTCTCTAGCCACGTCTGGCTTTTTGGAAAAGTTTTTAATTGCGAAATGCCCATTTGTGCAGCACAGGCAGACAGACAACAATGCCGCCCGCCCTTAGGCTAAATGTTGCCGTTGCCTCTGGGCAAGTTTCTCGTAATTCGGGCATAATTATGACACAGCCAACATCTGTCATGGCTGCAACGGCACGCCCAGCTCCGCCTTTTCGCAATACTTATGCAATTTACATTTCCGCCCGAAAACGAAAACTTTTCCTACATTTAAAAACTTTAATTACACGCAAATGCCTTGCATTGTCAGCGAAAAATAAATAAAAGTAGAAAAAACTTCTTAACTTGCGAAAATATCTAGAAGTCGTAAAATACGAACGAGCTTTAACATGCATTCGAGCTGCGCCGTTGTGTTCAACAACAAGTTCTTTAAAATGTTCGCCGAACTAGCACCACTAACATATTGCTTGTTCAGGAACTGGACTTTCCATTCATTTGTTTATTTGCTTGCTGCACTGCTCCAACTTGAACTTATTTAACGAAATGTCTCCGCTCTAGCGTGCAGTGGAGGAACAGAACTTGCTGCCGCCATTGATAAAATTGCAATGCCAATTCCGGTCAGTAAACTTTCAATATAAAAAGTTTCTGTTGCCGTTGCTTCGTGCCAAACTATATTTACAGTTAAGCCAAGTTATGCAAGTACCATATATACTAGATGAAGTATTCAAATATAGCTTAAAATTTTCTACAGTGTAATTTCTACACATTTTTTAGTGCCAACTGCTTTAAACGGCTTAAACGAACTTTGCCGTGATGTCTGCTGGTGGGTATCGATGGCTAAATTGAAAATTTCGTTAAGCTGCGTAGTTTGTTGCAAGTGCATGCAACTCGTAGCATAACTCAATTAGCGCTTCATTGTTAGTTATTGTTGCATTCGCTTCGTAACTGAATTTAAGCGCATTTTGTTTACGCTGCTCTGCACGCGGCTCGCTCGAAAGCGAATTCATCGTGTGGAAAGTGAAAATACAAGCCGGCTCATGTTCAGGGCACTGTTACACACGCACAGTCTTACACATACATACATACGTACATGCACTCGTAATTGGAGCGAACTTAAAGTAATTCGTCAAAACGCCCACAGTTGGTGGCCCTTGTAAATTTATTTCTCTTTGCGCTTTGTATAACTGCTGCCGCACGGCCGCACCTAGGTTTTCCTCTTCCTTTTTTATATACATATTTTAGCAAAAAGCTAATGTGCCGCTAATTAGCTTGTGTGTAGCATTTGAAAATAAAACTCCCAGTGGCCTGTTCACAACTGCACGCAGAGGTGCAAAAGTTTGTCAATTACGTCGCTTCATATGTCAAAGAACAGTAAAAAATGAATTCGCCGCGGGCAATAATGAGTACATATGTGTGCAGCATGCGTGATAATTACTCAAAGGATCGATATGAGAATGAATGGGAATGAGTATATGAGAGAGGAGCGCCCAAGTAATTGAAATCGTTTATCGAACTACTTTAATATTGGCGGTCTTTTGAATTTTGAAAATGAATAAATTTGTAAACTATAATTAATTTATTTATTTAAATTCTGTCAATGGTTTGGCAAAATTGTATTAATAATATTTTGAATAAATTTAATATGTTTGTTTGATTTTCTAATCAGAATGTTGTTTTCGTTAGATTGCAATTGCAGCAGCCAGAAATGGTAAATGAAAATCGGGAACCCAAGTTAACTGGCTATGATTTCTATCATCGAGTGTTGGGCGCACCACGCTATGTGGTGGCGCCAATGGTGGACCAAAGTGAATTAGCATGGCGCATGCTCTGCCGGCGCTATGGCGCACAGCTCTGCTATTCACCCATGTATCATGCGAATCTGTTTGCCACCGATCTAAAGTATCGCAAGGATGCGCTGCAAACGTGTCCCGAGGATCGACCCTTGATCATACAGTTCTGTGGCAATGATCCACAGCAAATATTGGAGGCTGCTCTCGCTGCACAAGATCATTGCGACGCTGTCGACATTAATTTGGGCTGTCCGCAGGCGATAGCCAAGCGTGGGCACTACGGCTCCTTTCTGCAAGACGAATGGGAGCTGCTCACAGAGATTGGTAAATAAAATATGAATACTTCGATGAAGTAATTATGTAAGTTTCCTCCAATTGCAGTGCGAACGCTGCATGAGAAACTCTCTGTGCCCGTGACATGTAAAATTCGACGATTCGAGGATCGGGAAAAGACAATTCAATACGCCAAAATGCTGGAGGCTGCCGGCTGTCAACTGCTCACCGTGCACGGGCGGACTCGGGAGCAGAAAGGACCTCTAACGGGCATTGCTGATTGGAGCTACATTAAGGATGTGCGGGAGCATGTGAAGATACCCATGTTTGCCAATGGCAATATATTGGGTCTGGATGATGTGCATCGCTGTCTGGACGAAACGGGCGTTGATGGGGTTATGACCGCAGAGGGCAATCTGCATAATCCAGCACTCTTTCAGGGCATTGCGCCGCCTGTCTGGCAAATGGCCAAGGAGTACTTGGAGTTTGTTGATCAATACCCTTGTCCCACCTCCTATATACGCGGTCATCTCTTCAAGCTGTTCCATCATATGTAAGCACAAATAATATTAATTCTCATTGAGTTTGAACTAATCCTAATCCTAATCCTTTGCAGCATGAATATACGTTCCAATTCACAGTTGCGGGAACAGCTGGCAACGGGCAATCAACTCACACAATTCCATGCGGTTGTGAGCAAAGTGCAGGAGAAATACGAGCCATATCACACAGGAGTCGCAGAGTATGTGCCCGAGGAAATGGAGTTGAATATGAGTGCGGAGGGTGTGGAGGAGGCAAGTTTTCCAATCGTTCAAAATTAATCGATTTACTGATCATTTCTCTGTGCTTGCAGTTGCCTATGCTGCAGCCCTGGTTGTGTCAGCCCTATATACGCGCCTCGCCTGAATCGCATCGGCAGAAAATCGCCGAGAAACAACGCGAAGCCATAGATCCGAATCGAACCAAGCGACAGTACTTTGATAATGCTGGCAATGAAATATCGAGGAAGCGCATGAAGAAACTGAGACGTCGACAGCGACGACCCACCAAAACGGAGGCACAGTTCCAGTTGCGGCACGAGCGACATCTCGAGTATTGCGATCAGTGCGCCAATCCGTTGGGCTCCAAGTGTGAGTTTCGCTTGTGCAGAATCTGCTGCCGAGACAAATGCTATGCGGATAACTGTGATTGTCCTGGACATGGCATACTCATCAAATCGCGACGCGCCAAAGCCAAACAGTTTGAGGCCCATTGCAGGCAAGAGAATAACAACGATTCTGCTGCCATTGCTCCAGCTGCGAATCGAACAACTATAGATAGTGGTGACCCACCATTAGCGGAGAATGTTTCTTGATATCGGAACTGGCCTTGTAGCAAATTTGTACCGTCTTATGTAGGAAGTGATGCTCATTCTTGTTCCTATGCCTTGCTCTACACATAAAAAATACAAGTCTTCAAAAAAAAAAACTAAAATGTTTCTTAATCAAGCAAATAGTACTTAAGCACAAAGGACATTTATTTAATCATTCTTAATTATATACAAGAATATGTTAATTTTAAGCTGCATTATGTTTTTACAATAGACAATATAATTTGTTTAATTTAAATTGAAAACGATTTTATCGCCGTTACTTTCGTTAAGTTTGAATTGTGCTCATTGTGTATTTTTTCTTGGTATTTTGATTTCTTACGCACAGTATTTTTTGTATATCGATAACTTAAGTAAATGCAGCTCTGTTGAGCAGGTGAGTGAACTAGTTCTATACATAAAAATTTTGTGGTCAATATGACAAAAAAAAAAGAATAACATCGAAATTTAATTATAAATTGACGACAAACAATTCATATTCAAGACAGTGCAATTTAAAAACTGGAAAGAAAGCCAGCTAGTTGCAATCGCTGTATAGCATACTAAATATATTTTTTTTTTTGACCGTGGAATCAGACTTGGCATCTGCTGCTAAGGAATTGAAAATAATTTGCAAATGGATGAAAATAGGAATTTTAGATGCAATGAGCCTGGGTGCGGCAAGGCTTTTTGGTATAAAGCGGCATTGAAACGTCACTTAAACACGCACAAGGAAAACGATCCAGATGCCCCGACTGTCTCATGGGGCTGCAACGATTGCACCAAAATGTTCTCAACAGTTGAATCGCTGCGACGCCATTTCAAGTAAATAATGCAGTTAAATAAACGTTTCAAAGATTAATCGGTATTCATTTACAGAACTGCCCATGGCAATGTCCATGTCTATCCCTGCCAATATAAGGGCTGCAAACAAATGTTTCAGCGCAAGGATAATTTGCTACGCCACGCGGCTTCGCATGAGGACAACAAACATTATTGCGACACCTGTGGCAAGTCCTTTGCCCGCAAGGATGCGCTGACAAGGCATAAAGTGTGAGTGTAGCAACAATTGGGGCTGTGACTCAAGAGTGACAAACAAAAATGACTTGTGAAGAGATGAGTGCGGAGTACAAAAGGCAGGAAGACCGAGACCTAGCTGAACCCATAAAAAGAGATGAAAAGTAAAGAGAACAAGAGTTGAGTGCGAAGAGTAACAGGCAGCATTAGACCTAGCTGAGGTCATAATATAATATGTATACAAACTATGTCAATCAGGTCATTTATATCCGTAAGCTATAAGAACTAGGAATATTCAGCAGATCTCTTATCCGATCACATCCAACTAGAGCACTATCAATTTTTGATTTTTAATTCTGTCTCTGTCCATTGCCTTCACTCTCTAGCTTCACTTTATGCACTTTAAAAACAACCTAAATCACTCTAAATAATTTACTTTTTCGTCTACAGCATTCACACCCGTCAGGCCCAAGCAGATGAAGGCTCTGATAATCGAACTTCCAGACAAGATCAAGCTAGACTAAAGGGCAGATCCATGGGCGTTTCGGTGTGAAAGTAAATTGTCAAATGTAAGTAAACAAAATTTTGCAAATTAACAATTTTATGAATTAAGTTCACTTACAGATTGACAACGGCAGTTAAACAGCATTTGATAAGGGTTTTACTTTACGCAAATGAAAACTGAAAATGAAATTTCAATTGGATTAAGGTTTGGGTAATGTGCTTATAGAAAAAAATAACAAATATAAAAACATTTCTATACCATTGTAAAATTAATGTTCTTATTTTTAAGTACAATTGTAAGTATGTGCTATCTCTCCATGGATTTTTGGAAAATTGCATCGCATTTGTGGAAACGTAGTAATTTTTGTGGATATCATTTTAAGTTATATTATTATTTATCTACTTAAATTTTTAATTTACAATAAATTGAAACAATAATTAAAATTAATGAACATAGTTCCTGACTAACGTTCAATGCGTTTCGATTAAAAATTGCACATATATTGTCTATACCGATTTTAAATAAAAACAACAGCCAAAATATTGTAAATCATTTTTGCCTAAATAAATATAAAATAAAAAAAAAATTTTTCATTTAAAAACGATATTAGCTATTATCGATATGTCTGGAACAATTGCTTTTAGAAAAACATCGCACGCAATTACAGCTGTAGTTTAATTATTGGTGTAATTATAAATCGGTATCAAAAATAGTTCCTCCATTTATTTTTGAATCAGAAATAAATAACATGAATGTTAATTCCAATTCGCATAAATAACAATAACAGAATTAATTGTAAACTAATTGAATTTTAGTTTGGCGGCAATATCTTATTTCTATATGCGATACTATATATATCGATCACTTTTTCTCAGAAGCTCTAGTTGTGGGCACGTTTTGCGGCTGAGGCTGTTGCTTAAACAAAATATGGAACAAACAAATGGATTTTACGATTTCTGCATACCTTACAACAAAGATGTCAAAATATTACATGCCATACTCACCGAATTGGTTGAACTGGGCTACAAGACTATAGCAATTGACCAGAGCTTCGATCACAGCAAAAAGGAGCCTGCCAAACGTGGTTCCGAAATGTTTCCCGAGCCCCACAACATAGAAAATATACGCAAGACGTTTGCTAATAAGCTAAAGATATTGCAGCGAATAACTATATTGTATGTGGATGTAAATGTGTCGCACGCAATGGTAAGCTAAAATATGTGCTTTAAATATGCATGAACTAAAATCAAATTATTAAATGTTTAGGGCGTTTCATTAAATCTGCGCAAGTTCAATTTAATCGCTGGACAACCCAAAACGGAGGCAGCGCTAACGGTAAGTGCATCGGATGCATGTCAGAATTGTGCTTTCTTTTACTGTTGCTCCGCGGCTTTAATGCAATTATTAAGTGATTACAGATTTTAATCGATAATCTTTGCTTACATATTACTTCAACGATAGTTAATTTCTGGAATCGTTTATTTAAGTTGCATAATTGTAGCAATGGCGAGGCAGTATTAATTATTATAATGAATTATTAAAACTAAACTATAATAATAACTTTTAATAAAATTACGAATAAAGTGTCATCTCTATTTTTTTAAACACAGCTGATTAAAAAAAACCCGCTGTCAATTACCGCAACTGTTGAAGCGTAAAGATTAGATCAGGTTTAGATAACACAAAAAGTAATTAATCGAGATATATTTTGTCAATTCTTAATATACATTGTTTTGGTTTATTCTTACAGCACTGCTGCACATCATTTAATGGGGATATCATTACCTTTGATCCAATTGCCGGCTCGCGTTTGCATGTCCAGCGTAAGCCTTATCTCGTTGCGGTGCGAAGAGGCATGTACTTTGAGATAAAATACGGACCGGCTATTGCAGACTCCAATAATCGCAAGGATATGATTAAGGTGGCACAGAACTATTGCATCAAAGGCAAATCGAAGAATATTATCTTCAGTAGCGGAGCATTGCATGAATTTCAACTGCGCGGACCATACGATGTGGCTAATCTGTAAGAGTGAATACGTCACAGCACGTCTTCTTTTTACGAAGGCTAAAACCAATCTTTCCACAGGTCTTATATATTTGGACTCTCTGAGGATCAAGGCAAAAATGCCATCGATCGGTTTTGTCGGCAACTTTTTCTACGCGCCGAATCACGACGTTTGGGCAAAACAATTATGTTTGTTAAAGGTCAAGGACCTATTGTATTTTCCGACAGCTCCGATGATAATCAAAGTGACGAGGAATTGGGTGATGAAATGGACTCCTTAGTTATGGAAAGAGCAAGCGAAGAAGAACCAGAAAGTGAAAGTAGTCAACCAAATAAAAGACTGAAATTAGCATAACAAAAACGTGTATTTATTTTTTTTATTAGCAAATAAGTCGCATAGGCAATTGAAAAATATATAAATCTGAGAAATGTAAAACATTTTCCATATAATTCTCGAAGTATCAACATTCTCAAATTTGAAATTAGTTACGGTCATACATATATCGTGCGCGCACTTCAATGCCCATATATCGTATCGATGCTGTGCTATCGAAAGCGATAGTGAACTGTAGGATCGTACGTTTTTGTAATTAAAATGTACGGATACCAAATGAAAATATTAAATATATATTGGAATAATCGTTTATCTTATATATTTTCCTTTATCTACACAGCAATTCGTACATAAGTAACACGTATTTCCGTGTGCATTCTGGTGCAACTAATCGTTACTGCAAAAATACTCGACCTAAGTAAGTGCCTAGCACATATCGGTCATCTCTAATCGCTGCTAAACAAAATGGAGGTCTTTGATGTGGTGCGTACATGTCTGACAAAGTGCTGCTAAAAAATTTGCGTAAAACGGCAGAAATAAATTGATTAATTAATTAAATTTAAAAGCAAAATGCAAATAATGTTGCCGGTAACAATTTGCGCTAAAAATAAAATGAGTATTGAGCGTATTTCAAATGTTATATGATTTTCAAAATCGACGATACTAAAACCAGACACTCGAACGAAGAAAAAAAATGTGAAAGAAGTAGAGAGCGAGAGTACAAGACGACGGCGACAACGACAACCCAAACGACGAGAAAAACGGCAAAAGAAATATGTATTTCGCGAGACGACGACCGCAGCAGCAGCAGCCGCAGTCGCAGTCAACGTTCAATTGTTTTTTCCGAATTATGGCCAAGTGCATGTGTATATAAATGTGTGTGTGCGTGTATATGTTAATTAATTGGCATAGCTAGACAAAAAATTATTATAAATCAAAGTAAAACGAATATATATATATATGAAATTAAAAGCGTGAATTACAATGCGTTCGCAACGAAGTGACTTCTTCAGCGTATTTTCAATTTTTTCGTTACCTTTTTGTATAATTAAAAATGGACCTCGCTATCTGTCACTGTGTGAGTTTTGTGCAGTTGTCTGTATATACATGCATGTTTGTGTGAGTGAGTGTGATGGCGATGCTCGATTTTCGCTTGATGATGAAGTTTGATTATAATAATGATTATTGCCTGCCTGACTTTTTGTCTTTCTGTGCATATGCATGTGAATCTCTATGAATGTGTCTGTGTTCGCTTAAGTTGTTTCGATAAATAATTTATTTGTGGGGGTGGCGCTGCTTAATTTAATTTAATTTAATTGTGTTATTTCTATTTTTTTGCCACTTTACTTTGAAGAACAAAAGAATAAAAATTGGTAATTTCTGCTGCTGCATCTTAGCCGCGATAGAGCTGCGCAGCAGCAGCGTGCGGTGCCTTGTCAATGATTTTTGCCCATTTTCACAGTTATTCGGTGGGCTCTTGGCATATATATGTATGTGTGTGTTTTGTGTAAGTACGACTGCAATAAAATGTCTTACATTTGTGCTTGTAATTATTTGCCGTGGCGAGTTCGCCATTTATATTTTCATTTCTTTGTACCCGCTTCTTCTTGCTACATTTGTTTTTGTATCTTAATTTTTTTTTTTTTTTGTACTTAGTGTGAGTGGCGTGTGTCCCGCGTTGATTTTGCAAGCAACAAAAAAAAAACCGTTTTTCGCAGCCAGCATACATTTTAAATGTGTATGTATTGGGCTCTCGCTGCTGCAGCGTTGCCACACAATCGCATGCAGATGCACACACCTGTGCAAATGTGCTTGCTTGTTCGAGTCGTCGTTTTCGTGTCGCATGTAGTTCGGCTGCTGCGCGCCCCCGCTGAGTACATTTTGTGTGTGGTTGTTGCTGTTGTTCCATGGGCTCTATTCATATTTCGTGCTTTGAGTAAGATAGTGTGTGTGTGTGTGTGTGTATATATGTGCGTGCGTGCCTCATACACTTTATGTGTGTGTATTTTCACTGATTTACGCGCTTGCACCGTTTGCAGGACAAACAGACATCTGCATGCAACGGTAGCCGTTAGGCCCATTTGCATGTGTGCAATGACAAAGCAGATTTCTTGCCGGCCCTTAATATGGCCTTTGCATTGTATTTTCTACATTTGATTTGTCGCGTCTGTCGCCGTTTGTCATTTGTCTACCTCCTTTGCACACACACACACACATGTCTATGCATAGGCTAGAAACAGCCACACGTTTTTCTAGCCGGGGCACTCGCTGTTTATGTCCGCGCGCTCTCACTCGCACTACGCGCAATTGATGAGAGCGTAATTTTTCATTGCGCTCACGGGCGCCATCATCAGCGACAAGCAGTGCTGCCAATTTCGCTTATTTAACGCCAAAATCTGACAGATGAACGATATAACTGTAACATTACATACGGTGCATCAATTACCGTTAACCGTTCTCATGTTAACGAATATAAATATTGTTACATGCACGGCATATGGCAACAGCAACGCAAACATTTGTTTAAGGTTTCGCCTTATTTAAAAATTAGTTCATTTGCCACCAAAACTAGCAGATTTAAATTTTTTGTTTTGTCTTCTGACAATTTGGCAACACTGATGTCAGTAGCTATCGCAAGTACTCTCGTCGTCTGTGGCGGCGGCTGTAACAAAACTTTTTTCTTCATGACTTCTTTTTAGCTGATTCTGTCTTTGCCCCAATCCGTGCCACGGCTGCTTTTCCTTTTCCAATTACACAAACGTTTTCACGTCTGTCTCTCATACGTGCACACACACATATGTACGTAGGCCTATTATTCTTTCTTTTTTTTTTTTATATGTACTTTTTTCAGCAATATCTATCGATTTCTTTGTGTTTGGCTCTGGCAACGGTGACAGAATGCCGGCCCCAATCGCTGAGTGCTGTGCGTATATCATGTTTAATTGTAATTATCGCGCGAGTGTGTGTGTGTGTGTGAGTGAGCTATTTACTCAAGTCACAGCAGCACAATGAAGAAGAAGAAGAAGAAGAAACGGCAATGGACAGCTTCAGCTCAGTCGTTGCGCTTTTGTAGTTTTCGCCGCGTCTCTGTTACTACTTCTGCTATTGCCGTCGTTTTTTCTTTCTCTTCTTTTCGTTTTGTTATTGTTGTAGTTGTAGTTGTAGTTGTTGTTGGTGCAATTGTGCTACAATTATTATTTCGCATGTGTTGCTTCGTGTGTGTGTGTGTGTGTGTGTGTATCTACACTCGAATTAGCATTGTTGCTTTTGTTGTTGTTGCCATTCGCATTCGCCATCCGTCATTGTTCGTCATCATTCACATTTCAAAGTTGTCGATGTCGCGTAAAAGGCAAATGGCGCTGCATGCATAACTATCGATATGTTCGACGCCGCGTTCTGTCAATCGGGCAATAAAAAAACACCAGAAACGAATGCATAATCAAACAAAAAAGCATTCAATGTGAACTACAAAGCAATAAACACGCAATAAGTCCAACGGATTAGCAGCCCCCAACAGCAAAGAGGTGAGTGATACAGCAAAAACACTAATATTTCTATATACATATATACATCCATACATATATGCGTACATATAGGCAAATAGCCGATACCTAGGCACGAGTACTTTTCATATTATAATTATGGTTAATTAAGTTGGGTGCGGTAATGAAAATTCAAATGCGAATGCTATGCACAGACGAAACGTGAAATTTCGAGAAATTTACAACAATGGCAAGGCAGAAAATGCTTTTTAGAAATAATTATGTATCTTTAACCAAAAGCAGATACACACAAGCGCAGCTACGGCCACACACACACACACACACAAACACAAATAAAAGGCGGCCGTTGCCAGCAGTCAGTCACTCAGCCAGCAAATAAAAATGAACGAGCAATCCCGCACACAAACACAAGCACACGAATTGAGCGAAAAACGAACGCACACACACACACGCATACAGACAAAGCCAAAATAATTTCAATCAACTCTTTGCTTGGACAGCCGACCAAAAAAAATCTAATAAAAAAAAAGAATAATAAAATAAACGTCACACGCGCCCCCAAAACAACGTGATACAACAACAACGACTGCATCTGAGCGATGGAGAGCAAGAGCGAGAGAGAAATATAATGAAAGAAGAGAGCGACGTAAGACCGGCATGGCATTTGAGTTTTTGGGTATTTCAGCCGCGGCGAAAAATTAAAGTAATAAAACTACAACGCGCTTTGCTTGACGTGCAAATGAGAACGATGGTGATGATGATGACGTCGAATCACTTGGACTATGGCGACAACGGCATAAACTGAAGCAAACAATTCATCGAAGCACGGCAAGAGAACAGCGAAGCAAACACAGACGCATACACATACATTTACACTCGACACTCATGCATGACCGGTCGTCGTTCGCGAGAGCCAAAACGGCAAATGGAGAGCGCGAATGGATGGATGAAAGGCAGCAGCAGCAGCAGCAGCAGTAGCAGCAGAAGTAGCAGAGGCGGAAAGCAAGCAGGCAGGCGGCGATCCAAAGCCAAAGCATATCATCCATCCAAAACCGAATCAAAACCGACCAAACAACAAGCAAAAACATATGAACGACGACGACCCCAACGCACCAACACACAAACACACGCATACCCATTCGCAGGCAAATACACGCGCAGCCCATGCCCATGACAGAGCACAGATACGATACTCATGCACACACACACACACACACACACATCCTCATACGCGCGCGTACTTAAACGATATGCGAATAAAATAGCAACACCAACAACAACAAGAGCAAACAACATACCAACGGCAGCCGCCGCCGCAGCAGGGCAACTATGCGGCGAATTTGCACGAATCATGCGAATCTCCAATACATACACATACATACACAGAGGCAAACACACAGCCACACTTATACACCCATACACATGCACATGCATACTTAATACGTGTTTTGTACTTGTCGCCGTCTTCGTCATCATCGCTGTCGCTGGCCATTCTCGCCATCATGGCTGCTGCTGCTCTACACACGCTTTTTGTTGTATCTACGCGACGCGCGTTCGTTACATTTCACAGTCGGTCGCAGGCGTTTTGCCAGATTTCGCTTTTCAACCCCCCCGCCTCTCCTATTATACTGCCATCACCACTGCCACCACCACCCAACTTATCAAACTAACAAGCAGTCACAGCAATAAAAACAACAACAACAACAGCAGCAATAATTTCTTCTACCAAACTCCAAAAGTAATCGTCTCGTCTATTGTGCCCTGCCTTTCGTTCAGTTCATTCGCATTTTTGTTTTGACTGCTCTTGTCAACTGGTCGTCTCTTTTCAACGCTCATTCTATACGAAAGCCGCCGCCGCCGCCGACGCCGCAGTCTGTCGTTCAGTCGCCTCCAACGTTGCCGGCCATCTGTCTAACATGAGGCTGGCGCCTCAGTTAGCGTCGCTGCTCGCACAGTCTCTGCCGCCAAAGGCCGGCACACGTTGTTGCTGTTGCTCCAAACCCACACCATCCCACCTCGGCCGTCGCCTCCACTTTCTGTTCGGCCTGTGCTATCGGCAGTGTGTAGTAGCTGTGGCAGCACGTGATATACTCGCTTTGCTTTTGTAATTTCGCTTTTGGCTGGCTCTTTAGCGCACGCTATGCTTTTGCCAGACGTTTTTGTTGTTGTTATTTTTTTCACTTGTTGGGCTGTTTTTTCTTTTCTTTCTTTGTTTTCTTCTTTTTACTCGCCGCTATTGCTCTCTGTTTCTGCTCTCCCTCGCTCTGTCTTTCGCTTTTGCCAGCCGGCTCTCAACCAACACGCTCTCGTCCATTGCCTCTCGTTCGCGCGTTCTTTCGCTCTCTCGTTTCGTACCGAAGTGCTCTCTTGTGTGTGCAAGTTTGTTTCAGCTCGGATGTGTTTGGTGTTCTTGTTGTTTTTGTTGTTGTTGTTGTTATTGCATACACAATGGCACTATCCGGTTTAGGTCCAGGTGCAAATTTTATACAACAGTTTAACTCGATAATCGGGTCAGGCTATGGCTGTGGCCATTTGTTCTACACGTTTTTTTTTCTTATTATTTCGGCAAATTCTAGCGGGAAACATGGCGTCAAATTTTTGCTGGTTTCCATATTTCTTGCTCTATTCCTGGTCTTTTCCGACAAGATTTGCAACGTCAGCAGTCGGCGTTGCCACCCAATTATTGGTTGGTGCCCAGGCACGATATAAATGCACCGTTACATATTCAAAAAGCCGCGACGTGTTGTAATTTATGTTGCTGTGTTTGCTGCCCTTTTTTCTCAACGAAAATAAGAGAAGAAGACGAAATGGTGTGTGGCTGTAACTTTACCTATTTTATTACCATTTTTATGTATGCATGTGTGCGTGTGTGTTGTATAAGTGTGTGTGTGTGTGCGCAGCACCCATCATCTGCCTCTTTGGCTGACTGGCTGCTGTTGCTGGTGCTGGTGCTGGTGCTGCTGCTTCTGCTTGTTGTTGGTTTTCTTACAAAAACCAACTGTACTTTTTAGTTACTGTTAGTGCCCGGCGTACACGCCAAAAGCCACTTGACTACTTGACTTGATTGCCATTAGAGAGCAATATGAACAGACATACACACACGCACACACACACACACACACATACTTATGCACATATGTATGAGGCGCATTTCTTTCCATTCTGCTGGAATGACACAACAAACAAACACTCTGAACATTCCATTCTCATGCCATTATTATTTATTATGGGTCAAATGTTGGTTACATTTCAAAACACGAATGCCGCAAGCTTTATGCCAAAGCAAAACTTTAACTACACATACACATTTTTGTTGTTGTTTCTTTTATTTGTATTTGTTTTTTATTTTGGTAAAGGTGAATGAACTTGTGTTGCTTGAGCTCTCGCATTGTTGTTGCGGTGTTTGTTACGAAATGTTTAATCATATTCCGCGTTTTTATTGTTCGTTGTTGTTGATTTGATTGAAGTTTCTTCAATTGCTGCTTATGCTTTAAGCTGTTCTTCTCTAATTGAGATCAACATTTTGCATGCGCTTTAGTTATCGATAGCGAGCACAATTCGTCTATCGATGGTTGACAATTCGAGCACTGGGAAAACTGTTGAGCGAATAGGCGACGTAAATGAAATGCCCCGCAATAAAAATAAAACAGACAAAGCTTATGGTGATTGCGTCCCTGCCTCCTCCGGCCTGCTTGTCATCTAACAACAACAACAACAGAAACAAGACGAAGTAGAAGAAGAAGCAGTGCGCGTCGCGGCTGCGTCGGGTCAGCAGCGACTTTTGTCGTCACCAAGAGTTGGACACACACAGAAATTTGCTTGTCTATTATCACCTTTAATCGATTTTTCGCTTATTTAAAACAAAAGTACAGTTGTGCGCTCATAGCCGCCATTACACACATACATAATTTCACAAAAAAAAAAAAAAATGTTTTCAGATGCTTTGTATTTGTTGCTTTACATATTACTATTGCCTTTAGTTTATTGTTTTTGCATTTACTTGGCGACGCCAAAAACGTAGCAAAAGAAGAGGCGAAAAAAAGTTTGAAACGTAAACTCAATGACATATACATGTATACATACATATACATATATACATATGCATGTACGTGTAGACATAGCTATCTGCTAGATACAAACTTTGCACACACACACACACACACACACACAAGTGCTAGACTAATAATAATGGAAGAAAAAAAAAGCTGAAACTAAATAAATAAATAGCTAAAATTGCAAAAGCAAAATGTAATTGATTACAAACAACAACAACAACAACAAACAACGACGACTGACTAAATGATTGCCCAATGAGCGCGAGCGTGAAGAAGTCAGGAGAGGGTGAAAGAGATGGAGCACTGGAATTGTGCGAGAAGGATGAGGCGCAGGCATTTGGTAGTGGGAGAGTGAGTTGAAGGCATGGGCTAAGCGCGCTTAGCGCTCATGTCATGCACTCTACATAAGTTTTCTGATGCATGTGTATGTATATTTACGTGTGTATATATATATATATATGTGTATGTGGTATGGCTGTTGATATTTGTATATGCGAATGTGAGTGAGTTTGTGTTGCCACTGTGGTTGACTGACTGACTGTCTGGTAAGCAAAATATGTGCGCACGTATTTATAACAGTACACACGGAGCGCAATTTGGTACCTCTATGTGAGTGTATGTGTGTGTTTGACTTGCTAACTGCATATTCTGCACTGTGGTTCTTTGCTAATTTGAATGCAACAATTAAAAAATTCTTGTATACAAATAAATAATAATAGCTCTAAATGATATCAAATATGACAGAAAAGATTTTCTTATTAAATTTAAAAGTTGTAAGATATCCCATATACATATACAGATTTAAATTGACTCTAGTTTTAATAGCTAGCAACCACTGTAGCGTAGTGTGCGTTTGGACTTGCTTGCATATCTCTCGTATGTACTAGTCCGTTAACTGTAGTTTTGTCTCGCTGTATCTCTCCACTTGGCATACACTTTCCATTTGCACATACACACAGACAAGCACACATACACACACACACGTATACATTAATACAGATGCCCCGCTCCTTGTGGCTGGCTGCTGTTTGCAACATTTGCATATCTTTTGGGCATTGCTGCTCAACCCCTGCTCAACGGGCAACACCCGCATTACCTTTTTTTTCGTGCTTTATTTTATGTTGTTTTATTTTTTCTTCATGCTTTTCACTGCTGCGCTGCTACTTTAGGTTGGTCTTATTTTTATACCCTGAATCCATTGAAAATGGAAATTTCAGGGTATAATGTTTTTGTGCAAATGTATGTAACAGGCAGAAGGAGGCGTGCCACACCCCATAAAGTATATATATTCTTGATCAGCTCGACGAGCTGAGTTGAACTAGCCCTGTCCGTCTGTCCGTCCGTCCGTCCGTCCGTCCGTCCGTCCGTCCGTCCGTCCGTCCGTCCGTCCGTCCGTCCGTGTAAACACCTGGATTTCTGCAACCACAAAAGCTAGAGACTTCAAATAAAAAGCAAAATGCTCGATAATACCATACGCTGTACGAGTTTATTTTTTTTTTTCGATAACTCATCCCATTCCTTTTTTATCGATAACTATCGAAAATATCGCTTTGTTTTTGAGGTCTGGCGTGCACACCGTTAAAGATAGAATCGTGCACTAAGTTGTGGTTGATAGCTATATTGAATCCGCACATTTTGTCTTTTTTGGATTTTTGATGCCACGCCCCTTTCGCCCACAATTCAACAAAATCGATAACTCACGCATATCAAATACTAGAGACTTGAAATTTGGCAAATAGGTGCATTTAGATGTCATAATCATGCCCCGAAAATTTCATTAAGAACATAGATCGAGAAAAAAAGTTATTAAACAATAAAGTTTGCATAGCACAGCCTCTGCTGCAGCCGCAAAACTCCGCAGTGAGCATATTACGTGCATGCATATGTTTGTGTGTGTGTGTGTGTGTGCATGTGTTGGTTACTATTAATGAATAAATGAAGCTCTTAATGAATGGTATTACAGCCCAATGGATTCAGGGTATCTCTTAGTCGAGCAGTCTCGACTAGAGTTTAGTTACTTGTTTATGTTATTTTTTTTTTGTTTTTGGGGACTAAACCTTTGCAGACAATGCGAAAAATCGATAGAGTTGGCATTGTTTTTTCTCACTGCAAAGATGTCGCCACCACCAACACAACAACAACAACAACAACGAAGTCATATAAAATTCGTAACAGCCTCCCAAAAATGTGGATGGACGGGGGCGAGCGACTAGTCTTAATCCACGCCTCATTAATTGCCAACACTCTTTTCATTTTCCCTTTTTGTCCTGTCCCTCAGAACGAACACTTTTCACAGCTCAGAGTTTTGCTAGCAGCTTCTTTTGTTACGTCTTACGTCTTTGGGGGATGGTATTTTGGGTACAGCCTAGCTTTTAAGATTCCACAAGCAATTTTAACAAATGTGAGCAAGGCACTCAAATGTTTAGGGGGTCAAACTGTACGTTGTATGTGTAAATAATGAAATCCATAAGCGTATAGCTTTTCCCCTTAAAAGTTGATGTGAAGACAACAACAACACTAAAGAGAATTAAGAAAATAGTGCATAAAAGTATTAGATAACTAAAATGAGAGAAACTCTGATAAATAAGGAATGTTCTATATATACAACTATTTACTAATTTACATTTTTGTCTTTCTCTTTTCATTGCAGATACATTAAAAGAAATACGCTCAATACACATACATACATATATGAAAGAAACCACGTTAATTTACCGTTTTACGCAAAAGCTTAGGCATTAGACATTTTTAGGTTATGTTATCGAACTTTTTTTTTTTTTTGTATATTTAATCGACATTTTTTTTGTTTACGGTTATCTCTGCAGCTGTGAGCGAATGTTTCACTGCGAATATGTCAAAGGTCGGCCATGAAGTGTGCGAAACAACAAAAAGGACAAACACAAATGTGTATACACTATAAAAAGATAGAAAACAATAAAATATATAAATATAAATATATATATAGATATCTATAAATATTACGGAAGACGTTCCACAACAACAAAAAGTAAAAGCTGTAATTAAGTTTAGTAGTTAGAAAACAAACTTAAAGAAAAAAGAAAAAAAGAGAAAACAAAAAATCAAAAGAAACGAGAAGCAAAAACCGACCAAAACTTGAATTGACTTTTAGACGAAGGTTTTTCTCACAGTGTGTTGTGGTTAAATGAGTCAACGTCACCACAACCTGCGAGACCGTAGACAACCCGCCCAGCACAACCCCCGCCAGCGAGTATAGCCTTGACAACGGCCACGCGCAGAGATCGGCATCAAAATTAAGCCAATCGACGACCAAACCTAAAACGCAGCGTTGCGTCCTTTGACGCGCGTAACGGGACATTTCTGTGTGCGCTGCGTTTCAAAAATCTGATGGATGGAAATGCACAAAATATGTTTCACGGCAATCATCAAGGGTGAGTTTGAAATCACTTTTTACACGCCACCCCGCCCACTGGGCGGCTCTAGATAGAGATGTATGTATAGAGGAGATAGAAAAGGGATTAGTTTCGAGAATCACAATGGGTATATTAGTTATGTGTGCATGCAGCTATAAATTTCATATAAATATTGTTAAGTTTTTTAATTTTCTATTTTAATTAATTCAATTATATTATAATCAAGATGATAATGCTGAGATTAAATCATAATAGTGATGAAATATTGAAGTAATCGATGATGATGACAGTGGCTATGAGTTAGATAATGCCCATATAAATATTATATTTAATATGATGAATAATGATAATTATTATGTATATAATAATTTTGACGGATAACAGTTATGTTAAGTGATTGATTAAGTGAAAATAGTTATTTATTAGCTTTGTTTTAATATAATTTAAATATATAGCTATGTTTTTTTTTATTATTTATTTATTTTATTAATATTAATATTATATTGAAATAAATATTATATATTTATAGTTTTGTTATATATATATTTTAATTTAATATTATACATTTAAATTTATTAATATAAATATATCTTAATATTATTATATATGCATGAATATTAATATTAACAAATATAATTATAATTGTTTTTTTTCTTTTTTTTTTCTTATTACTGTTTAGTTAAATATTTGATATTTATTAAAAAATTTATAATAATCCAATTACATAATAATTCCACAATTTGCTTGTTATATATTTATTATTATTAATATTATATATTTAATATTTTTACTATATATATTTATAATAATTAATAGCAATATTTAGTTATAAATTATTAATAATTTGATATATTTATTAGTATTAATATTAATATTTTATATTTGTTTAATTAGTTAAATATTTATTTATAAATATATAAAAATATATTATATATAATATATAAATATTTATTTATATTTATTATAAATCAATTTTAATTTGAAATTAATAAATATTTCCATAATTTGCTTGTCCCCGTTTACAGAGATCCCTATTACCGTTATGATGCGGCCGCCGCAGCAGCCGTTGCCGCAGCGGCAAATCCTCGAGCGATGGGCCCGCCCGGTGGCTATCCGCCGCGTCATCGAGCGCCGCATCCGCTACAGCAACAGCCACAATATCCATCGTACCAGCCAACGGCGGAGAATCTCTACGGGCTGGGGCCCACCGATCAGCATGCGGCCATGGGCGTCGGCATGGCTGATCTAAGCGGCTGGGGTGCAGCGCCCTCGGTGCCGGGCCAAGCGGCCGCATATCCCGGCGCCGGCCTGGGCGCCTACGGACATCCGCAGGCAGCGCCGCCGACGCAGCAGCAGCGTCAAAGCAATGCCAGCGCCTATCGCCAACATATGCCCGCCTATGGACAGCAGGAGCAACAGAAGCTGGTGCCGTACGGGGCGCAACAGAATATGATGGGGGCACTGGGCGCCAGTGGCTATGGCAGCTTGGCGCCACAGCAACAGCAGCAGCAGCAACAACAACAGCCACCCACGCCACAGCAACAGCAGCAGCAGCAACAACAGCAACAACAGCAGCAGCAGCAGAGCCAGCAGCAGGCTCGACTGCCGCAGCATTATCCACAAGCGCCCGGGCAGCATCCGCTCTATCCAGGTGCGCCGGCTCAAGCAGCACAGCCGGCAGCACCACAGGCATACGCGCACAGTCCCTACGGCAGTCCGATGCAACATCAGCCGGGTCGCGGGGCGCCACAGCACGTGGGCTACGGCCATGCGGCATTGGATCAGGCGAGCGCCTACGGGCAGCATGTGCCTGGGGCAGCTCCGCCGACGCATCATCTAACTGCGCAGCAGCAGCAGGCTGCGCAGTTGGGTGCGCATCCGAGCTCGCACATAGCCAGTGCACAGCAGCAACAGTTGCAGACACAGCAGCAGCAGCAGCAACAGGCGCAACAGCAGCAGCAGCAACCGAACCATGTGAGCCTAATGCAGCAGCAGCAGCTGCCAGGCGCTGTGTTGCCACCACCGCACATGGGCATGCCGCCCAGCTATGGCAGCCATCATCAGCAGCAACAGGCACAACAACAGCAGCAGCAGCAACAGGCACAACAGCAGCAGCAGCAACAGGCACAGCAGCAACAGCAGAGCGCACCGCCCTACATGTCCAGCAGCAAGCATCAGGCGAGCGCTCAGCTCAACTCATCGCCCCAATATCGTGCACCATTTCCACAGCTTTCGCCGCAAATGTCGCCGCGACCGCCGACAATGTCGCCGCATCCGCAGATGTCGCCGCGGCCAGGCGTATCGCCCGCCAAGCCACCACAGACAGCCCAGCAGCAACAGCAGCAGCAGCAGCAGCAGGTGCAACAGCAGCAGCAGGTTAACTCGCCCAGCCAGCATAGCATTCAGGGCATGGTTGGCTTGCCCTCGCCCAGAGCGCAGCCACCGAGCGCCGCCACAGTGGGCAACGCCAAGGTCCCAGTTAGCAGCGTGGCATCTGGCGGTGTGGTCGTGCCACCCGTGGTCAACACGCTGCAAGCACTCGAACAAATGGTCATGCCCACCCAGGCGCATGGGCTGCCGCCCATGGACTATCCCACATCGTATCGCAGCGCTGCGGTCATGGGAGGACCACGCATGCCCGCCTCACCCTCGCCACAGCACCATCAGCAATGGGGCGCGCCACACATGGCTGCGATGCAACAGCAGCAGCAGCAACAGGCGCCACAGCAGCCGCCACCACAGCAGCAACAACAGCAGCAGCAGCAGCAACAGCAACAACAACAGCAGCAGCAACAGGCGGCAGCGGCAGCAGCGGCTCAGCAACAGGCAGCACAGCAGCAGGCGGCAGCGCAACAGCAGGCAGCGCAGCAGCAGGCGCAACAACAGGCCCAAGCGAACGCGCTGCTGCAGCAGCAGCAACAGCAGGCCGCAGCAGCAGCAGCGGCGGCGGCAGCAGCTGCACAGCAGCATCAACAGCATCAGCTGAGCATGTATGGCCAGAGCATGGGCCAGCAGGTGCCCGTGCCGGTGCCCGTCTCAGTGCCCGTACCCGTGCCCGTGCCCGTGTCCGTCTCGGTGCCCACGCAGCAAAGCCAGCAAGCAGCGCCCGCTGCAGCGCCCGCACAGCCGCCAACTCCAGTGCTGCAGCAGCAGCAGCAACAACAGCAGCAACAGCAGCAGCAGCAGCAGCAGCTGAATGAGCAACTGCAGCATTCCATTAATGATATTGTCGGCGGCAATCAGCAGCAGCAGCAGCAGCAGCAGGCGCAGGCGCAATTGAGCGCACAAATGTCCTCCTCGCCGTTGCATCAGCAGAGCTTGCCGAGCATGCATCATCTAAGCTCGGCGGCGGCGCATCATCAGCAGCAGCAGCCGTCGTTAGAGGCCGGCGCAGCTCAGCAGCCACAGCAGCAGCAGCAACAGTTGCAGGCGCAGCAGCAACAGCAATTGCAGCATCAATCACCCATACATCAGCAACAATCGCCGCTGCAGCAGCAACATATGCCAAACTATGCGCAGCAGCAGAGCAGCAATCAGCAGCAGCAACAGCAGCAGCAACAACAGCAGCAACAGCAGCAGCAGCAGCAGCATCAACAGCAATTTGATGCATTTGCCAATATACTGGGCGATGCGCCCGCAGCAGCACCAGCCGCAGCGGCAGCACAGCAGACGATGTCACCGGCGCACGTTAGCTCGCCCATACCACAGCTACAACAGCAACATCAGCAACATCAGCAACAGCAGCAGCAGCAACAGCAGCAGGTGCAACAGCAATCGCAGTTGCAACAGCAGCCAGCCACGCCCACACCATCAACGCCCTCGCATCATTTGAGCAGCATACTCAACGAGACGGCCAACTCGAACGATTCGTCAACGCTGGCCGTCGCTGCCAACGACAGCAACAACAGCAGCAGCAACAGCAGCACCAACAGCATTGTCAACAACCAGCCCACCTCGGTGCACGACAGCAACTCGCAGAGCAGCATCAACAGCAACAACCAGCAGCCATTGCTCTCGAACATGGACACCGTTGGCAGCGGCAGCGGCAGCGGCAGTGGCAGTGCCAGTGGCGGCGGCATGCTCAACAGCAACTCGGACTCGACGCACACCACGCACCACCATCATGTGAGTGGCGTCGATGTGGGTGGTCTGTTCGATAACAATTCGATGAGTTCGACAAGTGCGGCAGCTGTTGCGGCTGCCTCGAATGCAGCCAATGCGGCTGCAGCGCTGCTCGACAGCAATTCCCAATCATCGAATGCGGAGTTCGAGAAGAGCGAGCAGCCAGAGCCACAGCCACAGCCACAGCAGCAACAACAACCACAGCAGCAGCCGATAATAGCAGCTGATGAGCTGTGCGCGCAGCTGGCACAGGACGAGAACAGCGTGTCAAAGCCGCAGCCCGAGACGCTGAGCGAGACGACTTTGCCGGAGGAATCGGAGAGCGGCAACAAGCAGCAGCAGCAGCAGCCGCAGCAGACGGAAGAGCTGCTGGCGGAGCAGAGCTTAAGCGAAATGACAGACGAAACGAAATCCGCCGAGGAAATCAGCGAAGACAAAAGCCAAACGCAAATGGACACGACGCTAACTCCACAGCCGCAGCAGCAGCAGCAGCAGCAGCCACTGGGACAAACGCCTCTGGGTGTGAGTGGCATGCACACGCTGACCGGTTATGAGGGACAGCCGGCTGCGGTGCCGCCACCGCCGCCGCCGCAGCCACCCGCGCACATGCAGCCCATGCTGCCGCCATATCCGGGCGCAGCGGGCGCCATGTATCCACCATATCCGATGCTGCATCAGCAGGAAATCGCCGCATTGCAGCAGCAGATACAGGAGCTCTACTGCATGCCGCCCGGCCACGAGCATCAGCATCAGGATAAGCTGATGCGGCTGCAGGAGCGACTGCAGCTACTGCAGCAGCACGAGCTGGCCGAGCAGTGCGCCGGCGGGCCACAGTGTTTGCTGTATCAGACCATGCCGCCGCTGTACGGCAGCAGCGCGCTCCACAATCAAATGGTCGAGAGTCCACAGGTGTCCAGCACCACGGGCCGTGGACGCGGCAAGGGCGCGAACAAGCCGCGCAAGCCGCGTGCCAAGAAGGGCGACAAAGCGGCAGCGGCAGCCGCTGCACTGCAGCAGCAACAGCAGCAGGAGCTGATGGACATCAGCGGCAGCAATGTGGTTGTGGCTGCGGCCAGTGCGAGCAGCAGCAGCGGCGGCAGCGGCAGCGGCAGTGGCAGCATCATTCCCATACCCACCACGCAGCTGCCCGTCTCGGAGGATTGCGTCACTCAGGGAGCTGGCGACACGAGCGTTGTCGGCCTGCTCGAGTACAGCGAGAGCATGGGTGATCTATCGCAGGATGTGCACTCGGCCAACGAGCTGGACACCTCCACGGATGGCAGCGGCAAGAAGAAGAAGCCACGCAAGCCGCGCGCACCCAAAGATCCCAATAAGCCGCCGCGTGATCGCACGCCCAAGGTGAAAAAGCTGCGCGATCCCAACGATCCCAATTCCACGGAATCACCTGGAGGCGGACGCAAGCGAGCGAATGTCAGCAAGCGACGCAAGCCATTCGGGGAGGATGGAACCGAGCAGACGGGCGAGGGCAGCGAACTGGAGGACAACAAGCCACTGCTGCCCAAGTCCAGTGAGGGCGAGGCAGAGACCAGCGCCGGAGCCGGCGGTGTCGATGGTGAGTCGCCCGACTACGATGATATACCCGTCTCGAAGATACCGCGCGGTGCGAATGAGGAGGACAAGGACGCCGAGGCGGGCGATGAGACAGTCGACTCGGTGCCCGATTCGGCCGGAGATGCGGCCAGCACGCCAAGTCGTCGGGATCGCAAGCGCTCGACGGCGCGTAGTCGTCGCAATGCCACCTCCGAGGAGGGCGGCAGTGCACGCCGGAATCGCGGCTCGCTGAGTGCCAAAGCGCTGAAGAAGCGACGCAATCGCGGACGCATTGTGCCCGAATCGGATGGCGAGGACGATACCCTGGATCGTACGCCGCCGCCATCGCCGCCGCCAGACTCGGAGCTCGATTCGAACAAGCGACGCTCGTCGAGAAATACGCAGCGCAAGAAGTACATAGACGACGTAATGCTGCGCTTCTCCGACGACGAGAACTCGCTGCTCGTGGCCTCGCCGGTCAAGAAGGAAAAGAAATCCTCGTCGTCGGCCAATGCGGCCAACTCGAATGCCGGCAGCGATGTGGAGAAGGCAGAGCCACAATCGGGCGCAGAGGGCGAAGCTGGCAGCTCGGCGGGCGAGGACAAGCCCTCGGCGGCACCAGATGACACCAGCAGCCAACTGGAGGCCAGTTCGAGCACCTCGGCCGCCGAGAAGGCGGAACGACAGAGCGCCAACGAGGCGGCTGCCTCAGCCATGTCCTCGAAGCCCAACTATGTGTACATCAATACGGGCGACGAGGACAGCATGGTGGTGCAGTTCGTGCTGGCCCTGCGCATGGGCAAGCGCGAGCTGATTCCCGAGCCACCCAAAGTTAAGACGCCAGAGCCGAAGACAGAGGCAGAAATAAAAGCTGAAGCTGAAGCGGAAGCGGAAGCGGAAGCTGAGGCCGACGATAAAGAAGCTGCTGAGAAGAGCGATGACAAGGCGGAAACAGAAGAAGCCAAGAAAGCGGACGAGGAGGTCAAAGCAGAAGTGGAGAAGCCCGCAGAGGAGGCGAAAACTGAAAGCGAAAGCAAAATGGAAGTCGATGAACAACTGGAGACGACAGTCAAGGCAGAAAACGATGCTGAGGAAACGCCCGCAAAGGAGGCGGAGAAAATGGAAACTGACGAAGCTGCAGAACCAGAAAAGGCTGCTGAGGAAGAAGAAGCGAATCACAAAGAAAATGAAGAGAAATCGGTGGGAGAACAAGAAGTAGCAGAAGCCAAGACTGACGAAGCACAAGAAAAGCCAGCAGAGCCAAAGAAGGAAGACGTCAAAGACGAGGAGGAGCCGAAAGAAAAAGAAAGCGAAAACGACAAAGAATCAGAAAAAGAGAATGAAAAGGAAACGGAAAAAGTTGCTGAAGCCGAAGCGACAGAGAAAATGGAAATAGACGACGAAACTGTGACCGAAGCTAAGAATGAGGAGAGCAAAGTGAAGTCAGAAGACGAAACAGCAGCGGCAGCAACTGAAGTAAAGACAGAAGAAGACAACGATAAAGAAGATGAGGACAAAGAGAAAGCAAAAGCGACTGAGGACGATGCAGAGGAGAGCGACGACAAGTCCACAGACACAAAGGATGACAAGCCCGAGCCAGTCTTCATAGATGTCGAAGAATATTTCGTGAAATATCGAAATTTCAGCTATTTGCACTGCGAGTGGCGCACGGAGGAGGAACTCCTGAAGGGTGATCGTCGCGTGGCTGCGAAGATACGTCGCTTCCAGCAGAAGCAGGCACAGCAAATCAACATATTCGAGAATATCGAGGAGGAGCCCTTCAATCCCGACTTCGTTGAGGTGGATCGTGTGCTGGATATGTCCGTTCATACGGACGAGAATACCGGAGAGACGACCAAACACTATTTGGTCAAGTGGAAGTCATTGCCGTATGAGGACTGCACCTGGGAGCTGGAGGAGGATGTCGATAACGATAAAATTGAGCAATATCTGCGCTTCAACAAGGTGCCGCTGCGATGCGAGTGGAAGAGCCGCAAGCGTCCACATCCGGAGCAATGGAAGAAGCTGGAAAAGACGCCCATCTACAAGAGTGGCAATAGCCTGCGACCCTACCAGCTGGAGGGCCTCAATTGGCTGAAATTCTCGTGGTACAACTCGCACAACTGCATCCTGGCCGACGAGATGGGCCTGGGCAAGACCATACAGAGTCTGACGTTTGTGCACTCGGTCTACGAGTACGGCATACGTGGTCCATTTTTGGTCATAGCCCCGCTGTCGACCATACCCAATTGGCAGCGTGAGTTCGAGGGCTGGACGGACATGAATGTGGTGGTCTATCACGGCTCGGTGACCAGCAAACAGATGATACAGGACTATGAGTTCTACTACAAGACAGACAGCGGCAAGGTGCTCAAGGAGCCCATCAAGTTCAATGTGCTGATCACCACATTTGAGATGATTGTGACCGACTACATGGATCTGAAGGCCTTCAACTGGCGCCTGTGCGTCATCGATGAAGCGCATCGCCTCAAGAATCGCAACTGTAAACTGCTCGAGGGCCTGCGACAGCTAAGTCTCGAGCATCGTGTGCTGCTCTCGGGCACACCGCTGCAGAATAACATCAGTGAACTCTTCTCGTTGCTCAACTTCCTGGAGCCGAGTCAGTTCTCGTCGCAGGAGGAGTTCATGTCCGAATTTGGCAGTCTGCGCACCGAGGAGGAAGTCAATAAGTTGCAGGTGTTGCTCAAGCCGATGATGTTGCGACGTCTCAAAGACGACGTCGAGAAGTCGCTGGCACCGAAGGAGGAGACCATCATTGAGGTGGAGCTGACCAATATCCAGAAGAAATATTATCGCGGCATATTGGAGCAGAACTTTAGTTTCCTCAAGAAGGGCACAACCTCGGCGAATATACCCAATCTGATGAACACCATGATGGAGTTGCGCAAGTGCTGCATACATCCCTATCTGCTCAACGGTGCCGAGGAGCAGATACAATATGACTTTAAGGCGCAGCACGGCGAGGATCCCGAGTCGTACTATAAGAATCTGATACTCTCGGCGGGCAAAATGGTGCTGATCGATAAGCTGCTGCCCAAGCTGAAGGCGAACGGCCATCGTGTACTGATCTTCAGCCAGATGGTGCGCTGCCTGGACATACTCGAGGACTACTTGGTTTATCGCAAATATCCGTTCGAGCGCATCGATGGACGCATTCGTGGCAATTTGCGTCAGGAGGCGATCGATCGTTACTCGAAGCCCGGCTCGGATCGTTTTGTCTTTCTGCTCTGCACCAAGGCGGGTGGCCTGGGCATTAATCTAACGGCCGCCGATACGGTGATCATCTATGACTCCGACTGGAATCCACAGAACGATTTGCAGGCCCAAGCGCGCTGCCATCGCATTGGCCAGCGCAAAATGGTGAAGATCTATCGTCTGCTATGCAGGAATACGTACGAGCGCGAGATGTTCGACAAGGCCTCGATGAAGCTGGGCCTGGACAAGGCCGTGCTGCAGTCCATGAACACGCACGGCTCCAAGGATGGCAACAACAAGCAGCTGTCGAAGAAGGAAATCGAGGATCTGCTCAAGAAGGGCGCCTACGGCGCCGTCATGGATGACGACAATGCGGGCGATAAGTTCTGCGAGGAGGATATCGATTCGATATTGAAGCGACGCACACAGGTCATAACCATGGAATCGGAGAAGGGTTCCACCTTCTCGAAGGCCTCGTTTGCCGCCTCCGGCAATCGCTCAGATATCACCATTGACGATCCCGACTTTTGGACCAAGTGGGCTAAGCGTGTGGACATTGATCCCGATGCCTGCGAGCGTGACGAAACGGAGGATCTGGTGCTTTCCGAGCCCCGAAGACGCACACAGATCAAACGTTATGGTCACGAGGATGTCATGGAGATCAACTCGGAGGATTCGTCGAATGAGAATAGCGACGAAGAGGGCGGCATAGGTGAGTGTGCCAGGCACTAACTAAGACTCTATAATTGCAACAAATCTCATCCCAGGTCTGCGCTCGAGACGGCGCAAGGAGAAGCGCGATCGCAACCGCGAGAAGAAGGGACACGATGAGTATATACCCAGGGAGCGTGACGCCTTGGCCGCTCTGGGCCTGGAGGAAATACAGTACGGCAACTGGGCCAAGTCTGAATGCTTCAAAGTGGAAAAGGGTCTACTCTCGTTTGGGTAAGGCAATCATTATTATTATTATTATTTATTGCATATCATCGCGATATCTGCAGCGTCTCATCACATTGTTCAGTTTCATGTTCAGTATATAGATCTTGCGCTGCAGCATCTTCTCCTCCTTCTCCAGGGATAAGGCCTCCTCCTTCTTTTCAATGTATTCGGTAATGCTTGGCGCTTCGTATTCCTCCAGCTGGGCGCGCAGCTCGTTGAGGACTATGTAATCCTTTTCGTTGTTCACCTGCACCATGGCCACCTCCTTCTCCAGCTTGCTAATGGTGCGCGTTATTTCCTCGGTGCGATTGAGCACATTACGCATTTCCGTCTCCAAATTCATCATGGCCTGCTTCTCCTCGGTCATGGCCAGCGATGTTTTGCCCGTCACACCCTTTAGTCCCGACATATGGGTATTCTTCTCCTCCAGCTCGTTGGTCAGTTCGGTGCGCTTGATAATCAGCTTCTCGAAATCCACCGCTGTCAGTATGCCGCTCAGGTCGGCTTTGGTTATCAGATCAGCGCGATGCTGCTGGCACGTCTCCTGCAGCGAGACGATGGTCAGCCGCATCGTGCCCAGCAAGGCGCGCGCGTTCTTAAACCAATTGGCCGTAAATTTGCGCAGCTTGCGCTCCACCTGACGCTCCGTGGCGGTCTCTAAAAACGCAATGTCATTGTCGTCGCGCAGAAAGTGCAGCAAGAAATTCTTCTCCGTCTCAATGGTCTCCTCGCTGCGATAATGCAGCTCCTCGATTTTGGCGCGCAGCTGCTTTACCTCAACCATGGCTGCAAAGCGGGAAGGGAGTGGATTTATATACTAGATATATGGATAAATATATATAAATCTTTATATATTTATAATATATGTTAACTGCCGAGTATTAAGTGTATATTATACATTACATATTATATTTATATACGATATATGCTTTGTACACCTACCAGAGCTGCAAGAGCATTGCTTTTTATGCTAAATATGAGATATATATGTGTCGGATATCTATGCTATCTGCTGTTATTGAATATATATTCTATATATGTTATATGCTGTGCATTAGTCCTAGTTGCAAGAGACTATATATATTTATAATTATTTGTATATAGACTATATGTAGCCTTTATGTTAAATCATTTGACATAATGCAATGAAATTGTAAATTAGTTTTTATTAAGCGATGAGCACTGTAGCAAGCAGGAGCTGCAGTTGGAGCTGTGTGAATGAGTTTACTCTCCATAGGCTCGCTTTCACTATAATCATTTTACCCATGTTCCATCTTGCTACGATTACTGCTACCTATGATAGCTCTCCCTATGCTTACGCTTTATGCTAGCTGCGCTTATACAGAATCTAGAGCTAGATGAGTTGAGTTGCAGTCTTCAAGTAGCTTTGATCCTCAGCCCAGTTTGGACTGACCTAATACACTCTATATGATATATTTAATCAATATGCTGAATATACTCTATATACAAACACTTTGTTCTTCATTCTATATACTTATATATATTATTTATAGTATATATTAATATATACTTTATGTACCCAATTGCTTTATTTATAATATATATATAATATATCAGTTAGCATATTCTAAACGAGAGGAACAATTGAACAACTTTAATATATGTATATGTATTATTAGTATATATACTATTTGCTATATACTGTACACTATACACTATACACTATACACTATATATATTACACACTATACATACTATGCTATATGCCATATACCCTATACTATACTTTAATCTATATTATAACATATATTGCTATATCTTCTTCAAGCACATCAACCTTGACAATATTAATCATGTCATATATCACATGATAATCTCTCTATATAGCCACATATCTGTATACTCCATATCATAGTGCCCCCCCCTTTATGTCGGTCTTGTTGGCTTACCATTTCTCTCAATATCGAGCACACGCTTCTCCACTTCCGCGGCTGATTTCTCGGCCAGCTCGGCCTTGGCCTTGTAGTTTAGCTTGTGCTCGATCTGTTTGCGTCGCTCGCCGATTTGGCTGACGGCGCCCATGTGTATGGACATGCTCATGGAGCGCTTGGAGCTCGAGTGGCGACTGGACTGCTGCAGGTTGTCCGGCTTTGGGGTTTTCGTCTGCAGCCGCCTGACTATCGAAGTGCGGCGCTGACGCAGGCCGATCAAAAGTTTCGGGTCATTCTTCTCGAGAAAGTCGACCATGATGTAGTTCTCGAGCTTGTAAATGGCCAGCTCCTTTTGGATCTCCTCGATCGTTTGCAGCATCTCCAATGAGTCAAAGAGCGACAATTTTATTCTGCGCTCATCCTCCGGCATCAGCAGATAATCATCTAGATTATATTTCTGCGCAATGGCCAGAATATCCAATTCGAAATTCTCCACCTCCGCCGTGGAGGCGGGCACTTGGGATTGCGATCGGTTCACAGTGAATTTCGACTCGATCGTGCCGATGCTCTTCTCCGATACGCTAAACATGATGGACAACAAAATATAGTATTATCTAGTGGTAAAAATATATTAGGCTCGAAGCGCAGTTTCTTGTGGTGCCTTCTTCTTGCTCTGTATTGAAATTTTATAGCCGAAAAGAACTGTGCTTTTTGCTCTCGATGTAGTTATGTGTGTATTTCGAACTGTTCACAATATATCAATGCCAACTGGGCCTGCTGTGCTCGCCATGAAATTTTATCTAATCTAAATTTATTTCACTCTCATTTTTGCAGCTGGGGTCGCTGGACGGAGCTCTTGGAATTGGGTCAGTTCAAGCGCGGCTGGCGCGATGTGGACATTGAGGACTGCGCACGCATTATAGTAAGTGACTGCTAAAGAGATACCCTGTAAATACACGCACATATGCCTTGTTTAATGATGACCAACCATGCTAATATTGAGAAAACTTTAGGTTTTCGCTGAGTAAAAACAAAACTTCTCAACTCGCTGAACAAACAAAATTATTCTTAATTTTTATTTTTTTATTTGATTTTCAATTGATTTCTTAACTCAACTGTTTTTGCTCTCTCTCTCTCTTTTAGCTGCTGTACTGCCTGCAGGTGTACAAGGGTGACGAGAAGATCAAAACGTTCATCTGGGATCTGATTACGCCCACGGAGGATGGCGAGGTGCAAAAGATAAGCAGGGATCATAGTGGCCTACACAACTTGGTGCCACGAGGTAGGAATGCCAAAGGTATGGTAAAAGATACATTCACGCACTCCAACTGCTGCACGGACGTAGAGAGTTATCCAAAAATACAAAGCGAGCTGCCTCGAACTAGAAATTTTTACACTCGTATTGTAAAATGAAAAACAAAAACAAGTTGAATTTTTTACACACTCTACCTGTGGGCTGGACTACCTACCTTAACTAACTATTCTAAATATTCAGCTGGCAGCTAATTCACTCTACTTGTACTATACATATATATATATATATATATAAATTTATATATAACTGGGTTTCTGTGTGTTTCTACAATGTCTAACTGTTGCCCAACTTCAATTTCTGTTAACTTCACTAAAAATCAAAACCAACAACCAACTGTCTGGCTGTCTGTTCAAGTCATATATTATGATATATATATATATACTATATACCAATTTCTCTATATAGCATTTAGTAACTGACTCGACCTCGACCGCGACCCGACGTACGCACAGCAAGACCAAAAAAAAAATGATAAAAAAGTGTGTGTATGTTTTGTTGCCATGCAATTGTATGCCTTTTACTATAACCTTTTTATGATTTATAAATTAGCCATTTATATATATATATAAATATAACATTTGTGCATAATCATAATTAACATCAGCTTCATTAACAATTCATTAAGTCGAAACTATTTGTTATATATATGCTAAGTGAAGCTTGCAAAGTGCCTACAAATTTGTATTCTCATAAAGAAAGTTTTGCAATGATGAAATGAAATTGTAAATTGGTTTATATTAAGCGCTCTAAGAACCAGCAGCTGGAGTTGAAGTTGTGTGAGCTGGAGTGTCGCTCTCACTATGATCACTCCAAAGGGCTCCAGCTGCGCTTAAATTGAATCTAGAGCAGTGATCAAGCGCCTAGCTTGCAGTAGACAATTTGCTTTTTTCGTTCTCTGGTCTGAATCTATTATAGCACAGAAGCTTTAGATAAAGCTGTGTACTAAATTTCAGTTCAGTTTTTCTCTTTTAATTTGACTACTAAAATTAATTTGTTATATGCTCAGAATAAAGCTCTGATTATATAAAATTGTATAAGATTGCAGCTATGCTTGACCAGTTCTATTTAAGTATATATACTTAAAATATAAAAAAAAATATTAACAATATTGATCTTGATATTGATATTTAACAAAAATCGCAGACGCAATGATATTCACTTAATTTTCATCAGTTTTTAAACTTAGAAATTTGTAAAAAAAAAATTATATTTATTATTTAAATTTTTTAAAATTAAATTCAATTTAATTTCCTTGAAATTCCAAATTTTTAAATTTGTGTGAGTTCTTATTCTCTTATTTGATCGTATTCAATACTTAAATTTAAATAAACTGAATTTAAATTCACTTTAACTGAAATTCCAAACTTTAAATTTGCTGTGCATTCATTAAAAATCATATTCAGTCGTTGGATTTTCTAAAATGAATTAAAATTCTAAACTTACAAATTTTTATGAATTTTTAAAAAAATATTACTTAAATTTTCTAAAATTAATTTTAATTTACTTTAATTGACTTGTAAAACTTTCAACTTTCTACGAATCTATTAAATTCTTATTCATTCCTTAAATTTTTAAAATTAATAAAAATTTAAAATTCTTAAATCTGAATTTATTGGCATAAGAAAATAATGTCTAAGAATTGTAAACATTTTATTAGAATAGAAAAATGTTATCAGAAAACACTTTGCAAGTTGAGTTCGTCTTCGGCCAATCGAAGCTACATTTTGAACTTACTTTTTTATCTTGCATATATTTAGTATTTTGGTTCACATCTGTCTTATCTTATCACTTCATGTCTCATCTAACACATTGTAACGTAATATGCTCTGTACATAACTAGAAATGAAATATTTGAAAGTAGCTCAACTCATGCATCAATCACATGTCGAAGACGAAGTTGAGCTCCTGCTGCTGTTGCTCTCAGGCGGCAGGGCTCAACGGGCGGAGAGAAATTGTAATTAAATTTTGTTCGTCTTTTGTTTGTTGTGAACATGCTTACAGGACGCAATGGCGGCAAGTCGAATAAGGAGATGGCCTGTGGCAGCTCGACGCCTGCGCCGGGCACTGCTTCGGGCAGCAACAGTGGCAACACGACGCCGGCGCACAAATCAAGCGCTTTGGAGTCGGACAAGGATCAGGTGGGCGGCGGCATCAGTGCCAGCGCCGTGGCAGCGGCGGCAGCCGTCGCTGTGCCAGCCCCGGCGCCTGCGCCACCCACTAGCATACACGATCCGAATCACTGGAGCAAAAAGGAGAAATACGACGCAGATGCGTATCTGGAGGGCGCCTACAAGAAGCACCTGGGCAGACACGCGAATAAGTGAGTCGTGTGGAATCGAATTTGTTTAAACTAATGAACCAACTTGTGGCCCAAACTAACCATTGCTAACAACAATCAAAACTATCTCTCTCTCCCACTCTCTCTGTCTCTCTCTTTGCCTTATCGTTTCTTTCTCTTTAATTTACTTTAATTTCGTTATTACGCTTTTACAGGGTATTGCTGCGCGTGCGCATGCTCTATTACATACAGCACGAGGTCATTGGCGATTTGGTGCAACAGATCAAGGACAACACGCCCATCAGGTAGGCATCTCTCTCTCTCTCTATATATATATATATATATATATTCTATATATATTCAAAGTAGTTTATCACTTAACGCACATCACATCATGATTGTTGTCGTTGATTGATTGATTGATTGACTGATTGTCATCAAGCGTGCCAATGCATTCGTTCGTTTTTCTTTGATATCTCAATAACTTCTCAACTTTATCCTTATCCTTATATATATATAGACATCTTCATATATTTTTGATTTGGTTTTTATTTTATTATTTAACTTATTAATTGTATTAAAATAAATTAAAATGCCAATTTGTTATTAATGCTAGTTAGTCTTAACTCTTAAACTGAACAAACGAACCTTTTACTGAGTAATGCTCCTGCTCTATTTCAACTCTGTGAACAATTTATGCCAACAAAGTTGTGTGCTTTAGCTCCAAAGAAGTTCAATTCAATAACTCGTATATAATGAACCAGTAATTCTAATATAGTTCTCACTGCTCACTTATACATGTTTTGTTCATGAACTAAAACTGAACTTCCACACGATCGCAAAACTCGTTCGTGAACTAGTCAATAATTAATTTAAATGTAACTAGAAATTGCGTCGAGTTGAAAATAACTATAAATTAAACTAAAATTGATATTGAATTAAAATTAATTAATATATTAAAATATTTTGGAAAATTAAATTAAACTAGAAATTTCTATTCAATTGAAATTGAACTCGAAATTGCTTTTTAATTGAAATTGAACTAGAAATCAATATTAAATTGAAATTAAACTTGAAATTTGAACTCAATTGAAATTGCACAGAAATTCTTACTGTATAACAATTAAACTAGATATTTATATTAAAATGAAACAAGGAATCGAAATAGAACTAAAAAAATTATTTAAAATTACAAATTTTAAATTACAACATAAATATTAAATTGAAATTAAAGTTTCTATTGATACTATACCAAAAATCATTATTAATTCGAATTTGAACTAAAAATTGAACCAGTAATTTTAAATTGGATTTAAAGTTAAACCAGTAATTCGAAATTTTGTTTATAATTAAACCACTAATTCAAAATGATATCTAAGATTGAACCAGTAACTTAAAATTGAACCAGTAGTTTGAATTAGTAATTGATATTGAATTTTAATTGAACTGAAATTGATATTGAATTCGAATCGGACTAAAATTCGCAACTCTACCTATATTTTGGGTAATTGATCGCTTTTTTGTGAGCGTCGCTCTCTCTCTGTCTAACTGCTCTCTGTCTCTCTCTATCTATAACATCTCGCTCGCTCACACACCCACACATTCCTTTACTCGTTACTAAAGCGCTTTCTCTGTCTTTCTCGCTCGTTACTAAAAACTCTCGCTCATGTTTAGAAGTTCGTTCATTTCCCTCAATATTTGTTCAATGCAACTATTTTATAAACTACATTTTGTATAAATCCAAACTTTTATCAAAAAAAAAAAAAAAAAAAGTGGTTTTCGCATCGTAAGCTCCAAAAACTTTTGTCTCACTATCTCGCTCTCTCTCTCTCTCTCTCGCTGTGTTTTGTTTGTTGCACTTGAACAATTTCTTTTGACGAATTTTCTAATTTGCTAATTTGAATACGAATATATATATATGTGTGTGTGTATTATGTATGTATATACTATATATATATATATACCGACTACTTTTGGAACTACAACAACAACTTCTACTACTACAACAACAACAACAACAACTGCTGCTGCAGCTCGAAAGCAAAGCAACTTCTAGCACCCAATCTGGAAAGGTAATATCTATCTGCACTCACACACGTACATACACACACACACACACACATACATCTCGCCCGTTCGTTCGCTCGATCGCCCTCTTGCTATCTCGCTCGCACGCACGCAAAAAAAAAAATACAGGAAAACTCATTTTATACGTCATATCGTATCGATCAAAGAATTGTTCCAAAAAAAAAAAAACATGGCAAAAATTAATGCAAACTTTCATACGAGGGTGACTTGAAAAATTTATAAATTTCAAGCTAATTTAACTGAAATTAAAAAAATATATATGCATAATATTTCAGCTCGCTCTCGGCACTCTTCAGTAATCCAAAAACTAATTCGAAAATTACGTTAAAAAAGAACACCCCTAATATATCTTAAGTTGCATTTTGTAGTTTTTGTACTCGAAAGTCTGTCAAATGTAATTTGTTTTCAACTGTTTTTAATCCGTAGCACAAATTGGCAAATTAACAAAAAAAAATAACTTAATTATAAACTTAATTTTTTATTTTATAATTTATAATTTTTAAATCATTTTTTTCGTTTACAAATTAATTTTTTTTCTTAAATTTTAAAATTTACAATTTTTTTCTCATTTTTATTTTCCAAATTTTTCTAAATTTTATTTAACCTCAAAAAACTACGCAAAAAATTGAAATTTTACTAAACAACTCATTTCTATTCCCCCCTCATCTCTATATATATATATATATATAATATATATCGTATATACATATATCTATATATATATATCGTATGTGTGTGCGCATATCTATCGAATCATGCAGCGAGCTACCCATTCGGCCGCCACCAACACCCGATCAAGTGCCATCTTCATGGTGGAATCCCATTTGTTGTGATAAGAGTCTATTGGTTGGAACCTATAAGCATGGCTGTGAAATGTATCGCCAGATGCGAGCCGATCCAAATCTATGCTTTGTTACCCATGTGGGCGCCGGTGCCGGTGACGATTTGGCCGTCACGAATTTGCCAATGTAAGTAAACCCATCTAAATATAATATCATATATATGCCATATCAATATTAACAAAACTCACACACACACACACTGTATACCCCTCCCTCCATATTGAGCTATGCATAAATAGGTAAACATTTTCGTAATATCACATAAGCCACAAGTACTAATACTTATCACAAATGCCGGAAGACCAGACTCTAGCCATACATGTGGAAGCAACTGGTAGAGAGCTAAGATAATTCTATATATTATATTATTTAGAGTGCTCTAAAAAAGGAAACTTTACGTCCATATACTCTATGAAACAAAGAGCTATTATGTCTATTGAAAACACGTTTAGCTTAAGTGCTTATGTAGCTATGAGTGTGACCGTATGGAGCAAATTAATTGCATTTTTAACAGAGCTTAAATTGTTTTTCGATAACTCATTTCATTTCCTTATTATCGATAGTTATTTTATGTTTAACTGAGTTTTTTAAGACCATAAAAGTTATTATGGGGAATTTCTCTAGTAAATAGAAATATTTTAAAAATTTTGAATTTTGGCCATAATTCAATAATAATAAATATATAAAATATATATATTCGATAAAAAAAAAATACATATATACATATACATATACATATACATATACATATACATATACATATACACATATATTTATACATATATATGATAGAAACATACGTTCGGTGGGTCTAGGGTATATCTTAGGCCAGTTCTTTCGACTAGAGATAGAGGATATTTAAATAGGGATCTTAGAGGATAGATCAATTGGCAGATTCAATTACAGCGATGCGCTAGAACCAAAGGGTGATACCCATTTTAGATGGCGCCTAACGGTACTACACATAAAGCGAGTTAAAGGCAAGGAAGGGGATTGGTATGTCCATGTGGGCTTTAGTAAAGGGCATTACAGGGTATGCATACACTTGTGACCGAATTGGCAAACAGCAATGCGGGCACACTGAATAAGCAGCAACGATTATTGGGAAACTTTTATATTTACAAATTGTGTGTGTGCGTCGATATCGATGAATAGCTATCGATAACTAAGTTGCTTATTAGATAATGTATCGATTGTGTTTTCAATTTACAGAAATGAAGACGATGCAAATTCGAAGCACGATGACGGCGACGAGGTGGACGATGATGGCACCACCACAACCAAAGATTCAGACTCCACGAAGCTGACGGCGGGCGATAACAAGGACTCACTAGATCCAGAGCGTCCCAGTTCGTCGGGTAAGAGCGATAAGTGCGATACCAGCGATAACAATGGATCGATTGTACAAAAAGCAGCCGACGTTGAACTTGGCTCGGCTGTGGGCAATGGCAGCGCCGTCGAGGCGGAGCCAGCGGCACCAAATGAATTGGCACAAAAAGAAAATGAAAAAGAAGCTCAAAATCAAAATCCAAAACCAATTGATAAAGATAAACAAATTGATAAAAGTAGCGAAAAAGCAGATGGCGAAGCAGAGGCTGTGGCAGTCGCTGACGTCGAGGCAGTTGCCGATGCCGATTCAACAAGCTCGGCAGCTGGCGCTGGCGCTGTGACAGCCACTGCGGCAAGCCCATTGGACACTGATCTGGATGTGGCTAAGAGCGAAGCCCTGGCTAATGGAGCATCAGCCGCTGGTGAAACCGTTGATGCCGCTGACATTGCAACAGCCGAGTCTGGTTCTCAATCATGCACTAACGCCAACACAACCACCACCACCACTACCACAACCACAAATCTCACCACCACCACCACCACAACCATAACCACCATTACCAATCCATCAACAACGGCTACGACTGCGTCTGCCTCTGAGCCAGCGGGTCAAAACTGCGAAAATGCTAACTCCAACTCAAATTTAGGCTTGGACGAGGAGGAGAGCGTCGCTGGCAGCTATCCACCATCGACACTGGCTGTCGTCGAGGATGCCACCATGTGGCCATCGATGCAAGATCTGAATACGCGTTTGCGACGCGTCATCACCGCCTACCAGCGCAACTACAAGAAGGAGGAACTCAAGCAACAGCAAAAGGCCAAGGTAAGTCTTGCTCCAAGTGACTCCATTACACTCATTCCATCCGTGCTCCATTATGTTCCCACTTCTGTTCTATATGTTATCGATTGCCTATCGAATTTAATATACAAACTTAAAAAATTTCCCTAGCAAGAATAATGGAAAGAATTTCCATATTCAATTAGATGACTTATCGAATCTGTCAACACTTATCGATTAATTTCAATTTTTTTTATTGTAAAATCGAGCTTTGACTAGAAAAAAACTAGAATTTCAATTTTGAACTCCTTATATTACATTTTTCAAAATTCTATCAATTTGTTGTAATCGATAACAAATATACCCAATTTCTGTCCTTTGATTAAATATCAACTTCAATATTATTATCGATCATTATATACTTATCAATATACTGAAGACAATTGCTGTGCTATCGATATGTTATTCCTGAAAAATTCCTATCATAAAAATTGTCAAACTAAAAAATAGATAAAAACCCTGAATTTGTAGTGCTATCGATTCATGACACTAAATTTATCGATGTTTTTGGTTTAATAATTTTCTTAATTTTTGTTTTCATCACTCTTACAATGTCCTTCTGTATTACCTATGCAATTTGTGTTTATCGTTTTGTATTTTGCAAATAACACCAAAAAAAAACAATCTAAATTCGTAGTGTCACAAGAAGAAGTACGTAGTTTTGTTGCTTAGCTGTTGGCCGTAGATTAAAGAAAATTCTTGGCTTTAGATTTGCAAAAAAAAAACATCAAAAACAACAAGAAATTGTCGAATTGTAAATTGTAGTTAAAGTAGATTTGAGAACCGAAAACTAGAACCGCGGACGGACTGTAAAAGGACCGAAAAACGTATCTGGCGACTCAACCAACAGCTGATTAACAAAACTATCTGCTAAACAAGAGCGAAAAGTGAAAAGAGGTGGCAACCCTGCGTATGCAAGCTGTGAGCTCTGTTGCTCAATTCACCCCTCCGGAACTAGTGCACTCCTTTAGTGCTCGCGAATCGTTCGGGAACTGATGTGAACTCAAGTGATGAAATGATCAAGACAAGATAATGAACTAAAAAATGTCCAACTCTATTCGCTCTCTCACACACACACACACACACACATACATACTCTCTTTCTCTCTCTCTCTCTCTATCTGTCATGTTCGCTTTTTACTGTTGTTACAACTACTCCTACTCCTCTGCCTCAACAGCTACAGGCTTTGGTCTCATCAACGCCGCCGCTATCGGTGCCAACCACTCCCACCCTGCAATCGATGCAAATGCAGATGCAGGGCGGCGCTGGCGTTGGTGGCAATGCGGTCACCAACGTTGGCGTCGGCGGCGGCTCCGTTAGTCAGCTGCAGCAGCAGCTCGACTCGAGCAATCGCAGTTTGCAGGCTTTGATGCAGTCGCAAGGTGCGAGCACCTCAGCTGCTGCAGCAGCAGCCGCTGCTGCCGCCGCCGCCGCTGGCTCTGGTTCATCGCATGGAATGGTGGGTCAGCATCAACAGCAGCAGCAGCAGCAACAACAGCAACAACAGCAGCAGCAACAACAGCAACAACAGCAGCAGCAACAGCAGGTGGGCGGAGCACAGCTGCCGGCCATGCCCACTGCCGCAGATATCAGCCTTATGCTGAACATCCTCAACACCACAGATGTCAGCCAATTGGCCAATTTGGATATCAGCAAACTGGCCATGTATTTGGTTAGTATGAACAATGTACGTGAAACAACCTGATGAGTACCCATTTCTCTATCTCTCTCTCTCTCTCTTTACTTAATATTAAAATACTACACAGTGAAAAACTCAAATACTTAAAAACAAAAAAACTCCCCATATACCCCAGCAGAAATTACTACCACTTACTCACCCACAAATTTAACCCGCAAATCGTCAACATCATGCAGAACTTAACACACCCTTACTTTCTCACTCTCTCTCACAGTCCCTCTCTCTTTGCCTCTCTGTTAAATCAGCCCACATGGGCCGTTAAATAGACCATGACCCATCCACCCAATCACCACTCGAAAATACTCAATGCCGCTCTCCATCTCCTCCTCAACAACCCACCACACAATGACAATAACTTACCACACACACACACACATACATACATACAAATACTAACACCATGTTGATCGAACTAACCCTTTGATATAGTTACATTTGAGTACATTAAACACATTAACAAGCATGATCTATAATTATATAGTATAACTGTATATAATTGAATTACTTGAGCTATTTTAAAAATTTGTTTAGTTCTTAAAACTTTTTCTCAATTTATATAGATTTATAATACCACAGGTTTATATCGATAGAAAAATCTTATTGACATTTCACAGGATTTTTAAATATATTTTTAACGCCCACAAAATGAAGATGTACATCTGTAACTGTCTCGTTATGGTAGAAATGTTGACCATTATGTATTCAAAAGTCCATCTCTAGCCATAAACCGGTTTCGCGCTACTCACTCTTTTGCATTCCATTGGTTTGCGCTATTTAAGTTAGCAGTTTTTATTTATTGCTGAATTACCGTTGTCTTCTCACGTTTCGATTGCTATCTGTACATATCGATAAACCCCTTCGCTCGCGTGCATTCAAAAAGCGAATCTCAATGTGGAGTGAGAATAAATGAAGTGTGTGAAAAGTCAAAAGAGGAAATCTGGCAAGCAGTAGCGGCATCAACGGCAGCAGCAGACTCAGACCCAACCCCAGCCCCAGCCCCAGCCCCAGCCCGACAGCAAAAGAGGCAAATAAAATAAAATAAGTTACACCCACCGTGCGAGGTGGTGGCCGTCGCTGATTTCTGTCAACTACGTGCGACTGTATAACTCTGTGTGTGTGTGTGTACTTCCGAATGTTCAAACAAAAGCAACGACGACAACGGTGATAAAACGAGACGCAAAACATGCCGTGAGAGCAGAGCAACGGCGACGGCGGCGGCGAAAATACAAATACAAATACAAATGCAAAATACAAAATACACTTATGCTTAATTTATGCAAAATAAAATAAGAAGAAGAAAAAACATACACCGAGAGCGGGCGAAGCCAGGCCCGAAATGTGGTGCACACGAGATGCTCGGGCGCGAATGAGCAGCCAAACGAGCAAACGAGGAAAATGTCAAACCTGCCGCCCCAAAATATGGAGGCGTCGAGCACAGTAAAACCACAGACATGTTGGCCAACACAGCTCTTGGGTCAAATTATGAGATGCGACTTAGAGATGGGAGTCAATTGTACAACCTGACGCGCATTTTACTGTAGCAACAACAACGACGAGAGCAGCGCGACGACGACGCCATTATCAAAAGGCGAAGCGAACGCCAGCGCCATCAATCAAAGCTGAACAACAACAACAACAACAGCATAAGCAATACCAAAGGCAGCGTCGACGCTGGCAGTGCCTACCAGCAGTAAGAAGAGCAAACATAACCGTCTCACAGGCATAGCCAAAGCTAAAGCCATCACCATCGCCATCGCATTGTTGTTGTATTGACGAAGTTCTTCTTTGGTGACGATGATTGTTGCCGTGGTGGCAGTGGCAGAGGCAGCGGCAACGGCAGCGGGCGGCGCTGGTCTCCGACTGTTGGGTATTGGTATCGGAATCGGTATCGGGTGGTTGCTTCTGCTGCTACGTTGGCTGTACTTGTGCGCCGTTGTTTGTATTAGTTTTTCATGTCGAGGCCTGTGTGTGTGTAATTTTACATTTTCTGTATTTTATCCAATGTTTAATTTTTTGCCTTCATTGCTTGCCCACCCAATGCTGCTGTCGTCGCTTTGCTGCTCTCAGACAGGCCGCGTATCCGTATCCGTGTCGTCGCTCTCACGGGGCGAATTATTGAGCGAGACGAGATGGCGAATATGTGACTTGCTATGGTGACCTGTTCCGCTCCTGCTTCTTCTTGCAGCCCCGCGGTGCGTCAATAAAGCCAAAGCCTAATTGTGCTCATTTGAGTTTATAGTTGTTGTTGTCTGCTCCTTTTGCTCCACTGTTCGTTCGTTGTTCTGTTTTTGCCACTTGCAGCAGCAGCAGCAGCAGCTTAAGAGATTTTTGTTGCCTCCTTTTAGAACACAAGCATAAACTTGCATATGTGTGTGTATGCTAGTGGATATGCTTTTGTGCAGAAGCTGATGTGTGTGAGCGTATGCATGTATGCATGTATGTATGTACATGTGTGTTTAAATTTTTTCCATTTTTTTTATGCTATCATTCTGGTGTGCGATTTGCTTGGATGCTCACCTTGCTGACCGCTATTCGATTTATTATTTCATTAGCATTTGTTGCACAGTGGTCCTATCACTGTTATTTCGCATTGCTCGTTTATTTAAAGCTAGTTTGACCAGTATACGCGTGCGTCTCACGTGTAGCAGTTGCAGCTGCAGCTGCGCATTCGCTTCACACCTGTCGGCCATAAATTATTAAGAAAAACTTTTTTCTCATTTTGAGAAAACCTGCCCAATGTGCAATGGTCAGTTCATCAATATGAGTTGCACACACACTAATACATGCATATATTGGATACGTGTACGAATGAACCGCTGTTGTTATCTACCTGCTTTTTGATTTAGTTTTGCGTTACGCTTTAGTCAAATTTACGACCACACATGTATAAAAAACGTCGCACGCTCACACATAACCTATACATATGCAGTAGTTAACTCTCACGTGCATTTGTGCAGTTGCTTCTCTCACTCTCCCTCTTTTTCTCTCTTACCGGCCGATCATGTTTTTACATGTGTGTGTGTGTTTAGTCATATGCATTTTCTGAAGATGTGTCGCTGTCGCCGTCGATTGGCAGCTCGCTTTGTACTGCTGCTGCGGCTTCGGCTGCTGCTAGTGTTGATGGTATTGGTAATGGTGTTGGTGGTGGGATTGTTGGATGTGTATCTGTATCTTACAGATTGATTAATAATCTCGTTTTTATACACGACATAGTGCTCTTTCGCTCGCTACTTTGGCAATGGCTGGCTACGTGCTTATCGCACTTTAGTGCAGTTTCTATCTTTCGCAATATATTTGTAAACTACATATTTAAATTTATGTGCATGTGTGCATGTGTGCATGTATGTATGCATATTACTTATCCATACCAAAGGTCGTATTAATTAAACTATAACAAGGGTCAAGAATTGTCTATAGAAATTCTAGAAGTCTTTTCTGTCACGTGTATTGATGTACATGCATATGCATGTGTGTGCGCTCATTTTGTACCTGAAATTTTAATCCATTATTTTATTTTATCCCTTTTACGCTGTGTGTCCTTTGCTGAGTCGCTGCCTCTGCTGACTCCTCTGGTTCTGCCTTCTGCTTTGTCGTCGACAGTTTTTGTGGTACATTTGTTTCATTGCTTGGCTTTTTTGCCCCCGCCACCTCTTACTCCACAGCTAGATATACACATGTGTGCGCTTGTGTGTGGATATATGTGTGTGTGTGTCAGGCTCTGGCTTTGCCATTGCCTTTTGCTTACATTACACACAGTTGACACAATGTGCGCTGCCTTCTCATTCTTCTTCAACTCGTCCATCTAGTGCACACAGACACAGAATAAATACATACGCGCTCTCGCTAGCGGCGCTCTCCCGTCCAATGCGCTCTCTTTCTCTCTCTCTCTGTCTGTCTCTCTTGGCACTGCAAGTGACGTTTTGCTTGTGCCTTGTGCCTGTTCCTTCGCCTTCGCCGCGCTCATTCACCTCAGTGGATGGACGACAGGCTGTGACTGCCTTTCTGCCTGCCCATCTCATTCATATTCACATTCACCCAAAACGGCGTTTGGCTTAATCTCACGATTGTTTGGTTTCGTTTGGTTTGGTTTTTCTGCTCTGGCTCTGGCACTGGTTCAGCTCTGCTCTGCTCAGCTCAGTTTTGTTGCTCTGCTCCCTCGCTCAATAGTAGTTGCTTGGCTGTTGTTGTTGTTGTTGGTTTGACTAGCGACCCTCTCCCCCGTTCTCTACGTTGCCGTTGCCGTCGCTGTTGCTGGCTGATTCGCATTCGATTTTAGCTGCTAGTGCCGCTGCCGCCGCCGCTGTCGCTGCTTCCGTGCGCGTATGCGTCCCCGTTGTGGTCTCTGTATACATGTATATGTATATATAGATATATATGTGTGTGTGTGGTTGTGTGTGAGGAGTGTTTCTTGTATTTAGTCCGCAATGCGCTCGCTCATTATTTGTTTGAGCGCCGCGGTGTAAAGTTGTAAAAAGTCCAAGTGCTTGAGCAGCAAACGCATCCATATCCAAAACAACGTCGTGTCGGGGCTTTTCGTATCTTTTCTTCTCTTCGTCTCTCCCGCTTAATGCATGTGCCTCCATGTGGTTCTGTGTGGCTGTGTTTGTGTGTGTGTGTGTGTGTATAGAAGAAATAATAATCAAACGAATGGAAAAATGTAATTGCTGAAGCAAAAGTAGACGACGAGACGAGCGCGAGTGAAGAGTGGCGAGTGCAGACGTCGCCACAACAACAACATCAAGCAACGTGCAAATGGCAAATGTGTCGCCGCAATGAATGATAATTAGTGCTTAATTAAAATCAATAATGTCGAAATCGAAAACGATTTCAATATTCGTGATATAGCATATATGAATACATATGCATGATAGATATATGTATGTAAATACATATGTATTATAATTATAATTGTAATTGTAAATGCAATTGCATATCGAAATTGAGTGTTCGTGAGTGCGTGTGCGTACGTGGGTTTCTATATATGTGCCTATTGTCTAATACAAAATGGAGGTTATTAAACCCATGGATTTTAGCAGCTTCTCCGCCTTTTGCGAGCATCTCAATAAATCAACAGCGGCAGTAACAACAGCAACAACATCAACAACAACGCTAAACAATGGCATTTATTTGGAGGTAAAACTACAAATATAAATGCAATGACAATTTGTGCAATAAATATGCAAGAAAAAAATAAGAACTTAATTAAAATGAAATCAAATTGGCAAACGAAATAAATGTGAATGCAAAGAATGCGTGCAGAAAAAAAAAGCGCAAAAGCAAGCGAAGAACAAGCAGAAGCGAAATAAAAGTAACAGCCAACGGCAGCATTGGCTGTGGCGGCTCCAGCAGAGGTAGAGGTAGACACGCAGCAGCAGAGGCAGCGGCATCGACATCGGCAGCAGCAAGTAGTCAGTCGAGCCGCAAAGTTAAAACGAAATACAAAACAATAAATTTATGCCTATAGATTTCACATGTACAATCGTTGCCCACTTACACGGCCCGTGTAACTTACTCTCTCAAAACTCTCTCACATGCACGCACACAGGGACAAACAAATAAACAAACACACGTTAACCAGTTGGGATGGCTCAGCGTTTGCGAGTGTGTGTGTGTGTGTGTGTATGTGTTTGTGCGCTCATTTAAATTCGTTTTTGCCGCCTCTGTCTCTTCTACCCCATTTCGCCGCAAGTCAAGCCGTTGTCGTTGCCATTGCCATTGCTTTGCTACTTACTAATAATCATAATCAATCGCTCGCACTTGTATCGTGTAAATGCACGAAGAACAGGGGCGAATGCGAATGCGAAGGCGTCGCGTCGCGTCGCGTGGTGTGGCTTGGCATGTCGCTTGCGCAAGCGAGATACAAGATGGTATAAGATACAAATAGGATAGAGTCGGAAAGTAGGGGGCGTCGTAGTAGTAGAAGAGGTCGTTCGTTGAATCTCCTTAGCTTCGTTTGCTTTGTCGTTTGTTTTTGTTTGTCTCCTTCTCCCCCTTTTTTATTTTTTGCTTGAAATTTGTATAGCGAAAAGCCGTTAGCCTGCCTATATATATATATATATATATCTAATATATATAAACGCAGAGAGCTGCCAACCTGCGCCAATTGGCATCCTTGAGGCAGACTTGCCAACATGACTACGAGAGCAGCCCCCTTCCGTTGTTCATGAGTCGACTGCAAGCGTCGTTTGCAGTTTTGTTGTTATTTTGATTTGCATTCAAAAAAACACATACACACATTTAAATAATGTATATATATTGTATCTGTGTGGGTGTGTGTTGTGTATTTTTATTTGCAACCACCTGGCAACACTGTCTAAGCAGTAGCCGACTGACAGCCACATTTTAGGGGGGCCCACTTCAACATTATTATTATTATCATAACTAACTACACACACACACACAAAGATAGTCGAATATGATTGTGTTTGTGTGTGTGTGTGCGTGTGAATGTAAAGAGAGCTTCGCTTCTTTTCGCTTTTTGCTAGCCCGTGCAATTGGTCTCGCAGGATTCATTTGTTTTTGTCTCCGACTGCCTACGCTACGTCCTCTTGTCTCAACATTCGCCGTAGCCTTTGCCCTGTGCACTCTGCCCGTGCTCTGCGGCGTCCGCTCTAATAGGGGTGTAAAATGGAATTTTTTTTACTTTTATTATTATGATTTTATTGTATTTCCAGTTTCAGTTTCTGTTCGCTCTTATTTAGTCGTCGTCGTTGCTATTGTCTCTCCTTTTGCCCCTTTGCTTTGGGTTCGCCATTCGCATTTTGTACTTTTCGCAAACATTTTTGTAATTTTTGAAAGGCTCGCCCCGGCTACCAACCCCCTACTATGTGTACATACATAAGCATTGCAGAGAGGCAGCACCCACCCCATATGCATCCCGTTATGTTGTTTCTGTGGACAATGATGATGATGAGAAGAGCACCATGAAGAGGGGGCTGCTTGATTTTAATTCTTTTTCGAATTGTGTAAATATTCGTAATGAATTTGAGCTGCATTTGCTGTTTGATACCCTAGCCTAGCTGAGGTGTTTTGAATTTGTCAACAATTATGTGACACTATATATATTTATATATATATACTCAAAATTATACAGCAATAAAATCATTTAGCAAGAGCTTCTACGTAGCAACAATTTCGCAAAGTTTTATAATCTACCAAAGATATCTTTGCTTTTTGTTATGTTTTTGCGTCTCTTTTAATATGAACTGGAATTCGGTAATAATGTTGGATGACTATATAAATCTATATATATATATATATATATATATATATATATATATATATATATATCAATCAATATATATTATGTGTGTGTATACATTTTGTCGTTTGGTCTTATCTTATCTTTGGGCTCATTGTGCCTCAGTTTTGGTATACGCATGAATGGGTTGTGCTTGTAAACGTAGCTAAGATTATTTCTTTCTGGCTGGTGATGTCTTCGTCTTTAATCTATTAACAAGCTTACACACTGAGTCAGCTTTTGAATGAGAAATGTGATTAAATTCACATACATAAAATTCAGATAATATATGTATATAATATACATAGGGAGATAACAAAATATTACAAATAATTATTGAGCATCTGTAGATAAAAAATAAAAATATATATATATATATTCGAGTAATATTATATACGATAACTGGGAAGTTTTCAAGATATACGAAAGCTATATAAGGATTTCCTTAGGGTTATTGAGAAGATAATATTATTATCGAAGAAGAATGTAATATTTGTTGACAATAAGAAGAAGAAGAATAAGAATGTGTGGAATATTAGAGTATGTATTATAATATACTAATCATTATATAAACTATTCATACATCCGGTAGCTGATAATACTAAATAATAGAAATGATAGAGAACAATTAATACATAAATAATAAAAATAATTTATAATTCATCTTTTCTATAAAAGTAATTGATATAAAAATAATTGATGAAAAAAATAATTTATAAAACATTAATTAGTATAAAAAAATAAATTTATATATTTTCTATTAAAATAATTGATAAAAAAATAATGTGTATAAGATTAATTTATATAAATATAATAAAATAAAATAAATTCGTATATATTCTATAAAAAAAAAATTATATAAAAAAATGTGATAACAAAATAATTTATATAAGATTAATGTATATAAACATAAAGTAAAATTAATTTATATATTTTGTATATAATTTTATAATATAATTTTATATAAAATTAATTGATTTACAAATATTTGTTATAAGAAAGTAATAAATTTAATCAACGAACCTCTTCTGATTCTTGCAGAAAATGGAGCGCCAGGGTAAGATGGAGCTGGCGGCAAAGGAGCGCGAGTCGCAGCGTCTGCAGCTAATACCCAAGAAATGGAATCGCCGCGAGGAATATGAATTCCTGCGCGTGCTGACCGGCTATGGCGTCGATATGCAGCTAAGCACGCCCATGGGTGGCAACAGCAGCAGCAGCATTATGATCAATAACAGCAGTGGCGGCAGCCACACGCCCGACTGGACCAAGTTCAAGCAGATGGCGCATCTGGAGCGGAAGAGCGACGAGACATTGAGTGATTACTATAAGGTCTTTGTGGCCATGTGCCGCAGGCAGGCTGGCCTGAAGCTCAGTGAGAATGAGCGTGGACTCGAGGGCATCGTCGAGGAGGTGGAGAAGGAGCATGCCAAGCTCATACTAGATCGCCTCGAACTGCTGGCCAAGCTGCGTGAAGTGGCGCGTAACCCGCAGCTGGAGGAGCGACTCAAACAGTGCACCATGAATTCGGATACGCCCGATTGGTGGGAGCCGGGACGACATGACAAGGAGCTGATTGCAGCTGTCTTGAAGCATGGTCTCTATCGCTCCGAGACGTTCATCTTCAATGATCCCAACTTCAGTTTCTGCGAGTCTGAGAAGCGTTTCATTAGAGAACTGGAGGCCCAGATACAGCGCACCATCAAATTGGAGGCGTTCAATGCTGAGAAGGCGGCAGCAGCTGAGAAAGCTGCAGCGGCCGAAAAGGTAGCAGCAGCAGCAGCAGCAGCCGCCTCCGCCGCCGCGGCAGCAGCCGCAGCAGCAGCGGTCAAGAATGAGATCATTGACTTGGACGACGAGCTGTTGACCAAGGAGAGTGTCATCAAGAAGGAGTCGCCAGTGAAAGCTGAAGTGAAGCCAGAACAAAGCGCAGACAAAGCTGAAGTCGAGGAGGCGAGCGAAGAGAAGGCCACAGCCAGTAAAGTGGACGAGGCGAACGTGGATGAGAAGGCAGCCGACAAGGAAGCCTCGCTGGATGAAGCGAAAGCAAGCACCGAAGCAGCCGAAGACGCTGAAGAGCTGACCACTGCCAAGGCGAATGAAGCCGAAACTGAGACTCCAACTGAAGCCCAAGCGCTGACCAAGCCCAAGGGGCAGAGCGAAGAGAAAATGGATGTGGATGCTGAGCCGATTGCGGAAAATGGCAATGAGAAGGAAGCAGAAACGGAAGCCGTTGCCTCAGCCGATGCCGAGAAGCCAGCTGATAGTCCCAAGGACGTAGCAGCAGAAACAGACGAGGAGAAGAAGTCGAGTGACAAACCAGAAGACGAAGACTCCAAAATGGAAACAGAAACCATAAAGTCAACGGTTGCTGAAGAAAAAGAAGCAACCGAAGCGTCAGTTACGGAAAAAGATGCAGAAGCCGCTCTCCCCGCTGAGGGCGACAAAGGCGACGAAGTAGTCGGCGAGGCTGCCAAGGAAACGTCGGAGAAGGAGAAGGAAACGGCGACGGTTGAAACTGCTGCAGATGACACGAAGAAAGCTGAAGTCGAGACAGAAGTCAGCAAAGCAGAGGAGCTCAAGGAGAAGCCAGCAGCGGAACAGGAGATACTCGATCTGGTGGCCGGGCCCAGTGATCCGGATGACGATGAGGTCATGAAGGAAAAGGAGAAGGCCGTCGAGGAGGAGTGCAAAAAGCAAGCTGCCGAGCTCAAGGCGCGTTTTCCCGATCTCGAAGTCATACAGCCGGCGGCGGTGAAGCAGCAAAAACTGGAGAAACCGAAGCTGGAGATGTGCATGATACGTTGGTTCAAGGATTTCGCGCTCGAGCGACGCATCGCACATATTGTGCTCTGCGTGGAGACGAACAAGTGGCCCGTGGACAAGCACTACAGCGCCTTTGCCGGCCTGAAGGGCAACACCGACCTAAACATAGCCCTGCACGAGTCCATACCGCACTTGAATAGCAGCGAGCGGCGCTCCACCACGCCCGATGTGATAACCATTACCACAGATCAGGGCGTGACGAAGCATTTGCAGGCTTCCCAGATGCAACAGGTGGCCAGCAGTGCGGGCGTCGTCTCTGCGGCTAGCAATGTCCCAACGTTGCCTAAGTCACAGATCACGGCTCCAACCACGTTGCCCGGCCTTGATGCGGCTGTGGCCGCGGCCGTTGCAGCTGCCGCCAGTGGCGGCAACGCCACATCCTTGTCGGCCCTGCTGCCGGGCATGTCGTTAAGTGCGGCAACTGCTGGAGCAAGTGCAGCGGCAGCGGCGGCCGTTGGCGCTGGTGGCCTCAATGTGCCCAGCGCCGGAACTTTGGGCTCGAATGCGGGCAAGAAACGCAAGCGTCACATTGCCATCGATGTGGAAACGGAGCGCGCCAAGCTGCACGCCCTGCTCAACAGCTCGTCAAGTGAGTAGATGAGAATCTCTTGGAAATCCCCTACTAATTTTATATTTCTTGCCTCCTTTGCAGTGGCTCCCAAAGACTGGGAAAGCGAAATAGCCAATATGGAGGCGCTGACTGGAGCTGCAGCTCGACGTGGTGGTGGCTCGGGCTCAGCTGCCTCTGCCGCCGCTTTGAGCGGCATGCAGCCACCGCCTGCACATCAGCATGCATCGCTGTCACGCCAGTCCTCCGGCCAGTTCAATAAGCCCGCTGTGCCGGCCATGAAGACGCCGCCACCCTCAATGGGCGCGCCCATGGATTTGTCCTCGAGGTGCGTAAGACTTGTATAGAGAAAATATCCCAGCCAATTCCATACTAACTCTCTCAACATCAACTCTACACAGCAGCCTGCCCAAGATGAATATGACGGAGATGCTAAAGTCAGCCTCCAGTTCGGGCGCCATCGATCTGAGCGAGGTGCAGGACTTTTCGATGCCCTCCAAGAAGTCGAGTGTGCATGCGGCGCTGAGCTCCGCTTTCCCATCGATGGCGGGCAGCAAGAGCAAGCTCGATGATACGCTCAACAAGCTAATGAAGAAAAATAATTGCGTAAGTCTTGACTCACGAAGGCAGCCGAAGAAATTGAAGATTAATCAAAGAAAATCCTTTTGCAGACCATTGAGGAGCCCGTCATTGGCAAGGAGAAGAAACGTAAGAAGCTGGATGAAATTGTGTTGGGTCTGTCGGCGGCCAAGGAGCAAAAGACATTCCCAGATCCCTCACTGCCATCGTCGAAGAAGCCACAAATACCGCCCAGTGTGTCGGTGACGCCGGCTAATCTGCAAGCGCCCAGCCAGCAGCAATCGAATCAGAAACCATTCACCATCACTGTGACGACAGTGCCCGGAAGTGAGTTGGAGTCTCTGCGCTTTCATACTCTAAATAGCTCTAGCCCGGAGGCGTTACAATTTATCAACTAAAACTAACTTTTCCAAATTCGTTTCACTTTATCCATTGCAGAGTCGAAGAGTGGCGGACAAGGCAGCCAAGGCAGCGGCAGCGGCAGCGGCGGTGGTGCCGGCGCCAGCAGCTCCTCGGGCAGCGGCCTGAGCGCCCTGCAAAACATGGCCATGGGCGGTCTGTCCAGCAAGGACAGCCTGAATGCGCTGCTCGCCCAAACCATGGCCACCGATCCGCAATCGTTCCTCAAGCAACAGCAGAAGATGATGCAATTCCTGCCGCCGTCGCAGCGCAAGGCCTACGAGAATATGCTCGCCGAAATGGAGCAGGCGATGAAGATGAGCTGCAAGTACAACTCCTCGCACGATGTCAAGGTGAACAAGTGGCTTTCGGACATGACCAGCCCGCTGGGCGACCAGCTGAGCATTGATTATGTTGGCGCGGGGGCTGGAGGCAGCGGCGGAGCCGGTGCTGGCAGCAGCAACAGTCGTCGCGGCAATCGCGGTCAACAGAGCAGCTCGAGTGCCCAGCAGGCGGCCAATGCGGCGCAATTGCAGAAGCAACAGCAGCAGCAGCAGCAACAGCAGCAGCAGCAGCAACAACAGCAGCAGCAGCAGCAACAGCAGCAGCAACAACAACAGCAGCAGCAACAGCAACAATCGATGGCTGGACCCCAGGGTCTAACCGGCGAGGAGCCGGTGCCAGTGATCAACAAGCAAACGGGCAAGCGACTGGGCGGCAACAAGGCGCCACAACTGAAGCGTCTCATGCAATGGTAAGTGGGGCAAGCAAGTCAAGTAAATCTCAAAGAATCTCTTTCATAATAAATCTGGTGGCTTTGCAGGCTCACCGAGAATCCCAACTATGAGGTGGATCCCAAGTGGCTCGAGCAGATGCAGAATCCCATGTCAGCGCCCTCACCCAAGCCCAGTGTTAATACGATGGACAATAGCAACAGCTACGGCGGCGTATCCAAGTCGCATGGCGGACGACCTTCGTCCAATTCGAGCAACGCCTCGTCCAGCAGTCACACACAGCAGCCGAGCGCCGCGCAGTCGCCGGCTGGCAATTCGGGTGGCTCGTCGAAGAAGTCGTCGAGGCAGTCACAGTCGGCGGCAGCCTTGGATCAGGCGGCGTTGCAGTTCGGTTCGCTGGCTGGCCTCAATCCCAGTTTACTGGCCAATCTGCCCGGCCTGGGCGCCTTCGATCCGAAGAATCCGCTCGCCGCCTTCGATCCGAAGAATCCGCTGCTCTCGATGCCATTTGGCGGCATGCCCGGCATGAGCAATCTGCCCGGCCTGGGCAATCTCAACAATATGAATCTGTTCGCCAGCCTGGCCGGCATGGGCGGATTGGGTAATCTCGCCGGCATGGATGCCCAGTCACTGGCTGCGCTCATGGCTGCTGCTGGACCAACGCTTGGCGGCCTAACAGGCAGCACAAACGCGGGCACCGGCAAGAGCCAGTCGCAGTCCAGTGCCGGCGGCAACTCCTCCAGCGCCTCCTCCTCATCGGCGGCCAGCAAGAAGAAGCAACAGCAACAGAACGAGGCCGCCCAATTGGCAGCCGTTGCTGCTGCCGCTGCCGTCAATAGCAGCGGCGCAGGCGGCTCCTCGGGCGGTGGCAAAAATTCGAACGCCTCCGCATCGCAATTGGCAGCCGGATTTCCGTTCCTCTTCCCGAATCCCTCGCTCTTGTATCCGCCCATGGGCCTGGGTGGACTCAATCCCTACTCGCTGGGCACCAGTGGACTCGGCTCGGCCTACGATCAGCTGGCGCAGCAATATAACCTGCTCAATGGTGTAGCCACCTCGTCGGCAGCTGTCACCGGCTCCACGCAGTCGGGCAAATCGCATCAGTCGCAGTCGAGCAAGTCGAGCAATTCGCGCAACTCATCCAACTCGGCGGCGAACTCGGCAGCGAACCTAATGAATGCCATGGCCAGCATGAGCGCCAACACGGTGACCACTCCATCCAGCTCGAGTTCCAGTCGCAGCCGCCAGAGCAGCAGTCAGCGCAACTCGGGCGCCTCTGCGACGCCCAGTGCCGCGGACATGGCGCAGCTGTCCAGTCTACTGATGCCTGGTGCTGATCCGCATCTGCTCGAATCGCTCAGTCGCATGAGCAGCATGGATCTGGCGCAGGCCACCCGTCTCATGAGCTCCCTGGGCATGCCGCCGCTGCCGACGCCCAGCAGCTCGAACAGCAACAGCACGAGCAGCTCCAGTGCGGCCAGCAAGCGTGCCGCAGCAGCGGCCGCAGCCAACGAGGCGTCCGCCAAGGAGCAACAGAAGTGGTTCGAGAGCATTGCGCGCGGTGCGCTGCCCACGGATCTGGCTGCGCTGCAGGCCTTCTCGCAGGGCAAGTTGCCCAGCACATCCTCCGTCAGTTCGAACAGCGGCGGCGGCGGTGGCGGTGGCGGCGGCTCCAGCTCGGCCAGCAAGAGCTCCAAGTCAGCAGCAGCCGCCGCTGCAGCAGCCGCAGCAGCAGCCGCACAGATGCCACAAATTCCGGGCATGTCCAGTGACTTCTCACAGGCGCTGCTCGCCGAGATGGCCGCCCAGGCGATGGCAGCCGCCGGCGGCTCGTTGCCACTGAGCGGACCTGGCTCGCTGGCCAGTCTGGCCGGCCTGACGGGCGGCTCATCCTCTTCAGCTGGTGCTGGAGGCGCCGGTGGCGGCGGCGGCAGCAGCAGCAGCAGCAGCTCGGCTGCCAAGCGACAGCGCGAACAGGACGCATTCAAGCAGCAAATGGACTTCTATACCAAGTCGTTGGGCCTGGGCTCGAACATCTCGCTGATACCCACCTCGTCGTCGGGCAGCAGCAGCAGCATGAATGCAGCCGCCGCCTATGTAGCCGCTCTGGATGCAGAGCACATGCAGCAGCAGCAGCAACAACAGCAGCAGCAGCAGCAGCAACACAAGTCGAAACGTGCACGCAGCGAGCTGCATCCCACGAAGGATGAGCTGACAGCTGCTGCTCTGGCTGCGAGTCTGCCGCTCAATCTGGGTGCCAGCATTGAGAAGAGTTTGCGCGGAGTCAGTGGCTCCAGCAGCTCCTCGACGCCAGCGCCGCCAACGCCCACGCCCGAACAGGACAAAGTGACGCTGACGCCGCTGAATGCGAGCGCCTCGAGTGCGGCCAATGCGGCAATCGCTGCGAATCTGCCCTCGCAGACAACGATCACGATTGCGCCGCCGATCAGCAGCGGCGCCAGCACGAGCAGCGAGCGCTCCGAGCGCAGTGAGTCGCGCATCTCGCTGACCATAACGAATGCTGCGGATGCCGCCAAGCTGCCGCCGCCCTACGAGGAGGCCGACGAGCTGATCATTCAGCCCATACTCAAGAAGCCAGCGGCGCCGGGCAGCAGTCACGGCGGCAGCGTTGAGGATCTGGATGCTAGTGGCGCCGCCAACAATTCGGTGGCCAATTTGAGTGGCTCCAGCAGCAGCAGCTCCTCCGTTGCCGCCGCAGCGGCAGCGGCAGCTGCTGCCGAAGAGAATCGACGCTCCTCCAATCGCCTGAAGCGCCCGCGCTCCGGCAACGAATCCGAACAGCCGCCCGAGAAGCGGCGCGAGCTGCGCTCCACGCGTCACACGCGCCAGTCGGCGGATGCGGCCACTCTAAATCTATCGGCGGGCAGCGAGTCCGAGGACCGGAATGAATGAGTAAAGCGAAGCGCCTAGCCAAACGACAGCGCCCCAAATGTGGGCGTCCGAACCAGACAGGGCAACAACAAGAAGAAGAATATAAATAAGAAACCTAAAGCTAAAAACAAAAACAACAAGCAAAAGCAACAACAACAACAACAGCAAAAGCAACAACAACTCAAAAAGGCCACCAGGCAGAGCCGAGCGAGGATGAGTGCGAATGGCAACGGAAGCGGAAGCGGAAGCGGACGAGCAGCGGCTAAAGCTGAGACAAGAAACGCACGCAAATTGAACTCAAGGCTAAATGCAACAAGCAGATGCACGCGAACTAGTTCCAAAGCGAGAACCAGAACCAGAGCGCGCATTAGTGCGAATAGAAGTAGTAGAACACTTAAGCTTAAAGTTGTGTAAAATATAAGTAAATCCAACCCCCTCCCCCCTCCCCCTCCACCCAACACACACACACACACATACATATACATATATATATATATATATATATATTAATATATATATATATACATTGATAGAGTAGAGCTAGCGAGTAAGTTGAGCGGGATGCAGTTGCTGCTGCTGCAACGGGACTGAGTGCCGACTGCTTCCGTGTGCCACATTTGCTGCTCGTGGCATGATTGATGGCAAGCAGTCGCAGCTCAGACACCTGTTCTCATGCATGCCCAGCCCAACGAAGTGTAGCCTGGCAATGGTCGTCATACTGCCAGCTGCGCGCCCACGCGCACATCTCATCCCCAGCCACGCCCTGCTGCAACATTGGCGTGGCCCAGGCGAACGATGGCCGTGAACGCGCCTTGGCCGCCCCTTGGCGACTCTTCGCTATGGCGATTATATTAAAAATAAATAAAAAGCGCTTATAATTTAATTGTAACAATGTGGAGTTGGGCGCAGGTTTGCTGGCACGTGTCCAGTGAGGGCTTGCTGCAGCCCTAACGAAGGACACGCCCACCCAATCCGCGGCCCACAACACGAGCAGATAAATAACGGTTTAAATTATTGCAAATTATTATTGATAAAAAGGTTAAGCAAAGGAAAAACAAAAAAGAAAATGAAAAAAAAAAATCATGTTTAAACAACATTAACTTAAAATCAGATTGATTGATTAACAAGACACACACACACACACACACCTATTATGATGTATACACATATATATATATATATATAAATATTTATATATATAGTCTAATTGGGTTCAATGCTGTCGTCCTTCACAAGAGTTAAACTTAATCACAAAAACACAAAACAAAAAAAAAAAGAGGAAAAAAAGCCTGTACATATTTTAGTATCTTAAATGGATCTTTAATCGTATCACGTCGGATCGTATCAGTGTCCCAATTCATGTATTTCTCAGCCGATTTGTTTCCACGTTACACATATATATACATACTGAAATGCATATGTGTGTGTGTATGCGAGCTAAACCCAAACTTTGTTTTTTTTTTACTTGAACGTCCTATGCCTATGTTAAACTATTCTATGTACTCTGCATGTTCTATATATATATATGTATATGTATATAAATATATATATATATATATATATATATATATATATATATATATATATATATGCATACATTTATATTGACATTGTCAAATCGCTTTTAATTTTTATGAATTTTAATTTTATGTAATTAGTAAAACAATTTTATATTGCGTAAGTTTTTAATTTGTATTTTGTATGTTTTTAAAAGTGAATTGAAACAAAGCAACAACAACAACAACAAATCAGCAAACAAAATTGATAAAAAGAAAAATGTTTATTAACAAATTGAAATAAAATATTTATGCGTAAATGTATTGCATTTGCATTATATATATATAAACATATATATATATATATATAAATTAAATGGAAGTACATTATTTTTGTTTGCACTTCGATCCATTAAACTAAATATTAAAACAACAAAAACAAAAATATTTAATAAAAGATAATTAAAAGTAAACGAAAGAAAAACAAAAAGCAGTTGCACCAACAGACAAGAGCAAATAACAATTTAATTTAGAGATGCTAAGTATAAATCTTAATTAAAGTATGATAATTAAACAAACACAACTACAGCAACAACAAGATAAATATATGAAAAATAAATTTCCAAAATTACAAAAAAAAAACTTGACTTTTAACTGAGAAACTGAAAAACAAAAAGAACTGAAAATTTTGCGTTTATTATACAATTTTTATGTGCAACGCAAATAATCGAAATTTGAATATTTTGCATTAAAAATTTTGATTCCCTTTTGACAATGACAAGAATTCAGTTTAAGCCACGGTTTGACATTAGCTAAGAGCAGAACTCGGTTTGAGTTTGATTTTTACACGGCCAGATCCACTCCCAATCCAATGTGTAGAATGCATCTCTAGTTAGCCCAGTTGGAACGCATCTGCGACAAACCCATCGAACTGCCCTCGAACAAAATGAGACTTGACTTTGTATGTTTACTACGCAATTTATAGATTTATATATTTGATTTGTATATTCACAGTAATTGAGTTAAACTTAATTAGAGGCAACAGAAGCTGCTTTTAGCATTGCATTAAATCAAAAATCCAATTTCTAAATTGACATACAGACGACACAGGTCTAATTCTAATTCCGCTTCAATTGGGGGGGATGGGGAGTAAGAACTTACAATAAATACAAAAAACGTACAAATATATGCATGTATAATATACAATATATAAATCGGTGCATTAGCAGTTAAAGCACTTTAACAGTAGAGTTCCCCCCTCCGCCAACCGACCAATCGTTGTGGAGGGGAGCCTCACCTCGACACGATAGTAAACTTTGAGTCTTAAAGGCTATATATATTTATATATATATATAATTTGCGCATATGTTTGCCCGCGGCTTAGTTTTGGCTTCGTTCCTACATGTAATTTAAATATAGGGATCGCTCTAACGCCTCTTCAAGCAGCTCATCGTTGCGACGCCTCTCCTCGGGGGTCAGCTCGCCCAGCTCATCGAAGCCGTCGTCCGAGTAGGCGGGCTCCTCCTCCGGTCGCTCCTCGCCATCCAACGGCGGCAGCAGAGGCTCGCCAATGATGTGGCGTATGTCATTGGGCAAGGCCTCGGATGCTTTCAGCTGCAGATAAATGGCCTCCGCTGTTTCCAGGGTGCGCTTCAGGTCAATGGTGCCGGTAAGTTCGTTGACATGCTTTAGGATTTCGGTGAATTCGTATTTCCTATCGATAATCACATTCGTCTCCTGGTCGAGTATGGCCACCGAGAAGAGCAAGTGGAAGTTGGCGCACGGCAGCCGCGTCCAGAGGCACTCCCACAGATTGAGTACATCGGCGTTGTTCAGCTCTCGCTTATACCAGACGAGCAGCCAGCGGAAACAGAAGTACATGTTGTCCGACTCGTGACTGCACATGTAGTTGAAGAGCGGCGCGTTGGCCACCTCGAGCAGTCGGCGCAGTTGCGCAAACTGCGCCTTCATGCCCGCCTGATCGATGTCAAAGTTACTCAACACCATGTTCATGAAGCCAACGAAACACCAGAAGGCGTCCACCTCATTCTCCTGGATCTCGAGTATGGGCGCCAACAAATCCGACATGCCTTGGACATAGCCCAGATCGAAATTATACATCACATAGGTCATGAGTATGCCCTGGAGCAGCATCAGATTTGGATTATCCTCGCCGGCAAAGAACAGCTGAGTTCGATCCGTGCGCTTGACATCCTTCTCGATTTGGCACTTGCGATCGCGATAGCCGCTAAAGTTAGCTTCTTGAGCCGTGGACATGGACAGCCACTGAGCCTTCATTTTGTAGTACTCCAATGATTTCTGCTTGCGCCGCTCAATGCGCTCCAACTCCGTGTCAGACCATTGATAATAGTTTAGCAAATATTTCCAGACATCGGCACGCAGACTGGGCTCAATGCCACCACGAAAGATGATCTCCCTAATGCGCTGGCTGTCCGAGATGCGACCGTCGCGGGCTTGAAACTCCTGCCACTGAGCCTCATTGAGTGGTCGTCCTGGAATGGAAAAGTGTTAGTTGAATTGAATATCTATGGGGGTTCGGGGCTACCTACCACGGTGCACGTTCTGGCGAGCTGGCAAGTTGTTTACGATCTTCTCATCCTGAGCATTCAGGTTCTCCAGTTCGCTGTCCGCTGGCGATTTATCGGCGCTCTCGCCGCGACTCTGACTGTTCGAGGAGCAGGCGCTGTTTGTGCTGCCGCTCAGCTTAATGAAGTGATAATTGTCCGAGGGCGACGTCTGTCGATCGTTTTGCACTAATGTGCCGGGACGTGATTTTGGTGATCGTTGAAACGACGGCTGCACATAGTCCGGTATTGTGCCAAGGAAGCCGGCCAACTTGTTGGGTAGCCAGCTCTCTCTGGGCAGCTGGCTGGCCTTGATCTCGCCAATATCCAATTCGGCGAATGTCTTTTTGAGCTTCTGATTCTCCGTGTTCAGTATGGCGTACTCCTCGCTGCCACTGCGACTCGTCTCGGAGCTCTCGATGAAATGTTGCTGCCGCATGGAGCGCACGAACAAATCGGCGTTTCCATGCTGAAAGAAGAACTCGCAGTGCACACCATTATCTGATTTGCGCATAAAGCGTATTGTTTGGCCCCGATGCCGCACCTCAACGGCAGCCAAATCATCCAATAAGGCACGCATTATGCGAGCACGCGCTGTTGCGGCATTCCCATTGCTGCCAATCTCTGCGGGCTTTGTGTTGAAGGCGCTGCATTCGGATGTGGTGCGTGTGCGACCCGATATTCTGTCCACCAGGGCCCAGTCGCCCTGATCCTGGCTATCGTCGGCTATCATAATGCTATCATTTGGCTGCCACTCCAGATAGAGACGACGCCTTGGCTGGCTGTACTCCACCAGAGACAAAGAGCCGCTGGTGTTCAGATCGGCAATATGTTCGGCATTCGCTTTCTTCAGCAGCACGCCATCGTGAGTGCACAGCACCTGTATGCAATTAATAAGTGCGAGCGCAGTTGGTGTGAAAATATGAGTCAGTGTTAACGAACAAAGACTTTTAGGGGGCAGAGACTTTTAACTTACATTACCAATGCCCTGCGGTACATCCGATTCGGATGCCTTGATACCCTCCTGCGATTCGGTTAGCATTCCCAGCTGTATCTGCTGGCAGCGCTCATAGCGCACCGATTCGTTCATAGCGGCCAGCCGTTTCGATTGGGATGCAAAAGGTAGCAATAAAAAATTTTCAGCGAATTATTACGTTCTAGATATAAACAATTGAATTTTGATTGAAATTTTATGTGTACACACTGCACAGTTGCGGTGATGCCAACTTTGTGCAAAGTATAAGCGACGTTGGTCGATTTCCTAATCTAATCAGCTATTTGGTATTTATTTACGGCTATTGGCAGCGCTGTTCCGCTGTTGCGCTATTTTAAATATTAATGCGAAGCATTGGAGGATCTTAAAAGAACTTTTGCCATCATTATACCCTGATCCCATTAAAAATTGCAAAGCTGTGTATAATGGTTTTGTTAAAAGTATGTAACAGGCAGAAGAAGGCGTGCCACACACCATAAAGTATATATATTCTAGATCGGGTCTGTATGTCCATATGTACATGCATTTTGATTTTCATTGATTAGAAAAGAAATTAAAATAAAAATGAAAACTTATTAAAGCCAAATCAATTTAGCTGAGCGTTACTTATTTCAAACGAAATTTGAATACTTAACCATTTTCCAAAGCAACTCTCTAATTAATATTATATATATCAGCGAGTCATGAATTTTCACAATTCGACTTGCCCCAGACCTAAAAAGAAACGATGTATGCGACCTGGTTTCTAGTGACTTCCAAATATCTTTGATTCAGTCATAAAAAAGGTATAGTCCTATTAAGCCAGTCATGCAAGAGCTTCCAGTTGACTCATAATCATTGGTTATACCATGCCATTGATATTGTCCTGGCTAAAAGCTTACAGTTGAACCAAATCTTGGAGTAGCAACTCCTTGCAAACTATAAAAAACTATAGAATCAACTATTACAAAGGTATGTATGTGTGTATTTCGAGCTAAGATCAGTTGACGCTGAGCCGCTCACATTTCGCTGCATTTCTGTAAATAAAAAATATTTTAGCTAGGTCTCAAACGGCATCGAAATTCCTGAAAAATACCAGGCGAACATAAATGAGTAGTAGGGCGCTAAATTTTAGTTGAAATGAGGTTAAAATTAAGTTGACCTTGAAAATGAGAGTGAGAGAGCAAAAGTGAGAGTAAGAGTGAGAGAGTGAGACTGAAAGTGGCACTGTTAGTATAATGCTAAATTAATGCTAACATTTACTTATCATCCTACTTCTCATTTCTGTTCGCCTGTTCATTTTCATGAAGAGGAGTGCAAAATCGACCTTACGAAACGGCTGCTGCGGACTTTCAAATTCTTAATTCTGAAATTGCAATGGAATATTTTCAAAAGTACCAGGCGAACATAAATGAGTAGTAGGGCGCTGAATTTTAGTTGAAATTGAGTTGGCCTTGAATTGAGATGAGAGATTGAAGTGAGATGTTAATTAACATGAACAAGCATGTTCCATACTTTTAGGTGTGGCATAAAATAAAATAGCTCTCTCTATTGCTAACTACTCATTTATGTTCGCCTGGTACTTTTGAAAATATTCCATTGCAATTTGAGACTTGAGAATTTGAAGTCCGACCCTCGTTAGTTCGATTTTGCACGCTTCTTCGTGAAAATGAACAGGCGAACAGAAATGAGAAGTAGGATGGTAACTAAATGTTAGCATTAATTATACTAACAGTGCCTCTCTCACTCTCACACTCTTGCTCTCACTCTCACTCTCCCTCTCTCTTTTTCTTGCTCTCTCACTCTCTGACTCTCACTCTTACTCTCTCATTCTCATTCTCTCCCTCTCTCACTCTTACTCTCACTTTTGCTCTCTCACTCTCATTTTCAAGGTCAACTCAATTTTAACTTCATTTCAACTAAAATTTAGCGCCCTACTACTCATTTATGTTCGCCTGGTATTTTTCAGGAATTTCGATGCCGTTTGAGACCTAGCTAAAATATTTTTTATTTACAGAAATGCAGCGAAATGTGAGCGGCTCAGCGTCAACTGATCTTAGCTCGAAATACACACATACATACCTTTGTAATAGTTGATTCTATAGTTTTTTATAGTTTGCAAGGAGTTGCTACTCCAAGATTTGGTTCAACTGTAAGCTTTTAGCCAGGACAATATCAAAGGCATGGTATAACCAATGATTATGAGTCAACTGGAAGCTCTTGCATGACTGGCTTAATAGGACTATACCTTTGTTATGACTGAATCAAAGATATTTGGAAGTCACTGGAAACCAGCTCGCCTACATAATTTCTTCTTTAATTATACAGTATATTGTATATGTATTTTTTTGTATTTATTAATCATGTTTCTGGGCATAATCAAAAACCAAGATGAAATGGGATTAGGGTATCTGCTAGCGGCCACCCTGACTAGAGTTTTCTTATTTTTTTTTTTGGTATTTTGTGATAACTTTTTGGTATTTGTTTATTATACTGGCAACTCTGCAGCAAAAGTTCAAAAAGAAAATACGTTACATTGCAAATTGACATTTTAATATAAAATCATATATATTATTCAATATTCAATTAGATTTCCTTTTTGTTTAATTTTTAATTATTTGCATATTTGTTTTTTGTTTCAAGTTCAATCATTGACAAATTACAATTAACAGAAAGATATTAAAAATCGAATTGTCACATATTATTTTTATACTGTCAACTAAAATGTATCATTGATATAATACGCCGCACAATTTTTATTGTGCATATTTATAAAGATTTTGAAATAACTTGCAACACAATTTAAATTAAGTCACATCATGGCCAACAGCTCGCGACCAATTGATCGAGAGCGAAAGTAAATTTGTGCACTCTACAATCATGGGCCATATGACACTCAATCGCTAACGAGCGCGTCAACAATTTTTGGCTTGATCGCTTGGTAGCGTATGCCGGAACAGGCACGTTCGATGATTCTTTGAAAATCGGTGGCATTATGTATGTACCACACATATTTTTCTCGAGTTTTGTAAATAGATTAAAAGTGCCCCAATCGTGTGTGTGATAATGCAAGATTTTCCGTTTCGGTTTTCCCGAATGGCGCCCGAATCGAATCGAAATTCGTGCGAGTATTCGAAAACGATCTTCGGGCTGTTTTTGAACAAATTTTTGGACGAGCGTTCAGTGTGCAATCTGCGCGTTCGGCGATCGAAGCTTTTTCAAAACTTTTTGCGCTGTTCACGGAAAAAAAGAAAATAGAATCATTTTAGGACAGTTGAAATTGAATATTCACAGGTGGGTGAAATTATCCATGTCGTCCAATGGCTATTGACCTAATGCCCCAAGGCCTTGAATTCAATTTGCCAATTCTCGAATTCGAATTTCCATTCAGAGCAGTAAAAGATTAGCTTGGTGAAAAACTGATCAATTAACTAAAAGACAAAAAAAAAATCTATTGTTCTTTTGTGTTATACTGGGATTATATAATACTTAATAATGTCAACAAAACTTACATCAAGTGCCAAGTGATCATGGAACTTGAAAGAGATCTCAATGCTTAAGCATTGACTGTGCTGCATAAAGTTTGTGCAGTTTACATTTATTATTTTTTAGAAAAAAAGTACATAACAAATATATGTGCTGATCTATCTACGGAAAAACATGGCCACCGAGTTTTATCAATGAAAAACAAGAAAAGAAATAAAAAAAAGACGAGGTATTGTGCTCAGAGCATACTAATTGAATACGAATCGGTTCTTGATTCGCATGCCAACAATTTACACGACATTGCGCCCTTTATAGAGCGCATTCTCGTTCGATCGTGTGATATCCAACGCCAGTTAGCTCTCCCACAAACACCCACAATGTCTCTCAAAATCTGGCCGTTCTTTTATCGAGTGAAAACAACGGCAAAAAACATGAAAATCTTGTTCGGCGGCATTCGTGGACGGAAATAGCGCCACCCACCCAAAATAAGAAAAAGTTTTCAAACTGAAATTCGCTTTACAGCGTATTTCGGACCGATTGGCTTAATTATGGATGAGCAATAGCCTGGGGCAGGGGAATTGTTTACGATGTGCATGGACACAGTCATTTCAAATATATATATATATATAGTTCTTCTAATTGCAGCTCGCAGCCATGGAGAAATCGAGTCGCCCCAAGCGTAATCGTCGGCACAGCAGGTGAGTGAGAGCCGAGAGAGACTGAAGAAATTCTATCGAAGAGTTACCATTACAGACGTGCCTGGCCGCCAGAGGATGATTTGCATTTGGCGCGAGCCACGAAGCGTCTGTTCACGCCCGATATCAAGCGCATGCTGAAGGATTGGCTGATACGAAGACGCGAGAATCCGTACCCCAGCAGGGAGGAGAAGAAACAGCTGGCCAGTGAGACGGGCCTGACGTACACACAGATCTGCAATTGGTTTGCCAATTGGCGCCGCAAGCTGAAAAACTCGGAGCGTGAGAAGGCGAAAAAGTCCTGGGGACATTTGATTAAGAACTACAATCACAATGCCCGCGGCAATGTGGAGCAGTTCAGCATCTCGTCCGAGGATAGCATTTGGGAGGAGGATATGCGTGCGTGCGCCGCCGAAGATGACGAGGGCGACGACGATGACGACGAGCTGTCCAGCCGCAGCACTGGCAGTGACGGCAATGGCAACAATGCCACCTCCAACTACTCGTCGCCGCCATACAAGCCCAATTTCTACGTGGAGTCCGAGATGCAGCACCAGCAGGTCCACCAGCCACAGAGCGAACGTGTGCCCATGTTGCCCACCGTGCCGGCTGGCAAGGCCAAGTACAAGCAGCAGATGATGGAGAAATATCTGCGGGACAGCAATGCGCTGGACTCGAGCTCGAGCATGACGGCGGCTCCAAGCGACAGCACTGGCAACCAGCTGAACAAGTGGCTGGAGAGCGCTGCCAGATTCACGCCCGACAGGCACAATTATCACTTTGAATGGAATACGAGCAGGTGAGCCCAGTTTAGCACATCGCTTGCGACCTTATGCTCATCCCATAGTTATTCTTTTAGGCACAAATGCGTTGGGCAGGAGCGACCGGTGCAGAGCCAGGTGCTGTTCACCAGCGATGCCACAGCTGTGGCACGCGGCGAACGTTGGCTGTTGCATCACAAGGACGAGCTGGATGCGGCCGAGGCGTTAGCGAATTTGGCCTTCAACTGCAGACAGCGCTGGCAACACCACATGACAACCACAATAAGCTCCTAGGACAACATTCCAGGCCGTTGGAAGAGTGCAATCTAGTCAATAAGCCTTAAGTTATATGTAGTATGAAAGACAAATGAGGAATATTAATTTCTTTTCGCTGTTATTGTTAATCAACAATTGTAACTTATGTCTGCGTTTCCTGCTCCAGCGCCAGCTCTGGCTCCTTCGCCAGTTTCTCAGCCGCATCGCCCTTGGCGTGCACATCCAACACCTTGACTAGATTGCATTGATGCGCTTGGAGCTGCTGCACTAAAGTGCCCGCCGCCATGTTCAGCGTCTGCACCAGCTGCGCCTGTGCCGCCTGTAGTCCGGGCATCTGAGCGTACTTTATTAGCTCGTTGCGGCTGACCAACGTCTGCTCCACAATGCCGCCCAGCAACACCATTTGCGGCACTTTGCGTGTGATACGCAACATTGCGGCCACTCGCTGCTGATCGGGCGAGAACACAATGCAATGATTTGAGTGGAACAGCGGTAAAATAGCCTCGTATTGCGTGCCGGCCACAGCTTGTGCAATGATCTTGCGGCCATAGGCCTTGAGGTGCAAGTTCTGTTTGTGCATCTGTACGCGCACTCGGAAAACCTCATCCGATGTTATGGAGTTCAAATGGAAGATGGCCACCAAGTTGGAGTGATCCAGCCAGTTGCGCACCTCACGTGCTATAATCGCATTATAGGGATTCTCCACATGTGTGCCCGTACGTTCTGCTCGTGCCTGAAAGCAGTTGAGAGCCGGCTGCACCTTTTGATATTTGGGCTGTGTGACGGCCACAACGCGGGCACGTTCATAATGGGGCTCCTTGGGACGTTGTATATTTATTTTGCCGCGAAAGCGCAGGAATTGCAAAAGCGGCCCACGAGCCGATGTGAGAGGCAGGCCTACAAATGAGCAGCGTGTAAATAAATGAATTGTATAATCACACAGCTATTGTTGCTGCTATCAGAGATGACTGCAACAAGTGCGCTTACCTTGCTGTATTAGACTGGACATTATTTAATACACTTGGCGCTAATAGGCAAGTATGAATATTTACTTTTCACTTATTAATAACAATAATAAACTTAAAATTAAATATCCGAACTTTTTCACGACGACTATTTCGATAGTAAGACACTTGTATATCGATAGCTCGCGGTGAGTGCAAAACAGCTGTTGCTTTTATGCTCAATGTTAATAACAGCTCACTGTTAAGAGTCTAACAGTGTACCAAAGCGTTCCCAAAACACCAAAAGTGTTCTCAAAGCAGGTAAGTCCCAATAGCAGATTGGGTCTTTCTATATAAATAATATACTTTAACAGATATAGGCAGTAATTAAAATATTTTTGATGTTTCTGCTTCCTTTTTAATATTAACGTAAAATTCAGAAACTGTTCTCATGTTTGCCAAATTTTGAATCCCAGCTTAATTTGTAATCTTTTAATTACCGACCAAATATCAACAAAACTTTCACACAGAATGCATAGGTATAGAATTTATTTAATTACAGTTATAACATTAACATCTATATATATATGTATATATATATAATATATATATTTACATACACTATATATATATATACTATAAGTTGCATTTCGCTAGTGGATCTGATGTGAGCTGATAACGGTCTACCATCATGGAACAACCAAAAACTATTGTGATCGAACTGGATTTGGACGTAAGGTTCGAGTTGAATCAGTTGAAAAACAAATAAAACGAATAGTTTAACAGAAAAAGTTTATTGAATTGGTTTATTAATTCACTTAGAAATAAGTGTAATTTAATCGTTTTCTTCATTAATTAACTTAAAAATAACTAAAAATGTCTTAAAACAATAGCGTTTCATCTGTTCTTCTTGTGTTTACTGACAAAAATGGTTTTTACTTTTATTTTCTCTTCTTTTTTACGATTTCTTTACTTCTCTGATCGCTTTCTCATAATCGTTATATATATATATATTATTTGTTTTTGTTTGTTTATCGTGTTATATAATGTACAGAGTTTAGTTTTAAAACATACAACTAAATACGCGCTAAACACTAATTAAACTGTATTTACAAGTACATGAATTATCGTTTAGACGCTAAATAATTTAAATATTTTACACATTTCTTTTTGTTTTTACTTTTATAATTTTTCCATTTTCTTTTCTTATTTTTCTGGGTTTTTTTTTCTTCGTCACATAATTTACAGTTGGGCGTGAAATCGTTTAAGTTTAAGGAGTGTACAGAGGAGGACCTTGCTAGCTATATATATTGATATATATATAAATACAAATATATATATATATATATATATATACGCATATATGTATATAGCGTGTTTGTGTGTGATTAATTATGTGTGTGTGTGTATGTGTGTACACGCTCGACCTGCCTGGCAGTTTACAAAGTTTCATGCTCGATAGCTAAACATTTAAGAAACATAAAAAAAAAGAAAACCCAACTTTGCTTGAACTAGTTTCATGTACAGTGTTGTGGCAGTGATGATGTTGTTGTTATTATTGTTGTAATAGTTGTCGCTGTTTCTGTTTGACTGTGATTTTTCAAGCAAAAGTTGTGAAAGAGTGTAAATAGTGAAGCCAGCGGCACAGCAGCAACGACAACGTCGCCCTGCGCCGCTAGCAAAAGCTAGGAATTGAAGCAGCAAATCGAGAGATGAAGAACTTGTCTCTAAACGTTAAAATATTTGGCTTAACACATATTTGTTTATAATTAAATAGATATTTTATAAATGTAATTTATATATGTACTTGTATGTTTCTAATGTATGTGTATGTGTATATATGTGCTCGTATATAAATGTGTATGTGTATATATGTGTGTGTGTGTGTTAATCTACTTTTTATTTTGTTTGTAATTGTAGGAAAAAGCCTCTGGGCGCATCTTTAAACCTAATTGTGCTTAACAGCAGTTGGCGACAGGTGGCGCTTGCGGCGTTCTTCGGGTCCATGCGCCACGCGCGACTGAGGCGCGCAACACATGGAGCCGAGGAACAAATTGAAAATGTTTAAGAAATTAAAATAGAAACGACACTTAATTAGGAGCGTTGAAACTTTGTAAAATGCGAGCGGTAAATGCGAATAAGTATGTGTAGGTGTAGGTGTAGGTATGTGTGTGAGTGTTGTTCACCAATCAAAAACTTAAACGTGATTTGTTTCATATCATCTTTTCCAATAAGGGATAGTAGGCATATATGCTTGTATGTATGTATGTATGTATGGATAGTAAGTAGTATGTAGTACAGTAAACAGTTGGGTATTTTGTTTAAGCTTTCTTTTCTTTTCACATTTCCTTTCCATTTTCCTTTTCATTTTCATTCTTATGTTCATTTTAAATTATATGCAAAAAAAAATATATAAACACTTTCTTGAGATCAAACTTAACGATACTTTGCAAGCTTTCAAAAATGTTGTTTAAAATTATTTATATGTATTATGTTCATGAAAAGAAAAGAATCGAGAATTTTGACAAACATATTTTCTTATGCAATTGAAGTGCTTAGTTTTCCTCTCAATTTTTTTTTGTTTTTTGTTTTTTCTATATTATATGTTTTTGTTTTTTTTTTTTTTTGGGGGGGTATATGAAGAAGAGGCTGTGGGTATTTTTACGGATTTACATTGGTTTCTGTTGGTGGCCAATCAATCAAATTGGATTGATTGATTGCTCCCTTCTCTCTTTCTCATTCAATAAAGTTTGCATTTTGTTTTCATCTTTTTTTACTTATTTTTTTTTTTTTGTAGATTTTAGTTTTTAGTTTTGCTTTTTTAAACTTTTGTTTTGTTTAAACGCTATTTAAAATTACTTAATATACTAGAAGAGCGTAACTTGTTTTGCTTTGTTGTTGTAGTTGCTAGTTGTTGTTTGTTGTCGTATTGGTTGCTTGGTTGTTGTTGTTGTTGCTGTTGTGGTTTACTTTACATTTGAGTTGTTGTTGTTCTGGCCGTTGGGTTTCACTGAGACATGGCCGATGGGTTCTGTGTAGGCGTCACATTCGTGTGTGTGGTTCGTGTTTAGTTCAGAGTATTTAGACGGTGGCAATGACAATTAGCAGATGGGCCAGTTCGGCCACGCGATTCTTGAGATCGGGCGCAGCGCGCTCCAGATTCTCGTTGGCGAAATCGCAGGCGGGGAATATGTGCACCACATAGGCGGCCTGATCGCTGCCCGGCACGGGTATGTTCACAATGCCAGCGGCCATCTTCTGCTGCAGATACGTAATGAAGCCCGTCTGCAGATTACGCGAGTGCTGCAGCACGTCCGCATGATCGCGTCCGCAGGGCAGCGCCAGCAGCATGCAGTGCTCCTTGTCCACCTGTGTGGTAAATTGATCATTGATTAATCTGTCTAAATGGTGGAATGGGTTTAATGTACGCACCTGCATCTTCTTGGCCACGCCCTCCAGTTGCGTCTGCTCGAGTCGCATGCGCTGCGCAATGCGCAGCTGGGGCGTTGTGCTCTCGGCCATGCTGGGCAGGGAGGCGCGCGCCACGTTCGGATTGCCGTGCACAAAGTGCATCTGGACGGCCGCCTGGTCGGTCTTCAAGGCCAGCAGGCCCTGCCACATGACCGGATACCGTTGCAGTAACGTGACCAGTGAGTCACCCGGCGGTGGCGGCATGGCCGTTGGCGGTGGCTGCGCCGGCAGCTCCATGCCGCCGTGCATAACCGAGGCCGACAAGTGCTCCTGCTGCTGTTTGGCTGTAGTGAATTGTGGAGAGCTCAAGTTAGCCCCGAGTCGGAGAAGTTGTTTGGCTTTTGAATACGCACCGACTGCTGCTGCCATGGACAGGCGCTCGTTCTCCCTCTCCCTCTCCCGCTCGCGTTCGCGTTGCTCACGCTCGCGCTCCAGCAGCTTGGCCTGGCTGGGATGCAGACTGTGCGGTCCTGGCTGCACGGAGACCGAGACAGAGGCGCCGCCACCGATATACGGACTGCCGCTGGCCACGCTAGGCGGCGGCGGCACGACCACACTGATCGAGGCAGCCGCACGGTGCGCCGGCGGCGGCTCCAGCTGCATGCCGCCGCTCTCATAGTAGCCGCCACGTGTGGCCATCTCGCTGAAGTGGGCGTGCGGTATGCGTGCATTGTGCACATAGACCTGAGCCATTTGCGGCGAGTCTGCAAGGGTATGAGGATGCGGCATTAATTGAATCTGTGTACATGGCCGGGTTCTGCTGTACGTACCCGCTGCGGTGCGATCCTGCGGACTCTGCAGGCTGTGCGGCACGGCTATGGTGCGCGGTGGCCCGCTGCCTGGACGCCGCAGCTCCAGTGGCGGACTGCTGCTGATCATCTTGTCGTCATAGTCGCCGCTGCGCATCATGTGGTGCTGATAGAGCATTGCCGTCATGCCGCGATAGGCCGTGTCGTTCTGCAAGTGAAAAGGATCAACGAATGAGTGCTTGCTGCCAGCTAAGACAAATATCTCTGGTGATTGTGGGTGTTATCGAGTTATCGAGTTGGCTGTTGGTTGGGTTACGCTACTTTAAGGTTCCGCATGTAAAACTTGTGCATTACCGGTGTTATGGGCGAGGCCTGCTGGTGCGCTGGCGGCGGGCTCTGCGTGCGCCGGCCGCTGACATAAGCGCCCAGATCATGCTGCGTCCATGATTAGCAAAAGGATTAGCAAAATGTTAGTAAATCGATCGGTTAAACCAAGCTCACCACAGACGCTTAGTATATGTATATTAATTTTAGTATAGTCTAAGTCGCTGGCTGGGCCTTGACTGGGTTAGGCTGAGAGACGAGGCACTTACCATGCTGGCATCGAAGGGCGGCACGCCGGGCATGCCCGGGGGCAGGACCAGCGGCGAGACGCGCGGCTGTCCCTGCGGACTGATGTTCGGTATGGCCGTGCGCAGAACTGTAAGAAAAGAAGCCGCAGAGAGCAATGAGTATGGGAATTTCCGTTTGGCTTTAGGCCATGGCTTACCTGCTGCCGTGTTCGGCTGCTGCTGTCCTGGCTTCATGGGCGGCGGGCTGCCCACGCTGCCGGGCAGCATTTGGCTGACCGCCTGCAGGCTGTGCACCACTGAAATGGGCTTGTTGGGCGGCGGCGACGGCGTCAGCTGATGCTGCTGCGGCTGCAAGTGCACCGCTGGCTTCGGCTGCAACAGCAGCCCGGCATGTGGCGGCAGCAGCAGATTGTGTCCAGGCATTTGCACCACCGGCTGTGGTGGCGGCTTCTGCTTGTACAGTTGCTGCTGCTGCTGCTGTTGTTGTTGCTGCTGTTGTTGCTGTGGCGGCGCTTGCTGCGCATAGCCAAAGCTCTGCTTCTGCAGCAGCTGCGGCGGCGGTGGTTGCTGCTGCTGTGCGGGCAACACCGAGGCCTTTGAGCTCACAACGTGCAGTATTTGCGGATGCACAGTCGGCGCTGCTGCCGTGGCCTGCTTGATGACCAGCGTCTGTTGCTGCTGCTGCTGCTGTTGTGTCTGCTGTGGTCCATTTGGTGGCTGCTGCTGCGCAAGGCGCGGCGAGTGTGGTGAGTGCGCTGTGGGCGGCGGTATGTTGACCAGCAAGTGTTGCTGCTGCTGCTGTGGCTGACCCTGCGCCTGCTGCTGCTGCTGCTGTTGGTTGAGCATGTGACGCGGTATGAGATTCGGCTGCAGCAGCTGCTGATTGCCCGCGGCATCTGTGACCAGCATGTGTCCCGGATGTGGCGCCTGCTGATGCTGCTTGTTGGGCGTCAATTGCTGCTGTTGTTGCTGCTGCTGCTGCTGCTGCAGATTCTTCTCGCGGTTGAGCACGTGCGCTTTCAGTGGCTGCGGCGGACGCACCGTCGTGTGCTGCGCGTGTTGCAGCACAGTTGTCATCACCAGCGGCTGCTTGTTGGCCTGAACATGTTGCTGCTGCTGCGGGGGTAGCTGCTGCTGCTGCTGCTGCTGCAATATGATCTGCGTGGGCTGTGTGGGCGTGGCATTGCTCTTGACCAGCACACTGACCGGCGGCTTGTTGTGCAATGCAGCAGCCGCCGCGTCCTGCACCTGCAGCTGCACCGGCTTGCTCAGCGTCGTTATGGGCGTGGCAGGCGCTATGACTGTGGCGCTCATTTGCAGCTGTTGCTGCTGCTGCTGTTGTTGCTGCTGCTGCTGCTGATGTTGCTGATGCATTTGCTGCTGCTGCTGCTGATGTTGTTGTTGCTGCTGCTGCTGCTGTTGCTGCTGCTGCTGCTCATTGCTGCTGTTGGCGGGTGCCGCCGCATTGGCAGCGGGCAAATTGCCCTCCTTGCCCTGCGGCATGCCCGCCGTAATGACGCCCGTAACGGGATCAATCAGCGCCTTGCTGACCGCATCCGCGGCGCCGCCCGTGATCTTCTGGGTGGCCGCCGGTGCGGCGGTCTGATGCATGGGCGGCATGGACGAATTGATGGCCTGGTAGGACTCGATTTCGGCTGCGGCAATGGCCTTCTTCTTGGGATGCTGCGGCGTTGGCTTCGACAGCACCGGAGGCGGCACCACTGGAGGCGGCTCCACGGGCGCTGTTGGCTGCACAGGAGCAACGGCAGCGGCAGCAGCTGCTGCTGCTGGCGTCTCCTTCAGCTCAGGCACGTGGCTGATGTGCGCAGCAGCTGGCGGCTGTTGCATGGCCAAGGGTGGCTCAGCAACCGGTGCTGCTGCTGGCGTCACAGGTGGCGGCAGCAGCAGTGGCTGCGGCTCCTCCTGCAGGCCCGCTGGCGGCTCGCAGATGGTCTTGCGTTCCTTGGAGCGTCGCGGGCGGCCCACGGCGTTGGGCGTCTGCACGGCATCCGTTTTCTTGGACTGCGCATGGCGACCAGAGCGTCGCGGCGGCGTCTGTGCGCCTTTGGGCAATTGTTGCTGCTGCGGCGGCTGTTGTTGCTGCTGCTGCTGCTGCTGCTGTGTGTTGGTGTTGCGCACAACATCCTCGATGATATCGTCTACTGTGCTGCGATCCTCCTTCTCCTGCAGGCGACGCGACTTGCGCGTGTTGCACGACTCCGAGCTGTCCGTGTTGTGCTCCAGCTGTGGTTGTTGCTGCTGCTGCTGCTGCTGTTGTGGCTGTGCCGCTTCCGGCTGCGTCTCCAGTTCGCTGCTGTTCTTCAGCTTGTTGATGGTCAGTATGAGGCGCGGTCGCGTGTCATCGGCAGCGGCTGCTGCCGCTGTGGCAACCACTGGCGTCGCCTTTGCCTTTGGCTCCGCATCGCCGACGTCGTCGTGGAACTCGTAAATGTCCTGACTGGAGCCGCTGGCTTGCGTCAGTGCCTGATTGCGGGCCTTCTTCTCGGCGGCTGTGGGCACAGGCATTGGCACGGCTGCAGGCGCAACTGCGATCTCCTTCGGCTGCTGTCCCAGCTGCTGCTGCTGCTGCTGTTGTGCCAGCTGTTGCTGCTGCAGCTGCTGTTGCTGCAGCAACAGATTACGCGGCGGCCTGCCCTTACGCCCGCGCGTCACTGGCGCCGTCACAGGCTTGCGCAGGCGCGTGTGCATGCCATTGTCGCCCGGCGACAGCAGCGGACTTGGCTCCGGCGTGTTTGCCGGCAAGCCAGCCGCCTGCTTAGCCTTGGCGCCGCGCGGTTGCCGTCCACGCTTGGCTGCAGTGCCTCGCGTGCTCGGCGGCCGACCCAGCTGCTTGAGGCCCTTCACGGTCAACTGGCGCGTCTCGGTCTCGTCCTCGGTGTCGTGATCGTTGACAGCGACCGATGCGGAGGCTGCAACTGTTGGCGGCTCGCTGACCAATGCAGGCGGCGTTGGCTCAGCTGCGGGCAGCTCAAGCGCAGCTGGTTGCTGTTGGTGTTGCTGCTGGTGTTGCTGCTGCTGCTGCTGTTGCTGCTGCAGTTGTGTGGCTGCCCGCTTGCTCTGGCTGTCCTCCTTCATTGCTGCCGCCGTGGCCGGATTAAGCTTCTTGATGACGCTATCAATGTTCACCTCCTTGGCGGACCAGTAGTCGCTGTCCACCTCCTTCGAGTCCTGCTCGATGAGCTCGTCATGCTTGGGCTGTGAGATCTTGATTACATTCTCCTCGGTCAGCAATGAAGCGGCTGCGGCTGCTGCTGCTGCTGCCACCGCCGCCGCCGCCGCCGCCTTTGTTGCCTGCGGAGAGTTGGCCAGGCTGATGGTGGGCGTGGGCGTGCGTATTACTGAAACGCTCTCGGATGTCTTTATCGGCAGCGCGGGCGACTCTGCAGCGGGCGCCGTTTCCTTAGCTGGCGGCGCAGCATAGTGCATAGACGACGCTGCGCTCGGCGCAGGCACAATTTGCTGCTGCACAATAATTTTCTGTGTCGCAGGCGCGCTTTGTATGACATTGAGCGATTGCTGCTGTTGCTGCTGTTGTTGTTGTTGCTGCTGTTGGTGTTGTTGTGCGGGCGCTCGCACCAGTATTGCTGCGGCATGCAGCTGCTGTTGCTGCTGCTGTGCCTGTGGACTGTGCGCGCTGGGATTGATGCCCGTTGGGCTCAGCTGCTGTTGCACGTTGCGTGGCAGCTGCTGCTGCTGTTGCTGTGCGAAAACTGGCGGCTGCGCTGGCAGGTGTTGCTGATGCGCTGTGTGCAATTGCTGTTGTAGCTTTTGCATGTGCAACTGTTGCTGCTGCTGTTGTTGTTGCATTTGCTGCTGATGCTGCTGCTGCAACTGCTGCTGATGTTGCTGATGTTGTTGATGCTGCTGCTGCTGCTGATATTGCTGACGCGCTTGATGTTGTTGCTGCTGCGTAGCATTTGCATGATGATGGCCCGGCGACAGCGGCGGATGCTGCATTTGCGGCTGCAAGTGTTGCTGTTGTGTATGTGCCTGCTGTTGCTGGTGCAACTGTTGATGCTGTTGCAACTGCTGCTGCTGCTGATGTTGTTGCTGATGCTGCTGCTGCCGCTGTGGCTTGCGCTCTAGCATCTGCTGAGCGTGCATAAACTTCTGCATCTGTTGCTGCTGTTGCTGCTGCTGCTGCTGATGTACGTTGAACTTGGACACCATTTGTGGCGAAAGTTGCTGCTGCTGCTGCTGCTGCAACTGTTGCTGCTGCTGCTGCTGGGCATTCACATGCAAGTTCTTGTGCGGCGGCAGGCTGCCCATGGGCGGCGAGCTGGCCACTTGCGTCTGCATTGCCTGCTGCGGCTGCACTGTGACCACTTTGCTGATGATCGTCGGGTGGTGCGACACGGGCAACGGCGGCATCTTCTGCAGCGGCAACGGCAGCGGCAGCAGCTGTGGTCCCTGTCCCTGTCCCTGTCCCTGTCCAGCGCTCGACTGCAGCTCGATGACCGACTTGGGCATGTTGCCGGGCGAAGATTGCTGTTGCTGATGCAGCGGTGGGCGTGGCAGGTAGCTGTTGGCGTTGGCTGTTGGCATTTTGCCGCTCGCTGTGGGTGACGTGGTTGCCGTTGTGGTTGCTGTTGCTGCTGCCACACCACGCGCAGTGGGACTGGGCAGCGGGCTCATGTTGCCCGTAGGCGAAGCGAGCAGCGCATGTTGCTGCTGCTGCTGCTGCTGCTGTTGTTGTGGTGCTGGCACGCTGGGACGAGCGGCCGGACTGTGCTGGCGATTGGCCGTGCCGCGTCCCGGCGACAACAGCGGACTATGCGGCGAGGGCGCACGTATGCCCATTAGGTAGGTGCCAGGCGGCGCTTGCTGTTGGTGGTGTTGTTGCTGCTGCTGCTGCTGCTGCTGTTGCTGTTGTTGCTGATGTGCGTGTTGCTGCTGCGGCGACAATATCAAGTGCGGCACCACGAAATGCGCCGTCTGCTCCGGTATCGATATTGTAGGCGGCTGCATGATCAGCGACTGCGTGCGCTGCGGCAATTGCTGTTGTTGTTGTTGCTGCTGCTGCTGCTGCTGCTGGGTTGCTGCAGGCGTTTGCTTGGGCGTCGAGGCCAGCGGCATGGTCTTCTGCGTGGCCGTTGGACTGCCAAAGGACAACGAGCCGGAGCTATTGCTGCTCGGCGTATTCGAGCAGTTGGCCATCACATTGGACAGATCCAAATTGATGACGGGCGTCGCGGGGCGAGCAGCTGTTGCTGAGGCGCCACCAGCAGCTGCAGTTGTTGTTGCTGCTGCCGCCGTTGCTGCTGCTGCTGCTGTCGGCGCTGGCAGCACCGTTTGCACTGGCTGCACCAGCGGCTGCTGCAGCTTGCTTATGGTGGGCGGCTCAATCTTCGCCTTGGTTGGGGTTGGGGCGTTGCCACTGCCACTGCCACTGCCATTGCCATTGCCACTGCTGCTGGCGTTGGGGATCAGCGCTGCTGCCACTGCTGGCGGCACGGCGACTGTGATCGGCAGTTTGGTTATGACGGTGGGCTGCGGCGTCTCCACTGACTGCCTGGAGCGTGCCGTGGCCTCGCCGCTGCTCGATTCGGGCGACTTGTCAGCAGCGCTCGAGGCTGACTTGTCGGAGCCGCTGGTCTGTGGCGCAGTCTCGTCGATCTTGAGGCTGGGCCCGCTGCTGTCGGCCTCGTCGGCATTCTCTTCGGTGTCCGTGTCGATTTGCAGATCGCGCTCCGACTGTGGCGTATCCGCCTTGATGTCCATGTCCTCGTTGCGCAGACTCTGCACGGCTTTGTTCACTTCCTCCGCATCGAGCACGACGCCCACGGAGACAACAACTGGCTCCGGTTCTGGTTCCGGTTCCGGCTCGGGTTCAGGCTCCTGCTCTGGCTCTGGCTCCGGTTCCGGCTCGGTGGCCACCTCTTCGACGGCTGCCTCAATGGCCTTGGCGGCAAGGGCTGCCTCCTCGTCGGGCTCAGCTACAACCACTTCCGAGACCGTTGCGGTCATATCGTCCATGCCGTCCAGCGAGTAATCGGCTGTCGAGGATGTGCCAAAGCTCTCGCCGAGCAGCGCGGACACAGCACTCTCCGTTTCCTCCTGCGAGATGGTGACACGCGACTTGCTGTCCTCAATCTTCTCCAGCGCCTTGATGGCTCCCGGCGGCGAAGCCACCGGTATCTTCGGCTCATTGGACAGCGCATCGAGCAAGGCACTGTTCAACTCGGCCGATATGGACTGCACCGCCGACTCGCTGATCTTGTAGTCCAGCTGGCCATCGAAGCCGGGTATGAACATCTCCTTCTTCTTGTTCAGGGCCGCGCTGGTGGGCGAGCTGCTCTCGATGGCGTTCTTCGACTCGACAGCAGCTGCGCCCGTTGAGGACGTCGGCGTGGTCACCAGCGGCGCTGCGCCGGCGCTGACTGGTGTCTCGGCTGACTGTGTGGACAGCATGGAGCTGTTGCTCTGGCTGATGGTCGGCGTCTTGGGTATCGGACTGATCAGGCGCGGCTTCTCACGTGCCGGCGACAGAGCGTCCGATGAGTTCAATCGATTGCTGCCGCTGCCGCTGCCACTGCCACTGCCACTGCCGCCGCCGTTGCTGCCGCCGTTAGCTGCCGAGGGCGGCTTGATCACAGGCATCGACATCGGTGGCTCCTCGTCATCGTCGTCGCCAATGAGACAGGGCAGACTGGGCGATGGCTTGCAGAGTGGAGAGCTGTGCTTCGACTCCTTCTCCAGCTGCTCCTCGGCATGCTTCGCAGCGGCCTGCACGTTGATGGTCAGCGAGCTGACTGAAGAGCCGCCCGCTGCTGCCGGAGCAGCAACTGTTGCAGGTGGCAAGCAAGTTGACTCACGTCGCAGCTGCAGTTGTTGCTGCTGCTGCTGCTGCTGCTGCTTGTCCAGCTTCTCTTGCTTCTCCTCCTTTGAGCGTTTCTTTTTCTTCTTCTTGTCCTTGCTCTTGTGCACAGATTCCTTGGACTCCAATGGCTTTTCGCTGGCCTGCGACTGCAGCTGCTGCTGCTGCTGCTGCTGCTCGACCAAGTTGTTGTCCTCGTTGTCCGAGAAGCGGAACACATCTGTCATATCGCTGCGATAGGTGGTCGCCGTGGAGGGCGTGGCATCTTCGGGCAGCTTGTTGCTGTCAAAGTCGTCCATAAGCTGCGCCTCCAACGCACGTCCCGCCTCATCCATATCGACGCTGTTGTCGTCGTCCAGTTTGCTCGCATTCTGCTGCTGCTGCTGCTGGTGCTGTTGTTGCAGCTGTTGCAGTTGCTGCTGCTGCTGCTTTGGTTCTCGCGCTGACTTCTCGCGTCGCTTCTTCTCGCGCTTCTCCTTGCGGTGCCGCTCGCGTTCGCTGCGCTCCACTTCCAGCTGCTCGTGCTGCTGCTGTGCCGTCGGCTCCTTGCCAATGCTGTTGAGGCCGAGCAGCGGCGGCGGCGGCGGCTCCTGCTTGTAGGTCTGCAGCGCTGCGGACACCATGGGCCCCGTGGTGGAGAGCTGGGCCTTAGTCGTGTCCGGCTGCTCGTCCGTGAGTTGGGACTCCTCCTCTTCCTCCTCCTCGTCGGAGATAATACCAAAGATGTCCTCCATTTTGTCCTCACTGCGCTTAGCCGCATCTCGGGCCGCAGTGCTCAACGTATTGGGCGTCGGCGGTGACGCGTTCACATTGTACAGGCGAGCGGATGTGTCCAAGCTCTTGGACTTCTTTGACTTTTTCAGCCGATGTCGCTCCTCCTTGGACAGCTTCTCGCTGAGCTGCTCCACAGAGCCGCCGGCAGTCGTTTCGCTCATGTTGCGCAACTTTTCGCGCTTCTTCTCCTTGCGCTCCTTGTGCTTGCGCCGCTCGCTGGCCGCCACCGACGCTGTGCTCACCACCTCCGGCTGGTGGACAGCCGCGATTGTCACCTGCTCCGTCTTCAGCTCATCGAAGCTGTCGAACTTATTGGGCTTGCAGTCGCTGACATCGAAAATGCTGCCAGTCGTGGCCGTGGCCGGCGTCGGAGCCGGGGCCGGGGCATGGGCAAGCGGTGCGGAGCTGCTCTCGGCCGAGGACTTGAGGCGCTTCTTGCTCTTCTTGTGCTTTTTACGCGTCTCCGGTGAGTACTCCTTGATCTTGGCCGAGCCGCTGTCGGCGCCCACGTAGCTGGTGTAGCTGGCATTGTTGAAGTACTCGTTGTACTCCTTCTTGAAGTCGGTCTTTAGCTTTCGCTCCTCGTTCGAGGAGTGCGAGTTGTGACGGGATTTGGTAAACTTGATTTCGTTATCGGAGATCTGCTCCTGCTTGATGTCCGGCTCCTGTTTGATATTGCTATTGATCAGTTCCGGTGCCGGCTGCGATTGCGACTCCGAGTCGGAGGCGATGCGCGTCGAATGGCAATTCCGTTTGCCCGCCTGGCTAATCACATTGCGGCGAATCTCATCCTCGGAGCTGTCGTCGCCATCGCACAGACGCCGCAGATTCTGCTGCATTTGCTGGCGCATGCGACTCGCATTCAGTTGGTCCGTCTCGGCATCCACCTCGCCATCGGCATCCGAATCGGAGAAGATGCGACTGTGCGACATTTTGCGATAGCCATCGGCATCGTCCATGTCATCGTCGCTGCTGCTCAGGCCGCCATGATTGCGGCCATGGAAGCTGCTGCTGCCGCTGTGCCTATGATGCATGCGATCCTCGAACTCGGTGTCGCTGTCGCCGTCGTAGCTCGTGGAGCGCTTCTTCTTGGCGCGCGACTGCTTCAGCTGCGAGAACTTTGCCTTAATCTTCTTCTCCTCGGCCTGGCGCTGCATGTTCTTGCAGCTGCGCGCCTTCACCTTGTCGTACATCGAGACATTGGGACAGTCGTCGGGTATATCGAAGATGGAATGCTTCTTGGACGCATCGTCGGTGTCGTCCGAGTCCGCTGAGCTGAGCATCATTTTGCGCGGCTGCGAAGCGCTCTTCGTGGAGGCGCCGCCCTCATCGGAGCCACGCGACGACTTTCGATCCACGCTGCGCCGATGATGATGATGATGATGCGATTGCTGCTGCGGCTGCTGTTGCTGCTGCTGTTGATGGTGTGGTTGCAACTTGCTGCTGGAGGTATTCGTGTTGGAGCTCAGCTCGCCGGCAGAGCTGCCCGCCGCTGAGATGCGCCTGTGCGGATTGTGCGTGGGCTCCTCATCCGTATTGGTGGACTCGGCCACCGAGTGTCGCTTCTTCTCGCGATGATGATGATGATCCCGTTTGCTCTTGTGCCGCGACGAGGACGAGGAGCTGCCATGATGATGATGCTCACGCTGCTGCTTATGCAGCGACTGCTGCTGGGACTGCGACTGCGACTGGGACTGCGACTGCGACTGTGTAGGCTGCAGCTGTTGCTCCTCCTCGCTGGTGTTGAGCGCGTGCAACTGCTGCTGCTGCTGCTTGGTTTCCATTTCTGTATTGTTGATCTCGCTGCTGCCGGCGCTTTTGCTGTGATGCTTGTCGCGCCGATGATGCTTGGAGCTGCTGTTGCCGCCGCTGTTGCCGTGCGACTTGGACGAGCTGGTCTTGTCGTCCTTGCAGCCGCCGCTGCTGCTGCTGCTCTTGTGCTCCTTGGAGTCGCGCCGATCGCTGAGCCGCTGGTGCTGATTGCTCGCGTTGCTGTTCGGGTTATCCATGCGTATGCGCTTCACATAATCCTCATGATTCTGTCCACCACCAGCAGCGCCGCCAACGCCACCGCCGCCGCCGCCACAGCTGTGATTGCTGTCCTGCGAGCTGAGCCGTCGCTTGTGCTGGCGTCCGCTGCTGGGCACCGGTGAGTTGCGTGACGATTTCCTTGAGCGCTCCTTATTGCTGTTGCTCTCCGCTGAGACGGAGACGGAGACGGAGCCGGCGGCGGCAACTGTGGCAGCTGCGGCTGCGGCTGCTGCTGCCATATCTGTGGCAGCGGCATTTTCCTTATTGTTCTCACTGGGCGTGGCCGCATTGAGGGCGTAGAAACTGCTCGCCTCGGAGCTGGCGTCCGACTTGTTTTTGTGATAGGCGCACATGTCGCGCATGCGCGAATGCCGCGCCTCCTGCTCGCGCTGCTCCTTCTCGCGCTGCTCTCGCTCACGCTCCTCGCGCTCCTTTTGCTCGCGTTCCTCTTGCGCCTTTCTCTCTCGCTCACGTTCTCGTTCCCGTTCACGTTCACGTTCACGTTCCCGTTCACGTTCCCGTTCCTTTTCTTTCTCTTCTTTGGCCTTGCGCTGCTCCTCGCGCTCGCGCTCCTCCTGCGCCTTGCGTTCCTTCTCCTCACGCTCCTGCTGCTTGCGCAGCTCCTTCTCGCGCTTCTCACGCTCCTGCCGCTCCTTATGCTGCGTCTTCTCCTTCTCGCGCTCCTTGTCGGCGGCCTTCTCCGCCGGCTCATCTGACTCGCTGGAGTCCTCGTCCACCTTGGGCGTGGCTGACTTCGAGGACTGCGACGTTGCTGAGTTTTTGCGCTTCTCGGAGGAGGATGAGGAGGACTTCTTGAATTTCTTTTCCGAATCGGAGCGATTATTGTGTTTGCTGCTGCTGCTGCTGCTGCTCTTCTTGGACGTGGAGGAGCTCGAGGCTGTGGCTGAGCTCTTGGCATTGCCCTTGGACTCCGCTTCGTCCAGTGAATTGTTTGGCGTTTGCTTTTGTACGTGTGTGGCTGCTGCTGCTGAGGAACTGTTACCGTTAGAGGCTGCGCTGCCGCTGCCGCTGCCAGTGGTGCCCACATTCGTGCTGCCCGGCACTGAGGCGGACTTTTGCAGCACGGATCGCGCCTCTGCTGTCGCCGCTGGCACACTGAGGCTCTTGCCGAGCTGTTGACTGCCGGCCCCAGCGGACGACGCTGCCGGCTTCGTCTTGGGCGCATCCGGGGGCGGTGGCGGCGCTGGCTGTATCGCCGGCGGCGGTGCAGCGGTATTTGGTAATGGCGGGTGACTGGGAAAGGGATATTGCAATCCCTTAGTGGCAGCTGCGGCTGCTGCTGCCGTTGCTGCTGCCGTTGCTGTTGCCGCCGCTGCTGCTGCCGCTGCAGCCGTTGTTGCTGCCGCTGCTGCTGCTGCTGCTCCTGTCGCTGTTGCTGTTGTTGTGCTGCTGCTGTTGCAGCTGGGCTTGGCCAGCTGCACAGCGACGACAGAGGGCGACGGCGACGGACTGTTGTAGGGCGACATCGAGGCCTGCGGCGAGTTCATGGGCGACAAACTGCTCAAGCGTTGCAGCAGACCACTCGCCTTGCAGCCGCCACCGCCACCGCCGCCGCCGCTGCTGCTGCTGCTGCTGGTGGTGCTGTTGCCGCCCAGATTGCCGCCGCTGCAGTTGGCTATGATGGGCGTGGCCTTAGTCGCGGCCAGATTGGGCAAAGCGGGCGACGTGTTCCCACTGCAGATGCCACCATGACGAGCATTTGCTGCGGCCGAGGCGGAGCCGGAACCGGAGCCAAAGTCCGTGCTCGCGGGCTCGTACCACTGGTTCTTCTTGAGGCGCTGAAAGTCATCGTCGAAGACGGACTTCTTGGCCAGCAGCGACTTGACGATGTCCGATGGCTGCAGCTCGTCAATGTCGAGAAACTTGTGACGCGAGTTGCTCGTGGAGCTGGAGACAGTGCCGCTGGAGCTGTTGCTGTTGCCGGAGCCCGCCTGGTGCGAGGAGCTCAGACTGCTGAGGTTGCTCGAGTGCATCGACAGCTGCCACGAGGGCATCGCGTTGGACTCTCTGCTGTTGCTGTGTCCATGACTGCCGTGGCCATGGCTGGGATTGTTGCTGCTGCTGCCGCCGGACCAGCGCTCGTAGTTCTCCTCGAAATTGCGCAGTCGCTCATCCAGCGACGGACTGCCACCAGTCTGGCCGCTGGGCACGTCCGAATCGCTGGAGTTGGAGCTCAGCGAGCGTGGACGCGCCGGGCTCGCCATCAGGCCAATCGACGAGGATGAGGACGATTGCTGCAGCTGCAGCTGCTGCTGCTGCTGCTGTTGTTGCTGCTGCTGCTGCTGCTGTTGCTGCTGATGGTGATGGTGGTGCTGGTGGTGATGATGGTTGGAGGATCGCCAGTAGCGTAACGTGGGTGAGGGCAGAAACGACAAATTGGACGCAGCCGCTGACGAGGCCGAGGCCGAGGCTGAGGCTGTCGCAGCACCTCCTGCTGCACCTAGACTAGAGTTGTTGTTGTTGTTGAGCAACGATGCCGTCGTCGTCAGCTGCTGCAAGTAGCTGGAGACGCCATTGCCGGCGCCGCTGCCGCCGCCACTGCCACTGCTGCACGCACTGCGCTGCTGCTGAAAGAAGAGCACGCCGAATTTGGGCAACGGCAGCCACATGACTTCGCGCACGCGCTCCCGTGTCCGCTCCCTGGGCGGCAGACGACGCGGCTCCGAGGGCAACACCTCTGGCCGCTCGTCGAACAGAGGCGTGCCCGGCCGGCTGCCGTCGGCGCTCTCGCCGCCGCTCGCCTCGTGCGAGTGATGGGAATGTAGCTGATGGCCACGTCCACGCGACGCATGATGATGATAGTCATCATTGGCCATGGGCGCTGCCAGCGAAGGTGTTAGCAAGCCAGAGGTGTTGTTGTTGCTGTTCGCATTGCCGGCAGCGGCGGCGGCGGCTGCTGCTGAGGAGGAGGCGGACGCGGAGGAGGAGGACAGCAACGCCGACGAGGACTGTTGCGGCTGCTGTGGCAGCGGCTGCGGCTGCGTCAGCTGCAGCGTGCTGGCCGTGACACGACGACGTTTCGCTGCCAGCGATGCACTCATCAAATGCTGCTGATCCATGCTGCTCGCTCCGACCAGGCCATGGCGAAAGGCCGACGAGTTGGAGAGCGCCGACAGAGCGCCCACATCGATCGACGGCCGACGACTGCTCAGCATCATATTGTGGTGCTGTGTGGGCGGCGGTGCGATCGCTGCAAATTTGTTCGCCTCCGACACGCGACGAATTTCGCTTTTGCGATTGAGAGGATCGTGGATTACATCACAGTTGGACAGCGGACTGGGCTTGTTGATGATGTTGTTGTTGCTGCTGCTGCTGCTGCCATGACCAGACGCCAAGGAGTCGCTGTTCTGGTCCAGCATCTGTCGGAATTAAGTTGGAAATTATTATAGACTCTGTGGCCTGGAAGGGATTGCGTCGACTTACCGCACTCGCATTGGAATGATGATGATGATGGTAATCCATTTTGATGCGCTTGCGCGGACTGACCACGCCCTCATCACCACTGGACGGGCACTCGTCGAGCTGCTGCTGCTGCTGCTGCGGTTGGTCTGGCAATTGGAAACGTGGATTGTGCACTTGATGGCGCAAATCTGCAGAGGTCTTACCACAACGCCGCCGATTGCTGCTGTTGTTCAGCGTCACCTCGAGCGTATCGCTGATGGGATTGCCACTGCCCATGCCGCTGCTATTCACAGCGGGTCCGAGTCGCGCAATAACTGGCGAATCGGAGCGCACAGCAACGTTCGAGGAGTCCTCCTCCTGCATCTGATTGCCGCCGCTCGTGTTGCTGTTGCTCGCGTGCTCGTCAAAGTTGCGAAACCGTCGACCCACATCGTTGAAGTCAAAGTCGATGGTGTGCCGCGCGTTGCGCGCTATACGCATGCGCGCCTGCACCAGCGCCGCCGGCGACATGGGCATAGAGTTCTGTGTGGCCGCTGGCAACGTTGCGGCTGCTCCTCCGCCGCCGCCACCGCTGCTCACAATGGCCGAGGCAAGACTGGGCGCGGGCATCGCATTGCTGCCGCTGCTGCTGGCGGCGGCGGTGCTGCTGCTGTTGCCAGGCGTGTTGCTGCCCGGCGAGCAGCCATCGTTCGAGTTCTGGTGCCGACTGAAGGAGGAGGCGCGCGAGCGCGACTGCGATGACTCGTAGCGATTAAAGCGCGAGGAGGCAGACACTAAAAGATTGAGAGAGAGAGAGAGAGAAATGAATAATTGAAGCTCTGCTTGCGGCTTGGTCAACTTACCCGCATTGGGCTGCTGTGCCTGCTGCTGCTGCTGGGTTTGAGGCAGCTGCTGCTGCTGCAGCGGCTGCTGTTGCTGTTGCTGCTGCTGCTGCTGCTTCTCCTGCTTGTCATAGAAGGCATCCTGGCACTCGCGCGACGCAAAGTCCACTTGCAGCTTGCGTCCGCGCATTATCGTGCCGCGCATCTCCTTGACCGCCGCCTGGGCATTCTGCACCTGATCGTACAGCACCAAAGCCAATTGTCGCGCCCGATCAATGCTGACCTTGGTCACCGTGCCGAAGCGCGTGAACTGCGATTGCAGAAACGATTCGGGCACCTTTTCGCCGACGCCATCGATCCACACGCAATTCGTTGGCATCGACTTGCCAAAGCCGAGCTTGATGCGATTGCTGCCCAGATGCTCGCCGTCCATTTTGCGCATGGCCTTCACCACGGACACAATGTCCGAATACTGACAGAAGGCGTAGGCGTTGAGGCCCTGCTTCTTGATGTCGATCTCGATGATTTCGCCGAAGCTCTCGAAATGCACGCGCAGCTCACTCGCTGTGATGTCCTTTTCGAGATTGCCAATGAAGAGGGTTCGCGTGGACTTTGGATGATATTCATCCAGTTCGGCTTCATAGGGGCGAAATTCATTATCCTCGACGTCGTAGCCCTGATACGGTTCCACCTCGATTTTACAGCCAAAGAAATGTTTATCATGTGACACTTCGAGTGCCTTTTCCACATCGTCCGGTTTCTTAAAGCAGACGAGCGCATAACGTTCCGAGTTCTGTCCGACGACCTTGACCCACGTGACTTTGCCATGCTTTTTGTACTCGTGAAAGAGACCATCCTTAAGGGATGTGTCCGAGGAGCGGGCGGGCAGGTTACGTACGCGTATCGCCAACGGACGATTATCTTCGGAATGCACCACCGGATTGGCTGTCAGGCAGGAGCTGCTGCTGCTGCTGGAGCTGCTGCTGCTGCTGCTACTAGAGCCACAGCCACCGCCACCGCCACCGCCTCCGCCGCCGCCTGCATTGCCACTGGGATTTGAAGAGTTGCCTGAAATAAAATCGTTAGTTATTAAAGCCCATCAAGCATTGGGTTGGAGCAGAGCGCGCTACTTACTGCCAACGTTCACACAGGACTGCAAATTGCGTGAGCTGCGATGCGCTGTTGCTGCAATGCCAACGCCGACACCGCCGGCGGCACCAACACCGATTGCATCGGCACAATTGCCCGATATCGGACTGGACGCGTGCGAATGCGACGATGTGTGCGACGAGGCCGATGATGAGCTGTGCGAGCTGCTGTAGCTGCTCGGCGAGCGCGAATGTGAGCGACTCGAGGATGTTGTGCTGCGTCCATGCAAATGATGTCGCGGCGCTCGAGCATCGTTCGCATTCTGTGCGCTCACATTGCCATTGTCCACGACGGCGGCCAAGGCAGCAGCGGCCACATTTAAAATGTCGCCACTGTTGCTGTTGCCACTAGAAGATGTTGCTGCTGCCGCCGCCGCCGCCGCTGCTGCTGCTGCTGTTGCAATTGGCATCGTTGGAGTGGCCGTGTTTATTGTATTATTTAAACTATTACTACTAAAACTATTGTTTGTGATTGTACTTGTCGTCGCTGCCGCTGCCGCTGCGGCTGCACCGCTCAGAGGCGACTCCGAGCCGCAGCGCGCTGTCGCCGTCGTCTTGAGCAGCTTATTTAGTTTGCTGACAGCACCAGCAGCGGGACTTCGACTGCTGTTGCTGTTGCTGCTGCTGCTGTTGTTATTGTGGTGCAGGTGATTTTTGCGTGCTGCCGCTTCATCCGCAGCGCTGCCCGCGTATGCCACACTCCGATGCATGGCCGTCGTAATGGAGGCCGCTGCTGCTGCTGCTGCGGCTGCCGCCGCCGCCGCTGCTATCGTGTGCGAGTGGGCGGGTGATGAGTACGAGGCGGATGTGTTGTTGTAGTGATGATGCTGATGCTGATGTGGATGCTGATGTGGATGCTGATGCTGATGCGCATGTGTATGATGATTGATCGGTGAGCTCATTATGCTGCCAGCTGCTGAGACGCCGGCATTGCCACTGCCACCAGGACTTTTTAGATGCGCTGTCGCAGTAGCCGCAGCTTCGTACCATGACTGCGGTACGCGTGTGTTTTGGTTAATGATGTTGTTGTTGTTGCTCCGATCACCCAATGGTGGCCCGCCGCCACCACCAAATCCGCCCACTCCAAATCCGATGCCACCACCACCACCACTGCCTCCTCCACCTGCTGCTCCTGCTGTTGCCGTTGCTGCTCCAGCTGCGACTGCAATCGCGCCCACTCCCGCTGCAGCTGCTGCTGTTGCTGCTGTCGTTGTCGTCGTGTTGCTGTTGCTGTTGCTGCTTGTAGCTGACGCACCAACTGCTGCTGCTGCTGCTGCTGCGGCTGCTGCTGAACCATTCCTGTAAAGACGATCTCGAGCGCGCGATCTATCGCTGCTGTTGCTGTTACTGTTGTTGCTGTTAGCTGTCGCCGCCGCCGCTGATGCTGCTGCTGCTGCTGCTGCCGCTGCTGCGTTGCTGGCTTGATACACTAAGCGGCTGCGATCGTAATAGTTCCTTTCGAAGCTGTTTGTCGGTGGTTCCTCAGTAGACCTGCAATAACAGAAAGAATCGCATTGAAAATGGATAAGCAAAACAGTTGACAACTTGTGCATAATAATTATTATTATTATTCTTGAAGGCTAATCACACGAGGAAATTACTAAATTATTAGAATGTGTGTTATTTCAGCTAGAGACATTGTATATGCCTATAATATATATATATTATGTATAAATTATTTAACAGACATTTAGTAGACACACTGGAAATTTATATATGCGCGCAGTTTTAGAGTCTCTCTCTGTAAAGAGCTAGATTTAGAAGCACTTGTCACATTCTTTCATGGTTTGAGAGTCACATTGTAGCGCGTGTGACGCGATAGCCAGCAGCTATTGACCTACTCTAAAGCTTAAGTCAAAACAGTTTTGCAGCTCGTCACCGTTTGAAAAGCATTGCATTCATATTTATATAAGAGTCGTTTGCTTAGCGATAGCCTATTGTGTTGACCTACTCTAACCAACTAGCAAAACAGTTTCACAATCGTTTCACTGCCACTGTTTGACAGCCATTTCATTTTGCTGTCATAAGCAAGCACTGTAAACCAAGTATAGCGTATTCTGTAATTGCATTTTTATGTTATATACATATACATATATATATATCACCACCACCTACAGCAGAGACATACACAAACACACACACACACACCTCCGCATAATAGTTTTTATACAAAAAACCTTGTCAATTTGCGGCGACTGCTGCTGGAGCTGCTGTAGGAAAAAGAGGGTATCCGTTGAAGGATCGGCTTTTGCTTAGCAGCGCCAAATGGGCGCCTTTTGTTTTCTAACATGGGCGCACACACAGAATCAAACCAATTGTATTTAACAAATATGCGTATGCAATTTATGATCTCTTCAACAACAAAATATATATAAAATAAAAACACACGCGAGCAAAAATTTCACCGGCGAAAAAATTATATATAAATGAAAGAAAACGGCGCCAAATTTTAACGTCTGCCGACGTCGTCGTCTGTTTACGCGGCAGAACTTATTTCTTTTATTTTCTTTGCGAACACACAACGCACGCACACACATAAACAAGAGATGGAGTTGGAGCTGCGTAGCTGTGGCTGTAGCCGGTGCCTGGACAATTGAGAGCGTAAAGCGAAAAATAAAACAAGAACCGGTTTCTTCTAAATATTTACACACACATGCACGCACACACACATAGTTTTTGTTGTTATTTGTTTGCTTAAGAAATTTATTATTATTACATCTATTTGTATATTTCTTTTTATTTTACGGCTTTTATTTTATACAGTTTCGTTGATCGCGTTGTTCACTTCTTACTAATTGCTCGATCCGTTTTCATGCCGATATTCGCGTAACCAAACACGAGCAGCGGTCGCTGCACAGTGCTGCCAGATCGTGTACTGTGTGCGAGCAGAGCTGCCAAGCTGCCTCATTTCACTTAACAGCGTCAAGTGAGTAAATATCAAATTCACACCAGATATTTATCAATATATGAAGATAACAAATTGAAAGTTTATAAATACAATTATTGCTACTTGATGCAACGACAGACAACGAAAGCAGTGGTAAGTGATAGTCTCTAAGCAGCTTTTAACAGTGCAGCGTTAGTAACAGTGACAGCATAAGTTTGTTTATGCTATTGCTCGCTGTTATCATTAGGGTGAGCACAAACAAAAGAAAATAGTAACGACGCAATACTCAGGTAAAAACTTGGTACGCTTCGCGCTACCTGGCATGAAAAATCAACCCCTGCCATAAATTAATATGCGACGCAAAAAGGCACAGAAGAGAAGTAAACCAAATGACAGGCCTATTTTCTATCCGACAAGGGAAAATACAGGCGCGACGACCTTTAACTAAATGCTCACGACATTCCTTTTCGGCCTAGAAGAGGAAGACCAATATGCCACGAATATGCTAAGGGCATGTTATTAATTATATCCAGTGACAGGCGTCTACATAACAGTTGTATATGTATATAAGTACATAAATGGTATGTATATGTGTATTGGGCACATGCATAGGAAATCCATCGAAAATCTATATAAAAATCGATCTGGCTTTTAGATAATATTATGTAATGTTTTCATATATTTATCAAAAATCATAGTTTTGAAAGCCATAAATATAATATTTAAAAAACATTTAATAAACTCATATCTCACAATTCCTTTATCTATTTATTTGCAATATTTTCTAAATAAAAACTTTTGAAATCTTAAAATTATTTATTAATTATTAATTAATTACAATAGTCCAAAAATCTGGATAGTAAATATATTTTTTACTTGAAAATATTAGCCTTTAGCAAATTTCATATCAATCTAGTGTCAGTCATGTTGAGCTTTATATATTGGTCTATGTATAACAAATCTAATCCATAAAATGCTAAATTTCATTAAATTATTGCAATTATATTTATGGAATATTTCGAATATATGGGTAGTACGTAAAGTCATCTAAGTATTTGTTGGGGCCTAGAGACTGTAAGGCGATAAGTATATATATTTTTATTATAATAATATATATGAAAGTATTCTATTATTCTATATCTCTAGATATTCATAGAATATTATTACATATATGCAACAACATGTATTTAGAAAATTCTTATAGTTATTAAATTATTCATATATGTATAAAAAAATGTATGATATATAAAGTTGCCGATTATTGTGTGGGACTATATACATTAATCATTCTAAATATTCAATAATAATATTCATATAGAAATATATCTTATAGAGCACTAAAAATATTTTTGTTTCATATTACATTCTTCTATATATAATATAAATATACATAGATAAATATATATAATAATACATAATAATATATATATATATATATATATATATATATATATATATATATATTTGATAAGCGATTATCATTATAAAGAGAAGGTGGAGCTTGTGAGTGGGAGTATAGAGCTGCCTAAAATCGCTCTTTATTTCCTTCCACTCTAATGATTGCTTTTCGGTTTTATTACTCTTTCTTGAGGATGAATTCGTATAAAAAAGTAAATCTAAATGGAGTCTAGAGAAGTAAAAAATTTGAGAGCAGCCAAGCTGCTTATATCCCAGACCCCGAACCATTTTCATAGGCTATATATATCTATAATTGAAGTATATTCCAAACAGTTCCCATATAACTTACCTAAGCAGGAAGCTATACACTTTTACGAGCTGGCCATACTTTCTATCAAGTAAAACCTGATATACATAGCACTGGTCTAGCCAAGTCTGGTTTTTTTTTTTTATAGAAATCTAAGAATATAACGCACATTATCAATTCCAGGTAAAATAATACAATTTATCAGGAATTCGCTTTAAACGATCTGATTTTTCGGAACTGAAACGGATAGAACCTATATATCTATGTGAGTGTGTGTGTGTGTGTGCGTGTTTATCTCTGATAGCTTTGATGAATTGAAGCCCCAATGCTCTGTCATTCGTTTGCCAAAAGATATTCTCTTCTTTTTCCTTTTTTTAAAGCCGCATTAAGCGCTTAAAGCGCCCAGAGAACAACGCAACGAGCCCAAAGCACTTAAAATATGGCCATGTAGCACATAGAGCAATTATATGTATATGTATATATATATATATATATATATATATAGAAATATATATGGGTATATAACGGTTATGTATATAAGGTAATGCTGCAGTTTCCAGCTATGGCTGGAAATTATGTTGCTGGCTGTGGGTGGGCGCATGACTCAGGCATAAAAAACAACAAAGAGTATATATATATATACATAGATATATAATATCTGTGTGTGTTGGGGCTGTATATATGGGGAGCAATTGCATTTGCTAAGAGCGGCTCGCCACTTGCCCGGCATGCGCAGTGAGGCGGGCCCCAAAAATCAATTCAGCTAAAATTGCGCCCCGGTTAGGGAAGTGCAGAGAGCCAAACAGGAAAGCAAAACCAACGGCAATGGCAACATTTGTTGCGCCAAACGATGAAGAGAGCGAGCGACAGCAGAGAGAGAGAACGAGAAGTAACAGTAAACAACAGCAGCAGCAGCAGCACTGGCAGTCGCTGTCGCTGTCGCAGTCGCAGTCGCTGTCTCAGTCAGCAGAGCAAAGTAATTGCGAGAGACAACGAGAGCTGGACGTTTGGGCAAAGCTGTAAATTGCATTACTGCGGCGTTTACTCTGTGTGTGTGTGACTATGTATGCTGCTCTTATATAATGCGTATATACATCTATATATATATATATATTTAGTAAATGGCAGCCGCCCACAAATTGAGCCTGGGCGAAATGCTTTTCGCACACAGCAAACGTCCTTGTTTGAGGTTATTTCTCTATATATGCAAGTGCTATCAATGTGTGCGCGTGTGTGTGTGTGTGTAACTTTTTTGCAAGTTGAAATTCCTGAAATCCCCTTTTAGCCTTTCATTCAATCATTGCTGGGGCAGACGGTGCAACCCGACCCAGCCCTCGGCGCATGAAATACGTGAATTTTCGCACTGCAGTCAAAAGTAATTTTTAAGGGATTCTGCCACAACCAAAATTGATCCGCAGCATGCGAGGTAGCAGCAGCAGCAGCAGAGCAGCGGTAGCGTTATCTGTAGCTGTAGCTGCTGCTGCTGCTGCTGGCAAGTTGAAGGACACGGGAATGACAGCTCAGACGCACATACGTACATGCATATTATCTTACATACATCAGCTTACCAACACACACACAAGCAAAGCCATGCATACATACATCTGTGTAAATATTCATACATGCGTGAATACCTGCACACACATACACACGCATTCATACAGTACACACCCATGTACACACACACACACACACACACGCCGCATGTAAACAAGCCATCTGTGTGGGCATAAAACATAAATATATGTAAATATTTATGCTGTTAAATATTCTAGAGTTGCCATCTCTAAGGTACTCTTATCCTTACAGCTCATATATTCTCTAGATTCTGAAGATATCATCTCTAGTTCTCACACAAACTCAACTTGACAATGTTTAGTATTATAATTTAGATATTATTTAAAATATCTAGAAATGTATTCTCAAATATGATTTTCAAGTTCTATCAAAATTTAAGGTAAAAAACTCAATTTCAGAAAACATGCGCAAAATTCACTCAATTTATTTGTAATATTTTTTTACTTGCTCAAAATCGAACGAAATTAAATTTAATTTAAAAAATTATATCTAAACATTCTTTAAAAAGAATATATGAACATGTATGCGATGCATGTATATCATGTATATCATGTATGCGATGCATGTATATCATACGATAAGCAAAATGTAAATGTTTTACAGATGGAGATGGAGGCCCCCCTAAAGTAGTGAGTTGAAGTCTATCTGTACATCCATATAAATGCAGCAATCTCATAAACCACAAAAGCTGAAGACTTGGAATTTGCACAGTATTTACTCGTATACCATACGCAGCAAGTGTTAATATTTTCTTTTCGATAGCTCAGCTCTTTTTATTATCGATAACAATCGAAAATTTGACTTTCTTTTTAAAGCCTAATTCAAAGACTATAAAAGATAACAACACTTTACTGGGACTTATATGAATAAATAATACAGACCTTTGAAACCTAATCCTCATTTCACCATAATTAGCTAACAACTTACTTTAATTACTAGAAACTTTGCTCTAGCAAATACACACATTTAACTGTCATTAATACCCTTTTAAAAATGATTCATTCCAAGTTCAAATTTGAATAAAGCCAAATGTCTCAAGGTCGCTCGGAATACGTTTTCTATTACTCATTAAAATATTTTCGGTCAAGAAACACAAGAAAATGTGAATACTTTGTAGTTAAAATATCATCATCAGATGATTCACCAATTCTTGCATCGCTGTGCCACGCCCCTAATCAGAAGCTTAGCAGTCTTATTAATTTCGTTAAAATGCAGCAAAGTTAGTAGATTGCAACTGCAACTGCAGCTGGCCTTAAAGTTACATAAAGCTCGACGAGTGGGCGTGGCTGAATGAGCCCTGGGCGCTAAATAATGCAGCCGCAGCCGCAGCCTGCTCCCTATCGGCTCTCTTGGCTTAAATGGACGACCTCAATTAAAGCTCTTGTGGCTGCTGCAAAAACGAGGAGCTGCGTGCAGCTGGGTGGCTGGGCGCTTGGACAAAGTCAGAGGGCAAAGTTGAATAAAAGTTGAAGCCAGGACATCAAAAATAAAAAAAAAAAAAAAAATAAACAACAAAAATATGACGCAGTGCCAAGTGACGCAACCGGAAGCAGATGAGGCGTTATTTATATATGCGTGTGTGTGCTGTGGGTGTGTATGAGTGTGTGTGTGGGTGTGTGTATTGCCTAAGCCAGGTCCCGGCTTTACGCTATTGAATGAAACTTGCGCCGGGGCCCCAATGCCCATTGTTGTAGAAGGAAACAGAAATAATTCGTGTTGTGAAATTCGACGGGTGTTAAATAAGGCGCATGCGCACTGCTAACTGTGGCAGTATATATAAGATAAGTATACACGTGTGAGTGTGTGCATGAGTATGCGTGTGTGTGTGTGAGTGTGTTTAGCCACCCACAACCGCAGGGCAAGCAGCAGCAGCAGCAGCCTCGGCAGCAGCGCATAAATTGCAGCGGAGGCAAAACATACAAAAATAGACCCAACAGAAAATTACTAAAAATTGTGTTCAGCCGACTTAACAACAACAGCTATAAAAGCAACAACAACAACAATAGGCAGAAGAATGGCAAGAGCAGCAACAACAGGCATGTCTGCTGCAGGAATCGCTGCTGTTGCTGCTGCTGCGGCGGCGGCTAAAATGAGGTCGTGGAAATGGAAAATGAAAGCAGTTCGAGAGATGTCGACAGAGCAGCAGCAGCAGCAGCAGCACAGATATATATGTATATGCAAAGATAGCAGTTTTAGAAGCAGAGCCAAAGGAAGATATCAACAGCAGCAGCAGCAGAGAGTCAAGAGTCCAAGGCAGCATCAGCCGAGGCAAAGCAAATGACAAAAGCAGAAGCAGCAGCAGCAGCAGAGGCAAAGACAACGACAGCATCACTAGCAGCAGCAGAGGCAGAGACAGACGCAATAGCAGATACCTTAGCAGACTCAAAGTCCGGGCAAAGGCAATAAGAAAGACAATAGCTAAAGGAATATGAACAGCAAGAGCAGCAACAAAAACAGTTGCAGCTCGAGCACAAGTAGAAGCAGAGATAAAGGAAATAGAAACAGTAGCAGAGGCAGAGGAAGCCAAAGTCAATAGTAACAGTACCAGCCAAAGTCCCAGGCAAAAACGGAGGCAGAGATAGCAGCAGCAACCCCGAAATTCCTCGCACTCTGTCTCTCTCTTTTGCTCTTTTCTTACGCTCAGCAGCTACTTGCGCTTGTAGAACTTTCGAGCTAATGCCGGCAAAAAAAAACCTAACTGTAGTGCATGTTGCTGTCTTCTTCAGCCTGTGCAAAATCTAATGAAGCAGCCGGACGTAGCAAACTGACTTTGTTACTGCTGCTGCATTACATTTTTCATGTGTATCATGTGTAACTGGGGAGTGGCTTTAAAGTACACAAGAGCAAGCAGAGATAGAGGAGCTTGCAACAACAACAGCATTTTTCGAGTACAAAGGCAAAACATTTTTCATTGCCTACATTCCAGCGCTGGCAAAATATTAACTGCACGACCAAAAATAATGGCCACTCCCCAAGCTTGCATACATAACTAAAGCACACCCACACACACATACGAATATACATGTGTACATGCATAGGTACATACTTTCCTGCATAGTTTCGCATGTGAATTTGGTACATAGTTAAGTATTCAGTTAAAGCAGCTGCGCGCGGGCTTCAAAATTTAATGGAAAATTGGCTGTTTTTAAAGGTTTTTGAATGCAGCACGGAATTTTTAATATAATTAGTTTATTTTATATCAACTTGAGCTAAGTTTTATAATTTTGAATAGCATTTAGTTTAGAGTAAACTTTGTAGAAGGAAATTCTTAGGACGAAAAAATTTTAGATAATATTTCAAGATTTAATATAAATATTTTATGGATAGAAGTTTTATTTAAATATATTTTTTTGTTTATTGTTTTTCCAGTTGAAATGTTATTTAACTGTTTATTTTTTAATTTATTATATTTTTTTTTTATAAAATTTTGTTTTAAGAGTAACTGATCTTAGTATTTTATGACTAGCTCTTAATATATAAGAATTTATTTATTTATTTTTAATAGTTTTATACTAGAGAAAATAGAGAAAACTTTTAGATGAAACCCAAAATTTGATAAGAATTATAATTTCAGTTCATTTTAGTATAGACCTTATATATATATATATAATGCGAATAATATGAAATTTACTTTATTTTGCCAACTAATTGCATTGCTTTCACAGACACACCCACACACACACAGAGTCATGTAAATGGTGCTCCATTCGCCCAGGACGAAGGACAAACCACTTAACATGCACTGATTATTTCACAAACGAAATCAAATTGAAAATGCAAATTGCTCAGCGCCCAATGACCAATTGGGCAGTCATATTAACTGCCAATGGCCAATAGCCCCAGCACCACCCCATGGCCTGTCCCTGTCCCTGGCCATCCACTTAGCCATTTGGCATTTATGCATCATTCATTTAGCCAGTTATGCCCTTAAACATTTATTTAATCAACTTTGCTTGTTTTTGCGCCAATTCGCTGAAATGCATTTAAAATGTGAAATTCAATTTGGTTGCAAAAACCGAGGGGGGCGTGGCGGGCGCTGTGCGGATGGAAATGCGTCCTCTGGTAACTTGGTTTACTGCACGGCGAATCAAGTGAAAACACGATAGACGGCCAATGCAATTACACACAGACGCACGTATACACACACACACACACACACACACATATACATATACACATATACAGACTCGCTGTCGCACACAGGTGCATAATCAGCTTTCGCAGCAGCAGCAAAATGTTGACAATTTAATTAGAATTGATTTTCCGTTCGATATTTGCCAGGCAAATGCACACAGCATTTGCTGTATGTGAGCGTGAGCGAGATAGCGAAAGACAGTTCATATATATATATATATATATATATGTATGTGCAGCAGCTTCAACTGTTATACAACTGTTATATAATTAAGCTACACATAAACATTTGCCATATCTGCGGTGCATCACTTAATTGCTTGGCGTTAAATATTTCACAATTTGCAACCCCCAAAAATGTCAAACTCAAATTTAATGAGCAATAACTGTGCTAAGCCATTGCCTCTACTGCTACTCTCTTCCACTCTTCCACTCTTCTTCTCTTCCACTCTTCTACTTTTTCTCTCCTCTCTCTCGACAGGCAATGAAGCATTGCCATATGAAGATTGATTATGGCTCAAGTTTTTAATGCGTTTTGCCATTTATAACATTGCAGGCGGGCTGCGTAAAAGGGATGGCATGCTACTGTTGCTGCTGCTGCCAGCTGCAGCCAAGCGTGCAAGTGCGAACGAGCGCACACGGTGATATATGCTTGCAGTTGTCGAGCATAGAGCTACATAAATACAGTTTGCAAGCATCGATATGCTACAACGAACAGACACACACAGATACACTCAGATTACACAGCTGTGGGACGAGTGGCAGCAGCTTATGGCAAAGGATATGCAATTGCAGCAATTCAATTGATTGTACCAATAATTATTAATATCCTTATGTCTGACAGAGCATTTCGCATGGCAAATGCAATTGATGTTGGCTCAGTTATCTTTAAATAGATGCGAATTTTTTAAGTGAATAATTTAGCTAGAGATGGAGTATGAGTACTCTCTAGAGATTAAGTTTTATTCGAATTGAATTAAAATTAAAATGTTAATGTGCAAGTCATATAAAGGGACGATGATTGAAAACTTGAAGACATTATTAAAAAATTTTATATAGATATATAGAGTTTTTACGAGCCACAATTTTCAAGATATTTCTTATATAAAATGGAAAAACAAAACAACTTCTTAATGGTCTTGTTAAATGTATGTAACTAACAGCAGCAGGCATTTTAGAGCTCATAAAGTATATATTTTCCTGATCAGATGAATGAACGAAGTCAATCTAACCAAGCTCATCTTTTTCTTCATATAAATGTAGCCTAAGCCACTAGAGATTTGAAATACAATATTGTTTTTTATCTTCTTCTTCATTATCAATGACTATGACTAAAATCAATGTTCTTAATCTTATCGAAATACGTGTATATTTATGTTACTTCTATATAGTGATTAACAGCAATAATTATCAATTACTTCTATTATATATTTTTTTTAAGAACTGACATTGTCACGCTGTGCAATATAATGTGATTCATTTTTGGATTTATCATGCCAAGAATTTGTATATATATATATATATATATATATATATACACTCAGAAACTAACGTAAATATTTGTAAAAATATAATAAATAAAATAGAAAATAAAAATGTAATAAATAAAATAGAAAATAATTTTGTTTTTATTTAATGTAAATTTTTTAAGCTTAAACCTTTTATATACAAAACCAGAAAGTTTGATATCTTTAATCTTCGTAGTTTTTAGAATTGGCTTACAAATAATTACAATTTAAATATTAATCTATAGTTATGGGCATTAAGCTGAATTATGAGCAGTTTTAGGTATATCTTTCTATCTTTAACTATTTCTTCAGCTCCTAGAACGCTATCTCAAGTCAGTTTCTTATGCTGAGCAGGCATATGTATGCTTATATACTTTATGGCATCGAGCAGGCCACAAACATAATGCCACTTGCAGGGTATAAAAAGTACATCAATATATATATATATATATATATATTATATATAGATTCTTTATATACATGGATGCTGCTCAGTCAGTTAAGCTACTCAAACTCTCTCATCTGAACATATGAACAACACACACTCACACACACACACACACACACAATATGTTGCGGTTGGAAAAGCACTCAGAGCTAACCAGAGAGGAAACTTGTCAACTAAGAAAAAGAGAGCCATGAGAAAAGCAAACGTACAACATGAAGCAAGACAATTTTTTTGGATGTTGTTTATTTTGTGGGGCCACACACACGGGGAGACAGAGTGAGCGAGAGAGAGAGATAGAGAGATGTGTGCACATATTTATGGCCATTACTCAATGCCCGAGCAAACATAAAAATTGAAAATGCATTTTTTACGACAACAGCAGCAGCCACAGCAGCATCACAGGCAATTCCGCCCCCTGACTAAAAGGAAAATGGTTTTCCCTTCGGCAGCAACTGCAACTGTGTAACTATATGCAGGAACATGCATGTAAATGGGTTTATGGGGCGTGACACGACTGTCAAACATTTATTTTTGCCGCGCAGTTAATTGAATGTGACATTTTGCTCGTTCACGCTGCTGTAAAGGAGCATATGGGTTTGTCTAAGCCTGGGGAAACATTCAGGGCTTCTCCTATTGCTTTATTGAATTTTGCAACAAAACGCGTAACACCGAACGAGCATTAGGCAGTTGAGCATGCCCAGCAACAGTTGCATTGCTTTTTTTTATTTTTATTTAAAATTAAAATTTGTTTGTGGGCAAATATTTGTGCGGTTCACGCGGCGTATGCGCAATTCGCACGCATAAATATATAACGCATACGCCGCATGGGCTAGCGGTAAGAGTATTTCGATTATAAATATATAAAAATATACTTTTACAGCTACGGCTAGAGCCAGCTGTCTAGTTGGCTGTCCATTAGCAACGCATCATTGAAATTGACAATTTTTGCGCGTCAGCCGAAAATTTCAATCTATAAATTCACACAATTTGCAAATTGGGCAAATATGCAATGCACTGAGAGAAAATTGTAAGGTAAATTTATTTTAATTTTAATAATATTTTTTATATCATATCATTAAAAATAGCCGAATATGCAGGGTATTTATTTTTTTGATTGGTAAATCAACTCAAATGGAACTCCTAAAATTTTAAATATATTTTTTAAGCCTTTTTAATAATTTGTTTTGCTACAATTTTTTTTTATAGATATACTACTTATAAATATTTAGGATAGTTGTTTATTTTTTCTTATTTTATTTTATTATTATACATTTTTAGATGAGTTTTTAATTCAATTTTTTTATTATTTTATTTTTTCTTTATGAAAATCCTTAGCCAAAAATTGTTAATTATTTTCATTGGGTTGTTTTTTTAAGAGTTTTTTATATTTTTTGTATTCATATTTTCTTATTATACAAATATTTTCTCTTGATATTTTCTATTATTCATTCAGGTTGCTTTATTCGCTCAGTGTACTCTTGACATTTTTGGGTTAATGCAATTTTCGAATGCACTCGCATTTGTTAATGCAGTTGCAGCTGTAACTCTTCGCCGTTGCTGCTGCCGCTGCTGTTGTTGTTGAGCATTTTAATTAGGCACAAGCATTACATAAGTTATGTCTACCTGCGCAGCACCTACACCTGCCCAATAAGCCCACCTTCTTCTCCAAGTTTTCCTTTGCGAAATGTTTGCGCATATTTTTGTTCAACGAAAAGCTGCAATGTAGCGAACAGTTGTTGCTGTTGTTGCGGTTAATGTTGTTGTTGGTTGTTGCTGTTAGCCAAAGACAGACAGCGCAACGCCCCCGTATCTGCCTGATCGCCAACACAATTTCCCAATTTGTTGCAATCTATATGTATATGTTTGCAACTTGTCAATTATTCGCATTCACAGTCAAACTCAAGACTCATTCATGCACTCAATCACTCATTCATTCACATACTCACTCATTCATTCATTCACTTACGAGTTAACTCTTTTATTTATTCACTCACTCCTTCATTAATTTACTCTAATTCATTCATTCACTTACTCATTCAGTCATTCACTCATTTATTCAATCTTTCGCTCCCTCAGTAATGCATTCATTCCCTTACACATTCATTCACTTTCTTGCTGATTCATTCATTTCTTCACTCACTCATTCATTCAATCTTTCGCTCCCTCACTAATGCATTCCTTCACTGCCTCACTAATTTATTCACTGATATATTCATTCATTATTTTATTCAGTCATCATTCATTCCTCACTTATCAATTCGTTTCTGCTTTACTCATGGATTCATTTACTGCTTAGTTCCTGCATAAGCACATGGGACAGTCTTTGGGGCCACTCCAAGCGTTCTTCATTTTCACCTTTTTTTTTTTTTTTGGCTGGTTGAGTGGTGCAGTGGCTGAGCTAGTCTGCTATATGCATAAGCAATAATGAGCCACTCATCCGACAAATGCATAGATTGATAAAAAGTATTGTATATGAAGCAAAATCAGCTATCGCTCAGTTGAGGCACAGCTCCAACAGCTGCGCTTTGTGGGCGCTCTTTAAGGGGCACTGAACGTCGAATCAATTGAATTTTGGACATAATGAAGCCCACCAACCACCAGCAAGCTCTAAGCTGCACGCTCACTTTCAGTTCGATTATCAAGGTAAAAAAAAAATAATATTTAATAACCTATGAATAAAATTATTATTTAACGTCTCCAATGAGTTTCGTGGGCGTCTTTTGTTGACTGAAGAATTGCTTGGCTATGTGACTGTATGTGTTAGGTGTTAACACTGAACTCAACTAATACACAAATATTATTATTATTGTTGAATTTTATAATTATCATTATTATTAGCACCAATATTTCAATAACTACAAATTTCACTATTATCATTGTCGTTATTCTTGACATTATCAGTTATCATTATTTTCGTAACTCTCATGATATTTTCACAAGCAATTGTCATTGGCCATTTTCATTATAACTGTGTTTCTCATTATCCTTGACATGCATAGTATCATTAACATTATTAATGATAATATTTTTGCTATTATTTTTAATCTTATTTTTAATATAACTATTAAAATTATCCTTGGCTTCATGATTGTGCTCTATATTGTCATTATACATAAATATTTTGATTACAAATATATTATTAATTTCTATCAGCAGCTTAGTCATTATTCTTGTCATTGACATCAGCATTAGTCGTATTATTTGCATTATCTTTGTCATTATCTATGTCAGCCCATTTTCATTATCCTTTCGATTGTCATTATGATTATCTGCACATTATTCTTAATTATTATTCATAGTACTCCATTATCTGTTATAATCTTTATTAATTATTATCATCCTTACCATTTTCGATATCTCTATCCTTATCATCATCTTCATCATTATCATTATTATTAGCAACATCAGTAATTGACTTGATTAAGCAATTTTAAACTTCTCTTAAGCTTCTCGCTGTCCTTTCAGCTGTCAGCCCTATTTGATATAGCCGGCTTTAATTACACATTCCCTCATTTGACAGCTTGCTATTTAATTACCCCCGAAAAACAATTCATCAGAGCTGGGCTTTGGGTGATATTTCGCCGTTGCAGCTGCAACTAATACGAAATTTTACTGCAAGAAAACTTTATATATATATACGTATTTCTATAAAAGTTTTAGGCAGACGCAAGACTAATGAGCGAAAATGAACGAACTACGGTTGAGTCGTCTCACACTGTAATTAATGCGAACTGTTATTAATCATGCGGGCGACACGCATCGCAATGGCAGGAGAAGACCAGAAATATATCTATCTATCTATCTATGACATCTGAATTTATGGCGGTGTGATGCATCTGGCAAAATGTCAGCTTGACAAGTGTCTGTGCGATTTCATAATGCAAACAAACGCTGATGATGAGCATCATCAGCTCAGACCCCTTTCAATCGACCCTCGGGTTATGCCATGCCATCGATTGAGTAATGCAGCACGTAATCAACAGTAGCAGCAGCAGCATCAGCATTAGCGCCTACGCTAATAAGCTGGGCGTGGCAGTGGTGCCTCAACAACCCAGGGGACATAGAAGACAGCTTCGTTAGCTTGTGAAAGCAAAAAAAAAAAAAAAAAAAAAACCAAATGACACGCAAATTGGCTTAGAGCAGCAAAGGCAGGAGCTGAGCCCAGAGACAGAGACAGGGACAGAGACAGGATGAGGAAGTGTATGTGCACTGATTGGCCTAACTGAATGCCTCGGGGAATGCATCAGCTCAAATCGTGCAGGTGTTGAGGCTGACTAACTGACTGGCAGGAGCAATCACCTGTGCGCTGTGCTGACCAATGAGGCGTATAATTAATGAGCTTCACGGAACCAACAACGAGAAGAGTCTGAGCAGATTTTATCTTTTACAGGGGGAGCAAGATAATTTCGATTATTGAACAGCAAAAAAAAAAATCTGCTGACAGTTTAGATAAAATTGCTATGTAAAGCGCGGGAAAGCTTATATTATAAGCAGCTTAAATTATTAACTTAAATACATTTTAAGAAAAGCTTGCTTAAGCTTATGACAGCCACTCTAGATGCACTTCAGATTCCAAGTCGATTATAATATTGAATCATAATAAAAAGTACTTAAGAAAAACTGCCTAAAAATCCAATGAAAGTTGCTCTAGATACACTTAAAAGCTTATAGAAAGCTATAGGCTTAAGCTGCATTACAAATGATTCAAGTTGTTTCAAGATTTTCAGATTGAAAACTTTTACAGACTTTACTTTACTTCAAACAAAAGCAATTTAAAGCTTACAGCTTTTATTTTAAGCAAAATCTGTCTAAAGCTTTCGCTTACAGGCTTTACTTTAAGCAACATAAAGCTTAGAGGATTCACTTCAGCCAAAAGCAGCTTAAAACTTACATGATTTTTTTTAAGCTAAAGCTATATTTAAAAAGCTAAACAACTATTATTACAAACTTGATTTACTAAATTATAAATAATATATATTTATTCATTTATAAGACAGGTAAATCTCCAGGCTAAAGCTACGTATAGCTCTTCTAGAATCATATTTATAAATCAACTTTCACTTTATTTTAGTCGCATTCCAATCAAGCACTTATTAATCTATATAGAGGAATATTTGAATTTATTTCTAGAGCATAATGAAACATATTCAAAAAATTAATTGATATTTTGCCATTGGCCCATTCACTTGTGTCGTTTTCCAGATATAGCTCTGACTCAGTTCACTAGCATTCAGTATTGAATGATATAATACTAAAGCACAATTTCCAGTCTCCAATCTAAAGTCTCTAGTTTCCAGTTACTTTTTTCCTATAGACTACAATTACTTAAGTTTTTTTTGTTTTGTTTTTTTTTTTTACTTTGTTTTTTACGACTTACATCACAATTGTTCAAATCAAATTTCAATTCTTGCAGCTGTTTCGTTTCCTTTTTCTTTTTGTTATCTCAACTTCTTCTCCTTTTTTCTTTTTTGCTTTTAGTTAATTTTTATTATTGATATTTTTAGTTTTTAGATTTTGCAATGTTTGCTCAGCACTTGTCACGTTTTTTTTTATGATTTTTATTTGCTTTAAAATTTCTGCTCAAACTATTTTCTCTCTTTGGTTTTCTCATTTGGCAGAAAGAGAGGAGAGAGAGGGAATGACAGAGACACTGCAGATAACAATCAATGTTTTTTCTTTTATGTTTTTTAATATTCATGGCAATCATGAGTATTGCGGCAGTTTCATTAGCAATTGCTGCTGTTTCTCAATTTTCAATCTTTTTTTTTATTTATAAATTTCTATGTTAGCACCTGCAAAAGATACACACAAAATGTGTGAGTGAAACAACGATATTTGAAGCTAAATGGATGACCTTTTTTATGGCTGCTGCGGGGTCACGAGCAGCAATAAAATAAAAAAACGAAAATCTTCCGTTAGAAATTATAACAAAAGCCAAATCATAAGAAACATAAGAGACAAGACAACAACAACAATCACAATCAATCGACAAAAGTCTATTGACCCAGACGACAAAAACGGATTTGGATTTTTTTTTTATGACTTTAGCCCCGAAGGCGAAGCCATCAAGAAACATATATCATTTATAGGAAGAAGAAGCAGAAGTAAGAGCGGCAGCGCGCAAACATACCTTGAACAAGAGCTTTGGAAACGTAGTCCCTAACACATTGACTAATTTATTGACTTATGCTAATTCACAGCAAACAAAGAGAAGCCACAAATTGAAAAATAAATAACAAATCGAAATAAACTTGGCTAAAGCGCAGATTAAGCTGATAGAAGTGTCTCATACTCTGGATACTGCAAGACTGTGGACTGTGGAAAACAACCAACACATGAGGATCCAATTTGTATTCTAATATCAATATATATAACATTTTTATATGCATTAAATTTAATTTAATTGGCATGGCAGCAGGTAAAAGTAAAAGTTCATTTAAATTTATGTAGATATATTTATGTATATATAATATATAATTTGGAATGAAATGTAACTTTTGTGCTCCAGCACAAATGCTTGTTTGTCTCTTTAGATTTCATTCCATAGAGTTCGATCGTTGGGAGAGCGACACTCCCGCTCATAGTGCTCCAACTCAATTTACAACTTCATTTCCATTTTATAAATTCCCTATACACTTTTTTTTATCTATGTTTGCATAACAGTAACCTGAGCCGCAATGAAGTAAACAATTTTTTTAAATATTCGGAAAAAAGAATAAAAAAAAATATATATTAATAATAATAAAATTATTATTATTAAATAATTTATAATAATTATTATTATTAATAATTTATTATTATTAATTAATTAATTATTATTAATTAATTTATTATTAATGATTCTTTTTAAATATTTATAATAATAAATTTACTAACTAAATACTCCATTATCAGCAAGCAAAAGAACCATTATACTCTTTTTCCCCATTTTTAATAGAATCAGGGTATAAAAACTCAAGCGTTTCTGTTTAGTTTTAGAGTTTGATGTGCTGGCAACCACCGACTAGGAGATATCCTTACTCATTATAGTTTTTGAGCATACAGAAAAAATAGTCCGACGTCGCTAGATTCGAACCTCTCCAATAATAAATGATCAAGTCAATCTACCCAGCTTGCACATTTCGAATGCATCGAGGGTATACAAAATCAGTTTGCTCAAGTTTTATGACAGGGGCGTCGCCGTCGTCGTTTGTTGTTAATGTTATCTTTTTAATTTGTATTTGATTTCCTCATTATAACCAGTTATGGAACGAGCGATCAATCGATCGATCTTAACTGGGTCACACTGTTTGACACTTGCCAGATTAACAGCCCCGCCTGGCTGGCCATCAACTTTTAACGCGCAGTGTGCCCAAAATGCTTAGCTTTAATTGACAAACAGCTGATCGCAGAGCAAGCTCCAAGTGCAATAAAAGTCAATGAATTGAGCTCAATTGAAAGCAATTGAGTTGGTTAGTGTGCGAGACAGAGTGCGAGCATTGAGAGCGCAGGAGCAAATGAAAGAGCAAGAGAACTAAAGTGCAGATAAATTCAATGCAACGCGAGTTTCACACTCAAATCTTTTGCTCTCAGCAGTTTTTACCCTCTGTCAAGGGTGCTTTTATTTCACAACTAATCGTAAGATTTGTTATATTTATACTAGTTAGAAAATTATCCCAACAGCTTTTCAGGCTAATTTATGAAATAATCTGAAATATTTCTTAATTAAAAGTTATAAACGAAACTATTATAAATTAAAATTTAATTAACTTAAAATGTGCCAAATTTGTAAAATTGCCTTTCATATTATAAAATAATATAAAAATTCAAATACCCTGGCATTTTTAAAAATTTTTGTAGTTCTTGCGACATTTAAAATTTAGAAAATTTTAAACAATTTTTTTTTTTTTTTGCTTTTCATTTAAATGAAAAAATATTTCAGTTGAAACTAAAGATATTTTAATATTTTTCAGTATGAACTAAAAATTTTTAAGCTCAATTATGACTTGGGCAAACAACTGCTAGAAATTCACCTATAGCTTGGGCACTTTAATCATAAAAAATAAAAATAAAACGTTTTATCGTATATAGCATTAAAGCCTCGTATATACTCTATATGTGGATCTCACAAGATAGATAATATATGTTTTAATATCTGTGAGATCGCCGTGGCGTTGCCTATTCATGTTATTTGCGAGTGTTAATACTATATATACATGACATATATATTTCTAGTGTGTTATTTACACAATTTGTACGTTATTTATTTGATTTGTCTAATTCGAGATGGCAGCAGCGACAAATAATAACAAAAGGAATAACAAAAAACCTAATGCAAAAGGTCAACTTGATTAGCGTGTCTGCAACGTGTGTTGGTGTGGCTCGACTAATGTCAGTCACTGTCAACTTACACATCTATATTTATCTCTATATATAGTATGTTCATAAAACTTGTGTGGCTGCCTCAATAATCCAGGACTTGAGGCAGACATCGAGCATCAGGATACGCACCTGAAAAACAAAGAGAGAGAGAGAGGGAGAAAATTAATAAAATGAAATATACATACATATATATATATATATATACATATATATTATATCTATAGAAATGCGGCTTTCACATTTGACATTTGTTACTACGTTTAATAAGCTGTGCGTGTGCTGCCCATTTGCATATGAAAGACCCAACCTAAGCACACATACACACACACACCAGCGCCACACCCCCAAACACACCTGCTCGCAGCACCTTTTGTCTATTTGCAAAGTGCAAAAGTTCATAATGCTAAAAACGTTGCCAGCTAACCACCAAATGGCAGAGAGAAAAAATTCGCAAGAAGCTGAAAAATAAAATAAAATAAAAATAAAAGAGCAACGCGGAAAATAACACACGCAAAACAGAAAAAGCAGATAAAAATAAATTATATTCGCTTGTTTATTACGTTCGCCAAACACAGAAGAAGAGGAAACACACACTGAGGATGAAGACGTGTCTGCAGCCAAGTGCGCAACGCATAGATACTCTAGAAACTTAAGATAGTCACTTTATTTTAGTAAAATAAAATATGAAAGGATTTATAATATACAATATGTATTTATTTATTTTTTCTTTTTATATTTTTAATTATATTTAAATTCTTTTTATTATTATTTATTTTTTTTTTTTTAGTTTAAATTGTTTAAAAATTACGTATATAAATATAATAATATTATAGATCAGACAACAACAAGTTGATAAGACAGGTATATGTGTCACATGTAGATTGATAGAGATCAGCACGCAAAGCTTTCTAACCAAACCACCCTGTCTAACGATCCTCAACGCCGTGCGTCACACAGTTCAAAGAGAAAGAGCAATAGAGAAAGATAAAACAAAAAATTTGACTCTCAGCGCCTCAGACGAACTTAAGCCGGCAACTTTAATGATGATGACGCAGCTATTGCTGTGCCAAAAAAAAAAAGAAGTAACGAGCACACACACAGGCACTCACACAGAGCTACAACAAGTGCGTGTGAGTGCGTGCTTATTGTCTGCGATTATATAAATAAAACTGGAGGGGGAGTGAATGCAGTGCGAGTGCGATATTTGCCGTGGCCACACCAGACAAGACGATGACTTCGAATTCGAATTCGACTACTTCCATGACAATCGCCCGGCATCTACTGCTCTCCCTTCCTCCTCTTCCAAATTCGCTGTACAGCTGTGGCTTTCGCTGTTGTCCGCTATGCAGTCTCTACACTGCATAGCCCCATCTCTCTCCCGCTCACTTGCTCTTCCTTTTGCTGTTCTGCTTTTGCAAACTATATTTTTTTTTGCTATCTCTGTTTCTCTCGCAGTTTCTCCACTTTGCCGTTCAGCTGTAATCTTTTCTTTAATTTGTTTTCTTTGCGCTTCCATTTTCTTGTTGTTTGCCAAAAGTTTATTGATCTCTGCTCTGCGACATTCAGCACATCGGTGCGAGGGAGAGGGGCATATCAAGAATTGTTTGTGCTGTATTTTTCCCATACGGCAAAACAACTTTCGCATTTTCTTTGTTCAATTTACGACAATAAAAAAAAAAAAGAACAAAACTCTTGAAAAAATTCATGTCAAACAAATATTCCAAGGGCAATGCCAAAAATATGCCACAAGCTAAAAAAATAAATAAAACAAAAATTTATAAATATAAAAAAAATGTACGCAAGGCGGAATGCGATAAAGATTGGAGGCGTTGGGGGGCGCGTCAGCTGCCAATGAAAGATTGCATATGCCAGCGAGCAGCAAATCACAAATAGACAATTCAAGCACGAGTCCCACCAAAATTTATGACAGTGTAAACAAAAAAAGAAAAACCTTTCCGTCAACAGCTGTTGTTGTCAATTAAACAGAATATAAATAAAAAATGTTAAAAAAAAAACCAAAATACAAATTGAAAAATGTTTTAGGCAAGTGAAAAAACAACAACAAACACGGACTGAAAGTTCTAGCATAATATGACCCACTAATCAGTCGCTGCAGAGAAAAAGAAGAAAGCAACAACAAACAGACTAACGAACAACAATAAACAAAGCGCCACCGACTGCATAATACACGCTCAGAGCTCGAAGCCGAAGAAAAACAAATTCTTAATGCAGATCAACAAAACTCTCTCTATGCCTCCCTCCCTCGCTCTTACTCTCTCTTATCTGTCAAGGGCCCAGGGCTCATAGGTCGAACTTTAAGCAGTTTATTTCTTATAAATTCTGTCTCAAAGTGGAAAAGTTTGTATCCAATTGGACGAAAGGAATTTTGAGCAAATGCATTTTAAATTTTATATTTTAAATTTTCAATTTTTTTGCCTAACATTTCAACAAGTCTACATACTCTCTTTTCACTTAAACTAACGGGTATTTAAAATAACATTTACAGCTAAAACAATAACAAAAGCAAATGCAACAAATATGCAAATGAATTTTGGTTTGACAGAGAAATCATAAAAGAGGCAGCACGACAAAAGGTAAAACAAATATAACTGCATAAAAGACGAGCAGTATACGAATAATAGATACTACTTACATTAATATAAGATATATATTTCTTATATATTATATTCAAGAATTGTTAAATATTTTTTAATAATATGATAATATAATAATCTTTTATAAATATATTTTTGTAAGTGTGGTTTATATTTTAAATATTAATATTTTGTATATTTATATTATATATTTTATATATTTTTTAAATATTTATTTTTTATTTAATTATATTTTTTAAATAATTTTTTTTTCTGAATATAATTAAAACATTTTATTTCTATATTTATATAATTAATATATTTCGAAATATATTTAAATTTTTTTTTATTTTATATTGATATTTATCTCAATCTTTCTATTTTATTATATATTAGAGATATTTGATTTTACTTGAAATTTTTTAATCATTTTTTATAGTTTTTTCTTTAATTATATTTTTATTAATATTGTATTTTAAAACATTTAGTATTTTTAATTTTTTAATATTTTAATTAAAAAGTATAATAAATTTTGTGCAGCATAAAATGTATCAATCAACATAGTTGCTACATGAATAGCTGAATCATCAACTCAATTATATACCTGTCTTTTCAAGCAGCCCTTTTAATGGGTATTTAAACACCAAAACATTAAAAATGTAAATGCACACGCGTCGCGGTCAGCCGACGTTGCTGACGTCGCTGCTGGCTGCCGGCTGCATTAGTCAGCAAGAAATGAAAAAGAGAGCGTCGCGTCGGCCGCCCCAAAAAAAGAAACTTGCAAGAGACCAAACCAAGTCATTGACACCAAAAAATACCAAAAAAAAAATAAACAAAACTTCACTGAAATCATAAAGAAGAAGCTGAAGAAAGATACAAAAACTTCAAGAGATGCAAATAATTTGTGTGCTCTCTCCCTCTCCCGCTCTCACTCACACTCGCTTGCACTTGTTACTGGCAATTTCCGCATAGAAGCGCGTGCACATGTGCAATTAGGCAAAGCGCCACCTATCGGCAAATAGAGCCAACGAAGTTTGTGACAATTTGAAAAGTTTTGCTTCTCTATGCAAATTGTTCAGCAATAACAATTGAAAACTTTGTTTTGGCTTTATGAAAACTTTTCGGCCATGCCAACTGAGCCACGCCCATTAAATGCCTAGCCAACCAGCCAGCCCCTTTCGATCAAATCGCTGCACGGCAAAAATTGCAATGCGCATTCAATTTACTTGTTGTTGTTGTTGTTGTCGCATGCATTGGCATTTGTTGGTTGTTTTGTTGCTGCCATTTGAAGTGGAGAAGAAAGCAGAGAAAAGCTGGCTCTATAATTTGTCGCATGCTGTTAGGGTATAATGAGAGAGCTTTAATAAAGGAAAACGTTTTGCAGAGCGAGTCAAATTAATGCGACAAAGAAGAGAGGGAAAGCGAGAGAGAAGGCAAACAAAGAGAGCAGAGAGAGACAGTTACACATACAGCAAGAGGTGAGATAGAGTAAGAACTCCGAGGAAGGGAGAGACTATGAGGGAAGAATGGATTTTGGCTTGGTGAGAGAAGAAGAAGAGTGAGAGAGAAGAGAAGGATGGAGAGGAAGATTAAGCAAGAGCTTGATGTAGAGTGTGGGAGAGGTGAAGACAAATGCATAGGGAGTGAGAGAAAAAACCTAGAATAGATAAGGAGACTGGGAGAGAAAATGAGCAGAGACAGCGTGAGAGACAAAATAGAGCAAGAAAGTGAGATAGCGAGAGAGCAGACTCAGTCAAGAGAATAAAGAGAGAAGACTGAGAAAAAGGAAAACACCATTCAGAGAAAGTGAATTCTGAGAAAACAGAAGAGACAGAGAGAAGAGTAGGAATAAAAACTGAGAGAAACAAAATTATGATTAACGGGAGAACAGCCAGGGATGCTGAAAACTGAGAGAGTAAAAAGGAAAGCAATCAGAGAGAATTCAGAGGTAAAAAAGATGTAGATAATGAGAGAAGAGACAGAGGGAGAATAACAGAAGAGCGAGCAGAAGGTGGAGCGAAAAAATAAATGTCATGTTATTGGAATAACAATTTTAAATGGAAATAATTCAAATATTCCAAGTTATAAGAGAGAGAGAGAGAGAGAGAGAGAGAGAGAGAGAGAGAGAGAGAGAGAGAGAGAGAGAGAGAGAGAGAGAATATATATAAAAGCCGCATTCTATAAAATGGAAAATAATTTCTAAGAGAAAAATTCCCATATAATTTTTAAGACAACAAAGGCTAAGGGTATATAAAATTCGTGAAAATTGAAGCAAAAACACTAAAAATTTGTGCGCGCAAAATAAATGTTTGTTGTATTTGGGCGGCTTATGCAATTTGTGTGCATGCGGCATGCAGCGGGCATGTCGCGTGCAGAGGCAGCAGCAGCAGCAGCAGCAGCAACAACAGCAACAATTGCAACGTGTTTTTGGTGAAATTGGGTTTAGTGCTCAATTTGAACACCCACGTTCTAGTTTCAGTTTATTGGCCTCCAGCTCAAAACAGTTGCAATTGCTGCTGCTGCTGCTGCTGCTGTTGTTGTTGCAACAATTGCTGTCGCAGCTACAGCTGCTGCTGTTGTTGTTAAGCAATTGCAATAATGTTTAATTATGCATTCCACATTGAATTCGTTCTGCTCAGCTTCTATATGCGCTCAACCGTTATAGTGGACCACATGAGCAACAACAAATGTGGGCAACGCCCCTTAAAAGCAGCAGCAGCAGCAGTGGCAACGGCAACGGCAACGGCAACGGCAACGGCAACGGCAGCAATGAAAACGTTTTCCTTTATGCATTTCTCTATTATTGTTTTCTGTTTCTCATTAATTGATTGATAAACCAATTTTGGGCATAAAAACGAATCGAATCCAGTCAAATGACAACAATCTATTCGACAGCCAATGCACAGTGGAACACTTTGAGGTTTATTTGATATTATTTAAAAAACGTTTTAAATAACAGTTTTTCATTAACAAATTTGCTTTTTATTTTAACTTTACTTAATATTTAGTTTAATTTGTTATACGACTCTACTCTGCCAGTCATTACAACTTTTTCATTAACAAATTTGATATTTATTTTTTAATATTTATGAATTTGTATTTATCTAATTTTATTTATAATTATTTTTTATTATTTTTTTTTAATTATTTTTATTATTTGGGTTATTATTTATTGGGTTTATTATTTTTTATTAAATTTATTTTATTTATTATTAATTTTTTATTAATTATATTTATATTTATTATATTTATTTGTTTGTTTTTATTTTATTTATTTATTATTATTTTTTTATTAAATTTATTTTATTTATTACATTTATTTTATTTATTATTATTTTTTTTTTATTACATTTATTTTGTTTGTTTTTATTTTATTCATTTATTATTATTTTTTTATTACATTTATTTTGTTTGTTTTTATTTTATTCATTTATTATTATTTTTTTATTACATTTATTTTGTTTGTTTTTATTTTATTCATTTATTATTATTTTTTTATTAGATTTATTTTGTTTGTTTTTATTTTATTTATTTTTATTTATATATATACCACACAAAATATTATTTTTCGATTCACAAATTTGCAATTTAATTTTTTATTTTTCTTAATATTTCTTTTTTTTTATTAAATTTTGTACATTTTGGAACCACAGTGCAACGGCATTTGCCTTCATTTCCGTCATGCAGCCCACTTCAGATATCATTGAAGCATTTTATTTTCATTTTTTGACGGGTTGCCCACGTCTTCTCGAAATTAACATAAATATGTTGCACAGATTGCTTTTTAAAGATATATATACATATATATATATATATATAATAGGCTTTGCCAGACATGTGAGGCCAGGTGGGCTGGGCTGGGCTGCTATACATATACACAGACATATACACATACATACACACATATGCTTCTGCATATAAAACTTTCCGTGGGCTCCAGCAGACACTTGAGCGGCATTTAGCTTGACTCTGGGGTCAGGTCAACGCCTCTTTTATATGCATATTATTGTGGTTGTCTTTGTTGCTTTTATTACTATTATTCTTTATTATTATTATTATTGTCGCTTGAGTAAACTTTGTTTTGTCATGCAGCTTCACGAAACAAAAGAAACATTTTTTGATTATCATTTCAAATGGAATTTTCCATTCCGTTGATAAAAAGAAAAGTTTTTAATGCAGTTTGTTGACAAGAAGTTGTTTATGAAAATAATATGCACAATTTTTTAAATTATTCAAATAACATAACAAATTATTTTGCTGCATAAATAAGACACAAATATAACAAAAATTAATTAATATGTTTTTCATATATTTTCATACTATTTCTAGGCTCTTAATGAAGGTGCGACACACATATTGTGACAGATAATTATTATTATTTAATTTTTATTTTTTACTTATAAAAAAACAAAGCGTTTGTAAAAAAAAAAGATTTATTTAATTTATTAAATTTTATTTTTTTCTATTTTATTTATATTATTTTCTATTTTATTTATATTATTTTCTTTTATTTATTCTAAGTTTGTTTTCTATTTTATATTATTTTCTTTTATTTATTCTAAGTTTGTTTTCTATTTTATTTATATTTTTATAATTATATATATATTTTAATTTTTTATTTTATTTATTTAATTTTCTTTTTATTTTTAATTTTATAAGTTTTTTTTTCTAACTATTAATATTCATTAATAATATTTTAAATGTTTATATTTTGTTAAAAATGTTTTATTTATAGTTTGTCTTTTTATTTCTAAGCATTTTTTAATTAATCAATTAAGTTTTTTTTTATTTATTATTATTTTGCACATAGAGTAAATGTATTTTCATTATTTTATAAATATGTATATTTTTGTATCTTTTATTGCCTTTTCAGTTACATTTTGTTTATCACTTGCCTCTAGCAACGCAACAGCTCTGCATAATTATCCCATATTTTTCAAGTGGTATTTTCAGCTTCTGCTCATGTGCATTCGCCACTCACATATTTGTTTTTATCTTTGCTGATCTTCTCTTTTTACTATTATTATTATTATTATTGTTGTTATTGAAATCCGTTTCGCTTCTCTGTTGAGCGCACAATTAGTTCAATGCTCAGCGCTCAGGCAGCCGTCATAACAATTTGCTTCAAAAATCTCCACGCACATACGTTTTTATTATAGCTATTATTATCTGTTTTCTGCTGCTGCTGCCTGCCTGCCTCTTCTTCTTCTCTTCTTTTTTTATTGTTTATTATTGTTGTTTGTTTGCCTTTTTTTTTTTGAAATGCTGCGCGAGTCATGTTTTTCATAATTGTTGTTTCGATGGCTAAAAATCATATTTTTGCAAGCGGGTGCAACGCACTGCAAAGTGCGAGTGTGTGCGTGGTGTGTGTGTGTGTGTGTGTGTGTTTGTGGCACGCTTATCTAGCGAGGGATAACGGGTGAGGGAGCTGCTATTCGAATGGGTGAAAGCGAGCGACCATTAGATACACACGCACACTGGCTAAACACCCCCACTCCCCCCCTCACACACGCCCCCTCACACACTTGCCTGCAATTAAATATCTGCCAATTGCATTTATTGAACACGAGCTAAAGTTAACTGACTGAAGCGGGACAAGAGGTGTCTCTATAATGGATCGTATTGCTAGTGGGCGGAAGTGAGAGTCGACGCAGTCAGAGACAGAGACACGAGGTGAATGGGTCACTGTGCTGGGAGACTTGTCCGACCAGCAGTTGAGCCCAAGACGAGCTAAGCAAGTGCCATAATAATCAATATTCCAGCTTATACGAAAATCAAAAATTTTGCAGATTATATATAATAAGACGAGCTATAATGGGGAAGAAAGCTTACGGATGTCAACTCTAAAATTAAGAAATCGCTGTTATCGCTAAAACTCTGCCTGTTATGGCCAGAGACCAAGATCTCTTCTTCTTATATAAACTGGAAAAAGGGAATTTCTGAAGCTTTAATAAATTAAATAATTAAATTCAAGCATATGAAGTTAGTTACGCTCACAGGGTGCTTCAAGTATTTCTTTATTCAATAATAATCTGCATATCAAAAGATAGTATTATTTATTCGATAATTGTCACATAAGACTCGGCTACAAAATATTCACAGGGTGTTTCAAAGTTAAATAACTCAATGGACTTATATTTAATCGTAATAAAAAAAATAAATTTTTAATACATTTTTTTTAGCTTTTTGATGAATATGTTCACAGGGTGCTTCAAGTTGTATGTGTAAATAAACACATGGTGTAATTGTAACAGGGTGAATCAAAATCTAATACAGAGCATTGCACGCACAGGGCGTTTCAAAGTAATACAAATCAAAAGCTATATACAAACAATTTCGTTAGCTCTAGAATGAATGTAGTCACAGCGTGTAAGGGTCACAGGGTGCATCAGTTATTCATTCTCTTCTCAGTGGACGTACTGAAACACTCTTAAGAACTTCATAAGACGAGGGGAGTCGAATGAGTCTCGGATAATCTAAAATTTGAAGTCTCCACGACGCACAAAGCTAATATACCCGTTTTTATTATAACTTGAATCCCAAATTGCATTAAATATTTCTATATTGATATAATAAATCCACTAAAAGTTTTTTTCCTAAATTTGAGGGCGCAAAAAATCCAAAGTTCCAGGTAAAAATCAACAAATCGAACAATAAATTCAAAAAATGAAAGACTCAATTGAGTTGTGGCCAGCAATAATGTTGTTGGCCAAGATTTATGTGGGAATGGGAATTGGCAATGGGGTATGAGAAGAAGCTGTGCCATTGATTGCGACGGCCACCCTTTCTGGCCAACAAAAGGAGAAACAAGCTGAAATCAATTGAATAAGTCATAAATTATGCAGTTGTTGTTGTTGTGCTCCTATTCGCAGGGGAACCGGTTCGCCTGCAGCAGGTGGCAAAGCGGCAACAACACTCAACAAATGGTCAACGGCCAATGGCCAAGAGAATGAAGCGCGGAAGCTGGCGGACAATTAGTAGGAGTAAAGCGAGCAGCGGCAGTCTGCGGGGGAGTGCCAGGGGCAAGAGCTGATGAGAAAGCGGCTGATCAGGTGGACAAGAAACGTGCGACACGTGGAGCAAGTGAAGGCAGCAGAGAACGAAGAGCAGCAGTTGGATGGAGAAGGTGGACAAATATGGGTAGAAGTAATAAGAAGAGGCAGGAACAGAAGTCGGAGGAAAAATATGGGAAGACGAACCAATAACGAGTTGGGGAGTAGCTGTTATATGAGAAGAACAAAGAGGAGGAACAGCAGCAGGAGTAGCATGAGAGTGAGCCTGAGGAGTAGGTGGAAGAGGGGCAGATGAGGAGAAGGAGAACGATTCGTAGGAATAGTCAATATAAGAAAAGGATGATGCTTAGTCAAAAGAGGAGGAGGGGTGTAAGATGAAAGGAGGATAAGATTAAAGGAGAAGGAGGATTACTGGGAGTAGTCAAACGAAAATGTGGAGGAGGAGAAGGAAAAGGAGCAGCAGCAGCAGCAGCAGCAGAAGGAGGACGAGTAAGAGTAGGAATTTTGGGAGTAGTCAAAGAGAAGGTGGAGAATCAGATGAAAGGAGAAGGAAGCAAGAGGATTATTTGGGGTAGTCAATGGAAAAGAGAGAGGAGCAACAGCAGCAGGGAGAGGAGGATTATCAGGAGTAGTCAATAGAGAAATAATTGGTGGATTATTAGGAATAAAGAGAGAAGGAGAAGCATTACTTGGGGTTGTCAAGAGAAAAAGAGGAGGATGTGGTGCAGGGGCAGAGCTAGAAGTAGTAGGAGTAAAAGTACAATCGGCTCTACTCAGGTGAAGAGGAAGAGCAGGTAGAGTAGCAAGTAGTAGGAGGAGGTGAAGAGCTGTGAGAAGAATTCAAAGAGGAAGAGCCAGAGGCTACAAAGAATAACCTGATGAAAAAGAGGAAAAGTGGAGGAGGAGGCGAGGGTCTACAAAAGAGTTATTGGTGCGTTGCCAACCGGTTATGTAAAATTGGTGGCAGAACCAGCAACAACAACAACAACATCAACAACAAAAGTGAATAACAACAATGAACAACGAACAGCCGTCAACAACATTGTTGCATATCATGCATATTAAACACAATCAGAGGCAGCGACAGGAGCAGGGGCAGTCGAAGGGGCAAGTGTTGCAAATTATTGTGTTTTTGGCAAGCGGAAATGCTGAGCCAGGCTGCTCCTGGGACGTGGCGGCCACTCGGGGGGCCCAACAACAATTAAATTTGATTAACGAACAAGAGGAAGAGGAGGAGAAAATACTAAGCAAAAGTTCAAGTATTTTCGTTGTTTTCGGCACTCGAGGAGATAAAAGTGCTCGCTGCATAAATTATGCTGGCTGTGGCATGCAACATGAGCGTGAGAGAGAGGGAGATAGGGAGCGATCAAGTAGGTAGACAGAAACCTTGGGAACACTCAAATAAAAGATGATTGTTGTTGTTGTTGTTGTTGTTGTCGTCTTCCTTTTTTAGTGGACTCAAGTGGCATGCCACAGAGAGATCTTAAAAAGAAAGAAAAAATGTTTTCAAGGTCCCCGAATTTGATAAAGAATCTCTGAATTTATTTACGCTGAATGGCATTAAAAATAAAAAGGGGGAAAAATAAAAGAGTTAAGTGCAGCGAGTCGAAATTTAAATTTTGAAGAGAGAATTTTTAGCCACGAAATCAGGAAGTATTTGTAAGAAGAAAATTTCTATATATTTAAATTATAAATATTCTACTCCAAGTTTATGAATAAACTTAGCTTATGATATATCAAATTTAATATAATTAAATTTTATTTGCTCATTCAAAAAAAAAAAAAACATGTAATGCAGGGCATAGAAAAACCTTGATGCGCCGCTTCCTTGATGCTGCGCTGAGTAAGCGGATCGCTTGCTACAAATTTAATGAGACCTGGTGAGACCAGCAGCAGCAACAACAACAACAAGCGACGCTTGGCAAGACCAGAAAACTAAAAGCATAAATGTCGCTTAAGCTGCAAACCGGTTCGAGTACAACAAGAGCAAAAGAACAACAACAACAACAACAACGACAGCAGCAACTGCCAGACAGCAAAGAGTTGGCAGCTCCTACGTGTCGAGCGCGTTGGCAGAAACCGGTTTACACCGTGATTTGCTGCTCAGCAGGCAAAACTCTACAATAAAGCAAGTCTACACAGCTTGCCCACAACAGGTACATTTGTCGTGTGTGTGCATGTGTGCGTGTATCATATGCATATACGTTGTGTATGTGTGGGGGTCTGCTACGCGGCGGCTGCGGCTGCTGCTGCTGCTCTTCGTCTGTTTCTGTCTTTTGTGCTGCCTCTGCCTGCGTTTGTCTGTCTGCCTTGGTCGTTTCTCGGCGCTTCTTTGCTGCGACAACAACAAGTACCACAGCGAGCGCTGCATGTGTATTGGTAGAAAGCCAAAAAGAATAACTCAAGCAAACAGCATTTGAGAATTTGCTTTGTCATGTGCCTTTGCGACTGTTTGTGCTCATAAATACAATATACACATGATATATGTCTATATATATATATACCCTTTCATACATGTACATATAAGTGTATGTGTGGTATATAAGGCTGCTAAGATGCGCTTGTTTGTTATGCTGATTTGTGCCTTTTATGAGCAGAACACACACACACACACACACACAGTCAGAGAATTCTCTACACAAAGCTTTCTTTGTATGCCTCGTAAGATATTCTCTTTGCCCTTCACCCTGTAAGAGCGGGGGTTAATCCTACAGAGCTTATGCTAATATGCTCAACAATAACAAGGTCTATTATAGCATGTGCTTAAACTCTCGCATATATCGTTTATAATCATATTTCTTTCAAGTTGCCATTAAGTCTGGCCGAGAACAGATTCTAAAGAACTGTTTAAAGATATATTTGCTATGCATATGTAATGAGACTTGACCCAACTGATGCAAATTATATGTAGATATTTGTAAGTGAAAAATGTAAAAATGTAATATATATAAATATATTCAGTAATTCGTATTACTAGTTAGCTGCGAACTACATATATGCTCACAATTGTAGCCGAGTTATACATAAATCCTAAATATTAAATTTCAGCTACACATGTATCTGTAAGATACATCTTAATGTAGCTACAATTTTAGCATAAGGCTATAATCATATATCATAATATAATATAATAATATATATTAGGACATTTGGTAAATAAGACATTGCTTATCTACCAAATAATAAATAACCATTATAATAAAGATTTATGTATGCATCTTGAGTATTTTTAAAATTATATAAATCTCAATAATTGCTGTTTTAAAGATACAAATGTAGCTACATATACAGGCAATAAATCAATATATAAAACAATTTAATTATCGAATAAGCTACACAACATTATTTATTATAACAGTTGTAGCTGTCATGTTAAAAATTTCGTTTATGATGATGTATCTTGTAGATACATTTATACCTTTAGGTCCACACTGAGATTTTTGCTTTAATAAAAATTAAATTTTGTTCAAAATAACTTAAAAATCCATAAAATTCATTTAGCAATTGAATGTTAATAAATAAGTTATTTTATTTCTTTCACATTTAAAGATGCAAATTTTTATTTAAAACTTTTTTTGTTAATTACCTTACAGTTATATTATGTCTCATATAATATCATCAATTATTAATTTACTTATAATAAACGTATTTTTTATTCGCTCTTATTATTTATTAATTTATTTATTATTAATGCATGTTTTTTTTATATTAATTCATTTATTATTATGCACTATTTATTTTATTTATATTTTTTATGTATTTAACTATTATTTATTTATATTTTAAATTTTTCTTATTTATCATTAGTTTATTTATTATTTATTTTATTATATTCTTATTATACATTTTTTATTTATTTATTATTTTATTAAATAAAAATCGTTGTCTTAAATATAATTTAATTTATCATTCTTGCACGGTCTTCAAAAATAACCTGTGAGGATTGCCCCAAGTCAATTATTAACAATAATTTGATTAATTACCAAAAGCGCGCTTCATTCAATTATAAAGGAGATAAAAGACAGAAGAGATACGTGCAAAACTAACTTCAGTTTTGGCAATATAAATAGAATTGAAGAGCTCGTGCTAGGCACCAACAGTTACCAGTTCTTAGACTTTATCTTTATTCATATATACATATAAAAAATGTATATATATATATATATATATATATACATGTATATATAAATTATTTGTTTTTTGGTTAAAACGAAGCCCACAAAAAAAGGGGAAACCCGAGTAAGATAAATAAAGCAAAAAGCGAACGTAAATAGAATGGAAACATATAAAGCTGAAACAACTAGAAATAAGCAGATTAATTGTGGAACTTCCCTAGCTCGAGCACATATATGAGCATGACCTCCAGTTAGGCGGGGGGTGGGCTGTGAGTTGCTTTCACTTTGAACGAATCGTAAGATCGAGATGCATTTAATAACTAGTTAAATAGACGCCACAAAGACTGTGAAGTTAACATGAAAGAGAGAGGGATAGAGAGGGATAGAGAGAGAGAGAGAGATCCATACAGCTCGCAATGAAATTTGTTTTCGTTTCGTTTCTAAATTTCCGTCTTCAACGATTTGTTTCCCTGAACGGAATCTTGGGAAATATTTCCAGGAAATAAAACTCCGATATCTAGAAAGTTAACTTATTTAAATTCCTTAATTAAAATTCACTGAATTGTTTCATTTTTAAATTTTACATTTAAATTTTTTTTTATTAATTTATTTATTTTTCATTATTAGTTTTTTTTTTATTTATTATTATTATTTTTTTTTTTTTAAATTTATTTATTTTATTTTTATTTATTTAATTTTTTTTTATTTTTTTTTTAGTTTTATTTCATTTAAATTTTAGCTGATTTCATACGAAACCCTACAGCCTCTAGCCTTTCAGCATTGCTGCTCTATTTATAATCCGGAAAAGTCTCAATGACGTAGCTAACCAAAAACAATAAGCCCACATTACTGCTGCCTAATACGGGTATAGCAGCCCCTATATACGCCCTACAGGGCAGAGCTACAACGAGCTGCGACAGTACTAAATGAGAGCAGAGATTCAAAGATTACGAACTGCTCGAAATGTGAACATTTTCTCTATGATGAGTCAAGCTGAGAAGATTAAGTACGAAAATATGTTCCATATTGTTGCCTTTATATTTTTATCGTTGTCTACAACTGTCAACTGACTAAGTAGAGTATATAATATATATATATATATCATAGAATATTTTGCTGATATGCAAACATATGCCGCATTGTATCCAAAGCTAGAGAGACTTTGGCTTATCTTATCGCACAGAAACGCATTTTGTAATCAAATATATACACACATATGTGTTTATGTACAGGGTATTGACTAAGGCCGATAAGATAGGAAAAAACATATATATATATACATACATGCACACAAATATTTTGTCCGTAGGACAATCAATTTCGGCCTACGCAATGATTAGAAAAGTTGGAAATTCAATTGGGCAAGTCTAGAACAGAAAAACAAAAACAAAAACAAAAATCTTATCAGCACTGAAATGAGACATGGCCAGGCGTAGGCCAAGTTCTCTTACAACAGTTAGTCACAATTGATATACAGGGTATTGGCGCAGCTACACAACAGAATACTCTATGAGCTCAAAGAGTTTTAAGCTGAAGAAAAGAAAAATAATCAAACTAATAAAAATCATGACTGTATATACCCTGTACTTTACTGTATTTTAAATACATTAGGCATTTAGCAGCACTAGCAGAATATGGGATACTCTATAGATTGTAGAGTGTGACATGAGAGCATAGAGTATAAGCTTTTATATAGCGCATAGATAGATACCCCGTAGAGCATGCCGTGAGCTGTTAGGCTAATGGATCAGTCACGCCATTTAGCCATATAATTTTCATTTTAAAAACTATAAGGAATGTTTAGAGGCCAGCACAAATCTTTCCATAAGCGAAATCACAATCATCAATTTAATTGCTCGGCTCTTTCGAGCACAAACTATATATATATATATATATATATATATATATATATATATGTATATATATACGATTATATATATATATATGTATTCTTTTATCAAATTGGCACACATATTTGTGCTTCATGTGCACATAAAAACACGTAACAAGCGCCGTACGTAATTAGACAACAATAACAATACAACGCAGAGATAACATATGCAGAAGTCTAATAAAGAAAGAAAAATAAAAATAAAGCTGATAGCGCAGGCCACGTGGAGAAAAGTACACCAAGCATGCCTGGTGGTAGCTGCGAGGTAAACTCTCAATAGATTTGTTTTAGGCCATATGCGCAACATTTGTCTAAACTGAGCCACACATACACGCACATCATTACATACACACGCACGCACACAAAAGCATTTCCAATTGACGTCAAAGAACTGAACACAAACTGAACAAAAAAATCTCAATATGGCAAATGAAAATTAACGCATATACGGCAAAAATTATATATGTATATATATATATATATATAATATAATATACATATATTTATGTAATATATATAAAATCCCTCGCTGTCAGCGAGGGCGCGTCGTACACCACGAGAAATCAATAAAACTGACTGGGCAAGATGAGCAAAGAGCGTGTGAAACAATTTGGAATGAAACAAACTAAGGCTACTGGCTATAGATATAATACAGATATCTCTGCATATATACAAGCACACACATATCTAAATATATACATACACATATAGTTGTAGCGTGTACACAAAGCCCATACGATTTTAAGAACAACATTGCATCAATTTTTATGGCTTAAATCTATTTAGATTGAAAATTGGAATTGTGCAAGCAGAAGAAGGCGTGCCAAAAGACAGAGTATATAGATATACTAATTATATAGATATGCTAAATATACATTATACAAACTCACACAAGAAATAATTTATAAGTGAATGTTATATATATATTAAAAATAAAAAATATATATATAAATAACTATATTTAATACTATCTTTATATATTACATATATATAAATAACTATATTTAATACTATATATATTACATATATATAAATAACTATATTTAATACTATCTTTATATATTACATAGATAGCATATTTTTAGACAAATCGAGCTGCATTCATCTAGTTATAACTCATCTGTAAATCAGCCTGAAACTCTGCCTTTGCATTGAGCTCGAGAGTTTCATGAGTTCACATGAAATTTAATATATATATTCTTATAAGCGAATGTCGAATCTGTGCCTAGGTTACTCTTTCTTTAATGAACAATAATGAAACAATAATTATTTCATTTTTGACTCAAGTAAGTCTGAAGCTCTTTGCTAGTCGATCAACGCCCTGACTAAATCGAAGCACATCAAAGTAAATTGGCAAACGTTATCTGACAAAAACACTTCAAGCAATATCAGCGCAACTATCTGAAACATTTGATTAATGAACTTTAGACAAATATCAAACAAGCTCTTAACCTAGTCACATTATATTTAAATAATAGCATGAAGCAGTTGATAAATCAATCGAGCACAAAACAAATCGAAGATCATCAATCAAAAATATTCGAAATAAAACTATTATCAATTAATCGATAATTGAGTTAAACAATAAACTATTTCGCAATAAATCAATCAATTTGTGCTTTAGGCTTTTGCTCTTGCCTCAACTTAATTGAGGCTTGAATAGAAACTTCTCAGTTATTTGATTATTTCGAGAAACAATTGCTTTTCCAAAATATATAATCGACCTTCTGGCAGTTCTTCAATTAAAAACTAGCTTAGTCATAGAGTAGCGTGTTAATCCATGTATATACACATCATATCATTTGAAATTTACACATTTGAATGTAAAATAATTTCAACTAATTAATTGCCTGCATAGGCACAAATTAAAGAGCTACCAAGTGACCCTGACCTATGCGAATTGCGATCAATTTTCATTAAGCACAAAAGAGAAACAAGAAGAAAATTAACTCATATTTCTATTCTGTGAAACAGTTTGCTAAACGAAAATATTTGTGTGTGAATGAATACGAATAGCACGAAATACTGAAAATAGACTCGATAGTTTCGCTTGAATTGTCTTTTTTTCTCGATACGTAAACGTTTTTAGGGATTTTGCTAAAGGTTTCGATAATAGAAATAGAAGTTGATATAGGCAACTGGCAATTACACTTTATTTATTAAAAATTAACAATCGTAAACGTTTTACTGGCTGTCTAAGCATAAGCTATTTTTGTTGTAATTCTGCATATCATTTATTATTATATATATATATATATATATATTTTAAGTTTATAATGTCATAATTTACATTAAAGCTATCTATTTCCTTGCTAATATTTTCTATGGCATGCGTAAACGTTTTACAGGCTGCTTCAGTTAAATTTTCCCTTTATAAATATTAACTCTATAATAAATTTTTTTAATGCTCTAAACATATAACATTTATCAAAGCACAATTAATTTCCCAGTAGCAAGCGAATCTCTTGAAAAGTTTATATTTCCATTTCATTTAGGTTTATATTGTGTTATCTGATTTGTTCTTTAGCATTTAGCAAAACGAATGCGAAGGCAAATCATATATTTTTCAAATCTTTTGCCTATTCTTGGCGTGCGTCATATATAAAAGCGAATGCAACGGATGTTGCCAAGACTTGGCTAAGAGGGGCGATCGCATGCAAAGGTCTACGAATTGTGCTTTCTTCTATTTTTTTGGCAACTGCAAGATTGAAAATGATTGTAAAATTCGTTCGGCCCATTGCAAAAGCCATGAATTATGGCGCACATGGCCAGCTTTCAATTTCGGTTGAGATGCAAAGGAAAAACGAAAACATTTGCCAAACACACATGAAAATCAAATCTTTAATATAAATACATATGCTTATATCGTATAATTATTTACCAGCCCAATATTAAATGGATTTTTTATTGCTTTGTTCGTGTTACGAAACATACCTGCAAGATACAAAGAGAGAACGAAAGAGTTAATTAGTATATGGTATACAATTAATTAGCTGCTTATGATATGAATAAATAAAACTAAGGCGTTGAGCAAACTTTGTATTAGGCTTAGAAATATATTAAAATTTACGTATTGTATTTCGCAGGTTAGATTAAATTATATAGAATATATCAGATTATATATTTAAAAAAAAATATTATATTTGTTGTCAATTTTTGATTTTTTAATTTTGTTAAATTTAATTTTTGATAATATAACCAAAAATAAAGCTTACAAATAATTAAAATTTATTATGCAAAATTGTATGAGCTTAATATATTTATTTTTCAAGTACTTTATTAATTTATAAAAATTATAATAGTTTATATTTTTTTTTTTATTAATAAAAAGGTTTCTTTATTAATAATATATATTAATAATATATAAAACATTTATTAATCAAGGAATATTTAAAAATATATAATTTAAAACATTTTTAAAATTTAGTAAAATGATAGATACAAATAAATTAAATAGTTTTATATTAAATTATAATTTTATTTATGAAACTTTTATTATTTATTTAACATTTTCACTAGGATTTAGTTTTAAAAAATATTTTGAATATGATTTCATTTCATTGAGCATTATAGAATTTTATTAATATTTTATTCTCTGTAAAAAATATTACTGATGCCTTTCATATTTCGACAGGCTGACTCTGAAAATTCTTAAAATAACTGTTTATCATTGTACTGAGGTGTAAATGCTTTGTAGAATATTTCGCTATTATGCATTTCAATATGAAGCTCATTAAGGCAAATGCCATTATAGAGTACAACAACAATGAGTTAAAGTTGTTTTGTCATTTCACAAAAGACAAGGGAGAACTGAAGCGTTTTTTTATCTTCACGCAACATTTGACAACAGCAGCAGAAGCAGCAGCAGCCGGCAGAGCCAACCCCAACCCTAAAGAGTAAACTCAGCCACTGAATGGCAGCGCATTGTCTTTCGACTAAAAATATATATAGTATACAAACATATATATATTATATACATAATATGTATATAGTAGGCTCATTGTGTAGGCAGTAGCTAGGGGCAAGCCTTTCAAGCGTTGCGGTCGCTGTAGATGGCAAAAGGCGAAAGGCAAAGACAAAAACCGCGAGGGACAAGGTTGCAAAAATATCAAATTACGCCAGCCAGGGCCAGCCAAGCAGCAGCAGCAGCAACAGCAGGATGAACTAATAATACAGAAAAAAAGGGATTTATGGATATATATATATACATATACTTATACATACACATTTGCTATATAAAGAGCGAGTGAGGTTTACAGCACAAATCATAGGGGTTATATTATGTGTACATCGCGCATACGCCACGTCGCACATACAAACACAGCGCTAACAATTAAGCGACCTCATTTGCACACAGAGCGAACACAAAACCACATGCAACCACAATAACAACAATAACAACAACAACAGCAACTTGGGAGACATTTAGACGCTTTTGAGTGACAGCTGCACTTAAAGAGCAAAAAAAGTATAGCAAAAACGAAAAAAAAAAAAACAGAAAGAAAGAACAGTTATCTTTAAGCTAACGAACATAAAATACCCTTGCAGTCAGCCAAACAGACAGACAGACAGACAGACATGTGACAGATGCACAATATAATACTGTATATATGCATAAATCTATATGATCTGTGACACACTTTTAAAGGCTTTTACCTTGTTGTTCATTAACTTTGCTTTGGAAGACGTTTAGAAGCTTTACAGTTTTTTTAATTTCTTGCGGCAACAATTTTTTTAATTATTATTATTGTTGTATTGTTTTGTATAATATCATTATTTCTTATTATATGATATATTTTATTATATTAAGTATATATTATTATATATTTTTATATTACAATGTATTCTTGCGTAATATTATAATTGATGCAAAATAGTTAAAAAAAAAATATTTTTAGAAATTTATATTTTCTTAAATTTATTTATTTTTAATATTTTGAATTTTTTTAAATTTATATATATATATATATTTATATATATATATTTATATAATTATTTTAATTTTTTTTTATAATCATGGTTTTTTTTTAATATTACAATCTTTGAATCGTTTTATATATTACTTCTAAAATACATTAAATATTTATTATATAATTTTATTTATATTTTAGATATATTTTTTGTTTATAATGTATAAAATATAAATATTTTTAAAAAATTTTTGTTTATTTCTTACTCCTATTTTTTTTTAATTTTACAAAAGGTTATATTTTTTTAAATTTATTTATTTTTACTAGTTTGAATTTTTTTTTTTTCTTTTTGTATTTTATTTAATTATTGTAATTTTTTTTTATAATCATTGTTTTTCTTTTAATATTTTTAAAATCGTTGAATCGTTTTATATATTACTTCTAAAATACATAAAATTTTAATTATATTATTTTTTAATTTATATTTTAGATATATTTTTTTGCTTATAATGTATAAAAATATTCCTTTATCATATTAACAAACGACTTAGTTTTAAGAATACTGAATATTATTAAAATTTATATCAGATTATGAAGCGTTAAATATTTGAAATTGGATAGAAGTATATGGAATATGTACACAAAATATAACCCATATAAAATAAGTGAAAAGAGTAGAGCAGAAGCTGAAGCTGAAGCTGAAGCATAAAATCACCGCATAACTAGAAGTGTGAGAAGATCATTGAAAAAAGCAAAAAAGTTAAGCTCTCACGAGTGATAAACGAGATGAGCTCTAATTGCCAATATTTGAATGCAATCTTAAGATTATTGAGAAATCATTAAAAGCTACAATACACGCATTTACAATCTTAACTCGCTCAACGACATTTAGTTAACTAAACGTTGCACATTTGATAACAAAATGCATAATGCACTTTGGAGTGAGTGTATGAGGATAGTTGCATTGCGATGAAGATGGAGGCGAGCGACGTTGACAGTTCACGAACTCAGCATTCGCGCTGAGCTCATTCTTGAGATACAGATACAGCAGCTAAGATACGCGATACGTTTGGCCAGCTGCGGCAGCAGCAGCAACAGCAACAATGAGAAAACTAGTTGCAACTAGTGCAACTGCAACTGCAACGGCAGCAACAAAAACTCGTTTGCTGCCTGGGAAGGCGTTGCCCGTAGCATGCAACAAAATTGCTGCACTCGACTGTGTGGGTGAGTGCAGTGCGACTTTAACTTTAACTGCAAATGCTGTGAGAAAGAATGCCACATAAGAGACGGAGTCAGTCTTTAAGCTGCTGTTGCTGTTGCTGCTGCTGATGCTGCTGCCAGCTGCCAGCATGGCATACAAAAGTATCTCTTAGATACGTTTTTCTTTTTGACCGCCTGCCCGCATAAGCCGCCTAACTAAGCTCATTAACTTGATTGACTGCTGCTCCGATTTCCGATAGATACACAAACAAACACATAAATATATTTACACAGAAATCCATTTCGAGCTCTTTGCAGTTGAAATCCGATCGCATTATTTGATAGTTCAATTTCAAAAGAACTTCAACTTTGTAAATAAATTTAATCCGCATTTCATTTTCGTTCAAGTTTTTCACATGAAAATTTACATTGTTGTTTAGTTAAAATCATTTTATTTTTCGTTTTTATCTAGATTATAGCACTATCCTAATACGAGAAAGCAAAGTCGAATATTTTAATTATACGAATTAGAATTTATTATTAATGATACTAAAGGTTTTTATTTTTTAATTATTCAGAATATTATTTTATGTTTTTTATAGTAAACTTCAGTTGAATCTAAATTTATAAAATATATATATAAAAAAAAAAATATTTATAAAATTTTCAACTATATTTTTTATGAATTTATTATTTAAATTATTAATTATTTAAATTTTAAAATGATAATATCATTTTATATTGTTATATATATTTTAATATTATTATATTTATTTTAATATAATTATATATATTTAAATATTATTAATTTATTGATTTTTTTTTTTGTTATTTATTCAATTTGAATAATTTATTATAGAATTTCCTTAATATATAAATTTTATATTTAAAAATTTAAAATTAATTTCAATTAATAAACAGTTAAAAATGTTATTTACATAACTTAACTTATTATTATATTTAACTAAAATTACTACATATTTTTTATTTATACTAATATTTTCAAATTTAAAATTTTATAAAATCAATGTCAATTTTTGAGCGTATTATTAAAGATTTTTGGTTCCGCCCCCATCGTCGCGTCGTCTGTAATGAGCCGGCTCGAACCGGCCCAGACAGCCGGCATTAACATCAAATTAGTTTGTCAAATATGCAAAAAGCAAAATAAAATATTTGCTATTACGAATCTGTGAAGGTTGTTTGCTCTATGTCTGATCGTCTGATCGGCTTTGACTATACGTACGACATGGATATACATATATTAAAATTTATTGACGACTTGTCGTGTAGACAATTTCCGGGTGTCTAAATCGGTCGTTGCGAACAGTTCAAGCCGACTTAAACGCTGCCAGCCATTAAGCCCACCCACAGCCCGAAGGTGCACAAGGTAAAAGGCAACGAGAGTGCTTTAATTGGGCATGCACAGCTAACAGATACACTGGAACAGGTGGTGTTAGCTGAGAGGTGCACTGAGACACCATGGGAGACAGAAGAATATAATAAATATGAAATATATGCAAAGCTCGTTGTGGGTTTCAAATAAGATAGATGTTAGATTAGATTAAGATTAATATTATATAGCACAAGTTTAATAGGTCTGTCTATTGTATGCTTTTTATTGACCCTCATAAGGGACAGTCATGGAGCCGTATAGGTTGCTTTTTTCACTATATGTCTATCTCTCTATATCTGTCTGTCTCTATCTCTATCTATCTGTTTTATTTCTCTCGATTTCTCTATCATTACCTATACCTAACCAATCTTTCTCTCTCTTCTCTCTATTGATCCATCTATCTCTCATTATGCTTCTCTCTCTCTATCTAGCTCTATCTTTTTATCTCTCTATCTTTATATGCATCTCTCTCTCTCTCTCTATCTATAAATACATCACTCACTCTCTCTCTCTCTCCCTCTCTATTTATATATATTTCTTTCTATTTATCTCTCTATCTGCATACCTCTATCTAACTATCTATCTCTGTTAATATATATATATATATATATTTATATATACCTCTATCTTCCACTCATTATCTCTATCTCTTTCTATTTAGCTCTAGCTATTTTCAATATTTCAAGAGCATTCCTAACGTGTGTGAATTAATCATAGTTGGGCTCATTTGACGCCAATTATAGCATAAATCGAATAACAACATTTTTAGAGAGCAAAAGGAATGATTTGAACTGCATTTGCATAACTTAACCCCTGTGTTTCTTAAATGTACAAGCGCGCATAAATCAAGGAATCAAAAAAAAAAAAGAAATAAATAAAATAAAAATAAAGTCGAAGGGTTAAATGAAAAAGCGACGCCTTGAGAATTTCTGTCGGGAAAACAAAAAGCAAAACGTTTCATTCATTGAATGCAAATGCAGATGCCTGCGAAATACAAATAAACATATGCAAATGTTGTGTGGAATACCCTTACACACGCACACACACACACACACATATGTTGTACAGCTGCTGCTTTCTCAAGAGTCTGGCCAACACCCTTGGTTTGGCCCCCGCCCTAAGTTTATTCTCGTTTTATTTTTTCTGCTGCCTCAACGCAGCGAATTTCCGTTTGGCATGTTAAAAATGTTGCGGCAGACAACAGAAAAAAAGGAAAAAGAAGCAAACAATAAGAAATAAAAGGTGAATAGAAAAAAAGAGGAAACCATATTTGAATGTCAAGTTAAAGAGGCAAATAGCAAACGGCGGCTTTAAGGATGCGCATATGTGAATAAGCGAGAAGAGAGAGAGAGGGAGAGAGAGAGAGAGAGGCGTGGAGACACAGAGACTAAGAGAAAGAGAGTTTAAGCGGGAAGCGGCATAGAGGGGAGAAATTGATGTAGAGAGACAGAGACAGAGATAGAGAGAGTGAGATAGAGACGAAGACAGAGATTAAGAGTAGACAGAGGCATAGAGAGTGAGAGAGGAAGATATAGAGACACACGCAGAGAGAGAAAGAAATAGATATAGTTGTGGTAGGAGAGAGAGAGAGAGTGAACGAAAATGAAACACAGTAGCAGAAAGAGAGAAAGAATGACAGAGATGAGACTAGAAAATAGACACAAAATAATGATGGAGAGATGCAAAAGATATAGATAAAAAATAATAAAGCGAATAGCTCATTTTTTAACTTTTTATTAATGTCATCATCATCATTGTCATTGTGCACACATAAATGTAGACAGAATTGGAATATCTATATCTATATCTCTATCTATATATATTAATCATAATTATTCACATCATAGACAGCGCTATACTCATCATTATCTCCCATTCATTATATATTATCATCAATTTTATGCACATGTCTTATCATCATTGTCCACGCCATCCCAACATTATTACCCAAACCCATTATTATTGCAACCTTATGATTCATGCAGTCCATACACATTGTATCTTTCAGCCAGACAGAGTTTTATTCTTCTCTTTTTATTATATATATTGTTTTTGTTAACTCATCATTTAAAGCTGTTGTCTGTGAAAGCGAAAGGCCTCGCCGAACTCTCTCCCTCTCTCTATTTTTAATTTTGTTTTTCGCTCTGCCGTTGCATTCTGAACTGGCCCTAGACCTAAACATACGCCAAATGCCAGAGCGAGTGCTTAGCCGAGGGGAACATTGCAGGAAATGGACAGCGCACGTACACACAATTCTATCTCGAATTACGCTGAGTCAGCGGCAATCACCTGATTTTAGAGATGTGAGAGAATACTAGTTTCAAAAAATACATATATGTAATACCCATACAATGTATCTTTTGATTGCATAAGATAGATCATTACGTTAAGTGCAATGTATCTCATGTCAACACAGAATTTACTCTCAATATATATTGAATGTATCTATAATCAGTATAAGATGCATCTACACTCTAAAATGTATATTTATTTTATATTCGATTCTTTAATCTATATTCAATGTATCTCATTCATCTTTAACATATACTAAATGTGTCTTCAGATACATATCTGACTATGTATCTATAACAAGAAATATAATTTCTATGCTTATCTATATCCATCGATATTTATCCGATATATCTCATAGCTATATAAGACGTATCTTCCATCTTTTCTTTAATCTATAAATATATCTCATTTTTCTACGAGAAATATCTTTGATCCAGAGCTAAGTTTTAGAAGTATCTTTAATTTATATTTTCTATATATAATTTATCTATTACACAGTACATTTTCTATGCAACTTAAGACGTATCTTTGATAGATGATTGATGCATCCATATTCTATTTGTGTTTTGAGGACATTTAATATTTTATATACATTCAAAATATTCATAGTGAAAAATCAATTTGACTATGGAAAGACGCGAATGCTCAAAAACCCACTGGGAAGAGGGGCCGCAACGCTTGACCAAGCACGAAGTGGGGCTCAGGCACGAGCTTATGCCACTTTTGAAATTTTATGGCGCTTGCAACAATATTCGAAAGCATGTGTGTGTGTGTGTGTTCCCAAAAATAACAGTAGCTACTTGCGAGTGCATTGAACTCCATTCGAGTGCATGAAAAGTGGCCTAGGTAAGAGAAAAGACAAATGCGGGTCGCTCATAGCACGCCCTCAACTAATCAAAACCAATTAGCAATAGGACGCGAAGAGCCCTCAATGATAGACAGATGTGAATATAACTATATATGTATATATAGAAAGAGAGAGAGAGAGAGAGAGAGAGAGAGAGAGAGAGAGAGAGAGAGAGCGAGCGAGCATATGAGCGTTACGATATGATGATGTTCACGTACAATGTTGCCACGCTACACGTGATAGGCCTTACAATTGCCCAGAGAAATTGGCATAGAGCGAGTAGCGTTACGTATGACCGCTGGTTGAAATATATATAAATATATTCATTTTTTATAATTGACTTTTATACTCGGTGCTTAAGGGTGAAGAGAACATATTGGTTTTGCACAGTGTTCGCCTGGCGTTGTGTACGCCTGTAAATCATTTTAAGCTAGAGACTTGCATTTTGAATTTGATACTCGCAGTTTTCCTCATTTAATAAAATGCCAAGAATTTTCCAACACATATACTAGGGTGCATGGCAAGTCACAAACACATGCTCCATATTTATAGCATTCATTCTCACTATCGAGCGCTCACTGTACCCACATATCATTTTACACACCGATGACCAGTATTAATTATACGCTGTGATTGTCTATCGCAAGCTCATTGCAGCGGAAGTTCAAAGCCTGCGAGAGGGACGGGACGTCAAAGGGGGCAACGACCATAAAAAAAAAAAAAAACTCGAAAAAAAATCAAAGCAATTTCACACAATAATTACTTAAATTATTGTCAATTATTGCAATTGCAGTTGCGGGGGCGTCACACGAAACGTCCACGTATTATCGCAGTTGAAGCGATTTTCTGGCTAGAAAAGGGGCCAGGGTATATCTAGATATACACACACATCTATCCACATACACATATTGATCAAATGGGAACACAATAAATAATGGATAATGGAAAAAGCCATTAAAATTGATTCCCTTTGTGAAACTATTTTTAATGGCTTATCAAATGGGCCCATTCCAAGTAGAAATTTATTATTTAGCAAAAAATTAATTTAAATTCAACTTAAAATAGCTTCAAATATTTAGCAGCTGTGCCACGTATATGAACTGTAGCTATAAAGATTTAACCAATTTCAAATTAAAAAAAATAATAATAATATTTCAAAACTAAATTTAAAAAAATTAAATAAAATATATATAAATAAATGTCAAACATCTATCAAAATACTGTTAGGCTCAGCTTTAAAAATAACCCATAAAACAGTTGAGTAGCTATTAAAAAAAAACGTTTAATAATTAAGTAGGCTTTAAATAGCCAAACGGCTATTTAGGAGTCATGAACATAATATGTAGCCATAAAAAAGCTACAAAGTTCAAACTTTAAAAGCAAAAAAAAAAAAAAAAAAGTCAAATAACTTGTTTTATAATTAAAAAGAATTATTTATATATTTTTCAATAATTTCTAATTTTTAAAAAAAATATATTTTTTTTAATTATATAAAATTAAAAGAAAGTTATTTATATTTATTATTTATATATTTTTATTTATATATTTATATATTTTTTTATTTATATTTTTTTATTTATATATTTTTATTTTTATTTAATTATTTAAAAATTCGAATTTGAATTAAAATTCACATTTTTCCAATGCAACTTTATCACAGGGTATTCGTTGGTCAATCACGAGGCAACGCAATTTTTTGTTTTTTTTTTTTTTTCGCAATATTTTATAATTGAACAAAATATTATAAACAGTATAAACGAAACGTGGATATTTTTATTACGCGCTTTACGTAACAATTTTTTCCATTATTTTTTCATAATTTATTTGTTCTCAGTTTGTTTGCACTTGTCAGCTGTTATTTATTTTTTTTAATCTGCCAGCCAATGGGCGTGGCTGAAATATTCATTTTTAATTAAGAATTTTAATTACTGAAATATATTTGATATAAGCAAAACAAGCGAATGCAATGAAACATGTAAAATTGGTTTTGCACGCATCGTCAAGTGCAATAAAAATATTAAACAAATAACAAGTGCGTCAGAGAGAGACAGCAACAGTGAGGGGGAGTGAGAGAGACAGACTGAATGAGTAAGCACATGGCACATGTGTTTGATTGTTTGGGGAAATATCCACAGAGAAATGAGTCAAATGTGAAATACGAAAACTGAATTCAAAATCAACTTTGGACATCCAAAAAAGGGGAGTAAAATCGAAACATAAAACAATTTCATATTTATATCTGCCTTCAGTAAATACAAACATTTTATTTATTAAGTATGAATATTAAGAGATTTCAGTAATTATATAATTTACAAACATTTTAAAATTTATGCAATTAGAGACTTATAATTTTTTTTTTTTTAATTCTTAAAATATAGAATTTTCAAAAATAAATTATAAATCTCTAATTGCCTATATTTTGAAATTTTTATAATAATTTATAGTTTGTTTTATTTTATATTCCAATTTTTTTTTTTTTTTTTTTTTTTTTTTTTAATTTTCTAAAGTTTTTCAAATAAAAAATTAGACTTTTTTACTTTGTTTTTATTTTTTACAATATTATCAAAGCATTCCACTTTCATTTCATTTTTAATATTTATGCATATTATTTTATATTTTATTATTAATATTATCTTGAACTTTATAATATTTATTGATAATAATGTTCAATATATGCAATAATTATTTTTATAATTTTTGTGTATTTTTTCCAAATTATAATATATATATTCTCCTTTTTTTGTGTTAATTATTCTTCTGTCTACCTTTTGCTAATGCCAAACATGCGAATTTATTTATAAGCAAATTTCTCTATATTTTCGTTTTATTTTTATTTTGTATTATATTTATCCCTCCTCCCTGTCCCCTCCACATACACACACACACACATACCTTGTATCTTTGTTGCCTCTCGAGTTTTAAACTATGCCAAAAAACTTGACATTTGGTAAATACTTGGCCCCGAAACAAATTCTGTGGGGCTTTTGATCTCTCCACTTCAGACTTTTTTCTGCTTTGTTTTGCATGGGTCAGAAAAACAAAAAACAGGAAAATAAAGAGCAACAAAATACTGCTGGTAAATAGAAAGAGAAATAGTATATATCTATGGGGTCTAGCTAATCTGGCTAAAAGCAGCAGACGCCATTGACGCGATTTACTTTGCTCGGCTATTTATTTATTTATTATCACGAGGAGTCGCCATTAAGCGTCTGTTTCCTGCAGGGGTCGTCAAACATCCGAGCTATGAATGGATAGTGTGACAGAGAGAGCAAGAGAGGCATCGAAGGGTGGGGTTGCTGCTACTGCTGCTCATAAAGCAAAAGTCCAATTGATTAAAGTATCAAACAGAAGCACAGTGAAATAAAAAAAAAAGAGTGAGCGAGAAGTGCTGAGCCAGGCGGACTTTGTATTATGCGCGTGTATATGTGCATGCGTGCGTACGCGTGTGTGTATATGTGTGCATGACTCATTTGCAATTAAGCGACAAAAGGCAGCAGCAAACAGCGAAACTCACTTACGCACACACACACACACAGAGGCATACACCGATAGGTATATAAACACGCATACATCAGCAGAATTCAAGTGCCGCAAAAATGCCAGCATAAAAATAAAGTAAACGCTGCGCCAAAAGAAGAAAACCTACAAAAGCAGCAGAGGCAGCGACCACAAAACCAAAACAGCGACGGCAGCGAGCAAGAGCGAGAGAGCGTGAGCAAATAAGCGTACATGTGACTGTGTATGCGTGTGTGTGTGTGTGTGTGTGTATGCGTGGCTGCAAATTCAAATTGGCTCAGGCAAGCGTCGACGCTGACGCTGAAGCAAACGTCGACAGAGACAGCGACAGCGACTGATGTTTACACAACGTGCGGCGCGGCGTATTCGCAAGTTGCGCGCAAAACAGCGACCAGCAACAACAACAAAGAGTACAACGACTATGATGTGCTGCTTGTATTTTTTCTTGCTGTTGTTTTTTTTTTTTTTCTCTCTTCTTTTGCTGTAGTCAACTCTAATTGAAAACAAGCAAAGACACGACCTAAGTGTATATGTGTGCGAAAAAGCAGAAAAAAAAACAAGCATAGAGCGAGCGTCTACAGCTGGCGCTGCCGCTGCGTTTAGATGCGAAATGATGTGTAGCGCTGTGATGCGGCGTTGTCAAACTTCAGCAGCACACATTTGTCGCTGTCGCTGTCGCTTTGCAGCAGCCGCCTTAGCAGCAGCTACACCAGAGCAGAGAGCTAACTAAATGTATATGTGAGTGTGTGCGTGTGTGCTGCTGTCTATCTCTGCTTGAATAGCTTCTGTGCGTGTGTGTGTGTGAGTGATGTACAGACTTTGAAGCCATAGTTTGTGCGTTAATTTTACTCCAGGACACAAAGTCCTCCACATGGCTAATTTATGTACGGTTGCCTTTAAAATACCTTTTTTTCTTTTGTATGCTCATGTATATGTGTGTGTGTGTATGCACCTGATCGCTGTTTAATGATAGTCAACAACAAAGCTACAAACCGGTTCTTCTTCTTAACACTGCAAACGTCACAGCGACAACAATATTATGGCCAGCAACTGGTTTCATTGGTAACAGGTAATAACATATATCCAGCTCTTTTGGTATATTAATCGATTTGCTGCCTCAGCTTCTTCCTCTGCCTCAGCCTTTGCGCTTCCATGTTAATCTTCAATTTTTTGTTAGCACCTTTTGTGAAGTCTGGCAACGTTGCGCTAAAATGTCCCCAACACCTCTAGCACACACACACAAACACATCTCTACTCGAGTGTGAAATTATTTGGGAATTTTCTAATTTCCCATACAAAATTGAGTTATCGCATCGCTGCCAGACAACGACGTCAACGTCAACGGCGACAGCGACGCGTCGTTGTCACGTTCCCTTCTGCTCGCGACGTCGTCGACGACGACATATGGAATTACGAAACACAATAACAACAATGGGAAACAATAACAATGCAAATAATAATCAAATAATTGCACGACTTGCAAAACACAAACAAAAAAGCTGTGCTCAAAATGCAACTACAACAACAACCGCTATGAAGCGTTCCTGAACGTACTTCATAGATACATTTGCACATGTTCACAACAAAGGCAAAAGTAGGAAATATTTTTGCATATTTTTTTTTTCTAAACCTTTTTTTTTTGCTTTCTTTGTGCTTTTAAGTACTTTTTGCGTTATCGGCAAAAAAAAAAAAAAAAAAAAATTGAATGACTAAGCCGCTTGGCTGTGTTTATATATGTATCATAGATACATTCATAGATATATAAATACATGCACATATTAGCACGCAATTTATTACAGTATAATTAAATAATTACTTAAATAGTTAAAGTACCTTAACTAAAAATAGCCACGTTCTGATGACTGCATCAGACTTTAACTAAAATCTATTATTTTTTTTATTTTATGTGAACAGCTTTTAATTAACATTTAAATTATTCATAGAGAAAATGTAGAAAACTTTGTATTATACAATCTTTTGTATTGTAATTTGTTTTTAATTTTCTAATTATTTAGTATGGATATATGAAATGCATATTTATATTAAATATATATATTGTATATTTATAAATTGTGTATAAGTATAAATAAAATACATGAAAATAAAATAAATACATTTAAAAATATTTTTATCTATATATACACTGAATATAAATTTTAAACAAAAATTAAAAAGAACAATAATTTTTCTTTACTTTCATATATAATAAATAAATATGCTGATGAATTATATATATATATATATATATATATATATATATATATAAAATAATGACATATATTAAATATTTATAAATAATTTTTAATATAATTATACATATTTAAATTCTTATATACAATTTTTTTAACGAGCTTTCTGTTAATATTTTAATTAAATAATGATCAATAGCTAGCTGAATGCATAATTATATATAATTATATAAAATGTTATATAATAATAAATAATTCCTTAAGTCGCATCAATGGATTAGAAACTTAAGATATAAGCTGTTCTTAGCACTTAGATATTGATATAAAATGATTTCATGAAAAGTACAGCTCGATAACTATTGCCTTTGGACCACTTGAACTGCAACATGCATCGAGTCTGATAGTAATATAATATTCCCCGATCGATAGTATATATATATATATATATCAATCTTCTTCTTCGCTTGCATTCATTCATTTATTCAATTGGACTCTTTTTTTTCGTCTTTTCTATTTGTTTTTATATAACTCGAGTAAGGCCTGGCTAAATGATAAGAGATTCTCTCACTTCTCTCTCTCGCTCTCTCTCGTTTTTTGGCAACAAAGTAGAGCATAATAAAAATGGAATCGTATCTGCGTGTGAACACAATTGCAAGTGCAGCTGCCCCGTTCCGCCCCTCCATCCGTTCGACTGCTCTGGCTCGATTCTATATTCCGATTCGATTCAATACTAAACCAGCAAGTGGCAACGTTTCGTTTTCATTTCATTTCATTTCGTTGCGTTGCGTTGCGCTACGTTTTCTCTATCTAATCTACTTTTTTGGTTTCGCCCCACAGACAAAACATGCTCAATGCCAAAAAGAACATTGAAAGCAAAAACAAATCCAACAACAGGCGAGTAGATCATGTATATATATATATATATATATATATATATATATACATATGTATGTATATATATGTTTAACAAATAAAATGTAACATGACATTGAAAAAAGTCAAATGCTCTGAAAGCAACACCAACAACAACAATAAACAGGCAAAATCTGATACCTTTTGTTATTGTTTTTTGTATTGTAACAAATTTTCAAGATTTTTTTTTTTTTTGTGTGTTAAAGAGTCAAACACGATTTTCAGTTAATTGAATTTCGAATAGAAAACAAAAAAAAATGAAAATTAATTAAAAAGCAAATAAATATTAGATTAAATAAAATGTAAAAAAATAAACGTATATTGTTAATTAAATTTAAAATATATATATAATTATTTAATAAAATAAAAAAATGAACATTTTGTTTGAATGATAGATCTGTAAACGAGTTTAAATATACAAAATAAAGTATACAAAATATAATAAATATATATATTAATATTTGTATTTTATTTTTTATTGAAAACAAATTTTATATAAATATATAATTGATTTTATATATTACATATGTAATATCTATATATTTTTTATATTATTTGAAATAATGTATAATTAAATATATATATATATAGATTTTTTAATCAAATAAAAAAAGTAAATAAAATAAAATCAAGATTTATTACATATTTAAATTCTTTTAAATTTTTTTGTAATATTATTTTTTATATATGACATATGTAAAAAAAAAAAATATTTAAAAAAAAATTAAAAGAATTTAAGTATGTAATAAATCTTGATTTTATTTTATTTACTTCTTTTATTTGATTAAAATTATTTTTCGATTAAAAAATATATAAAATAAAATCAAGATTTATTAGTTATTAAAAATAAAGGTACATATGGAATATATAAAAAAAAATATATATATATATATATATATTTAATCATAAATTATCTTATATGTTATATAATACTCTTTTACACGAGCTCTTTTCTTTTTTTTTTCTTTTTGATAACTTGTCCCATTCAAAGTAATTTCCATTGTACATTATAACTGTCTTATGTAAAGACTCCAGTCGAGTCTGAGACCAGAATAAAAGCAGTTTGTGGACTCCACTTGTTAACTTTCTTGGAGTCAATTTTGGACTGCTTTTAGAGTGGAAAGATTTGGAGAGCGCTCGACACTCCCTCTTATTCAGCTCCATCTACAACTTTATCTACGCAGCTGTTTACAGTGTTGATTGCTTAATAGAGGCTAATTTATTATTTAATTTAATTACTTCAAATGACTTAACAATAAATACAATCGCACCAACGTTTCTTGCAAACCTCGCAGCACTCGTTTTTTTTTTTAAAAAAAGGCCAATGTCTGAGCTACTGCTCCTACAACTTCCTTATTATTTTTTTTTTTTTTGAATTTTCTTTATAGAATTTTGACTGCTATAAAATATTTATTTAGTTATACAAAATAATGTTAAATATTCCATATATATATATATATATAGTTAAATATTATATATATATATAGTTAAATATTCAAGCTAGGAATATTTCACTGTTAAAATTGTTTTATAAAATTGAACTTTTCCTCAGGCGATTTTCCATTGCTCAAATTTAATTCCATTTTTTCCACTTCTCTTGACTTTTAGCTTCAAGTTACATTTACAGGGTATCTCGCATACTTTTACTCACTTTTGAGCAGTCAAATTACAAATGGTGAGAAGCCGGCGCAGCTAGCTTATTCGTGGTCATTTTCATTTATCTTTTGGGCTCTGAAAAGCATCCCGCAGATACAAGATACAAATTGGTTATATCGCTGTCTGCGTAATCTGGCTAAGCACAATATTTTCAACAACCATTTTCTAGCCGTCTTGCTGCTAGGCTGTAGCTGTTGTTCGCTCTGGCACTCTCTGCAGTTCATTGTCAATGTCAAAAAAGCTGTCGACTGGTTTTTTTCTGTTTTTTTGTTGTTATTGTTGCCGTTGATTGTCTTGTAATTAACCAACAACTAGCAATTGTTGTTGTTGTTGTTGTTGCTGTGCGGTTGTTGCTTTGTGCTGACATTGATGCGGGTTTAATGCACCGCGCTTTAATGACTTGGCCAGCCGAAAACATATATTTCTTGCTTTTATTTATATTTTTATTTTTTTGGCTAATGAAGCAATTAGATGGCAACTTTTGCACCCAAAAATTAAGGCACATAACAAAAGGGAGCCACAACACAAGTGAAACACAGTTAACGTGTGCTCCAAATGTGGAGCGTGCACGACTCGCCCGGTGCCCTACACAAACTGAGCCAAAATGACTTCCTTTAATTAAATATTAAAATAAATCAATTTTTATATTTTTTTATGAATTTTTCTACATTTAATTTTATATAATTTAAATGCCAAAAAATATTAGAATAAGGATAAAATATCAAGTGAAAGTCTTTGCAAGAGATAAAGTATCTTTTTGATAGTATGTAAAATGTATGAAAATGAAGATAAATTAAAATTCAATTTAAATAAATATGCTTGAAAGGAGATCTTTTTCTAGTAATATCTCAGGTTTATGAATTAATAATGTATCTCATAATATTCGAAAGTATCTTTAACTAATATTTGAAGAACGAAGCTGAATGTATCTTATAAAATTATCTAGTAATGTACATTATATGCATGCATGTCTTTTGCTAGCATCTCAGGTTTATGAATGTATCTTTTTGAATGAATTTGATTGCACATAAAATTATCTATATTATTCGAATGTATCTTTGATATCTGAAATCTGTAAATTAAATTGAAAGTATCTTAAGAAAGTATCACAATAATTGAATGTATTTTTAGACACGTATATCTACACCATTCGAATGTATCTCAAGACCACAATGTATCTTTTGCTAATATCTAAGTTACAAAAGAAGTTTTTAGATTTTATCTATAATATGTAAAAAAATCTTTCGATAGTATCTGAAAGTAAAAAAAAGTATCTGAAGATAGTATGTACAATTTCAATTTATATAAGACTCAGATACCTCAAGATAATGAACTAAACATTTGAAAAATTCGTTAATTTATACAAAAGTTCAAAGATATGTGCAAATTAAATTATACAGCTGCAGATACAATTTATTAGATTTGATATCTATAAATTCTCGCAAATATCAATATGAATCGATAAATGTCAGCAATAATAGAACTAATCAATACTACTCGAAACCTCAATGAAAATAGCTCTTGCTACTTCTGATCAGCAGGCACATATCTATAAGATATACACCTGCACAGCTGAGCAGACTTCTTGATTGGTCTTCTGTGCATGCAGGGTATACGAAATAAATAAATAAATAAACATATATATATATATATTCATGTCTATGTAGAGAAACAGAACCACAACAACAGCAAATGGCCACAAAACTTGTTTTGGCCAAGAGAACAAACACGAACACAAATGAAAGGCAGACAGAGGCGTCTAAGAGGCACACACACTCACACACATAGTCGCACACACATGATTCTAGTGTTGCCCAAAAACAAAACGAAATTACGTAATAACGCAAAATAGACGACGACAGTGGCCGCATGTCCGTCTCGTGTCTATTTTACTGTACACGTCGCCACACAGTTGGCCACAACACGCAGGTAGCCGTAGCCGTAGCCGCAGCTGCAACGCAAGATGCGACGACAAGTCAAGGTAAAAAGTTACGCGTTTTCTGAGGCATGGCCACTTGCGCGCACAGATACATCGTATGCAGCTAAGCTGCATCTTGAGATACTTTTAGGCCAGTCAACGTGTCACAGATCCCCGTGACGGATAAGCCCCACAGCAGGCAGCAGCAACTCACTGTGGCCAGTGGGCGCTGCAAGTAGCTCGAGGTTCCAATCTCAAGTCTCGAGAAGACCCACGCGCAGCCACTCGAGATACTTTGCATTTCATTTATATTTATTTTTTCCCCCTCTAATTCTTTCGTTTCTTTTTTATTTTTATTTGTTTTTGTTGGCTTTGTGTCAACCGTTAGTTGGCTTTAGGGCCTACGCAGCTGCAGCTAGGCTGAGTTGCACTTTAGACACGCATCTCGCGCCTATTCCACGTATGCAAACTTCCAGCTAACTGCGAGACGGACGCACGCCACCAGGAAAATTCCAAAGTATATTAGATATTCTTGGTAAATGTGGCGAATGCAGCTGGGATCCATGAAAGTATCTGAGCGCATTTGGATTACTAAAAAGAAGCTGAAAGTATCTCGATATGTAAAAGTATCTCATGGCAAGAAACGAACGTATATTGCAGTAGTAAATACTGATATATAAAAGTATCTGTTGAAAAGTATCTGAATTTGAGTAATCTGAAAGTATCTAATGGCAATAAACGTAACTGAGATATATACGAGATATTGGGTATTTCCATAATATTAGCAAATATACGAATGTATCTTTTGAAAGTATGAGAGAATGTTTCTTGAAGTGGTATCTACAAATAAATAATCTTTTGAAAAGTATCTGAATTTGAGTCATCTGAAAGTATCTTATGGCAATGAGTGTATCTGGGATGCCTGAAAGAATGTATCTTTTAAAAGTAACTGAGATACATGAAAGTATGTGAGTGAATTTAAGTTATCATAAGTATCTTCTGTTAATAGGGTTTTCTGGCATACATGTAAGAATATATATTTCCATAATATGTGCAAATATATACAACTATCTTTCGAAAGTATCTATTTTTGGCTTCCAATTGTGTTAAGATACTATAGATAGAAAGCAATAAGTATTGCTAGTTAGATACAAGATAAACATATATAGATAATTATAGAGGGATATAGGATTCAGCACTTAATATAAAAAATTATTATAATTATTATTACATTTCTAGAAATATTTTCGATTGATCATATTAGTCCTAAATTTTTCGTCCTATTAAAATTTTTTTTTTATTTTTGTAATTTTAATTTTTATAATATGTAAAAATATCTATATTTTAATTCTCTTTTATTTTCCTATTATTTACATTTTTTTCTATTTTATATTCTACTATATTCTACTTCAACCATCCTCAGCCTAGTCCGCTATGGTCCATTAAAGCCTTTCTTTATTAACTTCGGCAACCTTTGCTAAAAACCTTTATAGATATTTTCACGTACCTTTTTAATGTATCGCGCAGTTTCTGATTATTGTTATTGTTATTATTATTGTTGTTGTTGTTGTTGTTGTTATTGTTATTGGTGTTGGTATTGTTGCTGTTGCTGCTGCTACTATCCACGGCGATTTGTTGTTGTTGTTGCTGCGTAGTTTCGGCTAATTTTCCAAAACAAATGTTACGGCTGCTGTCGCGTACCATGTTTCGTTTACGATCACGATCTATTTAGCATTTCTCGTATGCCGTTGTGGAGGCGCATAATTTGAAATGGGCGCGCTCCTCCCATTGAACAAATATCCCGATTTTTGGGAGAGCATTAACTCTATAGCTTTTGCTTGGCTTTAATTTCAAGATTTCTTTAACTCGTTCACTCGCACATTTTCGAGATATTTATCTTAACTTCTTTTTCGAAATCGATCTCACTAGATTCTGAAATTTTTTTCAATTAGATTTTTAACATTTTATGTGATTTGGATTTTTTTCTTTTTCGCACACACAACAGATCGATTAATCGATCGTTAGACTCGATTAATTGCTTTATTAGCATCGGCTGCAAATAGATTGAAGTGGGATAAAAAAGATTGAGTGGGGTAACATATATGATTTTTAAATATTAAATACATATATTTATTTTTAAATTATTTTCAAGACACTTTTTGCACTTTTTTTTAACTTTAATTTAAGCACTTTTTATCTTAATTTTTTTATTCATTCTTCTCCTTTTTTTTTTTGTGTGAGCGCAACAACAAAAGCTTTTGCCAATTTATGTTAATTTAGCACTAAAAATATACTGAAATGTTTTAATTTAATTCAACTAGAGAGCAATTTAAATTTATTGAAATTTCAATAGGGGCGCTCAACAAGAACATATATATATATATATATATGTATATATATACATTGTATCTATGAGATACGCAAGATCTTTGCGCTCAATTTAAAAGGCAGGGCAAGGCGCTGGACAGGGGCTGCATATAGAGACTATCGCGTGTAGTCTCTATATACATATACACAGCTATATAAGTAATAGGGTCTGGGGTACTCTTCTGCAGCGCGCATTTCCTTTCTGTACAACAACAGCAGCTACAGAGCAAACACACTATAAGGTGGCAAATGCTAGCAGCGACGTCGGCGTCGGCGTCGACAGCGAGTTATTATAATCCAGTCAACGTTACAGTAAAGCAGGCAGCCGGACCGGACCGGGTCCAAGAACCACAACGCCATCAATCCACAAACCGGCCAAAAACAACAACGACAAAATAAATAAGGAAAACGAAAAAAGAAAAAAAGAAATCCAGCCCAAGCCAAGCCAAGCGGGGCGCATGTTAAAATTCCAAAAAGCAGGCAACATGGAAATACAAGAACAACATTCATGCTGCCTTTTGTTGATGGCGTGAAGTGTGGCAACGTCGCCGCCGCAGCGGCAGCAGCTCTCGCTTACACCATCTGACTAATGTGAGAAGCGAGTGCTCTCCCTCTCTCTCTATCTCTCTGTCCTATGCACGCTGCGTAGCGTATGTGTGTGTGAAGTTTGGCAACGTTGCCATTTGTGTGTTTGCTTATAATTGACGTTTGCACTGAACTGCTGCGCTGCTGTCGCTGTCGCTGCCACCGCTGTCTGACGTGGTTGTTATAGCTACTACTCACACACATAATAACATACACACACACACATTTACACACATAACCAGCGCAAAGTGGGGTGCCTGTAGTAAGAGCGAGATAGAGCGACAGGTTTTAATGGCCCGTTGTTGCTGCTTCAGTGCGCACACACGCATACAAACGTATATTGTGAGTCTGCATGTGTGTACGTGTGTTATATACTTTTATATACATAAAGAATTTATAGCTGGTACTTTTTGTGCTTGTGCTGCTGCTGCTGCCTCTGCCTGGGCATGGCATGGAAAAACGAGTATCTTCTGAGTTTGTTTTTGCCGTTCGTCATTGTTGTTGTTGTCCGTCGGTGCTGCTGCTGCTGTGTATTTTTAAATGGTTATGTAGTCATGTGTACATACTGCTTGAATGTATATGTGCGTTTGAGTAAATTTGTGTGAGGGGTGCTTTGGGAACGCTCGTTGTTATTTCACGTTTTTTTTTCAGCCATTTCGTACCCCGACTACTGACGATGACGACGTTGTGATATGGCAATGCATAAAATGTAGTTTTGAAGCTGCTATTGTTGTTGTTGCCATTTGCTACGTTTTTGGGGCCCTTCGTACGTTTGGGGCGCAGCAGGAAATCACAACTACACGCAAAATGAAGCCCATAAAAATACTTTATGTTCGTGAGTTTGGGTGTGTGTGCGCTAAACCTACATTATGTGTGTTTGTTTGCATGTGTGCTGCTGCTGCTGCTGCCTGTACAAAACGCGCAGACGCTAGCGGGCGTTGAATTTTGTTTCTCGCTTTTACCCACACAACAGCACTATTGCCGATGCATTCGCACGCATACAGAGAGAGGCCCCAGTTGGAGAGCTTATGTCGGCAGCCATTGCTGTGGCTGCCTCTACCGACGTCGACGTCGCATCGATCGTGAAAGTTTTCGGTGCTGCCTGGCTGTACTAAAGCCTCGTCGCTGCTGCGCATCAGTCGCTTTGTATGCCTGGTGGGGTGCGGTTCAAAATCGCTTTATTATTTTTGTTGTTGCTAATTCTGCTGCTGCTGCTGCTTTTTGCTTTGGGCTTGAGCTTTTTTCCGCATTTGTCGACGTGTGCAAAAATCTATACCAAAGAATTTCGAAAATAAATTTTTAATCAAAAAAAAAAAAAAAAAACGAAAAGAAACCCGAAAAACAACAACTAAATACAAATTTTGTTCAATTTGTGCGTCTCTGTCGTCTCGTTTATCTCACTCTTTGTCCGTCCACTTTTGCGTTTGTTCGTTTCTTCGTCGCTTGCCTGGCCGCCATTTTGTTTTTGTGGCCATTTGAAAAACGTATTTGGCTTAAATATTACAGCAACTGCGACATTTATGGCTAAAAGCTGCGACCATTTATAGACAACATTTTGCAAAATCCCATTAAAAGAGGCGGCTTTGGCTTTGGCTAGAATTCGAATTTCATTAATATACCAGCAGCTGCTGTGGCAGCCTCTGCTGCTGCTCTGCTCTGCTCTGCCCGAGGCAGAAGAAGAGGCGACAAAACCAGTTTTCTGCTTGTTCTTCTTCGTCTTTGTAGTCAGCGAACTATGCAGTCATTTTTGTAGCGCTGCTACGTGACCACACACACAAGCACACACATTCACACATACAGTTGTATAGTCGTGCGACGACCGCATTTGCAATGTTGTCTCACAGGAGGGGAAGAACGATGCGGGGCGGCTGCGGATGCCACCACACGCCGCGACGTTTCCAACATCAACCATACAAAACTTTTGTAGTTTTTGTCGTACAACGTAGTTTCTAGCAGTTCACACACACACACACACAAATATATAAATACACATACATCAATACAAGCGCACGCGCACGCACACGAAACGGGTTAAATAAGTTTTTTTTTCTTTTCTCGTTGTTGTTTTACTGCATCCGGCAGCTCGCTCGCACTCATAGTTCAGAGTTGGATCTCTCGCTTGCACTCGCGCGTTCTCGTTTCGTGCAGCTGAATCGATTTTTGAACGAGCCACAAACGACGTCGAGCGACGACGCTACAGCAAAACGCGACACGACAATTTCTCTCCATACCATAGCTCCATTTCGTTTACACTCACACGGCGCATATATGCGCACTCGCTCTCACTACTTTATTTGCGTCGTTCGCTGTTGGGGCTCAAATACACACACACGCCTACATATGCCGAGGCAGCGCCATGTTACTTTTAGTTTGTTGTTGTTGTTACTGCTGCTGCCAACTCGTTGAGGGGGAGATGTCAGCCTGGATTTTTGCTACAACAATTTAAACGTTGCTGTCTCAGTTGTAGTCGCTGCTGGCGTCGCTGTCGCAAACGCTGCTTCTGCTGCTGCCTCGTTATTTTTCAGCCCGTTGCACGTCATCCGTTCGCCTTATGTGCTTTGAATTTCTGATGAAATTCTTTGCTTTCGAGTTAATTGCTGTTGTTGTTGCTACTACAACGACGACGACGACGACAGCGGCGGCGACGTCGACAGCGACCGCAGCGCCCCCAGGCCCCAAAACTGGAGCTGCCTCTGCCTCTGTCCCAATCATCGTGCCATTTTTCTTTGTGCTGCGCAGCTTTGTAGATCGGCTCTACAGAAACCAACGAATCGAGTCCTGGGCGTATGCACACAAGCACACACACACACACACACAGGCACATGCTTATGTACACATTTGTATTATATACATTATATATACATATACAATTTTGTATAATTTTAGTTGTGCTCTTTGTTTAATTAGAAAAATTAGCATAAGCTTTGTGTGGCCGAATTTAAATTTAGTTTGAACTCTTTTTCATACACTTTAATACATAGGCAACTTTTTTCTTTCAACACTTTGTAACACTTTCCTTTTGGCATAGCCAATTTAACAATTTTCATATTATTATTTTATGGGCACTTTTTTCGTATTACTTTTTTTTGTTTGTTTTAATTTTTGATTCCAGTTGCTGATTTGTTTCCTTACCAATTGCATTGAGAGCTGCAAGGTATAAGAAGACAAATTTATCGTTTTAGTATTATATTGATAAGTCAAATAAAAATATACTGGAAAGCTTTCCAGTTTCCATACTTACACCATTTCCAGTTGGCGATCGTCGCTTATTTTCCAATCGTTTTGGACTGTATTTGAAATTTAAGCATTATCTATTTTCTTTTCAAATTTCAAAGACCTCCAAACGATCCCGTTTTACAGTTCTCCGCGAGCCGGGAGTCAAAAGATTTTCATTAAATATCATAAATTTTCATTTATCGGCGTTTTTCACTTGGAATTTGGGCAATTTGTTGAATTCGATTCAACAACAAAAAACCCACACAAATGCATTTTCTTTTATTCGTAATTTATTTTTCTCAAATTTGCGCAAAAAACAATAAAAAATTTGCTGATTAACTTTTTTCTCTCTCTCTCTCTCTCTTCTTTTTCGTATTAGAATTATTTTTGTATTTAGATTGCGTTTGAAAATACTTTTTTGGCTTTTGTCGGCGGCTGGTGCTGCTTTTATGTATTGTTTTTGTTTGTGTTTGATTGTATTTTTATTTGTATTTACATTTGTTGATGTTGTTGTTGTATTTGCATTCGCATTTGTATTTGTGTAATTAATGCGTTTTCCCACATAAACACAATCGCCTACACGCACACACATGCATCAACTTACGCACACGCACACACAATCGCGCACACACACTCACACACACAAGCGCGCGTACGCTCCGACACCGCACACACTCTCATATATGCATTTATACAATTTGCATAAATAGAAGAGCCAGAGCCGTTTGCATGGAATCGCGACGTTTTGTATTTGAGCTAGGGAGCGGGGGCAGCGGAGGTTGTAATTTGCTTTAATCAATATGATGATGCGATTTAATTCAATTTAATTATTAATTTCTGCGTGTGTTCGGCGTTTTTAATATTATCAATTTTTGCTTATACCTTATTTCAGTTTAATTACATATTTGCCGCGCGCGCAGCGACAACGAACCGACCACGACAAAAATTCAACTGAAACTGAAAGAATTAGCGGGTTGCCAGATTTGAATTATGAGGGCTGGCATTTACGAAAGTGTGGCAACACCAATGCCGCATTAATAGTGTATTTTTGTATGAAGCTGCGTTGGCAGTGCAGCACTAGTGCTGTGGCTTATTAAATTTGTGACGTCAGATGAAGAATAAGTTGATAATCATATAAGATATATGGAAAGTGGTTAATGATTTAATCAAATTTTGTTTTATAAATAATATTTTAATGCAATTAATAATTTTTACAAATTTTCTTAAACATTTTTTTTTAGTTGCTGACTTTCAAAAAGTTGCCGTCAGCGCTGCCAACTTGCTTATTCTTAATTTGCTAGTCGCATAAACAGTAAAGAGAATAGAAAATAAAAGAATTTTACACAATAAACTGTTTGATATTACATGAAATTAAATATTAGAAAATCAAGCGCCATTTGTGTTTTGTGTGCTTTCCAGCACTAATTAGCGCTGCCAACCTAGTTTGTAGGCAGCTGCTTGTCGGGTTGGCAGTAAACAAAAAACAATTACGATTATTAAAAATATTTATGCGGTGGCATTCGATTCAATGAGTAACTTAAAGCAGGATCTCGATGAGTATTTACTGCTGCAGAGCGACCAAAAGAAAAACTTCAATGTCAAGCTGCCACAGATCAAGGTGCCCGGCCTGGCGCACATCTTCTCGCGCACAAGCGAACAGCCCGAGGCAAACAGTTGGCTAAAGGACACGCAAGACTCCTGCTGCCCCAAGCTGGTAAGTGTCAAGTCACTAAAATAATATATATAAAAATGCATTTCTGCTTCACAGTCGCGTCTGCAGCGCATTGTCGGCTTCGTCGCCTGCCTGGGCATGGGCTGCCTCTGCATGACTCTGTCCACGCTCTATATTCCAGTCTTAATGCTTAAGCCGAAGTTTGCGCTGCTCTTCACGCTGGGCAGTCTCTTCTTCATTCTGAGCTTTTGCTTTCTCATCGGCTTTCAGGCGTTCTTCAAGCAAATGTTCTCACGTCCACGCCTCGCCACATCGATCTCCTACAGCGCGTGCCTTAGCTCAACGCTCTATTTCGCTCTGGTGGCCAAGAGCACGGCCTTTACGGTCCTCTTCGCCGTCGGCCAGATCATAACGCTGCTTCTCATGCTGCTGGGCGTGGTGCCTGGCGGCGCGACGGGCCTCAAATTCTTCGGCCAGCTCTTCAAGAGCAGCGTCTCCAGCTCCTCCTCGTCCAGTGCGCTGCCCGTCTAAAATCCCAATTCCAAAACATTATGCAAAAATCATTTTAACAAATTATACAATACAAATTATTTATTAATCGTTACGACAATGCAGAAAAATAAAACTTATTTGTGATACGAGCGACGTTTGAGATATAGAATTGGCCGGGAGCTGCCTGATCTGTCAGCTTGGATATAGAAGGAGTCCTGGAACGTTAGGGCTATTTGCTCAGCTTCTGAAGTTCCTGCTCTACCTCTCCCAGTCAATCCTAATCCTCGATCTCGCCCAGATACAAAGTCTTATCGCTGGAGCCCGACAATATTAAAGGTTCTTTGGGACTAAAGTCCACATCGTTCACGCTGCCATTGTGTCCAGGCAGCTTGTACAGTATTCTCCTGGTATTCACGTCCCATACGTAGACGTGTCGATCCGCTGAGCCAGCGCTGATCTTATCGCCGCCTGGCGCCCAGGCGCAGCGCAGCAAATTCTTCTCAAAATTGTGCTGATGTCCCTGGAAGACCTTGACGCAGCGCTCGCCGGGCGCATAGGCGCGCACGTCCCACACACGCAGCGTGTTGTCCATGGCATTGGTGAGCACAAAGTCGCCCTCCGGCGAGAGAGCCACCGCTGTAATGGTGTCCGTGTGGCCACGCAGATGATGCAGCACCTGCTGCTTACGTATGTCCCAGATCTTGAGCTCGTTGTCGATGCCGCCGCTGATGACCTGCTCGCTGGTGTCGCCAAAGCAAACGGCTGTCGTCTGGAAGGGCGACTCCAGCACGTGCGCCGCCTGCTTTTTGCGTGCATCCCAAATGCGTATGCTGCGATCGTCGCTGCCGGAGCACAGCAGCTGCTGGCCACGCCTCGAGCCCTGCACGCTGTTCACAAAGTTCGTGTGCCCCTTCAGACGGCGTACTCTCTGCCCCGTCACAATGTCCCAAATGGCCAGCGTCTTGTCCGTGGAGCAGGTGAATATGTGCGAGCCATCGGGCGTGAAATGCGCCTCCATCACGGCGCCACTGTGGCCCGACATGGCCATTATATTCTCACACTCGCCATATACCTGCCAGATATCTAAGGGTACAATAAAGTTTAGTCAAACGAATGGATTTGGGATCGATGATCGATTTACATAGCTGCCTGTCGAAGCCGGAGGAGAGCAGCATTTCGCCTTCCGGATGAAATTCTGTGGTAAATATTTCGCCCTCATGACCCTCCAGCTGCATAATGGGCGCTTGCAGGTTGGAGGTGCGACGCACGCCCTGAAAATGGACTTGATGAGAATGGAGCTAGGCAAAAGTGAGAAAGAAGGCATTCGATTGGCATGGTAGAGATCACTCGCACTCCCTTAAAAATCTTCCACACCAAAACACGCTTCTTCCTCTTCTTCTTCACCAGATTTGTCCTGCTTACCGACTCCAGCAGCGCCTTGTCCCGATTCGTGTAAGCCACAATGTCATTTTTACTGCGCTTGGGCTCCTGCGCCAGCACTACGCTGTTATTAGGTCGCTTTGTGGCCATTTTATTTGAGAAAATTTAATTATACGTAAACGAGCGATTTTTCGGCCGCAAAAACAAACGCTTGAGCTGCCAACTCGCTTGAATCTAACTATGCGAAGTGTTGGAAAATGCAGCTTCAGCAACTTTGACAAAATACCAAAATAAAAATAAAGCAGAATAATTTGCTAATTTAAAATATTAGATTTTTTTTTATTTAAAACATTTTTCGGCTATTTTATAAGCAATGATTTTCCTTAATATGCATCAACGCGTGGCGGCTCGGCAAACAGCTCCTCACGCTTGCGCTCACCCTTCAGCCACTGCTTATAGCGCTCGGCACGCATGGCCTGGATTAGAGGAAATAAAATAAATGTTTTACTTTCAATATAAATTAATAAAAAATGCATCTTACGTGGAAACGCAGCAGCTGCTTCTGCATGCCCACGCACTCCTGGAAATCGGCAATCAGATCGGCGCATTGCTTCTTGCCGCGCTCCACGCCGTACGCTTCCAGGCATTCCATCATTTTCATTTCGAATTTGCCGCATTTGTCGTAGGTCTGATGGTTGATCAGGCAACCGGTCAAATCGGTGAATGGTAGACGCAGAAAGGGCGACAGCGACATTTCGGCAGCACCTAAATATATATTAAATCAATATATTATTCGAGATTTCCAATTGGAAGTGTATTTTTTGTCGCTCTGTGACGTAACAATAACAATGCTTTTTACTGGCTTGTAAAAATGATTTAGAACACAAGCAGTTGTTTTTGAGGCACTTTAGATATTATTGAGTCGCACAAAGCTTATTGAAATGCATAAAACACACCTTAAATTGCAATCAAAAGAAAAATAGAAATATTTGACAATAGACGGCTGACAAATTGTGGCAGCGCCGCTGGTCACACTAAAATGCCAGCTGACATTAGGTAGCACTAAAAATTAATCGAGTGCAGTATTTTTTGAACCGCCACAATAATCGATTGTAGTATTGTAAACAGTGTGCACTAACGATGTTTTGATCGCACGTTTTGTTTACATCGCAAAGCTCAAGTTTAATTTTGTTTTGATTCCATTTTAATTTAATTAAATATTGAACAAATATGAAAAACCAGGAATTAATTGATTATTTGGCAAGCTGTGGCGTCTGCCGTGTGTGCCAGCTGCGCTATTTGAAAGCGCGCGGCAACGAATATCGCAACATGCAGCAAACCTTTGAGCGCGTGAGCAATAAAATTTCATAAAAAAGCGAGCGGCTTGAAAAAATACAGAAGATCTTAATTCTAGCTGGATGTGAAGGTAGATGCGGCACCTGCAGAGCCCACAGATGATGCGCCGCCAAAAAAACCTCGTTTAGCCATTTGCTCAACTTGCTTGGGCCTCTTTTCGGACGAATTTCAAAATCAGCTAATTGAGGGAATTTCAAAGTCGGATTTCAACAATTATGAAAGCGAGGGCATTGTGTTGGCCATAACGCTACCTCTCGCACTGCAGCTGCGCCAGCTGTCCATGTGGTTCGCGCTGCAACGCAAGTTTGGCAAAACCGCCTTCAACGACAACTGTGCGCCGGATGTGCCCATCAAGGAGGCCGTCAAATTGATTCTGCATCCGATTGTGTGCTCGAAACTGGGCAGGGAATACGATGCCAATGGGCTGATGATCAATATTGATGTGCGGCACAGCGTCGAGACGGCGGAGGTGGCTAAGCTAACCGAGCTGAATCGCGCAGCGTTTCCCGGCAAGAAACGCATCGAGATCTCGCGAGGATTACTTGAGAAGCAATACCAACCCGCACGCATAAAGGCTGAGCTGTTCGAGAAATATCTGCCAATACCGCCAGCTGCTGTTGTGGATCCACTGCAGCTGCAATCCATTGATCTGATGGGCCCCATTGTCTGTGTAGCTGGACGCTATCGGAAATTGAGTCGGGAGCTGTCGCATACGCCGTGGATTTTGCACGGCAAACGCATTATGGAGGAGAGCATTGAGGAGATCATCGTGAAACAGGTGGCGCCACATTTCAGCGATAGCCTGGACAAGATTACGTTCATGTCCAGTGGCCGTGAGGACGTCGACGTGCGCTGTCTGGGCAAGGGCCGACCTTTTGTCCTCGAGATTATGAATGCGAGACGGAGCAGCCTGAGCCGCCGGCAAGCACATGAAATGGAGCTGGCTGTAGATCGCTCCGGCAAGGTGTCCATACACAATCTGCAGGTGGTGCCGCGCGAGCAGTTGACGCACATCAAAACGGGCGAGGAGCAAAAGCGAAAATATTATCGCGCTCTGTGCGTGCTCGACGAACCAGTTACGTTAGATATTTTGAAGAAACTGCAAATCTCTGAGAGCTTTATCATTCAACAAAAGACGCCCATTCGTGTCTTGCACCGCAGACCACTCCATACCAGACCTCGTAGCATTTATAGCGTCAAAGCCCGTGTGAGTCGAGAGAATCGGCGGCTGCTCATCATCGACGTTGTCAGCCAGGCGGGCACGTATATTAAGGAGCTGGTTCATGGCGAATTCGGACGCACCACACCGTCCATAGCCTCCATCATAGGCAGACCCATTGACATATTGGCCTTAGATGTTGTTGGCATCGATTTGGACTGGCCGGCGGATGTAAATAATGCAGAAATTGAAGTTGAATAAAAGGCGGTTAATTTTGATCGTTTTACAGCACTGATTGCAAAATGCCAAATGGTTAAATTGAGTAAAATATTGTGACGTCACAGTTGTTGCATTTTATATGTTTTACAAGCTAAATACATTTTAAGTGAAATTAAATAGCATTTAATTTAATCAAAACGAAAAATAAAAAATATACTTTATTTACTAAAAAAACTTACATTGCAGTTCAGAAAAATTACATTAACCTGAGCTAAGATGACGTCACAAATAAACCAAGGCAACTTAAAAACATATTCACATTTTTTCTTTAAGCAGGTAAAAAATGAGAGATCATACTACTTTATACTTTATCTCATAATAATACAATTTACTTATTTGCCTCACATTCAACACCCAACAGCTGTAACATTACCGCTGAGAGCATATCAAAGCATTGCTTCACCTGACCTATAAGAGCGCATTGCAGCAAGTTGGCAGCTCCGCTCTCTTATCAGCTGAGAGCGCTTGCAAGTCGCATACGGATTTGTTTAGTTATTTTAGCTTCTGCGACAAAGTTTAATAAAATTGTTAAGAAAAGAACAACGAGTTGCTGTATGTGCCACAAGCAATTAATTAATGTACATAGCTAAATGTGTAAATGTTATCCAGTTAAAAAAATACAATTGTGCACAGCTGCTGGCGTTCTATGGGCATTCTCTAGCCACAAAAAAAAGAGTCAGCGCCGTAAATTTGATAACTTATGAATTGAAACGTGCGCAAAAAGTGAAAGTGAGCGTTGCAGCCATTGCATCAGCGCCGCAGCTATCAAACAGTTGATCCACAAATGTACGCAAAATGTGTGTTTTTTTTATATGATTATCTTTTTCCTTTGAGCACGTCTCTTGACTTGCCCGCGCGCGCGGATTTGGGTGTGTGAGAGTACGCCCCGCCGACCTTCAGGCAACCTTCACTGGCTTAGTGCTTGCGCTGCTGCGACGGCTGCCCGTGTGCAACATGTTGTGAGCCAAAGACAAACTACAGCAGCGCCTCACGTGTGTAATCAATAGATTTCCTCAGCAGCAGCAGCCGAAATAAACAAACCCAATGTACAAGAAAAAAAAAAAGAAAAACACAGCCCGCCAAACCCTCCCGCTCATTCCACTCACTCATTGAATGCTCTTAGCGCGCTGCCTCTCACTCCCTCGCTTGTTCTCTCTCTCTCACACACTCACTGTGGCCCGGCTGCTAAGTAACAACAATCAACAAATTCACCCAGTAAACAAATTTTCGAGCACATTTCGTATGCTGCAACCCAGCAAACGTTAAACGTGCGCTCGCCTCTGCGCGCAGCGAAAATGCTCGTGTTTTATTATACCCTGAATCCATTGAAAATGGAAATTTCAGGGTATAATGTTTTTGTGCAAATGTATGTAACAGGCAGAAGGAGGCGTGCCACACCCCATAAAGTATATATATTCTTGATCAGCTCGATGAGCTGAGTTGAACTAGCCCTGTCCGTCTGTCCGTCCGTCCGTCCGTCCGTCCGTCCGTCCGTCCGTCCGTCCGTCCGTCCGTCCGTCCGTCCGTGTAAACACCTGGATTTCTGCAACCACAAAAGCTAGAGACTTCAAATAAAAAGCAAAATGCTCGATAATACCATACGCTGTACGAGTTTATTTTTTTTTTTCGATAACTCGTCCCATTTCTTTTTTATCGATAACTATCGAAAATATCGCTTTGTTTTTGAGGTCTGGCGTGCACACCGTTAAAGATAGAATCGTGCACTAAGTTGTGTTTGATTGCTATATTGAATCCGCACATTTTCTCATTTTTGGATTTTTGATGCCACGCCCCTTTCGCCCACAATTCAACAAAAACGATAACTCACGTATATCAAATACTAGAGACTTGAAATTTGGCAAGTAGGTACATTTGAATGTCATAATCATTCCCCGAAAATTTCATTAGGAACGTATATCGAGAAAAAAAGTTATTAAACAATAAAGTTTGCATAGTACAGCCTCTGCTGCAGCCGCAAAACTGTGCATTGAGCATATTACGTGCATGCATATGTTTGTGTGTGTGTGTGTGTGCATGTGTTCTTTACTATTAATGAATAAATGAAGCTCTTAATGATTGGTATTACAGCTCAATGGATTCAGGGTATCTCTTAGTCGAGCAGTCTCGACTAGAGTTTAGTTACTTGTTTTTTTTTTAACTCGTTCGCTTGCCGTTTTTGTGTTTTCAGTTGAGCTTGAAACGCTTAGCGAAAAAGTTTAGCGAGCGCGATAAATTCTGAATGAATAAAAAAGCTATTTCAATATAAAAAGTGTTTGTGTTTTCTTTAAAATCATTGCACGTCAGGCTTTGCTCTTCCCATTTGCGCGCAGTGATAAACCAATTGATAAGACGTATGCGAAAAAAGAAAGAAATAAAATTGAATTGATAAGTGACAATGTCGTCGTCGTCTCACTATTTCTTATTTGCATTTCATATAGATTAAATTCTACATTTTTCTTTTCTATTTGTTAATTTCTCGCATTTAATTAACCCAGTATTTAACGTCTGGGTGTGCGGCGCTTTTAAATATTTTTGCTTACGTCATTTAACGCGGCTCGAAACAGTTTTGTAAAGCTTTCAATTTTTAAATTTCTACAGATATCTTAAAATATATATATATATAGGAGGTATATGTGTATATATGCGCATATAAATACTAGACTTTTGAACTCAGCAACTTTTTGAAATTGTATTTGCAAGAATATTTAATTGAGTCTCTCACGATTTGTGTATGTGAACGACCTATAAACGTGCCATCATAAACAACAAACCAAAAGCCCACAAATAACAATAAACAACGAAACATCAAAAGATATTTTTGATCATGAATGACCGTGAAATGAGCTGCAATTCGGGCGGCCAATTTATGGATCGCGGACGCATGAATCAGAATGGAGTTGTCCAGCCTCTATTAACGGGTGAGAAAAATCAAACTAAAATTTTGATATTCCATAAATTTAAATGAGAGAATTTTATTTTAAACTAGACCAGTTTTAATAATAATTTTCCTGAATTTAATTATTTGTAATTTCTTATTAGAAATGCAAATTTTAAATTTGCAAAATATTATTTTACGATACAGATTAAGTGATAAATATATAGAGATTCATAGATGCATAAAATCAGATAGATATGTAAGTATATAGGTAGATGAAGCTATATATCGCAGCTAAAAAATGATATATATTAAATCAAAAATATTTCTAAACTCTACAATTTTGAAAATGCCAGTGAGACAAAGCTGTGCTGGGTCGCTAGTAGTGCTGCGTATTAATCCTATTCGGTCATTGCTGAATATATAACTCTTACTATATATATAGAGGAATTACCGATATCAAAAAACATTTTATATTTTTATTATACTAACAACCTTTTTTTTATATCAGTATTTCGTGATTTCAATGGGCTATTTAGTTGTTGTTATGTTGGTATATACATATATATATATATATATATACATATATATATATATATATATATATATATATATATATATATATATACATATATATATATATATATATATATATATATATATATATATATATATATATCATATATATATATATATATATATATATATACATAGAGATTATTACATAGTTAGTATAGAAAGATATATTTTTTTTTAGATTTTAGATTTCTTGAGATTTCTTAAATATTTATTATGACATTTTTGCATTATTTTAGAGTAAGTTTTAAGTACTTAATAAAATATATATGTAGATATATAACATTAAAAAAAAAAAATAATAATATAAATTAATATATATATTATTTTTATATATATATTATTTTTTCAAAATATTTTTCCCATAGCTTCCATAGCTTCCTCGATAGGCAATTCAAACTAAATTTAAATAGTTGCAACTCCTGTTTGACATTTACATTTTTAGCTTTATTCTATTTTCGTTCGTACTCTATGGATATAGATAGATAGATAGGGAGAGGGAAAGGGACAGAGATACATAGATTGTTGCGATCTTTGTATCTGGCTGTATTTGCATTTGTTTGCGTTGTCGATGTTGTTGTCTCTGTGTAATTATGCACAGAATGTGAACTTTGAGCGTATCTTATCGCTTGGGTTCACTTAACCATTTGGCTCGCCTAATGATTAGGTCAACAAATAGTAGCAGACGCATATCATTTGCTAATCTGAATGTTTATCGACATTATCTTTACTGTATTTTGTTGTTGCTGTTCGCAGATTTATATCAAATAACGATGGCCTATGCCTACTGGAAGTCGGGCAAAACGGATGATCAAGCTGTGTTTGATCTATTCTTTCGCAATAATCCATTCCATGGAGAGTTCACCATATTCGCGGGCCTGGAGGAGTGCCTAAAGTTTTTGGATAGCTTTCATTATTCGCAGAGCGGTAAGCTTATAAATGAATTCGATTCAAATTATATATTTTTAATTCATTCTGTTGCTTAACAGATATTGAATACCTGCGCCAAACATTGCCCGAGGGCATTGAGAATGAATTCTTCGAGTATTTGGGCAATTTGACAGCTCACGATGTGACGCTTTATGCCATAGATGAGGGTACGGTGGCATTTCCTCGGTGAGTTGAGCTGTGAGGTTGGGTTCTGATGATCTAAAAAGTCAAACATGCAATATGTGACTGTTAAATGTTTAACATGCATGTTAAAATGTAGCAGAGTAGAAATATTTGAAGTTAAGATATGTTTATAAGCTATATATTATGATTATTTTTTTTAACATGACTGTTAAAAGATTAACATGCATGTTAAAATATAGAAGAGTAGAGAGGAATATATTTAAAGCTAAAATGGGCTTGTGCATTTATATAACTAAGCTATATCTTACGATTATTTATGTTAACTTGGATGCTACAGAAAATTAACATGAATGTTAATATGTAACAGGATTGAGAAGAATACATTTGATGCAAAAATAGGCTTATCATTAGGCTCACATAATAAGCTGATTGATTTTAACATGACATTTATTAAAATAGTCAAATACATTTTTAAAAAATATATATAATTTACTGTTAAATATTTAACATTGCTGTTAAATATTTAACATGTATGTTAAATAATAGATAAAGCTGATAACTTTCACATCATGTTAGTTAATTCATAAATCAGAGTTGGGGTCTATTGAGAAATTTTTGATAATATCTAAAAATATATTTAAGCGATATTTGTTTTTGTAATAGAGCTAATCTGTAGAGCGCAGACATACGTATATATGCCGCTATATATGCATGGTATCTAGGTTAATTTTGCTATGTCTGCGAGATTCTCATATTTTACTGTTGTTTTAACAGCGTGCCGATCATAAAGCTAGAAGGACCCTTGATAATCGTGCAGCTGCTGGAGACAACGCTGCTCACGCTCGTCAACTATGCCAGGTGAGTGACGAACGTGCGATAACTGGGCGGAGTAACATAATAATAATAATGTGAGCATTTCTCTCCTTCTTTTTTTTCTGTTTTATTGTCACAGTTTAATGGCGACAAATGCAGCGCGCTATCGCATGGTGGCTGGCAAACATGTTAAGCTGCTGGAGTTTGGGCTGCGCCGGGCGCAGGGGCCGGACGGCGGACTCTCCGCCTCGAAGTATTCCTATACAGGTATGCCGTCACAACTAAGGTCAGATGTGTGCGAAAAGACATACAGATATATATGATACATATTATATGTATGATATATCATATCATATTTGGCATTGCCAAATTGCATGCAGCTGGGTCGTAATCAATTAAAAAACAAATACGCCATGAAAGTAGCGCCTGCCTTGTATATTACCCCATTCACTGCCTGTGATCGATGCAGCACAAGTTTCATATTTGGCTTTTTGGTATTTCTTTATGATGTGCTTGCATGCAAAGCACGTGTCACTGTCACTCGATGTGGGCTCCGGCTTTTTACCTTGTTATAGCGCTAAACAGTTTTTCCCTTTGTCTCGCCGCCGTTCACACTGTAAAGTTCAAGAACTTCTTCATGTGTTGTTCAAGAGTGGGTGGCACACGCAACGCCAGAAACTTTCCAGCTCCATGTGTGTGTGTGTAGAAGGGGTTCACCTCTACGTACCTAGCGCCGGCTGGCACCTAAATTTCAATTGGCGCTCACACATCGTAACCTCTTTTTTTTATACTTTTTGCAACCATCAGCAAAATTGCTGTTCGCCTGGCAGTTTAGCTTAAATTTTGTAATGCGTTCCATTGTGATAGGCTCAATCTGGGGTTTTTACTCGATTCCCAATCGATATATTCGCGTGACGCGTGACTCACGCGTCCAAGGTCTTCAAAGGTTTGCAGCCAAATCTAAATGAAACTGTTAACAGCAAGCGAAATGTGTTAGAAATTTTAGATAACCACAAGAGAAAGCTGCGCGCAGCTTGAAATAAGCATAATCAATGAAAGTGGAACACAGAAGCATGTGTTAATTTCCTTATCAAAATTTAAAATTACTAAAACAAATATAAATCTGAACTATATTAAGATTAACTTAGAACGGCGCCAATTCTTAACATGTTTATTAATGCAAAGACAGAACAGACAACGTAAGAGGTTAACAGAATATTTAATTTAATTTGCATAGAAACTTTTAGCTATGTAAAGCATAACATTGTCTCTTCTAATTTAGAAACTTTTACAGTAAAGTAACATAATATTCAAATGTTAATACTAGTTTAAACAGAGTCACAATTGTTATTTTTTTTTTTTTTTTTTAAATTACATTTTTTTATTTATGTGCAGAAATATAACTTGCACTTCCTCTAGAGTGTAGTTTTTTTTTTTACATAGCAAAAAATTAACATAAAGCAGCCTATAATAAATCATCTATACTCTTGATAATATAACAAAGAGCTCAAACATCTGTTTCATTAGTAGAAGCCTAGTAAAAATGCTTAAAATAATATGTAAATGTAAGCTTACTGTTAACTTGATAACTGATTAACATAATTCACATGTTAATATATCATCTTCGTTCTCATTGTTCTCATGTTCAAACATTAACATAGCTTTCATGCTCAGAAATTAAAATAATTCTCATGTGAAGACATTAACATATTTTTCATGTTAAGACATTAACATATTTTTCATGTTAAGCAAATAACATTTTTCTTTAATATTAGAATATCTTCTAAATAAATATTTGGAGCATTGACTGCATAATGATGCGGTAATGACCGTTCCTCATTTAAATACTTAACAGACTACTGTTAATGGCAAGTAAACAATTAGATTAGAGCGTTAACAGAGTTGAGTAGATTAATGGTCTTCTAAAAGAAATCTCATTTGGTTTTACATAAAAAGCGAGCAGCTGCCTAGGCTTAACATTAGAGTAACAGAAATAAGTTTCGAAAATAGTAGCAAAATTATTTACATATTATTTTATTTTTTATTAGTTTTACGACGCCATCGTATGTGGCATTGCATTAACATAACAGTTTGCTGTTAATGTGAATGTTAATAGCCAAAGTTTAGGCATTAACAAAAAAGTTGCCGTATTTGTCATTAGAGCCATATAACAACTCATTTACTGTCGTCTCCGCTGCTAGGTGGCTTTGATGGCACCTCCAATGTGCTGGCTGGCAAACTGTTCAACATACCCGTCAAGGGCACGCATGCCCATGCCTATATCACAAGCTTTAGCAGCGTGGGAGAGCTGAAGACGCGGCTGCTAAAGCATAAGCAAACGGGTGAGAGTGCTGTAAATAATAATTTAAATAAATATATTAATATATATACATATATCTAGGCATTATGGAGGACTTGCTGGAGCATGCGATTAGGCATCGTCAAATGCTGTCGCATGTGCTGGACGTATCCACGGAGGAGTCGAGTGAGGGCGAGCTGGCTGCCATGGTCTCGTATGCCATTGCCTTTCCGGACGGCTTCATGGCGCTTGTCGACACGTACGATGTTAAGAGGTATTTCGCTTTTAGGCAGATTCTCTCGGAACGGTTTTTGGTTGTCTCTCTATATCAGTATCTATCTTTAGTGTTTGGAGTTATTTGAGTTTGTTTGTGATTTGATTTAGTTTGTTTTTTTTTTATTATTATTATCAGTTTGTTGTATTTCTTTTCTTTTGGACACCAACGAAGTGAACAAATGCCGCTCTCTAACATTCTAATATAACTAATGTGTTTCGTGTGTTCGTCGTGACCATGCCCACATATATGCAAACCGCCCCTCGCTCGATATTTTGCGTTAACTTTCATTTTGTGCGCTTTGTTGATCGTCGTAATAATTCAAGTATTCCCCAACAGCCGAGTTACAGAACAAGTCACACAAGTCTCATACGTACAAACTGATAACAAATCAAGAACAACAGCAACAGCTGCAACATTAACGAATGGCATGCCGCCAACGCCACCAGCGACGCCACAAGCTGCAACAGCCAATGGTCAGCTCAATGGAAACAAGACAAATATCAGCCAATCTGAGCTGACAAATGGTCAAGCGAACAGCAAGCATAGCACTGAGCCAGCTCTGGCAGACATAGTCAATGCAACGACTCCAACAACTCCTCCAACAATCAACACTTCAACGTCCAATGGGACGGCGTACCTACCAAAATATGTCGAGAAGTCATTCAGGTAAATGTCACGTAACGGAACTACAAAAAGCATTTAACCTAAAAAAAAAAAAAACTCAATAAGAAAGAAATATCCTCTTTTCATTGTCATTGAATCGTTTCGTTTTGTATTCCTTAAATTTATTTATATATATATATATATATATATTTTATTTCGAAACTAACCTTCTGTACTTTTATATCCTTACACATGTTTTGTGTTATTTTGTTCTTCCTTGTCTGGTGCTAGCATGAGTGCCCCTACTACTATTACTAATACACTACTTCACACACCCATACACACATATACAAATATATATATATATGTGTCTAAAATGACATACATATATATTTATATATCGGCCATTATCCTATTACCACACATTGCCACACCATGCGTTATAAAATCTAATCTAATTTACTGCTAAAAATTCCAAAATGTATGCATACATACACATATGTTACATCTATTTAAATATATATGTATATATGTGTGTGCTATATTGGTCCAAATGCCCAGGCGCTAACGGTATTGCTAACTCAATTAGGCCAGCTCAATATGTCAAACAGGTGATGTGCCCTATAATTTGTATTATTTTTTTGTAAATTAAAATTAATTTTTTACTGTGTACTTAAATTATTTTTATTACGCTCAATATAATTTGTTTCTATTATAGTTTTGAATTTTTTAGTTTTGCTTAAATTTTTCTAAGTGATTTTAAGTTGTATTTTTTAAAATTAAAATTTGTGTTTTTAATATATTTTGTATATTTATATATATAAAAATATTTTTTTTATATATAATTTAAAATTATACGAGACTTAATTTATTTATATAATTTAAATATTTTATTAAATTTTATTTATAACACTTTTTATTTATTTATTATTTTAATTATATATAATATATATTTATATTTTTTTATTGAAAATTTAATTTATATTTTTTTTTAATTTGTCAATTTATTAATTTGTAATGTTAAAGTGCTTCAGTTGTTTTTTTTTTATTGCAGAATTTCGGTTTTTTGTTTTAGTTATTAATATTTTACAACGGATTTTTTATTGTATATTAAACTTGCATATATATTATTTAAAAATATATTTATTTGTGCTTAACATTTTATTTTTATATATTTTTTTAAATAATTCCTTTGTATTATTAAATTCCATAACTTTACTATATATATTTTATTTTGTCAGCAATGCTTTTTTTATAATATAATTCTATCTTATATATAATTCTTTTATTTTAAAATTTTTATAATTTTCGAATTATGCCTAGTATTAACTTCCAAAAAATGATGTTATGTTTTTATGTTAAAATTAAGTTAACAGAAATATTTTAAGAACACGTGATTTTACGTCATGTGAACTTAACGTGCAACGCAAAGCATAATTATGTTGATTAACATATATATGTTAATGAATGTCACATGATGTTAAATTAATACTTAAAGCAATTTCTTAAATATTAATGTCGTGGTGAATTCTGGGTATTAATTTTGATGTATTATTTGAAATTTAAATGTATTTTTAATTAAACTAACAAACATTTTCATTTCATTTACATTTGCATAACTTTAAAAACAATTTTTTTTGACTGTTCGTTAAATGTGACATTAAACGTGTGATAAAACCAAATAACGTCGCCACAATTGAAAATTCTAAAATCGATAAAATATATATATAAAAAGAAAAGAAATTACTTCCATCTAACATAGTAAAATGACTTCCCGGCACTATTTTGGCAGAGGTATGTAAAACACGTCTTCAAAATGCGAAAAACAAGAAAAAAACAAACTACATGAAAATCATTTAACACTCACAAAGCTCTAATGAAAAATGAAACTTTTTCAGCTGCGAAAAAAAATACAAGAAAATTACACTGAATCACCCTAATGCTACATACTACATGCATAATAAATATATATTTTCTTTTTATTTTTATAAATTTGATATAACTTTTTTTTTTTCAATGTTGATTATGGAAAATTTAAACCATTTTGTTTCTGGTCAATTTGTTCATTGTGAATTGATTTCATGTGTGTGTGTGTGTCTTTGTTTTATAATTTATGTTTCCCTACATATATATATGTATTAAATTTGATAGAAAAACGTCCGAGAGAGCACACTGCATGGCTTTCAGTAAATGAAGCTTTCGAGTTGTGTCTACCGAGAAAAGAAAAGTGAAAAATCCAAATGCGAAAAGCTAAAGCACCTGCATAAAATTTCTAATTTAATATTTAAATACCCACACGCCCTGCACTCTCTGCAACTTTTGTCTAGAACTGTGCCACGCCCATACAACCAAAAACACCGCCCCCTGCGCCCAAATCGCTTTTTGAAATTAGTTTAAATTGATTTGATTTGAATTTGAAAAACTCAAAAATCAAGCTGCACTTAAAGCTTGTTTGGATTATTTTTAACAGCTTGTTTAATGCACGCTCACTTTGCTCTCTCTCTCTCTCTCTCTCTCTCTCTCTCTTCCACACACTCTCTCTCTTTCTGTCTCTCTTTGTGTAGAAGTGGCCTGTTAAACTTTAGCGCTGTGGCCTTGGCACTCAATGATCTGGGCTATCATGCCCTGGGCATACGCATCGACTCTGGCGACTTGGCCTATCTGTCGTGCCTGGCGCGCGAGGCCTTTGAGAAGGTGGCGGAACGCTTCAAGGTGCCCTGGTTCAACAAGCTCACCATCGTCGCCTCCAACGACATCAACGAGGACACCATTTTGAGCCTGAATGAGCAGGGCCACAAGATCGATTGCTTTGGCATTGGCACGCACCTGGGTGAGCTGCTCCAGTTAACGAAAATTGAATTAAAATTTTCAGATTTGAAATTCATTTGCAGTCACCTGCCAGCGGCAGCCCGCTCTGGGCTGTGTCTACAAGCTGGTGGAGATCAATGGACAGGCGCGCATTAAGCTTAGCCAGGATGTCGAAAAGGTGACGATGCCGGGCAACAAGAATGCCTATCGTCTGTATAGCGCCGATGGCCATGCTCTGATCGATCTGCTGCAAAAGGACTCGGAGCATCCGCCGTCCGTGGGCCAGAAGGTGCTGTGTCGCCATCCCTTCCAAGAATCGAAGCGTGCCTATGTCATACCCTCGCACGTTGAGTCCCTGTACAAGGTGTACTGGAAGGCGGGCAAGATATGCCAACAGCTGCCCACGCTGGAGCAGGTGCGCGAAAAGGTGCAAATATCATTAAAAACGCTGCGCAACGATCACAAGCGCACGCTGAATCCAACGCCCTATAAGGTGGGTCGATATTAATCTATTATATTATTATATCATTATATTTTTATCTTTATATTATATTATATTAATATATTTTTATATTATTATTATTTTATTATTTATTATTATTTTATTATTTATTATTATTTTTTTATTGTCATATTATTTTATTATATTTTTATATATATATCTTCGATATACATATAAACCAATCTCACTCTCGCTCTTTTTCTCTCCCTCTAACTCTCACTCTCTCTTGCTCTTTCCCTCTCTCCAGGTGGCCGTCAGCGATAATTTGTATAATTTCATACACGATCTGTGGCTGCAGAATGCGCCCATTGGCGAGCTCTCATGATCTATATAAACAGCCTAGCTTGGCCGCCATACGAAACCAGAGACAACAATTGAAAACAACAACAATTCCGCAATAAATTAATAACACTTTTTTAGTCATTTGCTGGTCATATGCATTAATTAACTTCAATGTGCAAAAATGTGTTTTTGTTAGCACAAACTCTAGATAAACAAATGTAGCAGCCCAACATTAACTTTATATTTCTATTTCTATATATCTTCTATACACGCACATATTAATCAGGAATGTGTCATGTGCCTTACACAACAACAAGAACTACAACAAAGGAAAATATCGTAAACTGTAACCAAATACTTAAGTGAAGAGAAAGAAACGACGACGAAAAGAAAATCTGGATGTATTTAATATTTTTTAGTCATTAAGTGTTGTATGTTGCTAACACAAGAAAACCAAAACAAAAAAACGAACTATAATCAGTTGAAAGTACAAATGTTTTGCTAATTAGTTTTGCATGTTTAGGGCGGCACACAATAATTGCACACACACACACACACACACACAGACTTAAAAGTTACTTAATATACTTAGCATATTATAGAAATGCTTATGTTTAATTAATAATCAAGTGTAAATATGTTCAATTCTACAAATGTAAGCCAGAAAGCAATACACAATACACCTACACACGCAAGTTTATTAAATGAGCGCTTCAACAAAATTTAAGGAGTTTTTATTATTAATAATTAAGTTTTAGATATTTTCAAGTCTGTTAAGCATATTTGAATTTCGCGCCAATCGCCAACTGTTAGGTGTCTTCGTTTCTTATTTCATTTTAACATTTCTATTTGAGTTAGCATTTGCTGCTTCTTCTTCGTGAGAGGAAATGTTAAATGATTTTCAAGCAAGTTGGCAATTCCGTGCACAGCTGTCGCTACGTGTAAATTGTTTATGTTTGCGTTTGAAGTAAATTAGAAAATAATTCACAAAAATTAATTACTATAGCAATATTAGCTTGTCATGAGCGGCAATATCGATGTGTCCTGTGTGAAAATAGAGCGCGACCTGGAGCCGGAGCAGCAGCTGGAGCTGTATGGCGGCTTCGATGACGCCAATTGTGCTCAGCTGAAAACTGAAATAGACATAGGACCTGTTAAAATAGATCCGGATCCACCACGGAAGGAGCCCGACTATGAGCTGCCAACGACACGCACGAAGAAGAGAACTGCAGCAGCAGCAGCAGCAACAGCATCAGCAGCAACAGCATCAGCATCAGCAGCAGCGTAAGCCACATCTTAGAAATCTTTAATTAGACAAATTTCACTCTCTCTCTCGTTCTCTCCCTCTCGCACAGCCCTTTACCTGTTGCCAAGAAATACCATCAGTGCTCACATTGCCCGCGGTATTTCGAGCGCAGCGACGAACTGGAAATACATCAGCTAATCCACACAGATAAGCTGTCCTACAAGTGCTCCTACTGCCCGTGCAGCTTCTCCCACAAGTCCATTTACACATCCCATATGTATGGGCACACTGGCAAATTTCCACATCAGTGCACGGACTGTGCGCAGGGATATATGAAATATACGGACCTGCTGAAGCATGCGCGCACGCATATTGTCAAGGACCTGAACAAGTGTCCCTTGTGCCCCAGCAACTGCATACACAAGGACAAGAGCTTTCTTCAATGCCCGCAGTGTCCACGGGTCTTCACCAAGGGATTTGAGCTGGAGATTCATCTGCAGATACACAGCGACAAGCTGCCGTACAAGTGTCCACATTGCCCGAACAGCTTTTCCCACAAACCCAATTATATCGCACACGTTCGCGAGCATACGGGCCAGTTTCCGTACAACTGCCTCACTTGTCCGAAAGGATTTATGAAACGGAGTGAACTGATCAAACACAAGTGCAAATCGAAAGGCAGTTTGAAGAGTCAGAGGAAAAAAGCAGCGAGCAGCATAAAGGAGAAGCGAATGGAGCAGAGCGAAGCGCCAACGAAGGCCCAAGTTCAGAGACGAACGAGCGCAAGAGTGAAGAAGGCTGCACAGGAGTTGCTAAAAGCAGAGAGCATGAAAAAGACAAATAAGGAGCAGTCACAGCAGCCACAGCAACCACCGCAGCCACCGCAGCCACCGAAGCCATCCACATCAAAAGACAGTGCCTTAGCAAATGCATCAAATCAGATATCCATCAAAGCAGAGCCGATGTCGATGGAGCAAAAGGAGCCGAGCAAGGCAAATGCTAACTCCAAACTCGCAGCAAGCAAAGTCCATAAATGCAACTTGTGCAGCAGCGAATTTCCCAACCTGCAGCAGCTGCAACTGCATAAAGAGTGAGTTGGGCAAGAGTTAAATAAAATCGATTCAAATATTTGCTAATTCCTTCAATATTCAATTTTCAGCTGCTGCATCACATCGAGAAGTAAAGTCATAAAATATGATCAAAGCCGGGATAAGTTGGCGCCTTCGTCCAGACCCACCGAGCAGTTGGAAAAGCCATTCAAGTGTCCGCAGTGTACGTGCAGCTTCTCCAGCACTTTGCAGCGGGAGATACATTTGGAAAGCCATCAAAATGAAGTGCAGATCGACTGTCCTTACATGTGTCCGCAATGCGGCCTCACCTTTCTGGAAAAGTCGCAATATACGGTCCATCTGCGTGAGCATTCCACAGCCGAACGACCTTATCAGTGCAAGTATTGCACGAAGGTCTTCAAAGTGGGCCAGAAGCTGAAGGAACATCTGCGCACCCATACGGGCGACCGTCCCTATGGATGTCCGCATTGTCCGAGAAAATTTGCCCATAAATCAAGCTTCGATGCGCATCTGCGCAGACACGCAGGCGACAGACCCTACCAGTGTCCACAGTGCCCGCGCACCTTCCTAAAACCCTACAACTTCAAAGTCCATCTGCACATCCATACGCTCGAAGGGCCCTACAAGTGCCAGCATTGCCCCAAAATCTTTGTCATGCGCTCCCAGTGCAAGGCGCACGAGCGCCAGCACGCGAAGTAAACTGCAAGGAAAGTTCCGATTCAAATTGTTTCAGGAATTACTGTCTGGGTATTATTTATGGAAATTGTTTTAAGAAATTCTTTATACTCTTTTGTGGAATATTTTTATGTATTAGAAATATTCCACTTCTTTATACTCCTTAAATTGTTAATAATCTGGCTTCTGCTCTTGTAGAGTAATTACGATTTAACATGTTTGTTATGAGATAGCTCCCTAACTACAAGTGTATTCAAGGTAACGAAAATTCTTGAATATTTATAGATTGTATAAAATAAATATAAATAAATAAAATTATTGAAATAGAAAATATTTTTAGAAAAGAATTAATAAATAATATTAGTCTAGTTTGTAAGTTGATAGTTTAAATATATATAATATACAAAAATATGAAAAAAAAAATTGTAAAATAAAAAAGATTTGCCACAAAGCAATTTATTTTGAAATTATTTTCATATATTTGTATTTAAAATTGTATTCAAAATCTTATCAAATAAAAAAAAAAAATAACAAAACAATTTGTTTTTAAATAAAAATAAGAAAAAAATTTTTTAAACAAATATTTCCAAAAAAAATTTTAAATGTATATTTAAAAAAAAAAAATAATTCCACTTAATTGCAAATATTGTTTATGCAATTTTTACAAAGTTAGAATCAATTGTTTTTTTTTTTTTTTTAAACAAATATTTAAAAAAAATGTTTTTTAAGCAAATATTTAAAAAAAATATTTTTAAATGAATATTAAAAAAAATTATTAGATGCAAATATTGTTTAAATATTAGAAACAAATTTTTTTTTTAATATTTCAGAAAAAAATGTATTTAAATGAATATTTTAGAAAATCTTTTTTTTTTTGATTGCAAATATTGTTTAAGTAATCTTTAGAAAATTAGAAACAAATTGTTTTTTTTTTTAATTTTTCAGAAAAAATTTATTTAAGTGGATATTTTATAAAATATCTTTTTTTTTATTACTATATTTGCAATGTAATTATTATTACATTAAATAAATATATTTCAGAAAAATACAAAATTGTAATATTATAATAATTTATTATATTTACTAAAAAGATACATTAGAATATTAAAATATGTCTACATACAATAATATTACAGTATTGTATTGCTCTAAATTCTATTTAAAGAATATTTTGAAATTTTCATACATTTATATTTATACAGGAAACTAAAAAACTGACAACTAAAAACCAAAAGTATTTTCAACATTTTCAAAACAGTACGTGTAAGGCGCACGGTTAGTTCCTCTTGCCTACTGCCATTTTGCCATTCGCCACGAATTGAACTGCTCAACTGCAACGTTTTTCAAGTGAGTTGGCATGCCTGCAGCGCAGTAGTGTAACGTGCCAAAGTGAGTAAGTTGATTGTTTATTGAACTTTTGCTTAACTACGATCTGTGACCCGTCTTAGAGGAAAGTAAAGTAATAATTGATTAATTTATGAAATTGTTCATATTTTGCATAAGGCAGAAGTGAAGGAACCAAGCAATTTGACGATTGGCTGTCGAAGTGCGAAGTTTGTGACACATTTTGCTGCAGCTGCGCTCAGACGACATTTCGATTCAGACAACGGGAATTGTTGGTGAGAGGTGACACACACACATGCATATGTATATATATATATATATATATGTATGTGTGTGAATATATGTATTGTCGTTCAGTCATCTTACCGACTGCATTGATTTTTAACACTTCGATTGCAGCTGAATCGAATATGGCGGAAATGGACCAACAAATGGGGGACACTGTGGATGCCGGCGCACGCAAGGATTACCTGCTGGAGCGGTTGAACAAGCGCAACAAGGATCGTCAGAACTATTTGGATGTTAAGCTCGAGCAGCGCAGCAAGGAGACCGCTTTGAACGAGGGCGTCGACTACTTTGCCCAATCGTTTGGGGAGCGCGCCTGCGAAATCGAGCAGAGGATGAGCGCCTTGCAGCTGGACAGCGGAGATGCACCGTTGCCCGATCTCAGCAAGCAATTCGCAGAGATTACTGTACAAATTCAAGAGTTGCAGCATTATTTGACAGCCTCGACGATGTTTCTGTCGGACTTCAAGATCAAATCCTGTCAAAATGCCCTGAACGCTTTGACCAGCGCCTGTGATGAGGCGCGTCAGCGCCTGATGCCCAAGAAGAAATTCGGATTTAGTGGCAAGAAGACGCTGGTCAAGCAGAAATTGCCGCCCGCTCTGAGCAAGGTGGATGGGCAGGAGAGGACGCCAAAGACAGCGCCGGCCAGCACCTTCAGCTGGACCATAGCCAACAGGAATAATGCGCACATTGTGCTGCGCGCCGAGCAGGTGAATGGCAAGGACATCACCATATCCAATGTGCACAAGTGTCTGGTGGAGCTGCAAGGGCACGCGGGCTCCGTGCAAATCTCGAATGCAAGCCAATGCACGATTCTCTGTGGTCCCGTGTCCCGTTCCTTCTTTGCTGAGCAACTGGAGCGCTGCACTGTGGCCATTGCCTGTCAGCAGCTGCGCTTGCACTCATCCCAGTCGACGAGGATCTATTTGCATGTCACCTGCAGGGCCATCATCGAGGATTGCCGGCAAATCGATATCGATGTCTATAACTATGATTATGCCGAGCTGGAGTCCGACTATGAGCAATCGGGCCTGAATAAGTCACAGAATAATTACACTGATATTGCGGACTTCAATTGGCTGTCGCCCGACGTGCACTCGCCCAATTGGCAGCTGCTCAAGGATCATGCGGCGCCCAACTGGAGTGCAGTGCGTCGCGAATTTCTCAATCGCGTCAGCGGCGAGACTGACGTCAAGAATGATGGCAGCATCATATAGTGTTGGCATCGGCGCAGGCGGCTCTTTCTCTTGCTTGTCACGCTGATCGCCTACGCCTTCCCCTTGGGCTGGCTGCTCATGGAGCTGCTGTTGCCGCTGCCCAGCAATCTAAACTGTACTGTGTAAACTAGCTCGTAAGCCCCACACAAATAAATAATCCCCCAAGTTAATGTTGATATATACATATATACATATATAACTCAAGCATGTCTTCATCTGCTCTGCGGGTGGGTTAGGGGGACTCCATCAACTCATCTCGTCATCTTCTCATTTGACATGCCCATTTGGCTGGCCTAATCAGTGGCTAGCCCCAAAATATTGGCTCTGTGACGGCGACTGTCACACAAATTACAGTTACAAGCAGCTGTGGTCGGTCGGAGACAGTTTGACGGCCCGCTTCATGGCGAATTCATGTGGCAAGTGGAAACCGAGCTCAAATGGCGCTGGATATCCAAAATAGATATTTGCCTACAACTGGGAAGGGCTGTGCACTTAGTGAGAAAGCTTGGAAGCAATAATTTATTATTATTATTATCTAAATTATTTTTATTATTATTATTATTATTATTGCCATTGCCATTGTCATTGTCATTGTCATTGTCATTGTCATTGTCATTGTCATTGTCATTGTCATTGTCATTGTCATTGTCATTGTCATTGTCATTGTCATTGTCATTGTCATTGTCATTGTCATTGTCATTGTCATTGTCATTGTCATTGTCATTGTCATTGTCATTGTCATTGTCATTGTCATTGTCATTGTCATTGTCATTGTCATTGTCATTGTCATTGTCATTGTCATTGTCATTGTCATTGTCATTGTCATTGTCATTGTCATTGTCATTGTCATTGTCATTGTCATTGTCATTGTCATTGTCATTGTCATTGTCATTGTCATTGTCATTGTCATTGTCATTGTCATTGTCATTGTCATTGTCATTGTCATTGTCATTGTCATTGTCATTGTCATTGTCATTGTCATTGTCATTGTCATTGTCATTGTCATTGTCATTGTCATTGTCATTGTCATTGTCATTGTCATTGTCATTGTCATTGTCATTGTCATTGTCATTGTCATTGTCATTGTCATTGCCATTGCCATTGCCATTGTCATTGTCATTGTCATTGTCATTGTCATTGTCATTGTCATTGTCACTGTCATTGTCATTGTCATTGTCATTGTCATTGTCATTGTAATTGTCATTGTCATTATGACCACTGTTATTGACATTGTCACTATCATTATCATTGTTATTATGATTGCTATTGTCATTGTCAATGCCATTGGTATGAAATTTTCATTCCTATTGCCATTGCCATTGTCTATGCACCTTCATATAATTTTGTAACTTAATCTAATTAATTAATTATTATTACTTTTTCCATTATCCTCAATTAACTTACTTATCGTCTCCCTTATTTTATTTACCCATCCTAACCACAACAATTATTATTTGCATCACACTCTCTACTAATTTATACAATTATTAATGTAATGTGGGAAGGGTATTTAATAGTTAATATGATGCATGTGCATGATGATTAAGCATATGTATTTCACTCATACTCTTGCTGCTGCTGTTGCTGTTGTTGTTCTTGTCAACGTATCCAACTGTCAAAATAATTAACGAATTCGAGTTACATGCCAAGTAATTGGGTAGTTAGGTTCGAAGCTCCAACATGGTGGGTGGATGGTGCATGGAGTAGCAGGAGCAAGAGCCATCGCTGAGGTGCTGTAAGTCAACGTATTAGCGGGGGTAATTGAACTGCAAATTACACAACAGCCTCAACTGTGCGTGTGTGTGTGCCTGTAAATGTGTGTGAAGTGAGGTTATGTAATAAGCTGTCAGTGGTAACAGTTGTCATCATTAGGTTTACATACACAGACAAACACGTATACAGATTAAACATAAATCGACTCTTTAAGTTATCACACTCTCAGTTATACCCTGTTAGTTGTGAGAAATCTGGTTTATTTATTATAGTTTCCATTTCAGCTGTAACTCTATCTATCTAGTCTAGGATTTACGTATCTCCCATACTAATCTATTGCTGAGATTTCTGTGCATTTTACAGCGTATCTCTTCGTCAATCACAATTTGATTTTCTCACTGCTGGCCTTTCTATTACCCAAAGCGTTGGCATTGATAAAGCTGGATTAGAAAATAAAAAGAAAAGAAGAAGATACACGAAGTAGAAGAAGAATAAGACAACAAAAGGCAAACAGTTTAGCAGGTGTTGCAGCTGCTGTGCTGTGAGCAGAGCTAAGACAAAAGGCCAGATAGCAGCACAGTTGGGAGTCTAAAAAAACATTTGAAAACCTTCAATTAAAGAGGCGGTGCATACGGGCTAGCTAACTTGGCTAGTGGCTTGGTGCTTGGGCTTGGGCTTTGGCTTGGGCTTTGCCTTTGGCTGACTCGAGCAATTAAATGAAATGCAAGCGAAGGGGGTGTGGCAGTGCAGCTGCTGCTGCTGCTGCTGCTGCGTGTACAGAGCTAATCAAAATTGTGGTTAAAGCATTTCTGGGGATTACCAACGAAGTCGCCTAATCGTGACTGCGGTTGCAACTTTGTTGAAACTTTAAGTCGCTGCAAAGTTTTACCAAACAAATGCTTAAAGCAACAACTAAAGCAATTTTTTATAGAAAAATTATAGAAAACGTTATATTTAATATTTACTAATTTTAATATATATAACAAAAGCCACAGCAAAATGTATAGAAATGATAAAAGTTTAGTAAAACTTAAATAAATAAAAAGTTTTGATTGCATACTTTTAGGCTGAACTATTATAACGCACAGCTTTGCTTTTAACAGCTGCAATGTTTAACAGCGCTGTTAAATGCTAAGCAGCATAGCTGCATTCCCGACTGTCAATTCTCAAGCTATTGTCATCTCGTGCATTGTAAAATTTCAAGCAAAACTTAGGCTAAAATTAATTAACACGCTGCTAATTATGTGATGTCAGCAGAACAAGGCACCGCTGTGCTCATGGCTTATGGCCATAATCAGTTATCAGACGCCGGCAGCATTGTGCGTGTAGTTGGCAGCGCGTGTGTGTGTGCGTGTGTGTGTTGGTAATCTAGGGCGTAAAGATCAGATGCCGACAGCCTAATTAAGTTGCCAATTTTGAGTCAGAGTGAGAGAGGGAGGGAGAGGGAGAGAGAGGGAGAATTAGCGTATGTGACGCAAAACTTTGCATTTATCCATTATCATTCACATTTTCATTAACTGTGTGTGTTTAGCTTTAATTGTTGTGCATGTGTGCATTGGGTTGCCAGCTGCACTGTGGCAAAAGAAATATAAACGCAGCGCTGCCAACTTGTTTGCAGGTGTCTAATTTCCGTTTATTTAAATTAGTCTCGATAAACTATCAAATTTAATTGCTTTAACACTTAGCCACACACACACACGCACACACACACATACAAGCGACTGGCTGTTATGTGCGCACATTTGCATAGCTCACAATTAGGTTTCTCATTATCGCAGATAATATTCGCAACATTTGAGATAAGCAACCAACTGCTGACCAGCTTATGCATGTGTGTGTGTTTGTGGACCATTCATCTTGTTGCTTACACATTCATACACACACACACACACTCACACACTTGCCTGCACAAATTACATTAAGCTAAGCTTTAATGGTTTCAATTACTGTACCACGAAATTGTCCAATCGCCGTTTGCCTCGTATTCTCCCTCTCCCTTTCTCTCCCACTCTCTTGCCTGTTGCCAGTTCGTCAAATTGCGTCTGTGTGCAGCTTTTATGGTTCGGCGCAGTGACAGACAATAAATACCTATATGTGTGCATGTGTGTGTGTGTGTGTGTATTCAGTCTGTGTGCATTTAGTGCAAACTGGAAAAAGACGAAACGGCGCTTTGACTGAATTTCAGTTGAAATTTATTTTCGGCTAGCATAAAAAAAAAAAAAAAAATAAAATTTATTTTTATTATATATTTTAAGCAGCTTGATTTAAGCTAAGTCTGCAGAACATTAATTTTAGCCAGCTTCAATTGTGCTATATTTATTGCATTTATTGATGATTGCTGTAAACCTTTTCGACATATTGATAAGAAAATGGACAACAACAACAACATGAGCAGCAAGTGTTGATTAATTAAGCGAATTACACAATCATGCAGTGCAATTAAAATGTCAGCGTAGCCGCCCAATTGGCGATTGGCCGTTCCATGGACGCGTTTTGCTTTTGTTTTCTCCATTTTTGGCCATGTAACGGCTTTTGTTGTTGTTATTGTTGCTGGCAGGTCAGCTGCGGCGTGTGTGCCTTGTGCTGCTCAAATTGTAATTAATGATGCAAGGCAGAGACGTCCAGGCCGAGCCGGGTTTTCAACCGCAGCTGAATTCGCCGAGCTCAGCCGCCAGTGGAATCTCAGTGGCTGAGCTTCGAAGCTTTGCTACGCCCTGACGTGCACAGCAAGTGGGAGCGAGAGAGGTTGGCGAGATATATGTTGTTGCTGCTCCTCGCTGTTGTTTGTTTGCTTTAATCATCGACGCGACGCGACGCATTTAAAAAGCAAAAGCGACAAAGAACAAAAAAAAACCGTTATGCCGCGACTCGTGCGTTTCGCGTAAATAAATGAAAAGTTCGTTTAATTCTCGGCGATTCTTTATGTTGCGGGCGGCGTCTGTCGTGAGAGCGGGACGGAACGCCATATCGTTTACTTTGGAAATGAAAAATTATGATTACATCAACAATAATCGAAATGCGCTTGTAAGTTACGCGCTCTGGTATGTGCAAAAGCAGAGAGAGAGAGAGAGAGAGAGTGTGAGAGGAGAGGGGCAGCGAGGTAGAGGGAGTCAGATAGCCGACTTCGTCCGTTTCTTTGGCCTGCGCTTCATCTTTTTTTTTTTTTGCACATCCGTTGCTATCTTCTTGCATGAACGCTTTGTTGTTGTTACCGTTGGCGCTCGCCTGCGCTGGCTTATGTATGTACGTATATGTGTGTGTGTGTGTGTGTATGTCGTTTGCTTGCTTTTACTTTTTTTCCCGTATTATTTTTTCTTTTTTTTTGGCAATTTTTCTTTGTTGCTTTCGCTCGCGCTGCTGACTTGCAATGCTCTTCATGCGTGCAATGGCGTTTGGGCAGCGGAGCAGCGCCGCACCGCGCAATGGAGAGTGGGCGCGTAATGTTAACGTTCAATATTTGTGCTCAAAGTAAAAATTCGCCCAAAAAGCGTTCAGCCAAAAATATTGCAATGCAAAATCGAAAATACACTTAGACACACACACACACACACACATAGACACGCGCTTTACTACAGCTTGCCTACCCATTCTTTACTCTTCACTCTCCACTGTCCCTCACTCTCTGTAGCTCCTGGTGCTCTGCCATGCATAAATCAGCTTCGTCTGGTAGGACAATGCCAGGCAGACGACGACGCCGACGACGACACAAAACACAACAATTTTGCCTTTGCCTTTCTCTGCAATGCGACGCCCATTCAGCAACCGTAAGCCACCCCCCGCACCCCTACCAGCTGTCCATTGCATTTGGCATTATGCTTTGCGTATTGTCGCTTTATGAAGTCATCTTGGCGTAACGCGCCAAATTTATGACCAACTTCACTTTATTCCTGTCGTCCTCGAAGATATGCAGCGACATTTACACAAAAAAAAGAAGAAGAAAATAACATGAAAAAAAATACTGTGCAAAAAGCCAGATAAGCTGTACATAATCTCTTTGGACAATTATGGGTCAGTAGATATATATAAGTAAATATATATATATAAATATATATATATATATACATTTATTTGGACATTTCTATAGATATATACACAGTTATGACAGACAAAAAAAACTGTGCAAAAAATTCAGTCTATGGATTACAACAGCTGCAAAATTAATTGCAATTGGATGAATTGAAAGGATGTGCTGTAACAAGCTATGGAATATACGTAAAAAAAGTAAGAGTGCCCATGTAGGCAGTGCCCGACTAGGAGATACCTTGAACAAAATGCTAAATGGGTCAAAAGGCCTTATCTGATATAATACAGAGACAGCCGCATGGATTTGTCTATATATAAAAGGTGATAAAATTCTTTAATTCATTAATATGTTTTCAAATTGTCAATAAAAAAATTATTTTGGTATTACTCAGTGAAATTTAAATTATTTAATTTACAAAAAAAATCTTTGTTTTTTTAAGTATTAATTTTAGCGATGTATTTTATTATGTTTTGTTCTGCTCGTTGCAAAGTGATGCTTAAAATCATCATACCCCTCGTAGTCTTTTAAAAAGCCAATTAGGATATAAAAAACTGTTAAAATTGTTATAAAAAGAAATTTTAATGCAATATTAATCTAGGATATAAAATATTCGGCCGCTAGTCTTGTTGATATGCAAAGCTGTAAGACTTGAATAGCTGAAAACACTTGTGAGAGTATAACGATTCGAAACGATAAAGAAAATATTTTAAATGTCATTAAAAAAGACGAGAAATTAAAAAGGAAATAATAAATTATATATAATAATATTAATTAAAAAAATATATTAATAATACAGAAACAATTTGTATATATATAATATTAATTCAAAAAATATTTATATTGAACCTATTTATCTATACATAATATGTATTATATTTTTAATGTTTACAATAAATGTAATGTAGGTTAAAAATATGTATATTAGCTTAACTTTTTTTTCAATACTTATATATGGTAAATATATGTATTTCTGTGCATCATTATTTTTGCCTTAAAATATATATATTTAATATTATTACTGACTATGTGTATTAATAATAAAAAAACAATTTGTATGTATAAAGCAAAGAAATAACAATGCAGCGTTTAGTTTCTGTTGTAACCAGCAGCTGGCCAGCATCACGATTCGTAGTTTTAATTAAAAACGGCAGTAGCCTAATGGATTTATGTTTTCATAAAGAGATTGAACTGTGTTTTGATGTTTTGATCTCTACTGGCATATACTCATTCTTTCTCTTAGCTTTAGTAAATTTTAAATTTTATTTATATATATATATTTAGTAGACTGCATAATAAAAATAATTTAATCTGAAAAAAAAAAAATTATGTGAACATTATCAAGCGAAATAAACTCGTTGCAACTCAAAAATTGTTCTAAATATATTGTTTAATTGTAATTTAAAAATTGAAAAAAAAAGTAATATTAAACCCTACCAATTAAATTTAATTAAATAAATAAATTAATAAATAAATAAAATGAAACGAAAACTTTTCAGCTGTACACAGGTCAACAAGAAGTCAGCTTAAAGATATATTTGAAAACAAGCGGCTACAAACTCGCTCAAATCGGAGATTGTTGTGTGCGTGTGTGTGTGTGAGTATTTTTTTTATTGTCATCCAGGTGATGGTGGTTGGGAATGCGAGGGACTGTGGTTGCTTGGCGTCCAACAATGCGCTGCAAATGTCGGCGTCCATTTTCATAGCATACTTTAGCGGGCAGCGAGGCATTTTTTTGAAGCACTTCTTGCAGCAATTGTCAGGCCAATTACGTGCCGCAATTATGCCATATGAGCACATAAAAGAGGAGACCGAACTGAGTGACTGAGCTGGAGGGTGGGCGGAGTGAGGGTTGGAGCGTTAGAGTTGAGCTGTTTAGGGCCTCGCCTTTTATGTGAAGCACAACGACCCTTTGGCCATAAAACTCTTAGCCGAGTATTAAGGGCAGCTTCCGAGAGGGTTGGGGGTGCTGCCTGCTAGGGTTGAGCGTGTCTAGTTGCTGCTTCTTCTATCCTATCAAGTACTGCGAACTGGCCCCAAAAAAGTTATCAGCCTGTTAATTGCTTAACTTTTTCACTTCAACTTTTTTTTGTTTTTTGTCGGAAACCGATTCGTAACCCACGTCTGCGTAACGCTTAAACAGATAAAAAGGCACAAGAAGTCGGGCCAAAGAAAAATAAAAATGCTGCTAGAGCAAACCCATGCAAATATGCTAGGACAACGACTTCAAGGAAGCAGCGCCAATGTCAGAGGCAGCGGCACAAAATAGGACGTAATTCATAATGTGTTTTGCAGTTATACTTTACCATTGCAACAGTCGAATGCAGGGTATATGGGCTTAGTGTAGGTGTAGGTAATAATGAGTAGGAGGCGTGACAGTGTAGATATAATTATATATATATTTGAGCAGAAAGATGAACTGAGTTGATGTAGCCATGCTCGTCCGATTGAGCAGATCTGCGCTGTAGCGCCATTCGGGGTATCTCCTAGCCGATCAGAGTAGAGATACTTTATTAATGAATTATAACTTGAATACTTTGAAGTATGTACTAATCATTTAAACTTCATAATATTCAAGTCATCTTCTTCCATTTCTTCTACCTTACCAAACTGCATTACCATCTCTTCACAATAGTTCCGCTAGAGTATTTAAGCTTCATTATCTCCACAATATTGTTGTGTTTTGTCGTCTACTTTGTTTCTTCTTCTTCTTTTTCTTATTCTTCTTCTACTTTTACCCTTTAACAGAAAAAAAGAAATGGAAATGACAAATGGTGGCTGTTGCAATGAGGCGCAAGGCGCAAGGCGCTCGCCTCACGGCTTCTGTTGCTTGTCCTTTGTGACCCTTGCCCTGACATTTTTGGTTATCGCGCGTTCATGTCATAACCGAGTCAGAGTCAGTGTCAGAGGCCAAGCACCAAAGACACAAATTGCCAAAAGAAACAGGCAAAAACGTAGGTCACAACTGACTTTAGTATACTCGCTCATAGAGTAGAGAAAAAAGTTTAAATTATAGAAATTTGCTGACGAAGCTTATATGGGTTGGGGAACGATTATTTAGCAGATCAACAATGATCAATCAATCTGATGATTAATGATATTAGCTGTTGTTCTTGGAACTTCAGTAAACTACTTGAAATATGCCATAAGCTTCATGTTTGATTGCATATAAATTCTTAAATCTACACATCAGACCAGATCTTGACTTCAAAAACATCTTAAGTAAACACATTTTACCATGCCTTTGATGGGGGCATACAATTTAAAAATTGTATAGATAACAGCATAAATACACCTTTAAAATTTAAAAATTTAAATTCTTAGCTTCACGCTATTACTGACTGTAAAACGCATATACTCTCTTTAGCCTGATTGCATGAAATTTTAAGAAAAAAAAAACTGAAACTGAAAATTCTATCGAAGGAAGTTAGCAAAGTTTTGTGCTCTAATCTTGACAGGCGCCTAAGTTGCTTAAGAGAGAGAGAGAGAGAGAGAGAAAGAGAGGGAGTGAGGAGAGTGAGAAAGAGCGAGGAAAGCAAGGCAGCAAAAAAAAGGAAACTTAAAAAAATCAATGCGGCGCACTAAACGCTCATTACTCATATGGAACGCTGGAAATCGCTGCCACGCCCAGACCCTACAAGCAGGCCGCTCTGTTCGTCTTCAGAGCCTCCCCCCAACTTCTTTATGCCAGGTGTGCAGCCATAAAAACCACATTAAAAGCATTTAAAAAGTTGGCCTAATCTGCAACGAGGCCAACGGCAAAAGTTGGCTTAATGTTTTATGGCTCTAACCGTTGAATCTGTTCGGGAACCCATTTCATTTTTTTTTTTATTCAGGGGCCACGGCAAATTGATTAAAAGATCAACGATTATCCACGCCTTTTAATGCTTCATTGCATTTAATTTCATTTCTAGTTTCGGTTGCCAGCTCACGAAATGACGAAAATGTTGCTTAAAGTCGTCTGAACTTTCGTTTTTTTTCGATTTGATTAGATTTTGAATTCACTTTGATTTTGTGGCTTAAAACTAGATGAAACTAGGCAGAGATAGTTATATATGATTTTAAATAGATAAGCCATAGGAATAGTTAGAGGAAATAGGAAACAGGAACCAAGAGAGATAGATAGAGATAGAGTGATAGAGGTAAAGGATGAGAGAGTGAGATTGACAAATATGGAAAATCACAGAGAGAGTGATTGAGTATGATCAAAATCAAATTTCGAAATTGAAGCAGTCATAGTGAGGCGAAGTCTCTCATACAACTTCCACAACTGTGTAGGTAGCCTGAGTCTTGCTCTTAAAGGTAGGTCCACAATTTGTATATTGAGGAATGGAAAGTGAGCTTGGCAGCTCATCATCAGCATCAAATGCTGACTCAATGTTTTATTCTTAATATTTATATAAAGTAAGATATAAATATATTATATACAGATATAAGAGCTCTTATCATTGTATAAAATATCTATATCTGATAATAGTGTATTTTTATATCCAATATTTTTATAATATATTTAATTTTTTTATTATTTGTTTATTTTTTGTATTTTTTTTATATGCTTTCATTACGCTTCCCTCAAATAAATTAAAATTAAAGTTTTGAAATTAAAATCAATTTTCAAGTTCGTCATCTACTTGAGTGGAAACGTCCCTGAAAATTGTTGACTTCACAGTTCATGGACCGCCTAAGCCGCGTGTATGCTAAGTACTGTCAAATGTCAAGAGCAACTTCTTTTGAATAGAGTCGCAGCAGCAGCAGCAGCAACAGTGGCAGCGGCAGCAGCGGCAGCAGCGGCATTCAGTCAGGCAGACAGCTACCCCTACCGTTAGATAATTCTGCAGACTTTGGTTGAATCGGAGTTGAGGAAACTGAAAAGATTTCTGTTTTATTTTTTTATATGCTCGCTTAAGTAATAAAAAGAGCATATTGGTTTAATTAATTCGGAGTTCTCAAGACTTGTTATGACTTATACATGTGTAATCCTGGCTAAGCGAAAGATAACATATCTCCACTATTTGACTCACATTATTAAAAAAATTCTGAAGCTTAAGCTAAGCTTAAGCTATATATATCAAATTCGTAGACTCTAGCTTTAAGCTTTAGCATTTAGTTTATTTTATATATATTTATATATATATTATATATTTATTTATATATATATATATATATATATATATATATATATATATATATATATATATATATATATATATATATATATATATATATATATATATATATATATATATAGTTTATAGATTTCAGGAACTGCGAATGATGTTGTTAAAGCTGAGATCAGATCAGATCAAATATCCTGTCTTGAATTTGGTCTCAAAGCACAATATCTCACCACACCTTACCTTACCTCTTTCTAGCTCATCTCACCACACATTACCTTACCACATCTCTGCACCCTACCATACCACACCCCACTTCACCACAGCTCACACTCAGCGTGAACGCGCATTATACAGTCGTTGACTGCCGTCTGTAACAGCTAGATTTGTTTTTTTGAATGCAGTAAGCCAGAAAGTACTTGAGTCTCAATTCGCTTCGTAAAATGGGGGGCCATACTTCATTTATAAATTACGCAGACATTAAAAGCGCAGATAGAAGCATTCAATGTGCGGCATCCCGCAGCCAAGCAGCCTCCGTCCGGCCTCTGCTGCAGCCTTAGACGGGCGCTCGCACCAATTGATGCGCCACATAAATCTTCAAGTATGTGAGTGGCTGACGACCTGTGCCGAGCTGCTATTTATCATTTAAGGCTAGCGCAGTCAGTTCGTCAAGTAGTCAGTCTGACTGTCCGTCAATCAGTCAGTTAGACAGTTAGTCAGTTAGTCGGGGCAGTCAATCATTCAGTGAGTTGAGCTATTGCAATTTTGCTGTGAGCATCGCTGTCCACTTCAACTTATACTATTTTTTTGTTTCGCTGTTATTGCGAGGGTTGCTCGTCAAATTAGTAATATATTTGAATAATTTTGGCATTATAAATTGCAGAAGAAATAAGACCTCAGAGAGATATATATAATAAGAGAGAGAGAGGGAAGGCGCGGAAGGGTCAAAAAATTACGGTAGGAGAGGTGTAAAAAGGCAAGAGAGAGAGAGAGAGAGAGGTAGAAAGTTATTGTGTGAGAGAGAGAGAGAGAGAGAGAGAGAGAGAGAGAGAGAGCTAGAGCGATATTTATCAAGATAGAGAGAGAGATAAATCACGTGAAGCAGAGAGAGAGATATTGAAAGAGACAAGTGTATAGAGGATGTAAGATTGAGAGAAAGAGAGAGATAATAAGATGTGGAAAGAGAGAAGCAGGATATATAGGTAAAGATAGAAATAGAGAGCAGGATGGAGATAGAGGTTGAGAGATATAAAGTAAGTAAAGAAAGTAAAAGTGAGAGCGAAAGTGAGAAAAAGAAAGGGAGAAGTATTACGAAGCATGACTATGCCAACTGGAGCCAAAGTCAGACAGAGCCAGAAAATTAACAAGAAAAAAGTGAGACAAAACGAACGAGAGAGAATAAGTGAAATTTATGCGTTTGTATAGCGTTTACAAAATAGAGTTATCTAAAATTTATAGTCCGCCCTCTTCTTTGAAAAGTTGCAAGCAAATCTTATTTAGTTATTGAATAGCCCACGCAATGTGTTTACTTGGAGAAAGGATTGTGCAGATGATGGGCATTGGGCATTTGAAGGTGCTCGTTGCTGTCGGCTGGCAGGTGAAACCAGGCACATGGTACCTAGGAGCAGACACCTGGCAACTAGCACCTGGCACCCAGCGCCTGGCACCTGGCACCTGGCACCTGGCACCTTGGATGGGATGTTTTGTGATTTTAATGCCGATTGGCAGACAGGTTGCATAATGTAGGGGTCTGCGAGTGAGAGTGTGGGCGGCGGGGCGAGTGTCAGACGTTATCCTGGCCAGCGCTCGTAATGGACTTGGCACTTTGCAACTTAGCCATTGAAAATGTGTGTGTAAGTAGTTTAAATCGCATTCGCCAGGACACAGCGAGAACGCAGCCAGGACAGAGGCTGATGCTTACACTTGAATAAATGCCAGCAGGATGAAGGGGCAGCACCAGCAGCAGCAGCAGCTGTAGTCGGATGATGAAGACGGCGTCGTTGTCGTCATTCCAATTGCAAATAAATAAGAATAAGAAGCAAGCTGCAAGCAGCAAGCAGCAAGGACGACAACGGACTAAGAGAACAATGTTGCTAAGGCGCGGGCGCGGGCGCGGGCACCAGCGTGGGCAGAACGAGCGCTTGGTTGATTGGAATGAGGGAAAAACTCACACAGGGATTTGGCTACGGATGAGTTTTAAGTTTCTTGTAATAAAATTGCATCCACAGGACTCAAGAGTTTTGCGAGAAAAGTGCAAAAATGAAGTGCAGATGCTTATCAGAAAATATCCCCGGAGAGGGGGTCTTGGTGGGAGAGGTGGGAGCGGTGGGAGCTTGTACAGAGATTGAAGCGAAGCAGGTGTCACAAAAATGACAAATGCGAACGCATTTACACCAGCGAAGATAGTGGCACTTGTGGGTGGTAGGGGGATGGTAGGGGAGCAGGCGACTCATTACTTGTTGTCATGTTGCGATTACGTTACGAGTCTTGCGTTACGTTAGGCGATACGTAAGTGCTGGCTGTGCGCTCATTATCAAGTGCTGGCGTCTAGTCTGCAGATTGGCTGTCTTTAAGCAAAGCTCTTCACAACGCTTTAGCCTCAAGGACATATGTCGATGTGTGGGTGTGGGTGTGTGTGTGTGTGTGTGTCTCTGTCTCTGATGTATGGCTGTCACATTTACGTGTGTGCGATAAGCTTGGCTAACAAGCGACGCGTTTACCAACTGACTTACTTACACTTGCCATATGAAAAGCTCGTAGGTCCTTCATCGTCTCCACTTCCTGTTTCTGCTGCTGCTGCTGTCGCTACTCCTGCTGTTGCTCCTGCTTCTCTTCCAGCTTTTAATCCACATGCCAGCATCTCGTTTCAAGTTGAGCTAATGTGCACATGTGTAGCTATACATTTCTATACCCAGCCCATCTACATATATTCAAATGGGGCTTATGAGACTAGCAAAGACTTATAATAAAATAAAACTCATAAATATTATATATTTCATTGCTTACATTTATGATTCCAATTTGAGGCTCTGCTGTCTGTGATTACAGGGTAACCGCACGTCTACCTTTCTCAGCTCTATTTGTATTTATTGTAAGCTTTCACTATGAAACATGAATACGAAACAAACATTTTTGGATACTCTGATTCTATTCTTGATGTTTGACAAGAGGGTATCTGTTAGTTGTGACAACACTGCAATTTTTTGAAATTTGATGAATGAAATAAATAAATGTTTTCAGTCAGTTTACATGTTTTATTGTTCAATTTCTAACTACAGGGCAACTCAATTGAGACTTAAAATTTTTCTATAAGGCTTATGAGTCCCATTCTTGTTAAAAGAGTAGCTTGCTAGTCGAGCATACTCTGCTATGAACCTACTTAATTTAATGTTTGCTTGGAAATATGAATATCAATTAACAATTTCCATTGTTCCTTTTGCTTAATATGACTTATTATATAAGTTTTCTATAGGGTATCTGATAGTAAAATATTTTTCAGCTTTCAGTTATCAAAAGATAAAAATTTATAATAAATCAAGTATTTGGTAAAATATCTATTCGCTATCATAATGCGTAGATTAATGGTCGATTTCTGTTTCAAGTGTAACTCTGTAGTCGAGCATTCTCAATCTCATCATAGACAGGATATTCGAATTCAAATTTAAATTCAGTATTGAAATGTCTATCTACAGGGTAGCCGCTAGTCGAGTATTCACTGAGCCACACGTGTTTAATTTAATATGTACCTTGTAATACGTTATGCGCACGTAGTAAGCGAGATTTTTATTTTTTTTTGCTTTTATTCCAATGGGTTTTTGCGCTTAACAATTGCAGCTTAATTAAAACATTTTTACATCAACCGTTGCGCTTCGAGTTTGAAATGGAGAATTTGTTATAGAAATCGGCTTGAGAATATTTGTGATTTAAAATATTTTCAATTTGAGTTTATGTTAAAAACTGTTCAATAAAATAAAATATTTCAAGGCAACATTCAAATATTTCTAAAATTTTTTGTGAAAATATAATTTCAAATAAATAATACAAAAATTATATTTAATATTTAATAAATAAATAACTTATTTATTTAATAATTAATCCTAACAAATAAAGAAAGCTGGCTTTTAAATAAAAAAAAATTGTAATTGAATATCTATATATTTAAAATAAAAATATTAACATTAATGCTCAATTTAATTTTTATCAAGTATAAATTATTTATTCCCTTATCAAATTTTCATTCTTATTTCAATATTTTTATGCATTTTTTGTTAGGGTATTACGCAACCGATCAGCTATTTTTTCAATTGTAGGTGCCCGCGTTCAGCTCACTGTGTGCGAAAAACTTTGCCAAAGCAAATCTGTTGCTAAATGGTTTATGCACACATGAAAAATTAAAAAAAAAAGAGAAGAAGAGGAGGAAATATAGGAATGAAACGTGAGTGAAATAAATGTTACATGTAATGATTGCAAAAGTTATAAAACGTAAATTAAGTTGAACGAATGAAGAGTTACCGAGCAGTGAGCATGTTGTAAATACAATTCACACAGTCATAGAGTAGAGCTTCGCCGCCCACCGCCCAATGCACGCCACTCAACCACCCAGCCGCCCAACCGCGTAACCAACGAGCCACTGTACCCACTCTATATCCGTTAACCAGGAGCAGCTCCTCATGTTGTTTGCAATGTTATTTTGCAACTTTTATGCATGCAGAAAGCAGCTCAAGCAGCAGCCAGCAAGGACGCAACTGTTTGCACAACTATGAAATTAACTGCTTATTAAGGCAGCTGGCAGGGCACAGTGGGCGGTGGGAGGGTTGTAGTGCGCGGTGTGAGCTGTGCGCTGCGACTACTTCAAGTCGTCAAGTGAAAGTTTTACCAAATGGCATGGAAAATGTTTCAAGAGATATGAGAAGAACTGGCATCATTAATTATTTTCCTCATTAGCGTTGCGATATGGGACTGCGTGTGCGTGTGTATGTGTGTGTGTGTGTGAGTGTATGTGTGTGAGACAAAGAGTGTGCCACAGGCTACAGCAGGTGGCCCTCAAAAAACATCAAATATGCCATGTAATAAAATAAATCAAGTTAATGTGACTGACTTGCACATACCGAACATCAATGCTTGTATTATTAAATCTTGCATATGCTAAAAATGATAACTGACCAATCAAAGTAGTCGCAAATTATGTCACTTGTTCTAGACTGTATAGCCCAACTCTTTATACACCTCGACTTAACACGTAATAAAAATTAACACGAACCAATCATACGAATCTTTATAAAATGAGTCGCTTCTTTCTCTCATATTTCTTCCATTGATACATTGCTTGTGGTCGCTCTATTCATTTCACTCGCACTGCTTCTCCTTTTCGTAAAGCGCACGTGTACATATTCTCTATCCCTCACACGATCATAGGCTCATGCGTTGGCGAATTCCCGTTTATCAACGCACGCACACACACTTAGCTTTTTTTCCGGCCCAACACGCAGCTGTAAGTGATTTATATTATAGCTGTGTGTCTGCCTCACTCTTTTATTCAGATTTACTCTTCTTGCTGTAAGCACATGCTGCCATCACAAGCAGAGGCGTTTAATTGGCTGATTAAATTAGCACATTTGTACTCTCACTCACACGTGGTTGAGTTTGCAAGTATTGCTTGGGACTTTTTTTGAGTGAAATTACAAGACGAGCAATACTTTTGTATTAGGTAAAAGAATTTATTGTTTAAATATATTTATTTACGCAATTGATAAATATAAATGTTAATATTAAAATTTCAAGTTATTTGAACACCTAATATACCCTTTGCCTTTCATTCAGAATTAATATGAAGTGCTATTAAAACTATTTGAATGTAGAGGCTGGGGTCGCGCGTGTCAAAATCAGCAAACGCGGCAAAACTTTCAGAAAGATTGCGCTGACAAAAAGGATATACTACATAAACATCTGTAGCCATAAGTATCTATAAAAGCACAAATGGGGGCAAGTCTTCAACTGGAGCAAGTGAAGCAACTGCAGCATCAACTTCAACTGCTTCAACTTCATCTGCGATGTCGTCACGTCGCACCGGCAACAACAACAAGACAAAAAGAAAGACAGAGATAGAGAGAGAGAAGTACCATTCAGAGTCAAATCTATACAATGCTCGAAAGATAGTTGAAATGTGTGCTTAAACATTTTATTTATCACGCAAAATGCTCGCATTGCTTACCATCTATCTTCTCCCATGGCTGTCTAAATCTATATATATATCTATACATGTGACTACGTGTATGCTTAGGTATTCAGAGAGCTCGGTTTTGTGTCGTAATACCCTGTGAATGACAAAGAATTCTAAAATATAATGAGTTATAAGAAAAATATTTTTTTTTCCAAATTATTGTTTTGAAATACATTTTTTTAATATTTTTTTTTTTTAAGAATTAATTTTTCATGTAATTTTTTTTTCTTTATTTTATATTTGAATAATTTTTTATTTCTTAATTTTAACAATATTCTTCATGCATTCCAAATTGCAACACTTACAGATTATAGGGTACTTGCTGTGTGCGCAGATTTTTTCTCTCATGATATCCCCATTTGTTCATCTATTTTTCTTCTTTTCTTTCTATTGGCGGTCGCAAAATGTGTATGCAGACAGCGCACATTGAAAGTTTTCAATGATTTCCAGTCGCATTTATCGCAATTGTCTGCATTTTTACACTTTCGTGATATGCGAAGGGAATTTCGATTTTTTTTATACTTTACTCTTGCTTTTGTTGCGTTTGTGATTGTTCGATTTGCTGTTTTTGCCAATTGTTATGTTAAGCATTTTAAGTTTTTAGCTTGGATCATTGTTATAGTTAGCAGCGTAAAGAGTTAACTGCATATATTTGAACGAAAATATATATATATATATATAATAAATAAATATAAATTTGTCGGGATACTATCACATTTGAGCGCCATACATTAAACATTTTATAATCGTGCTCTAAGAATAATTCCCTGTTTGCTGTCAGAATGTACGAACGACTCTATCCGACATGCTTAAGTAGACAGCTCGCTCTAACTCAGCAAAAGTTTGTGGAGCATAGCTATATTTGTCTCGCTCCCTCTTTTATAGTCAGAAGCGGGTTACTAAGACGCAAAAGCACTCGGATAAGATTTTTAGAGCAACTCTCAGCCTCACCACACTAATACTATTGCAACAGCAGCAGCCAATCACGATGAAATTGAACAGAATTTGGAAACCATAAACAAACTCCGCTATACATATCACAATATCACTCCATAGCGACGGAAAGTAAATTTATATAACTAACATACTCTATATAGGAGTTTGAAATCATTTTGCTGTACACGAGCTTTAACTAAGCAGCTGTCCATTGATCCAGTTTGGAGCTCTCTCTGTCAGCTTAAATTATAGCAATGATTTACTCACCAAAGCAATGTCAATGTAAAAATATAGCAAAATAAGTACAAAATATACAACAAATATTAACAAAGAGCAGTGCTCAAAAACTGGGCCAAGCGCCGCATTGTATGCTACAGAAGAGAGAGGAGAGAAAGAGAGGAAGATAGCGAGAAAGCGCAAAGCAGGAAAGGCAACTTTAAATCTGCTGCAGGCGAAGCGACGCATTTGCAACATGTTGTGCGTGCCTTTTTAATTAACATAAAAATCTAATTTGCAGCACTTTTCAGTATGTGCGTGTGTGTGTATGTGTGTGTGTACGGATGATATGAAAACAGCTTAACCTTATGGCCAACGATGTGTGCCGTAATGTGTTGCCAACGCGTCGCCTTTGGCATTGGCTTTGGCTACAAAACACCTGTCCACGAACGGCCACACACACACACACACTGGCGCAGGCAAACATATACACAGACACTTACATGCTGTCAGTGTCATCATAGCGGCCCCCGTTCAAGCCTCCCCCAAAAGTGCTCATCACATTAGCGACATTTACACGTCGCAGCAATTTTAAACAGCAGACGACGACATCGTTTACCTTGGCTACGATAAAAAAGCGTCGCTGGCAGCGTGTGTCAGTTGCTCATAAACAGTTTTCATTGTTACAAAAACACATGAGTAAAGCTACCGAACTCTCGAAAGTTCTCAAACTGCCCCTTGAATGGCTTTCGTTCTGCTCATTAGACGCAATTAGCTGGCGTATCTGATAACTGGCTCCAAATGTTGACCTCGTGCGCGTGTTCGTGCTCGGCCCATTCATTTAAATTACTTATTTACAGCAATGCAAATTTGATTGCCGTTTAAATTAAAAATGTTTAAATAACAACAACAACAACAACAACATCAAGAGCAACACGAGCATTGGCCAAATGGCAAACAATGACAATGAGCACTTGGTCGGCGACAAACATTTGCCAAATGGCCAAACACTCTACAGCGCGCTGGCAGCAAAAACAAAAAAGAATAAATTAAAAACAAAAGTGAAAACAGAATTCTCAAATTTGGGGTTTTACGAACTTGAAATACTCTATGTTTATAATTTTATTAAAAATAAAATTTGTATTTTATTTTAGTAAAACTATATATATATATATATATATATATATATATATGTATTTTATTTTAATTTTTTTCTCCTTAAATTTAAATTATTTACATATAGTTGAAATTTATTACAACTAAATTTTAAGTCAATACAATTTTAATCAACTTTCTTAGATGTTGCTGAAATAATAAAAATAATCCACAACTAATTGAAATTGATTGATGCTGATGTTGATGATGATCATATACCTTTGGCACATCACTAATTTCTATTAGAGTTCTAAGAAATATTCCAAAATAAATACATATATATGATAGATGTTGATTAATACATATTTTCGTAAGACGTTAAAATTATTCGTTTTTATTATTATTATTATAATTTTCTTTTAGTGAAACTTGCTAGATTGATAAATAATTAACTGATGTTTGATGTTGAATGATTATTTTAAATATATTTATATTTAATTTATTTATATTTAAATAAATGTTTTTTTTTTTTTTTATTGAAAGATTCTTGATTGACTTATTACTTGTATTTTAGTAATTCCTTTTTTAAATAAAGACTTAATAAAAGGCTTAATATTAATAATTGATACTTGGAAGCAAATGACAGCTTAGCGATGGCTTTTATTGAGTTTGATTGACAATTGATTGAGATTGAACTAATTAATGATTGTTGTTGATATTTTGATTGATTTTGCGATATTAAAATATTGAATTACATGATTGACGATTGACTTGAGTTTGTTTGATAATTTTGAATGAATATTGCTTAATGTGTAATGAATAATTAACTTTCTTGTTGCTTGAAGATCAGCTTATAAATGATTGAAATGATTATCACTGCTCTTGAAAACAAAGCTTTATTATATAATTAATTAAACCTTAAATCGCCTTTAATAACTTCTAAACCCCATAGTTCTGCTATAGCACATGGCTAGACTATAGTCAGTTGTACACAAGTCTAAAGCTGTGCGAATTGTGACTGCATTTGTAAATTTCATGCAAATTTAGTCATTTGCCGCACACACGCACGCCACTCACGTATGGTCATGTGTGTTTGTGTGTGTTGGCTTGCCACTTCAGCTTGCATTTGCATTTAAATCTCATTAGTTTTTAATGCTTTCGGTTACAATTTTACCCACTTCCTTTCATCCTCTCGCTCTCCCTCTCCCTCTCTTCGTCTTTCTCTCTTTCTATTTGACATTTTTATTATATTTTATTTTTTATTCTTTTTTTGTTCTGGTTTTGGTTTTGGTTTATGTTTCTGGCCGCAGTTGGCAAGTGACAACTTTTGCGCGATTTCCGCCGGAAAAGTGTGTGTGGCACACGCACAATTGTCCCACGCCTCCTACCGCTGTGGGCCGCCTCCCCTTTTCTAACAAGCTGTTCGAAATGTTTTCGCTTCTGCTATGTGCCATTTGCCATTTGCCATTTCTGTTGTGTTTATTTAATGAAATGCATATTAAACATATGTTCGAGCCAAAAATTGTGTTGCATACTTATTTGGGACAGGGTGGTACAGCAGCCGCTGTTGTTGCTGTCGCTTTGATTGGCATTGCAGTTGCAGTTGCAGTTGCATTTGCTGTTTGTACTTGACTTCTAATAACTTTATTGTGCACTTATTTTGAACAAAAAATGTGTTGTTTGTCGATGTCAATACCCTGTAGTCATTGAAAGTGCATATGCAATGGCAAACTCTGAGTGCGCTATATACAAATATTTAAATGGAATAAAGTTAAATTAGAAACTATGTAAACTTTGCTTTGAGAAATAAGAATATAAATGTATTTTAGCATATATCTAAATTTATATAAATATATATAAGCAGAGCGAGAGGGTGAGGGGAGAGAGTGGCACCATCTATTTATGAAGCTTGCCAAATTTGCATAGCTGTTAATTCAATTCAAATAATGAAATGAGCTTATTAACTAGTCTAATTTTAAGCTTAAAAAGCAGCAGCTAGAATTGGAACTGTGCGAGCGGGGGGATCACTATCCCTTTGCCCTCTCTCTCTCTCCGTCTCTCTCATTCGTAATCTTTCATACCTCAAGCATGCCTGTAGGATATACAGAGTATCAAACACTGTCGCTTGATCGCTCTCACTCTCTCCCCCTCTCCCTCTCTCCCTCACTCCCTCTCTCTCTCTAGCTAAACAAATTCTTGTTTTATGTGTGTTTGTTTTTGCATCTTGTTGTTGTTTTTGAAATGCATTTGTTGAGTGTCAATGTTGGCAGTTAGCTGTGATTGTTCTATAAAATTTATTAGGCCACTGTAAATGATGCCAAAAACGAAACAAGTAAGAATAATTAAAGTAAGCTTTAAAGTATGGGAAAAAATTATTTTATTTGCTTTATTATTACGTTTTATTCAATTCGACATAACATACGGTAGAATATAAATAAATATTTGATTAAATTGTCGTTAACAATTTGAAGCTCGCAAAAAAAAAATTATTTAAAAGGCTAAAGTATTTTTGTTATTAATTTTTTAATTTTCTTTTTATTTTTAAGCTTTCAGAGTTTTTTGATTGTTTTGTAATATTTATTTTTCATATAATAGTAGCTCAGGTTAATTAATTTTATTTATTTATAGAAAACAATTGAAAAAAAATGCATTTAATACTTAAACCAAGCTAATTGAGTGCACAAATATGTAAAAATAATTTATGCATAATGAAGTAAAGCTCATATTTAAATATGTGTATTTTATTTATTTATTTATTTTTAGCTGCAATTTAATTATTATTATTTTTTTAAATATATTTAAACAAATTCTCGTTTGGCTTTGTCTTGTTTTTGGTGTCATTTGTATTGATGTGCGGCAATTGTTTATGTTGTTGCAGTTGCATTTGTCTTGCCGCTGAGCGCGCCTACCATAAAGTCGGCCATATAATAAATATATGTATATGTATGTATACATTTATTGTATATGGCAGTCATTAATGTGGCTTGGTGGACGGCGGGCTTTAAATTTTCAATTCGCATGCAATGACTTAATTGTTCATAATTTTGTTATCTGATTAACACAAATTCCGCTTAACGTTAATGACTTTATGCAGTTTATGGATATGCCGGTCACATGCAATGCTCTTAGGCGGTGGCGACGGCGGCGGCAGGGGCTGTGTTCAATCAGGTGGGCGTGGCCATTCAGACAGCCTAGCAGCTTAAATATTATCGGTTGCATGACACATTCTATAAATACATACATATATTATATAGACATCTCTCTCTCTTTCTCTTTCCCTCTCCACCTTACCTCTCGCTCTATCTCTCTCCGTCCATTGCATTTTATCGCTGTGCCACGCGCTGATTAAATATCAACGTAATTTATTATTCAAATTAAGTTTATCGTGACACAAAGGCGCGCGCAAATGCATTCAGCGCTTGGCGCTTGCTATCATTTTGCCTTGTTTGTTTTATTGTTGGGCGTGGCAGGTTGAGAGGCGGCCAGGAGAGACAATAAATTTGATAGCCACACACACTTCAGTAAGTGTCCGTGTTCATGTGTGTGTGTGTGTGTGACATATTACCCCTGCTAAAGCATAAGCAAATTAGCTCGAATTGCAAGCTATCAAAAATTCAGTTTACAATTAGATTTGAGCTCGTGTTTTTGTTCCAAATATATCCCATTTGAAATATCTTTTGATATATTTGTTCGAGTATTTGCCAAATATTTTACGGCAAAGAATTTTTCATACATTTTTGCTGCTGAACAATTTACAAACTATTTTATTTAAAAATATATATATATATAAAATAAATAAAATAAAATAAAAATTGTTGAAAGTCTGTTGGAACTCGGCTATATTTCTGGAGACAAGGCTTAGCTTATGTACTTTAATTTTAAGTATATATATAAAAAATTGTTTTGATTAATTAATAAAATTACAAATAATCATAAATTACAAAGCAGAAGCTTTAACTTGATTTCATTCCCATTGATTAAGCCTTTGGTCTTTGTTCACTCTCTATGTAAACTAAATAAACGCCAATAAATAATAATAAACATTTATTTCATGATTATTTTTGGCTTCATAATAGGTCTCACATATACATAATATTATAATCCAAAGCCTTTTGGCTCGGCTTATTCATTGGGCAAATAACGTTGTTTAATATTTAATTATAAATTCATAAACTTTTCAGCTACATGTCAGACCATGCCACGCCCTAAACACATGGACACGCCCACCTTTTATTGTGTGCTCGTTTTGTGGCGAACAAAAGAGTTTAGTTTGTGTGCTACCTTTTGAAGTGAGCTTTGATGTGTATGTGTGGGTGTAAATGGGGTGGGTGGGAGTAAGCTATGCCGGGCAAACAACAGTTTGATGGACATTTCACTCGCTGTGCCTGATTTGTCGTCAACGCCTGCTCAGTAATTTTGTCAATAATTTTTGTCACGATTTGTTGCACGGGACACACACACAGCAAAATGCTACGCCCATTGTATTTATGCTCGTTCGCTTAGGGAAAAAAGAGTATATTGGTTTTATATTGGAGCGATTGATTACAATAAATACGAAAGTTACAAATAAATTAATTTAGACGGTGTTAAAGGCAGAGATTGAGACTGGCAGATAGATCACAGTTGATCATTTCTATCAGTAATATCCAATTCTATATCTATTTTGCTCTTGGTGTATGTATGTGCATCCATTAAATTTTTAAGCGAGCATTCGGCAATCGTTGCTGCCCGACTGCAAATTGTTTGCTCTGAGTTGTTTTTCTTTTGCTGACTTTGTGGCCACAAATCGAGTCATCAATGTGGCTGGCGCTGCGAGGACATAAGTTGGCTCTTTTTATTCTACATAATTTTCCCAATTTTCCCTCGTTTTTTTCTTTTTGCTGTCACTGTCCCTGCCCTTGGGCTCGCTAAACTCATTGTGTTTATGGCATAAATTTGCATGTTTTCCACGTAAATTTTTCAATTTGTATAGGCGAACGCGCATTGTCGAAACGTGTACCAAAAAGAAAAAAAATAAATATATGTAGACCTTTATAAGTTGCTCTGCCCACGCCTTTATACAGTTGAGTGTATTAATGATCTAGGCTTAGGGTTGGGGCTTTTGAGGAAAAAATCTGGTAAAGATCTTTTGTTATGCATATCATTTCAAAAAACTTAAAGGTTTAAATTTCAGTTAACTTGAAAATAGAGTATGCAAAATAAGTTTTGTATCTTCAGTTTTTTTTACATATATTCTTATTATATATCCATCATAAAAATGCATTAGTTATAACGAATCTGATAGCTATTTCGCTCTATCTCAGCAGCGCCCTAGACTACGATCAACAACAGCTATATTTGCCTCACTCACTCTCAGAGTGTGAAGCAGCGGATATGAGCCACAAATCAGAGGTATGGAACTAAAGGCCTAACTCATTTGGATTATATTTTTAGAACAACTCTCACAACCTCTCACTAATACAACTACAAAAGCAGCCAGTCACGGCATCGTTGAACCTGTTTCTATTGCTTTAATGTTTTAAGTGAACTGATTTTGCAGATATGCTTTCCAGTAGTTCTTCTGTTTATATAAACACATAAAACTCTCTATTCATAATTATATTTCAGATTTGCTCAAATATGTGGAGTATTTTCTCATTTATTATGTATTTTTGGCAAGCAAGGCCTCTGTTTATGTCGTCTGTGCCTTTTTATTTATATTTATTGCTCGGACTCGAAATATCAACTCCCACACACGCGCGCACACACACACCTACCTACACACAGCACACGAAATTTGGAGCTCTTTTTATTTGGTTAACAATGTGCCTTGGCTAAGCTTTAGTTTTATTGCCATATGAGTAGGTCGGCGCACATGTGTGTAGATGTGTGTGTGTGTGTGTTTCGTGTGTGTATATAAGTGTCAAAGGCATGTGTTTAGCATGCCTCATTTGAGCGCAAATACACCTGCAGCCATCAATTATGCAAAGAGCAGCTATGAAGCTACGGCTAGAGCTGGGCAGAACTCGGTCGATGGGCTGTGGCTTTTGGTTCAACTGGCATACTGGCTGGCACCTGGCAAACAGCAGGAGGCGCCGTCAACGCCATCGTGAATGCTGGCTACGCCCGGCACATTTTCAACCGCCTCGCAGGCCTCTCTTCAGTTATGCGAGTCATTCAGTTAGCCATGGGGAGCTGGCCAAATTAATTTATTGGCCTTCTCACATACAACGCCAAATAAGTGCAGTTTGCATAATCATGGTAATACACACAGATTCACACACACACACACACACACTCACACAGTGACTGAGCTTATAAAATATTTATTCAAACTGCAAGTTGGCTGGCAACACTTGCAATTAAGCTGCAGCCATAGACCTAGCCCAAGCCTCAGCTGTCCGAATATTTGTAATGGCAAAGAGTCTAGCTAGAATGGGTCAATTAAGGGGAGAGAAGCGTACAACTATATTCATCATTGTTGACCTACGTAAGGTGGTAAGGTCAGGAAAATTAATATTGATCAATATTGTGCATTAGGAATTTGTAGTCAGCTTCATTATTATCAAGCATAATACAACAATTTCTGCAATATATACAAATGCATGCAATATAGAACATTAATATTTAAATACGAAAATATGAAGCTGTCATTGATTTGTACAGAATCTCTTAAGCATGCATTTTGCACATGTGTGCATACGAGATAGCACGATCGACTGCGTTAATGCCTAATGCAAGTGTATGCTAATAGTAATAGCCAATCAAGTGATGTCGGTGGCTTAAGTTGTGTTTGGGTGAAAGAGAAGATAAAAAACTATAAATAAACGGTGACTTGACTTATGGGTGCAAGTGGGAGCACAATTCAAAGGCGACGGTAGTTGTGTGATCTTGATTATTGGAGAGAAAGAGAAAAAAATTGAAAATCAAAAAATGAATCATGTCGCTGACAAAAAATGGTTTCCGTATTAGTTTAACAAATGGTCACAGGACTGAGGCTAGTGTTGGATAGAAAGGCAAAAAAATTCAATTCGAAATAAAATACTTAAATAAACAAATTGATTTTTATGGACTTTAGTACGACTTTCAATTTTTATTTCTATGCTGACTGAATTATTACTAAGACCATACTCTACTAAATAATTGTAGGATAATAGAAATGTTTAAAAGGAGTATTTAATAACTGCTTATTAATTACAATCACGAACTGTATGCGCGCCCACCGCTAAGCGTTGCCTAATTGTGGGTTATAATAATATTTTTTCTTTGGCTTTGGGGCAAAAGTTGGTGAACTGTTAACAACGACAACGCCCAGCTCATCAATTATGGGCGCAGCGATTGGAAAGGATATAAAAGCAAAGGATTGAACTTGATGGCGCAAGAAAGTCGTCAGTTAGCCGCCTTGCGAAGATGTTGCCCCGCTTTCTGACTCGTTCGTTTCCAATGAAAAGTCATTATTTTCTGATTCCGAAATTTGCATTGACCTTGATTGGTTTCTATCCCGAGCAGAAGAGAAGCTGGCCGGTGCGTGCTTGGAGTTTTTTCAACTTCTTCATACTCGCCTATGGCTGCTATGCTGAGGCGGCATATGGCATCCGACAGATACCAATTAATATTGCTCTGGCCTTGGATGCTCTCTGTCCGGTAGCATCGAGCATTTTGTCGTTGCTTAAGATGTTGGCCATTTGGTATTACCGCGAGGAGCTCGAGTGGCTCATACAGCGAGTGCGAAAGCTGACAGAGCAGCAGCAGTCGGAGCGCAAGTTGGAATACAAGCGTCGGTGCTATACACTGGCCACTCGGTTGACATTTTTATTGCTTTGCTGTGGCTTCTGCACCAGCACCTCGTACTCGGTTCGCCATCTGCTGGATAATATATTGAGGCGTTCGCACGGCAAGGAGTGGATCTATGAGACGCCGTTCAAAATGATGTGAGTGCACGAAGTCCTTAAAGTTTCTATTCAATGCATTCACAGAATTTATCAATATTTTGCATATTTTTGAGAATTATTTTTCTGAATTTTTTTCTTTTCAGCTTTCCTGAGCCGCTGTTGCGTCTGCCCCTCTACCCTATCATTTATGCACTGGTTCATTGGCACGGCTACATCACCGTCGTCTGTTTCGTGGGCGCCGACGGCTTCTTCTTGGGTTTCTGTCTGTATTTAAGTGTTTTGCTCAATGCGCTGCGTGATGATGTTGCCGACTTGTTGGCCGTGAAGAGCAACAAACTGAAGTCCACGCCATGCGAGGATGAGCGCATCGTGCGTAGGCTGGAGCTCCTTGTGGATCGTCATAGTGAAATTGCTATGCTGACAGAGCGCGTGTCAGGTGTTATGGTTGAGATAACGCTGGGACACTTTGTTACCTCCAGCTTGATTATAGGCAGCAGTGTGGTTGACATTTTGCTGGTGAGTTAGCTACATATGGAAATGATGATCATACCAGTATATCTCGGAACTACCCCTATCTCTCTCTCTCTCTCTCTCTCTTTCTCGATCAGTTCTCAGGTGTTGGCATTGTAGTATATGTAGTCTACACCTGCGCTGTGCTCACGGAAATTTTGTGCTACTGTCTGGGGGGCACTTATATAACAGAGGCGGTACGTATTTACTATAAATTATCAATACATTTATATTTATATCATTTTATATATTCTCTATAGTGTTTAGATCTGGCCAGAAGCACATTTGCCAGCCATTGGTACTGCCACAGCGTTCGCGTACAAAAGATGATGTTGCTTATGATAGCGAGAGCACAACGTGTTTTAATCATCAAGGTGCCATTCTTTTCGCCATCGCTAGAGACGCTCACCTCGGTATGCCGACCATTGAGTACTGCCTATTAATTTTATTCTAAATGCCAAAAATTTCTTTTTCCAACAGATACTGCGCTTTACGGGCTCGCTTATTGCGTTGGCCAAATCAATTATATAGTGCAAGAAATTTGAAGATAATATAAACATCTTATTTCTATTGTTGGTCTAAAACTTTGATTTTTGTTTGTTTCTCAATTCAGCTAAACTTTGTTGCGATTGGCTGCTGTTGCACAAGTATTAGTGAGAGTCTGCAAGCTTGCATAGAGCTGTGCTAAAAATATTATCCGAGTGAGCTTGCGTTTTAGTTGCGCTCCTAGAAAGCGGGAGAAGCAGACAACGATAGCTCTTGTTGATCGTGGTGCCTCGTGCTGCTGAGTGAGAGCGAGACAACTGCTTAGGCTTTTCATGCAAGTTCGCTATGATTTGAGCGACAAGAAATGCGCAGTTTGAAATTAAAATTTTGATTTATTGTATCTTCAAATTGAATTTTTCCGAATTTCAATTAATTTTGGGTTGCTCTTTAATGCATATTCGTTTCATTATGCGTCTCACTTACACCCCTTTATGTAATTTCATATTTTGTTTGTCTTTGTTGGAACCTTTTTTTGAGTTTTGTTTTCCTTCTTTATTTACTTCTGTTCGCTGTTCATTTCTGACATTTCGTTAATTGCAGTTGCACAATATTCTCTGTTTATCTCTGTTGTGCTTTGGCCGGCTCTTCATTTGCTGCTGCTTCACATTTTCTTTTGTTTATTTTCGCGCTGTTTTCATTGACCTTCCTGTTTGTTGCTTCCTTGGTAGTTGTTGGCTAAAAGTCTGTGCTCTCAGTGCTTAACAGCTCTGGCAAATTGGTTTCTTTTACCCAGAACTCATCATCAACATGCCGCCTGACACGTTGCAACCAGCAAAAAATCCATCTGTGCCTTCGTTTCCTTTGCTCGATCTTGCCCCATTTGCCCCCAGTCCTGCATTCCTAGCTGCACTTGCCCCTTTTCACTTACATACGCATCGAACTGTGCATTTGTGCTGCATATTTTTGAGCTGCATCTGCAACTGCTGCCACTGCCGCTACCAGTGCCAGTGCTACATCTGCATCAACTTCCGCCTGCAGAAGTTCATTTTCATGCACACTCACTCACACACACACACACACTCACACATGCTCACACGCATACCTTAATGACATCCGTTTGAAACCGGCGCTTGCTTGTCCCTCTTCATATCCGTGCATGCGTCTGTGTGCGCACTTGGTATGCCCTGCTCATGAGGTGTTCAAGGAGTATATGGACACTGGTTCGTCGTGTATTTCTCTCTTTGGATATTTGTGGTAGTCTTAAAATATTGCTCCAACTATAGGTCTGGGCAAATTGAGTAGCGATCAGGCTATCACCATGACGATAGTTATTATTATCGTAGATGATAGCCTATGGCTGGCAATTAATATCAATTTATTATTAGTATATATTCCATAGGCCACAGTCAGTCTCTGATAGTCGATATACGATAGTTCATTGCTCTCGGCTGATAGCTTTAATACGACCCCAAGCTGCTAGTCGATAGTCGAATGACCATTTTTAATAGTTCCATAATTTTAACCACAGTTTGTAGCCCTTAGTTCCCTCACTGTCCACTCGCCATAGCTGTTGGTCTGTAGTAGATGTGCTAAAGCCGATAGTCGACAGCAGTTAGTAAATAGCCGACAGTCGATAATCCTTGGCCGATAGTTGTTCCTCCTGCTGATAATCATTTGATGAAAACGTGTATATATAGCTTGTAGACCGTAGGCGATAAGCCCATAGCTAGTTCGCAGTCGATTGCCCATAGCCGATAGCCGATAGCCCGTAACCCATAGCCGATAGTCGATTGTGCTCGACTGTGGACATAGCCCGCAGCTCAGCTGACATATAGTAGTCTATTATATAGAGTGGTAGATAGCCAATAGCTGGTAGTCCATAGCCTAAGGCCCATTGCTCAAAGCCGATAGCCCGTATGAAAGGACACAGATTATTGTCCATATTTCATAGTCGACAAGTCAAAGCTGATAGCTAATAGCAGATTATCGATTATCGTTGATACATAACTCATGCTGTTAGACCTTAGTTTGGTAATCTTTGAACTCTGTAGGCGATGGTTGCTAGCCGATGGCTAAAAAACCCAAAATTAATTGCCTACGAATTGTACTCATTTATATTATTGTATATGATATAAATTTTGCATATTATATTTATTTATATCTGTTAATATTTATTTATATATATTTATATTTTGTTTATATTCATTTATATTTATTTATATTTACTTATATTTATTTGTAATTTCTAATGACAAACCTAATTTCCTGAGCTCTTATGTAATTCACGATTTGCAAGTCGATTTCAGAGTTCTCGAGTTCAAACCAACTCCATTTATACTTAAAATATCCAAAGTGGATTTTTCGCTAAGCATATTTGAGTCTGACAAGAGTATTGCTCCGTCGTTAATACTTCTACTAAAAGTTGTTATTGTTCACCTTTTACGAAAGTCGAGCTCCTCTTAACTGAGCCCTTTTCTCTGCTTCTTCTTCTTCTTCATTTTTATTTTTCGGGTATTGTTCATGCACAAATTCTTTTGCTTAATGTTGTAGTCCTTGAAAGCCTTTAGCCCACACGCATCATGAGAGCGCGCACGCCTATCTGCCACGCAATCTCTGGTGCTCTCTCTCTCTCGCCCCTCACTTCTCCTCGCTTTGCCCCTTTTGCTGTCTTTATCATTTGTCTGTCTTTGTTTCGTTTGCCATTTGTTTGTTTATTTTCGCTGGCGCCTCCTTTTGTCAAAAGTGTTTTTGCTTGTAATGTGTTCGACATTGGACCGCAAGCAGCTCTTGCCACACCCCCCTGCCGCCTTCTGCCCAACATAATTCCTCTTGTCCCACTTGCTGCTGTTGTTGCTGTTGCTGCTGTTGTTGCTGCTGCTGCTGCTGCTGTTGCTACTGTTGCAGCCCTTTAGTTTCTGTTTCTGTTCATTTTGCTTCCTTCTGTTGCTTGTTATTTTCATTTTTATTTATACCCTGTAACTATTGTTGAAATGAGCATGATTAAATTTGGTTTCTGAAGTTCAACAGTGTGACCTTATTCACGATGAGGGAACATCGAAAATAAACTTTTGCATAAACTATGAAAGAAAATCTTATTTGCTTTATTTTTTTTTTTAAATTTAAGTTATTTTATAAATATGTAGTTTATATTTATTTAAAATTAATTTAAAAAAAAATACAAAAAAATTGTTCGTTTAGTTATTTAATTAATTAACTTTTAACAACATATTTTTTTTGGCTTATGTTTATTTTTTTTAAAGCTGTATTTTAATTATTTTCACTTTCATATAAAATATTTAGTATGATAGAAATGGTTTTGCCTTTTTTATGAGTTATTAATTTTAAATAAATATTATTTCATAGCTTCAGCTTATTAAATTTCCTTTTACTTACAATTTTTTTTATCTTTCTATTTATTTCATTTATAACCGTTTTTATTTTGTTTTTAATTTTTTAAATGATTTTTTCCAAGTTATTGTTACAGATGGATTAAATTAGTAATAAGTATTTGCTATTCGCTTACTTTCGCCTAGATCATTCTTTGTTTGTTTCGTTTCATTCACTCCTAGTCACTCATTCAGTCGCCTCATCTCGTCTCGTCTTGGCTCGTCTCGTCTTGGCTTGCCTCTTGGACTGCTTTACATTTTTGTATGTGCATTTATTTTGCCATTTGCCATACGTGTGTGTGTATGTGTGCTTGGTTGCTGAACTTTCTCACACACCCACCCACACACATGGGGGACGAGTGAGGCCCACGCACACTTACTCGCTACGTACGCAATTTTTTGCACTCAAGTTTACCTACTTTTTATGGTAAACATACCAAGGTTGCTTGTTTATTCTAGCAAAAGTGTATTTAGGTGCGCTTAACTATGTATATATGAGTAGGTGTGTGTGTGTGCGTGCGTGTGCTCGTGTGCCGCTCAATGGGTTAGGGTTAGCTTAACCTCTGGCCCTTATTGTGAGAGCATTAAATCGTCAAATAGAATACTTAAATAATTTAAATAAATACTCCAATCGTTCGCTTCATGTTTGCATTCAGTTTAAAATCAATTGAAAATCTTTAAGACATTCCAAAATATAAATTTTAAAGGAAGACTAAACCCAATTTGTTGGCATGGCACATTTAATGCATATAAATTGTAAGCCAACGCTCTCCACAATGTAGACTGGCACACAGTCACACTCATACTTACCCACACCCACACAGACACATGCACGTAGACGTGTGCTTAATTAAAAGTTGCGAGAGAAAATAAAAAATTAAATCTAACTGCTTTAAATAGCAACAAGGTAAGAGATAGAGTGAGGGAGTGAGAGAGAGCGACATAGTGGAAGAAAAAGAATTTAATAGAAATCGAAGGTACAAATTTCATTTATTTAAGACTTAACCTAAATGAAAACTTTGCAGACTTTAAATAAATAAAATGACATAGTTCACCCAATTAATAATAAATAAAATAATATTAAAAATAAAAAAATTATAATTTAATAAATAAGTAATTTAAATCTAAAATAACAAAAATAATACAAATAAAATATGCAATAGAAAATAAATAAAAATAAATAAATTCAACATAATAATAATGCAAACAATAATTAAAATCCAGTAAAAAAGATATGAAATTTTAATTGTTATATAATATACATATTTTATTATATTATTATTATATATAATTTAAATCGAATTAAATGTTAAGTAACTCAAAAACAGTGTGCGGTTCACTTCGGTCCAAATTTTAATTTTTTATGTACATAAAATAAAATGTTTAACTCAGCATTGATTAAAATTTTTCTATTAAAAGAAATCTAGCGATTTAATTAAAAAGCTTTTCTAACAGTAATTAATCAAACAAATTTATCTATTTTGATTCAGCCTGAAGGACTTTGATAATAAATAATATTAAAAACTTTATGCGAGCTATAAAAATGCATAAGCAGCAGAAGTTGTTGACTATAAAAATCATAGAGCATAAAGCAAGCTTACGTTACATGGCTTTTGCAATTACGTAGCGTTACGTTACGTGATATGACGTTAAACAATAGGAAATTTAATTGCGAATTTTGCCTACACGACTAATTAAATTTGCGCATTTATGAGCGTGTGCAAGAGAGGGATCGAAGAAAAAGGACAAAAGGGACAAAAAAAGGGAGAGGGAGCGAGGTGAAGAAACGTAAAAAAGCGGTAAAGAAATTAATGAAAACAAACACGAGCAGCTGTAAAACGTCGAATAAAACGCAACGAAGTCAAAGTGTAAGGAAAGGCGACGTGTGGAATGAAACGAATGGAATTGAAACGCGACAGCATGAGTGAAATTTTAAGCAGTCAAACCAAGGGGAAAAAACTTGGCACAATTTGTTGCTTGTTATTGTTGTTGTTGAAAGCGAAGGACACGTGCGTGCCGCAACCGCGAAGGCAGGAGGGGGAGAGATGGTAGGGACAAACGATCCATTAAAATTCTGTTGGGGCCATTGCAAAATAAATCCACTTGCAAGTGCTGCAAAAAAAAAAGAAAAAAACAAATAAAACAAAAAATTGTAAAAAGCAAAAAAAGACGTGAAAAAACTCTTCAACGTCAGCATTTTGGCATCAAATGCCAATCGCATGTGATTCCTAGTTACCATCTCTCGCTCTCTCTCCCTCGCTCCTTAGTGCTTGTGATATGCGAAATGGCAAACGAATGTATTTTCGGCAATTTTCTACGTTTTCTTTTGTTGTTGTTGTTCTCCCTGTGATGTTGAGCCTAAAAGTATGCATTGAAATTCAACACGCAACGTGGGAGCTGTTGGCCGCGTTCATGAGATTGTCAGAGCTGGCGGCTGTCTGCCCATCCCTAGGTGTGAGAGCTGAGAGCCGCTTAAAATTAGCGTAAGATCTTTGACTGTTTAAAGCGATACACGCATTGCGTGCATCGGCGCGCCGACACGAATGTGCCAAGTGTCAAATAAATTGCCCGAACGAAACGATATGGCGAATGATATGAACGAAAATTATGCCATAATATGTTAGTTGAGATGGCTATGCATATATAAAATGTTTATCTTAAAAGGCACTTCCACCGCAATTTCCATGTGCTAAAAGTCAGTGCACTTTGAGTCCATAAATTATTTAAATAAATTCAAATTAATAAAATTTTATTATAAATGAAGTTTCACAAAATCTGGGCTTATAAGAAAAAAACAAAATTATTTTTAAATTGACAAAAAAGGAATAACTAAATTTAAGATTTTCGCTCAAGTTGTCTGAGGTCTTATGCTTTAAATTATGTGGATAATTTTAGTCAATAGTAAGTAAGGAAGATTGATTTAATTAAAAAATAAAAAATTAAAATTAAGATTAAAAAAAAAATGCTTTTTAAGTTCACTAATTTTTTTGTATAAAAAACCTATAAGTTAAATTTGTTTAAGTACTTAAATTTCTTAGTACTAATTCGATGAATATTATAAAAAGAAGTTATAATAAATATATATGTATATAAAAAATTATTTATAAAATATAATATATATAAAATATATTTATGTAAATACATAATAATTATCTAAGTAGGCCAATAGATTTAGACCTAGCTTCCATAGATATTTAGTCTAACAACTTTGTGGAGTTCAAGTTGAGTGCTTGTCTGAGATTGTTGATTTTATGTTGTATTTATTATGTATACGCCTAGTTGGCAAGCTGACGGACTATGCGCAATTAGAGACAAAAAAAAATAACAACAGTTCCTGTTGCCTCCTACACCTTCTGTTCCCCCCTCTTCTGTCTGCCCGTCTCTCTCTCATCCTTTTATGCGTTATTTTTTTCGTGCTCTTTTTGCTGCTGCTGCCCGCTGGCACATAATCTGCATACAAATGCGTTGATTTGCCTAATCGACGCCTATTTGTACGGTCCAAAAAGCGCCAGCGAAACTTTTGCGCCATGTTTAGATGTGAAATTATCAGAGAGCAGGGTGGACGGCGAGCTGGGGGGCGGTTGGAGAAACGGAAAATAAGCCGGCGTTTAATTTTTGGAAGCGAGCGTGCAACACGCATTAAAATTAAAAGCTGCCAAACGACGACGACGAAGACGAAACGTCAGAAGGCGACGACGACGACGGCGACGACGACGGCGAAGGCGAAAGCGAAGGCGTCGCTGCCAACAACGAAGCGTACGTGCTGCACAGAATGTAAGGAACAGCAGAGAGACAGGAAGTCAGGGTAATTGGCGCTATATAGCGGGCGAGTGACGTGGAGGCATACGAAGGGGGGCGTATGTTTAACAATGTTTTGCATTTGCATGAAAATGTTTTTCCATGGCATTTTCATAACAGCTTTTATTGTGTCAGGGCTGAAAGAGAAGCAAATAAAAGAGACATTCTTCTGTATACCCTGTAATATGAGAATTTTATGTTTACTACAGAAATATATACAAAGTTAAGAATAATTTAAAAATAGTTCAATTTTGCATAATAGACTTTTGTTGCATTGAATTAAAAATTTGTTTTAAGTGTAACATAATACAAATTTAGTCCATGTATGTATATATATATATCACAGTTTTGCCCCGACTGTCCATTGCTAGTTGCATTCTCTTTGGCCGTTGAAATCATAACAATCCAATGCGAAGTGCATATATATTCGTCTTGCTCTGACTCAGCAATACCTGAGAGTATGATCAGCTGCAGCTATCTTTCTCTCGTTCTCTCTCTATGCCAGGTTGTTCCTATAACGAAAGCTCACACGGATAATATTTTTAGAACAGCTCTATACACTCTCTCAGCCTCTCACTAATACTACTGCCGCAGCAGGAACCAATCAAGACGAAATTGAGCAGAAATTTAAAACTGTAAACAGACTGATGTTTATTTCTCATTTCACACACATTTGCAATGCCCATCGCATTTAAAAATAAATTTAATTTGAATCTCCTGCTATTAAGAAAATTGAGAAAATATATTTTTATATTAAACGGGTAGGGTATTTAAGGATATTGTCTTTAATTATTGGGTTTTTGTCATAATTTTTATATGCCTTTATTTTTTTCTTGTATAATATTGGCATCTTTGCTATGTGTGTATTGATGCTTAAAGTTTTCTTCTATCATTCGCTCTCACTCTCTGTCCCCTTTATATTTCTTCGACTTCTATGTCGTCACATATGGCTCTTAATGATACCGACGTTGACATTGAAAATGTCTTTGATACGTTTACGGCACGTGCTGTCTTTGCTGTTTGCCCCTGGCTCAGTCCTGCTATACTCCGTGCGTTAACTCCTGCTATATCCTTTGTATTATACAATAGAAGCTAACGGAATCCTTTTGGCCACGTTATTTGCTGAAATTTGGCAAATATTCATTTTTCCTTTTAGCTGTCACTTCGATTTACGCTCAAAATTCGCGCCGTTGTTGCTGATAAACGACGCCTTGGGAGCCATTTTCATTTGCTGCCCCGTAACATTTGCGCATTTCCGTTTCCGCTCGCTTGCCGTCCTCCTCCTCCACAGTCTTTAGTCGCTGACTTCCGCTGTGAATTTGCAGTTGCTGCTCTCCATTGAAGCTGTTGCTGTTCATGCCGCTGTTGCTGCTCCTGCTGCTGCTGCTGTTGCTGTTGCTTCTGCTTTGTCTTCCTCTGCCGACGATTTGTTGTTGTTGCCCGGCGCAAATTACTGCGACGAGTCGAGGCGGTAATTACAATTTTATGCATCAGCGAGGGTTGCTCTAAGAGTAAAAATACGTTTTGGTAAAATACATAAGCTGAATGTTTATTTTCATTATTATGTAATATGGATATATTTTGAACACATTATATGAATAATAAATATATCATAATATATACTCTAGAAAACATGTTATTCGGTCCAACTGTATATGCCAAAGAATATTTTCACATTAAAGACAATATTTGCTTCCTAAGGAAGCTTGTCGTGACGAGTTCATTATCAACTAGGAATTCTCCTACTTAAATCGCCCTCAGATCTCGTTTGTTAGCTCAGCCACTCCGCCTTCACTGCTAATCTCTCTACGTATCCTTGAAAAAATATTAGAATTTTCCTCTTAGAGGTCAAGATTAAAATTTAAAAAAAATATATATATAAATAAATAAATAATAATAAATATACTTTAGGCCCAACTTTATGATCTAAAATATGTATTTCATTTACAAACTTTTTTTCCTTTAACTTTTTCACCCAACTTTATTAACTTCTCTCGCTGGGAATTGCTTGCATTGACTCGTTTTCATTCGACGCTGCATAACAGAAATAGCTCATAAATTGATGGCAGCAGCAACAGGAACAGCAGCAGCAATGACTCTCGCTCTTTCTCCCATTCTCTCTTTGTCTCTGTGAGGTTGCAACTCTAAGGCTCCCTGATGCATTGCGCGATAATCGAATTGAAGTTTAGCGAGAGATAGAATTATCGAAATTTATTGGCCCGCTAAATATGGAAAATCAGCGTTGCAATTAAAACATGCACGTGGCATAATTTAGCGACAGCCTCTGGCCAAAATGCATAAATCCCAGCAGCCGGAGCAACAGGACGTTGTCCTGCCAGTGAATCGCTGCGGTTCACAGGTCAGTTAACAGCAATGGCTCAGGCGATAATTCGCAATTAGGTGGGGCAAAAGCCGCACCAGCAGCTCCAGCAGCAGCTAAAATGGGAGCCTTTTCTGTATGTATATGAAACAACTAAATGTCCTGCAGTCGGCCATAACCAACTGCAAGCTACGCGCTCAAAGCTTCAGCAGATACAGATACAGATACAGATACAGATACAGATACAGATACAGATACAGATACAGATACAGATACAGATACAGATACAGATACAGATACAGATACAGATACAGATACAGATACAGATACAGATACAGATACAGATACAGATACAGATACAGATACAGATACAGATACAGATACAGATACAGATACAGATACAGATACAGATACAGATACAGATACAGATACAGATACAGATACAGATACAGATACAGATACAGATACAGATACAGATACAGATACAGATACAGATACAGATACAGATACAGATACAGATACAGATACAGATACAGATACAGATACAGATACAGATACAGATACAGATACAGATACAGATACAGATACAGATACAGATACAGATACAGATACAGATACAGATACAGATACAGATACAAGACTCTAGCACAAAATCCGATATACCCGCTTTGCTCTCACTTGAGCAGGTATGCTAAATGGAAGGCAACAGGCAGGAAGCTAGAGCAGCAACTGCAATTTCTGTTAGTGCAGTGTGTGTATATGTGTCTTATGCACGTGGTCTTTCTCTCTCTGTCTCTCTCTCTCTCTCTTCGTGTGGCTTTATCGCGTGGCTCGCTCGTTTGCGGCTTGTTGGCAGCCAACAAATCTCACTTGGTCTCGTCCTCTGACACTTGGCCACGTTCACGGCCCACGTTTGCGTTGTCCTTGTCGCGCCTCTTGTTTTTTTTTTTTTGTTGGCCATGTCTTTAACTGGACGCTTTTTTCCTCTTCTTTTTTTTTTTGGTATTTTGGCCAACGCCATCGCCGCCGCCATTACGTTAAATATTTTATGAACCATTAAAAGTTTTGCAAATTTTATGGCCGCTTTGCATATAAACAGTCTTGAGTATAAAATGGAGCGCGACACCAGAAACAGCTCCATTCAATATCAAAAACACACACGAAGTGGCTGAATGGGGCTCCACTCGATCCACTCTCTCCACATGCTGCTCTCTGGGACCTCGGCCTGTCGACTCGGTCTTCAGGCTGTGCGCCACTATGTCACGACTTGTGCAAATGACTGGGCCATCAGAGTGCCAAAAAGGAGCTCATAAAATATCCTTGCAAATATATAACATATAGCACACACACACATGCATATATATCTTTGATATACATATAGATTTATATACATATATATATATATATTAAGTATTTGCCGACAACAAAGCCAGCCAAAAATTGAGAAAAAATAGCTGAAGAGGCAAAGTGGGCTACCCAAAACGGAAGCTGTCAATGGCTTTGTAACGATGTCAAAGGCAATAAACGCTCACAATAACAACTATACCAACAATGAGAACGGCAACAGCAAAAGCAACAAATATTTCAACGTTTATGCAAAGTCATATCATGAAATTTGTATAGAAAAAGCAAAAGTTCTATAAAATTTGTATGCAAAAATTTAAGCTTGAACCCAATTCAAGCGCAGCGCATATCATGTGAGTAAGATTAGCTCTAACTTTATGTGCTAAGGAACAGCAACTACTTTAATGCAAAGAACTGCCAAGTGTCATATAAGTTAGAGATTTTATTGATCTGTTTACTAAATTCTAATATTTTTCTTGAAAAATTTAATATAAATGTATTTCTGAAAATATATATGAATAATATATAAGTATATAAAATATATATGCATATAAAATAATTATAAATATTATGTAAATTAAATAAAATCAAAAAAAGGGTATTTAAAGAAAAATAAAATTAAAGGTAAAAAACATTACATTAAATAAAAATTAAAATTAAATGCAAAAAAATAAAAAAAAAAAGAAATGATATCTAAAAAAAAATTTGTATGCAAATCATAATTACTGCATTAATATATATTTATCGTTATAATAAATAATTAAATAAATGAAAATCATAAAAGTATAAAAAGTAAAATATGGAATAAATTAGAATATTTATTATCTTAATAAATAACTTATTAATTAATAAATAATAAATTATTATTAATTATAAATAATGATACACAAGAAAACTGGCAAATTAATTAAATAAACAATTTTTTTTTATTCAAAATATGCTAATTGTATAGAAAATTAACTTAAATTTGTATAACAAAATAATATGTTGAATTTCATGGCGTAATCATTGTATTTTGTATTATACTTGATTTAATTTAATTTTCTTTTATGTATAGGCTTGGCTTAAAAGTTGTATGTTATTTACAAACTTTTGATCTATTGCAACAATTTGGTTACTCTACGATAAATAGCATTGGGAATTTCTGCTGAATTCAAAGACTTCATGCCTCAATCATTTTTCCGAGTTATGCCATAGTTGGTAAAGGCTATTAAAATATATTGGCCCAAGTTTCTTGTTACTCTCATAATGGCTTCTATTTTATTATCAATTAGATTATATATGGAAGTTCTGCAATATGCGGAACCCCATAAGTAATTATAGCAAAAATACAGAAAACATTTTTGAACTCTTAATGGATTAGAGAGTGAGAGAGAGCTTGATATGTGCCACAAGCGCATAGCTTAAAAATAACAGACTGCATTTATAATTAATGCAATTTAATGAACGCAATGCATTTTTAATTAATTCATGTGATCCAAGCCACAGGCCCAACCCCAAGCTGCAACCTCAAGACCATCTCCATTTGCATCTCCACCTACCTACACATGATCAACAGTTGCCGTTTGCATAAAGCCACAAACTTGCGGCTAGGCAAACACTTGAAATGTGCACAAAACATTTTACAGATTTGTGGGTATAACGGCAACAACAACAGCAACAACAAGGGCGACTACAGCAGCAACAACAACAACTATCAAAATAACAAGCAGTGTGCGCCGCTGGCAAAAGTTTTGTTAGGCGCCAAAGGGGCAAGCAAAAGTTGTTTTTGCTTTGCATTTTGGGCAAACAAAACCAAAAACTCGCCAGCAGTAGCAGCACAACTAAGGCAACCGAGTGGGCGGAATTGAGCGAGCAGGTTGTGGCAGGTGCAAAACTAACCAAGCGAATGACTGACTGACTGACTCAATGTCTAACCGACTCGACACGCTGATTGACTGACTGACTGCCTAGCTGGCTTGGCACATATGCAGATGCGCTGCCAGCGAGTGTTACAAGGCCATCAGTTGACAACTAGAACAACAACAACAGCAACAACAACAGCACACACTCACACATACAACTGGCAGGCTGTAAACTTTAAAGCCGTGCGACAGTTTTAATTAACAAAATTAATGTTATGGCAACGCTGCCGCACACACATACACACACAATCACACACACTATAGCGCATATGCAATCAGGAGGTAACTTCTAGCAACTAAAAATATATGCCACGCCTCCGCAACAACAGCAGCAACATTGTCGATGCTTATGCATGGGCTTTATTGTTGCTTGATACACTGAATACAATAAAAATGAGTTTGTGGCAACAAAAATTTTTAAAAAATTATTAAAAATATATTTCACTTTATTTTAGACTAATTATATAAGGAAAAAAGTCAAATATTTATACTATATATACGAACTTAAAATATCATACAAAGCTGTAAACATATAACGCAATTTGTTTCCAAAATAAATTTTAAAACAATAAAAAATATGTATAAATTTATATTCTTGTATATTATAAGCTAATAAAAAAAAAATAATTATTATAAAATCAAAAAAAATTTGATGTCAATTTTTGCAGATTTTTTTTTAGGGATTATTCTTAAAAGTGATTATTAAATTTTAGCTGGAAGCTCATGACTCATGACAAATACGTAAAATATATTTCATTTTTTTCATTTTTACAAAAAATATATATATTTACAGAAATATTAAAAAGAAAAAATTTAATGATATAAAATTAGTAAAGAAAAAGTAAAATTTTTCATAATTAAAACATTGATATAAGTCTTATGTATTTATAAGATTTTTTTTTGACAACTTTTAATAAAATGGTTTTAATAATGTGGTGCATTAATTTTAAATATTATATTATATATTTAATATATGAGTAATTTCCATTTATATTATTATATCTTTTCATGGATATATAAATAACAATGCTACGCACCGAAGATTAACATAGAGCACATATATACAGACCTTAATACCAGCTTTAAGCAAACGAAGCATATTCTTAAAGAGCATTAAACAGTCGCTGGAATTTGTCACCATTTTTATGAGTATTTTGTGTAGCTATGCAGTTGCTGCTCATTAAAAACCCCACAGCATCAGTTGGAGCTGAAATAGCAGCTGCAAATGCAATAATACCAACAGTAGCAACGACTACAACAACAAGAACAACAGCAACAGCAGAGCTGCAACGCAGGAGCAAACTAGTCACAAGCTGCGTATGCTTAATTTGCATGCGATTTTTAAGGTGGCGACAGCAAGGGTTCGGGGCTCGGTTACTTATAAACTCATTGCCAGCAATGTGCGTGCCTCTACGGCTGCGTCAGCAGCAGCGCCGAGTCGACTGCTGCTCATTTACTTGGCTGAAGAGCTGCGTACGCAGCGTTCGAAATAAAAATCGAGCAAAATGCGTTGCCTACTTTTGTGCGCGCGTTTTAATGAGCAGCAAGTGTAAAATTTCTAGCGCATTTTGGGCTCCTATTTATTTTACGAGCCAAATTGATGATGCATTGTAGCTGACGTCGCTAGCGCGTGTTCTACAAATTATGTAGACTATATGCACTTTCTGATCAATTTGGCTCAAGTAAATGGCAATTCCAAATTTTAGTATAGTAAAAAAGTATAAACAAAAATTAAATAAGCCGAGTTTTATTAAGTAAAAATTGACTTAAGAAAACTTTTTTATTATCTTAAGATATATTAAAAATTAAATATTAATAATATTACGATTTTATTATGATTATATATATTGATTATTTTATATTTTTTAATTTTTATGTGTAAATTAAATATATATATTGTATAAACTAAAATTTGCTTACATTATTTGTATATAAACTCATAAAAATATTTGATATTTAATTTTTACACATTTGATTTTTACTTAATTATTTGCTATAATATAATGTTTTTGTTTATACATAATTGAATCTATATTTAATTTTTAATTATTATTTATTATTTTAATATTATCTACATATTACATACCAAGAGAACTTGAATAATTTTAAGTTTTAAGTACTCCTTCAATACATAAAATATATTTGATATTTGAGTTAAAGTTTACTAAATTACTAAATATCTAAATGAAATCTTAGACTTTAATTGGCAAGCTTTCGTTTTGAGATAAGCTCCATTACTGAGCGTATTGCTACGTCGTTGTCTTCGAATAATTTTCAGCTGTTCAAGAATTTTCCGGCTGCTTGTTAATTTTTGTGCTGGAAATTTCATTTGGCCGCAAGACAACGAAACCGAAATGAAAATGATAATTTCATTAAGCCAGCAGGCAGCATCATTGACTCACGTACGCTGCATGCAAGCAGCTCAGTTCATATATATACATACGTACGATGATACATATTTGCACTCAGAAAATATGTAGACGTATACATATAAGTAGGTATATATATAAAATATATATATATATATATATATATTGTGTGCATGTATTGCTTTGCCAACTGATATGGTGCATCAATTTTACCTGCTTTACTTGACTGCACGTTGGTCGCATTGGCCTTTCGGGCACGCCCACTTAATGTGCATCATCAGCCTCGTTGGCTGCGTACAATGTTCGCATTGTAAATGTAAATGTAAAACTCGACGCATTAATTATGCAACGAGTGCCTGAGCCACAGCTCTTTCACATATATATATATATATATATACCCATATGCACATGTGTGTGTGTGTGTGTGCGCGCACAAGTATCTCAACATTTATGTATATTAAATACTTTTAAATGCCGCTGTATGGCCATGATTATAATGGGGTCTTAACTGGATAAGAGTGCAGTTGAGCTGCGTGGAAAGCCGGCGGAAAAGCGAGCTAGCCAGATTTTCAAGTAGCAACCGCAGCACTGCTTAAACTTTAAATGCCTGCTGATTCCAAGCGATTCGCATTAAGCATACGACTTGTTGTTCGTCGAGCGGTCGACGTAATCTTTGCCACCAATTTAACTTCTCCATCTATTGTACCCTGCACCCGGACTCATTGCAGGCAACTTGCCTTAAGGTTTATCTCAGACTTGAATGGGGCGAGGTGAGCTTAGGCGAGCAGCTGCCAGAGCCTTGGATTGTTTGCTTAAGAGTTTTGGTCAGTTGTTAGTGAAATTTTATATTTTTGATATTTTTTGGTCACTGGCGAACGAGATTCGGCTCAGATAATGAAAATGAGAAGCTTACCGGACTTTTGCTAGAGGAAGTTAGTTATAGTTTCGTTATTGTTTTTCCTCTTTGTCCACTTTATTTTATCGAATCTCTATTTCTATTATATAATTTCTCAATTTCTAACTCTTTTATTGAAGAGAAATTTAAAATCTACTTTTTTTCTCATATGTTTTGACTCTATTTTCTCTCCCTATCTCTATCTCTATCTCGTTCTCTTTTTCACCCTCTCTATATATCTCCATCAATTATTTTTTCTTCCTTCTTTTCTTTTATTTTTTTCTCTATTACTTACATTACATCCTATTTGTTATTCTCGCCCTTTCCCTCTCTTTCTCTCTCTTTGTTCTTTTATTTTTCTCCCTCCTATTATTATATGCTTTAATTTTTTCCCTTTCTCAGTGCATCTTTCTTTCTCTCGTTAATCGTATTATTTCTCCTCTTGTTTTAGTCTCTCGCTTTTATTCTCTACCATTCTCTCTCTTATTTTTTTTTTCTATCTCAGTATCTTTCTACATCTACTTCTTACGCTCAGTTCCACATGGAGCTCTCTCTTTCTTTACTGTGTTTCTGTCTTTTTTCTTTTCTCTCTTTCTCTCTCTCTCTCTCTTCCTGTCTCTCGCAATTTCACTCAGTTTAATACCATCTCTCTTCTTCTTATTGATTTGTCTTTCTCTGCATTTCTCGCCTTCTCCTCTATCTTTTTCTCTTCTTCTATCACTTTTACTGACTCTGTTTCACCTTCTCTTTGCGCTCACCCACTCTCTATAATCAATAGGGCATCTTCTAGTCTGGCAGATTACACTTGAATTATTCTCCACACTTGTTTATTACTTTAAAGGCAGCCGCTGTCCGTTGCAGCTGGATTCTCTTGCTTGCCTGGCTGTGGCTATCAGTTGGGCCGCTTTCTCTCTTGCTCGCTCACGCTGCTGGCTAGCTGGCTGGCTGGCTGGCCGCAGCAGCTGTCGCATTAACCGTCGGCCATTTTGTTGCCTGTCCGCCATTGTCTGTGGCAATGGGCAATGGCGTTCGTCTGCTTGTTATTAAAATACATAAATAATAAGCGGCATATCAGCAGCGGCTTTTGTTGCTGCGCTTGTTACAGCTACAGCTACAGCTACTTGGTACTGCTGCTGTTGTTGTTGTATATTGTTATAGCCATGGCAGGCACTTAAGCGGCCGCATCCGCATTCACATCCGCTGTGACAGAGGCAGCCGGCGCTACAGCTTTCGGCTTTGGTTTTATTTTTTATTTTTATTTCTCTTTTTTTTCGGTTTGCTCAGCTCCCGCTTTGACGTTCAGCTTAATGCGCAGCTCATTGCAAAGGCTGCCAAATTAGCTGCAGCTGTTCGAAGCAACAACAACAAAAAAAAGAAGGAGAGAGCAGTAAAACAAACGTCTTTAAAAAGCATGTAAATTGCGCTCTACATTCGACTGATTAAGAACTGCGGCTTATTGCCATTTAAATTCATATTGCAAAATTTCAACTCGCAATTGTTAGCCCGAATGAGCACAGCCTTCACATGTTCTGGCTTTACGGCTGCCGGGCAGTATGCTTTTTCGCCATATTTCTTATAGCCATGGTCAATGGTTTTCATGTCCAGCAGCTATGTAATATATTTGATTTTTTCTGTATTTATTTTTACTATTTTTGTTTAATGTTTTTTATACACTCTTGCGTGGGCATATTTATTTTTTCGTTAGGCTTTAAGCTAGGATATTTTTAAGTAAGTTCTTTGTGTATGTAAATATATATATATATATATATATATATATATATATATATATATATATATATATATATAAATTCTCCTAATTCAAAAATTATCTAAGAAAAAATATTAATATTGTTCTGGAGAAAATTGATTTAAAAATTAAAAAAAAACATTTTTTAATAATAAAATATATATTGTTATAAATAAGAATTTTTTTTTATAATATGCCTATGGCATAAATTTAATTTAATAGTTAAATATATAAATAAACATTTTAATTTGTCATCATATTTAAAAACAATAAAACAATATATAAATATATATATATATATATATATATATATATATATATATACATATATGCTTATATATTAATTTCTGAGAACAAAATGATTTATTAAAATTTTTATACATATGTATATATTTTTTTAAACAGCATTATTTAAATTTTAAATTTTGTTTTTATTATATATACAACATAATGTTGTATAAGAACTTATTTATATAGTTTAAAATATTTAAATAAATATAAACTAAATATTAAGGCTAAAAAAAATTACAAATAAATATTTCATTTTGTTTTGCATAAAATCTTAATAGTAATTAAATGCACATACTATTGCACTGTAACTTAGAATAGGATTATTTAAAATTGGTAAATATTTATTTCTGTTTTATTTTTGCTTATTGGGATTCTGTAAGCTTTTGTTGGCATAAAAAAAAAAAAATTTGTTTAAGCTCTATAAATTTGTGTTCAGAGCTTACTCTAAGCTTATCGTGTCTTAGTAAAGACTTATTTCATTTTTCAATATCTTTTCTTTTGCCAGAGCATTTAAGCTTCGACACGCCAAAGTTAAGTCTTCTATCGTGGTTTATTATATTCGCTGGTAATTATTAATTTTTATTCTCTCTTTTCCGTGTGCATCGTTTGCGATGTTTTTCCCTCCCCGTTTTTATTTGCCTTGCGTATCTGTAACTGCTTTTTGTTTGTCCCTAGCATATTCCTTGTTCATGTGCGTGTGTGTGTATGTGTGCAATTTTATAACTAGCATATAAAGCCAACGATTTCAGTGTGTAATGTTGCTGAATATGCTGCGGCACATGCTGTAATAAAAATCAGCTAACTAGGCATTGCAAGACTGACAAATGCTCTATACGACAGATATGCATTCAAAATGAATTGATAAAAAATATGGATAGTGGATATAAATTAATCGATCAATAATTAATTAATGTAAAATTCATAACAATTACTTTGCTTTAAAAAAATTTAATTTCTATCCAAATGATCAGTTATTAATATATATTTATTATTTATTTATTTATTATTTTCATATAGCAAGACTTACATGCTTATAGCTCTAACTCATAATATCTTATGAAATATGTGTTATTGAAAAAAAAAACAAACAAATTTCTTTTGGTGACTTATCTATATCAATAGGCAATATATATGTATTTGTACAAGTTTAATTATAATTATTATTATTATAAATTTATGACGGACGATTTGAATAAATCTTATGAGATATAAAATCCACATTCATATCCTTATTTTTTGGTGTTTTTGGTTTTGTTTTTTTTTTGTTTTATATTCATATTGTTTTCACTGCCTATCGATTATCGCTCACTTAGAAGAGTTTTACATTTGATTTTTAAATGCTTGCCAGGCGTTTGCATAAGCCCTCGATAACTGGATCAGTGTCGCAGCAATACCTTTTGACACACATGGCCAGGGAGGTATTTTAACATATATTTATATATATATGTATATATATATCTATATATATATATATATAAGAGTAGTGCAATGCATGTGTACTTGTTCCATATTTTACCTTTTTATGACCGTTCGCTGCGGCGTTTTCTTTACTGCAAAGCGAAAATCAATTTCGCAACAATTTAAAATATAAAACAAATATGCGAAATGTGAAATGTTTTAAGTGTTTACTTTTTTTTTGGATTTATATTTGCTCTTTCGGTGTATATATGTATCAAGGTCAGAGCGGCATGAGGCACAGTGACTGCTGACTGGGTCGTTTCTAGCACATAATCGACATGTCCATCAAATTTATGTGGCAGCATTTGTAAGCGCCAGACATGGCCATAAAATGGTTTACCAACTAAAGGAAAACTAACTGTGAGTGGGGCGCCGCTCACACTCCCTCGCTCTCTGTTACTCTCTCTATCTTTATAGAGAACGTCTTTGAGACATCTCGGGGTCATAACATTTAAAGTCAAATTACGGCAAATGGTCGCAAAGTGTGTGATTTAAATGCACTTGGGCGACACTTTAAGACGCTCAATTGCTCGCTTTATTGTGCGGCCATAAAAAAGGCAAAGCCTGGCCAAGCTCAGAGCGAGAGAGAGAGAGAGAGAGAGAGGGCGAGAGGGAGGACGGAGGACGGAGGCGTGTTAGTTATAGTGAGGGTTGACTGTGCTTTGACACCGAAAAGCCGAGCAATTGTCGCCTGAGTCACGTTTGTCACATAAACTCAACGCTCGACTGCTGGCGGTCAGCGGCACAAGTGAAAAACTATTATTATTTGGCACCCACCAATTCAGCACTCAAACCACCCACAACCACTCAGCAACCAGCTATAGTGAATGCCTCTCTCTCTGCCACCCTCTTCCTGTCTTTTAGTTCGTAAATCAGCTTTATGTTTTTTTTTTTTTTTTTTTTTTTGTTAAAATTTTATGGGCGCGTCTTGAGCGTTTTTTATCCATTTGACGCTGCAGTTTTTTGTAGCTCGAGTTCAACTGATTCGATTTGGCCAAACCAGAAATAGAAAATGAAAAAAATTAATTTAATGTTTTCACTGCCTTTTAATAAAATTCGTGCATTAGAGCTGATCCAAATGCGGTTATACTATTAAGATTCGATTAGTTGGGGGCGCGCTAGGAAGTGAGAACTGAGACGGTTTTTTTATGGACACTCTTGAGCGCTCTGCTTGAAAGAACCTGAGGTAAGATTTTAATATTGAGTGTGGTATTTATTCGTGCTGGAAGAATTAAATAACAGCTTGTCGATAAAGCTATCGATTTAAAAAAAATTGACTATCAATCACAATTAAGTATATCTAAAAGTAGTGTCCATTTGTTAATATTCGAAAATTTTAAGAGCTTCAATATATTTTTATTTGATAACTCAAAATTATGCCAATTGAAATTGCTCTTATCGATAACATTACGAGGCATTACGTGTACTTCTTTCGGAAGATGTCAAATATTTTCATTTGGTCCACAAACGAGCGTAAAAATTGCCAAATGTTATCGATAAACATTATTTATAGATATTATTTATTTTTATTTATTACTTACCATTTTAGAGGTATATAAGATATATTTTTTGATCGATAACTGTGGTTTACAATAATACAAGAATTATCTTTTTTTGTAGGAGTCAATTTGATTTATAAGTGAATAATTGCTATACATTCTGAAGATCTAATGTGTCTATTGGCTTAACATTTATCGATAACCATTTTTTTTGGTACTTTGAAAATATTTTCTATTTAAAAGACTTCTAGAGAAGTAGATAAATATGAATATATATTATTTATTTATTTTAAATTTCGTAGAATTGTTTAGAGTGGGGTATATCATAGTCTTGCACATATTATTTGTTGGTATTCTGAGCGTTGCGATATTTGGTTTCGTCTATTCAGGCAACCACGAACCACATAACCGAGGCACAGCTGCACGTTAAAAGGATCTACGTTTTAAAGTTTAGTAGAACAATTTTTTGTTTTGTTTTTACATGAATCAGAATTGGGAGCAAGGCAAGAAGGAAAGAGACAGATAGAGAGAGTGTGTGTGTAAGAGAGAGAGAGAGAGATGTGGTTGAAGCGAGAGTGAATTTTTGCTTACACTTGTTGGGTAATTGCTGCCAAGTGGCAATAGTAAAGTGGTTGACTGTTAGCTGGGTAGCTCCGTAGCTGCGAGACTGCGACTGGGTAACTGGTAAATGGCTACCCAGTGATGTCTATGGCTGGTTGTCGGTGTGTCTGTCTGTCTGGCAGGCAGGCAGGCTGGCAGGCACACTGGAAGCTGAAGCAATCTGCATGACTGTGGTCGAGGCGAGAGTCGAGCTGAGTCGGGGCCACACTGGAGACGCAACCGCATTCATTTGCCAAATTAATGGCATTTCATTTGGGCGCTTCATTCATGCAAGGATGTCGTCATCGTGCCACTCGACGCGACTCGACTCGACTCGACTCGACTCGACACGACACGACACGACTCGAGTCGGCCACCAAAATTTACGTGTCTGAGCAATTTGCATGCAAGTGGGAGGCGTTGCCCATGCCACGCCTCTAAGTCGCTTGGCGCTTGGTGCCAGCTGGCGTTGCTCCAGCCTCAGCTCGAGTCCCGAGTCGATGGCGCGTGTATGGGGGGCCCCTCCAAAGAATCGGTTTACATTTCCAGGCGAGCGACTTGGCTGCCAGTTGTTTGTCAACGGCGACGATTATTCAAAAGTGCAACATGCAAATTTATTTGCTGCATAAAATGTTATGACTTCGCATGAAAATGTCTGACAACAATTGCAAATGGCAGCCCAAGTATTTGGCAAGCGATTTCATAACCAGACACAAAAGGAGACAGAAACTGAGAGAGACGCAGAAAGAGGAGCTCTGATTTGAATCATTGAATAGTGTAGGACAGAGACTTATCTCAACCAAAAATTGCATTCGCTTTAAAGTGAATATTCTTCCTCACCCCATTCCCCTTCCTCCCTTCCGAAAAAAGCAGCTCTAATAGCAACTGCAGTTGCAGTTAATATAAAAGCTCAGTTAAGAGCAGTTACTGCAGCCTGTAGATGCCAGCGCTGGCAATAAAAGCAGCTGCAATAAAGTTAAGTAAGCATGAACAGCAAACAACTAAAGCATATATGAACAATAATAGCGGTAGTTAAGAAGTTAGAAGAAGAAATAGTTCAACGAGCGTCTCAAATTGTTTTCAGCTCTCACAATAAGAGAGAATTTCGTTTAGTGTGTGTGTGCGATAGATGATGGATATGAAAGGGGGGAGAATGATAAGAGAGAGACATGAAGAGAGAGAAAAAGAGACAGACAAACCAAGAGAGGCAGAGAGAGAATGAAAGAAAGAAACATAGAGAGACAGAGAGAGAGAGAGAGAGAGGAGACAGAGACAGAGAGAGAGACGAAGATATAGAGAGTATGAGAGGCAGAGAGAAGACAGACAGATTAAGAGAGGGCACGACGGAGCCAGAGAGAGAGAGAGAGAGAGAATGAGCGAATGGGAGAGAGAGAAAGAGAGGAGCATGCAGAGTGGCAAAGCGGAAGATATAAAGAGATAAGATTGGGTGAGGGACATTATTGTCTAATAGAGGGAGAGAAGAGAGGCAGCCCCAGAGAGGGAGAGATGTAGGGAACAATAAAAAGAGAGAGCGAGAGACAGGGTACGATAGAGACCGAGAAGGCAGGTAGACTGAAAGAAACAGAGATATAAGAAACGTTAGAGACATGAGAAGGACGAGAGTAGTTAGAAGCTGTGTGATGGAGTAGGAAAGGTGAATGTTATACAATCAAGTAAAGATATTGCAGTTGCTTGTGTAGCTTTCGCCTACATTACTGTGTTGCAGTTAACTGTATTGTGCCTAACTATGTTTGTGGGGCAGAGCTTTGACTGCCTTTGACATTTTGGGCAACTTAACAAAATAAACCCAATGGTTGCAGCTGCACATTCATGGTTTTGGTTTCGTGCCTGCCAAGGTTCTGTGGAGAGTCAAAGCGCCTCAAGCTAAATGTTGGGCAGAAGTCCCTTAAGCTGCACATGCCAATAACGGATGCCAGCATGTCCACTGCTTTTGGCTGCTGGCATTGCTCATAGTTGTCGAATTACCTTTAATAAATCGAATTGTTGAAGACTGAACGAAGTTGATTTTAGAATAAGCTACACCAGAGTAAGTTAGCTTAAATAACAGCTGAGGCAGACTTGATAAGAGATATTCTAAAGAAAGCTGCTCAAAAGACTTATTTAGTGTTCAAGATCTATGATTGGTCTGTTATGATGAATAAAAGGATTCTTGTGGATAGAAGCAAACTTTAGCAGCAAAGGTTGCGCTGTTGGGGAAAAAGTAAAGCTTTGGATATGATACTTTGACAATAGATATAAGTAATGGAGGAAGAAATTTAGATAAAAAAGCGGAGCGACGATCAAGGTGGAAATTTATTCATATGGATCAGTCAGAATATAGCAATAAATGTATCTTATAATAAATGTATAAAATTGATAGGATTTCTAAAAAAATATTTAATAAAATATAAATCCTGATATACTTGGCTGTGCCTACACAAATATATATTTTGTTTTATTAAATAAAAGACAAATCCCCATGCCGATTTCTGATTCAGAAAAATAGTTGAACTAAATGTTCAGAGTAAAAATTCATTATAAATGAACAGAGCATTAATTTGAAATGTGTCAATAATAGAGAGGGCTTCACACAAATAGCTTCTCTTGTCGCCGCTCATTGTCATCTTTGACAGCTGAGTTATGGAAGCAAAATATAAATGCAAATTGAAAATATTTAAATAATGCAGAGCAGCCGCCATATGCCAGCTGCCAGCTGCTTAATAAAAATGCAATTATAATTTATTTTAAACAATTTACGCATAAATTTGTTTAATTTTAAAGTCAAATACAATGCGTGCTCATTATATAGAAATATGTTTTTATTTAAATTTAAACTTTTATAAAATGTCGCAGATCTGCTGGGGATCAGGCGCTTGCTGGGCAATTGGGTTAATTGCATGTTGTGTGCAGCTCCAACCGCCTTTTAATTATTGCATTTGTCACTTTTATTTTAAAATTGATAAAGGCGAAACCAGAGCAGAGCACAGCAGAGCATTGGGTTAAGCCGCCAGTGATTTGCACTTTTCCAGCTCATTAAAAACGTATAATTTGTTAAATATTTACGAAGCTGCTGAATGCTGGATGTGGCGCCATCTAGCGACGGCCGTGTGCGCTGCTTCATTTACCTAATAAAATTACTGTCAATTAACGCCTGGGCAGGCCAGAAAGGGCAGAGGCTCAGACAGCGGCGCCGCCACCACGTGCCACATTTATTTGGATTATTATTTATTTTACGGCTCGCAGAGTTTTGGCCCAGCCTACGGCCCACTCCACGACCAGCCTGAAGGTGTTGCCAATAAATTATGTAAACGGCTTAAGCCGCCGGACATTTTAAAATGTTGCCGCATAAATCAGAGGGGCGTGACTTCGTGTTTCATTTTTGCGATTGCCAATTAGATTTTGCTAATTGGCTAAAAATTAAAGTTGGCCTTGTTACCTGGCCAACGCAAGTGCACGGCCCAACCATCCATCCATCAGGTGCGTCCGAGTGCCTGCAATATTGCTGTCATATTTGTTTAATTACCAAATTCCTGGGCAATGCATCAACATCATAAATTTGCGTGCCGCCTCCATGTGTGGCCAGCGCCATCGCGTGTGACGTTCTGACCATAAATGAAATCTGCTGCCACTTTGTCGCCCATTGTTTAATAATGAAATTAAATCGCCTGGGCCCGGCCAGCAGCACCAGCAGCACCAGCAGCAGGAGAAACTCAGTTGTCAACGCGCCTGTTGACTTTTGACAAATGGCCGCCAGGTCCACAACGGGCAACTTCTTCAGCTGCTTTTCGCTTTGATTTACTGCGCCGACAAGCCACAATTGGCCACATTTTCCCTCACTTACTTACGCATACATAAATCTATATATATATATAGACCGTACTTATTGTTGGTCAACAAGAATTAGCAAAGAACAAAGCGCTTACGAAAAACTACAACTAACTTTCAGTTGAAGCCAAGTGTTAGGCAAATCTAATTAAATGAAGCGGCGTAAGCGATTAACTTGGTTTAGGTTAATATTTCCGTTTCAAGTATTCAAATTATTAAGCTCAATATTTACTTTGATATGAATTTAGAGTTTGAGTTGGCTAAGAGCTTAATTTTCGTCTCGCCCATTTTTTTCGCGCCTTTTCGGGTCTTCTGCAAACTCTTCTATATTTTCTAACATCTATTTTTACGTCATTGCTTTTGCTGGCCTTGCGTGTGTCCTCATGCCTCTTATTAAGTCGCTCTTTACGAGTTATTTTTTTTACGATTTCTCTGACGTCTTTGACTACGTTTATTCTTTAGTTTTTCTTGACATCTTTTCATATGTATTTCATAGAGTGTTTCGTCTTTGCTTATATTTTCCTTAACGTATTTCCTTACGTAACAGCTTATGTCATTACGTCTTTCTTATTTGTCTTATTTTATTTATTACGTTTTTCCATAAATGATTTCCATTTGTCAATTCTGATTTCATTCATTATGCATGTGCTTATATAATTTATTTGGTCTTGCTTTACGTCTTCTCCGTTTCTGTTAACGTTCTTCCTTTCGTCTCTACTAACGTCTTTCCATAAGCTATTTTTTACGACTTCCTATATGTGTTTTCTTTTCTTACGTCTTTATTCGTTACGTAATTTCTTCCGTTAATATTTACGTAATGTCTTTCGTTATTCATTACGTAATTTCTCACGCATTTCCTTACGTAATTTATCATGTTATTCCTTAAGCAATTTCTCACATTATTCCTTATGTAATTTCTTCCGTTATTATTTACGTAATGTGGTCCGAGATTCCTTACGTAATTTCTTACGTAATGTATCATGTTACTATTTAAGTCCTCACATTATTCATTATGTACTTTCTTATTTGTTATTCTTTACGTCATTTCTCACAATATTTCTTTTTTATTATTCATTACGTTATTACTTACGTTGTTCCTTACGTCATTTAGCATGTTAAGTAATTTCTCACATTATTACGTAATTTCTTACTTTACTATTTACGTATTGTCTTCCGTTATTCCTTACGTAAATTATTTCTTCATTCTGATTACGTAATGTCTTCCGTTATTCCTTACGTAATTTCTTACGTTGATTCTTACGTCATTTAACATCTTATTATTTAGGTAATTTTTCACATTATGCCTTACGTTATTAATTACGTTGTTTCTTACGTTATTTAGCATGTTATTACTCAAGACATTTCTCACATTATTCCTTACCAAATGTCTACCGTTATTCCTTACGTAATTTCTTACGTTGTTCCCTACATCATTAAGAATGTTATTATTTAAGTGATTTCTCACATTATGCCTTACGTTGTTAATTACGTTGTTCGTCATTTAGCATGTTATTATTTTTCACATTATTCCTTACGTAATTTCTTCCGTTATTCCTTATGTAGTTTCTTTCGTTATTCGTTACGGAGCGTCGTTCGTTATTCCTTACGTAATTTCTTATGTTTTTTCTTACGTTATTTCATACTTTATTTCTTACGTTACTCCTTACCGAATTTCTTACGTATTTCTTACGCAATTCCTTACGTTATTACTTACCTCATTTCAATATGTTCCTCTACATGTTACGTTCTATATTATAGATAGATGTTTGTCTATCTTTAACTGAGTTCTTCTCTCTCGTCAATTCTCCCGTCAGCTGTCTATCCATCTATCCGCTTGCGCCATTGAATATGTTTAACTAGAAAAGCTATGGAATATTATATTTTTAAGAATATCCCATTAGCTCAAAATAATTATGGTGCGTTATTCGTATAACTCTGTTTGATTGACATTTAAAATTTGCGAAAGCAAAAATGTTTTGCAGAAATATTTGCAAAATATGTGTTGCAATCCTTTAATTAAAATGTTGAAATATTTTAAAATTATATATCAAAATATATTTGCCAAATTATGAGGATCGAGGGTTTTTGGGGACTCGCTGAGTGGGTGCAGCTGATGGCGACGAGTTATTTGCGTTTAATTTGAACGTGGGCAAATTGCAGGATGTGAATTGGCCGCAGGAGCTAAAAGGGCCACAGGCCGCAGGCCATCTACAAATGCAGCTGGTTGCGTCGAGTGCTTTAAGTGTGGCCGACGAGCGGCTGTTGTTGCCGCTGTTGTTGTTGTAACATAAAATAACAATTACGCAATTAATTGCAACATTTCAATAATATTTAATGAAGCGCAAACAAAATGAAATAACAACAGAAATGTGGCCATCGCCACGACATGAAGGACATGAAAACTAATTACAAATGTGGCAAGAGAGGCAACAGCAACAGTAACAGCACCAGCAGCAGCAGCTATGCTCCATCATATGGCCATGGGAGAACTAGTCAAGCAAAAAGAGGATTCCAATTGCCAGCTTCACCATAAATCTCATTCACTTAATAGACGACTGCATAATTTAACAGATAAACAAACAAACGAGTTGGCGATTGCATTCGAGCAAAGGAGTAGAACGATGACAAAAAAAAAAAAAGAAAAAAATGAAAGAAAAAACACACTCGTTGTCCAACACTGAGCCGAAAGCAAAAGCTAATTGCCAAATACTAAATTACCCATTCAGCAGTAAAAACATTCCAAGAGCCTCTCACAACGTGCCAAGCTGTAAAGCAAACAGCACCACAACTTTGGCCAGCCAGGACAACACTTTGGCCAGAGACCAGAGGGAGACAGAGATAGAGTGTGAAAGGGAGAGAGAGTGTGAGAGTATGTTTCCTCATATATATATATTTCGAATTTTGCTGTCAATGCGAAAAAAATTTGGGAATACCGATGCCAAGCGGCAGCTGGGGCCAAGGGCGATATTTGAGAGGGTGAGAGAGAGGGAGAGAAAATATACGGATGGCCAGCAAAGTAGCTGTATAAATGTGTGAAATGGCTTTAAGGACTCAGCAAATGCCAGTGACGGGGCACAAATCGAACTGAAAGCCAAAACCGAAGCGTAGCAGCAAAAGCTGTGCGAAATTTAATAAGAACTACGTATGCCGTTGGGGGCGTTCAGCTATCGAAAGGTAATAAAAATGGAATGTGAACCAAAAAAAAAATATTCATAAATTTTAGTGGAAGATACAATTTTCAATGAGAACAGAGCGAGGGAGAGAGGAAGAGGGAGAGTGAGAGAAAGACTGAGGTTGCACATAGTAATCGAAGTCAAGACAAGGCGAGAAAAGAGATAGGTAAAAGCTAAGATTGAGGAGGAAATGGGATAAGAAGAATCAACAGAAGCGAAGATGAGATTGAAGAGAGAAAATAAGATAGATGTAGAAAGCTTGAAAATGAGCATAAGACAACGATACAAATAGAGATATATTGAGATGAAGATACAAAAATACACGGATGGAAATGTAAAAGAATTGAAGGCAAGGGAATATAAGATAGTAATAAAGGTTGGATTGAAGAAAAGTTTAAGAGATGGAGAGAAAGAGAGAGACAAAAAAACACACAGATGAGCAGAAAAGGAGAGAGAGAGAGTGAAATGGAGCTAGAGAGCAAAAACAGAGGGAGCGTGAGAAATACAGACTGAGAGAGTTACAGATGGAGATAGTAGATTGATAGATAGTAAACCTGTGATAGACAGAGCGAGAGACAAGAGAGGGACTTTCATACAAAAATTATAAAGAGAATAGAAGTGGAGAGAGAGAGAGAGTGAGTGTTACAGATACAGAGATAGAGAGAGATATAAATATACGAGAGATAACACGCTGAGAGCGACAGGCAGACGGTAAAAGAAGAAACGGGCAGTGACGACATCGAGTGATAGAGAGAGTGAAATGTGACAGATAAGCTGAGATTAGTATCTCAGAAGACAGAAAAAAATATTGAGAAAATATGATCTGCAATTTTGAGTGTGCGTTGTTGATTTTTGTAAAATACATAAATAAATATTAAATATGTATATGCCAGGAAAGTAGAGAAAAACAAACAATAAATTAGAATTGAAGTTAGACATGACAGTTAAGAGCTGATGTGAAAATAAGTATTTCTGCCGCTCTCTGATATTAGCAGATATTTGCATAGTTAAATAAATTTGGAAAGAAGCAGAGGTATGTCTAGTGTAAGAGTGAGTGAGGCAGACTGATTTCATGAGCATCAAAAAGAAAATTGCACAAGAAAAGTGCTCGAAATTGTGTAAGGAAATTGAAGTTCTTCATGTGTGTTAAAGGCAATCGCTTGCGGTTGACTAAAGTTACTTTTAGACATTTCAAATAAATAGGTCTCTTACTTAGGGCAAGGCGAACGGTGCATAGTCAGATACTTTGTGTGCCAGCAACAACAACAACAACAACAACAGCAATTTACCTGTAGGCACATTCCGATCATTTCAACAGCTGCCGCAAAGTGTGCTTCAGATGTTGCTTGGAGCAGCCCAGGCAAATAAACAAAAAGAAGCAGACGAAAATAAATATGAAAAAGTGTAGTTCTTTTTTCAAGAAGAAGAAGAAGAAACAGAAAATATCATAAGGCAATGGCAGAGGCAATGGCTGCCATTACGGTCATTTCCTAGTGGGGAAGCCAATGCCTAGTGTATCTCTAAAGATAGCGAGTGTGTAGTCAGTGTGTAGTCAGTGTGTGTGTGTGTGTAGCGAGTGTGTGTGATGTGTTGTGCTGAGTTTTTTTTTTTCAGAGTTTCAGTTGGCATTGCCTGAACGGCTCGACGCTTCCGTTTGTCAACGAGTTACGGAAATGATGATAAAAAATGGCTGCCACAGCTGCAGCTGCCGACATGCATGTGTGTGTATAGGTGTGTGTGCCATGTGTGTGTGTGTTTATGCCTTGAGTTTGACTTAGTAGCTGGGCGCTAGAGGCGAGCTAAATTTCATTGCACTCAGCTGCAGCGACTACTTAGCACAAGTGGCCCCCAAAGGCAACAGCAAGGCGCACAAAGTGGGCGTGGCCCTAACTTGAATGCTGAGCATGCTCTGCGTGTGTGTGTGCGTGTGTGAGTACGTGTGTGAGTTACTCTGCACAGATGGAGAAGTCACAGCTCAAGACAGCTGCTCATTTCCGCACGGCCCCTGGCTGGCAATGACATGACAGGAACTTGCTTGTGGCGGGGGGCGGGGGCAGCCGGCTCGAAAGGACTCTCATGGGCGTGAGCGTGGGCGTGGGCGTGGGTGGCTGTTGCCCGTATAATAAGCAACTAAGACAGCTTAGAACTTGTGGCCAAGTCGCCCAACTGTTTGCACAGCGAGCTTTGCGCTCTGCACAGCCATGACAGGCACTTTCAAATGCAAGCGGCGCCCCTCCCAGCCCTAGCCTCGTTCACTCATACGACTGCCACAATAAATGTAAAGTGCTGCCAAGTGTTGACTACACACATACACACACACACACACATGCAGGTAGACATACATGCATAGATTATTACCTGCCACTTGCCACTTGGCACCTGGTTTTTTCTTTCTTTTTCCTTTCCTAGAACTTTGCACGAGTTTTTCACGATTTTCAGTCACTCCGTTTTTCGCATTTTTATTTTTTTTTTCTTTTTCACTTTCGACCAGCTCCGAAAGCTGCCAACACATGTTGAAAAGTTTTCGCTTCGTTTTTGTGACATGAAAATGCTTTGAATCCATTCAACGAGAGGAACAGCTCGAGAGACGCAGCAGCAGCAGCGGCAACGGCAGCGGCAGTAGGTGGAGCACGAGTTGGGCCCTGGTCTGTTGGCATGTGGGAGAAAATTAAATTTGGCAGCCCGTCTGCCATTTTTTTCGGCCCTCGTCCACTAATTGACATGTGCTGCATGTGTTGCATGTCTGCCCAAAAACTAAATCAATGCCATCAAAGTTTAAGAATTTGCCAAAAATGAGGAGAAAAGAAAATGTTTTGTTCGAGGCAGCCGCAAAGCCTGCGCTCAGCCACGGCACTCTCGACACAGTTGCTGAGGCATTTGCAGCCATATGCGGCCAGTCGTGCAGAGAGATTTGGCTTTGAATGTCATGTTAATTACAGGCAGGAGCCGTCCTGGGTGGCAGTGCCTTTGCCTCTGCCTTTGCCTCTGTCTTTGCCTTTGCCTTTGCCATAAGCTGTTGCATTAGGCAGCTGCAGTTGCTGTGGGATTTGCCCATTCAGTAAGAGCAAGCACTGACATACTCTCCATAATGTCTATGGGCTTTGCACCGAATGCAAGGCTCTTGCAGGCGAGCTGCTCTAGAACTCAACAGTTATTAAAAGGCTGCTTAGTCTCAGTGCTAATCTGTCTCTCTCTTTCGCTCTGTGCACTTAATTCCTAGACAATTGCCGTTTGTTGTTGCTAAATTCCAGCTTTTAATGCCATAAGCATAAAAATATATATGCACACACACACACATACACACACACACTCACATAAATGTCTTTCTGTTAATCATTCATAATAGTCTTTTGTCAACTTTAATATAAACAAAACTGTTGAAGTCTCATATTTGCTTTGAATTTTATAGATAGCGACAGCCGAGTGACAGTTGAGAGACAGCATTGAAACATATTTTAAATATTAAAATCAAAGCTCAAAATATTTGATCTGTTAACAGAAAAAAATGTAAATAATAAATAATAAAAATATATGTTTCTTTTTATATGTCGAAAGTGATTTTTTTCGTGAATAATATTTGGTTCCAATGAATTAATATGTCAATTTAGATTAACTAAAATATTTTTTTATTGCTTAGGCAGTCGTATACGTAATATTAAAAATAATTAAATCTCGTATGCGTCGTACTCGTATTTGTTTAAAACTAAAAATAAATTTAATTTATTACATTTTATATTTTTTATATTTTATATATCTTCCATATTTGATGTATCCTAATGATTTTATTATTTCTTATGTTTTATATATCTTATAAATTTTTTATTTTTTATATGTATTATATATTTTTTATATTTTATTTCACAATATATTTAAAACTATAATTATATTTTAAATAATAAAAATTTCGTTGACCTTAATACAAAATTAAAAATTATTCAGTGATTATTTTATGTTTTGAATCGCTATACAAATTAATTGAGTAGCTAAAATAAAATATCTATTGGCAAAAATTAATAATATCAAAAAGGGTTATAAAATCACATTTCTATATTTTTATGAACCTGTTTAAAAGGTTTTATGAATTAATCATTTTATAAAAATTATAATATTGTTTTCTACTATTCAAATTTTTGTGGGGTGTGAAATTGATAGAAAATTTGTATTTTTGATAAATATTTATTTATAGACTTATATAGACTTCAAATTCTTAAATAAATTCTTTTTTGTTTAATTTTTCTATAAACAACAATTTTTAAATCTTGCATTAATGAAAAATATACAACAAAATATATAATTAAAGTTAAATATAAATTAAATTAAATAAAAACAAAAAGCACTATATTTCGCATTAATCGAAAATATACAATTTATATTTAAAGTTATGGATAGATAAAATTAAAAAGAATTTATTTTGTTAAAAAAATATTTATTTATATATAAAATATTTTTTTTCAAATGTATATATTGTCCAAATATATTTTTTATTATTTTTTAACTCTACTCCGTGGCTATACTCTAGATGTATATAAGTTTAAGCGACAGTAAATTGAATTAGACTTAATTTGAATTTGCTCTGTGTTTAGTTAGCACTTTTATAGTCACTAACTAGGCTCTTAAGACTTATAAAGTTGTATATTGAGTCAGTTTTAATAATCACACTTAATAAGCCACAATTCAGCGTAACTCTTAGCCATTTGGCCATTATTAATAGGCACATGAAAAGCCGGCATAATAATTACGTCATAGCCAAGCCACTTGGCGAAACTACATAAAACTTTCATTTTTTTTTTTTGCTGCTTGCCTTGCGCAATCTCAACTGTTTTCACCTGATTCGCTGAGTTCTTAAAGTGCTGCAGAGGAAAAAACTTTCCATTTTATTTATGGGCCGAGCTTGACTTAATGATCCCCGTTCCATAAAGAGGCACTCTCGCTCACACTTGCAGTGGCACACGCCCAGTTTGAATTTCAGTTTCAGTTACAGTTTCAGGCCACCCCCCACTGGGCCAGAGGAGACAAAGCGAATTGTTAAGTCAAAGGCGTTGAGGGCACTTTATGAGCTGGTTGGCTTCCTGGCTGACTGTCTGACTGGCCGGCTGGCCGGCTGACTGGTTGGCCATTTGGTCAGCGCCTGGGCAATCACTGTACAAATCCTGGCCATTGAAATCAATAAAAGTTAACGGCCTGTGCCTGGGATACACTGCGTCGTCAGCGGGCAGCCGGCAGCCGGCAGCCGGCAACCAGCAGCCAGCAGCTCACGATTGATGTGCCATAAAAGTCGCAATTGAAGCGCACGCCCGCAGCGAGCCGGGAGCCGGGAGTCGGTAGCCAGACGAGACATGGCTAAAATGGGGCGAGGCTAGCAAAGTGCGGAAGTGCGTCATCATAAAAGCTTTCACGGCTGCTCGCTTATTGTGGCGCATAATTTATCATTTAACTGCTTAATAGTTCCGTTCGATTGAAAATTGTACAAAAAGGTCAATAAATTGTGGGAGCAACTAATGGCCATGCAGGCCAGGCAGCCACAGCCTAAGCTTTCACTCACTCCAATGCCTGTCTGGCTGCTGCTGCTGTTTTGTTTGCCTTTGGCTGCGGCGCCTCGTTCGTCACAGTTTTGACTAATGGCAGCATCAGTCTCCGTCGCTCTCTCTCTCTATATCTCTCGCTCTTTCTCTCACTTTGTCTGTCTTACTTTGAACGTGACAAATTCACCTGTCAAAAATACTAGCGTCTTGCCAATATTTATGATTTAACCTCGAGCAAAGGATATTGACTTCGTCTGCCAGTTAAACTTTCGCTGCCCATCGATTTGCTTTCAGGCTTTAGGCTTGTTTGTAGTTGGCTTATGTAGGCGTGGCAGATCTATTATTTTATATATGTAATTGATTTTAATGAAGAGCTGCGCTGATCTAGCTATGCTTATCTGTCTCTCTGTCTGTCAGTCTCTGTATTATCTATGATTCATCATTTTCATTTTGAAGGCTTTCACAAAGCTTTCCAAACTGTAATTCTCTGTGGCTATAATTTTGTCTCGATAAATGCTTGTGGATTTTCCTCGCTCCAGAAGTAATAATTCTGCTTTTTTATGCACCCTAGAATGGGTTTCATCATAAACTAGACGAAATCTCCAACAAGTTTGACGAGCGGATAAGAAATTTCAATAACTTACAAGCGCGGCTCTGTTATAAATCTGTTCATGATGTAATATCGAAGCAAGATCTATAAAAGGCAACTATTAGCTCTTCAAGAGATTGTAAATTTTGTTACTAACTCAAAGTAACGTAAATCTGAAACTTATTAGGAATTAAGTAATCGTTGTATTAAGTTTATAAATAGAGAGCACTTAGGCTGAATACCTTTGCGCCTTGCCTTTTCTAGGAATCTCTTAAGTATTCGACATGGCAATTAGTTAAGGCTATCAACGAGCTTAGTCTTTTCCAGTCAGTTCTACTGAATTGATTTGTGATTTTCACTTCGAATATCCTTCAAGAGCTCATTGATCATAAGCATGAACAGTATAATAGTATTACAGTATACAGGCAAAGGCAGGTAGAAAGTAGTGAACGCTTCTAGAAAGAACTAGTAGGGTATTAACATTGGGTGATGACGTGATGAAAGGCGTGGCAGTTAGAGAAACTGCTAAGCACTATGAAAGATGTTCTTCAATAATTATACCCTGATTTTTTAATGCCTTCATAGCTAGCTTCACCCAGCCAGAGGATTTTCATAGTGTGAACTCTTGGAAGAATAGAAAATTTCTATGTGCATGTGAGCATATGCTTATTTATGTCCACATCAAATGCCTGCCTTAGCAACTGCTTGCCTGTATAAAAGGATATTTGCTAGTCCAGCCCATTCTACTCTTACTCCTTCTTTGCTGTCTTTCTTCAGGCAAGAGATGCTTAGATTCATGCCCTGTTTTGGCCCTTATTCAAAATGATATGTGGCGTGATCTATGGAGAGGCATGGACAAGTCATTTTTTGCTGCTGCTTGTTTCATGCTGCCATTGTTGTTGTTGTTGTTGTGCGTGTCTGCCTCAAGTTTGTTATTATGGCAGTTGACGAAATTTATGAACTACACATCCGTTTTGCCGCCTTGCTGTTTACTTGGGCTGCAGCTTCCGGGCTTGGCTCGGCTCGGCGTCGTCGGCGCCGTCATCATGGCCACAATTTGAGGTTGGCCAGCACGTGCTCCAAATGCCAAAAACGAAATGCGGTGCCTGTTGACACCTGCCCTGCAAAGGTTGACTGTGCTAGCGTTTAGTTTATTGTTCGTGCCCCCAGCGCAGCCTTAACCCTTGGCATGCGCAGGACACACGTTTCTGCCGAGCGAACATATATTGTAACCCGATACCGAAATAGGTGTATGTTTTTTCAATTTGCCATAGATTGTCTAAGGGCGAGGTAAAGTTTGCTTAAATAACATTAATTGAAATTGAGACTGAAACAAGCTGGAAATAATTGCTGAAAAATATGTTGCCTACTTTTTGGGGCTACCAAATATTGATGTAAATTTGTTGCAAGACTCGAAGGTCACCCGAACCCTTTGGCGAGAAGACTTAACAAAGAAGCCAGAAAAAGAAGACTAAAGAAGTGCCATCCACAGGATCTCCCTGCGAGGTTCCTATAAAATAATGATTCATGTAAAATTGAATGTGACTTAATTAACCAAATTGTTATTAATGTTTATGTAAATTGTTATTGTTATTGCTAATTTTGTAGTTGTTGTATTGTGAGAGTGAAAAATAATAATTAATTAATGTTCTAATAATGAGCTATAATTGAAAATGAAATTAAAATAGTAAATTTCAACACAACACATTTTTTTTTTTGGTATATCCAACTATTTATGGAAGAAAATGTATGCTGATGATCTGACTTAACTCCTTTATATGAGAATAAGACAAAAGCTGAGCAATAATGATAAAGTATAACTAGTCACTGGCTTCGTCTGTGCCTGTCTGGTTACTGAAGCACGCATTTAGCTCAACGATTGATTGGCAGCTGGGTCACAATGTAGCCCAGTTGCTGTCATTGGGGTTAATAGGCGCTGTCTGTCATTCAGTCGGGCAGACTTTGGCTGGCTAGTTGGCCAAATCACTGCTCAATGCTCAGTGAGATACAATGAACTTGAGTCGAGTCGAGCTGCGCTGGCATGGCAACAATTTGTTACACACACACACACACAGAGAGAGAAAAGTGAAAAGGCCTCAAGGACACCAGAGTAGAAAGTAGTAGACAATATGTGTGTGTGTGTGTGTGTGTGTGTGTGTGTGTGTGTATACCCATTTGATTGCAAAGATTTACGACATAACAATTTATGGAATGACGAAATGATTTCCTGTGTTTTTACGAGATGCGACGAGCCTGGCGTTAGCAACGGAAAAGCCAAAATGCGGCAGCTAAGCCCAGCGCCAAGAGACACTGTTGGACCTGTAGCTGGCGCCCGCATCGCCCACGCACGCGCTGCCCATTGCCAGCACGCCTGTGCAATATCATTTCAATCAATTTCAAGTCAAGGATTTCGCCCGCACTCCCTGAGCCGGCAGACGTTGGAATAAAATTAAAACGTCAGCATGTGTGCCAGTTTGCTAATGTGTGTGTGTGTCGATGAGTGTGTGTGTGTGTGTGTGTGCTGAGTTGCTATGCAGCAATATATAATGATATACACGCCACGTACATGCATCATCCCAGTGCCTCTCGTGACTAGTCCGCTGTGCTGGCCGGAAGTTCAATCGAATTTCAACGGAAATTGCCGACATTTCATGAGGTGTGAAATGATTTTATTACATCATTACGTGCAGAGGCGCCAAAAAAAAACACACTCTCACTCACACACAAAAATAAAAGAAAATCAAGCACACTCACACACACCCAGGCACACCCCAACACCTACATAGCCCACTCATCTGTCCAGTTGGCAATTTCGCCACACAGAAAATCACAGTTGCTGCAGCTGCCGCTGCTGTGAAGTGAACCTTGCAGTGCTCGTTGCATGTCGACATTTAATTATGGCCACGTAACTGTCCGCCAAGTGCCCGTGCGACTGACGAGGGCCAAGGGGACTGCTAGCTGCAGGGTAACAGCTGACAAGGGCAAGCGAAAAGTGGTCCAAGCTACCATGGCGGACGAGCCACCGGCGCGAGCAACCAACGAAAACGCAAATGCTGAGCGCGGCGAACTACAGTCGATATTGACTAAAATTGATTGGAATTGCTAAAGAATGCTAATCTATTCGACTTGAATTTGTATGCATACAAACAATAAGTATTAACGAATAAAACTAGAGCTAAATTATCTGAATTGATTTGCTTTCAACCATATCTATCTAAGGTGAAAATTGGATTTTAATTGGCATGCATAATTTCTTACAATATATTTAAAATATTATAAATTTATGTATAAATTATATAATTTTAGTTAAATTATGAAGGAAAATATTCTATGGCACACAATTTATTAAATAATAAATATTTTTTCAATATGTTTTTTATTTTTTATTAATAAATAATATAATGCAATATGAATATTATTGCATTACCTTTAAATATGTAATTAATAAACATTTATATATTTTAATTGGCATACGGTTTTTGTTTATATTTTAGTTTAATTTATTTTATTTATAAATAGAACTATTATTTATTAATATATTTTTGTATTAATAGCATTTATATTAAATTTTTGTCTTTCTTGATTTTACATTCGCTTTATGCAGCTAAGGCTTTATTTATTCTATATTATTTATTTAATTACTAGATCATTTATTTAATGCACTTCATAATAGCAAATTTAATCTTATTACTAAATTCCATTTTCTTTTTTTTTTTGTTTTAATGATGAATTTAACTTTTTAGTATCAATAAATTTTGCTTCATTTCTTGAGTATTCATATAAAAATATGAAAAAAATTATAAATATAACATATATTTCCAATTCATTTTGAATTTTTTGTTGATTTTCATCTTAAAACTAAATATTGTAGTACCTTTTCTAATTAAATTGAAGTACGAATTTTATAAAAAATTGATTTTCTTCGAATATTTAAATTTTAATAAATAGAAATTCGGATTAATTTTGAAGCTCGCATGAAAAATTCGTGCAGTGAGTTCAATGTGTTTACCCATAAAGAAAAATACGCAAAGATATAATAAAAGGCATAGACAAATAGCAGCAGATGAATAAATATTCGATTCTATTGAACTGCTCTCAAATGTTGTTTGCATTTCAGTGTAAAATTCACAAAACTTTGCGTTTTGACAGAGTGAACCAAAGGATTATTATTTCGGTTCACTTTATTTGTATTTCGATGTGTTGTTCTCGTACGTTGAATGATTTGACGAAAATTTCAATGTTTTGGCGATACTTCAACTGATAAATTTGTGCTTAGTGAAATCTTTTTTAAATTTAATAAATGGTAAAGGTAAAATGTAGGAATTTTAGCTTTGACTATTATTTAGCAAAATTTCTTTTGTATTATTATTTAGACATTTATTATTTAGACATTTTATTTTTAATTTTCATGAATATTTTTGTTTTTTTCCTGTTTTTCCTGGCTTTAAGCTGCCGCTTAAATTCAGTTGCTTCTAGGCAAATTTTACTGTTTCACTGCATTCACTAGATGAGCAGTGCTTGCTATTTTTGTTGTTTTTCTTTTCTCTTACTTTTTTTTCGGGGCACACTCAATCAAGTTGATTGGTTGCAGCCAAATCAGATGAGGTCCACGCGAAATTCTACTCCGTCCCGCTACTCGACCAGAATTTCGACTGCCACTTAACGTAACCGCTCAGCGGGCCTCATTTCTCAACAGTTGACATTCATTTGGTGTGGTATGCGTGGAGCGTGTGTGTGGGGATGGGATGTTGTGATGGGTTTGTTGTTGTGTTGTGCTGTGTGTGTGTGTGTGTGTGTATTTGTAGTTGTTGTTTCTATTGCTGAGTGGCAACCGCAGACACTTTTGCAATTAGAGCGTAATTATTTAATAAACCAAATATGCTGAGCATGTGCTGATGTGTGTGTGTGTGAGTGTGTGTGCCAGAAAGTCAACGAACGAAATGAATGAATGAGCTGCCAATGAGCAGGTGGAAATTATTGAACAGCCATCAAATGAAACTAAATGACAAAGCACATGCTCGACAAATGTGCTCAAAATGGAGAAAACGTGTACACGGGTGTGTGTGTATGCCTGTGTGTAACACTATGTGCATGTGTCTGGCTGGGTATTTGTATTGGTTATAGCTGAACGCCGCATTTGTTTGCCTAATTAAATTCTGTAAATGTTTAGCTAATGGCCAAATGGCGCCAAATATGCAACGGCGAATGTGAATATCACTCGTGAATGATGTGAATGATACGAATTCTGCTGTTGATCTAAATGAGCATGCCGATACGCTCGCTGGTTGCTATGCTGCTGCATCGGTGCAATATGGAATTTGGCATTGGCATAAATACACAAACGAGCAGCATCCGCACAAATTAAGATGCAGTCATGGGGCATAGCGAGAACCTAGAGATAATGAGGTCAGATAATTTATATATATGTACTTATATATATGTACTTATATATATATATTGAATTTGTGCGTGGCATGACTTTGAATTTATGTGGCCTACGACTAAGAGCTCAGCAGTTACTTTGAAAATATCATTAATTAATTTTATATGTATTAGACTTTTGTTTTTGGCCTCAACTGCATTTAATCTAGGCTCAAATTTCTTTTGGCTTGAATTATTATATTTTTAGGCTATTAGCACAAAGAAGATATATTCCATTTTTGAAGTCAGTTAAATGCTAAAAATTATTATCATCTGCACAACTTTCTCCGACTGGTCATTGAAATCTTAACGATCTTATGCAGAAGCGCAAAGTAGTCATCTCGCTCCCACTCAGCAATGGATTGCAGCATTTTAGCACGCGCAATATTTGTCTCGTTTTCTTACTTGCAATGTGAAGTGTGGAACTAAAACGTTGTCACTCGGATAAAATTTTTAGAACAAAAAAATACAAGCTCTCAGTCTCTCACTAATACTATTGCCAGAGTAGCAACCAATTACAACAAAATGAGAAATGTATGACTTAATAAAGACTCTACCAATCATTTTACATGACATAATAAGAGATCGATGTATATTTCTCAATTCGGATTGGTGCGGTCATTGGCTTCTGATCAATTAGATTTATTTTGTGTTAAAATAAGAAATAAAAAGACAAAATAATTGATGATTTATTGTGACTTATAATATTATGTGAATTTAGAGGAAGTATTATAAATCATGTCATATCTGTTGACAATCATTATCATTAAATATATCATTGCTTTTACTTTGCTTTAGGCTAATTTTTCTGTTTTTACATTAAAAAAATAAAGATAATGTGCATTAATATATCTTCGATTATACACATAGAGCTAGTTGCTATATTTGTCTAAGAAATATTCGAATTAATCTTGCAGTAATTAATTTTTAATTTGCAGCTCTCATTGCTTCAAGCCTTTTCTTTTAACTCAATTTCGCCTCTCTTCTTACTTGTACACCATAATTGATGCAATTGTTGAAGGTCGCGCTTACATCTCGTGCACTTTTTGGTAAGGACGCGGCACATGAGAGACACCAGCGGCTGTGGCTCAGTTGCGCAGTTGCTCAGCCCCCACTGCGTGCTTCAGTTGTGTCGTGACGCCGTTGCCGACTCGTGTCCCGTTGAGCTCATGTACATAATTCAAGTTGTTGCACATGCCGCAAATGACACTCGAGTGAACGCCAGCGAGTCGGCCTGCTAAGTGTGCTCTGCAGGCCTGCGACATGAAAGCAACAAAAAAATAAAAAAGCCAGCTGAAATTAAATTAAAATGAAATGCAAAGTGCCTGGCAGCGCAATGCTGAGTGCTTTAATGTCGCTCAGCAGGGGGTTGCAATGCCGTTCCATATGCATTGTAATTAAGCAATCAATGGCATAATTATTGCCATATGAGAGCCACTCGATATATTAACACGCCCACAGCGAACACAAAAGCGATAATCATTTAAATGCAAAACAGACAAAGTTGAGTCGAACTGCCAAAGGACAGCTGAACACATGGAAATTAGCAGCCGTATTGGCCATGGCTCTGTTGCGAGGAGGCGACTGTAAGTTCAACAGCGAAAATCGAAAAGTCATTGAACTTGGCAAAAGTCAAATAGTCGTTGACCGATTTCTGCACAGAAGCCAAACAAAGTCAATTTACTTCAAATGCAAAATGCATTTAAAATCGAATTTACGATGTCTGCTTTGTAAATCCTATTATCAAGTTTTTTTCAAGTAATTATTGAGCGGGAATAATTATATACTTATGAATTTGTTTCTGGTATTATGGAATTGTCTTGAAGTTGCGTTTGATTGAATATCACAAAAAGTTATAAGCCTAGGTTATTTTTCTAGAGAATTTCAATATGAAATATTTATTTACTCTGGAGGACTTTGAATAATATTTCAATATTTCGCAGGCGCAGAGCTGTAACATATATACTCTTCTTAGCTCAAATGAAATGCACATTTAATAGAAAACTATATTAAGTTTCAGTCATAATATTAATTAATAATGAATAATTATTAATAATTTATTAACTATTTATTAATTTAACAAATTATTTTATTAAGTTTATTTGTTTACTTCTGAGTATTTTCATTCAATAAAGTTGAAGCCAGGAAAATTCATTTTGAATTGAAAAATGAGTTTTCGTGCTAATTACATGAGCTCAGCATAAAATTGACCCGGTTTTTGGGTGTTTGTAGTTGCTGACCCAGCTGCGATTGATTTTTTTTTTTTTTTTTTTTTAAGGATTTACGAGTGATGGCCACCACAAGATAACCCTTCCGCAAGCCTTTACATCAGCTCGCTTCTCTCCCTTGTATCGTAACCCACTCTCTCGCTTCATTTGAACAGTTTCAAAGCATTTTAGATGCCATAAAGACGGATAATAAAAAGAGAGAGAGAGAGAACGAAAATGAGAGTCAGCCACGCGTTGCAGCTTAGAGAAAGAGGAGGAAAGAGCTAAAAAGACGAAGCATTCAATTTGATGACAATTCCGTAGATGATTTGCCGGTTGCCTCAGCGTTTCGGATGGCATTTTTTAATATCGTATGACTTGGACATTTTTTTTCCCTTTGCTTGCTCTTGTCTCTTGTTGTTGTCGTTCGCCCACTGCTTCTTGGGCTGTATAAGTCGTAAAAGTAGAACTGCGGCAGCTGAGCTCATTGCTCATTGCTTTGATGTTGCTGCTGCTGTTTTCCACCAGCAGCAACAATAACAGAATTTCTAGCATGCCAAGGAACTCCCCTTTCGTGGCCAGCGGCTCAGTTGCATTGAGCCTGCTTTTCATATTATATTTCGGTAATCGCATAAATTGTCAAGAATGCGTAATAATCTAATCGTCATAATCGTTCTTAAACGCAAATCTCCACATGGCAATCGGTCCTTATCTCGGCTGCATTTCTCTAGAGACTTCAGCTGGTTGAACGGGTAGAAGGAGGATGAGGAGCAGGAGGACCAAGGGCAGCCGTAAGAGACAGAGGGTTGCCGGATTTTGCAATTTTTAAATGCTTTTGATGACATTTTTATGCTCCTTTTGATATTTGTTTCCACAATTTATTTATGGGCCGCCTTCTGCTGCCTGCTTAAACTTAAACGTCAACTGGGGAAATCTACGGAGCTGTTAGGCAAAGGATTTACGAATTTGTTAACAGTTGAATATATTCAGTTGGGTCTTCAAGGAGCTAAATTTTCAACAATTAGTGTGAATTTAATAGCTTGTCGTAATAATATGAAATTGGTGTCAAGGCTCTTTATTCAATATTTATAATATTAATTCTGAGTTCTTGTGGGCAAGCGCTTCTTGATAGCATTTAACGAGTAAGACAGATAGACATGCGGACCTGCATATCGTCTCTCTGTTGCTCTCACTCTCTCTATCTCTATCCCTTTCTCTCTCTATTTTCTATTTCTATCCCTCTTATAATAATATTCCGTAATTTATTTTTATTTATTTCTCTTTTTCTCTCTCTTTATGACTATTTTTTCATCTCATTAAAGATAAACTCGATTATTTTAGAGTCTCATTTCTATTTACCTCTTTCTCTCTGTGTCTTTTTCTTACTCTCCCCATTCTCTCCCGTATTATCTCATTTGCTTATCATTTGATTTAAGCTCTTGGCCTTCTTCCCTCTCATATTTTAGGGTCTCGATCACTCCGTCGCTCTCTTTCATACTTCTAAGATCCTTGACTACAAGGCATCTGCGAAGAAGCCACTTATCGTGCACAAACTTTGAGTACATTAAAAATGATGGCACCGCAACAGTTGTAGCGCCCGTAGCTATAATTCCAGCTGAGACAAGAGCAAAATAAATATAAAGAAAAGAAAATTCCAACTACAATTATAGAAGAGACTAAATAGAGATTACGCAACTTGGCAGTAACTGCCTGTTCTTCGAAACTGTCTAGACTCGATACTGTTGTTAGCTGTCAGCTGCGCTATTGTCTCAGCCATCGTTGGCCAATCAAATATTGATGCCTACAGCAGTTGGCAAACTTTGATTTGAATTGCGCAGAGTTTCAGATAAATAAATGAACTTCAAATCTGATAGTTGAGCTTGGGGCTCTGTCACCGAAATTATTCACGTTCTGCTCAACTTCATTTTGATTGGCAGCAATCTGTCAGCTCGCTCACTCTCACTCGGTCTCACTCTGTCTCCGTCTCTGTCTCTCTTACGCTATTTGTGTATTTAGCATTTTGAATTGAAAAAACATTTCTTGAACGCTTTATAATTAATTGCAAATTTTCGTTTCGCACGCTAATTGCAATTTACCATCGCTCTTGGGCACAAAACTAGAAACACATTATTCGCGCTTGCTCTCGCCCCATTTCACTCTCACTCTCCCCCTCTCGCTTCCTCTCTCTCTCTCTTTGTCAACCTGCCTCGCCCCACTGTTTTGGAAAACATTTCACTATTTTGAGCTGCATTGATTTGTTGACTTTAGCGCTTGCAGCTAATCGAAAACAAATGTACAAAAAGCATCGCACACACACATACACACACACAAACACACACACGCACACAGATGCATTTTATGTTAACAAAAGGAGTTTTGCAACGCGTTGATTTTGGCTCATAATTAACGCAAAAGTTTTTGGCAAATTGGCAAACAGACAGCGGGAAAAAATGATAAAATGACAAAACAGACAATTACCTTTGTGTGTGTGTTTGGGTGTGTGTGTGGGTGGGTGTGTGGGTGTGATTGTGTTTGTGCTTGTGCTTGAGTGTACAGATGCCATTGGCATTTTACATTGGGTAATCATTGCGTGTGTTGTTTTCGGTGTTTGCCTCGCGGTTATCGCGAGTTCAGCAAATGTCCTGTGCGGTTTTATTATTGCAATTGAGATGAAAAATAAATATTTCAATTACAATCTGGCGCGCGCTCGCCCGTGTAAGTGTGTGTGTGCGAGTGAGTGTGAGTGTGTGTGTGTGTGCGTAGCCAAAAATAGACAAAAGCACAAATACAAAAATTCAATTATTATGCTAAAAGTAAATTGATATTTGCATTCATTGAATTCACATTATTCGCCATATTACATAATAATGTAATACAATAGCCGCAACCACACAAAAGCCCATGAATTAAATATGTCTATCCGCATCCCTCTCTCTCTCTGTCTCTCTCTCTTTTTCTATCCCTCTCTCTCCCTTTCTTTTCACGTATATATAAACATTGACAAATTGTGTTTATGCTTTCTGCACTTCTGCCGGGGGCAGCCGCAGCGCATTTTAATCGAATTAAACTAATTGCCATATGAAAAGCGAGCCTCAAAGTCCGCCAAATCCTTCCAATACCAATATGAAGCCCTCAATATGAAACTGATTGAAAATGGATATGCTAATAATTCATAGATATATGATAGGCATGTGTAATCAGAGCTGAGCTAATGTTCCAAAAAATGAATTTTATCAAATTTCTCTCTGAATTAAATGGTATATTTATAAATTTTGTATAATGTAATTAATTAATTTTTTTATTTAAATGATAAATTAAATTTGATATTCATTTTATCAAATATGAACAAAATTATAAAAAAATTTAATATATAATATATAATTTGATTTTAAAGTAATATTCGAAGATTTTAGATAATCTGAATTTATTATTTTAAGCTTTTTATTTATAATTATTAAAATATTTTATACAAAAAAAAAAAAAAGAAAATATTTTTATAATATTCAGAGAGCTTACACTTTCAATTCTTTTTTTCATAGTTTTATATATTTTTAATTTTAAATTAAATTATTTTTTAGTATTTGTTCATATCCTTAGAATTATATTATTTTAATCAAAATGTTCATTTAATATTAACTTTATTAAAAGCAAACTACATTTTTATTTAACATAAATGAATATATACAGTAAATAAATATTTAAAAAAATCTGTTTAGTAAGATTATTATTAATATTAAAATAAAATAAATATTTATTTATTTATTATATTTTTGTTATTTTATTGTTTGCCTTAATTACTTAATACTAGAAATTTGACTTAACAGTTCAAAATTGTATTTATTTTATGAGTAAAATATTTAATGAAAATAAAGCGAATGTGTTTCATAGAATCGACTCTCAATAACTATTTACATCCATTCCATCAACTGAGATTGAACTGCTTAGGCGGCACAAACTATCCGGCGTCCAATCATAATCATCGAGGAACATTGAGGGAGAAAAAAGAGAGATTCGATTGCGCTCTATTGAAAGCAAATATGTTTTTGTGAATTTCGTGTTGAAGGAGTGAAGTCGAAAGACGCGAGTGGCTGCAGCATGGCTGAGTATTTGGAATGCAAAGTCGAAATGGACTTTCATATGCTGTCGAGCCTCAAAGCAATTTGTTTGATTAATTTGAGAGGTTCACTGGAGTTGTTGTTACCAGTTGGTGAGAGGGATGAGGGGGCTGTGGGCAGAGCTCAGAGAGTCGACCTTCATTATGTAAATTGCAGGCGAAATTTAAATAATCATCGGCAATTTAAATGCAGAGCACAACACTTTCGAAAGCCCGAGAGTCTCTCGACAATTAATCGACGTCGACGTCGTCGACATTGAGACTGAAAATATACCAAATGCTGCCCGAGTGCGTTCTGTGCTCTTCTCATTTTCTATTTTATAATAGGTCGGAGAGATAATATCATATTACTCGAAGAGCCTGGCATTAACTGCCTACGCATGCTTCTGGCTGCCATTGTTGTTGTTGCTGCCATAAATAATTATTCATATTTGTATAAAATACACACAGAATTTAATTAAAAATTGTTTCGCCCAGACGCTGAATGCGGAGGGCAGGCACACGGTTCAGGCGGTAGCTGAGGCACCCTTGGCATGACTATTGTTATCCTTGTTGTTGTCAGTGCTGTCCGGACTGTTGTATCTCTTGTGTGTATAACCCGCCCTCGAGAAGTCCTGGTCCAGTGGCGGGGTGCTGGAGACGCTTTGCCACTTTTGGCTCATAATAAAATTAAAACGAAATGAAACGAAATGAAAAAGTAATAAAGTCCTTATGGAAAACGCCAGCGATGCCAACTTGGAAAATGTGAGAGAAATCTACAACTTTGCCAGAGAGCGAGAGAGAGACACACTCAGCCACGCACTTTTGCCCCACTCTGCACTCTGGCAACTAGAATAAAATTGAAGAAGCGCAACGCTGGCTGGCTGGCATCAACCCATCTTTGAGGCACATGGACTCGGAAACGTAATTACATCGGGTTATAGCTGGCGCAAGGTATACCCACCTTGCCATCGAATATTGCAAAATTTCTGGGAACATATTCGTGTGTGCAGCGACCGTCAAAGGGAACTTTGTGGAGTTCTTATTGGCAAATGTGATTCCATTCAACGGTGGCTGCCATATGAGCAGGCACTCATCACTCATCACTAATGACTTGATGTTGCCAATGCACAAATTAAAACTTTAATTGCAGTTCATATTGTTAATGAACTCATATGGCTGCCATGAGTAATTTTTGTCTGCATCTCAGTTGAATATAAGGAAAAAGTATTTCATTTGATCGAATATTTAATAAACTTTAATTACTTTATACATATAAGCGAAGCTTGATAATGAGCTTTTTATGAAACTTGTATCATTTAATCTGCAAGTAAATTTGGTAGAACAAAATATATTTCAATTAATTTAATATTTGAAAAATAATTTACGAATTCCATCTGCATATGTGTTATTTATATGAAGCAAATTTTTTTAATTCTATTTTTAAAATAATTATTTTATAATTTATATATTCAATTTATTTCAATACATATATTTATAAAAATATAAATTTCTTTTAAATTTTTCGTTTTTAATTTATTTATGGCATTTTTTAGCTAAAAATTAATTTATTTATATTTATGCTTGTTTTATTATTTAAATACAATTTCAAACGGCATTTTTTCGTCTTATTGTCAAACTGAAATTTTAATATTGATTAATTCTAATTCAAGAAATTAATATATATTGAACATGTAACTTCAGTAAAATATTTATTATTTTTAAAACTAATTTTTTTGTCAATTTTTTGTCAATTGTCATTTTAATTGAAATATTTCTTTTTACAGCTCTTAATGCAATCAACAAATATATATTTTTTCTCTCCTAACTAATGGGCATTTGTTAGTTGTGCAATAAATATTTCTTAACTTAATTATGTCTCCCATTGCTTCCAACTGTTTTTTGCTTAGCTTTCAATTTTACGTTCAGTTTTCGTTCTTGATTGTTGAACACTTGCAAATGCGTTTTGTGCCCACCACCAGAAAAAGAGAATCAAAAATCTGTCAGACTGAGCTCGACATAGTGGGCGTGGTTGCCAGGTTGCCTGGCTGCCAGGCTGCCTGGCATGGCGCATAATTAAGCGGGCTTCATGTCTCGTCTATTGTTGTGAAAATTGAAATATTTTAGGGAAACCCTAAAGAGCCAGAGCATATATATATATATATATATATATATATAAATATATAAACTTTATTTAATTGTGCATTTGATTCGTCTGGCATACATTAAGTCGTTGGCTCGAGAGTCCAGAGAGACATTGTCAAAGGATAGGAAATCAAAGCCCAAACAACTAAATCAGCTGTAACCGAGCGACAGCTCGCCCGAGCGAGTCCAATATTGTTGCAATTACGCAGCACTAGACAAGGGACAATGCGAGCGACTGCCTGCCTGCCTGGATACGGCAAATTCCATAAGCACAATGGCAAATGATGTGCCCGAAATTGGAATCGAGCAGGAAGGCAGACGACGACGACGGCGACGACGATGGCGACGACGGTGACGACGGCGAAGGGTTGCCAAACTAAAATTTTGGGATGTCAAAGGCAGCGGCTGAAAAGTGAACGTTGTCACAGAGCGTGGCGTGGGGGACGAGCTGGTAGGCGTGGCACGCGTCCAGTGGGGTGCATACATTTGCGAGATTTACGAGCTGTCGAGGAGTTGGTGGCGGTGATGGTGGCGGTGTCGGTGGTGTAGGCGGAGGAGCAAGGGATTTGCTGCCACGTGAATGACGCACAATGGCAAAATGTTGTCAACGCAATCAGCGACAGTTGTTGTTGTTGTTGTTGTTAGTGGTCGACAGAAGTGGGCTTTCTCTGCAAGGCATGTAAATATGCGTGTGAGTATGCGTGTCTGTATGTGTGCCCCTTAAACGTGGCATGTTTCAAATTGAATTGTGCGAAGCACGTGACCAGACAGGGGAAGAAGAACGGTGACTGATTCGATGCGTAGCTCTGGCTGCCATGTCAATAAAGTCAAAAGCTGTAAGTGTGCGCCAATTGGGAGTATGCGACTAGGAGATACCTGTAATAAAACTTAAGGCAGTAAAAGAAAATACTCTAAACATATCAGAGAACTGCTGATTGTCTTATTTATTGTAAAGTAATAAATAAAATTTATATATTTTTATTATTAAACAACTACAGCTTTATACACCCAGCCCGAATTTCTATATAGCAGATAGTTATTTGTCTAAAATGGGGAAACTTTCCATAAGTTTAATTTCCTAAGTAAGAAGTCTAGGTTCTATGAACTTCATTTTATATCCTAGGAATCAAGTGAAAATATCGATAAATAGATATGAATTATCGGCAAATATAATAAACTATCTTTTACTATCGAAAACGAATAATATTATATACATGAAATGTCAAGGCCTAAGAGGCAGAGGCAGGTTTATAATCTTCTCAGCTCTTCAATCTGATCAATCATAGATCCCAAACTAATTATGCCTATCTTCCTCCTTATGTAATTGATGCTAGTTAGATACTCGTGTAGAAATGTTAGTATACCCCGTTTGGCCATACTAAAAAGGGTATCACAATGAATGACAGCGCTGGCCAGTCAGTCGTTTGCTGCTTTTGATGAATGAGCGCATATTAAAAAGGTCTAAGCAGCATGTTTCTTTATGATTATTTTGAGTTAAAAATGTAATTTGGGTAAAATGAGTGTAGCGAATGGTATTTCTCTCGCCCTCTCTTGCCATGCATCTGTCTCTGTTTGATTTGCTGCGTTCTATTGGCCTGCGGCGGAATCAATTCCCAAATCGCATTATGCTGCCAAAGACAGACTTCAGCTAGCTGGCAAATTGCTTAGCGTCTGCTGTTGCATGCCCCCGCAGCAGCAATTCACATTTTATGTGCGTCAACATCAGCACAGCCCGTCAGCAAGTGGATGCACTGAGTGCCAAATGGTTTACGTGTCAGGCGCCACGCGACTTCAAGCCAGACTTCATATCAGTTGGCAGCTGCGCGGACGCTTTTCGTATTGTCCACATTTCGATTGCAACTTTTTGCTTAGCATGCCAACGAGAAAGCCACTGCAAACCCGTCTCCTCTCTCTCTTATCTCCTCTCCTCTCTCTTCACTCAAAAAGGTAGCTGACTTTGTTGCCGCCGCAGTCGCAGTCGACTTTGTCATCACAAAATTTTCGATTTTCAACTTTGTTGCTAAATAAATATGGCTTTCACTCAAGAGTCGAGAGCTGAAGCAGAAATTCTCATGATATTAGGTTTTGGTTGGCAGCAGCCTTCCCCCTCTCACTCGCCTTTTTCTCTGTCCCTCTCGGCTAGCTGTGAATTTGCAGTCAGCAGGTGCCACAGCACTAAAATTAGTTTGCTTGCTGCCAAAAATACACGAAATTTGAATCATTCTATTTTATAATAAAAATAAAACTTATCTAGATTTAATGTTAAACAAATTGTTATGGATATTTTTTTTTTTTTGTTTTTTCTTAAATCTGAGCTTGACTTGGGTTTATTTTAAATTATTTTGTTCCTGCCGTTCGGGCTCCCATCTTTAGTGCGAAGCGCATGAGTAGCCATCTCGCTCGCACCTAGTAGCACCCGAACCTATCTTCAGCAGTAGATCTCTTTGTCTCGTTCTTTCTCTTTAGGTTCGCCTAGACTGTAGCTAAAACGCAAACGCACTCGGATAATATTTTTAGAACAAGCTCTCAGCCTCTCACTCATACTACTGCACAAGCAGCAGCCAATCACAACAAAATTGAACTGACTTGGACAACTGCAAACAGACTTTGCTGTTTCTGTTTGAAATTAATGTTTGCTGAAGCCTACTTTTAGAAAAATATCCCTTGGCAATTTTCATTGCATTTTCGTAAAGTTTTTTGAATTCTAGCAAAGCAGCTATAGCTCAAGCTCATGTGAGGCACTTAAATTTTTTGTTAGCTTAGCTCGACATAGATAGGACATCTAAAACAAACTTCTTATGAAAATGATTGAGCTTTTACATTTCAATATAATATGTAATATTTATTTAATTTATTGATTTTTAACTAAATAATTCCTTGCATTGAACTGCAATTTTTTTTAAGTGAAAATCAATATTATCTAACGCTATACACATTCTATGCATATATTCTATATATACCTCGTATATCTTAAGATTCTGCGCAATTTTCACTCTTTCATCTTCAAGTGTTTACTTTGGCTCCCTCTAAAATTGCATCGCTTCTATTTGAGTGGCTAATTTATAATTCATTTAGAATTGCTTCAGCAAATTTCGATATCAATATCGTGCATATTTCATGAGCTCGCCGCCAATTGTGCAGTTCGTTTCACACTACTAAATGCAACCATGAATTATGCAGCAAATTTTTTGTTGTTGCTCAAATGACATTTCAGTTACAACTAACAATTCGCATATTTTATTTCAGCTTTTTCATTGTTAATCGAAACGAGGTAGCAGACTAAATGCTGTGGTATGAGGGAAACTAACTGAATTTTTATACACGGCATAGAGAGATGAACGCTATTCGACTCATTTAACTCCATTTATGGTATTTGAGTGTAAATTGAAATATTATTTTTCTGGCCAATTTGAAGATACTTTTATATATATATTAAATTTCCACTCGTATGCCAATTGTGTATGTGGATTGATCATAATTATACAGTGATAACATTATCGTTTGGGTATAGCATATATGAGAAATAAGTAATATCTAATGCTTCTTCAAGTACTACTCTAACTTTCGCCTAACTCACTTACCGAATTATGAATACACTACAATTTCCAGTTGCTATGCAACTCGAATTGTCAACCACTTGAGAGCTGAAAGAAAGTTCGACGGAGCGAGATTGCGGCAATCGCAGTTACACAATCATTCTAACTGAGTTTCTCCGATAACCGTCGACAACTTTTTGCGTCTGTTCACCCTTACCCTACCTCTCTCGCTCTCGGTGCTCTTTCGCATTCTGTCGGCCCCACACACAAACACTTTCAGCTCCCAACAAACCAATTGGCACCCATTGAGCGCTTTGCTCCAGTTGTAATTTCCACTGTTGGCTAAACACAAAGTTTGTCATGTGTTGCAATTTGCCAAAGGCTGCCTACAATCGTGCTGGGTGGGCTGGGTTGGCAAAAGTCTGTTGGCCATGTATAATGCATGTGCTCGAAATGTGGCCAAAATCCGCAAATGCAGTGACGATTGCAAAGGACAATCATGGAGCAGGAGGAGCGGTGCGGCAGCAATGGCTGTCAGCGCAACTTCGATGCCGAGACAATGTAACTCAAAAGTAGATACATTGTAACTTTAGCAGTGGCAGCAACAACAACGACAGCAACTGCAACAAATGGCCTCGAGTTGTGCAACATTGCGGCGTGTGCAGAGACTGAGTGAGTGGAGTCGAGTCGAGTCGAGTGGAGTGGCGTGGAGTGGCGAGCCGGGTTGGGGCTGCAAGCTGCAATGACTGTGCGATTATGCCAATGGCAGCGACGTCTAAAACAAACGATTTGTCACAGCAACAACAACAACAACAACAGAAGCAAGCAAGTTGAATTTTATTGCTAGCGAAGGGTATTTGCCTCGAACCGCAAACATTTGCCCAAAATGCGGGCGAGGAGTGCAACTGAAGGACTCGGCGGGTGTGAGCGAGATGGCTGACAAAAGCAAGAAAGTAGCGTGTCTCTGTGTGTGTGTGTGTGTGTGTGTGTGTGTGAGGGCGTGTGTATTGAGCCAGCCTTTCATGTTCAACTTCAACTTCAACTGGAGCTCAGCGAGCGAACATGACACCGTCCAGCAGCTAAGTCCCTGCTGAGCCACATCCGCCGTCCTTCCCCATATCACTCCCACTCCATGGCCAATACCGCCCACAATGTCGCAGCAGCGTCCGCCAGCTGCAAGTGACAGTAATTGTTTTATTGACATTGATTGACACGACAGTGAGGCAAGGCGTTGTATTCGGGACAGCAGCTACAGCAGCAGCATCGACAAGTCAAGCCAACCCGAAAGACAAACTGCAATGCCAATGCCAATAGCAATGGCAATCCTTAAAACCAATCCTTATATACACAATACCAATACCAATACCAACATCAATACAAACACCAACGCCAATTGCAATCTTTTCTGCCAGCTCAAAAATGAGCAAAAGATTTCAATTCCATTTTGATAGATCGCATTTTGCATCGACATAAAAGTTTATCTATACGCGACTCTCGAAGATACCCTGTACTGTATGAATAATAACGAATTTATTACAAAAATATTAAAATGTCTTGTTTATAGAGTACATTGAAAAAATTGTTTTAATATATATAATTTTAAAACCTTAAAATGTTAAGCTCATACTAAAATTTATGATTCCTTAAATTTCTATTTATTCTATTTTAAGTTTTCTCATATGTAAACGAGGATAGAATTCTTTTTTATTTTGATTATTAAATATAATAGTATAATATTATTATATTATAGTTTTAATTACATTACTCTATTATAATATTAAATTGATTGTTTAGCTTTTTCTTTCAAATTTTCTACTTCCTATATTGAAATAAAATTCACCTGATATATAAATTTAATTTTTTGATAATTACATTTTAATTTCTAAATATTTTTGAAAATAAAAAATTGATGACATTAAAATAAACATTTATTATAAGTCCAAATTTAAAGTATTTAAAAATCTATTGTAAAATATATGTCCCAGAATATTTATAAGTCAATTTATGTAATATAAATGCATTGCCATTAAATATTATTTTTATTATATTTGTCATATGTTTTCTCCATAATTTTTAGACGTTTTGAAATCGAGCAATATTTAATATTTTGTCTTTCAATTGCAATTGAACTTATTTATTTTTTAAATTTTTACAGATGTTTTGAATTATTTTGCAAATATTTTAAACTGAAAATTTATATATATATATAGTTTTTTTTTGAATATTTTTTAATTGCTATTGAAATCTTTTCTTGAATATAACAAAATTAAATTTATAAAAATCACTTTTATTTGATCGATTCTTAGCCTGTTAGCCAAATTCTTGATTTCGATTCTTAGAATATTTCATTTATACATTTTTATTAAATTTTATATATATTCTTTTTATAAAAATTTCATAGAATTGTTAGCATATTTATTAACTGTGCGTCGTCATTGCACATATACTCCTCATGCTGGCATTTATTTTCTGACTTTGGTCTAAGGGGGCGTGGCGAAGTGGACTACACGGCATTGCCATGTCGCCTGACGCTGATTCACCTCCTTTCTCTTCATTGTTGACTCTTGTAAGCTGCTGATTAAACGAGGCAAAGCTGCAGTGGCTGCGTGAGGCGGCGCCCGAAGCAGAAAGCTGGTCCGGGAAGCTGACCGTCCTGCCAACTGTCCTCACCGTCAGTCAGGCGGCAGGAATACATCAATTGCTGGGTGTTCCAGGCACAATGCATCCAGTATTCCATTGTGCCAAAGACAATTGTTTGATTTTCGATATGTTTTCGTTGCACTGCACTGCCTCCATTATGATGATGAAGCAGAAGATGATGACGTTGATGGGGGAGGGCGGGCTTGGCTCAGTTGGGGTTGGGGTTTGAGCATTTTTTTGCTGTCGCTGCACTTTTCATTCATTTCGCATTTTGCTGTTTGTCTTACATTTGGAATTTGCTAAAAGGGGAAGGCGGAAGTGAATGCGAATGCGGATGCGGATGCGGATGCGGATGCGGATTAGTGCTTATGTAATGCACACACACACACACAAACACTCAAACACTGACACATCAATCGCAAGGCGGCAGCTGTAGCGCTAGTCGAATTTTTGACCAGGTTTGCCTTTCTTGTTTCGTTCGCTCTGCCGTAATTGGTTCACATTAATTATGAAAGCGCATTGCTAACGGAAATTTATTTGGCTTATGTTTCGATTTGGATTTAGGTTTCCGTATTTTCATTTGCTTTGCTTTTTTTCTTTTCTTCATCTGCGTCTTCTTCTTCTGCGAGTTCTCCGTGCTCAATTTTGTGTTTTCTTTCGGGTTCCCCAGAGCAACCGAATTGGATATGAAATGCGATGCTTAATTAGTTTTTCTGTTGCCCGCTTCCAATCCCAATGATTATCATGATGACGCAGACAACGGACGATGACTTTTGCTTAGCTCACGCCCTGACCAACATTAGGGCATATTTCTGTGAAGAGAGAGAGATAGAGAGAGCAAGGGCAAGGGAGACTGCCATAAGTTCTTAGCTTGCCTTTAAGCGGGCTCTTATCACTCAAATTTAATGCCATTTCAATATTGTTGCTACTGCCGCTGCTCGTTTTTTTCATACTTAACAGCTGGCGCCATATCTAACATGATAAACATGAGTTATGTGTTTGGCTCTGTGAATTTAAGATAAGCAGTGTTTAGCAAACTTATCTCTACTCTACACAAATTTAACTGAAAATTGAAGGAGTTTAAATTTAGATAAGGAAATTATAAACAAATGGTTTTTCTAGCAGGTGAATGAAGCTTGAGTAATTTGAATTGTAAATGAAAAATAATTTAAATAAAAAAATATTCTAAAAATAATACATTTTGTTTATAAATAATTTTTGTATAATTAACAAATTATAATTTTTTATCTAAAATTTAATGCATGACAAATGAGCAATGAAATTTAATAACTATTTTCAGCGCCACATAAATTTTACAAATAATAATAAATGGAAATAAATAATTTGTATAATTCATTTCATCTTCAATGATTTGTTTTATCAGTCTTCATTGCCTTTTTTCTGTTCAGCTTCTCGCTTAGGGTATGCACATGTCAGTTAAGCTAAGCTCAGAGCTGTGTTATCTTGTTTATTGTTTACATTTGAATTACGAATAACTTTAGTCACAGCTTAGCTCATGCAAAAGCCTTGCAAAAATACTTTCACACATATATCCAGTTATAAATGCGAAAAAAAGAAACAAACCAAAATCCCGCCAACGACAAGAACTTTTGTGCTGATAACGTGCAACGGCAGCAGGAAATGTCCGGTACAAGCTCCAATGTTAGAGAGGAAGACGAAGAGCAATAGCAACAGCTACGACAAAAGAGAGAAGTGCAGTGAATCAAGCCTGGAGTCAGGCCTCTTCAATGCCACAAAACCTGGGGTGCGACACAAAAACCTTGTCGAACGATAAAGTTGCCTTTGCCTTTGCCGTTGCCGTTGCCGTCTCGTGTCTGCCGTCTGCCTTCTGCTGCGCCATAACTCGGTTGCATAAATCTTGAATGGGGCTTTTTCGGTTAGGCGAGTGCAGCCCTAGGTGACATCTTTGGTGACGTTCAACTGGCGACTGGCGACTGAAGCAAAACCACGTCCAGATACCAGACAGCTAGCCTGCAGCACTGCATAATAAATTGCAGCCATGGCGTTATAAATATTCCAGCTGCCCACACGCAGCTGCTCACCCGAGCCCGAGTCCAGGCCCAGAACCGACCCGCCCCAGCCCCTATTCGGCCGACCCTTGGTCAGTGACTGACGCAGCGCGCTGGCGTCTGTTGATAAGCATCTGGGCAACAATTTCGCACATGACCAATGCATGAAGATTACAACTGCTAACTGAAATGCTGACACAGATAAAAAACGGACGAGCGCCGAGCACCAGAAATAAAAATAAAATGTGTCTGAGAATTTGAATTAAGTAGTCGCCGTTGAACTGCCCTGAAGAAGTCAAATTGTATAACTGCTGCGACATACTCAGTGATATATTTTGTGATCACAATGATTATAATTCCAAGTCTAATGACAATGACAATGACAATGACAATTACAACGACAATGACAATGACAATGACAATGACAATGACAATGACAATGACAATGACAATGACAATGACAATGACAATGACAATGACAATGACAATGACAATGACAATGACAATGACAATGACAATGACAATGACAATGACAATGACAATGACAATGACAATGACAATGACAATGACAATGACAATGACAATGACAATGACAATGACAATGACAATGACAATGACAATGACAATGACAATGACAATGACAATGACAATGACAATGACAATGACAATGACAATGACAATGACAATGACAATGACAATGACAATGACAATGATGAAAAAAACAATAGTAATAATAACAATGACATTGACAATAACAGTAGTGATTATAACATTGACGACAACACAACGATTTTCCATACCACTTATACCAAGCTATTCTATGTAATCTCCATGACAAGCTCAGAGCTTAAGCCTCTCTCTCTTTCTCTCTTTCGGCATTACTTTAAGAAGCTTTTGCATGTTTTATTCCATTCCAACTCTCCTCTCACGATGCATACTTTCAGGTACGCAAGCCAAAAAGTGTTAAATGGAAAACAATAATAACACTATGAGAAATGGGAGGCGGTTGGAGTGGAGAGGGCTGGGCTGGGCACCCTCTGGACAAGCCCATTAAATTGTAACTGGTTGGCGCTGGAGCCGCGGCTCAGTGGACAAAATATGCGGCAAGGACAATAAATTAATGCGATTTATTGCAGCGATAAGCGCCGAATGAAACTGTAAACGGATGCGGTCTCTGGGGAGGGCGCTGAGTGGGCGGCAGAGGGTGGCCAGCTGTGGCGTCTTCATGTGTGGGCTTGCCCACAGATAAGACTCGCATGGATGGCATGCAAAAATGTGGTGCGTGCCTTCCATCAAGCGACTTGAAATTAACGATGACACGCCCCTTGCCAGACAGCTGCGCCCGCACGCTGCTAAGCGGTACTCGTCGTACTTCACATTTAATTAGAGCTCAATGCGCATTAAGAAAAGGCCCCAAAAGTGTCCCGAAGCACGGCCTTCCAACCGTCTTACATCCCTTGCCTTGCAACCATATCAAAATGCCATTTTAATTAAAAAAAAAAAAGAAGCAAAGAAAAGTTCGTCAAATGATGTGTGAGGAGTCGATAGAGCAGCAGGCGCTAAATCACAAAGCCAAACAGGATAAACAGCAGCGGGCCTGACAAGGGTGTTGGGATTAGAACAAAAAAAAGCTGAAATTTAAAAAAAAAGATTCCTAAAAGGAAATGCAAAAATGCGCGCAATCGTGCAGGCGCTTTTCCAAGCGCTGTGAAAATCTTGTGAAAATTTGTTGAGCGTGCAAACTGCTGGTGGTTGGTTTTTGGTTTGGGTTTTGGCAGCTCACCCTTGCCTCTCACCCTCTCTGGCCGAGTGTCTGCTACCCGGCAATAATTGCATGAAATGCCCAAAATTTGTGCTGAGTGCCGCACAAAACGGTTTTCCAAGGTGGAGTGGAGTGGAGTATGGGCTAAATAAAGACTGGAAGCTGGTCTGGCCAGACACTAAGCCGGGGCATCGCTGTTGCTGCTGTCGCTTTGGCCAGCCACTAAATCACAACCAAAAGCCGCTGTTAAAACATGAGCCAGCCCCGTAATGGGTGGTTGAGAAACGATGCCACTAAAGCCAACAGTAGCAGCAGCAGCAGCAGCAGCAGCAGCAGCAGCACCGGCATCAGCAGGAGTTGGATTGGCTTGGTGGTTGCCAAAGGGCTGCTGGTTGCAGCCACAGCAGCAGCAGTAACAGCAGGACACGTGCAACACACATAGCCCAAAGCCATGGCAACTGATATGGATATGGATATGGATATAGAGATTTCATTAGGGGATCGCAGCAAGTAGCTCAAAGTGCTCGTTAGCCCACGCCGATGCTCATTCATTATTTAATCTTAAACTAAATCTATCAAACTCAATCGATAGGCGCAGCTGATACAATAAACAAACACAAATAGCCGGAAAATTCGATTGATAAGATTAAGGGTGAGACCCTCACAGGAGATTTTCATATTATTTCGTGAGTATTTTTTAATATTTCAAATATATACAAAAATGTATTTCTTTATAAATGTTTTTTTTTTTTCAGTATAAAATTGATTTAAAAAAATATATATAAAGTTCAAATATTAATATTAATGAATTTTAAAATTTTTTTATTTTATTATTATATAGATTAATTTTTTATATTATAATGTAATAATAAAATATATTAATATTCTTATCATAATTTTTTTGTGTGACTTTTACATTTTTTCGTGGGGGGATTTTAATTCTGTATATTTGTTTCTTTATTTTTTCTGCTTTTTATTAGGAAAATTTATACAACAAATAAATATATAAAGTTTTTTAACATTAATTTTTTTTTCAATTTTATTTTAATTTTAATATTATTACAGACATTTGTATTATTTTAATTTTTATGCTTAAAACTATTTATAAATTTTATTTGTTATATTGCTTAAAAACTATTCAATGTGTTGATCGAAAAGATCTAAGCTTAAACTAATTAATTGCAAAATCTTAATTTCGGATGATTTCTTTTTTAATTATAACAATTTTATTTATAATTCTGTTTTTTTTTTTTTTTAATTTGCTTACATCTTATGATTATTATGATTTTAAGTATTTTATATGTTAAAATATGTAAAAATAAAAAATGGAATAACAGTATGCTTCGCTTAACGTAGAGAGTTGTATACGCATATGGAGGCTAGTAGGGTTTCTGAAAACATTTCATTCCACGTCAGAGCTCCGAGACATTGCGTATGTCCACGCCCATTTCCTCGAACTGAACATCATCGTCGTCGGTGACAAGGGCAGCTGTGGCCTCGTTGCTGCCATTTCGGTGTCCCCGCAAAATGGAAGCGTTCTTCAGCTTGGCGAAGGTTTTCTGGAAGCTGACAGCCTTTTCGTAGCTCGCGCCGTTGGGCCGCTTCCAGCGGTACGTGACGCTGGCAGCGATCACGATCAGCATAATGGCCAGCATTATGAACCACATGAAACGTGCCGGACTCGAGCCACTGCGCCTGTCGTTCTCGCCCTTGATCTCATCCGGCAGCACGGTCCAGGAAATGACGCCACGATGAGACTTTGTGGAGTGTGCTTGAAAGCGGTAAATAAAGGAAAAAAATTAATTTGAATTGAATTGTATAAAGCTAAGATAAAAAAATATTAAGCTAAATAACGATTCTTAAAAAATGTATGAAAATTAATTTTGGCTTTTTAATATTTTTAATTTAATAAAATTCAAAATTTAATCAAAATCTGTTACATACGTTTGTAAAATTTTGTTAATAAATTTGTTAGTATATATATTAAAAATAAAAAATATGCACAGCCTGATTGACTTGAGTTTGACTCTTTATATAGTATAACTAAAGTGAGTAGTAACAAAGTATTTAATTTAAAAACACTTTGTAACAGACTTAGTCAAAAATATAAAAATATCTTAAAATGATTTATTTATTTTGTTTTTGCCTCAAATAAAATAAGATATTTTCTCTGTAAATAATATCTTATTCAAAATGAACTTAAAATATTTAAAATAAAATTCATTAAACTTTATCCGACTTATTTTATATTTGTTAAAAAAATTTTTTATATATTTATAACTTACCTGATTTTTCAGTTGTCCTAACAGTGGTCGTTGTCGTTGTTGTTGTTGTTGTAGTCGGGGTGGGTTTTGCTGTTGTTGTTGATGTTATTTTCGGCTTGGCTGTTGTAGTTCTTGTGGTTGTTGTCGTTGTCGTTGTGGGTGTTGTTTTCGGCTTGGCTGTTGTAGTTGTTGTTGTCGTAGTTGTTGTTGGCTTGCGAGTAGTTGTTGTTCTTTTTGTAGTTGTTGTTGGCTTGCGAGTAGTTGTTGTTCTTTTTGTAGTTGTTGATGTCGTAGTTGTCGGTGTTGTTCTGCGCGTTGTTGTTGTCTTCAGCGTTGTTGGGATTCTCTTCGTTGTTGTTGTTGTTGTTGGCTTTGGAGTTAACTTCGTTGTGGTTGTGGTCGCCAGTGTCGTTGGTTTTGCTTTCTTTGTTGTCGTTGTCGCCGCTGAGTCGAAGTCATCTTCAAGAAAACATGCCACGGCGTAGTCCGGGCAACAGTTTTCCTGATCAACGCAGCCGACATCGCAGCCGCAAGCCTTAATCCATTTGCCATCTTCCTGCAGGTCGTCGTTCAACGGAGCCGGCTCATTGCAGCGGTTGTTGCAGTTCATTGTATCATAGATCACCGGCCCCAAGGTCTCGCCCGCTGGCTCTGCGGTTGTGGTGTGCCAAGCATCGCCGCACTGCTGGCTGCCCGTCATCAGACGCACGTCATCGATGGCGATGTCGCCAAAGTTGGTTGAGGAATCGGTTGATGTGAATATCACTTGGAAATCGCCCGGCATTTCGTCAATGGAGATCGTATGCTCCAGCCATTGGTTGCCCTGATTGCCTGATACTGTGAACTTTGTATATCTAAATGAGAGGGAGAGACAAGCAGAGACAGAGAGAGAGAGAGAGAGTGTGAGGGAGAGTTAACGCCTTATCGCAACTTCCGCTTTTAATTGTGAGCACTTACTGCTTTCGATACTGCGTCCACATAAGTTCCACACGCAAGTCGTGCGGCTTGACCGAGACCACCAAATCGCCCACATCCGAGCCGTACATGAAGTAATGAAAGCGGAAGCAGCAGGCGGTCTTGAGGCTCAGCTCGCGCGGATAGATGGGCGAGAGCAAGTGGTGAGCTCCGATGGAGTAGGGGGATGTCTCCATCAGCATGTAGTGGCCGCCATAGGCATTCTGCAGGGTGTGATCGTGGCGAGGTCCCGTGCGATACGAGTGAAAGTGACTCACAGTGGCGACACGTCGCCAGGGCTGCACCAGCGAGTATCTCGGCTGCCAGCCGCACAGATCTTCGCTCTCAAAGTCGCAGGCGTGACTCTGCGTATGATTGCGGTGCCGACAAACGCCCAGCGTGCGATCCCAGTTGCGCCCGTTGCAGTAGGCCAGACCATTTCCTGCCACCACATACTCATCGTTGCACAGCACCACTGCGGCCAAGCTGCGTTGCATCTCGATGCGGCCGTTCTCCGGATCGGGCTGTGGTCGACAGCCAGATTCTGTGAAAAGTTACACCAGATATCAGAGGAGCGTATCTATATATATAGATTAGTCATGGCGCCTGGTACTTACTGGCACAGAAGGGCCGCTCGCCACTCAGGCGTCCGCCTAGGCCGCAAGTGAGCATCGAAGCACCCATTAGCATATAACCGGGCGAGCAACGGAAGCGCAGAAAATTACGTCGCTGCCAAATGTTGCCATTTTCCAGTTCTTCGGGCTTCGTGCAGCGTCCAGCTGCCGCCTGCTGCTCCAGCGCCAGTGCCAGCAGAAGACACAGCGCCAAGCCGATATTTGTCCGAGAGTTGTGAAACATTCTAAGTCCGAACTATGACTGAGCTCATTCTCTTTGGCGCTCCGCTCGCCTGCCTGCCTGCCTGCTCACTGTAGTTCTTTTGTTTCTCTTGCTGGCATGATAAGTCTAGAGGCTTAAGCGATAAGGCGCGTCGCGCCGACTTCTATTCAGACTTTTCATACTTCCACTTCTGCAAATTGCGCTCTCATTTTATGTTTATTTTTTAGTTATTCATAATTATTATTTATTTACTTTTGTTTATTGCATAACATTTAAAACTCGTATTGAATCACCTGAAGATATGCCTGAAGAATGTCGAATTTAAGCTAAATAAAAAAATTATTTATTTAAATAAAATGATTATGTGAGATTTATAATAATATATTCAACCCTCGCAAAAAAAAAATTGTATCTTAGGTTTTGAAATTTTCGCATAATCGGAATGTGTAAAGTACGTCTTAATAAATAAAAAAAAATAATAATAATACTGTTAATTTAAGCAACTTCATATATAGGCTTTTTGTTTGTAATATTCTTAAAACATATTTTTTGCAATAATACAGAACCAAATATAGTTTTATTTTTTGCAGAATAAATAATAGTTGAAAAAAATGTGTAAATACTGCTTGACTGATATAAATGAACGGAGAACCCGATGACGGCTAGAATGTACTGATATACTAAAAGAAGAAGAGTATTTTAAATCTTTCCATAATCTATATATATAGCTCCCTATGTCTTTAAAAAAAATTGTTAAAATACTCAAAAAATAAATATTATATTTAATAACAATTATGATAAATTTTTTATATTTCATTTAATATAGTAATTCAATAAATTTATTTTCGCTCCATTTTTAATGAAATCGTTGAAATCTATCTTCAAAGTATAAATACAATTTCGGCGCTTATTTATATTAAATTTGGTCACTCTGCTTAGCTGTCTGGTTGCCCGGCAATACATTTGTGTTTATCAAGTTAAATAAAGATAAATGAAATTTACTTAAAATATTGTCATATTTGCCAAAACAATAAAAATTGATAAATATGACTTTGCGAAGCAATAAATTTCAAATTAAATTTATAAGTGGCAAAATGCCTCTAGAATTATTCGGTTTTGTTTTCTTAAAATTTGCTCAATTTATTTTGTATATTATATAAAAACCGAAATAAAATTACTTATTTATTGCATTTCTATATTGATATAAATTTCATTAGTCAGAAATAACAAATTGAGTTAAAAAGTAGGCAAAAAGGATTTTTATTATAGTTTTTATCTAAAGGCAAATGGATTCCCTTTTCCAGTAATCGATATATATCGACTTGCCCAGTACTGACAGTGCACTTCCTCGACTTCCGCATAGCTGTCAACGAGCCGCACTTCAACTTAATTTGCCCCGGCCCCAGCTCGCGAGTGGACAACTTTATTTATGATTATGGACAGACTTTGTGTGCCTGAATTGTGTTTGGGCCTTTGTATTGATATCAGATGCAATTATGCGCATCTCCTGTGTTAGTGCAGCTAAATGGCAGCAGCTTCTTCCTGTCGGCTGGCTTAAATGATGTTGCCAACTGAAGCTACATAATTGCATTGCCCAGTGAGTCGTCCTGCTTAGTTATTGCTCCCCCATTTTGACTGTGATTTATGTTGACTTCCGTTCGCATCGCAATCACGGCTGTCTGAACCGCCCCGGCGCTCGCTTTTCGCCGTGTTGAGATAATCAGTCAATATTGACAACTACTTATTGGCACTTCCGTTGCAAGCCCCGCAGCCGCCTCTTAGCCGCAGCCACAGTCGCCGTTGCCGATGGCGACACGTGACCAGACGCTGTTCCCAGCTCCAACTCAAGCTGCAGCCCAGCCTCGGCACGTGGCGTGGGTACCCGTTGCTTTCCCTTGCCACGCTTGCAATTCAAATTTCATTCATAATTGCAATCGCGATTACGAGGGTTGGCACTGTGAGTGCTTGGGCTTATCAACGTTCTCGCTTTCCGGAGCGAGCTCAACTTATGCAACGGGGGCTCGTGTTTACGTATGTGTGTGTGTGTGTGTGCTGCCCCTGCTCTCCACTCCCTCTTTAAACATTTGCTCATTATGATTATAACATTTATTAGCGCTGCTGGTTTTAAACTTCAATATTTGCGCATGAAATTACGCCGCTGGGAAAAGATCTTTGGCAATGCTCTTGTCCATGGCGCTGATAAGGCCCATAAAACGCCTCCCAGCGCGTGCTATAAAATATAACACCCCATTTAGTCATTTCCCCATTGCCATGCCCATTCTATTCCCATTGCCCAGACTCGTTTTCGTAGCCCTTCTCAACGTGCGCATGAACTCAGCCGCGGTTGCCAAGCGACCAACTCCGAAAGCACAATCAGCGGCAGGGATTAGACGCGGCTCTATATAGAGCAGCAGCTGCTGCTACTGCTACTGTTTCCATCTCTCTGTTACTCTCGAGTCTTGCATCGAATACTCTGGGTTAAAAGTTGGCCTAATTGGCCTCATTGCTAAGTTACATAGTCTGAGCAAAATTAATCCTGACTAACAATTCGCGACGCGTTACAATAATAATAACTATTAAAATTATATTTTCACATATATTATTTAAATGAATTAAGCATAAATATTTATGTAATTTGTATATATATTCAAAGATATTATATGTAAATATCTTCCACTGCAATAAGATTCTGAAAAAATATTTAATAGAAAATTCTGTTGACAGTTTGTTGGTTGTCGCCAATTTGGCGTGATTGGCTGCTGTTGTTGCAGTAGTATTAGTGAGCGACTGAGCGATTGCATATTTGTTCTAACAATATTATCCGAATGCTTTTGCATTATAATTGCACACCTCTCACATCAAGAGAGAGAGTGAGACAAAGATAGCTGTTGCTGAAGGTAGTCTCGTGTATAGCTATGTGCAAGCGAGATGGCTATCTAAACTCTTCGTGAAGATCGTTATGATTTCAATGGCCGAAGATTCCGCAATGCACAGGGCGACAGACAGCACACGAATAACCAATCAGAGTGAAGTGCGATGGAATTGTCACAGTCTTGTAATGGTGCGCCTAAAAAATGGAGTCTCGTTTTACTCAAATGTACACTAAATGATGCTTGTATTATTTTTTTGCGACGAAAATATTTCTGATATAATAATTTCAGTTTATCATAATAATCTTTTTCTCTTTCTATATGTATTCAATTTGACTTTGATTTACTAAACTTATTAATTGGAATTATATTTATATTATTTTTTCCATTTCCAAAATTTATTTCAATAAGCCTCAGACAGTTTTCTTTCACTATTTAATCATGTTATTTATTTTCTATCGCTGTTTGATGCGCTCCATTCGCTGACTAATTCGGTTTCTCAAAGTCTTTTGTCTAAATGCCTCGCGGCTATTTTCTCAAACTTGCAACAAACTTTTCGACTGGCAGTCAATGAGCAGACAGGCAGGGAGGACTTTAGCGGCTGATGCGATTAGGGGCAAACGCAAAAACCAAGTTGCAAAGTCTTACGCATATGTGGAAGAACGCACACCCACAATCACTTACGCCCACACGCACACACAAAGCACAGATAACTTCAAAGATTACACAGATAATTAATAAAATTAAACAGAAAAGCACTCAACGCTGCCAGCAGTCACAGTCGCAGTCACAATGGCAGTCACTGCGACTGTGAATTGGAGCATTGAGGGCAATTGGTTGACCAGCATTAGGCAACCGCAGGCAAGTCAGGGCCGCCTCGCTCGGTCAGCTGCCGGTCGCATTAATTACAAACCAATGGCCGCAAAACTTGCACAAGGCACACAACCTACGACTGTCTGTGGCTTTGTGTGTGTGTGTGAGAGAGACACAAAGAGAGAGGGAGACAGAGAGAGAGAGAGAGAGTGTTAGAGACATAATGGCGCGCTATTTGTTGAGCATCCAGTTAGAGTTCGTATAGGTAAATTACTTGTTCGCATCTTTAATTTGTGTTAATTTATGAAACTCATTATGTGGCCACGGGTGGCACAAGTTGCGCAAGTTGTGCGTGCCACGAGCCACAAAAGCCGCCATAGAAGTGGCCAGCCGCCGCAGCGCCTGGCTGCCTGCCTGCCTGTTGGCTGATCTCTTCAAAAAGTTGCCATTGCCGTTGCGTCCGAAAGTTTTCGCGTAATTTCATTTTAAGTCCTCCAAAGTTGTTAGTACTCGCAGCAGCAGCAGCAGCAGCAACATCAGCAGCGGCAGCAGCCGCAGCAGCAACAACAAGTTGCAATTGTTTTTCGTCCACGTTTCGAGTCGAGTTTTGTGGCACGACTAATGGCCTCGCCTGCCACGTACCACATGCCCACCTCTCCGCCCGCCGCTCATTATGCTTGTGATTTTTGTAGCATAAACCACGCGATGCCTCGCAATTCAACGAATTTGCACCTGCACATAAATGTGGCATAAATCCAATTAGGCGGCACAGGCAGTGCTTTAATTGACATACACCTGTCTGCACAGTTGTGTGTCTGTGTGTCAATGTGTGATGTGATGTGTCGATGTGTGGGCGTGCCAGTTCGTCTTCTGAATGGCAGTAAATGAATTGCATATGTAGGCTTTTGTTTCCACTCTCTCCCACTCTACGGCTGGCATTTCAATGAATGGGTTGCCAGGTCGTTGGGTCGTTGGGTCAGCAGTTCACCTGCTTCACAGCAACACATAACTAAATCTATATATATGTATTTATATATGTATGTATGTAAAGATGTGTGTCTAATGCAGCCACTGGCCTAGATCCCTGACATATGCCTGGTCCAGCACGTATTTTATTTACCTAAATATTTGGCAACTCATTTTTAGTCTCTCTTTTTTGTGGCTTAAATTTTTGTGGCTGCGTTGATTAAAATTTACATTTTATGGCTGCATTTGTATAATGCTTAAAGCAGAGATTAATTGAAGAGAAAAAATACTTATATAATTATTTATTTTCAATTAATTTTTTTTATCTAAAATGTTTTTTTTTTTTTGCATTTTATTTTCGGTCAAATATTTATTTTGTGGGCTTAAAATTAAATCAAACTAATTTTTTTTCCCAATTTTTATTGATTTTTTTTTTGGATCAAGCCCAATATTTATTTTATATATTCGGCATTTATTTTTATTGTTTTATTTTTTGGAAGGCGTGAGATCAAGCCAAATATTTATTTTATATATTTTGCATTAATCGATAAAATTTTATGCATATAAATAAAATTATTGATTTTTTTTTTTTAAAGTGTATAGGTATATATATTATTTATGATTGCATAATTATGTACATATTTTATTTAGAAATAATATAAATAGATAGGAGGCTAAATGAATAGCTGCTTGGTTATCTATTTCACTGAGCCTGCCAGAGTGATTATTGCAAATAATTCTGTATTAGAGCATAAAGTTATGCTTGCTAGTCTGTTCTCTGTTTTATACTCAAAATCTATAAAATTGAGAATAGAAATTAATGTTGCTACAATTACCAAATTTCACATGAACAGTAGATTTTGCATATCTAAACTTAAGCAGGCACCTAGCTAGAGAACTTATCTATGAAGTCAATCAAGACTTATTAGCTTGTGACAACGCAAAGAGCTCTCATAGAACTCAAAAGAAAAACAATAGAAATATTTGCAGCACTTGCTTTGAGTAGAGTCGCCTTGAAAGCTGTTGACCCAATATAATTTGCTTAATAACGAAACATTTTTGAGTGTTTCAATTGTATTTATCAAATAATGAAATTCTTTAGATAAAATTTTATAAATGGAAAATAATCGAATTTGAATTTTCAGTCAAGTTTTGTCAGCTGCTGCTGCACTGAGTGACAGCAAATAAATAATAAATTGTTGGCCTGCTGTGAAGCGAATAAGTTGGGCATTGCCTGATTGACATATTCTCGTTATTATCCAGTGTTTGCCTCACCTCGATTGTGACATTATTTGCTTATGAAATGCCTTGATGAGATATCTGCTGGCCTTTGAACGAGACGAATGCTAAGTAGCAGCAGCAGCAGCAGCAGCAGCTGGAAATTGTTGCAAATTCGTAAATTTTGCATTGTTCTTGGCCAAATTGCTGTGCGGCTGTAATTAATATGCTCGAATATGTCGCAATACACCTGGAATGTCTATAATAGTTATCGATTTTACGTACACGTGAGCCAAGACAAAGATACTTCTCTCAGCCTGTCAGCTTATTGTTGTTATTGTTGTTTCTGTTTCTGTAGCTGTTGCTGTTGCGTTTTCAGCGACGTCTGCGCTGGGCATTAAATTAAAATGTCAAGTGTCGTGTTACTTCCGGGCACCAGCTAGCGTTGCCAGACTTGCCGCCACTGGGTGCTGCCACCTTCCAACTCAAATTGCATGCTATAAATTTTATGCCAATCAAATGAGCCCCGGCACATTATGCAGCAAAGGCAAATGTTGCTGCTGTTGCCAGTTCAGCTCCGGCTGCTGCTGCTGCTGCTGTTGCTGCTACTGTCACTGGCATTATTAAAGTCGACGTGGCCCCAAAGAAATCAAGCAAGCTCTTGGTATTTCAACTTAATTTTCTTTACTTAACTGAAACTTGCTTATTACTTATTTTGGAGCTAGATTGCTGAAGTGAAAAGCTGAAGAACTAAACTAACGGCTCCTTAACAAACTATAATTTCAGGTGCGCCTACATCAAATTATATATATATTAAATATATGTCCGTACTGAATTGATGTTTATGAAATTCAGACCAAATTGCTGCAAGTTATCAAGACAATTTTTTAAAAATCTTGCATATTTGCTTACTTACCAAATTTTACCTTTTTAGATATATATCATACTTGAGCTAACTATGCCAATACTTACCTCTTAAGCATATCACAATTCAGGTATCCCTGAATAAATTCAAAATATTTAATATATTTCTTATTATTTGACGTTAAAGTTATTCACGCTTAGCTCAACTACTATTTTTTTACAATCAGAGACCTAAACTTCGATTCAGCTTTATACCTAATTCTGATAAAGCTTGATCGAGCTATGCATACAAAAGCTTGTGTAACTCTAAAAATTACCCGACATGAGTAAGTATATCAATTCTGGCTCTCAGCTGGATTATTTTATGAGCTGAATGCATAAGTGTGATGTTAGCTGGCAATCTGCAACTCAAATATTCACAATCATCACAATTCCGACTTTCATCATGATGACATGTGGAGCAACGACTGCGCCAGCTCATAAAGCACACCAAATAGTAATTGTCGATGGCTGTAAAGTAGTCTCGATAAATGCTTGTGGCTTATCCTCGCTCCAAATGCGATAATTCTGCAACCAAGAATGGGCTGTGTCATAAAATAGACGAAGTGCAGAATAAGTTCGAAGAGGAGATGAAAAATGCATCGTCTACTAGCGTCGCTCTTATATAAATCAATCCTTAATGAAATTTCAAGCCAAACTCAATGAAAGGCAACTGGCGTCTGTTAAGTTGAATGAACAATAAAGTTGTGAACCACTAAAAAAAAATTTTCTTTGTTTATTTGAAACTGCCAGGCAGAACGATCAAAGTCGAATATATTGCATTAAAGCAGATACATAAAAAAATAAATTTTTGAAGAAATTTTTAATAAAATAAAGAAAAGAATTGCATTTTTTTTTTGGAAATATATTTTTAATGGATTTTTGTTTTGTTGTTTTTGAAATTAAAATATATATAATTATGTTTCACTTATTTACAAATAATAAGTAGATGTAATTGTATATATATATATATGTTATGTATACATATATATATAATTCTTGTATTTTATTTATATATAATTAAAGATTTTTGTCGAGAGATGGGTTTCCACTTGTGATGCAATTGTTTTTTTTTTTTTTTTTGTAGATTTTATTCATTTTTAGTTTTGTTGTGGCATTTGCTTTTAAACATTGTTCGCTTACTTAATTAGCTTACTAGTTAAATTCATGTTTTGAAATTGTTTAAAATTAACTACAATTTATATATTTAAGTTGTTGTTGCTGCACGCTGCTTATTTACTTTGTATATCAAGTAAATATATACAAATTACACATGTATTTACAATTAATTCTTAGCTACAAAAAACGTACTCCTCTCTCCATTAAACCCTTCTTCTAACTGCTCTACTCTTTCTTTTCATTTGCATTTTCATTCATTTTTGCATTTCGTGTGCTAGCGTCAAATAGTTGCAAGAAAAAACAAACAAACAACGAAACAAAACTCGAAAAAAAAAAACAGAGTTACATTAAAAGCATGTAAATACTTAATTTAATATACATATAAAAAATATATTTTCTATAATTAAAAAATATGTTAATAACTTTTTGTTTTTGTAACTGATAAATACAATTATTTAAAAATTTTGAATTTTAACGGAAAGCTCATAGAAATTAAATCATTTAAAGTTTTTTGTTTTGTTTTTTTTTAATTTTTTAAATTAATTTAAAGTTGTCAAGCTGCACAGTTGTTCTTTTTAAATTTTTGAATTATTTTTAATAATTTTTGTAAAGTTTTTTTTTGTATTTATTTTAAGTTTTTATAATTTACTTAAAGCAATATTTTTTCAATATTTTCTTTATCAGTTTAAAATGTTAAAATTAAGTTTTAACATAAATTAATTTTTGTGGCAGGTCGTACTGTTATTTTTTTTTGTTTTTTATTTATTTTTAATAAGTAATATTTATTTTATTTTTAACTAAAAACATGTGTTGGAATTGTGTTGCGTTCGAATTGCGCCACGAGTCGCTGCAGGCAGTAAAAATTTAACATTTCTCATGCGCTGCACGAGTCGAAGCGATCAACTCTTATACGCGGCCACAAATTACTCTTATACGTATTATGCTTAGAAGACTATGGTGAACGGTATGCAGCTGCCTTACGAGAAAGCATGCGTGTGAGATATATATCATTTTTGAATTGTATTTTTTTTTAAATATTTTCTATATTTTTTTTCTTAATTTTCGTTTTACTTTTGTTTTTTCTTTTGAAATCTGCTCATTTCAACATTTGATGGCTTAAGATTAAGTTTCGTACGTTTATTTTGCGTATCCGACTGGGACCTCATAGCATAGGCATTACTGTACTTAACTGCGCTCCCACTCTACTCTCTCTATCTTTATAAGTAGCTCGTATTTAACATTTAGTGCATATGTGTGTGAGTGTGTGTGTGTGTTTGTGGGAGACTCTGTGTGTGTGATCTTAACTAGAGCTTGGTTTTTGTTAATGAGAACTCTCGCTGCCTTAAATATCGTATTATATATAGATATATATATCTGCCTCTCTTTCACTCTATATATATTTATATATATATCAATTCGTTGCCAATAAAACTCAACACACGTTAACTAGCATTTATCGTTATCGATATATCCGTAACAAATAATAATCCAAGTAAAAAAAAAAATGGCCACTGCTCAAAATTGAGTAAATGAAATATTGAGATTTCGTTGTAATGCTGATGGGGGTGAGTTCACATGTGTGTGTGTGTGTGTGTGCAGTTGATGTGTTAATAGAGTTAGATAAGAGTGCCTTGCTGTTGTTGTTGTTGTTGCTTTTGTTGTTTCTCTTGATGTTGTTGTTGCTGTCATTCTTGTGTAAGCTTAGACAATAATTTCGCGTATGACACGGCGATTTCGGACATTTGGCGTTGTCGAATATTCACCCTCGAAACTGTCATCGTAGCTGAGGGACATATGCTGTTGCGGTGGCAGCACCTCGTCCTGTTCCACCATGTGCTCCATGTTGTAGGGATTGGGCAGGCCGCTTACGTCGTGATATGGTGAATCTGCAATCAAATTAAGTTTAAATTAGTTACAAAAACTTGAACTTCGCACCACAAAACTTAAGACTCATGCGCAAACAATTAAAAACTGTGAAGCCAAAATCAAATAGAAAATTAGAAAAACGAAAATGAAAACGAAATCGAAAGGGAAAGGGCAAGGACATGGAGAAAGCTGTAAACAAACACACGATGAACTGAACTGCGGGCGGCTGCGTGGGCGTGTCAGCAGGCAAAAAAAAAGAAAAAGAAAGAAGCAAACATGAAAATGAAAATGAAACTGAAAGAAAGGAGAACAGAATATAAGAGTCAAATTGTGGAACATCATCATGGGCATCATTGAGCAAGGACTCTGTTGTCCTTGGCCGTAAAACTTACTTCAGCCTGCGCGCTCCGTTAGAGCGTAACATCCTGAATGATGTCCGCTGTGCGTTTGTTTTAATGTTTCATATATCGTTTATGTTATGAGTGTTACAGAGAGGCATGTGTGTGTGTGTGTGAGTGTGTGAGTGTGAGAAGAGAGAAAGCCGAAAATGGTTAGCGAAATTCGTTTGATTTGCATAGCTTAACTTATGTCTATGTGTGTGTCTCGTGAATGGCTAGCCTAGAATGAGAGCTCAAACACACGCACGCTCACGCAATGCAAACAGCGTTTATTTGCAGATAATTAAAAACGCTGCGTATACTTAATATTGCAGAGAACTTTGTGTGATTACAGAATTACCTAGAACTGACAGCTCCTTCAAAATTACCTCGAATCACAATTATTGGTTTGAATGCACGCGACGTATACTTAATATATATATACTAATTGATAAGAGCACGAAGTACTTTACATAGCTGAGCTTCACAATTCACAAGAATTTTAACTTGGCATTACAATCGGAGGAATGGCAACACGTGGCGTCGGCTTAATATTTGAAGTCAGTTGTTGAGCAAAAGTTGCCCAGGTAAAGCGAACCATTTGCTGCTGAGTCAATGTAAATCTCTCTGAGTAGCTCTTAGGAAAGACCGAATTTGTATGGAATTCCTAAAAAGCTTTAACCTAACTGTCATTAATTATTGAATTTATTAATCACTCAAAGAGTAAGTGAGTCTCTTCAGTCACTTAGTCAGTGATTCATTTTGTTTCTATTCAATTCGTTAAGTCAACCGGAATAAGGAGCTTTATGTGAATAGATCAAATGTTGACAGAGAGAGAGAGAAAGAGAGTGAGAGACGGGCTATGGAATGCATGGCATAGAGACAATTCTAAAGAAGAATACATATTTTAATGAGAGACATTCATATAATAATTAGCATTTTATCGTATAATGATTATATATGAATAAATAATTATTGATTTATTATCTATTATTTGTAATATATTTTTTTTAATTTAACATCTTTTATCTATAAGCTCTATCATTTATTATCTCATATATTTTCTATAATATCGTTATCTATTCCATTATCGATTATTTGTTATTCATTCTCTATCATCCGTTATACATTATGTATTTTGCAATGTCTATCATCTATTATCCATCATATATTATCTAAATTCTTTCATCTGAAATCTATCATCTCTTATCTACCATCATTCAAATATTTTCTCCCATTTATCACTATTCATCTTGGAGCTATCATCAGGGAGACATAGATAAAGAGTGAGAGAATATAAGAAATAGGGTGAAGGAGAGGAAGAATCAGAGAGAGAGATAGAGAGAGAGAAATACAGTCAGAGAATTAGAAAGAGCCACAGAGAGATATAAAGAGAGAAATGTCAGCTTTATTACATTTCAGTAACTCCAAATAGAGTCATCCACAGATAGTCTTACACACAACTGTGTTACGAGGACACCCATCAGTCTGAACGCTAATTGAATGAAATGCGCGCTGGCAGGCCGACTAATCCTTTCTGAACATTCAACAAGATATTTCTGTGGCTATCGCGAGGCTTTGCATAAGCTTTTTCTTCCCTTTGGGGAGGCTTTTTCCATGCGATTCGGTTTTATTTTTGTTTAAATGCAGCTTTGTCAGTTGCTGCATGTTGCATGTGTCGCATGTTGCGGCTTGTTGCCTGCGGCGCTGACTAGCCTACGAAGAATTCTTTTTATTCGCCAGCTGACTGTCTGAGTGCTTGGCTGTTGAGCTGCTAACGAGCAGCGCTTGTTATAAAATTAATTACAATTCAATGCAGTTGTTGTTGTTGTTGATGTCTTTGTTGTTATTGTTCTTTGAGCTGCAAATTGGAATTGAATGTCAACAATGGGGCGGGGAGGGGCATGGCGGCTCGGTGCATTGGGCGTGGCTTGGCCACAGCTCAAAATTACATTTCCAATCCTCAGGGTCAGAGGCGTAAAGTGCAGCTGCAAATATATGCCGCAGGCTATTGACCGTAAACCGGAACACGGTTCAGCTCTCGCTCCTCGGGGATTGCATAACAGTGCGTGTGTGTGTAAACAGCGCATTAATTTTGAATCACAGGCCTCACAGGCGGAGCGACATCTTTGTCTACAAATTGTTGCATATTTAAGCAGGGCGCAGCGGCGCTGCTTAAAATGCTTAACTCAAATTGTAAATGCGAGCCAAAAAGGTTTTACTCTCGCCCTCGCTCCGCCCTCTCGCTCTCTATCCCTTTCTCTTTGCCAAATCGTTGGAAAATTTATTGGAATTTGAATTTCAAAAACGAAATCGCCGCATTGAAATGTGTCGCCTCAACTCGCCCGCTCTCTCTCTCTCTCTCTCTTTCTTTGTCTATCTCGTGCTCTCTCGCTTTTGGCCAAATACCAATGTGTGCTAGCCAAACACACAAACTCACATGCCGTACATACAAATATAAAACGGTAAATCCTTTTTAACAACTGCTCTTTAACATGCCCAAACAGAGTCAGCCCCCTCCCTGCCTCTCTCGGCGAGGGGCGTGCGAAAATTTCAAAGCGCGTTTGTCGGCATCTGCATAAACTTGACCCAAAAAATAAAAAACCGGCAGCAGCAGCAGCAGCAGCTCAAATGGCCAGAAGAGAAGCGTAAGCAGGCCAAAAAGTCAGCCAAAAGAAGAGTGAAAAAAAAGGAAAGAAACGAAAAGAAAGGAAAGAGTGAATCCGCTTTTCGTTTCAATGTTTTTCTTTTCATTTTACATTTCCCATTTCCCATTTCTTTTTTCTTTTTTTTTTTTTGCTTTTAGAATTTTCTCTAGATTTTTCAACTCTTTAGGATTTCCCATCAGTTTTTTTTTTTACTTTTTTTGCTTTCCTTTTTATGGCCAATACGTGAGCTGTGCGTATTATGCGCATAACTTTATGCATGCCACGCCTACACACACACACACGCACCGCATATATAGTTTGCTGGGCTCTTCCGACTACATTTTCTGCTATTTTTTTAGCTTTCTTTCAATTTTGAGCTCTGAAATCGAATCGACTTGAAACAACTTAATCGTTTTTGCGTTAACCATACGCACAGCTGGACAGTTGGTCTATCTTGCACTACCCTATGCAGCAGTTGCTGAGGGGCATGCGCAGTTGTTGAGTACGTTTGTAGCATTTTTGGTATACGTCAGTTGAGTTCACTCAATTGAATTTTAATGCAAATCCATTGCACTATTTTAATATATGTATATATAAATATATATGTCATGAGTATTTACCCTGTAAGCTATATATTTATATATATATATATATATATCTATATATTATAAGTATAAAGATATATCAAAAAAGTTTTTAGAACATATATATTAAAAGAGTTTACAGGGTATATCTATCAAAGAGCTTATGGCGTATATACACACATAAAAGTTTACAGGGTATGCAGGTAGCACTGCTTTATATATTCCAACTCACACTCATATGGCAACTGTTTCATTCCCGCTCGCTTCTGTTTGACTTCTTCATGCAAATTTTGCCACCCGCCCCAAGGCTCGTTTTCCCTCTTTCTCTCTTTCTCTCTATGTCTGTTACTGGACTATAAGCTCGTAATAACCCGTTTTTCTTTCAACTTGCCATTCGTATGAGTAAATTTTTCAAAAAATGTCGAAAGTAAACAAATTGCAGCCGAGTTTAGCCACAAAACAAACACAAACAGAGCAGAGCCAAGCAGAGCCGACTCGAGTCGCTTATCATTGTTGCCTCTTCGACTCGATTCCTTTTTCACTTTTTTTTTTCATTCACAAATCCACTTAGTGTGTGTTTAGTGCCGCTGCCTCCCAGTCTCGACTCGGCAGTCTTTCGCCAACTCATGATTTATGCGAGCTTAGGCAAAGGCTACCTCATTCCATCGCTCTCTCTTTCTCTCTCTCTTTCTCTCCAGCTGCCACTCTTCTCTCTACATGAGCGTGTGATTTTATGGCGCTTTGAATAAGTTGTTTCTCACTCGTCGTCGGCCGCATTTATTGGCTGGCCTAAAAGCCAACTGCACTATTTTATGTCCACTAACCAAGGTCCTGCACATAAAGTCAAGAGTTATTGGCCATACGATTAGCATGATTAGAGCGGCCTTAACTTCTTGAAGAAAAAACAAAAAACAATTTCAATCCCTCGCTCTAGTTTAGAGCATGAAATATGCAGCGAATTGACGTGTCTATAAAGCTGTTAAGCACTTGCCTCAATAACTTAAAAGTACCTCAAAGATAGGATCTATTTGGAAGTCTGAGAAGTCTTTGAAGTTGAAGCATTAGGGTTTGGCTTTGAGTGTGAAATATTACACAACCTTTTATTTTTGATATGAGGAGTACGAACTTGATACTTAAGGCCGTCAATTAATAATATAAGATAAATTTGAAAAATAAAATCGAAGCGGTTGCATTTTCGGTAGATCATTTTCATAAAAGTAAAGATAAAGATTTTATCAATATTTCATTAAATTTTCAAACTTGTACACATTTAATTGAAAACTCTATGCTTTGGAATATTTTCTACATTTCAGCCCGTGGCCAAAATTAATCTTATGAGACACGTTTTAAAGGCACAAAATAAAAAAAAATAAATAAAAAAATTACCCTTGCACATCTCTCTGAAAATATGTTTCAAGTCGGACTGTCGCAGCTTCTATTGTCATCATACATTCATTCTTTCATGCATTCATGCACCAACTGCAACTTAAGATATTCAAAGTCTGCTTTGATTCATCCTCATGCTCTCAATATTCAGATTTCTGATGCAATGCCAACATTCGATCCACATATAAATGTTATTTCTTAGCTTAAATGCATATCCACTTAATGCGAACGAGTCCACAAAAAAATTTGTCTCACAATCTGTGCACACACATTTTTTTAAGCACACACATATACACAGAAATTCTTTTGTTTTGCCAGCTTTTAGAGAATGTTTTAACTGCTGCTTGTTCTTCTACTTTTTCTACTGCTCTCTGTATGCTTTGTAACATAAACTCCGCCTGTGTTTGCATAAAATAAGAGGAAGACGAGAGCACAGCTCTGCTTTGAGCGTCTCAATTTTAAAATCACTCTTTGTCGTTGTTGTTGATAAATTGCTTAAGTGTTTGGTTAACATGCCAATTGTTAGAGCTTTTGGAATTCCTCTATGACATTTTACTATAAAAAAGTTGCTGAGAACCCAATTTTGTTAAACGTTTCAGCGATTTACATTTTATTTCTGTGAATTTAAAAACATGTTTTAAGATGTAAAAAAATATACAGTCCACAATATTCTCAGTTGTGCATTTCTCAATTAATATTAATATTTTCTTTCTCATTAGAAAATTCTTAGAGTTTGAATAAAAGTGCTTAAAGTTCTTTGAATTAACCTAAGGCAAATCCTTAAAAAAAATGTGTAGAATAAAGATTAGAAAAAAATATCGTTATTATGAAAACTTTCTAAGGATATAATAACTATTGTCTATGCAAATCTATCCTTGAATAAAATTTTAATTGGAGAATAAAACATGAAATGTTGGTTTTCATAATTTCCCCTTTTTTTAAGAACTAAATTATTCTTCAATATTATATATAAATTACGAGATTATTTAAAGAATTTAAATTGGACATGAAAAAATTTTTAAAATTATATTTTTATCAACATTTTTAGATAGTAATGACAAAAATTTTATATTATAATTTGTTGAGAATTTTTTAAATAGAATGATAAAATATGAAGAATATTTAATGCAATGAAAAATGATTAGCTCATTTTTATTTGTTAAACATATTTAAATAAATTTATTGAAACTTCATAAAATTTTCTTTCGTATCTTCAATTTGATCAACTTTAATATTTTCTCATAAGTATTAGACCAAAAACACATGGCTTAAATTCCATGGGAGCAGTGTTCATGGCCAGCAAAATGTGCTGTTTGCCATCATCTTTCATCGCTCCACATTCGTCTATCTGTTTCGTATCCACACCGCACTTCTACTCATTTTTTTTTGTGCTTTCGCTGATTTAATGATGAATTAAGCTTCATGTGCGAAAATGCGCCAGCAACTGACACAAAAGTCTGCATAATCAATCAGTTACCGCCGCCCCCACAGAGCACCACTTCATCTTAACCACAGAATGGAAGGAAAAAATAATACAAGCAGAAGCCGAAAAGAAAAAACAAAATTTTTCTGCTTACGTCGTCTTTTGCTGCCGCAGATTTGCACCCTGCCCCACCCCACCATGCTGCTTGCCCCTCCATCCATTTACCCCTTGCCCCATCCATGCAGCTAGCTCTTAATGCAGCAGCTGCTTTTGCACTGGCACAAAAGTCAGTTCAGCTCAGCTGCAGCTTTGCAGCTTCACTTGGCAAGTGTAAAAGCTTTTAAACATGTTGCCACACACACAAACACACACACGCACACACACACGAGCACACTTGCAGCTGTGCATAAGCTGACACATCAATGTAATGAAGATGTATTTGCATATTGTAGCACTGTCAATGTTCCCCCAGCCCCACCCGCCTACACGCTCCCGATACCACCTACTTTTGCTAACTTCCTGACTTGCCACACACACGCACACACTCACACACAGCAATGGCTTTTAGTTGCTTTTGCTTTTGACGGCACTCGTGGGGCGTTTCCTGCTGCATTTTATTGACATGCATGTGGTGCTAGCTCTCTCACTCTCACTCTCTCACTCTGTGCGTGTGTGTGTATGTGTGTGCACAACTGGGTCGCTGCTTATATGGCAGTTTGACATTTGCGAGCTGTTGTTATTGTTGCGCATTTCTTAGTTTTGGGGCACAACAAAAACAAAAGCCCACATAAAAATCTCCTTTTTTATTTGCATTTAACCGCCGACTGTAGCGAGTGGGCGTGGTCAGTGTTTTGTTATGCAACAGCAGCCGCAAAACTCTTGTATTTGTATTATGCTTTTGCATTTTACACATACGCACGAACGCACACACATACACATACACAGGCAGTCAGACAGACAGACCGGGGGTGAGAGCGACACGCATTACAAATAACAAAATTTTAAGCATGGACACCAGGGCAACAACAACAATGAGCTGAGCGCGTCCGCCACATCCTGTTTGTGAGTCCTGTTTTGCGTCCTGCCGCAGTCGAGCAATAAAAACCCGCAACATGTCGAAAAAAATGGCATTTTTTTTTTGTTTTCCTCTGTTTATATATATTTTTTCGGCTGTGCTCGCTCATAAACCGTAAAGATAACACAAATACAGCACACATGCGGCTTACACACACACGCAGACACCTACACACAGGGAGACCGCATAGTTCTAGCAAGGGGTAGAGCCAACGCCAGGGCAATATCATCACGCATACGCCCCGTTGCACTGCTCACACGTCGGCCCTTGTTTTGTGAATGCCCTGCACTCAACAGCTTAACAAAAACGGGTAGGCCCCAGTGCATAACGCACTCTAAGCATTTGGTCAATGAATGGGCTTCTCAGACTCCATTCCATTTTCTGCCATTGAGCGCAGCCAATCGTAAGTCGTTGTTGTTGCTTTCCTCTTTCATTAACAGGCAAGAAGTTTTTTGCTTTGCTGCTCATCCTCGGCTCAAGCGTACAGCGGTGCGAGCAGGATGCAATGATCGATCGTGTGGAGCAATTACGCACGATCATTGCTTCTCGCTCGCACTCAATTGCCATTTCAACGAGCCGGTGTCATTGGCTCGTTTTTTCTTTGTTTCATTCGTCTTCCTTAACATTTGCCAGTTAAACAGTCGCTTACACTGATGTTATCTTAACATTTAATGGACATCTCTGAGCTGAAGCCTAACGACATTTCAATTTCACATCATTTTACAGCATATCTCTGAGCTGTGCATTGGTTTTTTTTTCATTTTCATAAAATATTTAAAATATACTGGGATAGGCCACGCACAAGCGATGGCAATATAAATATTTATTGTTTTTGGGGCACGCTGAACTTTAAGCAAAGACTTTAAGCCAGGAGCGTCGTCGAGGCAGAAAACAAAATAAGAAACCAAGCTGAAACCAAGAGCTAAGGCCTAACATGGTGTCATGCCTCAAGGTTGCCGACGCTGGCCAGCGAGCAGACAGAGTTTGAGTGTGAGCGACAGCGATAGGCTGCCTCTACACATACATAATTAGCATGAGCTTGGCTGAGCGAGTCGGGTCGACATCGTTGATATCCAAAGTGCTTAACTTGTCATAACTGAAACATACACACAGACAACACTGACAGGGCTCGGCCAAGTTGTGTAAGCGACCCTTTAGCCGAACCCCTTTCACCCACACATATAACGAGAAAAAAATATATAAAACTTTGCGAGTTCTTTTTTTTTTTTTTTTGGTAACTTTGCAACTCAGTTTAGCAGAGAGTTTTAGAAGACGGCGAGTCGTCGGCGACCCTCGTGCTTAATGTGTCATAAGTAGAAAAGAACTGCGAGCGATGAAAGTTGTCAGATTTATTTGCGCTTTCCCTTTTCATTTTTTCCCTGCCCTACTGCGCTCTAGAGTGAGAACTCTACTACTCCTTCTCTTTGGCATTCACGTATCGCTCATTTCACTATTTTCGGCAACTGGATTTGATTTGTAAGTAGTGCCAGGCTGCCAGGCTAATACTTGTCAGACTTTTGAGCATTTTAATATTTATCTGCATGTTTAGTTTGCCTGAATTGAACCTTAAGTTCTGTATCTTAGATACATGCCCTTTATTCTCACTTAATTTGCATTTAATTATATTTAATTGAATTTCCGCTTAACTCAACTTCGACTCTTTGTGTCTGCACTTAATTAACAAGACATTCAGTCACTACTTCATAAATTACTTCACTCGAAGCACTGCTTCAATTGTTATTGATTCCATCAGTTGTTCAATAATGAATGCCCTTCATTCAACAATTTCTTTATTCAGTCAAGCATACGTTGATTCCCACATTCATGGTTGCCTTTATTCACCATTTTACTCATAGTTTCGTATATTAATTCACTCAAACTTCGCATCGGCCTTACCTAGGCAGCAATTGCTTTTAATGCTTATTTACTCACTTCGTTTCTTTCTTATTCCCTACTGTTTCTTTCTCTTTTAACATTTATTCCATTTAATTCACAGCTTTTTGACTCATTTCCTAATGTTATCGATAAGTATTTGTTTGGGTAACATTCTCATCTCCTCCTCTCTTTTTCTTAGAGAATACTCTCTTTATGTTTCATCATTCCCAGATTCATTCCATTTCTCATATCCAACACAAATACCTTAAGCAACTCCTATCGATAACACTCCCATTTGTCTCTTCATTATTCATTCTCTTTTAGCATTGCCTCTTCACATCTATTTTTGACACTTTTCGATAACTTATTGAACTTTTCAACTTACCTAAATGCTGATCGACACGCTTCTTGGGCTTCTGTACAGATGCATAGGGATCACTGCAGTAATCCTGCCGGGACGGATTTTGACTATTGCGCAAATTGTGATATTCGTCGCCCACCTGGCTGGGCGTGGCCGTCAAGTGTGGATACGGTGCATAATCGTCGACAGCCCCATAGCCGCCATGCGTCAACGGATCGTAGCCGTAGGTGGGCTGCTGCTCCACATACTGATTGAGTGGGGCCTGCACCAAAGTCTGCTGATTGCCAACGGCAGCGGCCGACATTTTTACCTGCCACAGCGAATCCTGCGAGTTGACGCTGCCGCCATTGTTCGAATTCGAATAATTGTTCTCCATGTAGCCCATGTTGACCCCTGCAAGAAGAAAATGAAATGAAAGAAACCCGTTATTAAACTGTCAACAATTCGAGCTGCAATCGAACAAGTGTCACATAAATGCGACAGCGAAATACGAATTTCAATCGACAGATACATTTTTGGCGCCTTTTACAAAATAAAAGCAATTCCGCATGCGCTCATAGGCAGTGCTTGACTAGCAGATACCCTGAATTGCCTATAGAGAGAATACAATCTTAGATAACTACATACAACATAAGTAATGCAAGATTATGCTAGAGGTAATGCTCATATGCATATATTCCTCATGTCTAGCTCAGGTATACTATGCTCTCATTCCATGGAGTCACCCCCACATCTACATCTTCAACTACATTTTGATTAGGGCATAATAAGGACTGCGAAAAAGAATCAATTTATGAACTCTTTTCAAATCAACAGGGCGTAATTAATGGCTGGAAGGCGTATTGCTTATATACCACTTAAAAACTACGCCGTAAGCCCGTCGTAAATATACAAATCTATGTCGAGCACTGACACACGCCCCCACCGCCGACGGCGGCCGTGTGACCTCTTCAACTTCCTAACTGCGTTGCCTTTTGTAGTTCTTCAGAAAGTTTGCTGACAAATTTTTTTACGAGCTACGCGAAACAGTGTATCAAAAGGCAACAGCAGCAGGCAGCAGGCAGAAGCGGCTCAATTGTTTGTTGGGGGCGTGGTCGCATTATGTCCTTGCGGTGCTTGTTACGCGACAGAACAAAGGCGTTGACAACCAGCAGCAGCAGAAGCGACAGCGCGCGCCTTATTATGGCCAAAACATTGGCCGAGTCGTGCCTGCCTTTGTGGCTCTTGCCTTTCGCTTTCAAGCTGTGTGCGTGCGAGCCTTTTGTTGCCTCGCATTTATTATTATTTTTATATCGTGATAAATCACTCATAAATATTAAACGCACGCTTGCCGCACACACAGCCAAACAGCATGCGACAACAACAAAAAATTCATGAAAATAAACAAAAAGTTTTTTGAATTTTCAAACCAAATAATTGTGGGCTGTGCTGAAAAACATTTTCGCCTTTAAAGTAAATAATGAGGCACAACTCATATGGAGTTTTGGGATCTGAGCTGACAAAAAAATGTATTAAAATATATATTTTAATTAATATATTATGTTATTATATTGTTTATCTAGTATATATTATTTGAGAGACTCAACAATACTATATGTATATAATATTTTTATATTTACTTACAAATATTTTTTTAAAATATAATAAATATAAAATAAATATATTGGGTTTACTACATTTAAAAAAAAAAAAAAAAATTGTTTTCAATAAATTTTATCAAAAAAAAATTATTAAAAATTTATAAAATGTTCACAATATCTTATAATAAATACAGCAAACATCTTATGTACTTCAGATTTATTTAGAATTTTTATAAAATTAATAAAATTAAGATTATTTTGTTATATATATATATATATATATATATATATATATATATATATATATAAATATATTACTATATCATATTTATAAATTTAATTATGTTAGATTAATATAGTAATTTAATATATATATTCTCTTGGAATATATATTATATAAAATAAAAGCGATAAAATTAATTATATAAATAAAAATAAATTAATAACCTTAGCATGTACCAGCAATTTTCTTTCCCTCTAAATTATTTGTTGTATCAAAGATATATTTACTATTTATTGATTATATTAAATTCAATATTTAACAAATTTTATTAGTGCCTCTGCCATATATGAGAGAGTCACTTCCACCTTCTCTGCAACTCTTTAACAACTCTTCTCTCAACACCGATGATGAAAGCTAACGTAATTCTTACACTCGACTTGCTCGTGCTCCACAAATTTAACGACAAGCGGCGAACAAACAACATTTGGGATATGGGCTCAACTGTCGTTCCATTTGCCGCTGTTCCGTGTTTCATGTCCGCCACTCGCTGCTGTTTGCGTGTGACGTCTCGTGATTTGCTTTTATGGGACATGGTGGGCGTGATAATTTTTATGATTAGCCATAAAACTAAAAACAGTAATAATATTAACTTCAAAGCCATTTCCAGTGGCAAGAAGGAGCGTCGCAGTCGTGGCATTCTTAGCATATTTCCAATTGTAATTTTATGCAATAAATATATCGAGGGAAACTTTTCAATTTGATAAGCATCAAATCTGTTGGCGCAACTTTTGATTGCCCAAGTTTGTTGGCCAAAAATACAATACGGAATAACAAATCTTTGGCCAAAAAATACGTCTATACGGGAATTTTAATGCATGCCCACTGTAAGGGTGGGCACAGAGGGAGGCGGGAAAGGCGTGGCCACTTTTGCGCGCAATTAAAGTTTTGTGCGCAATGCAAAAACTTTGCCACATTGATTTGAGGCTGCCTTTGGCGTGGCTTATTAAACGCGTTCGCAATTTGTGCTTTGGCATGCTAACGACTCTTGGCCAAGTGGCAAAGTTGCAGTTGCCCAGCCTCTGCCCCTGTGTAGACAAACTTTAGAAGCGGCCGCGCGCGCTCATAATTATGCAACATTTTTGTGCAGCAGCCGCACAATGAAAACAGTTTCAAATGCCATTAACGGTTAACTAAACGGCAGCTGGAGCAACTGGAGCTGCTTTGCACCTGCAGCACGCGGTGTTAAATGCCGCCACACTCCAGCCAGCCAACTGGCTGTGCACTCAACTCCGGAACGACCTTTTGGCTGCTCCTTGTTGCACTTTTAATTAGCGTCGCGACGCAGTCAACGGCTGCTCGACATTTGGCCCAAATGCGCTTAAATGCTAAGAACTGGGCACAGTCAGAGTGAAACAGAGAGAGGGAGTGCGAGTGGCTTGGCAGTAGGCAGCAGGCTGTGCAGTTTAGAGCACTTGTTGTAGGGCTGCCTCCAGCTCCAGCTCCAGCTCCCCCTCTGCCTCTTACCAGCTCTAAAAGTTCCGCTACTTGCTCTGCAATTTTCTGTTGCTGGCGGCCTTTTTGCTCTTCTTGTGTTAGCCCGGCCTCAACTTTGGCCAACAACAGCAAAGAAGAGCGAAAGTTTTTTTGGGGCTGGCTGCATTTTTGTGTGCCGAGCTGTACAACTTTTCGCAGCAGATTCACAAAAATAATACGAAATAATAATAATAATAATATTAATAATAATAATAATACGCTCAACAAACGAGGTCAAGTTGAGCGCCCCAAAACTTTTCGCTTGCTTCTTGAACTTTGCGCCGCTATTCATAACAAAAGATTATCAAATGCACTTTTAATACAGCTTGGGTACAACCCAAAATATACAGAATGGGATGAAGAATGCTGGCAACTTGCATCAAACTAGAATTTTCTCTTGGGCACGATATTAAATAACTTTTGAAGATGTGCACAACATTTTACTTAAAAACAATTTAATTACATTTTTTAATGTAAACAATATATAAATGTATAGAGACGTAATTATATCTCTTTCTATATATATATATATATATATATATATATATATTTATTTCTATATATATATATATTATATACATACATCTATATATAATTCAAGTTCATCAAACTCATGTAATCTCTTTGTAGTCTAGTCTCTCTATCTTCCAGTTTCCCTCCCCATTCGACGCTCTCCCAATTTCTTGATATATAGCTTTTTCTCTTTGTCACTCTCGTTTTCTGTATCAATAATTCTCTCTATCCTTTTCAACTTCTCTCTCTGTCCATATATTGGTCTGTCGTTCATTCTCTAATAATCTCCTTCGATCCCTCTATATTCATACCTCTCTCTTTACTTATTTTATCCCTATCTATCTGTCTATCTTTTTCTAGTCCTCTCTCTCTCACCTACTACTCTTTTCTCTATCCAGATTTATCCACGAAATTTCTTTTATTAATTCAACATTTTCTTCTCGACATTTTCATATTCTATTATCGACACTTTTGTTAAAGTCCTCTTGATACTCCTTGTTCACCTTGAGCGAGTGGTTGATAACAGATGACGCCTCCTGCGGCTGTGGCGGATAGGGAGCTGACGCCGGATAAGCAGGTGGTTGCTGTGCTGGTGGATAGGCAGGTGGTTGTTGTGCAGGAGGATAGGCAGGTGGTTGTTGTGCAGGAGGATAGGCTGGTGGTTGTTGTGCAGGAGGATAGGCAGGTGGTTGTTGTGCAGGAGGATAGGCTGGTGGTTGCTGTCCAGGGTAGACAGGAGGTTGCTGTGCAGGCGGATATGCGGGTGGCTGCTGTGCAGGCGGATAACCAGATGGTGGTGCACCAGCAGGATATGGATACTGCGGCTGCTGTCCATAATTATAGGGATATGCTGGTGCATTGTACGCATAGGGTCCATACGGATAGGGTTGATACGGATAAGATGGATAAGCCGGCTTATTATATTTATGCTTATGCTTTCCATGATGATGGCTACTGTCGCTGCTATCGTTGCTGTCATTGCTGTCACTGCTGTCGCTGTCGGCCAGGACACGGCCAGCCGAGCAGCAAACAAGGAGCAGAACCAAAAACTTGTTCATTTTATGAGCGAACGATTGAAGTGAAGCTGCTAAGCATTCAATTACAACTGAATCTACTCAGTGAGATTTAATTTGAGTAAAGGTCTAGGTGTGCTCGGCTTCTATGAATGACGCGCAATATAGATTGATAAGCAGCGCGCAGCACACGCGTATTTGCCCGCCTTATCAATGCAGACGTGAATATATTATTTATTTATATACATATTATTTAGTGACTATTATGGCCTCTCTGCTATCAAGCAGCCAGCTCTAATGATTTATATATATTTTTATACCCTGAATCCATTGAAAATGGAAATTTCAGGGTATAATGTTTTTGTGCAAATGTATGTAACAGGCAGAAGGAGGCGTGCCACACCCCATAAAGTATATATATTCTTGATCAGCTCGACGAGCTGAGTTGAACTAGCCCTGTCCGTCTGTCCGTCCGTCCGTCCGTCCGTCCGTCCGTCCGTCCGTCCGTCCGTCCGTCCGTCCGTCCGTCCGTCCGTCCGTCCGTGTAAACACCTGGATTTCTGCAACCACAAAAGCTAGAGACTTCAAATAAAAAGCAAAATGCTCGATAATACCATACGCTGTACGAGTTTATTTTTTTTTTTCGATAACTCATCCCATTTCTTTTTTATCGATAACTATCGAAAATATCGCTTTGTTTTTGAGGTCTGGCGTGCACACCGTTTAAGATAGAGCCGTGCACTAAGTTGTGTTTGATTGCTATATTGAATCCGCACATTTTGTCATTTTTGGATTTTTGATGCCACGCCCCTTTCGCCCACAATTCAACAAAAACGATAACTCACGTATATCAAATACTAGAGACTTGAAATTTGGCAAATAGGTACATTTGAATGTCATAATCATTCCCCGAAAATTTCATTAAGAAAATAGGTCGAGAAAAAAAGTTATTAAACAATAAAGTTTCCATAGCACAGCCTCTTCTGCAGCCGCAAAACTGCGCAGTGAGCATATTACGTGCATGCATATGTTTGTGTGTGTGTGTGTGTGCGTGTGTTGGTTACTATTAATGAATAAATGAAACTTTTTATGATTGGTATTACAGCTCAATGGATTCAGGGTATCTCTTAGTCGAGCAGTCTCGACTAGAGTTTAGTTACTTGTTTATATATTATTTTAAATTTTGTATTTATTTTTATGTGCGACAAACAAACAAAGAGCAACAAAATAAATCTGAATAAGTTCAGTGCATGCCTTGCACGACTAAAAGATACCCTGCAGTTTGTTTAATGATCATTTTAAGCTTGTATAACACACATCTATAGAGGCACGCGCTCTGCTTACGGCGCAGCGACTGCGCTTGGGCTTTACTAAGGCAAAATAATTGTTGAATCATTTTTGTGCTCTTTGGACTTTCTTAATCAAACGTGCTTAATTGTCGAAACACAAGTTGTCAGTAGGAAGGGGAAATATTTTAATACCAAATTTCGGAGTGAGTGGTAGGTATATAAATCTAAAATATAAGTATATATATTTCTCAGAGACGGAGATTACTTAAATCTTCAGAGTTTGTATTCAAGTTATCGATATTAATAAAGTGGAGTAAATTATGGATAATAATCATAAATTCTCATCGTATAAGTTTATCTACAATAATAATAAACTCATATTAATTAGAGTATACATATTGGACTTTATATTTTTAGTTTCTAGTTTGAAATATATAATTTTTTCTTGATTTATTAAGCTGACTTTCCCTCTCATAAATATGCATGCCTTATACACTTAGCTACATCTTCTTTTGCCTGTTACACACATATATATTACACCAATATTTCCCGCACTGATTACAGGGTATTTTTTGTTTGTTCGCCTTTTAATTGAGCTCATAAGTCAAAACTATTAATCAAACACATTTCTAGGAAATTCGTCTGAAAAGCGATTATGCTGTGCTAAGGCTGAAGCTCATAGTATCTCTCTCTCTCTCTCTCTCTCTCTATCACTCTCGCTCTCTGAAGCATTTAAAATCTAAAATGAAATAATATAATTTGTGGCACGCTCAAAACATTATAGTGAAAGAAAAATAAATAAAACTCCCCACAGTCTGGCCATAGTTTGGGCTTTGAGCAAATTTGTTGGGCATTTGGCTTTAACAAGGGGTCAAGAGAAAATGTGAAATTAGAATTTGAAATTTGTCAAATCAAGAATAAATACATTTTTAATGGACAAAACTGAGCTTGAGCTGAAAGCCCCAAATCTGTTTGACTCTAATATAAATTGGCAGCTTTGAAGTGAGTGAGCGGAGGCGAGTGACAGACTCAGCCGAGTGAAAGTTTATTTTTCATATTTGCCAAGAGTTAAATTCGAAAAAAAAAGCAAGAAACAAGAAACAGAAAACCTTTTGTGGACTGGTCAACTGTAGAGTGGCGAAAGAAAATGTTTGCAATTTTTTATCTCGATTTGTCGTTTTGGTTTGTTTTTTGTTTGACGCCTACGGCTAGACAACGTGGACAACAACGAGCATGTCTAGAGGACATGTACTCCGAAAAAAAGCAAAGCCCAGCCCAAACCCAAACCCAAACCCAAAGCCAAAGCCAAAGCCAAATAAATGCAAACAAATGTCGCTGTCGTCGACTGCCAGGGCAAAGCCCAAAAAGGCAGCGCAACAAACAAACACAGAAAAAAAGCAGCTAAGAGAGTGGGAAAAAATCTTTTGCGCGCTGAAAATTTATGCGCTAAATAAATAAAGCCATGAACTCGATGCTACAAATGTTGTCTGGCCGCGCGTTTGCTCCCATTCTGTGTCTCTGGGTGTGTGTGTTGGGATCTGGTTTAAAATGCAGCTCGAGCCCCGCAAAGCAAACAGCCGCAAAATAGTTTTACACAGTGCAAGCAGCCCCACTCACGAGAGAAAAATGCAACCACAAACCCGATTCGAACAACATTTTATGCAGCAGCGTTTTAGGCGCGTTTTCAGCCAACATTTCTGGCTACCCGCAACACTGTGCAACAAGGTTTTAATAACTTTGCCAACTTTCGTAACGAAAACGAAAATATTTTCACAAGCTAATATCGTTTAGCTTCTAGGAATTGCCGTCGAGCCTTGGCCAGCCGAGTTCAATGACAAATAGCTATAAACCGTGCCATTTGTTGACCATTGCTGTGTTGCGCTGTGTGCGCCGCGCTGACCAACTAATTGGCTTTAAAATCTAAACACACAGCTGCTGACATGGCACAGATTGCGCAGGTTCATTGAACGCGACCAACGACTGCAACATGTACTGCACAACAATATGAAAGCCTTAACCCACATCCATATATATATGTATATATAGAAATGCTGGCGTGTTGGATTAGTTAAAAAAAAAAAGAGAACTACAACTGAAACTGGGCTAGCATAATAAAAGCAATTCTAACAGACATTAAAAACGTTGACTAAATCATGCAAAACTAATGGCAAATGGTAGAAGAGTAATAGATGAGGAGAGACTCTAAGGGCGCAAAGAGTAAAAGATGAGATGAGAAGAGGAATATATATATTTAAAATAATAATACTAATAATAATAAAAGTAATAATAATAGTAATAAAAATAATAGTTATAATAATAGTAATAAATATAATATAATAAAAATTATTGTAATAAAAATTATGTATATAGAACTAAAGCGGGTGAGCATATAGAAATAAAGCACAAGCGCGACTCAATCATCTAAAAGAACAAGCTATTAAGTTGACTCCAAGAGCTCATAAGATATGATGAGAGTAAAAGTTATACTCAAAAGATAATGCACACAGAACTAAAGCTAGAGAGAAAACACACAGATTCGACTCACTCAGGCTGACTCTATGAGCTCATAGACCAAGTGATAATTGTGAGTGAGAGCAAACAGATTAGCTATGAGAGATCAAGGTATTATCAATAGACAATATACGCGCAACTAAGACAGAGCATATAGAGCAGAAGAGAGAGCGAAAAACAGGTTTGACTCAGTCATCTAAAACTCATTATATACATATTATCTGAGCACATATACTCTTTGAGCACATTTGTATTTGGCAAGAATGTTTATTTGATAAGAAAACATAATTAAATAAATGCAATCAAAGACAAAAGCAATTGCCAGCTCGTGACTCGTGCAATTAGCTCTGCCACTCGACATCGACGCAAATTGGGGTTTTTTGTCGCTGGCTTTGCTCCGTTTTATTGTCGCTGTGGGTTAACATGCAAAGTTCATTAGGCATTTGGCTCCTTTCTCTCGAGGAGCGACAACAACTGGGGAGCGCACAGCAGTTAAATGGCATGCGAGAGCCAAAGGCTGATTCTTATGCAACAATTAGCGATTACATTCAGCTGCAAGTGGATATAGGTGTGAGTGTGTGTGTGTGGCACAGCTGTTACCTGTCTGCACGCGCTCTCTTTGGTTTTATTATTCATGCCATTTCGGCTAGCTTCCACTTTCACTAGCCAAATTAGCCGTGCGCGCTTTTCTTTTAAAATGCAATTAAGTGCCAATGTTTGCCAGCAGGCACACACACACACACACACACACACACACCCACACACACCTCCTACTTTTGGACTATATTCACTTGAAAATTTTAATTGGCATTCGGCAAACACTTGAAACTCGGCAACTTTTCTTCTTTTTTTTTTTTGAATGAGCCCACACAATGGCTGCCATTTGCAGCAACCCCAAAAGCCGTGCCTCTCTACCCACTCCCTCCCTCCCTCTCTCTCACACTCTCTGTTTAGCAATTGCCAACTATTCGCAGCAGGCGCACTTGTTCTACGTCCCTCGGCAAACCAGAAAATATTGCAATTAAATTTTTGTCCAGCAGCTTAAAATTCTATTGCCATTTCGCAAACAGCAACAACAATAAACGAAGGAAATACACACATAAAAAAAAGTATTTTTAATTTGCACGTCATTACAAGACAAACAAAAAATTGGAACAACAAAAGAAATTGAATATTTCGTCATAGACGAAGCGCGTATACACTGTGGATTAGAGTTGGGAAAGGATTCACTTTGATCTAGGTAGAAAAAGAGGAGCACAGAAGGAAAGACTGAGAATGAATGAACAAGATTAGCTATGAGAGAAAGAATGAAAGAAATGGAATTGAAATAGAGAGTGAGAGGAAGAGACAGCAACAGATACATGCGGTTGGAAATTCAGTGAATTACAGGGAACAGCATGAGAGATAAGAGAATTCAGAGGCCATAAGGCAGAGAGCAATATAGGCAATAAGTGATCAAAGAAAGTGAGAGTGATAGATAAAAACTGGCATTAAAACCGGAGCACTGTGATAGGGAGACAGTGACATAGAGAGCAGAAGGGCGAGAGAAATACAGAATGATAGACATTCTGTCAGATGCGATCAGAGTCGGGAATAAAGTGCCATAATCTATGCGTATGAACGAGAGAGATATACAGAGAGAAGGACGCAGACAGAGGGAGAGTGAGATTATGTCCATGTTGTGCAGTGCTTATAAAGCTGCGCCTGATTAAGTACTGAATACTGAGAGAGATGAACAGAAAGTGCCACTGGGTAGAATTCTGTATTAGAGAGAGGGAGTTCAAGCGAATATTTAGCATAAGTTAAGACAGCCAGTAATACAAAATAATAGAGAACATCAAGTAAAGATATAGCTTGTGCATATATAAGAATATTCTAATAATTAAAATATCATAAATTATATATCCCCAGGCAAAAATGTATGAAGAATGTTTTTAGCATTAAACATTCATTTAAATAAAATAATATTTAATACTTGAAACTATATATATTTCTAATCTCACTTCACAGTCAAATCGCTTTATGGATCTTCCACTCATCTACGCTCTCCCATGTATTCAATGTACCCACACGTGGCGCTATAAAATGTCAGAGAATATCTGCAATTTGTGCGCCGAGCATGTTAAAGGTTAATTCCTCTTATGCTGCCCATTGCCCAAAAAAGAGAGAGAGAGAGAAGAAGCAGCAGCAGCATGACGACAGGACGCAGTGTGTGTGTTAAAAATAAAAATAGAAGCAAACCAGAACAACAATTAATAATGAATTGTATTGCGTACTGTGTGAAACCGCAAAGGGAGGGCGTCGCGTTGCCCTTGCGAGAGAGGGGAGCAGGGGTAGAGACTGCTCTGGGTCCAGTTTACGCATTCATTTTGTGCGCAATTTTCATTTTGTGAAGCGCGGAGATGGCTGAAACGGGCGTCACTCGAAAGGACGACAAGGACGCGCAGCTAGCATGAATGGACGTGAGCGTCAAGCAGCAGCAACAACAACAACAACAACAATAAATGGCAAGTATATTACAAAATGCTTCGGCGAGGACGTAAACGTTTAGGGAAAAAATTGCTGTTTCAACAAATTTACAACGGAAGTTGAAGTGTTTTGTCGTTGTATATGTGCGCCGCAGGTGTGTGTGTGTGTGTGTGTGTGCGTGCGTGTGTGCTTGTGGCCTGCACACCTATGCCCTGCCCCGCTGGCAATTGGATGTCCGTGCGGCAGGCGCGTGATGAATGCGCCTGGCCATCGATTTGCACTCAACTCCATTTTGCACTTTCACATTTCATGGGCTACATAATTTGTGTGGTGCACACCCACACACACACACACACACACACCCACATCAGCACTACTACACAACATGCTTCCATCAGTTGGCCAGAGCTGTGCGCGTCAGCACGGATTTCATTTTGTTTTGTTATGTGTTTTGCGGTGGACAATGAAAAATCACCCAAAACATTTTGCCATCAGCATTCAGCAGACTCTGAGCGAGAGAAAGAGTGCGGAGCGAGGGCGACAAAGCGAGCTAAAGCTAAGGTGTGGGATGTAAGTGTCCAACCTGGTCCGGAAGTATTTCGCACTTTTCGTTGTGTTTTTGGGTTTGGCTAACCCAATACCCAGGCAATACTCTGCCTTGGCTAAGTGAACGTGGACAAGGCATTAGGAATTTGTCATCGATTTGAGTTGTTTAAGCTTAGATAGAATATACCTTACTATTAAAAATATACATTTCAAATAAAAAAAAAAAAAATAGAAACACAAACAATTTGACAAACATAAAAATATTTAAATAAATTTAAATTTAATTTTTTTAAGACAAAAAATTTAGCAAAAAAAAAAAAATGTTTTAATATTTTTTTAAAATACTATAAATCTTTATATTAAATATAAAATAAATATGGCAAATATAATAAAATACAAATTTAAATTTATTTAAATTTTTCTATTATTATCAAATTGTTTGACTTTTTACTGAACTGAAGACAACTCCTCAATTAATATTAATTTATCTAAATAATATCTTCTTTAAGACCCAACATGGGTCTTTAATTTTAATATTTTTTTTTTTGAGTTGTTCAACATTTTTTATGGCAAAAGAAAATTAAATAAAAAAGCATTAATCATCTTTAAAATTCATCCACAATAAAATATATATATATATTTTTAAATATAAATATAGTTTAAAATGGAATAAAATTAAATAAATAATATAAATTATATTTATTATTACCTATATTTTTGGTAATAATCGTATCTATCCACAATTCATTTTTTTTTAGTATTTTCAATACTTAAATATATTTTAAAAAATCGCAATATTTTTAAAAATATATATTTAAGAGCACTCGAAGGTTTTTATATTGTGTAAAATAAAATAATAATTTATATTGAAAGAAATGTGCCCATAAAAAATGTGAAACTCGGAAAATTTCCATAAGAATAGAGTCCAAGCGCTTTGTAAGAGAAATGCACTCTGGGCTATCCATCAATATGTATGGCATGCCAAGCACCGCCCCGCCCCACGCCTCCCACTCTACAGCTTCTACTGGCTACGAATATATATATATATATGTGACTGTGTGTGGGTGTTTGTACTTACATTCATTTCCTGGCAACGTGTGTCCTGTCAAACCGGGTATGCCGGTCACACCAACAACACCGCCGTTGCCGCCGCCACCACCGTTGCCGCCAACGAGGCTGCCAACACCACCGCCGACACCGACGACACCGCCGCCCACGCCGCCGACGATGCCAACGACACCGCTGCCTGGATGATAACTATAGCCATTCTGTGTCGCATAGAGGGCTGTCTTTTGGTCCTCCATGTTGAGGGCCAGATCCATGGAATGCTCGAGGGCCTTGTTGTCGAGACCGCTGGCCGGATAGTAGGGCGGCGGAGCCTGATTCTGTTGGGCGGCAACAATCGAAGGACGCACCGAGTCCATTTCGTAGTCCTTGGCGGCGGCGCTCTTCTTCGACTGATTGCGCTTGCAGCGGCAGAACATGAGCAGCAGGCCGGCGAATAGTGTGAATACAATGCACGATACGATTATCGCAATCAATGTGGGCGTGGCCAATGCGCTTGCCTCCGCGATATAGGGACGTCCAACTGAGATAGAGAGAGAGAGAGAGAGAGAGAGAGAGTAAGCGTCAGTTGAGTTGAATGAAATGAAGCTATGAAAAATGCAACGCCACTCAAGTGAATGGATGGTTGGATGAATGCTTTGGCTAGATGGATGGATGGATGGACGAATGGACGGACGGATGGACGAATGGCCAGCCAGGTTTTCCTTGCGTTGATGGACGAGTGATTGATTGTCCAGCTATTCAAGTGGCGCAATTGCTCGTAATGGCTTTGCATATAATGGAAATCAGTGCGTTTCAGCTCGCGCATCATTATGCCTCGATCGTGAACAGCCTCGACCACTGGACTGGACCACTGTGAACTACTGCTGTGCGCACAATTGTTCGTGCCTCACACAATGGCCAGCTCGCTTGACCATTGCCACATTAGCTAAGATAAATGATTTGCGCCCTAATTCATTCGCCTCAATTAGCCGCGCTCAAGTGTTGGCAGATTCATGTCACTGCCCAGCACTGAACTTTAGTGTTGCATAATTACAATTTCTCTTAAAGATGCCCTGTACTTACTAGATATTTTTTTGGCTTGTCTAAGATGAGACTTAATATCTGCTCTTTACCCTCAGCCTGATTATACTTGTTCAAGATGTGATTTCTCATTCATCTGTATACTCATATGAATGCTATTGAAGCTAGAGAGTTAATATTTTAAATATATATGATCTTTGATAGAGTCCTTTTGAATGAAATTTTCGATATGCCAACTAAAACTGAGCTGCTTTCTTTTTAATATCAATTGCTCATATTCAATCTAATCTAATCCTCCAAGACTTTTGTTTATTCTCTCTCCCCTTATTCATCTTCATCTCGCTGCACAAAACTGAGTTTTAGTGTTGTAAAAATATTAAATTTCTATTTTGTTAAATGTCTAGTAAGCGCAACTAATTATATATTAGGAATTTAACTTTTCCTAAGACTTCTTTGCTCTTTATCTCTAGACTGATTTTTATTACAGTTTCTCAACATGTGAAAAGTCCATATTGACTTGATGGATTCATCTATCCATCTGTGTGCTCATACGAATGCTATCGAAGCTAGAGACTTGATTTTTTAAGTATATGTCCATTTGTAGATTCAACTTTTATGACATCTTCCAATATGCCAACTAAAACTGAGCTGCTTCGCTCTAATCTAAACTAACCCTCCAAACTCTTTATTTTTCACTCTCTCCTATTCATACATCCATATTCATATTCATATTGTTAAATTCATATTTCACTCATTTCTATTTCTCCCATTTTCCGTCCATCCATCATCAAAATTATCAATCCCTAAACCTCTGTACTTACTTTCAGCATCTGTGTAGTCGCCGCAATGTTCGCGATTGTTGCGCAGGCACAACTTGACCCTCACCACGGGACTATTGTCGTCGTGTTCCATGGCCAGATTATTCAAGCCCGTTTCGTGCTCATCGTCGTCCTCGTTGATGGTGTGGCCCAGAGCGCGACCGCCGCCGCTGCGACGTGGCGTCAACAGACGATCGATGACCTTCTCCTTGTGCGTGGGTCCATTGCCCGATAGCTGCAGATTATCCACAATATCGACGAGATCCCAGGAGGCCATGGGCGTATCACCGTGCAGCATGGTCTCCACCACGGCCACCAGGTTGAGGCAGGTGGCACCCACATCGATGCCCAGTGTGCGGGTGCTCGGCTCGTAGGTGACCTGCAGAGGCGGCGGTATGCGGCTGACCTTTGTCGTTGTGGTTATCTCGTTGGAGAAGGGCGAACTGTTCTTGGGATTGAGTGCCTTCACCTTGAACGCATAGCTCTGGTGCTGATCCAACGAGTTCACTTTGCAGGGTATATCGCGCTGACAGTCGACCTCGACCCAATCGGAATTGGCATTCGCCAGTGTCGCACAATCGGGTATCAATTGCTCCTCGCGGGGCATGGCGACGCGTCGATAGCTAACAAAGAATTTGGTCTTGCTCAGGCCGCCATCGAAGCCCGGATCCCAGCTGAGCGTCACATAGTTGTGGCCCACATCGACGGCACGCAGGTTTGTTGGCTTCTCTGGCGGACCCTTCTGCTGCAGCCGTATGGGCGCTCGAATCGTGTTCAGGGAGTTGGCCACGCGGCACGTATACTCGCCATAATCCGAGTGGGTCAGCGAATTGATGCGCAGCACCGAGGTATAGATATCATTATTGTCCGTGGTCGTGCTGATCTCGTAGTGGCCGTCCGAGGACATGGTCAATGGCGAGGGATTGTTGCCAAATTGCCACTGGAACTCGGGCTTGGGATATGCCTGAACCTTGCAAACGACCTCAGCCGTTTCGCGTATATCGAATGCCACCTTGTTGTACTGATGCAGGACAATTGGTTCGTGCTCGATGCGCAGCTGCATGGACGAGTTGGCCGAGTTCACCTCGTTCTGATAGAGGCAGGTGTAGAGGCCGCGATCGCCGGGCACGAGCTGATTGCTGCCCGGCCTGGCCGTGCCACGGAACTTGAGCATGCTCTGCACGGTGACCATGCCGTTGGGTCCCTGGTCGGGATTCGTCTTCACCTCGTACAAATTGAGCTCGGGCAGAATTTCGGTGCCGTCCTTCAGCCAGGTAATGCTCGGCGCCGGCTTACCCTTGGCACTGCACGTAACGGCATAATCGTTGTCGGCCACTCGTCGTGTCATGTGCTGCTGCAGCTTGGCCAGGAACTGTGGCGGCTGATGTATCTCCAGCACAATCGTTGCCATCTTGCCAATGCCCAGCTCGTTGACGGCATGACAATGGTACTTGCCCTCGTTGCCCAGATGCGCCTTGGGTATGGAGTATTGGGGTCCCTGGGCCAGTATCTTCTGGCGGCTCGAGAACTCGCCTTCCATGTCGCGGAACCAACGGTACTGCGGCACCGGCCAGCCGGGCGGATTGGCCGAACAGGTGAGCGTGACGCCATTGCCGACATGGACAACCGGCTTGTTCGGCGTTATGTACGCCTGGCCGGGACGATGACGCACGAGCAGCGCGACAGTGGAGTTGCCGACACGTTCGCTGCGCTCCTGACCCTGACTTTGCATAATGTTGACGGCGCGGCATATATAATTGCCGGCGTGTTCGGCGCGCACCGAGTTGAGGGTCAGCACATCGCCGTTGTAGCGAAAGTCGGCGGCGCCTTCCTTCAGCCACTCGATGGTGACGGGCGCCGGATTGGAGGTAACATTGCAGCGTATCTTAACGGTTTCGCCTTCTTCGGCCTCGCGCGTCTTCGACTCAATGACGACGGTGGGGGGATAGAGTATATCCAATATTAGCTCCTGCTCACCGGGCTTGCCCAGGCCATTATCGGCACTGCACGTATATTTGCCCGCATCCTGCACGCTCACCCGATGGATGGTGTGCACCTGCGAGGAGCTAATGAAGCTGCCGTTGCGTGTCCAGCGAACATTTGGCGCTTTTGGCTTCGCATCCACATTACATTCCAATTTGGCAGTGCGGTCACGTTCGACCCGCAGCGGATTCTCTGGTCCAACCTCGACGCGGGCATAGTCTGTGAACAAAAACGGGATGTCGAAATTAGCAAGAATATTCTCTCCCTCCCTCTCTCTCTCGCTCGCTCTCTCTTTCAGTTTGTGCTTTGGTTAAGAGATTTTTTTTTTTGCTGGCATAAATCACGGCTAAGGCCATGGAGACGGCTGCGTTGCAAATGATGAAAATTAATAAACACAAAGCATTTTGCGTACACAGCGGGAGCTTAATCAGCGCCAGCCAAAACTTGTAATTGAATTAGTCCAAGAGACGTTGTGGTGGGATGGGGCATATTAGAAGCGATAGGGTGGAGACATTAGGGTCGTCTTAGGGCCTGATTAGACATAAGAAATTTGTCAATTATTAATTAAAGCTAATCAAGTGTTTTGTTGCGTATCATTAGCAACTCCGTAGCATCTTAGCTTAGACAGTAATTATCCAGACTCGAGCGGAATAGACCAACTACTTTGCGTTAGCCAACACTGAACTGAAGTGTCGATGATTAAAATTTGGCTTATTTATTGAATTTGATAATCAGATTTTTTAGCTCGTTATAAGTCTTTGAGTATGCGCAATCTATAATTGCTTTACAACACTACTATCAAGAAAACAGCGCACTTTACAGCACTAGTTGTCAAAGTGTTCCCATTTTATTAATGCTTTATTGAGCTTATATTAAATTTTTGTGTTGCACTTGACAGGTTTTTATGTCGGCGTTAACCAACACTACAATGCTGCTTATTGTTACTAAGAACATTGAGCAAAATATGCTCTTAATATTGATAGATCTGTTTACTAGATTTAAATAACTCATTTCTTTACCCACACATAGTCTATAATACTATTACAACACTACCTCTAAGCTCTTTACAACACTAATTTTTGTTTTCTAGTTTTTGCTCACACTTATATTTCATATTCATTTGACAGCTATTTTGAGTAGTCGTTCAGCAACACTGAGCTTACGTGCAAATGGCGAGTGCAGAGTGATATCTTAAGAGTATTTTAATGGTTGACTGCAGCATACATAAATCATAAGTCTTTGACTTATCATAATCTAGATGACTTTCGCAGCACTTGATTCAAGTAAATTACGCACTTTACAACACTATTTATTATAATTTCCTGACATTTTCTAAGCTGCTGCTTTATCTGCCATCTAATCTGTGCCCTGCACTTGAGTGTCATTACGACTCCAGTGCAAGTCAACGTCCCTTTTGCATTAGCGGCTCTTATGCACCGCAAATTCTATGAAATTATGTGGTTTTCCTGCCTTCTCTCTCACTCTCACTCTCCTCCCCTCTCTCTCTCGCGTATCTCTGGCTGGCCAAGAGTTGCCTTTCAAGCTAACCTCACTTAGCTCTACACTTTGTAATTAACTGAGCCGGCTAAGTGTCGACTGCCGTCTGGCTAATGACTGTCCATAAAGTCGCCGACTCGGCTGTCGCATTGACAAGCCGCAATCTCAAGAAAGTGGAGCAAATGTACCCGCAAAATGCGCCCCATCCCGCCCAGTCTACCTTTGGCAAAAAATTATAGTAAATTGCGTGATTCTCGGCTACCGTTTGGCCCGCCGTCTCACTGTTTTAGGGTTAGACTTTGCCTTGGCTCAGGTTCGCCTCATTTGGTCTTACCTCGCTCTTTGCGTGTTTATGTGCGTGTAATTACATTTGATTGTCTACCTTTTCTATCCTCTCACTCTCTCTCTCTTTCTCTCTTGAGAATTGGAGTAGCCTAGAAGCCGGGCAAGTATTTGTTGTTGGAAATTGACGCGTTCTGCGTGGCCTGCGGTAAATGGCTTCAAATTGGCTTAATTGTCACTTTGTGAACCATGTTTTACACATTTGTTCAAATATACCCCGCACTGTCGCCCCCCGATTCGCCGGGTCACAAATAACTTTCAGGCTCAATTGCATTCCAAGCCTCATGTTTTGCCAACATTACCCCAGCTAAATGACCTAAAAAACAAAAAAAAAAAACCAAAAAAAAAGAGCAAAGTCGTCTGACTCGCAGCGCGCACGTTGATTACTTTAAAATGGGCAGAGAGAGGGCTTCAATTATTTTCCCGTATAGCCACTTTTCGTGTTCATAAATAATGAACACAGAAAGCAAAAGGAAGAAGCAGATGAAAAAAATAAAGAACACGAATAGAAATTGCTGACGGTCAGGGAAAACAATTTTATGCGTGTTTTGCATATAAATTTTATGCTTTCGGTATCGAACCATCAAATTATGCGCGCAAATAATTGAATTAGTTTTACATTCGTTCAGGAATTCGGCCAAATCGTGTTAGAAATATTTTTCTCTATTATTTTCCTTTCCTATCAATTGTCAATGGCAGGCGCCAGTGAGTTTGACCGCGCCTGAAAGTCTGCTACAATAAATATCCAGCGGCTAATGCCGCTAATGTGCCATAGATGGCGCTTTACTTGCAATCGCCAACAAAATTAACAATTTTAGTCGCCGTCATCGCCAACGCTGCGCATTATAAAACAGTTTATGGCTAATCCGCACGTTCGTTCAATGGCAAATGGCAAATGAAATTTTCAATTTTCACTCGCCCGTTCGACTGGGCCATATACGAACACTAACTCAATTTTCAACTCAGTTCTGGCCACTTAATACTAACGCAATTTACAGCTCCGTCTGCTGTCGCTGCCGCTGCTAAGCAACAATTAGTTATTAGGCGCAGTAGCTGTTTCCGACTCCGCCTCCTTTTTTTCGTCTCTAATTTCGTTATGGCCACGCGCAGCGCCAAAAAAGAAAAGGCGCCGAAAAAGGGCAACGCTTTAAGCCAGCTTCAGTTGATTTGGGGCAATTAATTTAATGCAGAGCAGGTTGAAAGTAATAAAGAAAATAGCTCCTGCTTTAAAACAATGAAATTGCAGTCCAAATTAGTGCTAATATTAAATACTAATATGAATTTTCATTTTAATTTTAATTCAGCCATAAAATGCATTAAGCTGGCTTAAAGCTGCGCAGCCCCAAAGATCCTAAAGCCAAAAATTTTATTTTTTAATGAGCGCCACAAGCCACAAACTGCCAAAGTCAAAGCCAAGTTGAAAGCGAATTGATATGGCCAAGTGGCGAGGCCTAAAAAACACAACGCGCACTTGGCCAACTTAAGATAAATGATAAGGCAAATGGGAGCTAATATATATATGTGTGGATGTGCCTGTGTCTGTGTGTGTGTGTGTCTGTGTGTGTGTGTGTGTATGTGGCTCTAGGCTCTCTGCTCGGCGCTCACTTGTAACTAATGAATGCGAAATTAAAAAGTACTGAACTAAGCCGGAAACGTAACGGAAATACAATAAATTATAGAACCGCACAATCCAATTTTGGCCCTAACCAAACCAAAACACACAGAGACCTAAACAACTTATAACTTGGCTAATTCGACTTGCACGTATCCTGTAGCCACACAACTTTCCAAATTGGCAACAAAAAACGAGTTAACTAGAAAAAGAACTTTTGACATAGATTCGATACCTATCGATCAGTTTGGCTCTCTAAGCTGCTAAAGCAATAGGTATTTGCATAGATTTATTATAGATAAAATACAGACTAGTAAGAAAGTGAAGAATGAATAGCTAGATAAAATAAAATATAAAAATATAATTAGATATTTATCGATCACTTTTTAGAGCTTTAGTACTTGGGCTGAATCTAGTCTGCATTTTATAGAAAGAAAAAAAATTTTCTTAAATAACAATTATTAATATATGTCAATATGTATCACTGTTCTCTGACCTATGAAGAATGTAGAAAGCATTTCGTAAGTTTATAGAATATAATAATATTCTTACAAAAACTGCAGTTATCGATATATATCGATATATATTAAATGATAAATTTATAATAGACTAGGAAATATAGACATAACATATCAAACTATTGTAGCTATTGCAATAATTTAATGTAAAGAAGGCTTAAGCAATAAATCAATATTAATCGATTCATGCCCAATCGTCTCACTACACAATTTATGCTGCTCATGGAACTCATAAACTGATTTTATCGAGCTACTCATTGTCTATTGCCCATTTGCATGCATTTACAGGGTATATAAAACCCACTCGAAGCACTTCTAAGACAACAACAGACAATTAATGCTTTAATACGTTTTGCGCTTGGCAGCTGCGTGCGTTTGGCTCACTAAAATGTTATTGACCTGCTGGCTGCTGGCTGGAGGCTGACAGTTGGCTGGTTGCCTGGTGTGTGCCATGATTCCATTCCTTAGCAGCATAGCTTTTGGCTGCGATTCCTTCCCTATCATGGCCAAATCGGTCGTCAACGCATCGCAATGTTATGTCTACCTCTCTGTCTGTCTCTTGCTTGCTCTCTGTCTGTCTGTCTCTTTCTTATATTTTGCTACTGCTTTCAGTTGATATGTGTTGCGCCATGATTTTCATCATCTACTAAATGTTTTTCTTGCCTTTCAAGTTCTTCTTGCCTGCCTCTGTGTGTGTGTGTGTGTGTGTGTGTCTGCTCGCCAACTTGTTTTGCCATTTTGCTGGCCCCCCTCTGGCCGCCGCTGCTGCTGGCTCTTCACCTATGCACAGCTCTTTGGCTTTTGTAACTTGTTAGTTTTCTTTAGTGCCCATCCACAAGTTTCAGCTCTCCTCGTGTTCTTGTCTTGTTTTCCTATTAAGTCAAGAATTTTTATAGCATTTAGTTGGAAAAGCTCAACATATTTTTTACCCCAGCTACCGTAACTATGCCCTTGTCCGTGCTGCCCCCTCTCACTCACTCGCTCATGCTCTTGCTCTGTCCTCTGCCATTCCAAAGATATGTATGTACGCATAACTCGTGCCTGCTGTCAGCGCATTTGAGCTATGAGCTCTTGTGGTTTTTGCTTTGGCTTTTTATTAGTTTCTTGTTGGTTTTCCTTCCTTTTCTCCTGGACATGTCTCCAAGTGGTTTAGCAACTATCCCGCTATCCCTCTATGGTCTCGCTAGGCCTGCTGCTCTTCAGCTCCCTGCGGCCGACCAGGGGTCATTCATGTCATGCCACCCCACCATTTCAGGCTAACTAGTTACTAAATTGAGCGCATAAACTAAAACCAAAAATCAAGAGCACCAGAAGAAATAGCAAAAGAAAAAAAAAAAATAAAAAATTGTTATATATAAAGGAAACTAGTTGATTTTGCAGCTCATAAATTACAGCGGGGCAAATAAACAAGCAACGAAGCAGCGGGCAGACTGTGCGGTCATCTCAATAGTGTTTACCCAGCACATAAAACACGAAAACAACGACAAACGACAACTTGACGACAGTTAAGCAGAAGCAAGAACTCAAAGAGAATTGTTAGAGCAGCGCTTGAGCAATATTAAGTGTGGCTGAGCACTAAAACTACTTGCGAATTATAGTTGAAAAGCAACTGCCAACAGCTGCTTCTAAATAGTTTGGCTGAGCGGATTTAAGTAAATGTATAAAATAATATTATATTAAATAATAAAATGAAACCCTGTCGTTGCATAAGTCTTAAGAAGCTATTGCAACCAGCTGCAAAGATGTTGGCTACACTTTGACTTAAGACTTTTAGAGGTATTCAAGTCTGAGTATTTTAGATGAGTATTATTTTAGTTTGAACTTAATTTAGGAGGATTGGAAAAGAAAATTTACTGATTGTGTTGATATAGCTCTCCATATGTCTCATGTTAAACATATATGAAATATAATTTTCTATTTGTTGTCCGCTCTTTGATTCTCCAGATGTCAATTCATTCACTTAAGCCATTCTATATTATTTATAGCATATATATAACTCTAAGGGAGCTCTTTCTAACACTCTATACCTCATTCTCCCTCTTCCTCTTTACCTATCAATATCTTCTCATATATATTTTTATAAAGTCTCCCTCAACATATCATATAAAAAGTTTACATTATCTCTTTAGACTATAATTTCACTATTTATTGAAAGGCTTAAGTCAGTCTGCTAATGTTGTTTCATAACGATGACAAATAGAGCACTTTATTAATTTCTGAACAGCTTGTGAGACAATATCTATGCCATTATAGAGCAAATTAAGATTCCGTAGAAAAACAAACAGCTGCTGCTGTTGCTCAACATAAACTACAAAGCGAAGAGAAAAAAACAAATTGCCAAAAAGGCTAAAGCTAATGGCGATTGCAATCTCCAAGCACAATTGCCCAATAGCTTAAAGTGCACAAAAACAAATATGAAAATGCAAATAAAACCAAAAATATATTAAAATAAAAGAAAGTTCAATTAAATCAAAACATACACAAAGCTGCTCAAATTTGCCTGAGAAGCCAAAAAACAAAAAAAAAAGTATAGAAGAAAAAGAAAAATGTGTTGATAAACGTAACAAATTGCATTTGTTGTCCAACGAAATTTCTATTTTTATTAGCCACAGATGCTGATCGAGCGCCGTAGATGTGGCCAGATACGGGCGACAATGGTCATGGCAGTCGTAAAATGGAAATCAAAAGATTTTCGCAAATATTTTGGCTACATAAAATGATTTATGAAATGTTTTGCATATGGACATGAATTTTTGTCGGTTCAAAAATCCATAAAGTGTGCCCAACAAAAGAAACAAACAAAAAACATATGAACATTAAACAACTCGCATTGGCCTCTCTACAAATGAACAAATATACGAGCGGCACAAATTGCGTTTGCCAGTTTATTTATATGCCACAATTTGTGGCAAATCAATGGAAAAAAAAAAAAATAATAATAAATACAGAAAGACAGACAGTGAGAGAGTAGAGAAACAACATCAACTTTTCGACAACAACTAATTTTATATGCTTCGCCTTTTCGGTCATGTTAAAAGCATAAACAATTTTACAAATTTCAGTTAACGGCAGAATGGAAAGCAAAATTCAAAAAACTAAAAAGTAGCAGCAACAGCAGCCGCAGTCGTTGCAATCAAAGCTGCCCCAAATTAATTTTAAGAGGCAGCACAACAGAGAAAAAGAACAACATTTGTTGCTGCCCCGCACGCTATTTAAACAACACAAATTTTTTTTTTCTTATCTGTCTGGCTGGAATGTTAATGGTAAACAAAGTGAATATAAAATAGTCCCAGAAAAAGGAGAATCGGTTGGCCCACCAACGTTTATATCACTTAACGGAACAACTGCCTTAAATAGACACCAGAATTATTTATGGAAGGCTCCGATTTCTGTGGACTTTTATAAATTGATCTCGATCACTGGACATGCAGCATTACGAGTTCAAAGACCAAGACATTACTCATCTAATATTCATAATACTTCTTGGTATTGTTGTCGTAGTAATTCTTATTACGGCTAGTTATTTCTTATTACGGAGTAGGCCTTTTTATTGACTGAAGGCTTCAATAAAATGACAGTAACAATATGTTTCAAACAGAAGTTTTGAAAATCATCGCAGGAAAAAGTATATTCATCTAGCAGATAACTTTTTCCATACGTGTTAAGATAATAAAATTCAAATTTTGTTATAGAAAATATATATGTTATATTGTACAGATTTTTTTTATTTATATATATACTTTTATTATACCCTGAATCCATTGAAAATGGAAATTTCAGGGTATAATGTTTTTGTGCAAATGTATGTAACAGGCAGAAGGAGGCGTGCCACACCCCATAAAGTATATATATTCTTGATCAGCTCGATGAGCTGAGTTGAACTAGCCCTGTCCGTCTGTCCGTCCGTCCGTCCGTCCGTCCGTCCGTCCGTCCGTCCGTCCGTCCGTCCGTCCGTCCGTCCGTCCGTCCGTGTAAACACCTGGATTTCTGCAACCACAAAAGCTAGAGACTTCAAATAAAAAGCAAAATGCTCGATAATACCATACGCTGTACGAGTTTATTTTTTTTTTTCGATAACTCATCCCATTCCTTTTTTATCGATAACTATCGAAAATATCGCTTTGTTTTTGAGGTCTGGCGTGCACACCGTTAAAGATAGAATCGTGCACTAAGTTGTGTTTGATTGCTATATTGAATCCGCACATTTTGTCATTTTTGGATTTTTGATGCCACGCCCCTTTCGCCCACAATTCAACAAAAACGATAACTCACGTATATCAAATACTAGAGACTTGAAATTTGGCAAATAGGTACATTTGGATGTCATAATCATTCCCCGAAAATTTCATTAAGAACATAGATCGAGAAAAAAAGTTATTAAACAATAAAGTTTCCATAGCACAGCCTCTTCTGCAGCCGCAAAACTGTGCAGTGAGCATATTACGTGAATGCATATGTTTGTGTGTGTGTGTGTGTGCATGTGTTGGTTACTATTAATGAATAAATGAAGCTCTTAATGAATGGTATTACAGCACAATGGATTCAGGGTATCTCTTAGTCGAGCAGTCTCGACTAGAGTTTCGTTACTTGTTTTTATTTCATTTTAATTTTTAATTGTTTTAGCCTATTTTTTTTTTTTAAGTTAATTTAACTTGCTTTGAACTAGTGCCCGAAACTAGTTCAGAATTGCAAGCAAAATCAATGGGAATGGAATAAAAAACGTAGCGCGTCAAGCAAGTCGTGAACAGAATGACAAAGGCCCAAAAAAACATATTTAGCCTGACCCCAAAGTCGACTCGAAAAAATGGGCCAAGTGAATTTAGCAGAGCCTGAACTAGATATAATAAAAACAAAGCAAACGAAAAAAAAACTCAAGCTCGGGCAACACGTAAAGCAAATTTTTGAATGGCGTAATTTGCTAGCGAAACGAGACGTGTAGACGTCGGAAGGGGGGCGTGGCAGCTGGGAAGCCACACAGATGCTGCAAATAGCTGAAACGGTTGAAACAGTTGAGCAATTGCAACAGCACAAATTTTATTTTATTTTTTTTTTTTAGATGCTTTGTTTAACTTTCGCATGTGGGCTGAAGGCAGAGCGAAAGGGAAAGAGAGAGTGAGAGGCGAGATAGATATAAAGCGACGTAGCACAGCATTAGGCACAATACGGAATTACTTGCAGAAAATAAAACAAATAAAACAAGTCAAACTTTTTCAACGTGCCTCCAGAGAGTTTGATAAGAGCGGAAGAGAGGGAGGGCAGTACAGAGAGAGAGAGAGAGAGAGAGAGAGAGACAGTGAGAGTGTGAGCTATAGTAGCTTATATACCAGCCTATGCCTATATATTTCTATAATAAACTCGATTCGCTTTTCATTTTCATTTTGAGGGGCCGTTGCCTGCCGCCAGCCAAGCTAGAGTGCGTAGGCGCGGTCTGGGCAAACACTAAGTGGCATTGTCTTGGCAACTGGCGCGACAGCGCGTCCTTTGACCTAAATAATTAAATTCAGTGGAACTAGAGGATGGCAAAAAAATAAGCAAAAAGAAAACTTTGCTTTTAGCAGCAACTTGCGTTGTCCTTGGAGTCCTTCAGAGAGCTAAACTTGTGCTGCAGCAGCTGCTGCCTGACTACAGCCTGCCGGCCTGCCTTCCTGTCTGTCTAGCAACCAGATCTTTACTATCAGCTCTAGCTCCAGCTCCATCTCCAGCTGCTGCTGCTCCTTTTTACAGCAGTGCATTTCATTTAATTTGATGTTAAATTAATTTGCTTCATTGCAGCAGCTAGTCGAGGGAGAGCGAGCGAGCGAGAGAGCGAGCGAGCAGCAACTGCAACAACCGAAGCACTTTATGCAGATTTCATTGCCTTTGTAAATATTTAGTTAATTTGAAGAGATTTTTAGCTAGTTGTCTTGCATTTTTAGCTTTGAACAGCAGACAGCTAATAGTCAGTTGAAGCACAGCAGTTCTAACTACATTGTTTGATTGGCAAACTATTTATCACCCAGTTGCTAAAGTAAATTTGTTCAAGCAATGCAGAGCTGAGTGCATGAATTTATTGCAATAATTTGGCTCAATCACTTAAGGTCTCTTTATAATGAAAAAAAAAAAAAAAATTGTGTAAATAATATTATTGATCTATTATTATATTAAAAATATAAATATTTGATGTTATTTATTATTTAATCAAAATAAATATTTACTTGCATATATAATAATTGTAATATTAATATATTAAATTTTATATTTAATTTAAATTTCAACTAAAAATTCATAGTTCATAAAAAAAAAAAAAAAAATTCAAGAAATATTATTTTGTAATAAATTCTTGCATTTTTTGGTGTCATCTAACTTAAATGTTTTATTTTTAATCTTTTTAAATTTATTTATGAACTTTAATTTAAATAAAAACTTATAGCAACTATGGCATGCCCCGTCACTGTCTGCCTCCGCCACCTCCCCTTTTTGACCTTAAAAACTTTTAGGAAAACATTTTGGCGCAGAGAACACTCCAAATTCGATCCTTTATCAAACGCATTTAAACTTTTCAAACAGAACTATTCGCAAATAAATTTGCTTTTTATGGAAATAAACAAATTCAGCAAATATTTTCATTTTCATTTCGGATTTTACTTTTTGGATTTAAAGCGACTGGCTGTGGTTGTTGGCGTTGTTGCTGCATCACTCTAGGCACTGGCAGCCATCATCGTGAACAACAAGATGATGAGGAAGCTGCTGATGATGATGATGATGATCAAATTGTTATCATCATCGAGCGACATGTGTGGCAAGCCAGAGGGCTAAACAATAAAAAACACATCGCAGGTTGGCCCGTTGTTATGGCAGCAGCAACAGCAGCGGCTGCCCCCAGCGGCACTCGAGCAAAAGCCAGCGACCGACCCACGCCCCACGCCCCATGCCCTACGCCCCACAGGCAGCGTCAGCTGCTGTTTAATGTTATTGTTGTAGTCATAGTTGTAGTTGTAGTTGTTGCTGTAAGTCAAGTAGAAGCTGCTGCAAATGTAAACAATGCAAACGGCAGCAGAAGCAACAACAACAACAGCAACAGCCGCTCGCCAGCAGGCGAAATGTAAATAAAATTTTTTTAAATTAACTGCCAGCCACGTGGCACACACACATGCTCCTCTTCTCCTCCTTTTTTTCGTTGAACTGCAGGAAATGTATCTACATATGTAACGTACAATATTCAAGATTGTTGTTCATATTGCTGCCAGGGCCGAGTTGCAGTTGCCGCTGCCGCTGCTTCTGCTGCTGCCACTGCTGCTGCCGTCGCTACTTCTGTTTGTTTGCCATTTTAGCTTTTGTAACTTGTTCCATTTGTTCTGCACTTTTGCCGTAGTTTTCGCATTCACATTTTCTTTTTGGCTTTTCCGAGTGGGAAAACTCAACTACAGCTACAGCTGCTGCTGCCGTTGCCGTTGCTGCTGCTGTTGCATCCTCGTCAATAGTTTTGTTGCGAGTTTCGTTCTGCCACATTTGCCGCTTGCCTCGCTTTTATTATTTTTTTTTTCCTTTCTCCTTTTTCATCTGTGCTCGCATGAGTTGAGCACGACTATAGTGGCTTTATAGTCGTTATATGGCCAGTACTTATGTCCAATGTAAGCGGAATGCGAAATAGCGAAATGCGTATGACTCTGTGCGCGGGTGCGGCTCGGCTCGAGTTGGGTCCGCCGTCAGTCGCTGCGCACAGAGATACCACAGCTAACTGATTGCATTCGACATAAAGAGCTACTAAACTGCGCGTGGAGTGTGCAAAGTGTGGCCAGAGTAATATAGGAACAAGCGCAAAGATTGTAAGTAGCGCAGATATCGTGCTCTACCGAGGCAGCAACTCAACTCAAACTAAGCAGCTCAGCGAGACCTACTCAAAGCGAAGCACTTGCGTAGTTCACTTGCAACTTGTCTTTGTTTAAAGTAGTTGAATATATATTCAGTTATAAATATTGCTGGTATGCTGGGTATACGGTTACAACTCAGAGTTAAGCCTTGAGGACTAAATGTCTATGTGGTTTTTTTGCTCACAGTTGAGCAAAGTCTTCTGGCTAATCTACACAAAGAGTGAAGCTTTTGCCAAAGATTTCTATAGATCCCAAAGTATAATGTGCTATAATATAAATAGTTCTTTACATGTCAAATCAAATAATAGAACTCTATACGTATATATAATATATGTATAAAATATACAATATTAAAATAATAATCTCCAATTTCTTTAAAAAATGTATATAAATAAATTAATTTTAATTTTATTTCTTGTTCTTCAAATTTCCCGCAGCAAATATTGTAATTCTTCTAGCTACATTGTTAGAATATTTCTATTATAAATTTCTGTATGTGTGATTAGCAGCCGAGTCTTTAAGCTGCTTCGCTGTATAATATATATAAACTGAGTCTTATTATTTATATTGCATCATAAAAATCAGATTCAAGCTTCAAGTTGATATATTCTAAAGAATTTAGGCTGGCTTGCTCTATTGACAGACAGAGAACAGTCAATTTGTCATCAATACATATAAATTGATATATAAATATGTATATGAATAGAGAGAGGAAGAAAGCGAGAGAGAGTAAGATACAGATTAAAAGAGAGCATTGCTCATTCGTATAGCTTCACATGTGAATCTATAAATTTGATTGGTTTTGTTCTGCTATCCATGCACTCAGCAGCTGCTGGCGAAATAGAGAGGAAATGGCCGTTGGAGTTCATATAACCGTGCAAGAGGCAAGCAACATGTGTGCCGTAAAAACTTTACAACGCCAAAAAAAAAAAAAAAGAAAAAACAACAACAAATGCAACAAGAGCAAAAGTATTTCATGCTGCTGCCATATACAGCATAATAAATTTATATGCAGACGTTGATATGCTGTAAATATTTTTGCACTTTCCCAAATAACAAAGCTAAATATATATATATATATATAAATATATATATATATATATATATATATATATATATATATATATATATATATATATATATATATATAAATATATATAAATATAAATATATACATATATATATATATATATATATATACATACATATATATATATATATATACATATATATATATATATATATATATATCATATTATTTTGTACAAGTTTCACTTTTCAAAGTTTCGGCTGGCCAAATATTTTTGATATTTGCGCAAATAAATTTGAATATGCACAAAAGTTGAAATTAGTCGGCCAGAAAGTTCAAATTCAATTATAATTATGAAATTAACAGAATTGCAAATACGAAAATTGAGAGAGACAAAGAGGGAGAGAGAGAGAGAAAGAACGAAGAACTAAAAGTAAATTAAAATTAAGTACTGTAAATATTTAATCCAAAATGGAATTTACAAATTTTATTTTAAATTTAAGCGCGACGACAGAGAGATATTTGGATAAAAAGCGCATTCGATGTGTTAAAAATCAACAAACAAAGCCCTTAAAATAACAAAAAAATTTCGAATTATAAAATTGATATAAATATAAACAGTTGCACTCCATAGAGCGAAACTTTTTTCTAGCCCATTTATTGACTTGATTTGAGTTGTTTACAAAAACATTTTTCAGCTCTGCACAAAAAGTTTTTCATTCGTTTCTTTTTTCTTGAAAGATTATGGCCAAGGCAGATAAATCAATAAACATTGATCATAGCTTGAATTGAAATAATGTGAACAATTTACACATGAGGGCCGAAAAGTTGTCAAAAAGTTGGTAATTGTCAGAAATTTAGAAAACGAACTCTTAAGAATTTAAGCTGTATTATAAGACGGAGAAAAGTTTTAATATTTCTTCGATATTTATTGTAAGCATAAAAAAGGGAATGTAATTTAATCATAATAAAGCTAAATCAAGCTGAGTGCATGAATTTATTGCTGAGAAAATACGGACAGGCAATGAGAGCTTCTTGCTTTACGAGGGAAAACAGAAATATAAACGAAAATATGAGAGACCTAAAAAAATATAGAAAAAATATGTAATGAAATTTAAAACTGAAGAAAAACAAATAGGAAAGCGCAAGTGACTGACTAGTAAGTACCCTGTGGTTAGATTATGTATAAATATTTTAAATGGGGCTATTCTTCAGAAAAATTGACGCATTAAATTTATAGTCCTTCGCCTTTGTGTTATTGTTGGAAAGTGTAATAAAGCTAACGACTATATTCGATAAAATTCAAATCGAATGAGTTATTGATAAAATGATAAGTTTTAGCTAAAATTGAAAGTCTCCAGTTAGCAAGATTGGCAATACATAAATTAGTCGTTGAGAAGTTGACATAAGCTAAAAGTCAAGTCAAGGTTAACGAACTGTGAATTGAGCTCGCCATCCTGATCAGCCATATGGATCTGCCGTCGACTGCCTAACAAATACACACGTTTTCAATGAGTCTGCTAACTATACTTGGTAAGCTCTATAAAAAAATTAAATTCCCAAAAACCAATTCAAGGCTCATGTGAAGCTTTAAGCTTTGAGTGTTGCAATCCAGTTGCCATTTGGGCAGCTCTTTGCACTTCCAGGCCAGGCCCGGCGCGAACACCAATTTGCCGCTCGCATATAATTTCAACGGGGCCAAAGGCAAAATGTCAGCAGGGGCGTGGCAGCACAAGGGCCACGCGCATATGCGGTCACATAAAATCATTTTTTTTCCCCAGTTTGGCCGACTCACAAGTTGCCGCACGCATTCGCGGCGGCTCATGACGAAGCGCTGCTGCGTTTCATTAGGCGCAAATTCACAAATAGGAAAAAAAAAACAGATTGAAAACCAGCTCCAAATTCAAAAAGCGAAACAAATGTGTTTGTGTGTGTGCTGGGTGTGAGTGTGTGTGCGAAGTCAAATGTGGCAGAAAATTTTTGTAAATAAAGAAATTTTTTGCAGCTTGTGCAAATTTGTGCAGATTGCGCCAAATTGCATTGCGCTCGGCATGGGGCAGAGAAATCTGGCAAGCGCCGCTGCGACTGCAGCCCAAGCACACTGTGAGGCGGCCCTTGCAGGCGCCCGTCCCACGGCAGCCGCCGCTCGCTCAAATCAAACAAATGTGCAAAATTAGCATTTTGACATTTCAAATTTGGCATATTATTGACATGTTGTGGGCGTGGCTACATGAGCGGAGAGTGTAGGATATCAGGGCGGTAGGGTATATGGAGCAGCAATGGAGTGCAGGGTATTCGAGAAGTCAAAGGACTAGTGACTAGTTGTAAATGGAGTGTAGGGTATTTAGAGATTGAAAGTGGTAGGTTATAGACTGCCTATAGACTGTAGGGTATTAGAGGCAGTAAAATAACTAACACTGTTGAAAAGAGTGGGAGCTGCAGTAATCTATATAAACAGGTATGGATATATAGATATTAAAACTAGTACGAGTGGACTCTATGGACTGCATAGTATCAGGGAGTAAAGGGATACGAGTGTGGAAATTGTAGGGTATATTAAGACTTCGTAATTATGTATTCTATGTATATATTATGTATATAATTCAGATAATGCGAAAAGTTATGCTCTCTGAGAGTTGTACAATTTCAGAAGCAACTGAGTTACTATGGACACCATAGAGTAACGATGCGTGCGGTGGGCAGGTTCTTTACGATGTTAAAGGGTATCAGATTAAGGCACGAACTTTACAATGACAATATAAGGTATTAATGCATTTTAGGGTATCAAGAAGAGAAGGAAACAAAGCTGAGTACTTTAAGAGTTGTACAAGGAGTGAGTTACAGACTCTATACAGGGTATCTAGAGGTGTACTTTAGAGAGTAAAGAGACATGACACCAACTGTACCCTTTAGTCTATGCCATTCCTTTAACCTGAAAGCAAGCTAGACAGTCAGATAGCTGAATCAATGTAGAGAATTTAGAAGAAAAGTGGAAAAAAAGCTCTATAAGGTATAAGAGAAAGGAAGATTCTAACGCCGCATGAAGTATACCTTATGAGACGTAATAAAGACAAATGAATTTACAGGGTATTGCAACAAACTAGACGAACATTTGACTCTATAAATACTTGCCTAATCTATATACACAAAAAGATTATCATTCTGTGAGTTATCAAATAGATCTAGACGAACAGCTCGTGCTGTCTATTCATTTATTGGGTATCAATGGGAGTCACAGACGCAGCTGCTTCTAGTGACTGAGAGCGCTATTTTCGGCGTTTGCAAATATCAATGAATCGTGAAATTTACTTTAATTAGCACCTGATATGATATAACAGAATGCCTAAATATATGCACAAGCAATATGGAACAGGGTTTGCCATCCATCCATGTGTGTGTGTGTGTGTGTGAGTAGGCGTGGCAGCTGACAAGTTTGTTTAGTCAATTGAAACAATGCCGAGTTATTGTTGGGGTTGCAAATGCCGTAGCAGCAGCAGCAGTAGCAGCGGGCGATGCATTGTTGCTGTTATTTACTCTAGTGACAGCATCATCATCAGCAGCAACAATAGCAACATCATCATCATCATCGGGGCACATCATCATGCTCAATTCTCATCATATCAGTCAATAACAATACAGCTTAAAACGTTGGCCATGTTCAACAATGCAAAGTTTGTTCATGGCTCGACTGCATATATTTATGGCAGCGCCTCAGTGTGTGTGTGTGTGTGTGTGACTGTGTGTGTGCGTGTGTGTGTGTCTGTGTCAATTTATGCATGTCAATGTCATCAAAGCAGCAAGCTACACTCGGCTATCATTTAACTCACGCTGGCCTCACAATTAACTTATCTATGTGCCAACATCGCTTGGAGCTATTTTATTTGAAGCCTTCATTGTTGCAACTACAGTGAACACTCAGTGGCAAGACTACGATTTTTGATGTGTCAAGAATTTTCATTGACCTATTTGCAATTCGCTTCCTTGCGGCATCAATCAAAGTGATATCCTGTTCGGGCACCTACTGCTCAGGTCACCCCGGTAATGCCGCCTCGGGCCCTACATTTCGGCTAATGCGTGTAATTATTGTATTTCAATTAATTTGCCCGGCAAGCAGCGTAGCTGTTATCGACATGTCCATTTGGGTCAGGAGCCGCCCTTCCACTCCATCTCTCGCTCTCGCCTCTTTCGCCAGCTAATGACGAATATCCGACTGCAGAGCCGCAATTCGACCCTCACTGACCTCAGTTTACTAAGGCTGCGTATCTTTTGGATTCCTTCTGCTTTGGCTTGCCAATGCTCAAAATCTTTGCCATGCCAACACGCCCCATCAATGTGGCCCGCAAGGCTTTCGGGGCCAATGTACGATTATGGCGCAAGCGACGGGTTCGAGCATCCTTTTGTTTCAGCCCGCTGTGGCTGGGCTCTGCGGCTGCCGCTGCCGCTGCTCACATAATGTGACCAAATGTGTGTAGCCAAACAATAAATGAAAATTGTGTGCAATTGTCGTGCCTGCCAGGCAGCCAGTGGGACGCACTCCATGGCAATTCCCAAGCCAGCGCAAGTCTCGAACCCTTTGCCAAAAGTAATTTTTTTGTCCTTCTGCTTGTTATTGTTGTCTACGTTGATGTTGTCTTTCTTGCTTGATGCTCATTTCATGTCTGTTCGCTTTTTCTGCGTGATGAAGGAATGGGTGCTTAGGCTTAGGCTTTAAATATACACTATAGATACTCTATAGAAAGGAGGCTGCTAATAAGTGGGCATGTTTACCTAAAGAGATCTTGGGCTAAAAAAATATATGTATTCAAAACGACTTGAGATAGAGATGGAGCAGTCTAACTAGCTATGCTGCGCATTAGAATGACTGCCTCTAGTGTAATTTTAGGGTATTATAGAGTAATATGGAAGTACACAAACTAAAAGGTGTCGGAATATTACTGAGCTGAGCAGTTAGAGAGACTGAATTCGAATTGATAATCTATAGAAGAGCTAAGCCAGGGCATATGTCTTACAGAGCAGTAAACATGCTCAATGATTTCTTAGGCATTTTCGGCAATGTTTTAGCTTCTCTTACAATCATCAAATCTTATAGAAAATTCATAAATATTTTCATGACAAATTCAAGCATGATTTCTCAATAAGTTTTCGTGTCACGAATTATTCATGCATCGCCCAAAAAGGAAGTTTCTAATTTAAAGCTCACTTGTCTTTGAATTAAGACTTCAACAGAACAAATAGATATAAAAGAGTGCCCAAGACTATTTTTATCGATTTTAGATAAAATAAACGCTATGCATAGTGCTTAAGGCATCAGCACTGTTTTGAAGTTTTCAAGTTTTATGTATTAAAAGCATCGCTTGCAAATAAATTAAATATGTAAATTGTTATTACAAATATTTATATAAAATTCAATTAATGTAGGGTTTGTTTAACTATTTCCGTATTCGTTTACCATAAACATGTTTTAAGATATTTTAAAACTAACTTTTCTTTGAAATTGTTTTAATAATATTTTTTTGTAATTTCTTATTACATATTTTATATTATATTTTTCTAGTTTTCAACCTCTCCCCATCTGTCACTCTCTCTATTTATAATTTTATTTCTTTATAAATTACTTGACTCTATCTCTGTAATTATCTCTACCTATATAAATACATAAATTTCTTAAGTGTTCTATATCTCTGTCTCTCCCTCTTTAACTGTGTCTGTTTTCATTTATTCTCTCCATTTATTTAAATATATATTTCATTTTATTTCTTTCAATTAAAAAAGCAAATTAAATATTTACGATTTACTTAAAAAAGTTTTGTTTTCTGGTTTCTTTTTTGCAGCACGGTGAACCCTTCGTTTAAAGTTGTCTCTGCTTTGGTTCGATCTAGCATCTGTTTTGCCTTTAACCGGCCAACTGTGGTAGCTTGCGTGTCTCGTTATCCTTTTTATTTGAAGCTTGCTTAATGCCAAGTGAATAGTAAACACACACACACACACGTACAGAATGTCATATAAAAGTAAGGAAGAGATGCCTAAAAGAGAGTCACGCTTAGATGGGCGTTGACATTAAGAGGGTTAGGGGTATTCCGTTCCATTGTTTCCTTTTGCTTCTTTTTTGCCCTGCCACAAATGAGGCTGAGGCTAGTTGCTTGCGGTTAAGTTTGTTGGCTACACACACGATGGTCTCTCTCTTCTCCCCTCTCGCTCGCTCCCTCTCATTGGGAGTCATTTCATGGCTTGTTGCTGACTATTTTGCCGTATTATTGGCGTTAAGTTGCCTGTTACCTATGAACCCGGCTACAACAATGGAGTCGTTGCTGCTGCTGTTGCCTGGTCGCTGGCTCTTATCTGCTCGCATTATCATCATTATCTTCAATTTAATGCGTGCCAGACGGACGGCGAGCACTCGACAATTTTTTCTTCTGCTGCTTTGCTGCATCGCTTTGTTTTTGCGGCTTTGGTCCTGGCAGTCACTTCCTGCCATTTGCCTGCTGCTGCTGCTGCTGCTGCTGCTTTTGCTACTCTTCCTCTTCTTCATCTTTTGCTACGCTTCTTTTTTTGTACTCCATGTAATGCCACTTTATATGCCGCAGTTGATGCCTTTAGAGGCTTTTGTGTTTACGCCATGTTAAGCCCTAGAATCCCTAATGCCAGAGGACATCCAGCCAGCCACTCACCCCGCCCCACTCCTCATCTCTACAGCCAGCTCACTGTCACCCTGTCTATTGGCACATGTGTATTGGCATTTGCTTCGTTGATTTTCCACAACATGCTGTGCCTATTTGCCTAGTTGGCCATCCTCACCCAAGTCCCCTGCTCGCTGCCCCCTGCTCCAGCCGCTGCCGCTGCCGCTGCCTCTGCATTGCTGCTGAGGCTGGTGTTAAGGTTCAAACATGGCGCAAGGTCGTTTCAGCCAACCGAAGCGGGCAACATTTACATTTACATTTCCATTGCCCGCTCCACACGGCTTCAGCTGCGGAGTTCCATTTCCATCTCTATCCGGAACGTGCTTGGGCTGATGCTGCTGCCGTTGCCTTTTTATGCATGATCTCATCGCTGACTGGCAGCCGGAGAGGAGTGGGTAGCCAGGGGGCGTGCCAGCATGCGACAGAGCGTTCGACATATCTCTTTTGCTTTGGGCCTTATCCGGCTGTAACTGCTTTTGGGCTCTCTGGGCGCTGGCAAGGCTAAGGCCAGACAAAAGTTAATTGCCAGACATTAAACTATGAAAATGATAGGCGCCACGACACACACAGAGCATGTCCTGCGGGAGCGCACACTAACACACACACACACACGCACGCATTATCAATATTTTGCCCATGTGTGTGTGTGTCTCGACTGTAAAATTTTTTGCTTCGTGCTAAGCTGCGCGCGGCTTAAGCACCTCGAAATCCCCTTTGGAAAATAAAAACCAAAAACATTTGACAGCAACAGCAGCAGCAGCACAACATGAACGCAAAGCAGTGTCAGGGTTGTCGGCTTAGAATCAAATCTAAAGTCAGGCAGCAGTCAGAGACCTCCACCCGCCACCTGTCGCCGTCACCAATTCGAATTCCAATTCCAGCGGCAATCCTCGCCGGCAGCTGTCTCCGTCCCTCCGTCTGTTGAGTGGGGCGCCCAGGTGAGATCCGATTAGGCTCATCACCGGCAACAGCAGTAGCCAAGGCGCACACGCGAGGGCAGCCCAATAAATTAGGGTCTCAGCTTAAAATTTGATCAAATGCATTTGGGGCCAAGCACTCGCAAAGCCAGCGGGCGAACACGTCGCAACAACAGCCCCAAACTCCACTCAACCCCAATTGACTTTCCATTGAGAGCTTGGAGTTGGAACCCCATTCGGCAATTGCAGATTTAACTCACCTTCAAGTATATATATATATATATATAGAATCGCATATTACTAAGCATGAGCTGTAGCCGCTTCGAGCCGAGCCAAGCTGTGCCTAAGCGCAGCAAATCAAGTTCAATTTGTGTGCCAAATGAGCATTAGGGGAATGCTGTTAACGTCTGAAGTAACGTTTACGAATGTGCGTAACAAAAGAGGCAGTGCGGAAGTATGTAAGCGATTCATAAGTGTATTACAGAGAGGGAGAGAGGGAGAGGGAGAGAGAGAGAGGGAGATATGGTGAAATGAAATCAAGAATATTTGTTGATGTGACAATCATGGCATAAGAGCCTCTATCGTTCTATCTGAGACAGAGCGAGCGTGAGAGAGTACGAGAGAGAGAGATATGTAAAGATTATATATTGAGAAATTGAGAACCAGGGTAAAAGATAAGTTACTATGAAACATAATGCGAAGAAGGGAAGAGAGAGATAAAAATAGTAATAGCGAAGGATAAGATAGAGAGCCAACGTGATCGAGAGACACACACAGAGAGAAGGAGACCGAAGGATAAAGAAAGAGAGAAATTGTGGGAAAGAGATAATCAGAGACTTAGACACACAAATTAACTAGAGGTTGAGATGGATAGAGATATATACATAGGAGAAAGCAGAGAGTGTAAAATGACAAAAAAAGAGAGTTTGCAAACAATCTCACAAGAAACACTTCATTATCATTCCATATCCTAAATAAATAAAATGTCTTGCATAAGGAATTTAACTCTATTATCAAGATTATTTATGGGCCTAGCTTTAGGTAAAAAGTCAAGCGACTCTAAAACAACTTGAATATCATGAAAAATACTAAAATTAATACCTGTATTATCGCTTTAATCATGTACATAAAATGAGAAAAAATAATATTCATCAAAACATAAATTTTCCCATTTAAATTAATCAAATGAGCAAACTCTATTTAGAGCCCTCGACACGGACATTCATAATTAAGCATCTGGCCCATTTAGCACTATTTAAAATTTTGGTAATTTTTGTGACGTTTTGTCATGCTGCGGTTATTAGCAGCGCGTCGCTAAGATGATTCGTTCTGAACGGTCGAAGGGCCTGCCTGCAATTTATTGCCCGCAATTTGGCAATGACTTATTGAAGGCGATTAGAGCGAGGAGCTGAAAGCCGCTGGCGTTGAGTGAGAGAGGCCGAGTTTGATGTAGGTGCGGCTCACTGGGACAGGGACAGGGACAGGGACAGGGCAGCTGATTAATTTGTAGGTGTCAATGGGAGCGAGCGAAAGCGTAAGTGAATTTTTATTGTGGACCATAAATCAGAGCATTGCGGTATCGAGCAAAAATGAATTAAATTAGCGAAAATTGTTTAATTTGGCAAATTGGAAAATCGTCAAAGCATTTCCTGCTCCAGCTGGGACAATTAAATTTGTTTTTGATTTCATTTGCCAGGCGAGCAGGTCGAAGCCAGGCTGTATGGACTGTGTGTGTTGCTTTTGGGCCCGCAGCAAGTGAGCAACCACAAATGTCGGCCTCCTTGTGCCGGTGTCTGGTGTCCCTTGCTGAACTCTTTTGGCTTCGATCAACATGCTCGAGCGTTGCTTGCTTGGCTGGCCAGGCCAGGGCAGGCCTTTTGGAGTCACAAATTGACCGCAACTGGCAAATGCTTGCCCCGCACATATCAAGCGCCCCCTTTCTGTTTGCTGACTAAGCCCTGACCCCCGATGACCACACCACTGCTGCAATTACTTGCAGAGCGTCTCTCTGCGGTTTGTCTCTGTCAGCGTTTGGCCAAGCAAGCTTTCACTTTACTTCTTAATGATTTACTTCCCAAGAGCAGCAAAGCGAGTATATTGGTGCAGTTTCTTATAAATATATTTATTTAAAAAAAATATATATTTAGAGCTGTTTAAGCTTTAGCTTATTTTATTAATTAAAATTAAAGCCTTTGCTCTGCTCAAATCTTAATTATGCTTACGTGCATCGTGCAGTCGGTCATGCTCGACTCTCTTCTCTCTTACATAATTTTCTTTTCATCATCTTTCAAACATTCTCAAATGCCAATTAATAAACATTACAATTAGAAATCGTTGCGTTTATTTTGCGGTCTCTCGCATTTACTGCATAATATTTCTAATTAAGCAACAAATATCAATTTTAATGCCGCTTATATATGCAAATTGGGCTGAATGGCTGGTCGGCTCGCCCACTCGCTGGCGTGGGCGTGGCATATGCATAAATGGGGCCCGTTTGTATTTTAATTAAACCGCAGTCGAATCATTTAACCAAAGCGCACAATTCGAAATCATTTCACATATTTATCCATCTCTATATGAGCTCATATGCTTCAATTAGCGCAATCAATGTGTGTGGGCGTGGCAGAATCTATATAAAAGAGTTATGCACGCGAGGGCGCCTAATTAGCGGCAGTTCAAAATTTGCTTTCAATGACATTGCGCATACGACACGTGCGCTTTGACACGTGTCCGCTGAGCATATGAAAAAAAATTTCTATTTATAATAACAAAGCAAAAAAAAAAAAAAACTCTTCTCTTTAATTTAATTCTATTGAGCTCCTATGAAATATTTAAAAAAGTTTGCCCATGAATGAAACTGAAATTTTCGATTAGCATTTATTCCCATTGAAAATGTCAATGCGGAGTATAGTGGCCTAGAGAAAATGTATGTGACAGGCAGCAGAAGGAGGACTTGCCCTAAGCATAAATATAATTTACCTGTCTGACAGCGAGCACTTTAAGCACAAAAGAAAGCCTTTCGCTCTATGAATATAGAAACTATTTTTCTTATAATTTATTATTATTGCAACTCAGTACATTGCCCTTTTGGCAATATAATTCAATTAATTTCAGCTCCTCACAGTTTACAGGGAATTTCCCAGTCAGGCACTCCCACTCAGATTCACTCTTACTAGTCAATTACATGGTTTTGCCACAGCAGGTGAACTTACAATTCATTCAAGCTTAACCTACTTAAAAAGTATTTTATTTGGTATACTTTTAGTATTTTATTACATGTGTATAGTATTTTTTTTTACTCTGAACGACAACAAACTGTCCATGACATCAACATGCTAATTTGCAGCTAATTTATTGCTGCATTTGGTATTGTCTAATAAATTATATAATTTCATTGTCAATGCAAAAATGTTTTGTATTTTATTATTATGCTAATTGAATGCTTTGGGTAGGTTTGAGTACGTTTTATGAATTGTGTGTGGATGGATGAAATTTATATTGCATGAAGAGAGTCGACACAGTTGAAGCTGTCTTATTTGTATTACTCTGATTGGGCTGATATTAAGATTTCTCAATATTTATGGATTTTGTGTATCCAAACCAATTTCTTTTGCTCATCAGCAATATAAGATATATTTGTAATAAAATAGAGCAGATCTGACTAATAGTTCGGGATTATTATTAAGAATTATTAAAATATTTTCAGATTAATTTAAATAAAATATTTATAATTTTATTTAATAATTTTATAGCCCTTTCTTACAATTTTAATATTTTTTCCCTCTCCGTATATCTTTCTGCTAAGACAGCACTTTTCAAGCTACCCTCGTATTAAGTCTCTTAGCTAATCAAATATAGCTCTTGGCAGTCCAGTTTTTTGTCTTTTGTCACAGTCATTGAAGTTGCCAGCCAGTCAATGATTGGATCGCACTCACTGAATTAATCAACAGCTGCGACTACCAGAGCTGGCTCATGCCTCAAAATGGATGCAAACGCAATTAGTGTGGGCGCCCAGCCACAGAGGCAATAATAGAGTGAGCGAGAGAGAGAGAGAGAGAGAGAGAGAGAGAGAGAGGGAGAGAGAGAGAGTGTGAGTGAGACAGCAACAGCAGTTGCATTTGGATAGCTTTTCGACCTGGCTAACTGCTAATTACCATGTGCGATGTTCTTGTGGTTTTCTATTTGAATTAATTACGCATTTGATGGTTGACCTCAGTTGCCGTTGCTGTAGCTGTAAATGTCGTTGACTAATGTAGTTGACTGAGCAATTGCCGTTAGCCATATTTTGGGCATACGCTTTTATTTGGCTTTTGATTAGCTTTAATAGCCACATGCGCTAATGTGCCATGGGCGTGTAATGCAACGCTTAACCCAACATTTAACTGCAACTTGTTGCAACAACAACGAGAACAACGACATTGACAACGTGGCTTGGCCACACATAAATTTCAATTCTAATTACTTGCATTTAACATTTAAGTTTGGTTAATAAATGCTCGCTCTACAAAAAAATGCTGCACTGAGCAAAATTAAATGAAATCCATAATGTAATTAAAGAAATTTTAATGAAATATAAATAAAGTTGATAATATCATTTGCTAGATAAAAAGTTACGGATCAAAAAGACAGAATTTTAGCTGACAAAATTTAATTTTGCATTTTCAAATTTTTCAAATTTGTATAAAATAGAATATTAAATAAATAACAAAACAAAAAAAATTATAAAAATACTAATTTTTGTTTTTTAACACTGAGAACATTTAAGCAAATACTTTAAATTAAGTTTTATATTTTGCAGTTTTCTTATAAGAAAATATATCAAATTGTTTGTGCAAAAAGTTGTTCAATTTTATACGACAATTTGTAATATTTACTAAAAATATTTTGGCAAATATATTTTTTGAAATTAATTAAAATATGCTCAATATCTCACTATAGTATAAGCAATTAAATAGCATTTAGAATTCACATTAAAAATTTAAATGCTAAAAATTGTTTGAAAAAGTTTCATAATTTACTTATATACTTTTTTTTTTTTTTTTCAAAGGAACTCACTTGAGATACTCAAGTGTCACCTACTTGTTTTCAGTGTATATATACATGTGATTACACTATGCTAACTACGAGACCTCGTTCTAGTTGCTGTCGTTTTTGTTGTTGTTTGGGGACTCTATTTAAATGGATGCTGTTTGGTCTGCTCTTGCACTTGCGCCGGGCAATTTGAACAACGTTTTAACAAATGTGTCAGCACATTTGTTAAGCAGCTCTCGGTTGCAGCCATAATAAATGAGTGAGCGGGGCTGGGGGCGTGGCCGAGCTGTGGTCATGTCTGGTCACTTCATTATGCAGCTATTTATTTAGTTTGTTGCCCATTGTAATTGCCGGGCTATGCTAATTAGACGTTCGCCCCCACAGACACACAGTGGTGGACACCGAGGTCAAGCAAGCTACGCCCACAAAAACTGAGAGACGGCGCTACGCAAAAGTGGAGTTCAAGTAGCCAACAACTAATGTCAAACACATTTGTCACCATCACAGATCATAGTTGTGGGAAAAAGTGGAAATAATTAATAAAATGCAAAGGGCGTGGGAGATTAATCATGTGAGAGCCAATTAAACCAAGTTTTGTCTTCTAGGCCCGACGCCAGGCCTCATTCAGTCGTAGATATATATATTCAACGGGGGTACTCACAGTTAACATTCAAAGTGGTCACAGCCTCCAGGCGCTTGCCCTCGTTCATAGCACGATTGCGCACGACACACCTGTATTTGGCGCCATCGTCCTCGCGGTGTGGTGTGATCGTGAGCGTCGCATTGGTGGGTTGATCCTTGGTGCCGCCACGCAGTATTGTGGCAGGCAGTTGGGTATTGGAGCCCTCGCGATACCAGCTAAAGAAGAGGAGAGAGTGAGAGAGCGAAAGTTAATAATAAATACTAAACGGTGTAAAGATTAATTATAAAATGCGTAGCTGACAAAGAGATCACCTTAAATAGAGATTACCTTGAAGAAAGATAGAATGTAGCTTTTAATAAGAGTAGTTGATGGAAAGAGCAAGAGAGATTAATCTTTATAAAAATAGAGAGAGAGAGAGAGAGAGAAAGAGAGAGAGACAGGACAGAGCGAGAATCCTATTAAGTCTAACTAATAGATATACTCTAGCTAAAAAGAGATGATGATGATAGAAACTGAAAGACATAAGAGAGAGAGAGAGAGAGAGAGAGATATCGAGAAGGATAAAGAGAGAGAGAGAGAGAGCAAGAGAGGGTAAGACAGAGCAAGGGGTGCAGGAGATGGAGAGAAGCAGCGAGAGTATGACAGAGATGAACTTATGGAAAGGGACTAGCTATAAGAGACATATGCTTACAAGAGAGGAGTCTTACTCATGCTCCTCCTACTCAATTACATTGATGAAAGATTGTTTTTGAAGAGAGAGACATATAGAAGAATGTAAAAAGGGAGAAAATTAAGTTTTAAGAGGGAATATGTAATGGAAACACGAGTTTATTTAGAGAGGCTCTATAATAGAGAAAGTATCCTATACTCAACTCAACTAAATACGGCCTTAAGGAAAGGCGAGCTTCATAGAGCGACTAGTTAAAATAGATTATAAGTGAATAACTATTCATTTAAAAACCCCTAAATTATTAAATGACTCTTCTTATATAGCAAACCAAGCTTAGTTTATAGGGAGTTAGATTCAAGTATTCTTGTATATAGACGAGGAGGTTAAGTTTTAAAATTTACTCCTATTGTTAAGAACAACACTTTGTGAAATATTCAAAAAATAATAAATAGGCAGCTTAACTTATACAAAGACTTTGCGACTTACGTAATTGTGGGATCTGGTGAGCCGCCAATGCTGCTGCATGTCAGCTCCATGGGCTTGTCCTCGGTTGCCACGGCGATGTTGCCAGGCGAAATGACAGGTGGATGCGGTGGTGTGAGCACGGTTAGATTGTGAAATTCCTGATGAACATCAGCGCCGGTGCCTTTGGCCTTGATGCGGCACTCAAAGCGTCCATTATCGCGATTATACGAGACATTCTTAATCTGCAAATCGTAGATGCCGCGCTCCGGTTGAAAGTCGAGTCTGCAAATGTCAAAGAAATGTCGGCCAACATTAATTAAAAAATATTTATAAATTTCAAGCAATATTATTTAGGTTAATTAAATTTTATAAAAAATACCAATTTATTTTATATAAAAATTTGACTCCAATCGCAGCGCGCCCCACACACTAATTGTGCTAATATTGAAGCTTTACGTTGATGTCCTGCTGCGGGCTCTGGCGGCTGTCGCTGCTGTTGCTACGCGACCCGCAGGTGGCTCAACTTTAAACGATTCGCAATATAAATAAATAGCAAATGTTAATATTTGAGCAGGTGCACGGAAAAAAAAACAACAAGAGGGCGAGGGCTAGGGCGTGGCTGTTGTGTGACAACAACATAAATAAAATCAACGCTCAATAAATGTTTGCATATTTTGCTAGACGCGAACTTCGATTGACGATAACGATGACAACGTTGAGGCGCGCGAGGGCTGTTCTGCCAGACGCTAGCAACCGATTGGTAAACAAAATGTCAACATTTTTTATTACTGGCTCAAGGGAGTGCAAAGAGAGTATATTCGGTTTCATATAGAAATTGTTTTTACTCTCTCTATTTCTGCTCACTATCCATCTGACTCTATCCATAATTTATTCTCTCTCGCCCTGACTCTACTCTCTACTGTCTGAGCGTGCATCATGCAGTCAGCTATGCCTGTTACTCCATTTGAGTTATTGTACAGATTCAAGAGTTTCCTTGTTGTTGGCAAATTTAATTGAATGTGAGCCGATGAAATACAACAACAACAATAACCACATCGAAACTGAAATTGTATGTAATTCCTCAATTTTAATTGTGAAAAATTGTGTAAAAACTTTTCTTAATTGAATTTTCTATATTTGCGCAACGCTCGGACTGAAACCAATTCCCCATTTGCAAGATAATCAATAGAAAATATATCAAATTTCCAGCGTGGGCACAACATTTCCCAAGCCGAAGCTCTCCCTTTTACTCTGCACCACAGTGGCCAGCTGTATGAGTATTTTTATTTTATTTCCTTAAAGGAATACATTTTCAGTGGGCATTTATATGTGTGGATAAATATTAAACGAATCACACACAAGTTTCAGCTAACAGATATAAATATATATAAGCTGTGTAGCCATAGCAACCAAATTAGATTTAAATTGTGTTTGATTCCTTGTTCAATTTAGCTTTGAGAATTAATTTATCATAGATTCAATTTGCATTTTTATGTTTCATTTTGATGCTATTTTATTTTTATATTTAATTAAATGTTCTTTATATTTTATATTCAATTTTCCTTTGGCATATACCTATAGATAATCATACAAAATTATGAATTTGGATTAATTGAAAATATTTTTGAATTTATTAAGGAAACAAGAAAATCGTCGAGTTTTTAGCCGAGCAGATATTTTCAAACAAAGAGAAAAGTAGCGAAAAGAAATGTTTCTTTGTGTACAAATATATTAAGTGAAAATATTTTTGTATTTAAAATATCTATTCTAAAGCAATAAGAAATTTTTATTTTGTTATCCCAAACAGTCGTGCCTGTTAATATTTATTTATTTATATTATTTATTATTTGTACAGTATTTTTTGACAGCTAGATTACTGAATATGAATGGAGTAACTCTATTTATGTTTATATAAATAAATTCATATTCATTAATATAAATTTAATTACTATTTTTTTTTTTTCTGAACTCTTCATTATTTATATTTTAATTATTTTTCCCTAAATTTTTATTCAGTTTGAAAAAAATTGATTGAGTAAGAATTTTTATATTTTTCTCTCAGATCTCTTCTTTTTACTCCTTCTCGTTACTATCCTTAATTTTCTAACTTTTTTCAGTACTTTATTTCTTTTCAAAATATTTTTTATACATTTCAAAAAAATGTTTCTTTAATAAAAATTCTCATTGCTTTTGCCTAAGCTTAATGTCTTGAAGCGTATTTAAGCTTCTGCTTCGACCTCGATTTCGACTTCGACTACACTCAAATATTTTCTTCCATTTTCTTATCTCAAATATAAAAAGATTTCTGGCAATTTTTTACAATTTGCCCCTCATTCGGTGATTATTATTGCTCGTCGGTTGCCCCTGACAACTAGTGAAAATTGATGCAGAGCTTTTGCTGGCTTGTCCACTTGGCTGGTCAATGGATCGATAGCAATGGGAAAGCAGCAACGGCCAACAGCAACATCAGTTTATTAAATTGTCAAACAAGATGACACCCTCACCCACACACACACAAACACACCGAGAGAAAGAGAGAGAGAGAGAGACAAACACAAAACTCAAGTTCATTTGTCAGGCCCAGAGCCAAATGCCAAGGCGTGACTGAACATGGAGTAGCCACTTGATAAGGACGCGAACGAGCGAGCAACTACTTTTGGCGTCTAGACGCGTTTTATGGCTCTCGACAGCTTTAACCCGTCTTTGAGCACATTTCTCTCGCACTCAGCTGCTTTATCCTGTTGCTAATTGCCACAGAGCAGAAAAAAAAGAAAATGAATTTAATTTGTCCGACCACCAAACGAAACGAACTTGGTCAATCTCAACGCGCAGACAACGTTGTTGACCCACAAAGAGAAAAAAGGTGCAAGAAAAATGGGGGAGGGGGGGAAAAAATGATTGTAGCCAGGCAAATTGAGTCAATTCTCTGCAGGCTCTGTGTCCTTCGTCTAGTTGAAAATTCTAGTTTTTACTTTCTTCTTTATTTTGCTACTGTATTATTATTTTTCTATTTGGCCGCGTTGTCTCCCGCGGCCGAACGTAGCTGCTCATTTGCAGTCGGCGCTCGGGGACCGAGGCCAAAATATACCGTACAAAAAAAAAAATAAGTAAACGAGAGCACGGTGCAAATTATAAAAATTGCTGGCAAAGCGCGCTGGGCTCCACTCATCGCTTGGCGCTTGGGGAAAACGCGAATCTTTCTCTTGCCTCTTTTCTATAGAATGCAGCAAGCGTTCGCTTAAAGCATTAAAAAAAGGAGCAGCGGAGCGAGGACAGCGCGCGTGTCGCAAGTCCTTGAGCGGCAAAAGTTCCTGCGGGATTCCTGCAATAGCCACAGTGTGTGTTTTACTACGCGCTCAAGCAGTATGAAAGCAGAGTATATTGGCTTTTAGGTAGGTTTTTTTTTAACTTTTTATTTGGTTTGTGATGGAAGTTACACTGTGGGCATGGCAAAGGAGCTGAAAATTTCAAGTTTCATCAAAGGAGAAACTCTCTATAAATAGACCCACAAATAGTCTTTGCAAGCCAATTTAAGAAACTTTAATATTTGATTAAATTTAAATGTATAATAAATATATATATATAAAACTATTTTTTTTTTGTGCATTTTGAAACTGTATTAAGCAGTCGACTTAGTCCAATTAGAGCAACGTTTGTCTGTCGCTTTTTTTCTTCTTTTTATTTAATTTATACTTTTTTTTTTCTTTTCATATTTAAACTATGCGCCTCTAGCTGCTGTTGCCGCTGCTGCTGCTGCCTACTGCAATTTGCTGGCATGCCAGAGCCAAAGGCGCGTGTCTACGTTTCGGTTCGTTGTGCTTGGGATTCAATTCGTTTAGCAGATTCCAATGCAATTCTAAATAGATATATATATATATATATATATATTTAATATCTGTTTGTCTGCCTGTGCTTTTGTCGCCTTCAATCCGGCGCTAAACGTTAAACGGTCATTGCCGCAGCCAATTATTTGGTTATGGGGCATTTTGGTACATGTTTTGGTTTCAGCTCTCAGCTGTGTCTGACTGTCTATGTGTCAGTGTGTTTTTTGGTATGTGTGTGTGTGTGTATATATCTATGTGTGTGGCCTATTTTTTGGCACTGCATTGAAAAGGTTGTTCCAGCAATGACAACCTTTTTAAAGGCAGAAAGAGTTTTGGGTTACATAATTAAAAAATTATTTGGTAAATGTGTTGCAAAATTAGAAAAAAAAAAAATAAATTAAGTATATTTAATTGTTATGAATATTTTTGTTTTTTAACTCAATTTAACTCAAATATTTTCAATTGCTTTAGGACGTCAAACACTGACTACTTCTGAGAATTGTTGGAGGAGCAGTTGGAGTACTAGCATTAGCGAGAAATTTAACAAGTAACGAAACTCTAGTCGAGTCTGCTCGACTAAGAGATACCCTGAATCCATTGAGCTGTAATGCCAATCATTAAGAGCTTCATTTATTCATTAATAGTAACCAACACATGCACACATACACACACAAACATATGCATGCACGTAATATGCTGACTGCGCAGTTTGCGGCTGCAGAAGAGGCTGTGCTATGGAAACTTTATTGTTTAATAACTTTTTTTCTCGACATACGTTCTTAATGAAATTTTCGGGGAATATTTATGACATTCAAATGTACATATTCGCCAAATTTCGAGTCTCTAGTATTTGATATGCGTGAGTTATCGTTTTTGTTGAATTGTGGGCGAAAGGGGCGTGGCATCAAAAATCCAAAAATGACAAAATGTGCGGATTCAATATAGCAATCAAACACATTTTAGTGCACGATTCTATCTTTAACGGTGTGCACGCCAGACCTCAAAAACAAAGCGATATTTTCGATAGTTATCGATAAAAAAGAAATGGGATGAGTTATCGAAAAAAAAAAATAAACTCGTACAGCGTATGGTATTATCGAGCATTTTGCTTTTTATTTGAAGTCTCTAGCTTTTGTGGTTGCAGAAATCCAGGTGTTTACACGGACGGACGGACGGACAGACGGACAGGGCTAGTTCAACTCAGCTCATCGAGCTGATCAAGAATATATATACTTTATGGGGTGTGGCACGCCTCCTTCTGCCTGTTACATACATTTGCACAAAAACATTATACCCTGAAATTTCCATTTTCAATGGATTCAGGGTATAAAAAAAATCGGGTGAAGAAACAGGAAAATCCAATTAGAATAAATTTTTTGAAATTTAAAGGCCTTCTTTGCTGCTTAAACTAGAGATATCGAGAGGTAGATGATTATAGAATTCAATTTCTAACTGGCATATAAGGTTTGAGCTGAGGATAGAAGTAAATCGCCAAAGACAAGAAAAAAAGAAAGACTGATAAAAATTTAATAACATTTCCCATTAGAATAACCTATTGGAAATTTCTTCTTTGCATTGGGCTGTACAGCTGAAGACCTAGTTATGTATTAATAAATAGTTATAAACTCTATTTGAAGCTGAAGCATCCTACTCACTATCAAGCATTCACATTAAAATAAATGTAAGCTATTTAAATTAAAATCACATCAAATTAGATATAATCAAATGTAAACACTATTTTTAGTTCGAATTCGCTCATTTAATTGAAATAAATTCAATTCACAGCAAATTCTTGGCGTTTTCAAGGTGATTTTCAAATCCAATTCGTAAAAATTTTACAACAAGATTTTTGCTCGACACCAGGCTAAGATCGTCTATTGCCACGAATTCCACTTGCATTCCGTAAATGTTCAGTCTCGCTGTCTGGCTCGTAAAATGAAATGTTTAACGATATATTAGCTGCAGGCACCGCTGGCCTCCACCTCACTCCCTCTCCTTTGGGTCTTCATTTTGTGGGTTTCGATGAACCCAAAAAAAAAGAAAGAAAAGGAAACCAAAAATCGCAGCGTCCAAAATACGCCGTAATTTCACTTTTGCAGCGACAGCTATGGCCGCAGATACAAAGATACAGAAATGCCAAACAGATACAGATACAGTTATATATATATATATATTTATATGTATGAATATAGACGGTATATAGCGTATATACATGCCTATGCTAGCACAATATTGTTGCTGCTCGCTGTTCACCGCTTGTTAGCTTTCGGCACAAATTGCAGTAAAAATGTTTTTTACAATTTGGCTGGGAACTGGGCCTCAGCTCGAGCCAGCGACTGTTGTGCACTCAGGCAGTGTGTAGAGTATATTGGCCTGTGAGCTCTTTTGTCCTAAGCTAGAAACTTGAAACGCTTAGCTCAGAGAGTGCTAAGATCTTGGCGCAGGGCAATTGAAAGATACTCTTATATTGACGTTATTTGAGTCCAAATTTGTAATATAAATTCATAGAGTAAAACTGGGACTAAAATATATAAATTATATATGTAACTATGCCTGCTGTGGCTGTGGGCGTGGCAAATTGTACAACAAAATTATTTTGATACTAAAATTGTCACATTTTTTCAAGTGCATCTGTGTTGACCTCCTGCAGCTGCTACGCTGGTTGGCGGAAGATATGAATTTGTTGCCCAAATGGAGCTCTTTTTGCAGGCATTAGGCAGCCGCTTATGCCCGCTCTAGCTGCTCTTTTTATTTTCTTTTTTTTTTTTGGAATTTCTATTTGCTGTTTTGTTGATTTGCTTTTACACACACTCGCACACATGTTGGACAGGCGCCCGCTTCAAGTCCCTTTGCTGCTGGGCATTTCATTTGGCTGGCACAAACGCGAATGCATTTTGTGGCCTCGACTGGGCACTTAAAATTTATGCGTTGCCACACATAAAGAAGGCAAAAGAGAAGAGAAGAGGAGAGGAGAGGACGACAAACGAGTCAAGCCAGGCGAAACATTAAAAACAGGCCGAGTGAGCACAACGAGAGCCGGAAACGGAAGTCACAAGGCACGAAGCAAATAAAAAAAATACAATTGCAAAATGGCGCGAGTGAGTAAGGGCAATGAAAATGAAACATAAACAGAGAGCGAGAGACACACATGTGTGTGTGTGTGTGTGTGTGTAAGTGTGTGTGCGTGCGTGTGTGGCTCATAATTGTGTGAATGTTTAACACGCGCCGGCATTGACATTAAGGATTAAGCACATATGAACAGCAGCACAGTTGGCCAGGCTCGCTTCAATTGCCAAGAACTTGATTTTAATTAAGTTGCACAGCCCACACACGCACGCACACATGCATAAATCTCACATATGCATGCGACATTTAATTAACTTAACAAATGGCCAAGCAATGTCCGACATAACAATCTAACTGCAAATATGAATAGCAACAGCAACTGCGATAACAATTTTCAGCCACCCACGCATCTCTGGCTTTATTCGACTCACCTGTAGCCCGAACTCAATTGCACTTCGCCGATGGCCACGTTGTCGAATTGCGCCGGATTCGATATCGAGCGCGTCCAAAAGAACGAAAAATCATTTGCCTCATATTTCTCGGTGAAGCGACACTTCAGCACGAGATCCGCATTCTCGCGTGTGTCAATCGACTCGTCGCCCAGCACCAAGCAGCAGCTGCTCAGCGTTGTTAAGAGGACTGCAAAAATAGATAAAAAAAAGAATATTTCATTAAAAATGTGTTTAACAATTTGCTTACATAAACAGACTCTATTATGTGTTGTAAAAAATGTGTGCAAAAATATTGCTATAATTTATTTAACCTATTTTACATTAAAATTTAATTTTATTGGCACTCAAAAATGTATTTAAAAAAAAATCATAATTAATGGTTTAGATAAAAATAAAAAATATTAAATATAGTAAATATTAATATTCTTATAAAATATTTTTTACATTATATATTTAACTTAAAACATTTTCAATTCATAAAATTACAACTTACACAAGTTACTCAATATTTCATATAAATTTATGGAAAGTAATAAATATGAATTTAAGAAATATATATATACATATTTTAAATATAAAATATATTCATATACTTACTCTTAGTCTATTTATTTACTTTGCAAAATTTCAAAATAAAAAAATAAATATAAGAAAAATAAATTTTATATTTAAAATATTTGTTATTCAAATTATTAATATAACAAAAAATAATTTTAATTTAAAATTTATTTTTTTCATATAGCTAACATTTTTTCAGCAATTATTAAAACTCACAAAGACACATTGTTAATGTCTAATGAATAAATAACTATGCCGAGACAGATTTCGCCATAAACAATTTCGCACTTTGTATTATTTTATAACTTAATTTCATAAATTATTTGGCACTCTCAGGAAAATGTTTTTCAACCGCACACATTTCTTATGCATATTTGAAACTTTTATTTTTTATTTTTCATTTTTTATTTGTTTTACTTTCTTTTTTTTTTTTTTTTTTTGATGTTCGCCACAGCGCACAGGGGATTGACAACTTTTCAATTTTGATGAAACATAAGAAGCTTTGGTGGCTGGTTGTTGCCACAATATTTATTTAATTTTTAATAAGCCATTATAGGTAAGCTTCAAACGCAGTCGCTTCAACTTATCAATGCTGTCAAGGTGGAAATACAATAAATGTAAGTGAAAAGAAAAATAAAATAAAATAAACAATTTTCAGTGCAAGTTGCCTGAGCCGTTGTCCCTCACAGAAAAACGAGGGAAAAAAAATGTGAAATCAAACGACAAAGTTCTCGAGTCCTCAAGAACTTGGCATAGGTGCGTGCGTAGCTCTTAGGCTGTCTTGGCCCAGCTCCGGCCGCGGCGGCCCAAACTCGGTCGAGGCATTACTTTTACTTTGCTGCGTAAATTTCGAGTAGAATTTATGGCCGCTTTATATTTGGCATCAAATATGCATGAGCCAGCGTTTAAGCCAGTTACCAAGTTCCAATTTCTCGTGCTGCGGGCTATGGCCATAAATTTGTGCATTTGGCTGCCGTCTGTCGCTGCCATGTGCTAAATTTAAAGATTGTTTCACAATTCCAGTTCTGGTTCTGGGCTCGAGTTTTGCAGCTATTCACATTAGGGGCCAATAATCGTTAAAATCCAAGGGAAAAAAGTTATGCGTGAAGCAGCCATGAAAATCGCATTAAAATTAATTTGACAGTCGTCTGGCAGCCAGTCCTACCGAATTGTATTTAAGTAATATGAGACGACACGAAGGTGCCAAGGCGATATCCCTCGCCTCTATATTTATTCTATCTTTCTCTCTCTCTCACACTCTCTGTCTCTGTGTGTGTACTATCTAGCTGGACGCATCAGTTCTCATTTTCTTGGCGAATTTATGTCAAAAGTTTTCTCTCTCGCTCACTCTCCCTCTCTCTCTCTCTCCGTCACTATCTACTGTTGTTGCGCCCATTCATTTATTTCTTAGCCATTGCCATTAAAGTTACTTTTTGGCGCTGGCCTCGCAGCATTCGCTTCCTTTTGCCATTTCACATCGTCTGTCAACGCATTTTGTCTGCTCATTTCGCTTGACTGCCTCAACTGCTACTGCTGCCGGTGCTGCCGCTGCCGCTGCTGTTGCACGCGTTTCAGTCCTTTTTAGTCTTTCCATTCTTGCAGTTGCGTTTCTAATTAAAACTTTCAAGTCGACAGCGGCCATCCAGGCGTTCGTCCATTCGCTAGCACTTAGGCAAATTGCCAGAATTGCAAACGTCAACGAATTGCTCGCGCGCACTCGTTCGCTCTGTCTCTGTCTCTTTCTCGCTCGCTCTCCCCCTCTCTGTCTAGCAACGAGCTCAAGTTGCTCTAGTCTTGGGGGTTATTTAAGTTTTGTCATACTCACTTCTTTATAATTATAAATTCTTAGTTTATTCGCTTTAAGCTGTCTCTCACTCTGTGCTGATAACTCGTTAATATGGACACTCTCAGGCTCCCTCGCTCTTACACTATCTATACATCACTCTCTCTGATTCACTCAGTCTGACTCACACTCTCTGACTATCTCAGTCCCTCTCCCTTACTCTTCCCTTTCTTTATCTTACTCTCCAATTGCTTTCTCTTTCCATCTTCTCACTTTGTGGTGATAGCTCGTTACTAAAAACACTCTCAGCTCTCAGGCTCGGTTTCGCTCATTCTTACCAATCTCTCTCTCACTCTTGCCTTCTCTCTGCTTCTAATATTATGGAAGTATTCTTTTCACATTCATAGATTAATATTTGATCGTATTCATAGCTCGCTTTAATACAAAATTCTTATTTTCTGTTCATTCTAGTCTACTCTACTCTACGCTCTCTAAGCCTTCCTACGTCTCTCTCTCTCTCTCCTCCTACGCTCGGCTACATCTTTCGCTATTTCTTTCATATTTTCGCTCATTAATTATATAAATTCACAATCCATGGCTTTGATTGCACGCTTCACTGATTACGCATACGCCACGTGTGCGTATGCATATAACTAATTTTTAACCAACTCTCACACACACACATACAGAGAGATAACTGTTTGCGCATAAATTTTGCGGCTGACTGCAGTTTGGTATGCAAATATTGACATATGCAAAAATAAAAGCAAATTCCCCGAATGCTATCAATACCACATTAATTGACATGTACATATAAAACGATACAAAATGTCTGCCTAGCAATGGAGACATGACACAGACAGACAGAGACAGCGAGAGAGATAGAGCGAGGCAGTCCGCAGCGAAAAAGGACCAGAGGTGAATGAATGATGGCTGAATGTTGGCAGCTCGGATCCTTGAATGAATGGCGCCGCGGCCTGCTTGACATTAAAAATGCAGGAAGAGTCGTCAACGGGCGGCAGTTAACTGCAGTTAATGAGCTGGCAAACGGTGCAAAAAGGCACTTGCAGCTAATTAAATTATCATTATACGTAAAAATACGAAAAGGCACACGAACTGAATGAAGTCGAAGAAAATTTTCTTATAATTGCTGGACGGGAAATTAAAAATCATAAAAAATACAGCGACGAAAAAAAAAAGTCTGTGAGCAAATGAAAACTTCAATTTCCGCTGCAAATTTGCTAAGTTCCCTCATAAATGGTGAACGCTAATGGAAATATAAGAAAAATCAGAAAAAAAGGATGTACCCTTTTGTACATAAAAAACAAATCAGTCTTATGAGTTTACTTTGGCTTCGCTGCAAAAAAAAAAAAAAATTGTAGCAGGAAAAACAAGCTTAAGTGAAGCAAACAAATGCAGGAAGTGAAAATATGAAAATATACAATAAAACAAATTCAGTAAAATAACTAAACAAATCAACTATTTTAAACTAACAAAAATTGATTAAAATATAAATATTTATTTACAAAAAAAATGAAATAAAACTTTGGAAAGTTTTTAAGAAAAAATTAAACAAGTCATAAAAGAAATATTATAGTGGCTGAAGTAGAAATATTTCAAACAATTTTCTAACTCTAAATATAACAAATAAATAAAAAAAAAATAAATAATATAATAAGAATTATTCATTGCTATAATTTTTATATCATAGTTGAAAAATTTTATTTTTTAGATTACTTATAAATATAGTCATTTTTATGTTTTTTTTCTATTATTCTTTTTTGTTTTTTTTTAATGATTTTATTTTATTTTTTTTTATTTTATTTTATACAACATTTATTTATATTTAAAAATAAAAATATAAAAAAATATAAATATAGACATATTATTTTAAATATATTTTAATAATTTTTTTTTTTTTTTTTTTTTTTTTTTTTTAAATAATTTACATTTTATTTAAACAGGCTTTCTACTACCTAATTGGCAGCATAACAAGTTGAACATTATTTTAATAATGGTTATTAATTTTGTAATTTAAAATTTGGTATTAGTTTTTTATTTATTAGTAATTTAATTATTTTTTATGTTATTTTCGTCATAATATTGAAATATTTTTAGATAAGTTTTTAAGCCGTTTCAGGACTTCTATTTTATTTGGCACAAATGCAAATTGCATACTTTTAGGCATTGGTAAGCTAAACTTTTATTTAATCAGTGAGGATTTGAGCTTGTTTAAAATATACTTTTTAGGTCACTTTCTAGCCGAGCCGAAGATATTTTTAATTTTCTAACAATGAGCCCCATAGGAACAATCAACCTTATGCTGAGTATAAAAGCTGAAAGCACTCAAAGCATTCTCGACTCTATTTATTAGTATTTTATGTTTATATTTATTTTGAGTTTGATAAGCATCAAATGCTTAATCAACATGCAGCCAATCAGGCATCCCAGGCAAACAATTCAATATTTGAACTGAGCAAGTCTTTTGATTTCACTGGGCAAGAAAAATGATTTGAATGCATTTTCATGTTCGTGAATGGGCGATTGGCGTTTGGCTAAGTCGGTCAGCGGTGCAGTCGACAATGGCTTGCGAGCCGAGTCGAGTTAAGTCTTGCTTTCACACGTCCGCTTTTTGTTGGCATAGTTTGACACAGCTCCAACGCAATTATTACGTGAGAATTATATTAAAATTGGTAACAATAGCGCGGGCGGCTGGCGGTGTGGGTCAGGCTAACCAAATTGCAGTTGCCAAGAAGATTGCCGGCAGCAGCAGCAGCTGCTAACACAGTCTGTGTTGGTGTGTGTATGACTGCCTGCAGGAAAAAGTGCACAAGGCAACACGACTCGAGCTGAAGCAAGGCCAGGCACACACACAAAGAGAGCACAAGAGCGAGCGAGAGAGAGGAGCGAGCGAGCGAGGCAACAGTAAACGAGTCGAGTGAATTTGCTCTTGTTAATTGCATGTTCTGCATATCACTTATAAATGCACTCGCACACACACACACAAACACACATGTGTGTGTGTGCTGTGGCAACACTTGCAAGCTTATACATCTACACACACCCACACAGACACAGAGTCTGGCAAAAGTTTTGCCATAATTGGATTTTCAAAGTTAATTACCAGCATTGAATTTGGCTGTAAGAACACACCAAACAGTTGTCTACACATGCGTGTGTGTGTGTGTGTGTAAGTGTGTGTAGTATATGTTACAGCTTCGCTCGATTACAATGTAATTTGGTATGGATTTTGAGCCTTTTTAATGGCCACACACACACAGACTCTCAAGTGCGGCGCATGTCTTTGTCTTTTGATCTAAACCCAATCAATGGGCAGGCAAAAGTTGTTGGACGCCTGTCTGTCTAAGTGTATGCAAAGTTAGACTGGCAAAAAGTATATGGAGTAAAAAGAGCGAAGAGAGAGAGAGAGAGAGAGAGAGAAAGAGAGAGATAGAGGCCAACTCTAACAAAAGGCAAATAAGATTATGTGTTATTATTTAGCCAGCGGCAACAAATCTCTTCGACTGGCAATGCACCAAAAACTTTGCCAATTCAAAATCTCGCCAGCTCTCGCTTCCCTCTCTCTCTCCCCATACCTCCCTCTTCCTATCTCTCTCTCTCTCTCTCTGGTGAGTCTTTAATGTCTTTATATATGCATGGCATACAGGCCAAGTCGATAAAAAAAACTCGCACTGCAATGGCGCGCACATAAAATGCAACATAATTTTCTTATGACTCTCTCACACACACACACACCTGTCTCTCTGTCTGTGTGTGTGTGTGTGGGTGTAACAATGAATGTTATCTGCTTAAGCTGCAGCTCGTTTATCCTGCCAGCAGTCGCAGACACAGACACAGGGAGCTGCTGCCGCTGTCTGCCGAGGCAGCAAAAGTCAACGAAACGGAAGAAGATTGCAATTTAAGGGGCCAGCGCAGTGAGACGAGCGAGAGAGAAGAAACAGAGAAGTTTCTTTCTTTCTTCCTTTTTTTGAGGGTGCAGTAAACGTGTCTGCCGCAGCAGCAGCATCTGTAAAGACAGCAGCAAAAATATTGATGGCCCTGTTGTAAGTTCGCTTTGTGCACAGCGAAAGTCAAGAAGGCCAAAGGTGCGACTGAAACCGACTTGAAAGAGTTAAATAAAGAGTCGAGTGAGAGCAGTTAAGGAACAAGCAGCAGCATCTTAACCCATTAGGCGACAAGCTGCAAGCGCAATTTATTTATATGAAGTCGCATGCAACAGAGACAAATCTCAAGTTGCGAATATGAAATATGATCTCATTATGTTTCATATATTTACTCATATTATATAAATGTAATATGAAATATGACAAAAATATATATTTATAATATATAAAATGTGGCAAGAGCGAATTTTTGTAAGTTTGATGTTAAATGGGAAAAGAAATAAGAATTTGAGCAAAATTATGTGTCAAGTTGGAAAATATGAGCAAATTATATATGGAGATGTACAGAGTGAGTGAGTGAGAGAGAGAGAGAGATATTTATATATTGTGTATGTGAGCGACATTACTGAAAGTGAGTGAGAAATATATAGAAAAAAGACAGAGAGTGTGAAAAAAAAAATTAATATATTTAATAAAAAAAAAAAATAGATCGAGAGCAATACCGACAGAAAAGAAAGATAGCAACAGAAGCGAATATGCTGAAAAACATATATAGAGAGGAATGATAATAATAGAGGGAGAGAAAGAGATAAACAAAGTCAGAGACAGTGCTGAATATTACTTGTCTATACTAGTCAATATCAAACATATTGAAATGTTAAAAAATAATGAGACATATGACGAGCATGTCAAGGATAGGGATAGATAGAGAAAGAAATAGAAAAATAGAGAGAGATATTTCTCTATTGAAAGAGAGATGGAAAGTATATTAAAATTAAATAAAATATAAAATATTTTATAGGCAAATTCGACGCTCAAATTTATAAATAGATATGAGAGAGAGATAGAGAAGCCAACACTAAAAGTCTATTCCAAACACAAAATAACGCTAATATAACAAACCTTTGGCACTCATCAATTATTTACTAATATACGAAACTTGCTCCGCTCGAGTAAAATTGTTAAAATGCAGCGAATTCCGCGCAATAATCAATCAAAAATAAACAATTGCAAAACATTGAACTTGGGCAACTGAAATGCTAAACCGAAACTCAAGTTCAATTTGAAAATGCACAGCTCGAGTTGAAGAGCAGGAGGAAGCGGCGCATATCATGGCGTGTTTGTGGAGGCAAAAACTTTAAAACTTTAATTAATTCGGTTAAGACAACAGCAGCAGCAGCAGCTGCATTTGAGAACTGAACTTTTAGTCTGATTTTCAGCTGACAAAAGCAGCTGTGGAATTTGTGTGCGTGTGTGTGTGTGCGTGTGTATGTAAGCGACTCTTGCATTATGAAAACTATTTTGCAAGTGTAAACAAACAGAAGTTTTTCGCAACTGGGCGAAAATCTTGCACACTCGCACTCAATGGGTTAAGCGCACAGTCGGAATGGAGTTGGAGAAATCACAGATCTATGGGATTTAAATGTGTGTTTTTTTTTTGTTTTATATTTTTTTTAATGCTTGGGTAAGTGTGCTAGCTAAGGCACCGTTATTTCATTATCAGTTTTGCATGACAATGGACAAAAAGAGGCAAAGTGAGCGAGAGGTGAGAGCGAGAGCGAGAGAAAGAAGTCAAGACTCGTGTCGAGAGTCAAGAGTCGAAAGTTTGCAACATTGCAGCAGCGCGCGTTACTTTTTTTTTTCTCTCATTTGGCCTCCAGTTGGTGCATGCAACGCCGAAACGGGCCAAAAATTGCTTTGGCAAAAGTGGAAAGACCGGTTCAAGCTGCAAGCTAAGATACACACATGATTTCCAGCACACAGACCCGTCGCCCCGCTGCCCCTCCCTGCACACATGATGATAGTGCGAATGTGTGCGGTTAACATGGCTTAAGAAACTTTTGCCGCAAAGTTTTCCATTTTTTCTTCTTTTTGTCGTGTTTTGTTGGCCGCCCAAAATTGCAACAACAGATAAGTTGCAACTTTCAAAACTTGCCCCCAAAAATGTTTTCTGTTTTCTTTACATTTTCGAATTGTTGTTTTTTCCTTGTTCTTACTTTTTTTTCTATTTTTTGTGCCATGTTTACAGGATGCCTTCTTTTATGCTGCAACAACAACAGCACAGGGCAAGTGCGCTTCTACTGCCAAAAAGTTTGCGGCTGCAACACTTGTTGAGTGAGAAAAAACTAACACTGAAATCTCTATGAATTAACAACTGACTGCTGAGATATGATATCGTGGGAACCTCGAGCCAAACTTGAGCATGCCAGAAGTTTGCCTCGCTCTCTTTGCGAAAGTTTCATGTGTTGTTCAAATAATAATAATATATTCTTTCAATAATAATGATTCATATTTCATATAATACTTCGGGCTATGTTATGCGACTTTTTGGCATAGAAAATTTAACTTTATATTTTGGCAACTATTTCTGCTCGTATGAATATTGCAGCATATTTTATAGCATTAATTCTACGTTTCATATTCGAGCTATCAATTTCCATTTCTCTTCTATCTATTTTTATCTATCTTAATCTGCACCTTAAGTCTTTAATTGTTTCTTTCTTTATTCATCTTTATTTTGTTACTTTTATCATCTATCTTTTATTTGTTATCTCTCATCTTCCCGTTTTCATCTCCCATCATCTTGCATCCTCCATGTTTCATACATCATTTTCCATCTTTCATACTTTATTTTTCGTCTTCCATTTTCTTTCATCTTTAACCTTTGATCTTTATATTTTATCTTTCACCTTTTATCTTCTATTTTCCATCTTTCATCATCCATCTTCTACCATTTTTTCTTATCTATTTGCAATCTTCCATCATCCATCTTTCATATCTCATCTTTTATATTTCTTCTTTAATTTTCCATCTTTCATATCTTTTCTTTCATCTATTCTCTTTTCCAAATCCTCTTTCTACCTTCTTCCATCTTACATCCATTAGCTCCCATTTCCAGCGCATCTGACTGTCTAGCAGCTCTATTCGATCCATTCTAGCAACCCGCACATGCTCATGCTTGCAACTGCACCACACAGCATCAACGCCCTGAAGAGCGTCTCTCCCGGCAGTTCAAAACTTTTGCACTTGATGGCCACCAAAAAAAAAAAAAAACTACAAACGAAAGAAGTTTTTTCTTTTCGATTTTTTACAAACGCTTAAGCAAACTCATATGCCACGCCCCTTTGGCCAGCGCCTCGGCTGTATCACTTGATCAACAGTGCAAAATTCAATTTCACTTTTGGCACGCAAAAAACTTTTGACTTCGGTGGGGCACATCACTTATCATATTCGAATTGCTGGAGCCAGCCAGCCACCCACACAGAACGGGACTTTTGGCCCGCTAAGCAGGTGGCGCCAAAGTTTTGCTGCAATAAACTTTTGGACTTTAAGGGCGAAAACCGCGCGTCGAAATTTCATTTATAAAAATTGCATTGCAGAAGCTGCACAAAGCACAGAAATTAACCAGCAAAAAGTGGGGCGTGGCGTACCAGAGTGGAGCAGGAGGTTGAAGGCCTTCACAGTTTATTACAATGTGCTGCTGGCGTTGCATGTCCCCCGGTGCAGCAGCAGCAGCAGCAGCAGCAACGCAAAGAAGCGGAGACAAATTTACTCAGTGAAAACACCCAAAGGCAATCTGTAAGATACAAAAGTATCTTTTGCCAGCTGCGGCGACGCATTGCTGCCTCGAACTGGGCAAAAGTAATGACCAAAGCACGAGCTACACAAAAAAATAAAACAAGTTAGTTGTTGTTGCTTTTTACGCCCGTTGGCCACTTGAGAGGAAATATCTGAGCATTTGAACATTTACGCTTCATCGATTGCGGACCAACTTGCGCCCGGTTAAGACACAGAGAATATAAAGAAACCGAGTGAGAGAGAAAAAGAGAGAAGTGAAAAACGGCAGCAGCCCGTAAAGTATCTGCCAGATAGAAACGAGTGCGCACAAGGTAGCAAAGTTTGCTGGCCAAACAAATAAACCACAGAGCTGGCCGAACCACGACCGCTCCCGCCTGCCCGATCGCCCGCTCGCTTGCCTGTCGTCGTGGCTAAAAACTTTTGTTTGCCCAAGTGCAGCGGGCAAAGCGATAAAAAGCCACAGCACGAAACCTAGCTGAGCCACTGAGCAGCTGAAAGACAAGGCATAGTCGAAGTGGGCTGCTATACTCGCTGGGCTGACCAGGCCCAAGTTTACGACCAGCTTCCACCATTTGGCCACACATTTGTTGACAGCGCTCCACACGTGTGCGTGCGTGTGTGTGTGTGTGTGTGTGAATGGGTGTGCGTGTCTGTGGGCGGCAGATAGCAGGCCAATTGATGCGGGCGAGCTAAGTGGGCGTGGCTGACATGTTTCCCATTAGCAGCTGACAACACATATATTTGGATAATTAAAATAAATATATATAGGAAAATAAATTTAGGTTCAAGAAAAATTGATCAAAAATAATAGGCATACATATTTATATTTTTACATTATATTAAAAAATATTTTAAAAATATGTATGTAAGTAATTTTGAAAAAATAAAAAAATATTTAATTAATTAAATAAAAATGTTTCAAGAATTTTTATATTAAATTAAAAATTATATAATATATATGTATTTAAAAAATAAATAAATAAATATCTATATATATATTTTTTTAATAAATCAGGTCAAGAAAAACATTAAATACAAATAAAATATAAAAAAAAAACTCAAATGAATATTAAGCTTTATAAAAAAAAATAAATAAATAATATATAATAAATTAATATTATGTAAGAATAAACATATCTGTTTATATGTAAGCAAGCGATATGTTCTATGCTTAACAAGCAATTTGCTGCAGCTGAGCTGCAAAAGAGCTTGCCACACGAGCTTGCAACTTCATTTTTCATATGCTCAATGGGGCATGCTGTTAATTGGCAGCCAAAGCCAAATGCGAGAAGATGAGCTCAGCTGTAGCTCTGCTCAGCTGGGTTTAGCTGTCAGCGAGCAAACGAAAAAAAAGAAGAAGAAAAAAAAGCAGAAGCGTTGCAGCAGCCACCAGCGAAACTTAATGAACGAGAAAGCAAATGACATTTATAATACTAAGAGTTAAGAGTTAAAAGCAACTAAATAGTTTAAGAACTTCCACTGCTCGACAAAGTTGTGCCACCGGCAAGTCATCAATAGAAAAGTAAGTGAAATGAAGCGCAGCAAAATGCACGGAGACTGAATATTGAGGAAGATAAGGTAAAAGTGTGTGTACAATGGAGATATGTCTACATGTATAAATAAAATATTAAGTATATTTATATGAATGCAATGCTGCAATTCAATATATATATATTTATATAAATTTATTTAATAAAAACTAAAATAAATTAAGATAACAAATATGTATAATAAAATAATATAAATAGGAAATAAAAAAAAATTAAAATAATAAAAAAAATACAAAAAATATTGTTTTATCATAATTAAATACATCAGAATAACTCTTAGTTAAATATGGGAGATATACTTCAATTCGATTCTTGTTCACCTAAAAACAAAATCTAAAAATATATTTTCCATAGCAAACGACCTATTTTGATTCGCTCAATCAGCTGTTACAAGAGAGATATCACAACTAAATATATCTTTGTTTAAGCTCTTAGCTTTTTGCTGACACGCAACTATCAAATTTGGTTCATAAAAACATTTGCTGGCGTTGTTTACATTTCACAAACTGTTTGACTGCAAAACCCACTCAAATATATTTTATTTGTTAATTAATAAAGCAACAATTGGCTTACATTGAGCGTTAGTAGCTTAATTAAATATACTAAATTACAAAGTATTTTTTATGCTTTTTTAGCACAGCAGCAAGAGTATTAAAAACGCTCACTTATGTATTCAACCTTATTTTATTTGATTTTGTAATATGTAAAGCGAAGCAATCAAAGAAATCAAGTGATATATCAACTATATACACGTTTTTCAGTCATAATTATTATTTTGCTTTATGTTTTTTTTTTTTTTCGAGCTCAGCTCATGTAATAATAATAATAAATGCATTTATCTGGTTCGCTGGGCATTTGGCACATCTGTTTTTCTTCTTCTTTTTTGCCACGCATAAATTTGAAAAATGTTTTGCAAATAATTTATTTGCATGCGAATATATAAAAAAGATGTATACTGATATCTGTGCATACATATTTTGATAATTTATGCTTATATTTTCCACTGCCAATTAAAATGTACTCGAAAATTTCCAGCTGTTAATATTAAAATAATTTTCAAATTTTTTATGCCTGTTTTTATTTTTTGCATATTGCAAAATCAACAACAATAAGAACACGATTTTTTTTTTTTTTTTTCTGTAACATATTCATTTTATACTCTGAGAACCCATTGAAAACAGGAAATTTGAGGCATCATGATTTTGTGCTAATTTTTGCAACAGGCAGTAGAAGGCGTGACAGTGGTCGGTCATAAGGAGCTGAGCTATATTTATATGCAATATTTAAAACTATTTGAAAGTATATTAATATATCGATAAAAACTCTCAACCTATTCAATAATCAATTTTCAAACAAAAACTATGTAAGCATGTGGATGGCCTACTAAAACTGTAACTGCCTCTTATGTTTCAGGGCATAGCCTAGTCGTTAGTCTAGAGCACACTCACATGTTTCCTTTTTCTTTTTTTGATTTAGCTGCTTTGTGCGCTTCTCTTTATGCTTTGTCGGCCACAAAGGACACGGGACGCATCGTGTGCTTAGCAGCTTCACAGGAAACCGGAAAAAGGAAAAATCACTGGCAATTTGCATAAGATACAATTGAGTGAGTGTCGTCGGCGTTTTTCTTTTCATTTTCTCTTTGTTGTTGTTTCTTTTTATTTTCTGTTTATACATATATATTTGCGTGAGCATTATTTTGCCTTTGTACGCTCGTGTAATGAATTATCATATTTCATGTGGCTTCCACTCACACACACACACACGCCAAATGTTTGCATTCAAATTTGTGACCCAAGCGAGGAATACGATACATATATGTCTTTGCCGAATGCGACCAAGCCGCAAAAAAATGAGTTACACAAACGAAATGCCGCAAAGTATGCAATAAAAAGAAGCAAGCGATGCTTGAGCTGCTTAACTTATGTTGAAGCGCCGCTACCCAAGAGATACTCAGCAATGTGCTGAGTGCTGAAGTGTTGCTGTATCGTATTCAAGGTATTTTAGGAGCCGTAGTGGTTGACGCTGCCTACAAGAGCACGCAGAGCTCTGGATATATATCCAAGAGCTGGGTTGCAATACAATAATTCATGAATCATAGAAGAATTTTATTTTTATAGTTATTATTTTATATGTATTATAATCAAATATATTTTATTATTATACTTTTTTTTTCGAAATATCGTTTTTTTATTTTATTTGCAATACATTTTTATCATATTTAATTTTTTTATAATGTATATAATTCATATAAAAATTTCATTTTAACATATCAAACTATTTGAATATGGTTTTTATTTATTTTTATTTATAAATTTTATATTTATTTATATTTTTGTGATTATATTCATTGAATTATTATAAATTTTATATATTTTTGATAATCATTGAATTATTTTATATTTTAAAACTAACTGATTTAAATTTATTTTTAAATAAATTTAAATGCTGTCAGTTTTTTTGTATATTTAATTTTTATTTATTTTAGATTCTGCTTTTTATTTTAATATTTTTTTTTTTTCACTTCAATTTTTTAATTTTATCATTTTATTTAATTTTAGTTTAGATTTGAAATTTTATTCCTATTTATTATGTTCTTAAGATTTATATTCAATAATATTTTCTCAAAATAATTCTATATAATTTACTTAATTACATACATAAATATCTATATATACATTTATATACATATTTATCTCTGTATCCCTTGCATTTCAACATTCTCTTTTTTTAAGCACATGAACAAGCTTTCATTTTTCATGCGCAGGGTATTTGGTAAAAAACAAGAGTTCGCCCGCAAACAAATACTGTTGGAGCAGAGTCGGGAGTCACAGTTGCTAAAAAGAGCATTACAAGTAGCAACAGCAACAGCAACAGTAACAGCAGCAGCAGCAGCAGCAGCTGCCGCTGCTACTCCGGCAGCGGCGGCGTAAATATAATTCATGAAAATAAACGTATAGCTAAAATAAAGTCGAGCATCGAGATTGGAGAAAAGGAGCCAAAGGAGTCAGCCACAAAAGGCAACAACAATAACAACAACAGCCACGGTGGCCATTGCGATATGCTGCTGTTGATTTGGGTCGTGGCAAGGACTTAGCAGCTTAGTCTACAGTATGGCTGCTGCAATTGTTGTTCAGCTGCTGCTGCTGCTGCTGCGGCATCTTGGCAAGAAATGACACTAAAAATATGTCAGCCAAGGCAAGAAATACCAAAAAAAGAAAAAGAAGGAAAATAAGAGACAAGCAAGAAGAGAAAAGCAACTCAAGCTCTCAGCAACTGTCCATCTGTTTCCCTTTGGCCCTCACACTGTCCACTGAAATATGGTTTGCAGCAGCTTTTATAAACCGTGCGGTCCGCGCGGCCCGCGTGCCCCGCTCACTTTGAGTCTTCTCGCTGAGCATTTCATTCATTTGTTTTGCGGTTTTGCCAACTCTTTTGTGGCTGCAACGAGATTTTAATTTTTGTCTGCGCCCTCATGTATTTTTGTTAACATTTTTCACAGCATTCATTCATTCGCTCACCTAAGCTCTCTGACTCTGACTCTGACACTGGACACAGCAAAAAGCTCGACGAGATGTGGGTTAGCTCTCATGTGTCATGAGTCGGACCTCTGGCTCTCCAGCTCCCCCACTTCCGCTCCCCATCTCTCACTTTGGCCAACGTTTTGACTGTCCCCCTCGACTGCAGCTGGTATGGAATTACACGCTTGTTACTCATGCAACGCGCTGCAGCTTAACACGGTGTTCCAACTCGCGATTCTGGTTAAACAATTGCAAAGTCTCAAAATGCAAGCTTCACGTGGCTGACAAAGAACGAAGCATTTGGCAGCGACGTGGCAAGAGAAAGGGGCAACTGCAGTTGCTATGGTCGTAGCCGTTGCCGTTGCCGTTGCACTCGTTTGCAGCCTTTCGATTTGCAAATTGCATAACAATTCGCCAGTTGCCAGTTGCCAGTTGAAAAACTTTTCAAGTGAGTCGCCGCAGCGGCTGCTTATGTGGGCGAATGGGCGTGGCACGGCATGGCACATAGCTCGCCAGACTACAAAAGATTTTTCAGCAAAAACTAATGCAACTTTAAGCTGAGCAGAAAACTAGAGCGAAATTAGTTCTGGTTTTCAACTAGTTCAAGTCATACATTAGTTAATAATAAAATTAAATAAAACTTAAGATAAACATTTTGTATACTATTTTCAATTAAAGTTGAAAATAATTCAGTTCACGAACTGGTTCATTATAGTCCATATTACTTTCAAATAATATACAAATATTATTTCATTTCCACAGTTTGCTTAAATTTATATTAAAAGCGTGAAAATGCTTTATTCACAAAATTACTAGTTAATTATAAGAATCAGTGTCACTTTTAAGAAGTTGTAAAAATGTAAGAATTAGATTTAAAAATCATTAAAATTAAATAAATTACAATTGAATAAATTTTTTTTTTTTTTTTTTTTTTTGGAATTAAAAACTAGTTCATTTCATACAACTTTTAGAAACAAGAAACAAGGCAGAAAACTGAAAGAAAGAAGCACTTGTTAGAATACCTAAATATACTTGTATCAATTCAAAAACATTTCAATATACCCCCAGTTCAATTGAACTAGTTCAATTTTGCCTTGGGCACTCCGCGTAAATGAAGAATGCATTAAACGCTTTAAGCCAACAATTTCAATGCAGCATCACCTACTACACAACGCAATGCTCAACGTTGCGTATACGCAAGGGCATGCCCCATCAATCTAACCAAGTAGTTACCACCAAAGTAACTCTAGCTCTCTCCCTCTCCCTCTCTCTTTCTATATCCGCTCTTTTTATGATCATTTTTATACCCTGAATCCATTGAAAATGGAAATTTCAGGGTATAATGTTTTTGTGCAAATGTATGTAAGGCAGAAGGAGGCGTGCCACACCCCATAAAGTATATATATTCTTGATCAGCTCGACGAGCTGAGTTGAACTAGCCCTGTCCGTCTGTCCGTCCGTCCGTCCGTCCGTCCGTGTAAACACCTGGATTTCTGCAACCACAAAAGCTAGAGACTTCAAATAAAAAGCAAAATGCTCGATAATACCATACGCTGTACGAGTTTATTTTTTTTTTTCGATAACTCATCCCATTTCTTTTTTATCGATAACTATCGAAAATATCGCTTTGTTTTTGAGGTCTGGCGTGCACACCGTTAAAGATAGAATCGTGCACTAAGTTGTGTTTGATAGCTATATTGAATCCGCACATTTTGTCATTTTTGGATTTTTGATGCCACGCCCCTTTCGCCCACAATTCAACAAAATCGATAACTCACGTATATCAAATACTAGAGACTTGAAATTTGACAAATAGGTACATTTGGATGTCATAATCATGCCCCGAAAATTTCATTAAGAACATAGATCGAGAAAAAAAGTTATTAAACAATAAAGTTTCCATAGCACAGCCTCTGCTGCAGCCGCAAAACTGTGCAGTGAGCATATTACGTGCATGCATATGTTTGTGTGCGTGTGTGTGTGCATGTGTTGTTTACTATTAATGAATAAATGAAGCTCTTAATGATTGGTATTACAGCTCAATGGATTCAGGGTATCTCTTAGTCGAGCAGTCTCGACTAGAGTTTAGTTACTTGTTATTGCTGTATTATTGCATTGCAATTTTGAAATGGCAAGCAAACATTTTCCAGCTGTCAGCGAAGTTGTGTACAAGAGCTCTACTTAAAAATCCCCAGGCTTCACTCGCTACATCTTGACTTTTATTATATTGTACAATATTTTAATGTTAGATGGAGAAAAAACAGAAAATTACTTTCATTTTCCTTGGAATTGGTTTTACAAGCAGCAAAAGCCAAGTTAAAAAACTTTCGAGCCAAAACAAGCAAAAACTTTTTTCCACTCATTCGTTGCTGCTCCTTTTTTTTCAGTCTCATGTAAAAAATGCAACAGTATGCCACGCCCCTCTTCTGCTGCATAGCCATTACAACGCTCAGCTGGGACTTGGAATCCGCTCTCCCTCTCTCTCTCTCTCTCTCTGTCTCCCCTCTCTTTCTCTATCTCTCACTTGTGCAATATATGCAAAGCAAAAGTTTTTAATTTAGCGCCAACTTAGCGCTGAGACTTACAAACGCAAAGCAACTGCAAGAGAAATGACACGGCGTGTAGCAAAAGTAGTGAAGTGTGGGCGTGGCATAGTTGTTGCGGAAATATGCTTTAAGAAAAAAAAAAAAAATAATCAACTTGTGCGCTCAGATTGCAGCCAGCTGCTGCCTGCTGTTGCGCCCACTCCCCCCGGTCGCAACCAACTGATTCCCCAGCTGCAATTTTAGCAAGTCGAAATCCGCATTCTGTTGTTGCAGCTCCTCTGATGGACTGGATGGATGCTTGCAACAGCAAGAATAAGACGAAGAAGAAGTAGAAGAAGCAGCAACTGCCAAGCGCATTTCATGCGTAAATCTGCCCCCGGGCAGTCAGCACAAACAAATGGACAATGCTCTAACGGCTTAAGTCCACCATCAGGCTGACTGCGTCGGGCCCCCGCCATCAAGAGCTTAGAGCACGGCAAAGGGCATTTCGAATGCCGACTCAGGCTGGCTCGCCTGCTGCTGCTGCTGCTGCCACAAGCGCCTGCTTGAAGCTCACTGAACCAGTAACACGCATCAGCTTTAGTTTATAATTCACATCTAGGTGTGAAACGAACGCCTTGAATAATAATAATAACACTTAAGGACGCATGGAGGTAAAAGCTGCTTGAATGCTTGCAATTTACTCCGAGTTACTTGAGCATCTATTTTAAGTAATAAGTTATAAAATACAATTTTCTGCTCTCAATTAGTTAAGTAATCAAATTTAAAAATAAATTTAAAATAAAATAAAATCAATTGCATTAATCACTTTCAATTATTTGGGTCACCAAATAATTATTAATAATTTGTAGCTTAATAATTTTATTACTCAATTACTAATGTAATTAGTAAGTGTCAAACAATTATTTATGTAATTAAATTTTTTTTTTATTAGTTGCCGAGGTATATAATTAAGCTCAATAAGCATATGCAAATTATATAAATGAACTTAGTTATTTTTAAAAACAATTTTTATAATTATAAACTACTTGGGCATTTATAAGAATTAATTTTTGGAGTCTAAATTCTTGTTAAAAATATAAATTTTGTTTACAAATGAGTAAATATTTAGACAACCAAAACAAGATATATTTCTTTAAGCGAACTTTTAATGAGGAATTTCTTTAATCCATAATAAAGATGAAATGATATATGAAAAATGTTTTTAATATATATAATTCTCTTTAATATTCAATGATTAAATATTTAACAAAAATTAATCGAAGAAAAAATATATAGCTAAAGAAAAATAAATAAAATAAAAGTTTAAATCCGCGCTCTACATCAACTTAATCTAAGCTGCAAGTCCTATTCTTTATATACATATATTTTTTTCTGGCTCTGCGTTTATAATGGTTCATCATAATCCTCGCATTCGCTCGTCCTTCCATACAGTTTGCCAACTAACATAAATCGCTCAACTCAATTCAAGTTGAGTTTTAGTTTAGTTCAGTTTTTTTTTTTTTTTTGTGCACCTTTTAAACTTGAACTAGTTCAGAGCCAGTTCCATATGTTGGAGCAGGAGTTAGAGCACAGTTGGTCAGCCTTGGGGGGCTTAGGTGAAATGCAACTTTTGTTTTTGTAACATTTCACAATTTTCGTTGTTGTTGGTCATGTTTTTACCCATTTACTTTTTTTCGGAATTTTGTTTTTTATATGTTATTTAACCCTTGTCAAGTCGCGGCCCCAAAAAGAAAGAAGCCAAAAATATAAAAAACAAAAAAAAAATAGAATATTCGGGTCACTTGACGCACAGCAAACAACAACGAGAAAGAACAGGAGACGGACGCAGCAGAACAGGAGCTGGAAAATTTATTGTGCGTCGTTGTCGACGCCAGTTTTTAGTTTTTGGTCAGAGCTACGATTGCCAAAAAGACAACAACAACAACAACAACTTGACCAAATGTGTTCTTGTTGTTGTTGTTGTTGTCATGCATTTGCTCCAGTTTGAGCTCCCTTCGCACACACACCTCACTTCATTGACTGGGAAATCGTTTGGGTGTATTTGTTTTTTTCAGTTCTTATATAGGTTGACAGCATTTCTTTTGTGGCTTTTTCTATTTTGTTTTAATTTATTGAAGCACTTTTCAAAAAGCGCGACAATGTTGACCGGCCATATAGATAATATTAATAGCTTCTCAAGTGGTCAAGCCGAAATACACAGAAAAAAAGGTGAATGCCTCGCTCTAATGGCACCTACATAATCTATGTGAGGCAACCCCAATGATAGGCGACGTACCGCCCCGAAAAAACATTTGCGTGAAAGATGTCACGCCATAAACGTTGTTTATTGAACCATTAGGGCACACGATAGAGGCTAAAACTCGCACAATCTATGAGCCCAAAGAATGAAAGAAAAAATCAGTTCAATAAAATGCTGTGACAAATGAGCAGGCGAAGGGACAGCGAGGCAGTTCGAAGCAGCAGTTCCCATTTCAATACGTTTTAAATATGTCCATAAAAGTTTTCGAAAATGATATAATAGAATTTTAGGATCATAATTTGGGCTTTACTGGAATAATTAAGTTTGATCTTTATAAATAGGTGAAAAAATAGAATTATGTCTTAAAATTGAGTTATATTTTATGGAATTTATCTATTGTAACTCGGGAACTGCTTGAGTTCGATTACTGTTAATTAATTTATAGGTATATGAAAAATTCTGAACATATAAAAAATTATTTAAAATTATACTATACATAAAGACTTTATTACGATCCTAACTCGAGCACTATATGCGACTTACAGCTCATATTTGGTATATAGACTTTTCCAGTCTTAACTATACATGATTTTTAAGTAGTAACAGTTACTCCGAGGGATAGCTCTATATAATACTAAGCTAAATCCAATACGAATACTCTAGAATCCCAGCTTCCAGCCTTTGACTTTCCATTCACATAGCAAACTTGGCTAAAAACTTTATTTCTATTGTCATTTAGATATAATATAGAAGCAATCCATATTCTATATCCGATGTCTTCGATGCTACGCAAGTCGGCTAGTGTTATATTCTTTCATGGCTCGGGAGATACGGGACCCAATGTGCTCGAGTGGGTGCGCGGTTTGATTGGACGCGACTTCGCTGGTTCGCACATCAAATATATATTTCCCACAGCACCGGCGCAGAGGTATGCGCCCTTTGACGATGAGATATCGACGGTGTGGTTCAATCGAAAGTCAGTTCACATTGATGCGCCCGAAGAAGTGGAGAGTATGTCCGGGAGTTACGCGATAGCGAATGATCTCATACAGAACGAAGTGGATCTGGGTGTGCCCACGGATCGCATCATTGTCGGTGGCTTCTCTATGGGCGGAGCTTTGGCTCTGCACACGGGCTACCATCTAAATAGAGACTTGGCTGGGGTATTTGCGCACTCCGCGTTCCTAAATCGCGAGTCGATTGTCTATGACTCGCTGGAAGGCAAATCAAAGCATCCAGAACTTTGTATGTTTCATGGCACCAACGACGATATGGTTGACTACGAATGGGGTCGGGACACTTTCGATAAACTGCAAAATTTGGGCGTCAGCGGCACGTTCACGACCCTAGAGAATGCAGAGCATGAGCTCATGGAGAGTTCAATGTTGGATGTGGAGCAGTGGATACTGGGCAAGTTGCCCTGAGAATATACTAAAATATCTATACAACTGCAACATTAGCACATTAGCTGCTCTCACAATTCTCATCTACTTCCTACTTGTCTGAATGCACTTAATCAACACTGAAAGTATACTCAAATACCTCTGCAGCTGTTCAACACTGCTCAGATTGTTGAACTACTTTTCAACACATTTCACCTGCTCTCGAAACTCTGGATGCTTTCCTATGCACTTAATCAAAAATAAACTTTAGCTATTTCCCAACACTGTTTTGCCACAGCTAACGATTTACGTTTAATTGTCTAAATTTACGCCCTCTTTGTCTCTCTTCCCCTCTCACTCACTCTCTCTCTCTCTCTCTCTCTCTCTCTCTCTGTTGGCAAACAGGAATTGAGTAACGCTAGGGGCGACCACATCGATGGCTCCCTCTGCTCCTCGACTCATTTGCAGCAGCTCAGTGTGCTCGACTCTGCCTCTATTTATACACTTCAGCACCTGTTTAAATAGCCAAGTTTGTTGCACAGCTAATTAAGTCAAGTTTATGCAAAAGGGGTTTTGCACTCGCTACGTTTTCGCACGTTCGCACCTGGGCCATGGGCCATGGGCCAGACCCATTTCGCTCTGCCCTTTGCTGTTGCTCTTCGGCTGCCGTGAGCTGCTAATGCCTTTGTTTTCCCCACACACACACACACACAGCAGCCACCAGGCCAGCTGATGTCAAGTTCTGTTGCAGTTCATTCCTGGCTCCCTCTGGCCAATGTTTTTGTTGCTCCATTGTAATGTGTAAATGAGCTAGTTCTGATGAGCCGCGCTGCTGCACGCCCTGCTCCCAAAAGCCTAGCCACAATGACACTGATGGATTTGCTGTTAATCAATATGAAATGAGCAATGCTGCCTGCCTCTGTCTACCTCTGTCTCCCTCCCTCGCTCACGCTATCTCTTTCTCTACCTGCACCACTCTGCGCAACATGAGCGCTGTAGCTTCTTGCCGCCTTGACGCTCGGGGACCCCGTACATGGGGCTTCACACACACACATAAAACTCCTGTTGCCAGACCAAGTGTTGGTTAACGTGCGAAAAAAAACTTGACTTTTTTTTGCGCTTAACTTTTGTTATATGAGAAAATATTGTACAAGTTTTTTAATTGCTTTTACGCTTAAAAAACACGCCAATTGCAAATATGTGTGTGTGTGTGTGAGTGTTAAACAACTTTATTTCCATTGCAGTTGCATATTTGGCAACACTAAAAAGTCGTCGAAAACAAAAAACTATGCAGAAAAGTTAATTTTTGGTAGAAAAATACTTTTTCCCAGCAATTGCCAAGTAAACTTTATGATATTTATGCTGCTAGTCTCTTGAGTGATTTATATTTTACAAAAGGAATTTATGAGCGAGTCGCATAAAAGACAATTCATAAATATTTATATATAAATTGTGTCAGTCAGAGACCGAAACAATTAACTTAATCGATTGGGTGGGCGTTTGGAGGGGCGGAGCGGGCCGGGGCGGGCCGGTGCGTGGCTTTGCTCTGGCCACAACAAACGACTCTCGATTGATTACTTAAAAATTATGTGTGAAACCCCAAAAATAAAGCCAACAAGAACAACAGCAACAAATGCTGAGAACTTTTGCTGTGAACTTTTCAAATTAATTCGTGTCTTTAGGCAACCGCAGCCAAAACTTTGGAATCTACGTTAGCTCAACAATAAATAAATTCAAAAATAGAAAAACCAATTTATTAACCAATGCTCGACTAGCTAAATACCCTGCACGCTTTCTTGGCTGCTAGGTGATAGACTAAATGTCATTTCAAATGTTCTTTTTACTGTTTAGATAGATTTATTAATAAATTTCAGGAGAGGGCATTTCCAGTTTCTGAAAATATCACTGTGTTAACCAAAGTCGGCCTTAAAGTAGGTTACGAGAATTTAGATTATATTTCTCCTGCAGCTGCGACACGTTATATAGAACTTCTAGAAATTCTCAATTCCTATTACCAAAGCTTTCTGCATTGCGTGATGAGATATACAATAATTCTCTATTCTAAAAAATTCTTATATTATATTTATTTTTATTATTATATTCTATTATTATATTTTTATTATTATATTTTTTATTATTATATGTAAATTAATTTGATTGATTCTATTAATTATTAGGTATACTTAAAAATTATTTACTTTTATTTATTTTTTTTTTAAGAGTCTAAATTTAGCCCTTCACTTGCCTAGTTTAGAGCACCCTTAACACAATTAGAAATATTTCCATACTCTTTACATACTCGCATGTTTGGCTCACATCACGCTTTGCAGGGTATCAGCATGCAGCATGTATATGCATAAGTCTCTTCAGGGCAATTAGCATATGTCTGCCGATCAGTGATTTTGCGTGCAAGTGTGCTTAATTTTAATTGAAATTCATTTACATTTAAAGCCAACAATTATGCGCATTTTCCCAAGCCAGCATAGCAGATGCACACAGACACACACATACACATTTATATGTGTGTATATAAACAAAAGAAACAATTTGTAAACGATGAAGCGCACAAGATAAAGGCGAAACAAAAAAATTTGCATAAATTAAAATACAGCTGAGATAAACTGATGCTAAAAACACAAAACATTTAACTGCAAATATTCCCCAGTGTATAGACGTCCGTTGTGGGTTTATATAAACGTCGCCTGTCGTTTATCTACTTGAGATTTTTGGTCAATAATGCATTATGGCCAGATGTTGCCAGTTTGCCAGTTGCCAGTTACCAGTTGGTCAGTTGAAGGATTATATCGAGTAAATGTTTGTAATCTCGTAATCGATGCAATTTATATGAAAATACTAAACAAATTGCATAAGATACATAAACACAAACAGTCGCCATCTCTCACTCTCTCTATACGTATCTATGTAATACAATCAAAAACTTTGTTAAGCGCATTATGCATGCGAGGGAGACAGCCAGAGGGCGAGCGATGTAGTAAGCTCTGGCTTGACCAATGGCAATGGCCTTCTTCTGTCTCTACTGCTCCTTCTTCTTCTTCTCCTCTTCTCCTTCATTGTTATTGTTGGCAGCTGCTCATTGTGCATGAAGTTTACATCAAATTGTTTGCCACACATGAACATTTTTTGTTGCTATTGTTGCAAGAAATGGAAAGTTTGGAGTCTGCCGAGAGGAGCGGGGCGGACGGGGCGTGTCTGCCGGTTACATGATGCTCAGCTGTGCACTGCAAACACGTGCCTAATTTCACATTTCATACATATTGCGTATCGTGCGCAAGCCCTAGAAAACTTTTGCCCCAAACCGAAAATTCAATATGAAAACAGGTAATAGAAACGTAGCACAAATGACAGAAAACATTTCCATCAGTCCCCATTAAAGCTTATTTAACTTTAAGCTGCAATTTGTGCGCAAATTTGCTACAGTCTGAGTTTACGAGTGTTTGGAGACTTGGAAATCGGAATTGTTATGTGCGCTGAAGTGCCCATCGATAGCTTATTGTTATTTATTTGTTTAGTTGCTTCATAATTGACGCCTAAATAGAACTAGTTCAATAAAATTATTTATGTATCTGCCTGGCTTAATCAATAAAACTCGATTTGCTCAGCGGAACTAGTTCAGCTAAGTACCATTAAAACTAAGACATTAAAACAAATCTATATATTTATCACCTATACCTTTCTTTCTCTCTGTCTCTTACTTCCCTCATGCCAATATCATAGCTTCCACGCTCTGCAATAAATTCGTTGTATTTCGCTCCATGCCTACGAGCTACTGAGCACGACACAAAGCTGCTTGCTATGCACAAAGCGCTTTTGACTAATTGACTTATTGCAGCACATTTTTTAATGTCAATAAAAAAGTTGAATAAAAAAGTAAGCATTCTTAATTTTAAAAAAAAAATTTAAGAAATATAGGCTCATAATTTAATAATAAAAAAAAATCTAGAAACTCATAAATATCTTTAGCAAAACTTTCGTGCAATTCAAATTTAGAAAATCAAATAATGCACACACACTCACACATACACAAACATTAATTTGTACAAAGTTTGCTAAACAAAGACGCCCCTCAATAATTCAAATTAAATATGCAAATCAACAAATTATAAAGCACAAACAAACAGAGAGAAAAAAGTTTAGAGAAATCCTAAATAAATGAGCTAATGGCAAACAATTTTTAAAGTTTTCTTTGCAGTTGGCAAAAGCAAATAAAAAAAAATTTTGGAAAAAAAAACACACACACACACGCACACAGAGATTGAACAAATATTTGCCACAAACGTACAAAAATTCAGGCAGGCAATGAAAATTGTTGGCCAAGCATTTATTTTCACAACCAAATTAAGTTTTTCCTTTTTTTATATTTTTTTTGTCCCCTTTGGGAATGAAGCACGTTTAATTGTGCGTGCACAATTTGCACACACACACGCACACACACCGAGTCAATTTAGTGTAAAATTTAAAATGATTTTCTCTCCTTTTTTTTAGTGCCTGAAAAAACCTGGCTAAGGACAACGAGCAAAGCAGCCCAATGAAAAACTTAAAACATGTGTTTTGCCAACTCCCGAAATGAGTTGCAGAATTGTGCATATGACACAATAAAGTTGCGTAATTTATAACCCCAACAAAAGCAACTGAAAATATTCCAAAAAAAAGAAAAAACAAAATAAGAAAAGCAGAAGAAATGAAAAAGAAAATGAACTGGCAGAGAAAGAAAAGCAAAAGAATGAAAACAAGACAAAAGGCAGCCCACGAAAACAAATGAGAAATGTTCAATGCGAACGAGCTGACAGACGGCAGGCACGTGGCTATGGGCGATGCATGACGGCACAATACTCGCTCAGACCTACTAATAAGCTCAAAAGAGCTCAAGAGACGACATTTAGACACTAAAAATGTGTCTTAACAGGATAGAATTTAACTATGATTTCAATATCAAATATTTAATATATTTATGCATTTCATTTATTTGATTAATTGAATATTTAATTAATTAATAAATAAGTGCATTAGGTCATTTATTTATTACATTACTTATTTAAGTTTTTATTACTTTATTTATTCTATTATCAAATTTTTTAATTTTGTATTTTGATTAAAAATGTTTTAGCCTCTTTATTTATTAAATATATTATTTAATTTTTTTTTTGTCTTTTTATATGATTTATTTATTTATTTTATTAAAAATTAGTTAAATTATTTATAAAACCAATTTTTTTAGAAAAAATAATATATTTTATTATTAATTTTTTTTAGTTTTATAAATTTATTTGATCATTTATTTATTTTATTTTTAAATTTTTGTACCAAGCCTAAACTTAATTTTTTTTTAATCAAACTGCATTATGGCAAGCCTATATACCCTATTTATACTTTCTTAGCAGTCAATCGAAAATAACAGCTTGATAAAACCAACGAGGAACGCAGAATGTAAACAAGAACGATTTAAAGTCGAATACAAATTGCTGTGGTACGCATAAAAAATTGAAAGTTAACAAATGACACCATTTACAGATACCCTGCAATTTATTGGTAGCTATAAATAGCAATTGGGTGAACATAATTGGAGGCCATAAAGTTAGCATTTTTCTTGGGTTGTTCTTTTTCCTAATTTATTAAAATTAGATACGCAAATTGAAAATATTATTAATTTATTTGCATATTCTAAATGTACCTAAAACTGCCTTCAGTGCGCATATTACAAAAATTAAAGCGCAATTAATAACAACCAAAAACAAAACCAAAAAAAAAAAAAAACAAAAAAACATTATTTTTTTGGCTTTTTGGCGAACGTGCCGAGCTTGCAATTGGCGAGTGGGTGGCGGGCGTGACTAGCTGCACACACCCACACACATGCAATACAAATTGCCAGCAAGCAGCACGTCGGCAAAAATGATAAACAGAATCTATTGCATACTTTGTGGCGCTACAGACCAGACGCAAGAGTATGACGAAAAGGGATGGAGAGAGGGGAGGGCGTAAAAACAATGTTGATAAGGCTCAGGCAGCAGACAAAGTTGCCAGGGCGTAGGTAAAATGGACGGCATGCTGCCAGGGTTGTCATCATCAACAAAGTAATCATGCGTTGCGCCCATCCAGCCACCAGCTACCTCTGGCCTCTCTCTCTCTCTCGCTCTGCCCTCTCTTTCAGCAGATGCAAAAGTTTGCCCAGCTGGCACAAGTTGCGGCCGCTGCTTCTTCCACATCTTTCGCCCTGCCAGAGTTGCTGTGGTGCTTCTTCTTCTTCGCCAGCAGAGTTGTTGCTTGTTTCATATTTTACGTTTTTGCAAGCAAAATTTTATTATTAAAATGCAAAATTGAAAATGGTTGCGACGTGCGAGCTGCAGCTGCTGTGGATGCGAGGGGCGGCTGGTTGGGTTTGTGGGCGTGACAAAGCGCATGCATATGAGCGATGCGTGACAAAGAAGAAGCAGAAGCACAGCTCGCTCCGCACAGCAGACGAGCACAAAAAAAAAAAACTGCTTTAATATTCAACGTCTCAAATACACCAAAATACGTTTTTATTTACTTTTTTTTTTTCATTTGTTAAAGAACCCTTAAACATCTATTGATTTAATTTCCAGCTAATAAATTCACTTACGCACGCACACACATATACAGCTTGCTTTTATTGCCTGGCTCTTAACTAGGCGATATAACCATAGAGGTAGCTTACCTGCAAAGAGAAGAAAAGCAGAAAACACATTAGGCGGGAATAAGGTAAAGCTTATATATAAAATGTTAAATATTTAAAGATAGATTAAATGCGAAGTGGCTGAAATGAAAGTTAAAATCTAGCTCTTAAATTTAACTTGAGGTTAAGCGAGAAATTCAATTAAAATGCAAATTCTTATTCAAATATTCTATGGCGATGATAAGAAGGCTTAAGTAACAAAAATGTAGCTAGCTGACAAATTGAACTTGAATTGCAAACTGATTCTTTTCTTCAAATAAACAAAGCAAATGTTTAAAGAAGAAAATAAATAAGCTAAATATAAATTAAAAGACATAAATGTCAGTCAAATTTAACATGAGAATTTTTTTTAATATGATATTTTATTGCAATATGAATCAAAAATTGAAAATTTAATATGATTCCATTAGATGCCATAAAATAAAAATATCTGACTGGCAAATTTAACATTAGAATAAATTAAAAATATACTTTAATTGCAATATGAAAGAATACATTTAATATATGGATAAATTTTAAATCCCTTTTTTACTATAAATAAATTAACGATTAACTATCACATGCTACAGTCAAAGCAAATATTAGCGCAAAAACTAAATTATCTAGATGGAAAAAAATCTGCTGCTAGCAAAAAGTCTGTTTAAAGTAAAATAATCTGCATGCAGATCGCAAAAATGTTGGAGCTCTTTGCATTTGCAATTCATTAAAAGATTAGCAGCTGCTATATATGGCATGTAAAGCCACAAATGGAATGAAGAAGAGCTGACAAACGAAATGAAATGAAATGAAATGAAACGAGATGAAATGAAACGTAATGCGAAAGGACAAAGTAAGTAGTTCGCTGGCGCAGCAGAAGTGAGAGAGGAGAGTGTAAAATTTCATTTAATTACACAAAATATGCAAACAGGAGTGAAAGAGATAAGGCAAGTGACATGTGCGAGCGAGTGTGTGCTAGAGTGTGTGTGTGTGTGTGTGTGTGACATTGAACAGAAAGCTCAGATTTCACATTTTACATGCAGCGCAGCAAGAGACAAACACAAAAACAAATTCAATGCGAAAAAATATATGTAATGGGAGACAAGCAAAGCTGATGGCAACGATAAAGAAAGACGCGGAGGGAGCCAAGGAGGGCAACCGGCACACCATAGCGGCTAATAATGACGTTTACATGAGAGACAAGCAGCAGCAAACAGAAGCAGTAAAAAGCGCAAGGAAATATGAATATGCATAAGAATAAGAGTGTGAGAGCGGAGCAGAGGCAACTCAGTCATACAAGGCAAATGAAGAGAACGAAAACAACAACAACAACAACAGCAGCAGGCAGCCGCAGCTCAAAATGCAAGGCTGAAACAAAAGACGGAAAACGCAAAAGGAGACGAAAAAAATATTTCACACCCAAAGCCAACTGAAGAGAGTGTGAGCGAGAGAGGCACAATTGGAGTAGGGGTAAAGAGCGCACAAACCACCTGAGGCTATACAAAATTTTGCAAGCGCAGCGCAAGCGGGCATCGACTGACTTCAATGCGGCATTGTTGTCATAACTGAAGGAGCGCTAAGTGTACAAAGAGAGAGGGAGACGTAGAACTACACATGCTGCGGGCGCACTTGTCAGTGCGAAGGGTTCGATTCATTGCGCAAGCGAGTGAGCTGAAGAATTGCCTAGAGGCCAAATTTGCATTGGGGCAAAGGCTGCTGCCGCCGCTGATGACAAAATGATAAGGGGCCGGAAATTTGCAGAGCTAGGCACATGCTCTATGAGTGCGAGGGAGACGGCACACGCATTGCGGCATGCCAAAAGCAAACAACACACAAATAAATGATTACAGAATAAGAAGAAGAAGAAGAAGAAGCAGCAGCAGTAGCAGCGGCTGCAACTGAGAGAAGATGATGCCCGTGTAATCTACTAATCTCATACAGATGCTGTTGTTGTTACTGCTGCTGTTGCATAAATATTGTTGCAACAAATGAGCCAAGTAACTCACAAATTGAAATGCCCAATTTCCGGCAGCTAGAAAACAACAGCAACAACAACAACAACAGTGAACCCATTCGACAAACTAAAGAAACGAAGAAGAAAATAAATCAAAATTAAATTATCAAAACAAACTGAAGAGCACAGGAAATGTTTTTTCAGGTAGAAAACAAAACGAAAAACAACAACAAAACTTGATCCAAACACAGATGATGGGGAAAAGACCCAAAAATACAATTTAACAAATAATTTTGTAAAGAATTATAAGTAGAACATTCGCCCGATAGCTGCTTTTAGCTAGTTAATAGGTACAGTCACGCACCTTGATTCAGTCAGTGGCTGGCAGATATGGGATTTATTTAAGTTTACAACAGTGAAGAGCTATTTTATTGATCGTAAATCAAATGGGCATCATTGAAAATTACTTTTTAAAAAATTCTTAGGTGGAGTGAGCTGTATTAATACTACCCAACACTATAAAAAAACATGTAATGTAATTTAGTGCAAAGAAATTACATTTTTATGAAAATATATTGTGTATTAACATACGTTACACAACACTATAAAATGGTAGGGGTGGATAGAAGAATTTCTTGAAATTGGTTTTACTTGATTTTTACGTTTCTTGATATGTTTACATAAATTTTAAATAGAAAGTTTCAAAAAATAATTTAATAAGCGTTATTCAACACTTTAAAATAATTGCTAACTACAATTGATCTTATTATAAATTTTTTTTTAAATTTGATAACTACATATGATATTGTAAGACTCATACTTATACACTATACGATTTCTCTATTGACAAACAATCAAATCGTTTTTAATACACATAATAATCTATAATTTTTAATCTTCCACTTCCTAATTTAATATTTCACACCTTTTTATAATTTATATAGAAATACAAATGAGATAATTTCAATGTTTCATATTTCAGCAAAAGTGTTAAGAAACATTCCCAGAAGTATTTCCCGCATCTTCAAATGCTTGATATATGCTAAGCCGTAAGCACACTTTGCATCGAAAGATCTTTATTTATATCTAGCTAATGCTTAGTTAAGCCAACATAAGTTGGGTCCACATTCACAATATTACTCAATTCTTTCCACATCCATATTTTTTTTTTGGGAGCCGAGGATGAGTAAAACTCACGCGGCGCTAATTTGCATAAGGGCACGTCGAAAGGTTTTATTTATATTTTTTCTGTATTTTTTCATTGATAGGGTCAACCCGAACATAAATATATATACATATATATGTGTGTGTGTATGCGTATATGTATGTATTTTTGTGTATATAAAGAAAAGGGAATTCGCGCATTTCGACAGCCGGCCGCATTTTGAGGCATGCGGCAAATATTTGCGGCATTGACGAGTTCCTGGAAGGGCGTGCCGCGAAATAAATACATAAAATTAAGACAGAAGGGGAGTGACCGACTAGAGCATACCTTACATTTTTAGCATAAAGTATTGATATTTTATGAATTTAATATTCTTTATATATTAATCCATAGGCCCTTAATTTAACTCTACTGTGAACAATCCGCAAGATAAGCTATGTGTATCGATATTAAGTTTTAATAAGTTATCGATAATAGAAGAAGATATATAAAAATCACTATTAATAAACTTAAACTCTAATTGACTTTGCTCATCATCCAAAACAACAAAATATATATGCCTCCAGAGCTACAGGCACACCTGTTACATGCGGCGCAACAAGCACATCATATCCCGCTTCACTCCACTTTCAATGAGCATGGACTAAAAGCAAAAGAATAGCCACTTAAAGCTGTGGCAAAAACCCAAGATAAAGGGGCAAAAAGTATGTATAAACGGCAGATGTTTTGCACGAAACTTAATTACAATCGGGCAAGCTGAGATTGAAGGTTGAGATGCAGCAAGCAGCAAAAAGCAGCAGCAGCAGCATAAAAAACAGTTCAAGTATTTCGAAACAAGTCTTCTTAAATGCCTGGCGGCAGCTGCACAGGTAGAAAAAACTGTCGCTGCTGCTGCTTTTGTCGCTAAATGCAACTGCAAATGCAACTGCAACAGAGACGCCGGCGACAACAACAGCAGCAGCAGCAACAACAGCAATTTATGGCATCTGCTGGCATTTTGTTAGCAGCTTCTTCTTTATTTCTCTTCTCTTCTTCTTCTTCTTCATCTTTTTTCGGTTAGCGGCTGTTGAACGTTTTTTAGGTCAACGAAATGCCAACAGAGACGATGATGCGAGCAAACATAAATAAGGAGAATAGCAGAGGTGGAGCGAGCCGGGAGCTGGGAGCTGGGAGTGGGGGAAGCCATGTGGTAGACAGGTAAACAAAGCTAAAGCGACGGCCATTTTAGAAACGCGTCTATAAATCTGTGTGTGGGAGAGAGAGAGAGAGCGGAGAGATGAGAGCAGAGCAAGCAGCGATAAAGTCATTTGCATAGTTCTTTTGATAGCCACAAAAAGACAACAGCAGCAACAATCGCACCTAGAGAGCGACTGAGAGGGAGAGGGAGTGCCAGAGCAATAAAGATCCAGCTGCAGCTATAGCGAGAAGTAGCGTGCGGCGATAACCTTTCGAAATCAAATTAGAAATGTAAAGAAACGTAGAAAAATAACAAAAACAAAGACCAAAAGCAGCTAAGACAACAAGACGAAAACAATCGAATTTCAAGTAAAAGATTAAAGCCGAAGAATGCATTGAAGGAAAAGTAGAAGAACGAACAAAGAACAAACATCAAAAGCGAAGCAGCAAGGGCGCAGTGGGTGAATGGATATAATTAATATTTCATATCATTTCCATTGTTCTAGCATTCTAAGGGATTTATGGGAAATAAAAGAACTCAAAATGTATAAATAAAATATTTTCAATATATTCAAAATATATCCAAATCTTCAAGAAATAACATAAATTAAATTCTACGAATTTATATGGAATTTCTAAAAAGTTATGATAGAAGCTAGAAGCATTTTTAAGGCAATTTTAATAATAATTAAATAAGTATTATATTTTTTTATAAAATGCACATTAAAAATATTGATAAGATTATTTTTTTAATGTCTAAAATTAAATATTTTAAATATTTAATTTAATTTAATATTTTAAATATTTAATTGAATTTAATTTATGAAACTACAGTTCTTGAATTTATATTCTTAAAATTTTTTAAAATAATGAATATTTTTTATGAAAATATGTCTTTTTTGTCAATTACTATTAAATGTATCAAAGTAATTTTTTTTAATATTTATAAAAATTAAATTTTTGTTAATAGTATAAAAACTTTTATAATATAAATAATATACAAAACTTTATATTTTTTTGATATTTTTGAAAATATTTATATTTTATTAATAATATAAAAATTATTTTGCAAATATTTGTAAATCAATTCTTATATACTTTGTTTTTAATTTAATTAATTTGTTTATTTACTTGTTTTCTTTTTTTCTAGAACTGAATAAATTTACTGATAGCCATGCTCTTGCTCAAGTCAATCCATACTACGCTACTACATAGACTTTTCTCTGACTTATAGGGGAGTTTATCTTTATGGCAACAGTTAGTTTAACAACTTTAGGCGTATAGCTATGCGAGCCAGCCGTCATCTGGCCACAAAATTCGGTTTAAACGAGGCCTAAATTTTTAATGATCTATTGGCAACTGATAAAGGTAGTCAAAGCTGTCTGAAGACTTCCAGTTCAGACTCAACTACTCCAATTTCACTAATTGCTTGCGGTTCTTCTACTTCTTGCTTTCTATACCTTTTTTCATTTTTTTCTTAATCAAAGTTCGCTTGTCAAATGTCTTGTCCACTTTAAAGGTAAAAAAAAAAAAATTGTTGGGCAATCAAAATGCCAGACGTAGCAGCGCAGCTAACCCAACTTCAAGTTGAGGCACAGCCTCCTCGCTGCCTGCGTGTTTCGGTATTGTAACAATTTTTTTATGACGTTTCATGTTACGTAGACAAAAAGAAGCAAAACAATATTTGTTTGGCGCACAAACGGAATCAATATGACATATGGATATATATATATATGAATCGATTCATATGGAGATGATGTGGCTGTTGCTCGAGGCAACACAGGTTAGTTTCTTTGTCTCTGTCGCTGTCTCACTCCACAATGATTATGAAATCGAATATTATAAAAGACTGCAGCGGCAGCTGAATTTTGTTACCTGTCCGCCTAGCAGGTGTTATGATTATTATCATAATTTTAAAGAGCGCCGTAGCGTAGCAAATCATTAATAAGAGAAGAGCCTAAGTCCAAGAAACAGCAACGCTTAAACTTAATTAGGCATATTTGGGTTTCTATTTTTTTTTTATTTTTGGTATCGCCTTTGCCTCTAATGACTCTGATATCGAGAATTATGCAAATGCTGATAGGCATTTGATAGGCTAAAGAAAAGTAGCTCAAGAACTGTCCTCAACAACAACAGCAAATTTCTTATGCTAATTACCTATAAAAATTTATAATTTATGCCAGTGTTGTAAAATATCGAACTGCTGCCCACCTGTGCTGGCTGCTTTAGCTGCTATTGATTACAAATTGTTAAACAATGAGGCCGACTTTGGTCTCATTTTATGTGCGTGTGGCGCCCTCTGTCGGCCAACTTTTGCCTAGGTGTCGCTCAAGTCAAGTGTTTATCTTGGCATTTTCACACTCGCAAGGCACTGCCACTCGCTCCCTCTCCTTCCCACTCTCTCTACGGAAAATCGTTGCGCTTCATTTACGTTGATTTTGTCGCCTTCCTTTGCTCTAAATATTTCCTGGTTAGTCCTTGACAAACAAGCCAGCGGCCAGAGTGTGTGTGCTCCTGCCTGTCTCTCTCCCTCTCTCTCTCTCTACACTCTCCCCTTCTTTTCCCATCTCTCTCTATATATATATTCCTGCTTGCACCTGCGTCTGGCTGCTCTAATTTTGCGCTTCCTTTTAGCCCGCCGCAGGCTCTCTCCGCAATTTCCACGCGTGGCGTCCGCTTCCTGGCCGCATCCTGGCTGCCTCTGCCAGTGCTCGGCTCGCCTGGCGTTTACATTTAATAATTAAAACGCCACCGCAGCGCACAAATTATTAAAGTGTCAACGCAGCCGCCTTGGCGCGCCTTGGAGTGACTGCCGCGGCACAGTCAACAGCGCATCCTGCCCGCTGCTGCCCAGCCCGGCCAATCCTTTCGACGGCCCCGCTCATTAGACCAGTTCATGGCATGGCTGAGCCACAATTTTAACGCCTTTTAATTATTATTTTCAGCTGCAACCATTTCACAAATGAAAATGACGAAAATCCAAAATTTGTTTTGCCTTTTCTCTAGCTCCTGCAGTGCATTGGCCACGCCCCCTTTCAACTCTTTCAGCTGCTGCTGCTGCTCAGCTGGTCGAGCTTAATTCATTGAAATTGTTTTTGCACTTGACACTTTACTTGATGATAATTGCTGCTGTCTTAATACCCTGTAGATGTACTCAGATGGGCGTGGCACTTGCTATTTATGCTTGTATTTGTAAATGAGGATTTCCAGCTGTGCACAGTCAGCAAAATGTTTGCAAATTCTATGCCAAATTGCAGTTTCGCGCAGATCATTTCATTAGATTAGATTAGATTAGAGTTTGAAGGGAGCAAAGAACAACTAATAAATTTAATCAAATAACATTATTTTAAATTTATTTTTACTCATACAATTTCATTTGAATTTGAATTAATATTTTTGAGATATTATTAAAAAAAAAAAAATAAAAAAAAAATATTTTTTTTTTTTTGTAAATAAACCATGATCAAAGAAAACTAAATTTCGGCTGTTTATGAGAGATTTGCGGTATAATTTTGGGAAATATATTTTTTGTGAAATATATTCTTATTAAAAAAAAATTTAAATAGACTATTATGAATATAAATAATGAATATAAAATATTATTTTTGTTTTATTACTTTTGGTCATAGTATCTGCCAGTCGTTCATATCCCTATCCCTTTCATTCATATCTGTCTTCCCAGCTGCACCTCTTTACCTGACTGGGAATCTTCTTTCCGTCTCTGCTTATTTTTAATATTTTTATGCACTTTACACACACACTAGTAGTAAATTTTCTTGCTATCTGCCACACACACATACGCACACACGTTTCCTCTTCCCCAATACCCATTCCCATTCCCATTACCATTACCAGTACCATTTCCAGTTCCCAGTTCCCATTTCATTTTTATGCATAGCGCAAACTTTTCTTTCTTTGTCAGCACTACAGTGCGCCACGCCCCGTGGCCGCCCACATTGCAGAATTTCTTGTGACTTGACATGGTTTCCTTTCTGGTCCGCCTCTTTATCAACCATCTCACAGGTAGCAACTTTTTGCCATATCTATGGGAGACTACAGCTCTGAGCGGCTGTAGCCAGCTGCTTTTCACATTAAATTTCCAGTTGCCAATTTTAGTTTTTTAATTAAAAATACGAGCGAAAAAAGAAAGAACTACAAAAATGAGCGAGAGAAATTGCGAAATATTCAGACTGCTAATATAACTCGAATGAATAAATTAAAACAATACATATATACATATATATATATATATAAGTAAATATTCTTGTTAGCAGGTGAACTTTGCAGCTGACTCATTAACAGAGCTGGCTTAACAGTGCGCTGTTAAGAGTTTACAGCTCTTAACGCACTTTCGTCACTTCTTTGTGTGTGATTCATCAGAGAAGAAGGCGGAAATAAGTTTGTTTGCCCATTATTATTATTATTATTATTATTATCATAAAAGTCTCTGAGTGTGTGTGTGTGTGTGTCTGTGCTTAAAACTTGATGAAATTTGTCTGAGTAAGCCGAATGAATGACGACATGATGCATGTTCCAAAACTTTGGCACACATTTTAACGCCAGAAGTTTGCTTTTTAATAGCTAGCGAGATGTGTGTATCTTAAGATAATGCATAAAGATAAAAACTAGATAAACCAATTTTTTATAGCTTTGCTTTTAAAAAGCGTGCAAAAATAATAACTGCGCTTGGGCTCGTCTTAAACAAAGTTTCTCTTGGAGTTTGAGTTGCAAAAAGTAATTTTTACATGCTCAAAATATTTATTTCAATTATTAAATTCGGAGAAGAGTCTCGAAAGCGAATAATGTATTTTAATAATATATAATCTACATATTTATATATGATTAGAGAAATATACAAATTTAATATTTATAAAAATATAATAATAAAATTAAATTTCTCATTCTTTCTCTCGCACGATCTTTCTATCTATCTCATCTCTCTCTCTTTTTACGGTCCACTCTTTCTAGCTTTCTTTTTCTTGCATTTCTTATGTCTGTCTCTGTGTTTCTATATCTTTCTATCTTCCTTTTTTTTCGCTCTCATTTTTCTCAATCATTCTGCATCCTTGTATTACTTTCTCGTTCTCCCAGTATTTTTGCCAACTCTCCCTCTCTCTTTGGCTTGATTGTCAAATAATTTTATTAATATCTCAGTCTCTTTATAAATATATATATGAGATATATGACTCTCTCTCCCTCTCCCTCTTTTTACCTGTCACTATCCATGGCTCTCTACTTTTCTCTCTCTCCCCATCTCCATCTCCCTCAATTTCTATCTATTTCTTTCTCTTATTCAACCAACAACTTCATATTCATTTATAATTCATACATCTCAAAAAGTATAGTATATTTATAACAGTTATGTCATTTCTACCTTCTCCCTTTATATTCTCTCTCTCTCTCTTTCTTTCTCTATCTGCAGCAAATACAAGATAGAAATAAATCCGCAAACTGTTAAATTTTGAGGCTTTGATGAAGACAATTTGATTGCTGTTTTTGCTCTGCTGCTGTTGTTGTTGTTGTTGTTACTGTTGCTGATTGTGCTTCTCTATGTGTGTGTGTGTGTTTGTCGTGCTGCATATTGCAAGCTGCAATTCACTCACAAGCTCTAAAACTCAATCTTCGCATCTAGAAAATGCTTCTAAACGGGTTTCCCTTGAGTCTTACTGCTGCTGTTGTTATCATTGTAACTGTGTTTATGTGTCAAACTGTTGGCAGTTATGCGATTCACACACACAAACATATACATATATACAAACACACACTCGAATGCACATAATGTAGTTGCTATGCCCAGAGAAATTTCCTCGTTCTTTTTTTTTTGTCGAGAGTTGAGGGAGTTTTAGGCAAACGTAAAATTCTCATCATATGCTGCACATGGAGTGTGAGTGTGCGTGTGTGTGTGTGTGTGTGTGTGTGTGTGTATTGTGTTTGTCGCTGTGAGGGGAATTCAACGTTGCTCGTCTGTTTTGTGCCTAATGACATTTGTACATACAAGCAGAGGAAGCAGCAACAAGCTTGTGAGACTCCGACAACAACTCTGACAACAGCAACAACAACAGCAGCTCGAGCAACAACAACAACAACAACTTTAACAACGGCAACAAACAGATTTTAGATCTTGTGTCATGTGAGAAAAGTGAAGCAGTGAAAACATTTTAAAAGCATTTGCTAATGTTAATCTATGCCAGCAACAACCACAACTTGCACATGCAGAAAGTTGCTCCTGCCACACGAAAAATTGTAAAAAAAATATGAAAATAAACAAGCGAGCGACCCCCAATAGCCCCTACACCTCCCAACGCCCCTTCTCCACAAAAAAAAAAAACGTAAATTGAAAATTCATTGGCAAAGGGCTCAAGGACAGCAGCGGCTGGCAAAGGCAGGCCGCCCCTCGCAGCAGGCAGGCAACTGGCAAAGTGCAAAGGGAGCTGCACTTGGGGCTTTCAATAAGCCCAACAGTGCGTGGCAGTATTTCGTTGTTCCTTTCGGCTTTCAGCTGCACAAAAGGCCACGCCCCCACTGGGCTCAGGCGGCAACTGTAAATTATCGAGTTTATGTGGCAAAAATGACAACCAATATGAAACGCGCCCGCTGCAAAATATGGCAAAGGCACAACAAATGCGGCCATCAAGTGGGGGGAGAGCCCCACACTCCCACGACCCACCATCGCCACAGTTTTTACATGCTGCGACTGACATTTGTTTGTTTGTTGTCGCCAGCAACAACAACAACAACAACAACAACACGAGCAGCAGGCAAATTGGCAGGAGCCCATTGAAAAACGCGACACGCATTCGAAAAATGCATTTTTGGTCGCATGAAAATTTTGCATGAAATTGCGGTTTTTGGCGAAAGCTCCAAAGTTCTGGGCGCCATTTTGCGCCACGACTAAAAAGCGAAGCAGCAATGCCCGCTCGCCTCTCTCTCTCTCTCTCTCTCACTCGCTCACTCTCTGTGTGTGCGTGAGTTGACAAGGACGATTTTTCCATAATTATTATGATGATGCTTGGCATTTGGCAAACATGCAAACAGCGCGCATAGCGATGGCCGGCAGATGAGCCATTTTATTGCCTGTGCATTTGCGGCATGCATATGACAGAAGGCTCATGTTGTTGTTGTTGTTGTTGTTGTTGTGGGTGGGCGTGGCAGCCGTTGCTGTTGTTGTTGGTGGGCAAGCCACGGGGCAATTGTTTATGCGCGTTTATTGCAATCTAAAGTGCTGTGCGCTGCGACGGAATCAATGGGCAAATACATGAACTAGTTCCAGTGCAAATGAACTAGTAATATAAAATAAAATAAAAATAACTTATTGCACATAGCAATAGAAAATAGATTATATATTATAAATTGCATTACAGATGAGGGAACTAGTTCTTTACTTAAAAAAATTAGAACTGATTCAACGAACAATTTTACAGTTTTGTGGAGACAAAATAATAGTTTTTTATGTAAATTAAGTTATTTGGAACTAGTTCCGAGCCAAGTTCAACAGATAAACACATGCATTTTATTATTATTATTAATTCGAGATTATTTCGTTGATCGTAAACTGAAATGAACTGAACTAGTAAAGTTTTTAGTTTCTATTGAAAACATACTTGCTCAATTACTTCATACGAAACAAGTTCGTGAGCATATGTGATTTAGCATATATGAAAAAGAACCAGTTCCAGTGAACTATGCTAATGAATCAGTCAAATTGAATTGAATTCATTTCAAATACTTCCCTGCATTCATTAATAAAAGTTGTTCGTCTCATGCGTGGAACTAGTTCAAGAAACTAGTGCACACAAGCATATCCATATCGCCTATCGCATATCGAAGTGCGTGAACTACGTGCCGTACATGAAAATTGAATATCCCTGGCTGGCTGGCTGGTCGACAGTCTCGTTTAGGTTACGCGCCGCGCGTATGAGAGGAAGCCGTAGCTCTGCCTGCGGAACTGCGGAACTAGAGCACTTAATGGCAAAAGTTCAGTGCAATGCTTTGGCAATTGGAATACTCGAACGAAATAAACAAGAGAAACGCGGAGGGGCGAGAATGAGAAAGAGAGAGAGAGAGAGAGAGGGGACCTGCTTTAGCATATAGAATAGGACATCATGGGCGGCAGCGATTCGGTTGCATGCGGCGTCTGGTTTTGATTTGAAAGACGTCAAAGTGCGGAATGCAGCGACCAAACCGGACAGACCGGCGGACGGGCAGACGGGCGGACGATAGACAGACTGTTGATAACTGTTTACTGGCTCCCAGTTGGAAACGGAGAGCCAGCAGAAAGACCGGACAAACGCTGCGCTAATTATTGCGCATCATTGATTTTAGCTGAGCTGAAAATGTGCAGAAACAGGAGGCGCAAATGGGTAGCTTGAGCTATCAATGACAGCCACTGTGCGACTGTGTGTGTGTGTGTGTGAGTGTGAGTGTGCGCGAGCGAGTGTGTGCTGTGTTTCAATTTCGAAATACAAGCTGTGAGAGTTGAGAGTGTGTGTTTGCGGCAAGCAATTCGTTCGTTTGTCATGACTGAAATGAGCTTTTCTCGATGAGACGCCGATATTACAAACCAAAAAAAAAAAAAAAAAAAAGAAAAGAAAAGTCTAAACAAATACTAAAAAGTTAGGTATTGCACTGTAGATATACAATATATATAATATAAATTTTGTGATTAACATTTTTCATACTTTTATATCTATATTCTATTTTATAAAACTATGAATTATGTTGATAAAAATAAATTAATTAATTAAATGAAAAATATCCATTAAAGAATGCAAAATTTGTACTATTAAAAACCCAATAAAAATATGCTAAGCCAGTCTGAACAATTTCATTAAATATACAAAAATCAGCTAACGACTTGAGCTCGAAATCACGCTGAGACCCACTAATGCTGAGTGCCGTATCTACCAGCTTTGGTCTGTTACACATTAGTTGACATCATATGAATGCTCACTTTGCTCGCGTATGAATACAAACATAATGAGATTTTGTCTACTCTCGAGTCTCGGCGTCCCGCTGCTTGCAGCATTTCATGTTTACAGTTGATTAGGATTTTAGCCAATTACAATTACATGTGGAGCAGCTGCTGCTTAGCGACAGCCACAACAAACGATTTTCACTTTCTCACTTTTGAAATATTTCTTATTTTATTTTAAACTTCATCTCGCCTTTTTACGTAGCAATTGTGAATGTTTGTTTATGTTTTTTAGTTGGGGCTTAGTTGCACTTTCTAATTTACTTTCATGGCGCGTTGCGTGAGAGCAGCACAAGTCGGAGACAAAGTTCAGAGATCTGACAAAAATTGTCTCAGCTCCCGAGTTATTAATTGGATTTCATACGGCTTGAGTCAAACTTTTTCTTGCTTCATTAGGAAATTAGAAATTGGGAAAATGTGAAAAACTTTGAACCACTTACATGGAACCCGTGGCCACCCGTGAGCCGAGTGAAAGGTCGCGATCATTTATTAAACATGGCACTTACCTAAAATGAGAAAGAGTTGAACAAATATTAAACGATTAATTGCGAGTTTACAGAAAATCATAACAAACTATATGTATAAAGTATCATTAGCTAATTAATTGCTACAGGGGGGAAATAATCAACAGCTTTGGGGAAGTTATTAAGGCAATAAAACAAGTTGAGCAATTGCGCGATCCATCAATAATATCTCATGATTTCACATATGTCATTCAAAAATATTTTTATAATCTATCATTAATTGATGTGGAAATTCATTAACAAATGTCAGAAAAATAATTTATAATTAACTATAAATTCGATTAAAAATAAATAAACTATTTTTGATTAATGCTGTGTGCATAATTGTTAACATTTAATTTAAGCAAAAATCAATTAATAAAATTGCAGAAAATAAAGTTTTTGCCACTTTTGATATATTTATTTACTTTTTTAGATATATATATATATATATATATATATATATATATATATATATATATATATATATATATATAAATAAATCAAACTTATTTTTTCTCTTTTCTTTTAATATTTTTCTACATTGAAATATTTATTTAAATTATAATAAGTTTAATTTAATTATTTTTTTATGATAACATTTTTATTTTATTTTATTTATTTGTTTTATTTTATTTATTTATTTATTTATTTATTTTTTTTTTGTTCTTTATTTATTATTTTTTACACTTTTTTTATAGAAAATAAAATTTATATTAATTTTAATCTATAATTTTTTTTTAGCAGAAGTATACTAAGCCATAAAAAACCTTTTTTTACATTCAACAAAAATCAATAAAGCACAGCCTTTATGCATACAAAAAAAAAAATAATTAAATTTCCTATTTATTTATTTAGTTGCAATTTTTATTTTCATTTCGTAATTTTTTACAGTTTGGATTTTATAGTTCAAACAACGAGCAAAACACAGTTTTAGTCACGTGGCAATAAAATTGCATTTTCCTTACTTTAAATGCGTTAGCCACCGCCCCTACACGCGTTGCCCGCTCCTCCCTTGCTGCCCACAGCTTGGCTTTACACAAAAAAGCAATTTACCAGCAATTTTCCCAATCAAAAAATGTGAAGGCAAAAGAAAAAAAAACCAAAAGAAAATAAATAAAGCAACACTGAAAACCAAAAACAAGGGGAAGCTTATAAATAGCCTGCGCCTGAACGGAGAAGGGCAACTACACAACTTGAGGCTGCAACAATGCAACTGCAGCTCCAGTTTGCCTCACCTCCCAGCCACCCTCTGGGCCATGCTCTCTGCCGCATTTCGAGCTGCAAGTGCCACCCGCTTTGCGGCACATTCCTCAATCAATTTCGTTGCCTGCTGTGGCTGCAGCAACTGGATCTGGCTATGGCTGCTTCTTATTTACTTTGCATTAATTAAACATGCTGCCACCTACTACTGCCACGCCCCTATCCCACGCAGCCACGCTCGCTGCTGTGTAGATTTTTCATTGGCAAACCCCGGACGTACAACAGCAGCATCTGCAACAATCTTCGTTTTATATTTAAATGTCTGTCGAGACGCACGTGCAGCAGTTCCTGCGCCCAACTCTCCCCCTCCGACCGCTCTGGCCCTGCTCTTGGCTCATCCGCATTCGTCTCTGTCAAGTGGCAGTGCATCAGCTGCAGCCCCCACCCCGTCTCCCCCACTCTATACGTCTCGCTTGCTATGCTCCACACAGTTTGTCATTGTAACAATTTCAATGTTTCGCTTGTCAATTTCGCTGCTGCGGCTGCATCCTCAGCGCATGCACTAAAAACTCCAGTAAAAAGGGCGCTGGGGCAGAGGCGTGGCAGTCCCCACCTGAGGACTAAGACTAATGGCACACTTTCAAGCCCCCCTAAGCACCCCCTTCCATACTCAACTGCATTTTCTTAATTTTTCACTTTTCGGTTTTGCCTTAAGAAAATTGTCAGCCACTTAAAAGTTGTCGAGTCTTTCGAGTTTTCCGCATTTTTCCCTGAGAGAATGCATCTTCATCATCATCTCTCTAATCATCGGGTTGATGGGTTTTAATTGCTTTACCTTGACATTTGGTTTTATTTTTGAGAGACTCTTCGCAAGGAGTCGGTTAGGAAGTTTATATTAAGACGGCGCGAATTAGTCTTTGGACTTTCGAAGAAAATCTGCGCCGGAAAAGCCACCTATGAAAAGTTCAAGTTTGGCTAAAAGTTCAGATTTATGTTGACAGCTTTATATATAATTATATACATATATATATATATATATATATATATATGTATATATATATTTGTTGGTTGTAATCAAAGCAAAGCTAAATTTAGACAGCAGAAAGTTTTTTATTATAAAAACATTTTCAAGCATAGAAAATGTGTGAAAAACAAGGAAAACTTTTAATTTTAGCTAATTGTTTACGAGCTAAAATTAATAAAATTTCAGGGCAACATCTTGTGCTACAACAAAGATATTAAATTATTAAAAAATACAAATAATTATTTAAAATTAAATTATTAAAAAAATAAAAATAATTATTTAAAATTTAATTATGAGAAAAATACACAAATAAATAAATTATGCAAATATTGCAATGAAGTTTTAAACTTAACCTAAATTTATAATTAATTTAATATCAAAAAAAATAATAATTTTATTTAATTATTATTAATTATATATAATTTTTTAATATAATTTTTCCCATAAAAAAAAATGTTTATGAAAATTCAAATATTCTAAAAATACAAAGAAAATATTGATAAATGAGCAATAAAAAAAAAAAAACAAATTTGATGGCAAATATTTGATCCCAATTTCACATTTCCTGCTCTTATCAAGACATTGTAAGAGAGAGAGTTACAGATAGATAGGGAGGGGCGAAGACAGAGATAGCGAGCGAGCTCATCTGGTTGGCTCGAAGCACACATTCTTTCGCTGTCGCTCTCGCTGCCTCTGTCAACGTTGACTGCACCGCAGCTACGTGACTTGCGCTTGATTTATAACTGCGCGCAGCGGATGGCATAAGCAAATAAAATAAATAAATAGAAGCAAAGAAAGAAGAGGTGGAAGAAGCAGCGGTAAATTGTTTGCAAGCTTAACGCACAACAAGCTTTATGTGTGTGGTTGGCTGGCTGGCCCCACTGTGCGGCATGTTTAACCCGCGATGCTTAAAAACTCATTAGCAACGCAGTTGCGCCCCCTTCGGCCGACTGCAACTTGTTGCGCTCATTGGTCACACACCCACACACACACAGAGAGAGAGAGAGAGAGAGAAAGAGAAAACCGCAAACAGCTGGCCAGCACAGAGTTGGGCAACATTTCTCGCCCTTTTGCCCGGCAGTTTGTCATGCTTGATCCGAAATCCACTTGTCAAATGCATGCGACAGACAGCTCGAGTCGCCACAAGAAACAAGAAGCAGAAGCGTTGAAGCAAGCGCCGCCAGCGCCACGTCGACTTATGAGTGTCACAACAAAACTATTTATTTTGCTCCCTGTCGCTCGCAGAGTGTCATCTAAATGCCACGCCCCCTCTCTCTCTCCATCATCTGCCCCTGTTACAGGGACCATTTGCTTGCTGGCACTTCATTTCTTTAAAATTCAGCGTCAAACGACATTGAAATTAAATTGTCTGTGCTTAAAGTGAGACAAGAAAAGAAAGCAGCGCGGCGGGCGGACCCGGAAAAATGCGAAAAATCGTGTGGAAAAACAGCGCAAGAAAAATTGCGGCAACTGCTTTTAATGTTGATCTTGGGCTTGAGCTAATGATTGCACAAATTAAATGACGACGAAGACTTTTTCGTATAATTGAAATATTTTCAAATTGAAAATCGAATTCAATTTTCCTCATGCACGAAAATGCCCTCAAGCATAGTCTACATCTATATACATATATATATATAGATGTGTGTGTGTGTGTGTGTGTGTGTATAAGAGCTCTTGAGTACACAAAGAATTTGATTGTTTAAATGATTCTAAGGCGGAAACATGTGTTTATTTTTAGTACAAGGCAGAACTTCTTATATGCGCTCTATAAATATGTAAATTCCATTGAAACATGTGAAGAAATTTATTGAAGTGGAAGATACTCAAATTGATTTAGTCTTCTATAAGGTATAAAGCCAATCACGAATTGATTTATTTTGCTTTTAATTTTAGAGTTAAGGAATTTGAGCATTGTTTATTGAAAGATCTACAAGAGTTAAGAAATTAGAGAATGATTTAGTTCCTAGAACAAGAAACTTTTTGTAGTTTGGTCTGGTCTAGTCTTATATTTTTTTCATTTTATATTATTATAAGATATATATTATTTATATTCATTTTATATAATCTTAAGACTTTGCCAGTTTAGTCTAATATTTATTTATTTGTTATATTATTATACAATTTTGAGCCAAATGAAATTGAATGGCTTTCACGTTTATAAGACTGAACTTAGCTCACTCTTATACTGAGGCAATTTATAAGAGTATGCGATGAAACCAGAAGAAACTGATGAGATTCAGTCTTAGAACAAATGACTAAGCCAAGCTGAATCTCTCTGCTTTATACAGCTTTGATGCTTTGCATGGCTCCACAGCCCTTTCAGCTTCTATCATAACTCTGATATATCATTTCACACACATAATAATTAATACTCAGAATTTATAATTAAAGATCAATCAATATCGAAACGATTAAAGGCAATTTCCTGCCTTGCTCTAGGCCTAAAACTCATTAATTATACAGGAAAGGCGTGCAAAAACCTTTTCAATACGAAGCAAGCTGGATGAATCACACTCAAAAGACTCAAGTGTTTCAGAAGTAATACATAATCATGGGCAACAATTCAGAAAGATCATGCAAATAATAAGAGTGCTCGAAATATACGAAATTTTCCATACAATAAAATTTACAAGATGCGAGCAGCAGGTGAGAAACGCTTGCAACTGCTTCAATTGTTTGTGCACCTTTTGTGGCAGCTGCAACAAATGAAGTACAACTGCTCGACTCTTGTGTACTTAGGTGTGTTTGTCTGTGTGTGTGTGAGTGAGTGTGTGTGGCAATAAACCCTATTTGAGTTCATAAAGTGCATACAACATTTGAATGCTGTCGTCGTTTATTGCGGCTTTCTCCAAACTGAATGTTGAGCAAGCAGTTGGAGTTCATTTGAAATTTGTAACTAGCCGCAAATGAAGCGCATAAAAAAAAATGAACTTAAAGTGGAGCACGACTACAAAATACCCTGAGGTGTGTGTTGAGCAGAACAATATATGTAGATTATACAAAAATTGAAGTTGCCCTAATGATGTATACTAAGAAAAACGATGAATATTAAATTTGCTGTCTTCAGTTTATTTAGATAAGCATCTGATATTGTTCATCTATTTTTATGAATTCTTGTCGATATCATTTATAAGAAATATATATAAAGGAAAATCGCCTTAGCTCTAACTGCTTAAGGCTCCTCTAGAACTAATGCAAAAAAAAAAACTAATACCTCCTACCGCCTCTTGTATACCTTTCAACACATTATACCCAGCTCAACACATTTGCAATGGTTACAGAGTATAAAAGTTACAATACGACACACTTAAGTGGAGCACCTTAAATTGTTGCCTCACGCTAATTAAGCAGCAGGTGCCAGAAAGAGAAAGGCTGAGAGGCTGAGTGCCAGAGCGACAGAGTAAGAGTGAGGTGCGTGTACTAAAGAGCAGCCGCTGACATTCAGCTGTCAGCTAAGCGGCACACGCCTATAAAACCAGCTATACCCGAACACGCCGTATATCCCAACACACTCCAGCTCCCCCCTGTCGCTCTCTTTCTCCCTCTTTAGAGTTCCTTTACTACAAATATTTACATAAAAAATATTTCAATTTCAATGTGCCACAAACGAGAACGAGAAAGAGCCAACAAAAGCAAGAATAATATTTTTTTACTATTACTACAAACAGTAAAACAAAAACAAGAAGAGGAAGCAACAACAATAATTTCAACTATGAAACATTTTGTTTATATATATACATATTTTTATTGAGAGAGCGCACGAAATTATGAGCGAAAAAAATATTTGTACAATGAATTAATTAGCAGCATAGTGCAATATTCTCTCCCCATCTCTCACTTCACTCCGCCTTCTGATAGCTCTCAAAACTTTACGATAGATCGTAAAGGGGAGGCAGACAAAAAAACAGACATTTGTATCATAAAAACTATATATCTGTGGAGTGCCCTGTGGAGTACCCAAAATGTTGCCGAATAAACATTAAGAAACTAATTGGAAAATTTATTTTCTGACAGCTTTCATTATTATGTAAAAATTAAAAATAAATAAAGAAATACTAAGAGTGTATATGATTAAAATAAAAAAAAAAAATATATTTTAAGCATATAATAAAATAATATACTTATTGTTTTTATATATTTTGTGTTTCATATTTTATACTTTGTATTTTATATCTAATTTTTTATATTTAATTTTTTATATTTTATATTTTATATTTACATTTTTAACAAAATTTTTTATATTTTTCTATTTATGCTTCATTAATTCTAATTATAATACTATGACATTGGAGTAATATAAATATTTACCCAACTATTTACATATTCCTATCACCGTGTAAATAATTATATTATTTTGTTCACTGACTTTAAGGCGCTTATCTGTTTATTATCACTGGCATCAAGCGCGCCTGAGTTTAGATAAAGAAATTCTCAATTTTATATTTTTTATTCAGCTCTCAGGCAAATACGAGTTAGACACTGAAAATAAATTATTTCTTTTCAGACTTTATTTTAATAAAAGCTCTTAGCATTGATCATCAGCTCTAATCTCAAAACTGTTCGACTTACAGTAATAACTAATAACTTTAAATACAATAGTGTTTAGTAGTTTATATTTCTGGCCTCAGTAAGCTTCTTTTATGAACTATTATCAAGGGTAAGCCTATTACATAGCCGTTTGTTACCTTCTTATTCACTGCTCATGAGGGGTATCAGCTCAACTATGACAGCTGACAGAAACAAATTCCATATTTTATTAAATATTATTTTAATAAATTGTAAATATCTTTATGAAGAAATTCGCCAAAAGACAAAAGAAATCAAGTGACGGAGATGAAAGCAGACAAATGTCGAAATAAATATTTGACTTGTTTTGAAATATCGATGAGTAAATTCTAAATAAATAATTGACAAATAACAGGAAAAAGAGAAAAAAATTGGCATTTAATATTGCTGTAAATATATATGTGTCTATGTCTATCATAAATAAATAAATTAATATGTTTATTGTTGGCATTTAAAAGGTAAAGTTGGCTGGCAAATGGCAGGCGGGGCACGTTAACGACAATTGCAACGATTGAAATTTATACGCTTTATCAAATATGCATGTAAACACGATAAACAAAAGTGCAACAACAACAACAACAACAACAACAATGAGCTATAAACCTGTGTAAAATTAATTAAAATGCATTTCATTTATAAAATTTAAAATGTCATTTTTATTATTATCCTAGGCCAATGGGCAAATAGGGGCATGGGCAATCAGACACGCACAAATAACATAATAATTGAAATTAATTAATATTTAATATGCTGCACTGAGCATTTACATGTGCAGCTATTGAACGCTAGATGGCGCCAGAAGCCAAATTGCCATGCTCGCTGATGCACATGGACTCCCACTCCCTCTCTCTCTCACTCACGCTCTCCTTCTTCTTTTCCTTTTTGTGCTTACTCTAAAATGAATATTTAATATGCTGCACTGCATAATTGCAGCTATTGAACGATAGATGGCGCTACGCACGCATAATTGCCATTCTCACTTACAATCTGTCGCCCTAACTAACTCCCACTCCATATCTGCGTAATTAATTTGCCATTAAGTATGTGCAAAATTAATGAAATGATTTGTCACACGACATTCGCAAACTGACAGCCCCAAATCCAATTGAGTATGTTGTGTTAATCAAGTTCTTCAGGAATTGATCCCAGCACCCAAACCCCAAACCCCAACCCCAACCCACAACAACAGCAGCTGCTGCTGTTGCCGTTGCTGCTGGCCAATCAAGCGTGGCGAAAACGCTAAAATACATTGATTTTGTGGCACTATTAAGCGCATTTCGAATGCCTAAGAAGCACGCAAACAAGCAGCCGAGGGTTAGGGGCAGCCCACAACAGCGTCGCATGTCCTTGACATATGATAGAGAAAGGGAGCAGACACGGCGAGGATTATGCTGGTTAGCAGGCGAGATAATGACTATAGATAGCGCGACCATAGCTCGATGGATGGCTGCTTACACAGATATCACACCAAAAAGCCAAAGTCAAAGGCCAGAAATCGTGCGCCAGATTAAAATCAAAGAGCATATCGATGTCTGCTGTTGCTGCGGGTTGCTGGGCAGCTGCTAATGGCCATTGACATAATTACGCCAAATAGTTGCCAAAGGTAACGTTAAATACATATTTATATATATATATATACCTATATATATATAATCCCATATCTACATAGATATTTATATACAAGATTGACACAGCGACGGCGCCAAAGTCGTAGCTAGCGCGAAAAGTTTTTAAACTTATTACCGCAAAACGCCTTACAGTTAATACACTTAACATTCGGGCTGAGCGCGCGGGGCACAGTATGTTAGGGGCATTCCATTCGGCAGGCTCAAGACTTTAAGCAGCCTGCGGCAGTGACTTTAAAATTTATTGCCCAACACATTTAGGCAAATGCTGGGCATAATATCCTCACACACACACACACACACAAACACACATACTTAAGCTTAAAGCGAGGGCCGTTAAGCACATTTTATAAACTAAACTCATTTAACTTCTGGCTAAAGCGCATGTTAAGTTTAAGCTGTCTGTGCTTTGGTGTAAACAAACTTTCCACAACTTTTTTTATGAACTTTATTTCAACTTTTCTATTATATATTGCAAATGTTCATTGTAAAGCTCATGTCAAAAATTAACTGAAGATATAGGCGCTGTCTCTTGTATAAGCAAAGTTGGCATGGCTTAAGCTGAATTTTTAAAGGCAATACTCACAGGTAGGCAGAATTATATTGCAAATTTCTTAGCCTCATTGCATAGCTCATGTTAAATTTTCACTGCGTGTCCTACAGTTTATATTCAATGAGAAATAATAACTTTGACATTTCTTTCAGTATTGCCCATAACAAACACTTATTTAGCCACAAAGCCCATGTTAAGTGATAACTTGAAGCTAAGATGCTAACATAAAACCAAAACTTTTGGTCGAATAGGTTAGATTATTACGCATAATTTTTAGCCCAAAGCTGTAAATTGAAAAGTCTATCAACTTCATGTTAAACCTAGTGCTAAAGTTCAACTTCAAGTTTTGGACCTTTTTTTTTGGATATTTACATAATTTTTGTAAATATTTATTGGAGTATTACAAGCAGAAGTTCTTTAACCTCATTGTGAATTCAAATTGTTAAAGTTAACTTCAGCAAAAGCGAAATGCGCTTTAAATATTTAAATTATATTGTCTACGCATTTATTGGAGTATTACAAGTAGAAACCCTCGAATTGGCACTCGCTGCGCGTGTTAGTCATTGCAAATAGAGAATTTTGTAGATTGTGTGTGTGTGTGTGGCGGAGGGAGCAAAGCGTTGTGTTTATAGGGTCTTGGATCTTGGGTCTAGGGTTTTTCTGCTTTGGGGAGGGCAAGTTGGGCTAGGGCAGCATGTAATGAAAATTACATGCGCCGCAGGCCAGGCTGCAAAACTTCTAAGCAGCAGCGGCATCAGCAGCAGTTTTCCGGGCCAAATGTTTGTTGGGGGCAACCGAAGCAGTTGCAGAAGAAGCAGACACACACACACACACACACACACACACACACACACACACGCACACGACAAAAGCGTAAACCTCACGACTGTTTGACTTGTGTTTGTTTGTCCTTGAATTTTGCTTTTGAAAAGCAGACGCCACAGCAACCACGACACCCATTCCCCCCTCGTCTCTCGTCCGTCGTCCTCGCCCTTGCCCTGCTTTTGGCCCATCTCTTTAACCATTCAGTTATTATTACAAGCACATTTTCATTGCCTTTCTGCGTGATTCGTGGAGCTGTGACGCGGATTGTTGTTGGGGTAACTGGCTTTAGCTGGCGCCGCCAAGCGTTGGAATTCCTTTGTATATATAAATGTATATACACATATATATATATATATATATATATATATATATATATATATATATATATATATATATATATATATATATATATATTTGTGCGCGTATTTTGTTAGGCTGCCCAAATTGATTTTCCCTCAGCTGCGCTTAACGGCAGCATTTACCATCAGCTTTTGGCTTCGGCTCACGACGCGGCTCAGTTGTCAATTGAATGATTGCGTTTTATTTGCTTTACTTTTACAATTTTGCAATCGCAGCACTGCCACGCCCCCCTTTAAATTGTATATATATAAATGTGCCGCCTTCCCTCTAGTCAGCATCATTTGTCAGCGCGTTCGAAATTTGACAGGTGATTAGCGTGACAAACATTTTCAAGCATTGCACTTGGGGACTGCGCGAGGTAGCTACAAAAAATGTATTAAAAACTGCGCGAGCGAGACAATAAATGTGTGTGCGCCCCAAGGAACTTGAATGATTTCTCTTTTCAAATTTCCGGCACAGTTCATTTAAAGCTTAATATTGTTCAAGGTACTTTAATAATTTGCCGAGTTCTTTTGATTTATATTTGAACTGAGAGAATATGAGCTTCAGTTTGTATCCAGCTCTTCACTATTAATCCTAGGTAAGATCTCCTTAAAGTTCTGAATATTTCCGAGCTCTAACTATTCTCCCATTTTAATTACAATTTAATTTTTAATTATTTAATTTTTATACAAATAAATATACTAAATACATTTATTTGAAAATTTTTTATTAATTTATTTGAATTTCATATTATTTAATTTTGTTATAAAGATGAAAATTTGTTTACTTTATTTAAATTTTTTAATAATTTTATTTAGTTATATATTTTTATTATAATTATTTATATTAATTAATTATTTTTATTATTTATATTTTATTTTTATTATTTATATTTTATTTTTATTATTTATATTTTATTTTTATTATTTATATTTTATTTTTATATTTTTATATTTATGTTTTTTTATATTATTTTTTTATATTTGCTTTTATTTTGGTACATTTTTCTATAGCTTTCATGTACTATAAATAAATATTTAAAAGTTATTTTTATTTAATTTATTTTTTAACTTATTAATTTTATTATATATCAAATTTTTTAATTATTTTGGCCATTTGGCGCATGCATTTACTTATTTCTCTTATTTATATCTTTATCATCTGCTCAGTTCCAGAATTTTCATCTTTGTCATTCGCTTATTTATTCAGTTCCACAATTCTCAGATTTCAGTTGGCAGCTCGACCAAAGTTTTGCATATTTCGAAATATAATTCTTTTTCAAATTTGTTCTGCAATTAATTGCATTCGCGCCGCCAGACAAACAGCCCCCTGGCAGCCACACGCTGTCCAACTCACACCCCAGCCCCCTTGCCATTTACCCTCCTGTTTGTTTCGGCTTTAAGCCAACAAAATGAGCATTTAGCATTTTGGATTTGTGACCAAGTTGAAAGGGAAAAACAATCCAAAACGCCAACGGCTAACCCCTTCTGAAATCAGTGCGCAGCCCCTAGCTTTGCTACCCCCACCCCCCTCACTCGCACCCTCTGCCAGACTCTAAGCGAATGCAATTCGTCGTTTCGTTACTTTTGCCTGGTTTCTCAAGCATATCAATTCAGTTTTGCATCCCCTGCAAGGGGGTAGCTGCAGCAGCAAGGGGCTGTCTCCGCTGCTTCCTCTTCCAGCTGTCTATTTCTGAGCAAACAAAATGCTAAAGCAACATTCTAAAATACAAAGGCAAAGGCAACGGCAACGGCAACGGCAACAACAACAAATTTTACAAAATGAACTGTAAACCTTTTTTGGCACGCATTGTTCTTGTCGTCACTGCTAAATCAGAGCTGAGGGTTGCAAAGCAGCAACAACAACCCCCCAGGTATGAAGACACGGCTCCCCCACTCTCTGTCTTTGGGCACGCCCATATACAGAAATGAAATAAAATTTTACGCTATGCAAAACATTTTTCTAATCAAACATTCCATTTCATTTGTTGAGAAGTGTCCAAAGTGAAAAGAAAAGAATTGACAGGGGGGGTTGGGGTATGGCAAGGGGGTGGCTTTTACCCTGTAGCTGGTGCAGCGCCTGCCTGGCTGTGTCTCAAGTGTAAAATTCATTTGCATTCACAGTTGTCACTTGGCTTGGCTGCCCACAACCCCCCGAGCGCCCAGCAACCCTGGCAACCCGCAAAGCCAAAGACCAAATCCCGCTGGCAATTTTTATGGTTTGCTAATGCGCATTTAGTCGGAATCAATTGATGAGAAATGCGTTAATAAATCACAGTGAAATAAAAAGAAAACTCCTATATAAATTTATATATCGTAAACTACCCCATAACAGCCCTTAGAGCGGCGCTGATACCCCTCGCCCTGGCAAGAGCTTTATTAATTTCACTAGCCAAAGTGCACTTCAAACATTTTTTTTCCGGCTATAATTGATTTCACTTTGCACTCCGATACAATTTTTTAATGCCCAAACTTATGGAAAATGTAAAACGAAATAAAAAATTGCAAAAAAGTTCAATTTGTGCGTTTTTTTTATCGATATCTTTTTTTTTTTTTGTTCAACATTTTTCGTTGCAATGTTTTTTTTTTGCAGCTGGCTTCAGCCGCCGTTTGAACGTTTGTTTTATTATATTATATATACTATATATATATAGAGAGAGAGGATATTTTTTTCGTGCACATGCAACGCGCGGAAATTTTCATTTTATTGAGTTTCATTGAAGCGCATAAAATTGCAATAAAAGTCTATTCATGCCATAATGCGAACGAACGAAAAAGCAACCCCACACCACACACACACACACACAGCAGCCACGCCCCAAATTCAAAATAAATATACAGCATTTTGAATTATGAATGGAAATTAAAGTCCAATATGCGTTTAATTAAAAACTTTAAGCAGCCAAACGCGAATTAAGCTGGAAATCAAATAAAGAGGGAGACGGAGATGGAGATGGTGAGAGGGAGAGAGTGGCCAGGCAGATAGTCCGTGTCTATAAAAATTGCTCAATTTCTGATTAATTTTTGTTTGAGTTCAACTTGCGGGGTTAAAACAATTGAAAAGCCTGTGTGCAAGGCGGCTGTGCATTAATTATGAAATATGTTATTATTAATGGGTCTATGGATTACGAGTGTTCAGCGAGCAGAGTTAACGAGCTAACAAGGGTCTAAGAAATGTTTCAGGCAGTTCTCTGCAAACTTCAATGAAAGCAAATTTCAGTTGCATAAAAAAAAGGCAAGTAAAAGTGTTTTAGCAGCGACTGACCGGCTAGAATATACCCTGCCTCATAGAATATTGAACAACTTTTGCTCTAGTTGAATTATCATTTACATAATCCAATTGCCCTGTCACAAGTCTTTAATCAAACACTCGTTCTTATGGCTTATAGAAATATTTAATAAATATATATTTAATAGGAATATATAATTGCATTATCAGCCCGAAGGGCCTAGCAGCCAGCGCTTTAGCTATAATTTATTATATATATTTATTATTATATTATTATTATTATTTATTATTATTATATTATTATTATACTTTTTTATTATAATTTTAATTATTCCTAACTACTAAAAATAAATAAATAAATATAATAGACAAACGGACAGAGCTGTATTAACTAAGTTCGTCATTCATATATATATATATATATATGGGTCTGCCACGCCTTCTTCTGTCTGTTACATAAAAATATTCTCAAAATTTGTGCACCCTCATTTTCTTTGTCAATAGCTCTAGGATAGATAAATAAATCTAACTATCTATCTACTTCTCATATATCTCATGCTAACCTAGTGAAAAGTGAGCAGCTTTCCAGACTCTATAATAAATTTAATTTCAGATTAAAGGCGACATTTAGAAAGCCTGGGCTAAGCCTGCCTGCAGTGCAAACAATTTGCATAAGTTCTACGTAAAGAGTTTGACATATCATCTATCTGTGCAGATAGCGTGGACTTCCTCAAGTGTAATTGGGTTATGAAAACTTTTGTCTTCCGTAAACGGCCTTAAAATCTCAGCGCAGTCGCCTCAATCTCGGCGCAGCAGCTAACCAAGTGCCCAAATCAATGTCAAGCTCAAGCAGAAACTTAACGCGAGCTGAGGCTCTGGCCAAGGACTGACAGTTCGGGGAACCGTCTGTGGCGAACGCCCACAGCAATGCAGCAAAGGACTGCAGATAGATGGAGCCAAAACGGACTCTAGAGAATGCTGAGTGGAGCTTGGTAGGCCTGGCCTAGATCGCAATCGCCGGGCCGGCTCTTGGCCATAAATATATCAGCGACGTGGCACAAGGGGCAGCTGCATGAAAAGCAATCAGTGTATTGACCACAATAATTTTGACATGTTGCGCATACAAATTAGAGCACAACTCACTGGGCAAAGGAAGCGGACCGAGGGACGAGCAGCGGGTAGCGGGGAGCATGGAGCGTGGAGCGTGGAGCGTGGAGCGTGGAGCGTGGAGCGTCCCGCCGACGGGCCCGAAAGCCAATCTCAATCTCAATGCGAAGCCAAAGAAGCAGCTGCAAAAATATAAACGAAAAAAAAAAAAAACAACAAAAAAGAAAACACGGCAAACAGAAGCCGCAAAAGCGACAAGCGATGAGCTCCAAACACAATGGAGTGGGGGCAGCCAACGCAAAAGCAAAAACAGAGAAAAAACAACAACAACAACAAGAAGAGAAGAGCGAATTTGAAGAAGAAAAAACGTAACAGCAGAAAGTGTTGACCAAAAAGGGGCACGTAATAAAAAACAACTAAAACAACTGAAATTCTACAACAGACATGATACACTTTAATTAAGCTGACAGAGGAAACGAAATAGACGACTAACAGATACCCTAACTAAATATTTAAAGAGTTGTCAAGGGGTGAAAGAAGCTGCGATTTATCATTGGCCACAGACGGCTATAACTATTGGATCAACTTTTCTTTTATATGCAGAGGAAGCTCAACTAAAATTAAACGAGGTATGTTCAAAGAGTTGCTGGGGTTGACTTTGAATTGGGTAAGGTATATTGTAATATACATAAATCAGAAGTAAAATATTAAGCAGTTTGTGCTAGGAGTAGCTCTAATGAGGGTTTACTTTAAGGTAAACAAAATAGATATTCTTAGAGAGATAAATCAGCAGTAAATGAATACGAGATATGTTCTTAAATTATTTCTCATTTCACTGTGATTTACAGTAAAGTAGACAGAGTATATATACTTGATATCTAGCTATACTTTTTGAGCACACCTCGCAGATTATAAACAAATAAATTATAATATTTATATAAAAAAAAACATAAGCTCAAAAAATATAGCTCCACAAGCCTTAAACTGAAGATTTCAGGCTAAGAAGAAGAAAAATCTATTGAAGCAAACACAACTCGAAGCGATTTACCTAGAAAAGCATTCAGATTCATAAACTTACCGAAGAAAGTCTAGAGAAACTATTTATTGTTTATTATAACTAGAACTAAGTGATATCGGATTGGAAGAGCATTTTGCATAGAGGTAAAAAGAATTGCCTGATGTGAATCGATGAAGACTTTTCAGGCGCTGGGCAAGAAAAGAAGACAAAATGTGGCCAAATTGGCAAGGGTTATATATCACGCACTGAAGCAGACATCTATATAAATAGACAGAGGAAGAGAGAAGGAGGGATAGAGGGAGATACAAGTGCAAATGCTAATGGCAAACGGTAGCCAAAGGCGTAAGACAGTAGCAGCAAAAAAGACGACGATAAAAGGCAAGCAAATTGAAGACATTCCAATAAAAAATTTCGGACGCAATTCAATCAAAATGTACAACAAGGTGTGACCAGAGAAAGGGTGAGACAAAGAGTGAGAGAGAGAGAGACAATTGATAGTGTTGGCTGTGCTTTGGTCAAAGTGAATGCCTGCACGTTTCTGCTAGCGTTTTGCGGGCGTTTAAAAACGCGCGTCGCATGCAAATTACTAAAAACGACGATAAAACGAGAAGTAAAAACCAAATACGGCGGAAATCAGAAATGAAAAAGTTATTGGAAGAACTTTGTGTGCTAGATATGCAATTAAACATTATGCAAAAACGTTGAAAAATGCTGGAAAAAAAAAAACAGCGAAGTAAAAGCATTTGACTCAAATGAGTCAGACTCAACGAGTCAAGAGCGAGCGAGAGCGCGAGAGTTAGCAAACGTGTCTTGAGTCATGGTTGAGTCGAAGCTAAAAACAATAAAATAAAAAAAATAAAACAACTTTGTTTAAAACATTTACAAAAATATTGAAAAATATTGAAAATCGCAAAAAACTTGCTGGCAAATGCAAAAATTTTTACGTTAAATTCTCGAGGTTTTCTCAGCCAAAAACTTGACCAATTTGAGTGCTCAGCAATTGTTATTGAATTTTTATACAAAAACAAGAATTTATTTGCAATTATTTTTTGCCATGCGTATGTGTGTGTGTTGGTGTGCGTGTGTGTGTCTCGTTTGTTTAAACAGCTGCCAGCGAGTTGCCCTATTTCCTCGTGCGCGCGCCCTGGCTCCCCAGCTCCCTAGCCACAGCCGCACACACCCACAAAAAAAAAAGCAGTTGGAACGTGTCCCATGCACAAACCTAGATACAAATAACGGTACACAAATTTGTATGCATGTGTGTGTGAGTGTGCGAGCATAAATTTCATATGCCAAGCGCTAAAAACTAAAGTGAGCTCTCGCTCGCTGCCCGAGCAACTGGCTCAAAGTATTATCAGTCCGAAAAAGTTTCAAAATGCCAAATGTAATAAAAAACCTAAAAAAAAATATATATTTAATTCGCAGGAGATTAGGGATAGTTAAAAGTGGCGTGCAAGTGAGACAGAAAGCGTGCTAGAACGAATTGGATAAATAGCGTAGCAGAAGCTGAAGACAAGCTGTGCAGCTCATATGTTTAGCTAAGCAGCAAAAATAGATGAGAGGCAAATAACATTGGAAGACAACTTCAAAGAGCACAGCGCCATCTGGCGTTGGGCTATGATAACGAGAACATATTTATAGCCAAATAAAAAGGAAACTATCAAGTCTAATATATATATATATATATATATAAACATATCATTTATAGTTTACTTATTGAATAATTTTTATTCCTTCTCAATTCGCCATTCTCTCTTTTCACTTGTATCTTTTATGCTCTACTTTCTATCTTATTTGTTTGTTCCATCTTCTTCTTAATCTATGTCTCTATCTGTCATCTTTCTACCTTTTTTTCTCTTCTCTGTTCTCTTTTTTATATTTTCTGTCTTCTATCTTCTACATGCTAGCTGCAGTCTTCGATTTTATATCAGTTGTCTTCTGACTACTCTTCTGTCTTCTCTGTCTGTCATATTTTTTGTATTTACTATTCTCTCATTTCTCTTATATATTCTAATACATCTAATTTATTTTCTATATACCGTCTACAGTCTATAATCTACTGTCTTTTTTCTGTCATCTTTCTCTTCTTTTGTCTTTTATATTGTAACTGAAATCTTCTATCTTTCTCTCTTATACATTCTCTCATCTCTGATCTCGAATCTTTTATCGATCTTTTTTCTATCTACTATCGATCTTCTCTTCTCCTCTCCGCTCTTCTCTCATCTCATATCTATTCGCTTCTACTCTACTCTATTTATGGACTCTACGATGCCTCCTTTATGCCCTCACTCTTCATTTTCAATGGGTTCCGGGCATAAAAATGGTAAACGCATCCATGCACCACATGTGAGCACTTCATATTTTCTATATGCTGCATTTTATATACACAAAAGTTGTTTATTTATATATATATATATATATATATATATATATCTGTAGCTGTTCATATTTATCTAACCCAATTTTGATTTACTATTTTAAAAGCAAAATTGTCAGGAGAACTTCAGTTTGGCAAACGAGCGGGGGCAGCGGGCAAAGGAGATGGAGTCCTGCCAGGAAGCAGCTGCAGCTGCTGCATTTGTATATTTTGGTTGCTTTTCCTTTTCAGTTTTCTTTTTTTTTTGGGTGTTTGTGGCGTTTCCGCCGCGTTTTTCACGTAAATTTGCAAACAAACAAAATATTTGTTTAATTTATTTTAATTTCAAAGTTTTTGCAGCAGTTGCCGCAACTGCGAGCGAGGGGGCAGAGGGGCGGGAGGAACGCGCATGTGGAGTCAGAGAACGTGAGCCGCAGGCTGCACGCGCATGTATGTGTGTGTGTGTGCAAAAGGATGCGCCAGGACTCGTCAGAAAAACAACGCAATCATAATTCACGCGAGAGAGCGAGAGGCAGAGAAGTAGAGGCACAGGCACTTGGCCAGGAAATGAAATGAAACTCAAAAGGAAAAACTCAAAGCAGGTAGAAAACAAATGAAAAACGAGCCATAAATAAAACAAAGCGAAAGCGAAACGAGAATAAACATAAAAACCCAAAAAATAAAGGGAAAACGAAGTGACACAGAAAGGCAGAGAGAGAGAGAGAGAGAGAGCCAGAGTGTGAATGAGTGAATGAGAGAGAGACAGGTAATAGTGGATAAGTAGGCGACGATTCTTGAGCATCCTGCCTGACTGTGAAAACACAAATTGAAAAGGCACTTTAAGGAAAAGCGTGAAGGACTCGACGAAAATTTAAAGGCAAAGCGAGCGAAGGGAGACAGACATATATATATATATATATATATATATATATACATATATACTCTAACTAACGTACATATACTTAGTATATATTTTATATATATATAATTGTAATTGATATTTATAGACAGTTAATGCTATTAACTATTGATAGCAGCCGTGGCCAACACAAAGGCGAGGCCACTCTGTGGCATGCCACACGCAGGCTGTGCGCCTGTGTGTGTGTGTGTGTCTGTGGCAACAACAGCTTGTGGCAGCCACATTTTGTGGCAGCTACTCTAATGGCCTTTTAATTATTACGCGCAAAAGTGTCTTTCGCTGTTGCCTGTCCCTCCGGCCGCCCGTCCGTCCGCCACTTCTTCGCTCTTTTATGAGATATTTATAGAGAATAACGCTATGAGGAAATATAGAAATTCTCTAGGCAGAGATATAGACAGCGATACTTAAAGAATAATGATAATGCAAGCATTAGCGAAATTCATCTTATCGAAACTAATTGGAAATATTCATTATTTTTTACTATTTTATATATTTATATTATTTAATTATTATATTTTCTATATTTTATTAATGTTTATTTTATATATAATATAATAATACTTATATAGTTTTTAATCATATCTTATCATCCTACACTCATAAAATCAGAACATATCATCAATTATATCCCCACATCAACATATTATCAAACCATCATATCGTCATATCATCGTTTCAGCATACATCATACGATCATATAATCATATCAATACATAATCATGTCTTCATATCATCTTACATATCTCATATCATCATATCTGTCTGTCATCATATCAAAAGCCAAATTCTGCTATGGAAATGGTATGAATGACGTCGAGCTTACTTTGTGCAAGGTGTCTACTGTGTAAGGCGTATAAGGCATCAGCTTGGTAGAAACTGTCGATGTAGTCAGAGTAGAGACTATAATAGATAATGGAGCTAATGAGCAAAGACAAAGATGCTTGGAAAAGTGACGGAGGACACTGAGAACAGTGCTCAGCTGAAGCACGCAGAAGAGTATCAGCTTGAAGGCTAATGCGAGATAATGAACCAAGGCAGCAAGCAAGGTACCAAGCAGCGGGGCTGAGCCAGAAAGAGTGAAGGCGTTTTTGTTGGCTAACAGCAAATGCAGTGCGAAAGAAAATTCACAGGAACAACTAGGAGACGTTGACAAAAATTACTGGCAAAAGAAAATTATATTTGTATAATAATATTATTATAAGAATATAAAATACAATATTAATTAAAATATATATTATATTACAATATTAAAATATAAATATCTATTATAAATTATTTTTTTATTTTAAAATTGGTAAATATTATATTATTATATCTAAGAGTATTAATAATAATAAAAAAATAATATATTTATAATAGATATTTATTATGTATATTTTAAAAATTATTTATATTTATTATCGTATTATTTATTTATCGTATTTTATGTATATTACAAAATATGCTACATTTGCTTATACATAAAATTATAATAATATTTAATACCAATAATATATATTTATAATATCATTAATTTAATATATATATATATATATATATATATATATATATATATATATATATATATATATATACATATTAATATATTATTTTTCTTAGATTATATATTAAATTAATGATATTATAAATATATATATACATATTAATATTTTTAATATTATATAAATATATTATAATAATATATATTTATTTTATCACCGTTCGTTTTCTCTAATTTCTCCACAATTTCGTGCGCTTTGCCATCTAGTGAAATTCATCCATGTCTAAGGCTATGTTTTGTCAAAGGTATTACAACTTTGACAGCTGCTCTTGCAGCTTGATATGATTATGATGTATGCAAATGTGTGCGTCGCTCTGCGGTTGTTGACTTTTTGGTGTTTCAGATTGTCAAATCTAATAATGACCCCAGAGATCATTTACCGCTAAGGCAGCGCGGCGAGTTCAATGACAACTCGCATGCGATTTATACACATACATATATACATATCTAAATATACATACATATATTCATGTCTGTTTGTGTGCTGGTGTCAAAGGTGCAATTAAAATGTCAAATCAAGACGTTTTATTTATGATTGCACACTAAAAAGAAGAAGACACACAAGAAATTCAACAACACAAGCAAAGGCAGGCGGAAGAGGAAAGAATAAAAGCTGCGAGCGCTATAAAATTTACAGTTGGTGCAGTGTGTGCGAGGGCCGGGAGGGGTCTGGGCAGGTCGCAGGGGCGTGTTGGCTAATAGCATATTTTGTTGAGTGTTAAAGGAATTTGTTGTGGAGCATTTGGGGAATTGCTTGTTAAACGCTTACAAATTGGAAATTGTGTTGATTGACTGATTGACTGATTGATTGACTGATGCAGCAATTGAAAGCAAAGGGCGATGGAAGAGGCATTAAAAAACAGGCAGGCAAGCAGCCGAAGAACAGAAAAGTTTGCGACGTAACAAAACTTTAGCACAAAACGATCAAAGTATGTGAGTGAAAAAGAGAGAGAGAGAGAGACAAATAGCGAGTGGAGTATAGCTGTATCAAAGTTAACGACTAAAGCTAACGGTAAAAACTGTCAATGAACGACAACAGAAGACGAAAAAGAAGCAAACTTGGCGTCAAAGCAACAGCAGCAAAACTTGACGACAACAAGAACAACAACAAAATCAACTGCTAAGAGTAGCAGAACAACAGGTGCAGGAAGTGGAAAGGGGTGCAGGAGTGAGGGAGCGAGGTAGGCAAAGCGAGTGGAGCAAGAGAGTTAGCTGGAAGCTGTCATAAACAAAACTTGTATCACAGAACAAGAAAATTACAAAATTGAGTGAGAAAAAAAGGTTACGAAAATTGCAAAAATAAAATTGAAAATTGGCTTAGATATAATTTAACAGAGCAGAATTTCTCGGTTTACTTAGCTTTCATTTAGATTAAAATGTTTATGGCATGCGCAACAGAGGAAGAAGAAGAAGAAATAGAATATTTCCAATCAGGTTCACAGATATTTATAGCAAAATGCATTTACCTGGCAGAATAAACATTGCCAAATTGAATATATTTTAATTAAGCTGTTATACAAACAGACATGCATATATATGTATGTATAACAGGGCAAGTGTAGTCAAGGAATGCCTTAATGCACATAACCGACACACATACATACACACATAACAACTCAAGCCAACTTAGATTTAACTTTTTTAAGCCACATGAATTATTCATATTTAGTTCATTTCGTATGCATAAAGCGCCAAACGCTTATTAATTGCAAGCAGAAATGCAATTAAATACGCAAAACTTGTATTAATAAACATAAATATAAAATATGCCATATGTTATACGGCGGCGCATTGCGAATATCACAACTGAGTTGTATAACAAAGTTTAGCACACTTCATGTGTGTCGCTCACTCTGCCAGCATAGCATGCGCCTAGCTGAGCTCAGCTTAGATCCGATCTAATTTTAGCTCACTGCGTATTTGTCTCTCATTCTCTTTATCCTTATTTCATAATTTCTTATTTCATTTTGCTTTGCTTACCGATTAAAAATAATTTCCAATATGTTTGCGCTCTGCTGCTGTTACTCCTGCTCCGCTTCGTTGTCGCTGTCGTTGTTGTTTTTGTTGTTGTCGCTGCTCTCATCTTGTTGCTTTGTCGTTGATCGTTATTGTTGCTGTTGTTGTTACTTTTTGATAAACTGCAGCTGCAGTTGACGCTTGCTTTCCAATATAGATTCGCTCACTCACTTACGCTCTTTAGCGTGTCGTATTACGGTAAAAGTTTTGTCCTCTCTCCTTTGCTGCTGCTACTGCTGCTCTAGCAGCTAGCTTCACTGTAGCGCCACATAGCGGGCGAACAACAAAAATTTCTGTTTTTTATTTTCAATTAATTTTTTGGGAAAATATTTAGAATCAATAACAACAAAAACAAACATACACGAACTCAAAATTCAAAATGGCGTCTCTTCTTCTTGTACAGGTTTGTTGGCCCTTCGCTTGGCCAGGTCTTAAACCTCAAGCATTTTTCTCTTTGCCTGCACTTTACGCACGCACACACGCACACCTTTTCACTGTTATAATCGGCCGTTTGCTTTGAATCAGAAATCACCAATGTTGTTGTTGCTGTTGTTGCCGTTGTTGTAGCTGCATGCAGGCGACGACAATCGACGCTTGAAAGGTTTCCAAGAAGCAGCTATAGACTCACACACACACGCACACACATAAATAAACGCGCGCGTAGTAAACCTTTTTTGCTTCGTCTTCTGCTTCTTCTTATGGCTTGTCTTATACACAGTTGTTGCTGTTGTTGTTGTTGTTGTTGTCGACTGGAAACCTGTTTGACCGGTAAGAGAGCCGCGCTGCAGGCAGGCAGGCGCAAGCAGCTCGGCGTCACTCGAAGATCAAGCAAAACTAATGATGCCAAAGCCGGCGTCGTCGTCGACGGCAACTGAAACTGCGCAACGTTCGTTGATGACGCAGCTGCGACTGCGACTGCGACGGCTGCCTCTGCTGCTGCTGCCGTTTGCTTGGCTTTGCTTTGCTTTGCTTTTCGTTAATAGTTTCTGTTGTTATTTCTTCTTGTTACTTCTTTTCAGCTGCTGCAACACTAACACAAATACACTTCAGCACTCTCACACACACACTTCCAGTACTTTTTGCCGTTGCTGTTGTTGTTGTTATTTTTATTGCAATTAGCAAATTTGCTGTGGCCTTTTTGTTTTATTTTAATTTAATTTATTTAACTTTTGCAAGCACTTGTATAACACTATGAATATTCGTTGTAAACAAAGACGACGACGCGCGACGCAAAAATTGTTGTTTTGTTTTTGTTGCTGCTTGCAGCTCTAAACGCTCAGCGACAGCGCGACACGTCCGTTCTTTGCGGCAAATGAAAAGAGAATGAGGTATGTTAAGGCAAATGAATTGACGAAACGAACGCTGTTAAGCGATTGGCAAAGAGCGACGCAGCTGTTAAGGGTGCGCTCTTACGCTGTCAGACCGCAGTTAACAGCGCGCGAGCTCTGTTAATGCTCTTTGAGCTTAATAAAACGGGTTTAAGCCGTGTTTTTTTGTTATTTTGCAGAGAGTCATTCGATCTTACCAAAAGAGTGCGATCATTTAGCTTAAATTAGAAATGTGATCTTTAAGTATTAAGAAGTGCTGAAATTAAAATGTTAAATAGTATAAAATTGAATAAAAGAATTAATTTATTTCTATTATTATTATTAAATGCACAAACATATACAAATTTAATTTATATTTTAGTTTTTATTTATGAATTCAAAATGCCAACAACTTTATCTCAACTCCAGCTGCTAACAGTCGCTGTTATTAACATTTGTGTTGCCTGCTTTTAAGCAGACGTTCGGCAAACGAAACGACGAAACCGAAACGAAAGCAAAGAGCGCCTTGCCAAAGAGCGACGTCGTAGTCGTTAACAGCTTAACGAAACAATTTAACGAAACATAGAGCGCGCGCTCTTATGCACGCATTTAACATTAACAGCACGCTGTTAGCAAGGCATAGCAACACGTAGCGTTTTATGCGCGTTTTGCTAGCGTTTTTGTCATAAACTCGTTTGGGAAAAACGGCGCAGCGGAAAAACCAGTTGCTGCAAGAAAACAAAAAAAAATAGTAAAATAAAAGACAAAACTTGTTCACTTGGCCTAGCTGACAAGTTAGCCAGCAAGCAAGCCACTGCCACCGCCACCGCCAAGCAGTTGCTGCCACTGCGCAGGGGCAACGCCTGCCAGAGCGAGACGGCACTAGCTGTGTTGGCAGCTTGGGGCCGCTTAACTCTTCGCTTGAGTTTCGTTCAGTTTAACCGATCGCGCGCAAGATCTACTTTTAACCAGTTTCTTATGACTCTGTATGCGTGTGAGTGTGTGAGTGTGTGTGTGTGTGTGTGTGTGTGCCTCTTGCTGTTTTGCTTTGTGCCGCAGTTTTAACGTTCTTTGCGCTGTCGCCAGAGTTCATGTTTGCCTAAGCTGCCGTTGGAAGTGTGGAGTTGTTGTCTCAGCACACCCCCTCCACTGCGCTGCCCGCTGCCGTTGCTCTCAACCTGTTTCGAAACTTGTTCTGCGCCGGACAAAAAGCTAATTGCTACGCGGTGCGGCAGGCACGCGCTTAGCTTGACAAATCGTTAAAGAATAAATGGAAGAAAAAATAACAAAAAAAAAAATAGTTGAAGAAAAAAGTAAATTAAATTAAAAATAAAATAATAATTTAAAAAACAAAAATGGTTAAGTAAAAATGGAAATAAATTTAATAAAATAATTGTTAAATAAAAATTAAATAAATAAAAAAAGTCGTTATTTAAAAAATTGATAAAAAAAACATTAAGAAAGCCTTTTGCGTATTATTTTCTATAAGTTTTTCTGTTTTGACTTTTCCATTCTTATTGGAATTTTAATATAACGCATTTAGCTGAATGAGAGAGGGAGAGGGAGAGAGAGAGGCAGAGAGAGAGAGTCAAAGCGTGCTTCGATTTGGCCTTCAGCTGCCAGCTACGCCCACTCTGCGCCTACCAAACACGCAAATCTCTTGTAATTATGTTGAGCCTCTGCTTCCCCCTTTCCCCTTTCCCCCCTGCCCCCTTCCCCAATCGCCCCTGCCCCTTATTGTAATTGCTTTAATTTTACAGTTTGACGCATAAATTTTCGTCGCATTTCCATGAATATTAATACATCTATAAAGAAAACTCGGCTGCTGGGAAATTGTCTTCAACTTCGTCGTCGTCGTCATAGTCTTCTTCTTCTTCCACCTCCTCTTCTTCTGCTTTTCAATAAGTCGCAGCGTGTTTTGAACCCGAATCGAGGCAGACAGCGCCAACTTAATTATATATTCATATCTAAGTAGGCGCTGCGTATATGCCCCTCCCACCCTCTCCCTCTCCCTACCCCCACCCACTCTCTCTATCTCTCTCTCTACTAAAAATCTACTTTAAACTTATTTTTTATTGATTTGCCAACTTAAGCTTGGGAATTCATTGAAATTATCTGCTTGGAATAAAATTAGCTTCGAATTCTCTTGGGCTGAGGTTTGGCTTTGATCTGGAAATCGGATTGAGATTTAGTATAATTAAAATATAAATAAATATTGTAGAGAGACAGAGAGAGAGAAAGAGAGAGAGAGTGTGTGTAAAAAGGGAACTAATAATATTGTAGAAGAGAGAGAAAATGATTTAAACAGAGACAGAGGCAGAGGCAGAAGGAGGAAAGGAGTCACAGAAACATAAGAAGAGAGAGTAAGAGAGAATTATGTACAGACATATTGAATTGAGAGAGCATGTGAGAGATTCAGATTGAGAGGAATATAAAGTCCAAGCAAGTGTGCGAAAAATAGAGAAAGTAGGAGAGAGTGAGAAATGGAGAAATGTAGAAGTGGAAAAAAAGAAATATTAAAAGAATTTAGGAATATATACGAATAGAGAGAGAGAGAGAAAAACGAGAAAAATTGGAGGGATAAATTAATTTAATTAATTGAGATATGTGAGTAGAGGAATAAGGAGAGACGGAGAGAAAGAAACAGAGAAACGAGGGCATAGAAGAAGAGATCTCAGTGGCAGAGAAAGACGAGTGAGAGACGAGACAAAGAGTGAAGAGGGAGAGAGATAGAGAGAGAGATAAGAGTCTAAGAAGAGACAGATTAGATATAGAAAATATGAGAGAGAAAGACGGAGAGTGAGAAGCAGAAAAAGATAGATCGTGCAAATTTTTGAGAATATTAGAGAATATAAAAAATAATTTAGAAATGAAAGACATTCGCTTTCGCTCTCAATAAAAAGTATTCTCAGAGTCAACTGAAAGATCTCTGAAATTCTAGAAGAACTCAATTATTAGCCAAAAAATAAATATTATATAAATTATTAATTAGATTATGCAGATCCATTCAGATCTGAAGCCATCAATCAATCCTACCACACTCGGTGTCTGCAAGATCATTGAAACAGTTTTCCATAAAATAATTGAAATGAAATTGAAAAATCAACAGATTCACAGAGAGTCTTAAAGTAATCCCCCCCGAACGCTCTGAGGGCTGCCCAGTGAAGCGCACTTCAGTCGAAGTCTTGAACCTTTCAGCGTTTCTGTCGTGACGATCGTCAAATGCGATCAAGTGAGAAGAGAGAGAGGGAGAGAGTGACTTCGGATCAGTGAGTTTGTATTGAAAAGTGGAATTACGTATCGAATTTCCTGGGGCTCAGCAATGAAAACTGAGCATCGATGGAGTTTGCTGATCAGGCCCAAAGTCAAATAAACAAATGACACGAATGCGAATGAAAACAAAATCAAAATGGGCTGCGCAGAAGGGGGAGAAAGAGGGAGAGAGAGAAGCAAGAAGCAAGTAGAAGCCTTGGATCGCATGATCCATCAAAATCTTGCGAGTCTTGAATTACACAGAGATTGAGAGACGAAGCGTGTGCGGAGGGGCAGAGCAGAGAAAATGCGGGGGCAGCATAACAATGAAGCCAAAGAAGAAGAAGAATAAGAATAAGAAGAAGAAGGCGACGACTAAGGAGTGAGACCAGCACCAGGTAGAACAATGAACGCTTGCTCGACCGCAGTCAGAGCGTTGCAGGTGTGCCACGGGCAAGGGAGGGGGGCAGGCAGACGGGAGCGGGGGGCAGCGCGCTGCAGACACCAAGCCCAACATCAACATAACATTGTGGCCTGTCAGTCAAAGTCGTCGCCATATGGAGAGATCCGCAACTGGACGGCAGAAGAAGAGAAGCAGCAGAAAAGAAGAAGAGAAAATTAAAGAGCGACAAACGTGGGCCAAAAGGAGCGCGAGCTGTTGGCCCAAGTTGCACTGCGATAGCAACACTAGGAAACAGGGTCGAGGAATAAAGAACTTAATAAAGAATAAAAAATTAAAAAATAACAGAAAAATAAAATTCACAAAAAAAAAAAAAATAATAAATAAATAAAAAAAATAGTTTCTTTACAATATAACAATTTAAAACAAAAAAAAAATGAGACTGAATTAAATGAACTAACAAAAATAATAAATAAAAATATAAAAAATATATAATAAATAAAAATAAAATGTTTGGCAGTAAAAACATTTAGCTCGTAAAATATATCAAAAAATAATAATAATTAAAACAAAATTTATTGCGGTAAAAAATACATATAAATTGATATAAGAAATTAAAATAAATAAAAAAAAATAAAGAAAATTTAAAGCAATACAAAAACAATTAAATAATATAAGGTAGAAATTAAAGCAAAAAAATATATTTTTTTATATATATTTAATAATATATATATTTAATAATATAAATAATAATTGTATATCCAATATAAAATTTAATGAAAATAAAAGAAGAAAAAATTAAATATGAATAATACAAACAGTGAAAAAATTAAAAAAAAAAACATAATAAATATAAATATGAACTAAATATGAATGGTTTTAAAATGTAAAAAATTATTAATATATTTAATAAAAAAATTGTTTTTTTATGAATTTAAAATTAAATTATATAAAAAATAAAATTAATTAAAATTAAAATGTAAAAAAATAATATGAATTAAATATTATTCTAATAGGAATAAAAAAAGATATAAAAAAATATGTTTATAAGAATTAGCCAAGGAACAGAAGAAAGTCTTAAATAATAAATAGAAACAGAACAAAAATAAGAATAATATATATATAAATATATATATATATATATATATATATATATATATATATATATATATAGATAGACTTATTTTTATTATTTTTTTTTTAATAGATTGAAGAAGCTTTTCAGCTGGACAACAGAATGCACAGTTTGTCGCTGCGGCACGTTGTCATGTGTGTGTGTGCGTGCGTATTGTGTTTCTTGACGGTTGGCAGTTGCCTGTTGCCTGTTGTTGGTCGTGTTGTCTGCTTGGCCAGGTTAATTATAGGTTGAGGTTTACGAACCCGCCAGTCAGCCCAGCTGCGGAAAATGTGACTGAGACAAGCGAGAAACGAGAATCCGGCTAGAAGAAGAAGCAGCAGCAGCAGCAGAAGAGCTGGTAAAGGATGCAATCGAAAAATTGCAGGCTCTATGAAAATGGGAACAGCCTGCGGTTAAAATATTTTTCTTGTCTTTTTGCTCAGCTTCTGCTTCTTCTTCTTGCGCCACATGTTCGATTAATAGAATAGAAGAGGAAGCAGAGGAGGAGACGCGCTGCAGTTCACGCAACACTTGAGCGCTGCGGCTTCTTAGCTGGAGGGGGAGAAGGCGGAGGGCTCTTCCCCCTTAGCCAATGGTGCTCATGTGAGCCATTAGCTCAGCGTCTGTTCGGCACGATTACGACGTAATTTTCTTCTTTTTGGCTATCAAAGGCCAGGCGCAGGGGCCGCGCAACTCAATGGGAATTAAAATGTTTGTTTGTGCCTATTGGGCAGGCCTCGACTACACTTCAGCCACGAAACACTTGAGACCGCCCAGCGAGCCAGCCAGGGGCAGATAGAGAACTCCAGACTGGGGGAGCAGCTCTCACAAAAGTTCTTTTGTGCGTTTTTCTGGACTCTCTAATTTAATTTCCAATTGCACATAATCCGTTTTCCGTTTTGCTCGAGTATTTGTCATAAAATTTGATGCGTAAATAAAGGCAGAAGAATAAAAAAAAATAAAATAAAATAAAAAAAACTCGGGAATAATAAAAATACCACAGAGCAGCAGCGAGGGCTGTGCGACTTAGAGATGTCCTTCAAGTAGGCTTAACGACTATAAATAAAATGCAATTATTGACCCTTAACCGGGACGTTTGTCTAGAAATTTAAAAGAGACTTGGTCTTGTGTGGGTTTTACTCACAAACGAAATTTGACTAATGTAACTCTTCTAGTTCCTGAGTTAAATAAGATCCATTTCATTTTTCATTGAGGAGAGGCAAAGGATTGTTTTAGTTGATGCATAGTTAAAGAAATTGAATTAAAGAAATTAAATTGAATTAAAGAAATTAAAATTAAATTAAAGTCATATTTTTATTATTTGGATAGACAGTTTTTAGAATATGAAATACTTAAAAAATATATATTTAATTGATCTTAAGGCGTTATAATAGATATGCTTCCACATATCTTTAGCATCATATAATATTTCTCTATAATTAGTTCATAACCGCTCACATGCAAAATTTGCGAGCTATAACTTTGTTAGTTCCTGAGTTATCAGAGGTCAATGAACTGTTTAACATGCCTCAAACTAATTTTTATTCCGTTTTTAATGTCTGAGAGCATAATTTGAATATAGCATAAATTTATACTTTACATTTAAAGACCTGTATTAAATACGCATACTTTTATTGATTTGCTTTGAGATATCTAATATATTTATAGCATTATAATAAATATACTTGAAAATATATCATACACAACACAATTTATATCAATATACAGTTAATTAGAGATCTTATAAAAAAAATTGCTAACTGTAGCTCCGTCAGCTCCCAAGTTCCTTGGGATAAAATTAACAACTAAAGGTGTTTTGAAGCTAAAAGTGATATGAAATAATATTGAAACAGTTATCTCAAATCTCAGCTAGCAATGGAGGCATAAGAATTGTACTTAAATAAAATGTAAGATCATTGTGGTAGACATAGATATAAGTGGAACTTTTATATAATATAATATATAATATATCAAAATATAATTTATCTTAGTCTATTTATTTACTTTCAAAATATCAAAAATATATAAATATTAGAAATATAAATTTTATATTTAAAATATTTTTTATTCAATTTTTTATAGAATTTTTTAATTGAATAAAAAATAATTATAATTTTAAATTTATTTTTTTCATATAGCTAACATTTTTTCAGCAATTACTAAAACTCGCAAAGACATATTTTTAATGTCTTATGAATAAAAACCTATATACCTATATATATATATATATATATATATATATATATATATATATATATATAAGAGATATTTTCATCTTACCCCCATAGCTACCCACATACCAAATTTGACTGCTGCAGCTCTTTTAGTATCCCAGTTGCTTGAGTTGATATTTCGGTTTATGACCTGCCTTAAGTCTATGCTACCCCATTTGGCCATGTTTATTGACTCTAGGGCAGTGGCATAAAGTAAAATGAAATGAAATGAAATAAATTGTTGGAGCAGCTTGTAATTGCCAGAGGGCTTAGGGAACTGTAGGCGACACCTCGTCTTGTTACGTTTCATGTTTCATTATTGTTTGGCCAGAACACAAACACAAACACAAACAGAAATACAAACACAAATACGAATACGAATACAAATAATAATAAAATGTTTGTCAGTGGCAGCTACAGCATTGGGAATTAAGTTCTTTTTTAAAGACAATTTGAATGCATTTCCAGCTGAGTTCTTGAACAATTTCTATAGATTTCATAAGCTCTGAGTGAAAAATGAAAGAATTTTTTTTTTTTTTTTTTTTTCGAAAATATATTTCTATCCGTACAGCAAATGTGTGAGCTTTTGATAATAAGTTATTTTTATACACTGATTTGTCAAAATAATTGAATAAACCTATTAAAGGCCAAGTAAACTACTTTATAAAATTTTCTTATTGATTTTAATGAAATATATAAAACAAGCTAAACGCTTAAGAGATCTTTCTAAAGTTTTGCTTTATCAATTTATGGAAATATTATAAAATAAAATGATATATATGTAATGAAATATATATACAATTAGAAAAAATATTTAAATTTATTATTTAGGTTTTTAAATAACTTTTTTTTTATTAAAAAGAAGTAAGCTCAATATGTTAAAAATTATTTTTAAATTTTTTTAGTACCCTAAAAAAAGATATATTGTGAAACTAAATACAAAATAATAAAAATGTGGTAATGAAAAAATAATAAATAAATTTACATTTAATATAATATAAATAAATTTACAATTAATATAATATAAATAAATTTACAGTTAATATAATATAAATAAATCTACAATTAATAAAATAAATAAATTCAATTAATTTTTTTAATTTTATTATATCTTAAGCAGTTATTTCCCATTAATTTTTAGAAAAATTTTTATTTTATTTTAAATGTTTTCTTTTTATAATTTTTATAAAACAATATGTATTGGTAATATTTGTTTAAAATTTATTTATTTAAAATAAAATGTTTGTATTACTTTTTTAGTTTTTATAAAAATTGTTGTTAATTTTTGTTATTATTTTTTTTAATATTTGTTTAAAATTTATTTATTTAAAATAAAATGTTTTTATTACTTTTTTAGTTTTTATAAAAATTGTTGTTAATTTTTGTTATTATTTTTTTTAATATTTGTTTAAAATTTATTTATTTAAAATAAAATGTTTTTATTACTTTTTTAGTTTTTATAAAAATTGTTGTTAATTTTTTTTATTATTATTTTTTTTTTAACTCAGGAACTTTTCGACCTGCTTCACTTTAATTGTGTACCCAACCTCTGATATGTCAGAGATTAAATACATCAGATCTCTTGAACCCTGAAACTAACTTTGCATGCTGTAAGACTTAACTGCAGTTTAGTCCTACTCGCTCAGCTCTTAGTTTTGAATTAATTTCAGCATCATTAAACACATTCGCTGCTGACTTTTAGAGCGCAGTTTTAATTTTGATTTTATGCTTTTAAATTAAAAATGAAATATTTTGTTCCGTTTGCTTTTTGAAATAATTCTCAGCTGCATTTCATGTAATTCGATTAAAAAATTGCTTATTCAAAGAGTGGCGCCGGCCGAATGCAGCCAGGCCAGCCACCCACCCGCTATATATATATATATAGAGATAGATAGCCAGCGCTCTATCTCTCCGTCATCTCCCGCTTTTCTCTGCTTTCCACTCGTTCTCTTTTGATGCATCGACGCGCTACATTTCAAGTTAATCCATTAGATGCATTGCATTTTTAATTTGACATTTACAACACAAATTTTCCACCATCAGCAACAACAACAACAGCAACAACAACAAATTGCAACAATTGATTTAAAGTTTTTATTTTTTTTATGTTTTATCTGAGTAGCCAGAGAACTAGCCAGGGGAATCGTCCGCAAAATAGTTTAAATATTAAATTAGAGCATTCGCAGGATTTAAGCACACACACACGCACACACACACACCTGTACACCTACATGCCACAAATCCATTGGGTGCATGCAACGGCTGCACACGGCTGCGGCCGCTAGATGGCGCATTTGCATTCACAATTTGTGGGCGCGTGGGGGACAGCTCTCATGAGATGGGCTGCGTGGGGGGCGTGCCAAACAATCCACTGAATTATTCATGCGACATTTGAGGTTCGCAATTGAAGCGTTCGCTAATATTGTGAAGCGATTGCCAAATTGATTGAGGCCAAAAATAGCGTGAACCAAAGGGGCGTGTCGTCTGAAGGGCGCCGCGGTGAGGGGCACTTTAAAGTGAGTGAAGTGAAGTGAAGGTAAACAAGAAATTATAGAAAAATATAAATTTACCTACAAAAATTGTAAATCGAAATCAAAAAGGTAATTCATAAAAATGGAAGGGCGCAAAGTGACTTTAGATTATTAAATATATTTAATAATAATTAATTAATTATATATAATTAATAATAATTATAATAATAATTTAATATGTAAAATAATAAAAATAATGTTATTATTTATGCTAATATATAATACCTGATGCAATAAATTTCTAGTCTGCAATAGGCTCTCAAATCGACGGACTGACGAATAGAAGGACGGACGGAAGAACAAGCGGAAGGATAGTCGGACGGATGGATGGATTCACTGACGGACGAACGGACAGCAGGTTAGACTGATGAGCGGAACGTCGACAGACGGATGGACAGACGAACGGAAGGATAGATGGATGAAATGACGAAAGGACGAACGGAAGGACAGACGAGCGGACTAGATCGACTCAGCTCGCCATCTTGATCAAATATAATATATTATTTGAGCTTATATAAATTTAATAAAAGCCGTATACCTACCATTTGGCCAACTAAAATGTAGTAAAGAAAGTAACCTGGGTTCATTGATTCCTACTGTGTTTAAGCTCCCGAATCTACAACTAGAATTAGGAAACAAATAAACGAATCCGAGCTAAGAGTCAGGTACCAGAAAGCAGGGCTACCCCTGCTCTACAGTCAGGCTCTGTGCACTACCTAAAATACATTTCGCCTTGATATAATAAAAATATCTGGATACTAAAAAAATTTCCCTAAAAATATATATATATTTTTAAATATATTTTTTAATTAATTAATTAATTTTAATTAATTTCTTGATCAAAATTAAGCAATAAAAATAAGAATTCTTAAAATGAATTTCTACAAAATTTGCATGCGAGGCGAAGCTTCCTTTGGCTTATGCAATTAGAGACTTCAAAGTCGGCTATTAAGTAGCTGGAGGCAGCTTAAGGGGGCGTGGCACTAGCTACAGTTTAACTTAAGTGGATTGCCGAGCTCATAAAGCTAAATGTCCAGACAAGAGGAATTCGCTGGAAACAAAAAAAAAAACATTTTAGTTTTGGTTCACATGTAAATGGCCACGCCCACAGTCTAGGCCAGAGCTAGTCTTAGCCCGTCTCATGTGGGTGTGTTGGCGCGCTCGCTGCTGGCCTTGTGCAAATTGGCCAGCAGTATTTGCTAATTGTGCCCAACCGCCGGAAAAGCTAAGAAAAGCCAACACACACAGGGGGCGTGAGGGAGAGCGCAGGAGGGAGCGAGAGCGAGTGCGAGAGAGAAAATTAGCCAATGCTGAAAATTGGTCAGGTGAGAATTTTCGCGTTGTGCCGCGTCCAGCCTGGCCATGTTTGGCCATATCAACAATTATGGCCAACAAGCACATTTTGCTAATTGCCAGCCGTTGGGCCGGAGGGCGGGCGTTGGTTTAACCAGGCTGTGTTTTGGCCAAAAAAAAACAAATGAAATGAAACGAAAACACGTTAAGAAATTAATAAATTTCTTCTTTATATTTTTTTTTTTTGGGGTCTTTTAATTTGAGCATTTTACGTGTGCGAAATAGATAATAAGGGAATAAGCAAAGTCAAGGCGAAAGAGCCAAGTGAAATGGAAATTGCGAAAATGCGAAAAATGCTGAACTCGGCTAAATCTTTGCTCCTGCGTCGAAGGAAATTGAGGAAATGCCAATGCGAGCCACTCGAACTATGCACAACGACTGCATAATTGGATCTCAGCTGCCTGCGAGTCCCAGCCGAGTCCCACTCTGGGCCAGAGGGGCGTGAGTGGGCGGGGCGGCATCTGCAGCTGGCGCTCAATTAGAGCGAGTGGCTGGACTGATTGAATCGTCGCGAATGGACTGCTGGCTACATCGTGTTGCATTATCAACAATATCTGCCCACTTTCCCTCTCTCTCTCTCTCACACACACACTCTCTCTCTCTCTCTATGCATATCTCCATCTGGCTATCTGTTTAACTTGCTTGCCGGATCCACATTAGTCAAAGTTCTGGCCAAAAGCGTCTAATTTTTTGTGCAAACTTTGACTGCCAGCGCCAGCTAGAAAGAAGAAGACTGCAGCACACGCACACGCACACACATACACACACACACATACACACACTCGCACACATGATAGCACATCCTGCTGTAACATTCTAACCAGATTCCATCTACCTTGGTCCTTTGTTTGCCTATTTTTGAAACAAAATCCTTCTATGCGAAATCGCTCCTGAGTTCAGTTATGCAGTTCGTCTGCAAAAGGGTATATTGGCTTGCATGTGGGAAATGGATAGATTAAAAGTGAGCTGGATAAACTGGATAAGTATGTAGGCTCATAAATATAAATAAATATGGATAAGCGAATGGATAACTATCCATGGTGGAGCAATAGAGGGATAAGAAATATGGATAAGGTGGATAAATAAATGGAGAGCTGCATACATTTTTGATCTATGGATACATATTTAAATGGATAATTGGATAAATGGATAAGGGAAAGAAATTGATGATATATGCAATGAAAGCTGAATGGATAAGTGAATATATTTAATGGATAAGGGAAAAAAATTTATTATATATATGCAATGAAAGCTAAATGGATAGATGGATAAGTGAATATATGTAGCTAGATTAATATATTGAATAATGAATAAATTAATGGATTCTTATCCAAAATGATTATCCATATTGATAGCTGGATAAAGAGATAAGGTAATACAAAAATATTTATATATATTTATATATATTTATTAGCTGCATAGACTTGTCAATAGATGGCTAGAATGAGAATATAAATTCGAAAACCAAGCGATAAATATATAGTATAGATATATTAATTTTCGGATAAAGCTATGGATAAGTGGATTAGTGAATGTATAATTTATGGATAATTAAATGAATTAATGAATAGAAAGACAAAGAAATGAATTCTTTCATAATGAGTATATGAGTTATGTGGATAAATGAATGGATAAAAAAGGGGATAAAGGAAAAGTGTGAATAGAGAATAAATAATTCATAGACTAGACTAAGCAATAATACTTATATGGGTATGGCAAAATAAATAATACTTTATATTTGGCGGATAAATTGTGAGATATATCGCTTATGATTTTGCAGGATAATCAAAGAAGAACTATAAGAAAGATATTTAGGATTAGAGAAAAAAGATATTTGAGCTTATACAAAAATATGTAGATAAAACATATATGATCCTTATGGTTTTAGGCATTATAGAATAATTAAGGATCTGCCAAGTTAAATATATATTTTTTTCATTCTTATAAGAAGTTTATCTTATTGGAAAATAATTTAAGCAAAAATCTAATAATTTATGCCAGTTCATATTTTACTCTAGGATATACCCTATATTGCACGTTATAGCCACTCATTTACCTCTTAGGGTATTCACAAGTCGTTCCCTTGCGCACTCATAATGACATTGAGCAAATTGTTTCGACTTGTCCACATTTGTCTGCGGCCAATACAATTTTTGGCACGCCTAAGCCAAATTAATTAACTGCTGAACAGGGAGCGATGCACGAGAGAGAGGCGAGTGGCGAGAGGGGCGTGGCAAGCAGGCAGAGAGTGTGCCTGTGTGCAGGCAAGCGATTGGCAATGAGCAGTTACCGTTATAAGCCGCCTCGACATGCGGCAGAAACGAGCCAAAAGCTGCAGCAGCTGAAAACCTGGTTTCAGTTTTTGTTTTTGTTTTTTTTTTTTTTTTGGACAGAGACCAAGACCCAAGACGAAGCCGGCAAATCGGGTGTGTGTGTGTGTGTCCGACTTGTTTTTGGCCTGTGGCAGCTTTTGGCGACTGCAACTGCATCAAAAAGCACCGTTATGTGACCTCATATGTGGGCAACCAGCAGCCATTGAGCCGGCTTGAACGGGGGGCCACCGTCAAAGGGTGGGCAGGCGGAGAGACCGAGCCGGGCCGGGCTGGACCAAAGTCTGTTATTGATACCTCAAGTTTGGCGCTGAGCTTTGCCAAATTGCCAGACGGCAACGATTCGACGGCGCAAATTGAGCAACTTTCAGGTTAGCGTGAAAGTGGACAAACAGGGCCCCGGCCGCAGCACAACACACGAGCCTCCCAAGCAGCAGGCCACTTAGAGAGAGATAGATAGAGACGGAGTTAGGCCAGGGGCAGCGGCGGGTGGGCATTTTGGAGCAAGAGGGCTGCCACGCGCTTTCGCACACACACACACCACAGTGGCAGCCGCTACTGTGGCCAGCGGCAGCTGCAACATTTTGAGAATTATCAGCCGAAGTCGTTGCGCAGCGATTAGAGAAGAGTTTTTGCAACAGAAATTGCCAAGAATGGATTAGAGACTAGATATTGTCAGGAGAGGGAGTTGAAAAAGCATTTGTTATGGTAAAAAATTTAAAAAAATTTTCAATAGTATTTATATATTTTATAGGGACTTATCTAGACTTATCTTTAAAATGTCAGTGTCTCACTTGGGCTTCACAGCCTGCAAGACCTCACTTAGATCTCAGTACAAAACATGAAGACAACTTTATGGGTCGAATCTAACTGTTTGTTTACTGCTCTAGATTCAGTTTTGATTTACTTTTATTCAACGAACTTAACATCAGACGCAGTTGAGCAACTGAAGAGAAGTCATAGTAGAGCTATCATAGGGATGTCCTTCTCCACCTGCTACTCTTTACAGTGATAATCGCTCAAGATAGACTTATATTCCATTTCATTTCATTGCTTTAAGTAATTATAATTATATATCTAAATTTTTTATACATTTTACCATTTCTTATGCTTCTCACAATGTTTTATAACATATTTTTAAAAATTAATATATTATAAAATTATATTAAAAATGTATAAAAAAATGTTTTCGAAAAGTCAAACCCAATGCGCAGCATATGCATAACATTATTTCTAATGATTTAAGTAGACTCTATTCAATTCTAGCAATAGCTCCACCTCTTTTCTTTATCAACTTCTTTAGACCTCTTAAAGATATTATATTTATTATTTTCTAATATTGCAAAAGAGTATGAAGAATGAATAATAGAGTAGCTTTTACCTGGTGTAATATTTAATAATTTAATAAAAAATAAATATTTATGTATTTTCAATTAGAGTTTTATATTTTAAAATATAAAAGTGAGTGAAGTTTTATTTTGTATTTGTTGTTTCTTTTATTTTTATTTAATATACCGTTAATATAATCAATCAAAAAGTGATTATGAAAATTGAGAAAAGTTGATTACATAGTTACAAAAATGGTATTTAATTTAATTTTTTTTTTAATATTTTAATTTTTTTAACTTTCAATTTTAATTTTTTAAATTAATTTTATGGTATTGTTAAATTGTAAATTATACTATTTTTAATTTTCATATTATTTCTAAATTAATTTTATATAAATATTTGCTTTTGTATTTATTTATTTTTAATTATTATAATAATAATTTTTGTCAATACTACTTTATTACAGAGACAGAAAAAAAATTGTATTTAATTTAATTTTATTTCAATATTTTAATTTTTTTTAATTTCCCATTATTAATATTTTATATTAATTTAATATTATTGTTAAATTGTAAATTATATTATTTTTAATTTTCATATTATTTCTAAATTAATTTTATATAAATATTTGCTTCTGTATTTATTTATTTTTAATTATTTTAATAATTATTGTCAATACTACTTTATTACAGAGATACAAAAAAATTGTATTTAATTTAATTTTATTTCAATATTTTAATTTTTTTTAATTTCCCATTATTAATATTTTATATTAATTTAATATTATTGTTAAATTGTAAATTATATTATTTTAAATTTTTATGATTTCTAAATTAATTTTATATAAATATTTGCTTCAATATTTATTTATTTTTAATTATTTTAATAATTATTGACAATACTAGAGACTTCTATTTGATTAATAAACACAAATGAATGTCATTAACAAACGCTGTAAATTTGATTCAAAGCGTAAGAGTAACAAGCGTAACAAGAAAACTCATTCAGCAATTAATTTTCCATAGTAGAGCCCATACAGAAGCCTCAGCGCTGCTGCATATGTATATGTATACGTATATGTATATGTATATATGAATGCGTGCGTATGTGTGCGTGTGTGTGTGCTCCCTACTACTTATGCATTAAATCAACTAATAATGATGGGTATATCAGCTCGAGAGGCATCTGCCAGTCAACTCGTCTCAACTGGAGCACTCTTATTTGTTTATTTATTTATCGTCATCTTCATTATCCTCATTATGTTTCTCATCATCATCGTCATCATCATCGTCAACGTCGTCAGTCTAGCTGGGATTAGCTTTTGATAGTATCGGCTTACCTTGCGCTGCTGCAGCTTTGGCAAACAACTTTGGCCGAATGGCTTCGCCTGGTGTGGGAGCATCGCGTGAGTTGGAAACCCTACAACAAGCATTGAATCGACCTTCTGGAATGTGCAGATGACAACCCTGTTTAGAGTTGTCTCGCGCGTGATTATTAAGTTGAGCACTTGTTTGTGCAACTTCTTGACGGTGCTTCGAAATATATTTGATTTTGTTTTATTGTGCGAGGGTTGCTCGTGTGGCAAGGGTTGCCAGGCCATGCACCTGGCTCAGTGCTCACCCTCAACGAAGGAGGCAGTCAGCCAAGCAGCACAAGGTCCAGCGCAACAAGTTCCTGCCCGTTGCCAGCTGTGGCTATTGTTTTAAGCAGGGTAGGGTAGGAGATCGGGCAGGGTAGGGTAGGGGTGACGGGGTGTGACGTGGTGTCGTCTCTACATGTGTGCTTGAGGGCGGGTTGAACGCTCGACTGTGGGAATTTCTCAATTGCTGAATGGTTAATAATTGCTATTGTTGGCTTCTTCACCTCTGCCAGCCAGCCAGTCAGTCAGCTGGGGGTAAGGGTCGCCCCTGTCTCTCGCACTCTCTCCCTCTCTCTCTCACTGCCTTCATGCTTGCGGGTGTCTGCGCAATTGTGCGTAACGTGTTAGCCTCGACTCTCACTCCGTCTGTCTTTTCGTGTGCGACTTCATTTGCGGTTATATTGTAAATAAGCAACAGTCAGCCAGCCAGGCAGCCAGGCAGCCAGGCAGCTAGCTACTTGCTACATGCTGCAAGTGGCAAGTGCCAAGTGGCAAGTGGCAAGTGGCAAGTGGCAAGTGGCAAAGTGCATTTTGAATTTGTGGCTATAACTTCGACTCAAGAACTGTCTCGAATTTTAGCTACGAAAATAGTGCAAGCAACTTAATATGATGCCATGCCACGCCCCCCAGGGCGGCCCCGCTCCCGCCTCACCATCTCTCTGTCCATCGCACACTTTGATTAATTGCTGTCTGCGGTTGCATAGCTCGCATAACCGAACAACAATTTCAAAGTTCGAACTCGAACTCAAACTCAACCTGCACTCTGAACCCCCTTCAGGCCAGGCTGCTTGGGGGCGTGGCCTGCGTGGCGCCAGGTAGCACCAGCTGGCGGCAACATCAAGCAAGCGTTGAGCTGCCCCCAAATCCAGCGCCAACTCTCTTGGGGTCAATTCAAATTGTTCCACTTGCCGCTGGCACGAAAGTAAATATTGAGAAACTTTAATTATCGACGCCGTCGCATCTTTATGGAGTGCGTAACATGACGTTAAATTGTAATTAGAAGATCATTTGAATTTCAAGCTCACTTTCATAATGAAGGCTCCAGCGGCTCAGCCGAGCGTCGGCTAATTGCTGACTTGTTATTTATATACAGCAAACAGATCGCCTACAAGTAAGAGTGAAATGAGTGGAAACAGAGGCAGCTCGCCTCAGTAGCGAATGCTCATGATACGCGTGTTTATCACCAATGTCTCCAATGGTAAGCTACCAGCTACAGCTGGTATCGATTGTTATCGAAAAAAGCAATATGAATGAGCTATCGATCTTCCATTTCTCATATTTCCATCAATTTCCCATTTTACTTCTGACTGAATATACGAGATATTTATTCCATTTTATGTTTACATTCCTTCCACCTTCTGTCCATTTTCTTGCCACCTTCTTGTTGGCTTCTTTCTATCTGATTCACACGCTTTTATCATCTTCTTTCCACCCTCTTTTCTGACCGTCTTTATTTAATCTTTTATCTATATTTTTTCATCCCCTTTTAAGCCACTTTTCAACTTTTTTTTACCTTTTTGTTCTATTTTAACTTTCTTTAATTTTCCATCTTTTTCACACGTTTTTTCCCGTCTTCAGTTCATCTTCTGTCTATCTTCTTTTCATCTTCTTCTTTTATTTATTTTTTACGTTTTCTTTTTATCTTCATTGCATCTTCTTTTTGCATTTTGTTTTTGTATTTTTTCAATTTTTGTCTTCTCTTCAGCGTTTCGAAAATTTTTATTTCAATCTTCTTCTATTATCTTTTATTTCTCTTTTTTTATCTTTTTCTATATTCTTCTCTTTTACTTGTCTTCTTTCTTCTAACTTTCATATTTAATTTTTGTTATCTCTTTTACCTTCTTCTGCTTCTGCTTCTTATATATTTTCTCTATTATTTGTATCTTTTATGTTAAACATTTTAAATTTATCTTCTATCTTTTATCTCCTATTTCCTATATTTCTATTTCTATATTGTATCTTCCATTTTCTCACCTCTACCCCCTCCATCTACTATCATCTTTCCCGCATTTTTCTTAAATCATATTAGATGGAAAAACCCATCGAAATTAGAAGATCTTATGTTTCTGATTTCTCGATGCCATTAAAAAACCATCAAAAAATTTTAGGCCTAGATCCAGGCACGCAATGCCATTAGCCACAGCTGAGTAGCCCGAAAATCTCCGGCTCCCAATATTTTTCGGTCGCTGCTCGTCTGCCCTTGGCTCAAGCGCTTCCACTTAAAGCAAACGACAAACTTCCTTTTTGTATTTTTTTTCTTTCTCTTTATTGTAATAACGAGGGAAAAAGGGTGGAGCGCTCGTAATTATCAGCATGATAGCAAAATTTGTGGACTGATAATTATTTTCCCACTATTTTCCAGTGGCGGTTGACTCGAGTCGAGGCAGGAACTCCATGGCATACAATATAATTAATAACATGGAAAATACATAATGAAATTATTATCTTACCGTAATGTGAAATGATTATCGCATGTGTGTGCCTCCCTCCGTGCATGTGTGTGTGTGAGTGTGACGTAGTGTGTGAAGAGTGGCAAAGACAATGGCTGCTACTCAAGTTGAACTCGAGCGACTTTGACGCGCATCGAAATGCCATTTGATGACGATGGGAGCCCAAAGTGAGGCAAGAAACGCATTTATGAGGTAGGTGTACTTAGGCCTAGGTCAGTGTCAGTTGCCCTCACTCCTCTCTCTGTCTCTCTCTCTCTCTATCCCTCTCTCTCTCTCTCTTTCTTTCTGCCTGTCGTCTTATGCAAAGCGTTGGCGTCTGCTCAACGGCGCAACCGAAGCGTAACGATTGACGCGACTTTGAAACGGTTTCCAGTTGCCTCTGCGCTCTGGCTCTGACTGACTCTGACTCCGGCTCTTGCCTCTTGCCTCTTGGCACTTGGCAGTTCAACAGTTGCGACCGCCTGCACTACCAGCTGCGAAACTGAACTACGGTTTTAATACTCCCTATGCACTCGGCGAAAAAACAACAGGTTTCATTTAACTATATGCACATATATAAGTTTCTTAATGCAAAAATATTTTATATTTAAATGACAGATAAATAAATATGTGTATAGATAATAGATGGTAACTTGAGTATTATATTTATTTTATTTAATTATTATATTTCATTTTGTATAAAGATATTTTCAATGTATTTCCGTATACTATTTATTTATATATTTATTAAAATAATATTTATTTATTTATTTTATTTATTTGAATAATTTTTATTTATACTTAATAAAGTGAAGTATGAAGATTAAATAAATTATATTATTTACATGTAATTTATTTATTTATATATTTATTACAAAAATGTTGAAAAATATTCTTAATTAGTTTTAAAAATATAAAAATCATCAATTATTTTCTCTAAAAAATAATAATATAAATATATATTTATGTATATTATATATAAAATATTTTGTGTTCAATTCATGATTTACTGCATATATCATTAAGAGGCCTAGAATACATTTTTTTATAATTGAAATTTATTTTGTCATATACAAATTGATAAGTTTTCTATAACTTTATTAAACTTAAATAAATGTAATTTTTCATCGAGCTTCAAAGTTGTTTTTCTTTTTCATCCTTATAGAGATGTAAAAATTTAAATGTTAAAAAATAAATATTTGTTTTTTTTGTCTTGAATTTATTTTATATAAAATATTAGAGATGATTTTATAAACAACTTTAATATTGCTAGGAATTAAATAATATTTTAGTACATTTATCATATTTTAATAATAATAATATTTCAATATATGTAAGTATTTGTTTACAGATCACAGGCTTAAAAATTAATTAATTTAGATTTCTAAAATTAAAATATAATTTTATTATATTTCGAAAATTAAGAATTTTCTTTCCTTAAATATTTTTAAGATCTTGTATCAGACTGAGCCATATTATTTATAATTGAATTAAATAATTGTATTTATATAATATGTATTATTTCATTTTTTATATTATGTTTATTATATTTAGTATTTATTTATATTATTTTAAATTATTTATCAATAGAAATTATTTCAAATACATACACTTTTCGCTAAGTGGGCCTAATTTAATTTATTTAAAAGACTTTAAAATTTGTATAGCGGACAATCTGTGATTTCGCTCAGTGTAAGGTCAGGTCAGTGGCTGGTTGGGGTTGCGGCCCGCTCAGGTGGGCAGTTTCAATTTCTGATGACTGGCCGAGCGCCTCGCAGTTATGTCAGAAGGCTGCGGCTTCTTCAGCCAAGCGGAAGTTGATTTATTTCTCTCTGCGCTTCGGTGAGAGAATTTCCACAAATGTGTTGCATTGTTCCTGCTACACCTACAACAGCCGATAAAAAATAAAAGACAGAGAGTGGGAGAGGCACGGAGTGAGAGGGCGAAGGCAAAGGCAAAAAGGTAAGAAAAGCTGAGGAAACCAGTTGGTCGCGCGTTTCTTATATTTAACATAATTTGAGACCTTCGAGTCGCCAAGAAAATTGTTCAAGCAGAACTTTTGCCTTTGGGACTCATATAAAATTAAGAAATATTTGTAATAATTAGCTTAGAGCAGCTTCTTTTTTTTCACCATTTTTACTTTTTATTTATTTTTTTTTCATTCTCGGTTCGTTGTGCTTCCTTCGGTTGTTCTGGCAATTTCAATTTTAATTTCAATTTCATTTCGGGCACAAAAGGTCGCAAAGGCGACCGCAAGCAAAGAATGAAAAGAGGAACAAAAAGGTAATTGAAGAAGTCAAAAAATTATTAAAAACTAAAAATTATTCTTTTCTTTCCCCCACACCCCAATCTCACTTTCCTCTTTCTCTATTGCCGGCGTTTGTCATCGAGCTGCACAATTTATGCGTAATGCCCATGCCCAAAATTGAACCCAGAGGTTGAGATAAGATCAGCCAGGTTGATCGACTAAGAAATGCGCTGTAGCGCATCGAAAGCAGTTGGAACTTATTAGCAAAAGATAATATATACTTTAAGGGCTCATTTAAATATACAAAAATTTATTAAAATATTTAAGAGTCTTCTTATTTGGAATAAGTGCATATTAACTAATTTTTGGGTTTATATAAAAGTCATTTCATTCGTTTATAGGCAATAAGTTAGTAGTTTTGCGCCTTGTATACCGGGGTATAACGATTGTCTCGCAATGTATGTAACAGGCAGAAGGAGGCGTAATACAAACCATAAATAATAAGTAAATTGTAAAATTAAAAAAAAAAAAAAATTAAATAATCAATATATTTCAAAAAAATAAGTTTTTGAATAAATTATCAATATAATTCAACTTAATTAAATCGTAGCAAAATTTCGAAAATATATATATAAAATAATAATTAAATTATAATAAAATAAATATCAAATAATAATAAAATAATAAAAAAATATAATAACTATAATAAGATAATAAAAATAAAATAATAATAGTATAATAATAAAATACATAATTTAATTAAGCTAGAAAAAGTCAACAAAAATCAATAGAATTTGTTTATTACTTTTATAATTTGTGTTAGCATTGAATTGATAATGTTTTCGAAAATTTGAAAAACAATTTTTTCACATACTGGACGACCAGCAGAGTCGGTCAGTCCGTCCGTCTGGCTGAATATCTAAAATGCAGTCCGTATGTCCGTCAGACTGACTGTCCATTCTAAAATCCTTCCTTCCCACCGACTAAAATTCCATCCCCTTGTGTGCTCGTCCTTCCCTCCTACTCTCCATCAGTTCGTTTGTTCAGGAGTCTTCCGACAGTCTGTCTGTTCGTCTAAAAGTCCAAGTGTCTGAAAGTCATTTTACCTCTATTGAAACTAGAGATCTAAAATTCTGAAAAAATAATATCCGTTATTATTAACATTTTATTAAGTCAGCTGCTAGAGACTGTGCTCGACTACACAAACTGAGATCAACAATTTGAAGTTACCATAACAACAGCTGTACCACGGGGGCGTGGCATTTGGGAGGTTTAAATACTATATTTTCCAAGGCTGTTCAGCCTCTCTTACTACCTGTTACATATGGAGCACTTGCCCCCATGAAACTCACTTTCCTAATTCGTGGCGCTTACAGGGCATCAGCTATGAAACTGCAGTTGAAAAATTGAAGTTGCCATCGAGCAATTGGGCAAATCTTTGATTGGCTTACAACGGCGACTGCAGCGACTATGCTCGAGGCATGCTTCCTACCTGCCACCTACGCCAGATGGCCCCACTCTGTGCCCGCCCCACTCTTAAGTTGCGCTAAGAGCTTCAAGCATTGCATTTCACTTGGCATTCGGAAATTCATTTAGCTTCTGCTGCTGCTGCTGCTGCTGTTGTTGTTGTTGTTGATGCTGCTGGAGCTGTTCTCCTGTTTTTCTTTTTCATTGCTCCATTATATTTTAGCATTTTCCTTTTCTTTCTCTCCCTTTCTCTCTCCTTACATATATATATATGTGTTTTTTTATAAGCATTTTTCAATCGCATTTCGATGCGCATTTTCATTTGGGGTCAAGAAAAATCCATTAGCAGTCGGTGGAAGTTAAATAGAATCCATTAGCTGCTGCCGGAGAAGTTCTTGCCTTTCTTATTTGTTGTTCCCTTTGCTGCTGCTGCTGCTGCTGTTGTTGTTGTTGTGTAGGTGGTATATGCCGCTGTTACTGCTGCAAATTGTAATAAAGCCTGCTTTGAGGCCCTGGCAAATGTAAAAGGCGTACAGCCTGGAGTTTTCCCGCATACTCTAAGCAACACACAGAAAAAAAAAAAAAATCATGTGAAAAGTGAAAGAAACGCACGCAATGCTCAAACGCACTCTCAAAATTTTCTTTCTGGCAATTAAACTCATCAGATTTGACCAGCTAAAGCAACGCTTCGCAACAGTTTTTTTTTTCGGTTTAAGCCAACTTAATCTTTTCATTATTTCGGCGTAAAAATTTTTTTTTTTTTTTTTTTTTTTTTTTTCAAAAAATTAATTTACATTTATTAAACAAGTTTTCTGCTGCCCAATTGGCAGCTTAACAAGTTGAACATAAAGATACAATTATTTACAGTAGAACACTACAGAAATTAACAATTAATTAATAACAATAACTACAAAATTAACAATAACAATAACAATTAACATAAACAACAATAACAATATATATATATATATATGAAATATTATTTTATAGGAACCTCGCAGGGAGGTCCTGTGGATGGCACTTCTTAAGTCTTCTTTTTCTGGCTCCTTTGTTAAGCCTTCTCGCCAAAGGGTTTGGGTGGCCTTCGAGTCTTGCAAGGTAGCTAGTAGCTACCTTTTGCATTACGTCTCCAACTTTGGGGACCTTGAGATCTTTTTCAATGTCCCTGGTACGCATGTACCAGGGAGCATTGCAAATTTGCCGGAGGATTTTTGCTTGTGTAACTCTTATTTTATCGAGGTTTGATTTTGCCGCAATTCCGTAGACTTGAAGCGCATATCTCCATATGGGACTGAGTATTGCTTTATAAATTGACACTTTACTGTACAGTGACAATTTATTGGTCGGCTTAAGAAGCCATGACATCTTTGCGCTTTTTGACATTACAGTCTTTTTGACCATCGTGGTGTGCATTTTAAAAGTAAGCCTTCTGTCTAACACTACGCCCAGATATTTGTGGCTTCTTTTGTGCGGTAGCGTTGAACCCTGCATGCTAATGCGACCACAGTTTAGAGTCCTTGTGGTAAACGTAACGTTTGCGCATTTGCTCCCGTTAATTCCAATGTTCCATTTTCGAGCCCAGTCTTCAAAAGTGTTCACGTACTGCTGCAATGACTCTGTAGCTTTATTGATGCAGGTACTACTTGTCAGAACGGCTGTATCGTCGGCATACGTGGCTATCAGTCCATTGTTCCGGTTTACTCCTGTGATGTCACTATGTGACGGCATATCGGCTGTAAACAGAGTATACAGGGTAGGGCCGAGAACGCTACCTTGAGGCACGCCTGCGCATATTGGCCTTTTTGACGATTTTATGCCATCAACGTCAACCCTAAAGCTTCTATCTCGTAGAAAGCTGCTGACAATCTGGTATAATTGTGGAGTGAGAACGTTTCTAAGTTTGAACAGTAATCCATCATGCCAGACTCTGTCAAACGCTTGTCTTATGTCCATAAAGACAGCAACTGCATACTTCTTGTGTTCAAAAGCGTCCAGGATAAAATTAACCACACGGTGAAGCTGCTCCGGAGTACCATGACCTCTCCTGAATCCAAATTGCCAGTTAGGGATTCTTTGCTTGACTGCTTCAAGTTGCAGTATCCGGTCAAGGATCACTCTTTCGGCCATCTTTCCTAAGGCAGGAATAAGACTTATTGGCCTATAACCATCTATTTCACTAGGACTCTTTCCAGGCTTTGGGATCATTTTTATCTGCGCTGTCTTCCAAATGTTTGGAAAGTGTCCCAGCCTGAGCATACTGTTTAGAATTAGCACTATAAACAAGAGAGCTTTTTTGGGTAGGAGCTTGAGTGTTCTGTTATCCAGCCTATCCTCTCCAGGAGATTTTTTAACCCTCAGATTCCTAACAATATTTATTACCTCTTCCAGTGTGACAGGCCGTACAGGCAGAGTCATCTGGAACGGCATATCCAGCTGTAGTTCAACAGTTCTTCGCGTAGCATCGTCGGTGAAGTTGAACGGCATGAATCGCTGTTGTAGGCTGTCTGCAAATGTATCAGCTTTTTGCTGGCTGGAGTAGCACCATCTACCTGCCGTATCCTTAATCGGTACTTTAGGAGCCGAAATTTTTTTGAAACGACTCGTGAGCTTCCAAAGGGAGTAGTTAGAAGACGCATCCGGGCCAGCATTTTCCAGCATTTGATCAATACTGCGTTGCTTGATTTTAGCGAGGACTTTTTGTACGCGATTGGAGATTCTTTTATAAATCTGGTGGACGCGTATATCTCCCGTTCTCACATACTCTTTCCTCAGCCTTCTCTTCATTCTCAGTAATGCAGCAGCGTTTGGGGGCAGCATATGCTGGGGGTGCTGTCTTGTATGACGTACATTTTCTGGGGTCGCGTATGATGCAGCCAAAGATATGTTTCGCATAAATATTGCAATAGCATCTTCTATGTCAGCAGCGCTGTCTATTTGAGTGTTAAGATGAATTCTGCTCTCTAAGTTTGTCCTAAATTCATTAATGCGAGCTCCAGGTGCAAGGATGTATTGCCTCATAGGTCTAAGCTGTGGTGATTGATGCAAAGTCGCTACGACCGGCAAATGATCCGACGAAAGCTCATGATGCAGCTGGACAGATAGCTTGTTAGCAGCGAACCCGTTAAAAATGAAAAAGTCAAGTGCAGAGGGAGTAAGCAGGGTGTTGAATGAATAGAAAGTAGGTTTTCCCGTTGCTAGGATTTGCCACGTACCACTAGCAATGGCCTCTTGCAGCCGCTTTCCACGATAACAACTCCGCACATTACCCCACCATTGGTGTTTTGCATTAAAGTCTCCTCCTGCAATGAACCGGTTTCCCAGGGACCGAAGTAGTACCTTAAAGTCATTTTCACTCCAGGGTTCGTTAGGAGGAAGATAGATCGATGCTATTTTGACGCTTCCGATGTTTGTCATCAAACTCAAACTAGCCGATTGAATATTATTGTTTGAAATGGGTTCATTTGCGTCATGAACAATGTTAGATTTTATTAACACAGCAGATCCTCCTTTCGCGGTACCACTGGGGTGATTTGCGTAATATTGGTTGTAGCCAGGTGTAAAAATTTTAAGGCCTGGGCGCATGTGCGTCTCTGTGATTAACATCACATCAATTGATTTAGCATCAAGGAAAAGTCTCAGCTCGTTATTGCTTTTGACCAATCCTCTTGCGTTCCACAATCCGATTTTTAAAATCGAATTGATCATTTTGAAATGAGTTTCTGAACCAGGACACGAAAGGCTTTGTTTGCTTCCATTGTTTCCTGGATAAGTTTGAACATTTGATCCATTCTTGCATTTAGATCTGATATTGCCTTTTCTAAAAGGTTAAATTTGTTGTCGTATTCTCGTTCATCGGCATTGATGTTCGACCTGGACACTTGTGTTCTGGAAATATGTTGCTGATTTGCTTTGGGCCTGAAATTATCCGCATAAGAAAAGCCTTTCTGAACAGTGGCGTTTGAAATAAATTGCGCTCTAGAACCCTGAATGTCTGCATGGTTGTTATTGTTTGGCAGTCCGTGCTTAGGCAATCGTGCATCAGGCTTTAGCTTACTGGTTAGCTGGATTCTGACTGTGCAGCCTTTATAGCTGGAAATGTGGTTGTCTCCACAATTGGCACAAATGGAAGTCTCACTAGACTTTAGCTGGCAATTCTCAGAACCAGTAAAATGATCACCTGAACACTTTCCACAAACTGGGTTTTTGAGGCAATAATTTTTCGTGTGTCCGTAGTCTTGGCATCTGAAGCACTGGACTATTTCCCTGTTGGGTTTTGCTTTTAATACTGAAACTCTGTGCGTTCCGATATGAGTTATTTTAAAAGCCTCAGCAACATTTGGCGTCTTCTTTAAATTAACAAAGAACATGCTTTGTCTTGTCTTAGCATCATTCAATTCATCATCCTCTTTACTGATCTCAATATTGTGCCAGTCTCGTTTCCTGGGACAGTAGATGTTCAGTACTGTGAGGTTCCGATCAGTAAAAGCGCGTTCAATTCGCTGTTTTGATACGTTGGGGTGTAAGTCTTTAATGACTACTCTAAATGGTGAATTTTCTTTTAGTTGATGATGCCAAAATTGACAATTTTGCTTTGTTAACAGGTCAACGACAGATCTAAAAGCGTTTGAATTCTTTGTGTAAATACGCGAGATTCCAGATCTGGATGTGCGTATATCATACTCAGTATCCGCGATAACAGAGTTTAACGCTGCCTCAAATTTCATCATATTATTAACCTGCGGCACGCAAATAGCTGGAGGTTTAGGTATTTTCTTTTCCTGTTCCTCCCGAACAGGTTGTTGGATGCTTTCATTTTCCCTCTCTTGAACTTCTTCGTCCATATCCATTAGGGATTCGGCTTCTTCAGCCAAAGCTGCAAAGCGATTGCTATAATTAGCTGCCGAGGAGGCAGCAGGGCTTTTGGTTAGGCTCCCAACATTTGAGCTAAGTTGGGCTGGCTTCATTTTGCGGATTGTTTTTGACAGTTTGTCCGCTTTTTTATGTTTTTTCGAGATAGTCAGCTTAGTAGATTGGAAAGTGCAGTCTTTCTTTTTTTGCGAAGGGATAGCAGCCACACTTGCGCAAGAAGATGCGGCGCTAGAAACAAGGACAGTAGAACATATGCTCCCAGTGGAATAGCTAGCAGTGCAGCTAGTATTAGAATATGATAGTGTGGTCGTGGTGATGGTGTTTGTGCTTGTTGCGACCAAACCCATTTTACTTCTTGCCTCTTGAATTGCTTTCAATTGCTCTTCGGCCAGTTGGGTGCGCAGCTCTGCAGGCGACGCACCAGCTATTTTCCTCATCATCTCAGACCTGTCCTGCTTGCTATTAAGCTGGGGTTGATTAGATGAGCCTCCATCCATTTTGGGCAAGATTCACAAATTTGGTGCTGCCAAGTTTGCGACTTCCCAAGAGTATGTTGACCTTCCTTGGACAACAATCAGCCAGTGCGACTTCCGTGGACACCAACCAGCGGTCGCTGGCAAGCGGCCGGAGCCCGACTTACAAATTTCACTTAAACAATTAATTTGCGAAATGCACAGTATTATTGTCTTCACCGTGTCTTTAAAAAGACACTGAACAAGTTTTTGCCACTAACGCGGCCTTGGTACAATTTTTATTCACGATTTAACAAAAATTACAAAAACGAGTTTCAGATAAGCTGTGTGCTTGTCAGCAGTCGCCTACTCGAATGGCGTAAAAATAAAAACTCTTAAATATATTTTGTATTTTTACACACGCTTAAGAATATGCTACATAATAATACAGGCAAGTATAGCATGTGCACATATGTGTACTAATAATTCTTAAGTATGGACTAAAGAAAAAAAATATATGAAGAATATGTAACGAATATTAAAAAATCTATTTATCTATACATATGTAAAATATATGAAACTGATAAATATTTGAAAATATATTAAGTATAAAAAAAAAAATTAAAATAATTAAAATTACGAAAAAATTTAATAATATTAAAAAATTGGAGAAAATTTAAATAAAATAACATATATAATTTTTATCAATAAAAAAATAAAATAATAACTACGAATTAAATTTTATAGTAACAAATATTAAAATATTAATCAAATAAATAATATCAAAGTTGTATAAATTTGAATAAAAAGAATTGAAAAATATTTAATTTAATTGTAATTTGTAATTAGTCAACCTAAAAAAAAAAATTTAAATATAAGATTTTTTTATTTATTTATTTAAAAACTATGAAAAAGATTTAGGTTTGCAAAATGGAACAATTCATATAAATTGTAACCAAATTAAACTAACAAATAAAAATACAAAAAAAAAAAAAAAAAAAAAAAAAAAATAATAATAATAATAAAAACAGAAATATCTCTATCAATAAATAAATATATATATATATATATATATATATATATATATATATATATATATATATATATATAATTTAATCATGTGTTTGATATCTAAATTGTTTCTAATATACACAAGAAAACATAAATAAAGTGAAAACATTTTTTAGTTTATAGAATATTTTTGAAACTTGTATCAAAATCCTTTCACTCAATTCTGGCTGCAGGCATGGCATGAACAGGCAGCAATACACACCAAATAAAAAGTATATTTCAAGTATCCTTAACAAACCTTTGGCAAACCACATAAAACACTTAAAGAACTGCTATAAAAGTAAGAGAAAGAGAGAGAGTAAGAGAGGGAGAAAGAGCGGGCGAGTGAGTAAAAAAAATGACTTAAATCACTTTGCGGGCATATCAAAGTTTAGCGCAAGTGTAGTTTATCAATGTGTTAGGCCGACCGGAAGCGACTGTCTGGCTGGCTGTTAGAAAGCAGCAAAAAAAACAACAACAAATACAAGACGAGAAAAAGTCGAGTAAGCCTACGGCTGGCAGAGCAGGCGCCGGGCAAACGGGGCCCGCTCGCAGTGCTTTATGTTTTGCACTGGCAGCGTGACATGCAGTTTGCAAGTGCTTTTGCTAAAGAAAATCTATTAACCTCCAGTGACATGTAACAACGCACACTCACACACGCACACCTAATGTGACACAATGCATATTTATGGGCTCGTCGATGGCAGCAGCGAGCGAGCGTGACTTAAGCACAGCAGCGAAAAGTATGCAATGGGTTTTGTTGTCGCAGCGCGTGGTTTGCGTCTTGACTACGCTTGCCCTGATAAATCATAGCATACTATTGTGCGCCACATAATATTCAGTTTCTTGCATGAAAATCTTTTGTTTTTGTGCACTTAGCGCGTGTTCACTGTACGGTAAGCTACAAATCGACTGTTTCAAGTAGTGCTCAAAGCTTAAAACTGATGATTGACAAACAATGAAAATGTGCGTGGCAAAGTCCTTAAATGGCGCCCGCCTCTTTGAATACGCTCCATATTTTTTGTTTTTAGATCATGTGTGGCAGGCATTTGCCATTGAAAATATGCGCACTCACTGCCCAGTCCAGTCGCAGCTGTCAGTGAGTGCTCCCTCCTGTCTGTCTGTGCTTGTGTGTGTGTGTGTGTGTGGGGCGCATTTAACGCATTGTCCTTTTAGCCATATTGATGATGATGCCAAATGACATCAAATGGCAATGCCAACACGGTGGCAAGCCAGCAAAGCAAGGATTTCATGCTATCAGCTGCATGACTCCAGCTGCTGCCTCCGCCGCCGCCGTCGTCGCACAGCTGTTATTGTTGTTGTCACAGTTGTTTCATGTTATGTTGCCATTATTTCGTGGATTTTTGGCTGCTTTAGCATTTCACTTTGATAGTCCAGGCAGGCGAAACAAAAAAAAAAAAAAAAAACCAGAAAAAAAAAACAAACAATGGCGCGCAAAGAAATGTCCTGGCTTGGCTTGGCTTGGCATGGCTTGGTCCTTGGCTGCTAGCTTTTGCTTTATCTGCTGACAGTCATAAGTTTTGCTTTGCTTTCCATTTTTATTTCATTTATAAGCGCTGCCCTCGCCCTTGTTACTACACACATCTCCCTCACTCTATCCCTCTTCCTCTTTCTTCTCTCGTTGTCCTTTCCGTCCCGTAACTCATCAACGCGCATATGTTCGCTGGTCTTTTTCCCTCTTCCTCTCTCTATCGCCTCAGAAATTTATTTTTATTTGCTACATTTTGCTACACTGCTTCATCTCTCTCACTCCTCCTCTCTCCTTCTCTCTTTTATTGTTGCTTTCCTGTTGCTGTTTCCGTTTGTTGTAAATTTTAGTGGATTATCCTGCTGCCTGCTCGAGCTCGAGCGCTCGAGCTGCTGCTGCTGCTGCTGCTGCTGCTGCCCGTTTGAGTGAATTTATTCAAACTTCACTAAACACAATCAATTTACGAATTATTATTATGGCTACCAAGGCACCCGATCCCCCTTCCTACCAACCCCCTCCCCCAGCAACGCCTCTCCACTTGGTTGTTGTCGCCTTTTTTCGCTTTCGCATTTATTGCATTTGCTACGCTTCAGCCGTGGCTCTGTCCTCCGTTGGCAGCACTTTACGCTTATGATCTGCTCTCCCCCTCACACTCTCCCTCTCTCACTCTCTCTCTCTCTCTCCCACACTCTTTTGGCTAGTCGGTTCGGCCTCATTTGCCAGGCGCTTTTAGCTCTTCATGTTTATGATTTCCATTTGCCTTGAGTGTGGGCGGCGCACGTCACATGTTTTGGGGGGCGCAGCTCAGTGTAATTACCACTTAAATCGTGGCAGGCCTTCGCAACACACACACACACACTCACACTCACTTACACACACATTCATGCTAAAACAATGTGCAAAGTGTAATCATAATAAATAATAAATACATTTTATTGTTTAATGGATTGCAGTTACATTTCCTCAACTGTTTTTGTCTTGAATGCTCATTGTTGTCGTTGTCGTTGTCGTTGTTGTTGTTGTCGCTTTTGTTGTTGTCGTAGTTGTAGCTGTTGTCACTGGCGTCGCCATTGGCATTAGTCACACTTTATTTATGAATTATGATACACTTTGCGCCCTGCAAATGGGTTAACTGGCTATGCGCGCTAGGATAAGAAGTTGGGTCGCCCGAGAACTGAGCTGAATTCAATCTTCTAAAGCGACGAGCAGGCAGCAATGGATCATCCATTCATATATTATTCAAATTCAATTCAAATATAATTTTACAATATTTCTAAAAACAATTTAATAATGAAAATTATCTATTAAACATATATAGAATATTATGTATACATAATTTATATATAATAAATCATATTTTATTAATAAATATAAATAAAAAAATATAAAAATATGCTCATTAAATATATATAAATTAATATAAATACTTAATAATATGAATACAATATTTTATAGCTTAATATATTTTTTAATATAATATATTTTATTGTTATATTGATTATGTTTAGTTTATCTTAATCAAATTTCACTAATAAAATTCATTTAATAAAATAATATATATGTACTATTATTATTTATTATTTGTATATTGTCAAGAATTATATATATAATATATATTAAAATTATATATATATAATAAAAAGAAATAAATTTTAAATGAAATGAAAAAATGCAAATGTAAAATATCTATAAACATGTTTTTAATATATATTTTATATTATTAAAAAAATATATTTAAATTAATTAACTCAAATCAATAAACCAAAAATTAAATGCTGAAAGAAAAACAGATACAAATAATACATAAAAATTATTTTTTTAATTAATTTTAATATAATATATAATTATTGTTTATTGACTTAAATCAATTTATTTTACTATTTGTGTCCTAATTATATTTTAAATAAAAATTTAATATTATAAATTTCTTATAAAAAATATTTTAATATTATTTTGTTTTAGTTTGAATATAAATCATAATCAGGGTTATAAAAATTTGATTTATTAAAAAAAAAAATAATAATACAAAATTTATTAGCTGTTTATATTTTAATAAGAGTAAAGCATGAAAATCTGGTAATTATTTATTTATTTCCCTTTGTGTATAAATAATGCTAAAAGCAGAATACCTTCAACAACACTTGGAAAATACTACAATATTCTTCCTAATGCTTCTTATTGCTAAAATATGGAAATGAAACCTAAAGCACGCCACATCATGAGAAAACTTGAGCTTCATAATACCTCAGACATTGGACTATATTACCTATCAATATTTGTAGCAGGAAAACGAAATGGAAACGAAAAACAAGACTTGGCCTAAGCGCACACTAGATGGCGCTACGTCAGCTTCGCAGTGTTCCTTGGCCCGCGTAAGTGTATTGAGCAAGTCGCTGAGGCGCAGTGGACTATATTAATGAATTTATTTCTATGCACGTATGTGTGTGTGTGCGGGTGTGTGTGTGTGTGCGCGCGTTTCGGTTTTATTGTTCAGCGCGGCCAGCTCGAAATTTGAGTAATAATGATTTATTGCCTATTAGCAGTTAATTAGACTTAAAAGACGGCCATCAAAAGGCTTAGCCCCGTGGCTAATGAAAAACTAAGCGGCCCCAAGAAAGAGAATTCGATTCGTTGGCGCAACGGCTTTGAACTCGTCTCGTGCCATTAGGAAAAGCGAAAGCTCCTCAAGCGAAAAGTGCAATTAGGCCAAAGGAGCAGCAGCAGCAGCAGCAGCAGCATTCGAGTTGGCCAATTTCACAAAAGCCCTGGCCAATTAAACTAATGCCCGCCTGGTCGAAATGTGCAGGCAAATTTGCACAGGCAACGGCACAGGCACAGGTCCAGTATCTTCTCTAACTCCCCCCTCTCTCTCTCTTGCCTTCTCTCTCTCTCTCTCCCTATTTGCTGTGGAATCATATCGAGAGAAATTAATACATCATCAAATAGAAGTAAGCCCCAAAGTTCCAGCCGGTCACATAAATAAATAATGCCTATTTATGTTTATTACACTCGTAGCTGCTGGCGATTGCAGTGGCAATGGCACTGGCAATGGCAAAGGCGAGACGGAGTCAGAGCTCGCTCACTTCGTACACTGCAAGAATAATTTTAAGCTCATTTTCTAAGATGCCCGAGATTAACTTAAATTGAATCCACTTCAATTATTCATGTAATTTCGCGCTCAGAAATATTTTCAGCTAGAGTGGGAAGACTTGAACGAGCAAAGGTTATGATGAGAGAATGAGAAAAGGAAGCGAGAGAGAACTAGACTCAAGAGCAGGCAGAGAGCTGAGAGAATAAGAGATATAATCGGGTGAGGGGAGTGTGAGTTAGTTGGCTGGCTGTAAATGAAAGACAGAGAGAGAGAGAGAGAGATACAGATAGAGAGGAGGAGAGACATAGAGAGAGATGGGAAATATACAGTGAGAGTAAGAAAGAATTATAGTGAGAATGAGACAGATAGAAAAGAAAAATAGAATACAGATATAATGAATATAGAGATTGAGATTGAAGGAAACAAACAGAGAGAGAACCGATAAGTACTGGGAGACAGAGTGAATAGATAGGAGAGTAAGACAGAGGTTATGAGATAGAGAGAGAGAGAGAGAGAGGGACAGAGAGTGAGAGATAGACAGACCGATAGATGGAAAAAAACCAACAGAAACTAAAATGTAGATAGTTATATATATATATATATATATGTATATATATATATATATATATATATATATATATATGTATATATATATATATATATATATATATATATATATATATATATATATATATATATATATATGTTTATATATATGATAAGAAAGAGAGAGAGAGAGAGACTTGAATTAAATTTGTAAAGCGCTTTAGAGGCAAAGGTAAGAAGAAAGAATGTGAGAGAAAGGTGAATAAAGCATTTATATAAGAGATGTTGAGAGACACAGAGAGAGAGAGAGAGAGAGAGAGAGAGAGAGAGAGACAGATGAATGGAATATAGCACATTTTGCATTCTCTCCCTGTCAATATTACTTAATATCTTTTTCTCTTATCTATGCCGTCATCTGGCTGTCTCTCTCACTTTTTCTCCATTCTTTTCTCTCTCTCTCTCTCTCTGAGTCTTCTGTCAAGTTCATCTTTCATCTGTCTCCCTCCCATTTTTCCTAGCACTCTTCTTGCCCCTTATTTGCCTTTTAGGCCGTCTCTTCGTTAGATTAGCCGAGTTCATTTCATTCTCAGCTTCTGCTTACAGCTTATTTCACTTAATTTTTCTCAGTGTACTCGCAATCATATCCTTATTTAGCTACAGCTGCGTCAGCTCTGTGCAAATGTGGATCCGGTTAGGCCCCAACAATTGGATTAGCATTTCTCATTGTTGCCGTAGCTTGCGCTCGGCCGGCATCCTTTCTCTCTCACTTCTTCACCCTCTCTCGCTCTCTATCGGTCTCGTAACCCTTTGGCAGCGATAGCCCTTTTTAACAGAGTTGTCATTGTTTTTTATGTCCCATATTGATATAGTCGCCCAGCAAAGAGGGCGCCTAGCCCATGACTGTGTGTGCGTGAGGGGGGCTTGGGGATTTGGGTGCTAAAGGGGCGTTCGCTGGCAAGTGTCATGTTGGCTAAATGTTTGGCAAATCCTTGACGCGTCACACAGGCAGTTGAAGTTTACGATAAATGCCTGCAGCTCAACGGTAGTTTGAGCGTCCATAATGCGCTCTAAATATTTCAGCTTTGCTCGTTGCACGCTCAAAACTTGCGCTTAAAATGTGAACTACGGATTTCCACCTGCCTGCCTCCAGTCGGCCCACACCGTTAGGCAGTTAGGCCGGTCGTCAAGGCAGTCAAGATTGGCATTAAATGGATAACAGCAGCAGGAGATGGCAGGCGGCAGCAGGAGGTGGCAGGCGGTAGCAGGAGGCAGGCGGCAACTCGCTTTTAGTTTCCTGCGCGGCATATTTCAATTCAAGGCGTAATTGACAAACAAGTCCGAGCACCTTAACGGCTGCCACTCCCCGCCGTGAATAAAGCTCATTGAGTCATGTGAAAGGCTGAGGCTTTTCGCTGAAAGGCATTCTAAACATAGCCACGCCCGCTACACACGGCGCCCATATGCATTGTCGGGCAGCCGCGAGCATCCACGAGCTGCGCCTGGCCAAAATGGGCAAACGGCAGGCGCAACGCCCGTCTAATTGACTTTGCGCGGATAATACCTTTTTGGCCAGGTTTAAGCCTCATCATATTACTTAACATGGCAACACACACCAGCCAATACCCACACAACACACACACACACACATACACATCATCAAATGTGTAATTGGAAACGTTTCTGCGTCGCGCGCTTTTAGCCAATTGCCAAAATGTTTTCGATACCCTCACGGCAAAGGGGTTCCATTGTCATTTGATTGAGTTAAGGATCGTCTTATAATATAAAGAAATATTTAATGCTCTGAGGCCGGTAAAGGCTGAGTTGTGATAAGTTTATACTACACAAATTTTACACGGTGTAAATATATAAAAATATTAAATATATAAAATACTAAAAGAAAGAACTTAACTTAGTGAATCTGAAAGTATATAGAGGAAATCAGCTAAATATATTTACAATCATTAATTTCAAGAATTAAAAGTAGTTAGATTTTGAGCACTTGGAGAATTTAAGAAATTAATACTTTTTATTCTTTCAAACTAAACTTTCTAGACTTATTGTATAAGTGTATGACGGATTTTAGCTCCATGATATATATTAGTTTAGGGCTTTAGGTATCGAAGACTTAAGAGTCGAAGGCTTTGAAACTTTTGAGATGATCAAACTAAAGAACTTAAGGCAAATATTATTATATAAATTTTAATAATATATATATACATAATAATAATATATATATAATAATATTTAAGTAATCTAATTTATCCCAAACATTCTAGTCTTTAAATTAATGTAAAATCATACGTAACATTCTGCCATTGTTTTCATTGACTATTTTTAAGTCTTTCTGCTAGTTTAAAGTTTAATGATCTGAAAAAAAAAATTACAATAAATATAATAATAATATTTTAGCGTTAAAAGTCTTTAGCGGCAGTTGCTTTAGTTGACTCACGATTTGAGCTGAGAGTCGCTCTTCAATTCAACAAAGACGAGGCTTTGTAGCTTTAACAGAGCTAGCTTTGGAGTTCTTTGAATTTTAGTCTTTACAAATTTAGGAAATTTATCATATGTAAGTTCGGAATTCAATCTAAGAATCTCGTATTTAAACCTAATCTATGTGGGAAGCAAAATATTGAAGAATTGATGCAACGGATCAACTATACAAATATATAACTAGAAAAATAAATATTTAAATTAATAACAGAGTCTAGGAGTTGATGAAAGTCTTTTGCTAAATATCCAATGTGGATCTGGCAATTTGGGAATTAGAAATTCTGAATTTTATTCTGGAAATTGAAAGACAATAAATTTTGCACAGATAGAAGTGTTGGAATTCGTAGGTAGCTATAACAAAAGATTTAGGTTTTTAGTATACAAAATTTACTTGATGCAGCTGCAGCTGTCAGAATTTAGGAAACTGGAAATTTATTAAATCAAAAAAGTTAAAAAAAAAACTAAGATTACTAGAAACCTAGAAACTTGTATGTAGAGTCAAGGCAAGTTTTTCATTATACTTAATATTTTTACTTAATCATTGCCTGTGCCTATTGCAAGCTCTACTTGCTGCAGCTGTAAGGCATTCACGCTCTCCACTATAATCTTAGTTATAATAAATAAAAATGAAACAAATCTATGAGAATAGTTAATAGTTAATGTTAAATGTCATACGAACTGCCGTTAGTTTAGTCAGAGCATTTAGAGAGCATCAGTTTTAATGCCTTGTTTTCATTTGCCGTCAGATGTTTAGTTTTTCCAATTCAATTAAATGCGTTTCACGATTTCGGCGCAGTCCATGTTTGCTGAGAGAGAGAGTGAGAGAGTGAGAGAGAAAGGGCAACAGCGCTGGCTATTTTTATGACCTTTACCATTGGCGACTCTCGTTGGCCAAGTTAAGTAGCCAACGGGCTGCTGTCGCTGCTCTGCTCCGGTTTTTGGTAGCACAAAACTTTGTTAACTTGACAATATTTGCCGTGGCCGTTGCCGTTGCCGTTGCAGCTGCTTACTGCTGGCTTTGGCAATTGAATTTAAGTGGCAGCCACACAGCGACTGGCGTTCAGTTTTGGTTACACTTTGTGGCAGCGGCAACAAAATATGTTGCAACCTTTTTATTGTGCCTCATGTTGTTCGCATTTCACATTTCACATTCCACATTCCACATCATCATCAATTTTCATTGTAATGCGATTAGGAACAGCGGAAGCTTGGCCAGCAGAACGGGCATTTTCCGTGCCTAACATCATTTTGAGCCCGGCCTCCCAAAAAGCGAAAAGAAGAAGAAAGAAAGCAGGAAAAAAGACACACTCTCTCGCTCTCTCTCTCTCTCTCACTCTCTCTTTCTATTCCCGCGCGCATTTATAAATGATGAGAGCGCGCGTTTTGCAAATTCTCCAAGCCCCACGCCCCACGCCCCACGCGCTCAGCCGCCCTCAGCATCTGTTTCATGTTGTTGGCGTATCATTTTTCTATGGCCATGTGTAATTTATGCCCCATTTGTTGTTGCCGCCGATTGTTGCTATGCCTATATATATATATATATATTTTATGTATATATATTTCATATTTATTGTGCGGCCATTTTGCCTATAATCTTTTGGGCAGCTTCATTGTTTGGGCTCCTTTTTTTTTTTTGATAGACACAGCCACATGCTTCTTTGATTTATGAATGCAAACGAGCCAAGCAACAGCAACAGCAACAGCCAAGCAACAACAACCAACAACAACTTGTTTAGTCAGCTTGCCGCATTTGGCTCTTTCCTTTGACCCACGCAGCCTTTCGATGTTCGCTTTTGGCAATTAGCTTGATAGAATTTTACCTTAAATTTCATTAGCTCAACAATTTAATATCCAATGACATTGCCCTTTCATTGACAGACTTGGGTTCAGCACAGATAATTGATACTATGGCAACTGAGTGCTTGACGGCCGGGTTCTGGGCAAGTGGCAGAGCAGAGCTTAGCTTATTTGGCTTTTTACAACAGTTTTCAACCTTCAAGCATAGAAATATTTAAGTTGTTGTCATTAAAATTAAGTTCGCGATCAAATAGATTTTTTTTCTCTTATTTTTAGCAAAACTCTTTAATTTGAGCAGCTGTAGAGGGAATTGATTGAGTTTAAAATTATATCAAGCTGATATCTCAAGAAAATTAATTTTATGGCCTAGGTGATATCTGGGTTCTTATAGATGGATAGACGGACATAAGGCCACACGAATAGACTGACGAGCAGACTGAAGGACGAACAGGCGGAAGAACGCAGGGACGTTTAGACGGAATGCAAGCTCAGATGAACGGACGAATCTACAGAAGAAGAGGTAGAGGAAGGGACAGATAGACGGATGGACAGTCGGATAGACGGGCGAACAGACGGCAGTGCGACTGGACGGTGAGACAAACGGAGGGAAAGACAGACGGAAGGACAGAGGAAGGGACAGACAGACGGATGGACGGATGGACAGATAGTTAGACGAACGGACACACGGGCGGGCAGAAAGAAGAAATAAGGACAGACGAATAGATATGGTTAGATCAATTGAACTCATTATGCTAAATAGGAATATATATTGTTTTCTATCGCGCCCATTTCTGCCTGTTATTCATTCAATCAATCCATCAATCAATCATTCATTCATTCATTTTAATGACAATTGTAAAACTTCTCTGAAAACACAAAGTTCCCTTTGAGCTTTAGAGGTCGGATCAAATCCAAGAGTTGCTGTTTCAATTGCTTTCTCAAGTTCTTTTTCAACAGCTTTCTCAAGTCGCCTCTCAAGTCCCTTCTCAGCTGCTTTCTCAAGTCCTTTCTCAGCTCCTTAAAATGTTCTTCTAAATTAAATAACAATTTCAACTAGCACTTGAATGTCTTAATTGAGCTATTATTGTATACAACTATAGAGCATGTTGGGGCTATGCACTCTTTTCAATTTGTTTTCTCCCTCTCCCCCTCTCACTCAACCACTCGCCCTCTCTACACAATCACAAGGCACAATCAGCGAATGGGCATCGCAACGAATCGAATCGCTGAATTTCGCTGCCGACGCAGCTTCTAATGAAGCAATTTTCACTAAAAGCAGTTACCACAGCAGCAGCAGCGGCAGCGGCACGACCTTAAGCTACATACATATGGGTAAGCCTCTGCCACCCGCTCCCCTCCCCTCTTCGCTGTCCCTTTGCCCATTTTGGCCCAGCAGCTGCCGTTGGCGCGTGTTTGTTTCAAAGCTCAAATTGCAAGCAGCAGGCGAAAGGCGAAAGGCCAAAGGTAAGAGGAACTGCAACATTGCCTTGCCTCGGCTTGGCTTGACTTTAGCAATTATCCACGAAAAATATCCACATCAAGCTTCGGTGGCCCCCTCCTTGGCTACGCCACTGGCTTTGCAATGCTTTCAGCACTTGGCAGCGCTACGTGCGAATTTATTGATAGCGATATATTTTTTTTTTTTTTTCTTTCTTTTCGAAGGGTTTGGTTTGGTTTGGTTTGAGCCAGAGACTTTGGCGTCTAAGTGCATTTTACATTTCCGGTCAATGGCGTTAACCTCACGACTCAGCTGCTTAACCTCGCCACCAACTACCTCCCCATTCGGCGATCCACCACACGCCTGGTAACATTTCTTATTATGTTCGCTTTTGGTTTTCATTTGCTTTTCATTTGCCATTACTTGTTAGCAATTTGCGTCACGCTCTTTTGGCCATTGAGACCTTTTGGCTAACATTCGCCGAGTGGCTACCTACACCACAGCGCCTCGTAGAGTTGCGTACGTGTCCTGGCGCCTGGCTTAAGGGTTAGGCCAAGTGTCGACACTTCTCAGCCAACTTTCAGCTGCTTTGGCACTTGCCTTTTGTAATTTTTATTGGCTACGAAGTTTCGCGCTCTATCTAGCTGGCAGTGCCCCCTGCCCCAATCTATCCACTCTCCCACTCTCCCTCTCTCACTCTCTCTCTCGCTCTTGCTGCCCTCATTCATTTGCAAATGGCGCACATAAATTTATTTGTTTGTTACAACAATGGGCAATGCTTAAGCCCCAACGCCCCCTGCGCCCCCTCCGCCCAGACATTTGAAGCTTTTCACCATTTGATGCGTGTCTCGTTTCACATATTTTTGACAATTTCATTGTCTTTTGTTTTATTTTCTTTCTTTTTCGGTTTTCGGTTTTCTCTTTCAAATGATAATTTTGTTTTGTTTGGAGGATGCTCCACATGTAAAGAGTGTCACGTTCTCTGAGCTCTCGCATATGTGTGCGGCGGCGGTTGGGGCGCTTGCAAAATGCTTTTATGTTCAAATAACAAGCCATAAACATTTCGCTTATTTTTTTTTCAGTTTTTTTTTTTTTTATTTTCTTTATTTTTGTTTTGGCTGCCAGGCGACGCGCTAACCGTTTCGGCGCTGTTTGCGCGCGTTTTAAAACGCACCAAAAGCACAAACAAATAAAAAATGATAAAAATTTTATGGCGCACGCAAAACAAATGAACTAAATGGCTTTGGCGCATTAGACAGCACGGCTATGCATTGCAATTTGTGGGCGTGGCAGCCATGACGCCCACCGCCTAGTACACAAATTGCCAGCACTTTTGTATTTTGATTGCGCTCAGCTTTCAGCTCTTTTATGCGCTGCTCTTTGTTTTCTTTATTGTGACATTTGATTAGTTGACACTTTTTATGCCCCAAGTACATGGCCCTAGGGCCCCGCCCCCCTTAACTGCCAGTCAACCTGCGCTTGCCACTCTAGTGGATAACATCACAAATTGGCTGGCAAATATAATAAATTGCTGATTTGCTTCATTTTATTTATTTATTTTTTTCTTCTCTTTTTTTTTTTTTTTTTTTTTTTTTTGGGCACATTTTTGTGCACCTGTCACAATTTGTTGTCTCCTTTTGTTGATTTACTTCCATTTTTGATAGTAGCCTTGTTATTGCTTTTTTAAACGGACAGCTGCAAACCGAGTTGAGCTTTTTGGTAAGCATTTATATTAACCCACTAATGGAGAGAGATTTGATTAAATTATATTTCTTAGAGTTTTTATAGAAAGAAAATAAAGCAGAGGTGAGATGCTTTTGGTTGTTATTTAATGCATAACAAGTAGATTGAATCATAAAAAAATTTCAAATTATTGATAATTGTTTTAACTATTTTTTGTTTCAAATAATTTTTAATCTGCTTAAAATTAAATTAAATTAAATTATATTAAAACTAACAATAAAAGACTTAAATATATATATTTTTTAATTTAATATCATTATTAAAAGAAATTATCTAAATTTTTTTTTAGTAACTCAATTTTTAATTTTTTTTTTCTTATATTTAAAAATATTTATACAATATTTATATATTTAAATATATTTTATATAATTTTAGTTGTATCAAAAAAAAAAAAAAAAAAAAAAAATTGTTAATTTTTGTATACCTTTTTTTGTAATAAACATAAATTTCTAAAATATTGCATTCATATAAAGTTATTATATTAATTATGTAGTAAAAAATAATTTTCTAAAATACTATTGCATTCATATTAAATTATTTTATTCTATTTTATTTTTTAAATATTTTTTTTTATATAAATGATATATTATTTTTTTTTTTTCTATTTCATAATAATTTATATTTACTTCTCTATTTATTTATATTTAAGTAACTTAAGTAATTTTTTCAAGAAACTACAATTCTCAAAGTCTTTTTAAATCAACTTTATGTTTCTGAGCCACTCACAGATTATACCCCATTAAAAGGCCTTTTGCAAGATGTCAATATCATTTCAAAGTGCTGTCACATGCGCATAATTCATTTGCTTAGCCCAAGTTTATTAAAGTCTCAATTTAAGCCCATTCGTCTGCGGCTAGACAAGTCTCAGAACTTGATTGCAATGTAGAGCTCGTCAATTTCCATTGGATTCATTCATAATTCCCAAAGCTTCGACTGCAATCATTAACTAACGGGTTAAAATTCAGCCCCGGCAACCCATTTGCGTTTAGCCAGAGTCAGCCTTTGGCTAGCTTTTTGTGTGCCTGCTCTGCTGGACTGCTCTCCATAAATTAAACATATATGTACTTATATCAAGCTGCATAGATCCCCCTCACACACACACACAGACACCACACACATGCCTGGCTCATGCGACAACCATTTTGTATACGAAATTTCTAAATGGAATTTAATTTCCGGATTAGAATAGACATTTCATGCATTTTGGGGCTAAACTAAACTGGCTCTACAGTTTTGGTCTCCTAGTCTTTGGTCTCAGCCGCTGCGCCATGCCTCACTGGGCAATTACGAGAACAACAGTTGGGAGCAGCGGGAGCAGCGGGAGCAGCAGGAGCTCAGACGTTTTTGGTTGGGCGTGGCAGAGCTCTAAATAGTTTCCAGCATTTGTGGTTTTTTTTTCCCTTTTTCTGCTTTTACCAAGGGTATTTTGATTTGCTGAATTGAAAGAAATGAGTCAGAACTATTTGAGTGTAAATAATATTAATTACTTGAATGTAATTGGTGTATATTTTTTTAAACATTTATTTATATAAAAATATATTTATATTTTTTATCAAACAATATAAAAAGTAGGTTAACTTTATATACACTTTCAATAACTTATAATGTAAATAAATATAATTTAATTGAAATAAATATATATCAATTTAATTTATAAAAATAATTATTGTTCTTCTTCGGCTCCATTTCTAGTTGAGTTTTATTTGTCCATTTAAATCATAACGACGAAAGTGCTTAAGTAGCTATCTCGCTCTGACCCAGCAAGTTCCAGAAGTGCGTTTAGCAACAGCTATATTTGTCTCATTCTCTCTTTCGGAGTAAGAGGGAGCGGCCAACCATGAGCAGCGTGCAATTAAGTAACGAAGCTCAACTCACTCGGATAATATTTTTGGAACTTTATCCAAGCCTCTCACCAATACTAATGCAACGAAGCAGCCAATCACGACGAAACTGAGCAGATTCAGCTGTAAATTTGTCATTTTATTGTAATGATAATGTATAAATATATAATTAATTTTAAATTGTAAAATTAAATCAAATTATTTATTTGCAGTCAGCTGAGTTAGAGCATTTCAACTTCGGCTTGTCCCTAGGTTTTTCATTTTTGTATTGTTTAAAAATTTGCCAGCTTGCCAATTTTCGTGTACGTAAATTTTGTCATATCCACAAAAATCCAAATGCAAACACAAACTGGAACTAAGCAAGTGAGAATTCGAGAGCGAAAGAGACAGGCGAGAGAGAGAGAGAGAGAGAAAGAGAGAGGGAGAGTAATGGAGAGCAGAGGGCTTCAGGCAAATGCTGTGATTGAGACATGACAGTTCTACTCGCTGCCTCAGTCTGCAGCAGTTGAGCTGCTGAGGAAGTTGGCAACAGATTTATGTTGTTCACATCGAGTTATTAATGTAATGCGTTTGCCCAGCAGACAATGTCAATAATGACAACGACAATAATGCCAACAATGATGATGATGACGATGATAATGTACTTGATGCTTATTGTGTATAAGTCTCCGTTGAGTTTCGTTTGGCTCTCATTAAGCTAAAACTAAATTTTTTAATAGAGTGAAAATTGCCGGAAACACAATTAAAAATGGGGTTTTCGCCATGAAAAGGCTGCCAAAAGAAGCAAAGCTAAAGAATGCCATAAAAGCAAATGAATTACTGCAGTGGCAGGTGGCAGGTGGCAGTTGGCAGGTGGCAGGCACAATCCGAGACAAAGCAGCTGCAAGAAAACAAAAGAAATCTAAAGCCGAGTTCTCAAATCAGCCAGAAAATGGAGCAAGAGCCAAGTGGCCAGGGTGGACCTAGTGTGCGAATTGAGGTGCCACGCCAGCGGAAGCACCTTGTTTTCGGGCTACCTGTTAAGCGCACACACACACACTTGCATACGGGCAGCCCCCACTTGCGCTGTCGTTTATGGTCTTGTTTGGGGGCGATATACATAATATGTTCATTGTTTTTAAAACAACAGGTAAAACAGGCTGTCTGCTGGCGTTTAGTCCGCTACGGGAGTGTGTGAAAAAGCGGTAAGAAAAACGAGCTAGGCAGGCGAGAGGCGAGTGGCAGATAAAAAGCGAGAAATTAAGCAAGCCAAAGGTAATTGAGGGCAGTTCGAGATGTTGTCATAAATTTAAGTGCAATCTAAGTCACCCAAGCAGTGAGAGTTGGAGTGAAGCTGCTCAAGAAAAGCATTTATTGATGAGTTTCATTGAGTTTGAATAATTTTTGAGAAGAAATGTTGAAAATGTCATTGTGATAATTGAGTTGAGTCTCTGAATTTGAAGTAATGAGGCGAGAGTTGATTATGAATAGAGCTGATAGTGAAGGAGGTCCAGATTCATATTGAGCAGAATTCCTAGAAAATATTCGAGATTAATCAATTTATATCATTTAAATATTATTATTATTAAATATATTATCATATTTTAATTATAATTATTAACTACCCACTGCACAACTGCTGAAACACACCGCGCATAAATTAAGCAGAGCCTGAGCCGTCAGCTTGAACTTTTGACGTGCGGGGCGGGCAAAGCATCTTTTAGCCTCTTTGTGTGTGTGTGTGTGTTGGCACGTTAAACGGATAAGTTTTTGTGTCTGCGTGTTAGCTGCTTTGTTAAATAATGAATGAGCGAATGACCCACGGATGGAATGAATGCATGAATGACTGAACGAAAACATAGCCAAACAGGCGCCGAGAGCCAAAGACGTGAAAACTGAACTGAACTGCAAACGGGGGCAAGTTTAACATGAATTATTATGTGCGGAAAAGTTCCACGAAGCTAGTCGAGTTGAGTTACCTAAAGGGGTGCAGCTGGGGGGCGGGAGTTCAAATACACATGCACACACACACACACACACACACATGCACAGCAAGTGTGGCTGTTCCGCTTGGTCTGCCAACTGGGCTCGGACTCTGCAACTGAAACATTTCTCTTACTTTTCCTTTTTTTCTTTCTTAGTTTCCATTTTTTATTTTTTTGTATATTTGTTATGCTCGCTCGACATGTGCAGAGCGGGTATATTAGTGCTGTGTGCTAGAGTTAATGTGTGTTAGCACAGCTCGTGTTTGTATAATTTTCGATGTAAAAAATATATCATATACTTTTTTAAGCTTCTCAAATCTCTAAGCCCAGCTCTTTGGATATTTTAAGTTCTTACTCCATTTTATACATCGACTCGACTGCGACTTTTGCCTATTCAGAATTTTGCATTAAATTTTAAAAGATTTGCAACAGACTTGTTATGGCTCAGTTATCATATACCAAAGAGCTGCCTCCATTTATGCCTTTTACTTGGGCCCGAAATTGAAAAGATCCATGATCGGACTTTCACGATGTTCTACAATTAGGGAGATATTGGAAAAGATATTCGAGAGATATTGGAAAAGACAAAATGCATAATATCGAAAGCAAAATAGAAACAAACAACAAATTATTCTTCAACAAATAAATATTTTAATTGAAAATAAAAATCACAAAATTCTAAAAGTTTTTTGACCAGAATTTGTGTATATTTGGAAACTTGAAAAGAAAAATTTGATAAGTGTTATATTGTGGAAATATCTTTCATATATTTAAATATATATTCCATCACTGTGAGTGTGGCGTATCTGAACTGTTCTAGATTTGAGATATAGCTTGTTGATATATAACTATTTAAATTAATTAATTTTTAACTTCTACGTAGCCAAATTTAGAGCTCCCCTACAACCGTTAGATCTTCATTAAATTTTCACAAATTTTCTTTGTATTTTCTTTTTAAATCCAAAGACTCTCTGAGCGAGTATTGCGGATTCCCTTAAGCTCGATTGCAACATGTTTACTTGTGTTGTTTCTCCTTGTATCTGTTACATACAATTTGTTTTAATTGCGCAAAGTAGTTGGCAACACTATTAGTGTTGCCAATTAATTTTCATTTAACAAGCAGCCCACAGGATTCGCGACTCGTCCTGCTGCCAGCCTGCTAGCCTGCCTTTCCCTTATAAAAGACTGTTGGCACCATTGTTGTCGTTTCCATTGTTGTTGTTGTTGTTGTTGTCGCTTGCGCTTTGTTGAGACATTTAAAACACTTGCATCTTCGCTGCGGCTGACATCACATTTATCATTGACTAAACGCTTTTATTTTTCCTGATTATACAACGCAAATGCAGCTCATATTTTCCGCGAAGCTAAAAAACTTTGTGGTATTTGACAAGTTTTATGCAACACGTAAACTTTGACCGACTTGTGCGACGGCCTTGGATGAAGCTCCTAAGGCTCGAACAGTTTGTTTATATAAGCCTTTCATTTGGGTCTTAATGATGTTCGTCTATAAATCAGTCTAGCCATCGAGCAATCGGTCAATCAAGACCTTTTATTTATATACGAAAATAATTCTCGTTAGTATTTTTCAAAAGATTTTTAATTGTGTGTTATTCGATGAGCTTCAATCAAGCAGTTAACCATGCTGTTAATCATGCTATTCAGATCAGAATATTTTATATGCAGAAATATAGATCAATTTTTGTTTTGTAATACATAGAGTTTTTTTTTAACATTGCTCAATTAATTAAACGCTCAATCCCTCCATTTAATAATTATCTAATTTATATCTAAAGTTACATTTTAACTTTAATTCGTAAAAATATCATTTTCAGTTAATCAATCAACTTTTGTGTCTATAAATAATACAAATTTGTATATCAGTCGTTCTTATACATTATGCCTCAATCATAAATCAGTCAATCATGTAAAAAGTTCCCAAAACCAAGATTTTAGAACAAAATTACAAAAGTTTTACTAATAAAATAAAATATTTATTATATACATTTTTAAATAAAGTCATCAAGTTTTTCAACTAACCTCGCACATATAAGAAGCAGCAGGAATTATATATTTCCTGTGTTTAGAGAACATGTTTAAGTTAGATTAGCCCTTTTAAGTATTTCCATAATCAGATTTGCTTGCAAATATATTCATATGAATAAAAAATTCTCACTTCTTTGTGTTCTCTTCACTGGGTAGGCTCAACATGTGCGATTGATTAAGATACACGCCTGAAAGATACCCTGTAAAAAGGGATGTTAATTCATACATAAAATATGCTTTTTATCATACACTCAACTTACTACATTCCTACCCATTATAAATATATACAGGGTATATACCTCGTCTTTCCACTCATTCTGCTGCATATACTTAATATTTTCTTACTGTGATTTTTGTATGTCAAACGTCAGTTGCGCCGCGACACGATGCGCGTGGTTTTAAACAATTTTTAATTAATTTACGTTGGGCACAATGCAGCCTGACAGCAGCTGCTTGCTATTAAACTCACGTAAGTGGGCTTAAGGCGTGGCACTTTGATGGCAGCCAAACGCCAAATGAAGGCATAAAATTAAAATTGTTGCAGCGAGCAGCAGCAACTTTTAGTTAATCAAATGACATGCAACACACGCACACACACACACACACACACACACACACACACACACACACACGCACACACACACTTGCAGTGGGCGTGGCTGTGACATACATAAATCAGTGTTACCCGCTCTGCCTACGCGCCAATCTACTTAATTGCTTAAGCAAAACGCTGCGCACTATTGAGCAATTATGCAGCCAGGCCACCTGCCGCCCTCTGCCACGCCCACATTCACAAAAGTATGCAAAACTTGATGCCAGAAATTAACAGGCAGCCGAAAATGTCTAAATATACATATTCAACGATTTGCCGTTTGTCGTGGGGGAGGCCTGAGCCGACGGCTTCCCCCTTTTGTTGGCGCATATAATTTATGCGCGTTTTAATTTCATTTGGTGCCTAACAAATGCCACGCCCACGCGCTTGCCAAGGGTGCTGGGACCCACCACTGCCCTCCCCCAAATCGAGCAAATATGTTATTTTAACACCTTCAAGGTTGCGTCCCTCCCCCAGACACAAAAAAGTGGGCAGCTCGCCCTTTTGCAGGCGTCCCGGCCCCATTGTGCCGCGGGGTCTGGCGGCAGGAATCAATATGGCAACAGCTTGTTTTTATCCTTGCGGCAAAGGATATTAACAGATCTTTATCGCTAGCTGCTGCGAGGGCATTAAATAATTTGCATACAAATTGCGCCAAGGACGTTGATGTTGATTAATTTGCCGACTCAGACTGTCAGGGCAGACAGTGGAAAATCTCAGCTCACTCACCTGTTCATACCTTCTTTTGCAAGCAGCTTGAGAATTATAAATAATATTAGGAATACCATTTATAAATAAATTAACTGCGATTTTGAGAGCTGATTTAACACTGTTACATTTGTGCAAAAAATAAAATATTTGAGAATAAATTATATTTAAAAGCGAGGTGTACTCCAAAGGTATTATGACAGTGGAATTCAACCGAATTACGTATATTAAATTTTTAATTTTTGAATTTATTATTGCCCCTATAGGTATTTTATATGTAAAAAATTTTAGTCTTCTGGCAATAGAATTTGATTTATGTAACTATATATATATTGTTATGAAAATACATAAATACATCAATTTTGAGCACGCTTTGTAGAAGAAACTTATGTATTAATTAAACAAATTTGATCAGTTATTTATTTTTTATATTAGTTATTAATATAATATTTATATTATCGAATCAATTTGGATTGAGGCGGAGTTTTTTTTATAGAAAACCATCTATGAGTTCTGTGATCATCGAATTATAAATATATGTTTTTAATATTTATTGTCTTTGTTAGCCTTCAGCAAGATGAGTATTTGATCAAATCAGGGCATTGTTCGTTCAATCCTTCTGTCTGAATACACAAAAATAAATGATTCTTCATTTTCACTAACATCAAATTTAATTAAAACTAATTCTGGACTAAATTCCTTAAACTACACAAACTTTTATGCACATCACAATTTTATTGCATATACGAATAAAATTTTGTGGGAATCCTGATTGATTGATTGACGTCATGCATTGCCAGTCAGTTGAGTGCCATCTTTTCGCTGTAGGGTGGCGGCGGAGTGGATTCCTGCCATTGTTTGGGTGTTTGTTGTGGCGGTGCTGCTGTTGCCGTCGCATACGTCGGTGGGGCAGAGTGCTGCATCCGCTGGGGCATGGCAACGTATTGAGTATTCCGTGAGACCACAACGGGCGCCGCACGCAGCGTAGTTCGGCACGCGCTGACGCTGAGCACACCGCCAGCTGACACGAGTATCACATTGCCATTCATCAGGCGGCGACACTGGCCGCACGGTCCCCACATCAGTCCAAACATCGCACCCAGCAATCCGCGCCGTTGGCAGCGCTCACAGCCCACAATAGTCACCTGCTGCACCTGAGCCATCTGCCGTCTTGACTCTATTCCGCAACTGAACTCAACTGCGACTCGATTCTCATATTTATAGACCTCGCCGCACATTTCTCTTATCAGCTAGCGCTAAGCCCCAGAGTCTGCTAGCAATTGATATTCACAGTGATTCATATTCAAACTCACATTCAAGTTCTGATAATGTGAGAACTTCTATTGGGGGGATTTTTGTTATAATTAATTAGAATATTATTATTTGTTACTATTATAATGATAAAAATTATTATTATTATTTTTAATATTAATATTAATATTAGTGTTAATATTATTATTATAAATATTATTATTTTTACTATTATCTATGATATTTATTGTTATTATTATTTTATATTACTTTTAGTATTTTTATTTTTATTCATATATATCTTATATTGTATATTTATATATTTTATGCAAATAGTGTGCTAATAAATTTTAAAATAAAATTAGTTACAGTGATAGAGATGTTAAATATGGAACATATTATATATTCGCATTGAGATTTTCTGAAATAAAAATTATTATTCATAGGTTCCATTAATATGAACAAATTGAAAGGCGAAATATCGAAAATAATTGTAAGATGCATCTGAGGGAAAAGAGTATCATGTAGTCATTACTCCTTGACTTGCGGCTCAAACTGGATTCAATTCCAACTAAGCCATAATCTAAAATCTGATATCTGATTTTAATAAATCAGGTTTGATTAAAAAAAATTGTTTTTGGCTTTTTTTTTTAAGCACTTCATAATTTATTAAGAACTTCATATTTTTATTTTAATTATAAAATTTATTTCTATTTATTTTTAGTAACATTTTTTTTTTTACATTTACCTTAATTTCTTAACTTAATTAATTTATATTTGTTCATATTTACCTTAATATTTTAACTTAATTAATTTATATTTGTTCATATGAAATATATTCATAAACATCTTGAAATATCCAAGAGCAGATCAAGAGGAAGCCAATCTAGTTGACTGTCACGAAATTGTTGTATTTGGGCGGCAGGACGGAGGGAAATGCCTCTTGGGAGTTCTACCAGTCGAGAGCCGTTTGAGCCACCATTTGCTGTGGCGCTGCAACAGCTGGGCTGCTGGTGGTCACCACAACGGGTGTTGCGCAGGATCTGCGCATTGCTCCATTCAGTGTGACAGCCGTTGGACACGACGTGGGCACCACGACGAGATTGCGCGACATCGCGCGCTGGCAGCGACGACAAGGGCGACCCCAGGCCCAAGGGCGCACCACATATAGCAGCCCGCGGCGATGATGGCACTCGCAGTGAATATGAACCTGTTGCACCACAGTCATCTTAGTCTCTTACCGTCCGTTGGCTAACTGTTGTGGAGCTGCCTCAGGCTGTTTGCTTTTATAGTGGGAACCGCGTTTGTTATCTGTTAACGTAATCTCTCGACCGTTGTCGATTGGCTGTGATTCATTGAGTATCAGTGATGGGCTCGCGTGTGGCGCCTAATGATTCAGCGTGAGGGTCATGGGGGCCGATCCGTTCGCTGCAAGTGGAAGGCGTTTGCTCACTCCACACACGTTTCGCATTGAGGACTTAAGCACTTGACGTAACAAGATAGCAGCCGAAACTTGTGAGCTTCGTGCAGGCGTCCTCTGCTCGCTGGCAACTCAAAAAATGTAGCATATTTAAAAAATCGAATCAAGCAAATAATATGAGCTACATAATATTAACAGTGAGTAGGTAGAGGAATTAGTTTTGTCATTGTCAGCGAAAGTAGAATTTCAGGGTTAAATGGTTTTCTGAATATGTTTGTAGCAGGCAGAAGGTATATATATATATTCAAAGATCGAGCCAGGTTGATGTAGGCCTGTTCGTCTATCTGACCTTCCGTCCGTCCATATGCATGTGGTATGAGAGCGTGACTTTTGCGAGTATTTGTGTAACTCAAGTTCTGTTCCATGGTTAGACATGCAAGGAGGCTATACAGATTTAGAGGCAGAACCAAATCAAAATTTTTTTTGAATAGAATTTTTTATTAATAAAATTAGGGTGTCATATGGTCGGCAACTTTTAACTATATATACTTTACTTGTCAATTATAATTGAAGATTTTTATCTCTTATTTTCATTTATATTTATTTATTGAATGTCATTTAATATATATCAGCCAAGCTCCTAATAAATATAGGCATTTTTATTGAAAAAATATTTGATTAAAAAAATATTTGTTAATATATTTAGTCTTAAGTAGTAAATCTTAATATATGAAATTAATAAAATTACTTTCTATTTTAGAAAATCTTAAACTGTCTTAATCAGATTACTTGGATTGTGTTCTGGGTGCGATAAGCTATGATAAGTCTCTTGACACGATAAGTTTAAGCTTAGCCCATTGTGAAAGTGGGCGAATCGAAAGGTCCATTTGACAGACTTTGCAGATAGATCAATAAGGCATATGAAGCACCTATCGCAACTTGGCGAATTTAAATAGATAGTGGATTTAGCATTGGCAAGGCTTGCAGCTGTATTACTGTTGCTATCCCTTATGAACTGATCAATTAATTATTATTTTAAATAATATTGTTAATAATTAATAATATAATATTATTTCACTTTATTCTGACAATGCTTATCTGATTAACAAAAAATAGTCAAAGTATGAAATTTTCAGTTAAAAGAAGAGTTTATTTAGTATTCAATATACATTCTAAAGTCTCGGCTGCTGCGACTCAGTTGACGATCAGCGTTTCGTTATATGCGGGCAGAAGTGTTTGCTGTGTGGTGACCACCTGCTGCACCTGTTGCACCTGTTGCACTGGCGCCGTTCGTGTCGTTGTGGTGGAGACGACAACGGGTGATGCTCGGCTGGTTGTCACGACGGGAGAGACTGAAACGGCAGGTGCACCCTGGGTGGGAACCACAACCACATTCCGCTCCATCATGCGCTGACAGCGCCGACACGGACGACCCCAAGCCCAGGGCTTGAGCAGAAAGAGCGGTCCATGATGATGTGGGCACTCACAATGTATGTTCACCTGCTGTACCTCGGACATATTCGCTTGTTTCTCGTTCGTTTCGTTACTGAGCACAAAATAGTTTCAACTCTACAATTTATAACACGCAAATTTATTTGTCGATCGCTCCTTATCAGTCCAAGTTTTAATCCTGTTGGGTATCTTATCAATGGAACGCCTGTATGATGGATCTAGATATTTTTTAGCAACGGCTGTGATTCATATCGCTCGCTAATATTGAGCTGGGGTAAGCCTCGCTACTTTCTCTGACTCATGAGTATCTTGAAAGCACTGTCTCAATTTCATATTGAATCATAAAAGACTCTCCTCAGCTTGATCATATTGCAATTGCTTATATAATTTGGTAGTCAATAGCTGTTATCTATAGAGCCTTATCGATAACATTATTGATAATCGTATACCTCACTATCTATGTTATGCAAGGTTATAGGAACTAGAAGCTATATAACGAAGAGCCTTACATATAGCCTCAATCGAGTCAGTCTTTTTTATACAAAGCCAGCCAATCAAACTGATTATGTGTTTAAGAACAGAAAAGCCGTATTTGAGTTTGCACTGAGTCTGCACGAAAGAAAAATTAGCTCTCGACGAGTCATGAGCATGAGCAAAAAATACATATTATATCAGCCAATCAAATGCGTGAGCGAGAGCAGATAAGTAATGCGTGTCTAAGGCGATGCTAAATGTGCACGATTAAAAGAAGACGGTCGAGAAAGAGCTCGAGAATCAAAGCACGCTACTTAGCAGCACGAGCATGTGCGTAAGAAGAGAGCACAAGCGAAAGCTGATTTTAATGCTCAGTGCACTTAATCTCTACGATTGAAAGAAGAAGACCTGCTCAAGCAGCCAATGAAATGCGTGAGTTAGCAGCTCTGAGTGTTATGTGCGTAAGAACGAGAGCAGAAGAGTAGTGCGAATCAATGGGCTCAGCATGGTGAGTTTGCTCGATTGAAAGAAGAAGAATGAATGAATAGCCAAGCTGCGTGAGTATAGCAGATAGAGCTACAGCACTTCAAGAGCAGTGCCATGCATACCGATGCGTTTGTGCGAAGAAGACAAAACATATAAGTGCAAGGTGTTCTTTTGTTCAAGCTGGGCTTCAGTTGATGTAAATCTGCGGCTCTGAGTTGGAGGAGCGAAATTTTGTTTTGTGATTTCTATTATCCAACTGAATTGAATTGCTACAAAAAGTTGTTGAGCTATATTCTAGTATTTGTATGAAGAGCTGTTAGTAGTTTACACCAACTCAAAGCTCTAAAAACCATTTTATGAAATTAATTAATTTTGTGCGACTTTTCTATGAACATACACCCAGGCCAAAGGATCGGTTGACGTTTAACTCTTTTTCAACGAAAAGCTAAACACTAAATTTAGATAATGAAGTAAAATGGATTTTAATAATGCAATTAAAGCAATTGTCGCAGTTATCGCATTGGGCAAAAACTTTTAATAATATTAAACACACAACTTTCACAGAACTTTTTACATTTATGCGCATGACAAACAACAAATATCTATTTTATCTATTTTAGTCATATAATTTCAATAAAAAATAAATACATTGTTTTCGTGTTGTGTTTACATTTGGGATTTGGAATTGCGGTTGTTACCAGCAGGGCCGCTGCTGCTCAACGATGACGACTTCCTCTCGTGGACGTCGTCCGCCGATGTTGAACTCAATGAGTGGTCGACTGGGTCGCACCACATCCACCTCAACAATGGGCCGTGGTGGTTGATAATTTGAGGCCGGAGTGATCACCTCAACGACTTCCGGTCTGTAGGAGGGGTAACGCGAGCCGACATCGATCTCAACAACGGGGCGTGGCAAACGTGGTGGCACAATATCCACCTCCACCATGGGACGTCCATGATGGTGGTGATGATGATGGCGGCGATCGTCGTCGTAGTAAGACATAGTTCCTTATTTTTATATATATATATAAATATATTTCTCTCTGAATATCCTTATAGGTCTCGCTGTAGCGCCTGCTCTGGAAATTGTGCGTTAACTGAGCTACTTTCGCCACTGGCCAACATATTTAAGCAGACAGTTCGCAGGTGGGTACTTTTTTTCATATAATTTGGAGCTTAGTTCACTATCTTGTCAGGTGGTGTTAGCCTGCTTTCGATAAACACTTGATAAACAACTTCCAGTGCGCGGACGGACAAGGAACAAAGGCAAAAATTCCAAATTACGTATTGCAATAAATTTTGCAAATATAGAAAAGTGAATCAGTGCAAAAAGCATTAAGTATATTATAAATATATATTTTAGTTGCATTATTAATATATTGTAATATTATTATAATTATTATTATTATTATTATTATATTATTATCTAACTTTCCCATAGATTTCTGCTCATAGATAAAACCCATTAGTCTTATAATTATTTGCCAACCAATTTCAGTACAAACAAAACAAAGAAACATTGTCAACAATTATATTAATACAATTAAATGAAAGACAAGTGAAAAACATGATAAGATATACACACTATGCATCTACTAAATACTCGTATGTCATTGCCAAAATTGAATTTGACTTTTTCTATATTCGAAGCTCACAATAGTAATATTTGTCACAGCGGAAAAAAATTTTGAAGTGTTTGCTTTAAAGGCAGAAGAATATCTGGCAGATACCATAAAAAATATATATTTTGCAGAATTTGTATAGGTTTTTTTCCTAATTTAGATTATGGTCAAAGAGACTTGGTCTCTTGGTCCTATACATATGAAAAGAGAGTAATGTGTAAAGCAGAAAGAATGGTTTTTTACTTTTTTATAAATGAAAAAAAAAAGGTAAAAAAAATATTTGAAAAGAATATAAAGTTATTCCTTTAATAAATGAGTTCAAAAATAATTCAGGAATTGTAAAAAATAGGTAAAAGGTAATTGATTAACTCTCGGGCCTAAAATTATGTTATAGAAATAGTAATTGATAGTCATTTGTTATAGAAATTATATTTGTAAGTTTTATATATAATAAAAGCTTTAGTAGTGAGCTTCATATAAGGTAAGATAACGCTAAAAACTCTCAACGATTTTTACATTATAGTTGAGCATAGTAACTTTTTATACCCTGAATCCATTGAAAATGGAAATTTCAGGGTATAATGTTTTTGTGCAAATGTATGTAACAGGCAGAAGGAGGCGTGCCACACCCCATAAAGTATATATATTCTTGATCAGCTCGACGAGCTGAGTTGAACTAGCCCTGTCCGTCTGTCCGTCCGTCCGTCCGTCCGTCCGTCCGTCCGTCCGTCCGTCCGTCCGTCCGTCCGTCCGTCCGTCCGTCCGTGTAAACACCTGGATTTCTGCAACCACAAAAGCTAGAGACTTCAAATAAAAAGCAAAATGCTCGATAATACCATACGCTGTACGAGTTTATTTTTTTTTTTCGATAACTCATCCCATTTCTTTTTTATCGATAACTATCGAAAATATCGCTTTGTTTTTGAGGTCTGGCGTGCACACCGTTAAAGATAGAATCGTGCACTAAGTTGTGTTTGATTGCTATATTGAATCCGCACATTTTGTCATTTTTGGATTTTTGATGCCACGCCCCTTCCGCCCACAATTCAACAAAAACGATAACTCACGTATATCAAATACTAGAGACTTGAAATTTGGCAAATAGGTACATTTAGATGTCATAATCACTCCCCGAAAATTTCAATAAGAACATAGGTCGAGAAAAAAAGTTATTAAACAATAAAGTTTGCATAGCACAGCCTCTTCTGCAGCCGCAGTACTGCGCAGTGAGCATATTACGTGCATGCATATGTTTGTGTGTGTGTGTGTGCATGTGTTGGTTACTATTAATGAATAAATTAAACTTTTTATGATTGGTATTACAGCTCAATGGATTCAGGGTATCTCTTAGTCGAGCAGTCTCGACTAGAGTTTAGTTACTTGTTTTATTAGATTTGTTTCTGTAGCTTTAGTCTTTGACTTAAAAAGAATATAAGCTTAAATTTTTGGAATTGTATTTCCTATAACTCATTAAACAAAATTGAGAATTTTGTTTATTTATATTGGTTTTTTGCTGAGCATCATAACTAAATGAAGAATTTTACTGCAAGGCTTAATATTTCAGCAATTAAAATATTCTATAGTTCATAATTTCAAGAACCTAATTATTCAAGAAGTTCAATAATAACTCAATAATACATAGTTTTTATGCTTTAAAAATTAATTACTTCAATAGCTCAATTATTCAATAATTCAACATTTCAGTAATTCATAATGCAATATTTCAATAATTTCAAGAGTTCGATAATTCATAATTTTATAGTAATTCTATAACACAATTATTTAATGATTCAATATTTAAATAAATCATAATTCAATGTCTCAATAATTCAATGATGCAATAATTCAATAATTCAATATATTTGATAATTCAATAAATTTGTTGATTGCAAATTACAGATTCATTTTTCAACTGTGAATACGCAAAGAGTTGAAGGAAATGTTTCACAGAATTTAGATACTTGATTTGGGGGTTAAGTGGGAGTTCATCTACCATTGTGGATAGGGGGGAGGATTATTGGTATGGGAATATTGTGGCTGATACTGGTAGCTCTGCTGCTGCACCTGCTGCTGCTGGTAGTAGCCAGTTGTGGCCACTGACATGCCACCATATGGCTGTGGCATCATCATTGGATTGGCGGCTGGCGGCGGCGGCATATACGTGGGCGCCTGATTGACTACGACGACTTCGGGCCTTGCAATCGGCGCCTGATAATATGCGCCACCCCAACTGGGGATAACATCAATCTCGATATCTATTTTGGAATTATAAAATATTATTAGTGCGCCTCTCAACAGATGCAGATCTCATCGGTCTCACTTGGGCGATGATGGCGATGACGATAGCCACAGCGATATGAATCTTCATAGTATACCCGCATGGCTCTTGCCGCTGCGTCTGTGCTGCCTCGAGCACAACTCTTTCTCTACTAAATCTTATCGTTGGCAAAATGAACTCTATTTCGTAGTCCACTTCCAGTCCAGTTGTGGCCCATCAATCAGTTCAGAGCTTATTTCGCATTTTCGTTCCAGTTGCGATGATAAGTATAAAAAATCACACACGCACACGCAAACGGACAGGTGTGATTAGTCACCTTGACGGTGCTGATAGCAAATATGTTCAATAAGTCCAAGGGGGTTTGGATTCACACATTTATTTGTTTACAGAAGTCAAAATACCAACTACTTTACAGTTTTAATAAACATTTTTATATTATACTCAATTGACTTTCAAGTTTTTTAGTTTATTTCTATTTATCAGCAAATACTTGAGAAATGATAAAAAGTATATTATTTATGTTCCGCTTCCGCTTTGTATTTATACAAAACTATTTTCCCATTATTTTTTTTTTGCCTTTATAATAATTTAAAGTTCAATATAATATAATTTTATTTAAACAAATTTTTTGCATTTCTGTTACCAACAATTGTTGATTATATTATATATTCTTTATTAATTTTAATTTAAGTTCAATAGAATAAAATTGCATATAATTTTTTTTTTTTTTTTTTACACTTGTTAAATTTTTTTTTTTTTTTTATATTAATAAAAGTGTTTTTTAAAATTGCTTATACATTTGTAGCTATACATTTTTAATTGATATTTTTAAAGCAAATATGAAAATATTATATTGTATACCTTTTTACAAAACAACAAACATTTAATTATTAAAATGATTTTTACAAGATTCTCCACATAAATTAGGTTTTGCATGTAAATTTAATACGTTTTGGCGTGGTCTTCAGGGCAAAGGCTTAGAGTTATTCTAAATAAAGCTCGATGAAAGGGAACTGGAGCTAACTCAGTGCTACATAAATAAGCAGTGATTTCTACAGTCGCAGAACTCTTTGAGCGACAGAGCTTCAGCTATGCTGATAGACTTGCAGCGCAGCTCAACCAGCTAGAAAAAATTGAAGAGGGACGATAAATAAATTTTTGCGCCATAGAAACCAAATGAATCTAAGATATTATGGAATAGTGCAGAATAAGAATTAAATAAATCTAGCATAAACACGTTAAGAGTTATCATGGGTTGAAGGCCTGCGCACTTGTTAAGGCTTCAAGCTTTAATTCGGCTAACAATCAATTCCTAAGCAGCCCTCGTTAGCTACTATGCATAACTTAAAGAACGGCCCTCGTTACAGTGCTTTATCATGTCTGATTCTGTCTGCAGCTAGATTCCAATGCCAGTTACAAGTAAATATGTCTGATCAATGCTTCAATAATCAATATGTCTGGGCACAGCTGGCATTAGGCTTATCGCCCATTGATAAAGAAACTTAACACATTTCCTGATAAGTTATCATACACACACATATACATATACATATACATATAAAAAGTTGATTTATTTTTATTTATTTTTAGCTAAATCGAATGTTCAGGTGTTGTTTCTTCATGTGGATGAAAAGGTTTTTGTGCTGCGTAAATTCATGAAAAATGTTGATCGACTTCTAGTTCTAGTAGCGCGGAGGTGGGTTGTGGTAGTGGCCATCGGATGGTGGCTGCTGGTAATAGGGCGGCGGTGGTGGTGGCTGCTGCTGCACCACAACAACGTTGGCGGGTCTGGGCGGTGGCGGCGCCTGCTGCACCACAACGACGGGCGCTGGACGTGGCGGTGGTGGCGCCTGCACCACCACAACATTGTTATGATGGTGGCGACGCGGCCAGCGTGGTGCGATCTGCACATTGATGATGGGTCCGCGACGTGGTGGGCCACCGCAACGATCACCGGGCGCCATTTTGTCTCTTGTATAAAATGAAAAACTTTCTTCGATTAAATTATTTTTTTATTGCTGGAAAACACGTCCTAACGCGTTCGCTTAATCTGCTCAACTGGACTGAGAGCCAAAGTGTAGCACAAATTTGGCAATTGCAACTGGTGATAAAAGCTTTTTTATGTCAATTTATTACTCATACGCAGCGTGTGCTTTACGATAACTGAGAGAGGGAGTGAGTGAGAGAGAGAGAGAGAGAGAGAGAGAGAGAGAGAGAGAGAGAGAGAAAGTGAGTAAAGTATTTATAGCTCTGCTTATCGATGTGCCATCGACTAGTTTGATTGATTAAGTTTTATCTTTTGCCATTTATTAACTTAACTAGTGAAATCGCAAGGTTTCGCTGTCGCTAGCTATAGGAATTCAAGACTTAGCCTAAGGCTTTGACTCATTTGTCGTGGGCTTCCCTTAATTTTAGTACAAATGTTAATTTTTTTGACTCATTTCCTGGAAAAGTTATTTTTTACTTTTTTATGAAAATTTATGGTTCATAGGTTAATAAAATAAGAGTGCTAGTTAGAGTAATTTTAATTTATTAAAAAAATAACAAATTTTAAGTATTTAAAATTTTAATTTTATTGAGTTGTTGTTTTTTTTTTATATTATTATATACAAATAATTGTTCAGGCATAGCAAAAAAAAATAATTTGTTTGAGTTATAGATTTATTTTTATTTATTTGAAAAAAAAAAAAAAAAAATCATATGTGGAAACATTTCTATCAGAAATAGAAAATATCTAAAAATAAATAAATAGGGGGCTATAGTGAAGCCTAACAAGAGATGATTATATGAATGAGTTGGGTTAGTAAAAAATCTCGCTGTAAAACTTAAAATAAGAGTACAAAACGAGTCGCCAAAGCAGTCATGGGTATTTACAATGAATATAAAATGATCAATTATCATATCATTTTAAAATTATCATATTTAATTATTATTATTATTATTATTATATTATTATTATTAAATTTTTAATTATTAAATTTTTAATTCCTGGCGTGGTAAATGCCATAAAAAAAATTAAATATTTTTCAGTTTTTCAGTTAACTTCTAACAATTTTGAAGCTCGATCATATCCCTCATATCCCATATTCGCTCTTGGGCCTGGCACATGAACTGAATCACGTAGGTCTAAAATATTCCTACTATTTTGCCAACTCCTAATTTGAGTAATTTTGTATTACATCTTATTATTTATTATTTAAATAATTGAAAATATAGTTCTGCCAGGGCACCTCCTTGTGGCCTGTCTAAAGCAGCAATCAATCAATATTTATTGGCCAACTTCATGTCATCATAAATATGATCAGTTATAAATTTCGATTATGATGTTAAAATGTGAACTTTGAAATGCGTTGAGCTCTTTATTTTTGGCATTTGTTAATTGAGTTGTTGTTTCAGTTGTGGGCTGCCAGGAAGGAGTAAGCGGTGTATCTATGTGTGGGTGTCACGCTGATCAAAGGCAAAGGAGTGTAGCCGGTGCAGAGGGGGTGTTGGCTGGCAGGTTAGATATGTTACAAACCCTTCGACTTGTGAGAGAGTAGGGGACGTGGGGCTGAAGCAGCTATGATGTTGCCTATGACAGGCGCAGAAAAAGTTAAACATGCACAAAGCAGCGAGCGACTTGGCAAAGTTTTTAACTGGCTGAAAGTAGGAAATGAATGCGAGTTTCGAGGCTTATGCCGCATAACTCGTACATATTGCAAAATGTGTTAAGCTCTGCCAGAGAGTGGGAGCAAGGCAGGGGTCGGAGCGAGTCAGTTTGACAGCGCGTAGCCAATATAATAATGCCGCTTGGCTTCGCACAGAGCCGCCGCCGTGGCATGCCTCGGCTTGACTTGGCTTGGCTTGGCTTGGCTTGGCTTTGCTCTTTTCGCATGCATATTTTAGGAAATGAATTGCAAGCCTCTGTGCAAGATAAAGGCGCCAGCGTCTGAACGGAGCAGCGTCGCAGCGTCGCAGCGTCTCGTGTGGAGCCCGCGAATCGATAACTGTCAAAAAATAAGCCGGCAAGCAACACGCAAGAGTCGCCGAGGCGTGGGGCAGATTCAGAAGTCGCGAGGCGGCACACAATTTAAATATTAATGGAGCTGAGCAAGAGGCGCACAGCCGCAGCCGCAGCCGCAGCAACAGCCACAGCAACGGCAACGGCAACAGCACACGGCATAGCCAAAAAACCGTAACCGTAAAACTCCAACCGAAAAGCAAGTAACTGCAGCTGCAACGGCAACGGCAACGGCAATGGCAATGGCAACGGCATCAGGATTTGCTGGAAAACGCATTTCCTGCATATGTCAGGAAAATGAAAATGTCGAAGCACACCAAAGCGAAAACTATGCTAAAGTTTTTGGCTGAGATCGATTGCGAAAACTAAGAGAAAGAGAGAAGGAGAGACAGAAAGAGAGAGCAGAAAGGGTAGCGCAACCTCTCCCAATTTATTTTGTTTCTCTTTTACTTGATTTTTCACAATAAAACAACAAAAAATGGAGAAATAAAAAAACACTTGCAAACTTTGATGGCAATTATGAATTATTGAAACCTGTCAAGCAGCTGGAGAAACAACAACAACAACACGAACTGTATAGAAATAAATGTGGATGTGGGTTAAAAGTTGTGACAGCTATGATTACATGATGATTGCATCAGCTAAAAGTCTTGAACAAAAACAAGGAAACAGCGTTTTAAAATATAACTAAAAGCGACTGAGAGTTTTGAGGGCTAGAGCAACAACTGCTGGGTCAAATGACTACAAGGTATTATAAAGATAATTTAGATAGCAATTAAAAGTCTTCTATTTACATTACATAAATATAAAATATAATTTAAAGCTAAATTAAAAAAAAAAGAAAAACAAAAACAAATAACTGAAATATGAAAAATATTTGTTGTTTTTTTATTACATTTTGATCTTATATGAATATATTCGAGCTGAAAAAAAAATTATTTTGCATTTACTTCATTAGCATATAAAACATGGCAAATATATAGAAAAATAAATAAAATATACTATATATAAAAATACATTTAAAATAAAACAAAATAAATGATAAATAAAATGTATAAATATATTAAATATACAATTTAATAAATAAATTAAAACAAATACTTATAAATAAATATAAAAAAAGTTGAATAATGAAAATTGAAAAATAAAATAAAAAAAACTGTAATATAAATAAAATACAATAAGAAATGTGTGATTTAAAATATATAAAATATAATTATATATTTTTCGAAATATCTACTTTAAAAATTAAAATGAAGAATAAAAAAATTAAATGAAGAAAAAATAAAAAAATATATATTTATAATTGTTTAAATTTTCCGAAATATAAAATAAAGTTCATATGCGTTCACTAAAATCTATCGATAATTCGAGGAATTCATCTCTTTTACTGCCAGCGTTGCTCCGGCATGGCCGGCCCTCACTTACCCTCCGTTTTCTAATTGGTTTTCGTTTGTTGTCACAGAAAAACACACGAGTTGTGCGGAATTTAATCAGAAAGCAATTCACGCACGCATTTGCCACTCGTCCGGCCTAATGAAGCGGAGGCCACAACACAACACAAATTTTGAGCTGGGGGTGTGTTTGTGTGTGTGTGTGTGGGTGGGTGGGTGTGTGTCAAAACGTCAGTCAGCAAATATTTTGTAGCCATGTTGTGTGACAAGCCAAGTGTAAAAGTGGCTCAAAAATCGACCCCGAGCCCAACTGGCAGCCGCTCGCTGGCAGCGTCCACTCGAGTGTGCAATTAGGTGAAAATAAATGGTTTAACAAACGCCTCGAAGTATGCAATCATTTAAATTTCACTTCATTTGTCCTTTTCATGATTCGCCCCTCCGTCTGCTGCTTGTGCTGCTGCTGCGCATTCCTAGACACCAAATTACAGAACCAAACAAAATTATTTTGATTTATATGCAAGGCAAGGAGTCGCCTTGGACCCACTGCGCCCAGCCCCGCCCAACTGTCCGCCACCTGCCTGTCAGCGTCTTGTTTTCTTTACTTTCTGTTTTTACGTTCGCTCTTTTTTTTGTGTCGTGCCTTTGCCTACCCAGCCGACTGTCAATAGATTTGGCCCAAACTAAACGCTTTGATTCGCTGTGGACACGAGCCCGAAAGGCGAATTTGAAATGCAAATTTAATTTGAGACGCGACGTTGGCGTCCAACCCAAACTTCTTCTTGCCGCTCGTGGGCTGCTCACATTAATTGCCCGCATTCCTCTGCCAACGCCGTAGCTGCTGCTGCCGCTGCTGCTGCCGCTGCTGCTGCCGCTGCTCCATTCAAGTCGCTGGGCGCCGCGCGTTTTGCCTGTTAATTTTGCGCCAAATCAGCAACAACTTTGGCTTTTCCATTACGATTTTCCATTTCGATTTGTGCCGTGTGCATAAAATTTTACGCTGACTACCAGAAAGTGGCTCGACAATGCTACATCTATCCTTACCGGGCCTGAGTGTTTTCTGGCCTGATTGAAATGTTGCCAACTATTGCGAAAACTACTCACAAAACTTTATTGGCAAATTGATGAAGTGCTTGCGTGTGTGTGTAATGTATGTGTGTGTGTGTGTGTGTGTGTGCTGGGTTCTTTGCTAAAGGTTGCAAAACAATTTCTAGTCTAGTTGCCTACACTTCAGTTTAGAAACTGCCTCTTTCCCTACGACCACCATTCTCTGCCTGCGCTGCGCTGCGCTGCTGGCTGCTGTTGCATGCCGCCTGCAATTTGGCGGCGCTGATATGCAAATTAAGTTGTTGCGCTAAACGACGTGCCGGGAAACAGGTTCGGGTGCGCTCTTCGCCTTCGCCTTCTCCCTCCAACCTACTCTCGTTCTTTCTCGCTTTGTCTCCTTTGCATTTGGCTCTAGCCGTTAGCTAACCATGGCTCATTTGTATTACAATTCGTCACACACTGCGCTTGAGTGTAAATGTGTGTGTGTGTGTGTGTGTGTGTGTGTGTGTGTGTGTGTGTGTGTGTGTGTGTGTGTGAGTGTGTGTGTGTGAGCTTCTAAAGTTTATGCGCTTTCGAATATGCACTTAAATTTCATATGCGAGGTGGGCAAGTAAAACAATTCTAATTGATGTATATTGATATATATGTACATAAAATTTCATATAATAATACATTTTATTAATAATATTAAATATTACAATTATTTATTGATATAGAAATATATAAGATTTTTTTGTTTCTGTTTATTTTCAATTAATTTATATATGTGTTATATATAATTATGATATATTTTTTATTTGTATATTATTTTATACATTGTAAAAAATATATATTATTTTTATATAATGGATTTAATTATATATATAAAAATATATATTTTATTTAGATAAAATAAAAAAAAAAAAAAAAAAAAATATATATATATATATATATATATATATATATATATATATATATATATATATATATATATATATATATATATAAATTTCATTCTTTATCATTTGTATAATATAATATTAGAATTTAATCATATTTATTTAAAATTATAATTTTATTTTACTTAAGAATAAATTGTTTTATATAAGAATTAAATAATATTTATTATTATTATTACTTTTTTTAAATAAAAATAAATTAAATTTTATTTTATTATATTCAATGTTTTGTTAAATTTAACTAATATTTTTCTTTTCCTTAGCAATATTCTTTATATATAATTCATGCATTTTAAAACTTTTCCCTTTTTACTATAGTTTTTTTAATTCTTACAGTACAAATTAAATGCAATCAAATGGAAAATACAATTACCTTTGTAGCATTTACACCTGTTCAAAGTTGTTGTTGAGAACCTTTGACACGCGCCTCGCTGCTTGCATGATTTGTTGCATGTGGCTGGCTGGCTGGCTGGCGCGAATCGTGGCAAGATTTATGAGGACAGGAAAGTCGCGCGCGCCTGCATAAATTGGCTCGTAATCCGAGCTATGAGCGAAGCGCAGAGCGAAGAGCGAATGGCGCAAAGCGCGCACTTCATTAGCTCAATAATTTCACAATAAATGATGCAAAACGATTGACAAAAAGGCACAGCTCGATGCTTTCCAGCTTTTCAGTTTTCCAATTTGTTGTTGGCCTTTATTTTTTTTTTCTTTTGGCATTGTCAATGCGGCGTATACGTAACAAATCATACAAATTGAAATCAGAAATCAGAAATGGCCAAAGCCAAATTGAAACTTTGGCCAAAAGCAAAACCCAAATCGAAATCGAAATCGAAATCCAAATCAAAATGCCTAACAAAATTATGAGAACAAAAGCGTGGGATCAATTTTATTGGCAGAGGCTGCATGCGACCTTGTCAAATTATACGCTGAGCGGCACGGAAATGCGCATTATGAGATTTGGCTTTGGAGCCGCAGACGAACCGAATGCTAAAACCGATTTATGCGGCCCCACAACAAATGTTAGTTAAAAGCCCATTTTGATAAATTATTTATCAGGCGATATGGTAAAGTGAGGTAAACGATGTGGATGAGGGGAGGGAGCGGGAGCAGGAGCGGGAGCGGGTGCAGAGGCAGCAGTTGATGCCGCTGCACAATTGTCGTCTGCGTGTGGCTGCAATTTTAATTAAAATTTATTGATTTACAGCTGAATAAATGCGCTCGGCAATCGCAATTGCAATTGCAATTTCCATTTTCAATTTCAATTTCAATTGCAATTGCAATTGCATCAATGTCCAAGCGTTTGACCAACCTGATACAGTGATACCTTTTGACTGCGTCCGTTTGGCTGCCACGACGGGGCGCATGAAGTCAGAAGCTATCAGCGAACGCTCTCATTTGGCCTAATTCAATAATCGAATCCGACTCAAAACAGTGTTTGTGTGCGGCTTATAACTAGTCACTGATATTAATTAATTTTTCATTAAATAATCTGAATGAGTATAAAGATGTTATTAAATAGTTTATAAAAAGAAAACATTGGAAAGTTTTTGACACCTCAGAATATTCATAAATGAACAATGAAATTAATGAATGAGACGGAATTAAATGTTGTATAAATTATTTATAAATATAAAATAATACATTTAAATAAATATAAAAATTTAGGTAAATATAAATATATATAAATAAATAAAATATAGCATATATAAATCAATATAAATATATAAAAACAAATATAAATAATTATAAACAAATAAATATAAATAAACATGCCAAAATGCACTTGTTAATTTGTATACAAACAGAAAAACATTTAATAATTTGCTGTTGATACATAAATTAGAAGCCGCCAGCCAAATTGTATTTAATTAATTATTTTGAAGTATTTTGTTGGCAAATAGAAATAACAAAAACAATTTAATGTTGCGTTATTTGTTTCAGCGAGTGTTTAGTAACTGACACAAATATAGCTAAGTCTATTGTGTATTGTCAGCAAATAGAGTTTTATTGTGCCGTTTGCTGACTTTAAAGAGAGCCTATTGGCTTTGTTGACGAGCTTCATTCAATAAATAAAAATATATCGCCTTTCAGGCTTTAATTTGTTAAGTCATTTTAAATAAATATTTGCTGATATTGAATAAAAAAATAAATAAATAAAGCAAAATAAATAGACTCTTAATATTACTTAATACCTAAATCTATAAGCATATCACTTTCCAATGATTCTTATAATTTATTATGAATATATTACAAGCAGGCATTGCGCAGTCATGTATAGTTAATAAAAATCTTTCATTATTTTATATAAATTAAATATCTGTCAAAGTTTTTAATATTATTGAACTCTTTTATATATTATATGTTTACTTTAAAATTGAATTAAGCTTATGTATTAATTTTTGATTTTTTATACAAAAACTAAGCTTCTTATTTTATGTTTACTTGTCATTTATTTAAAATATATAAAGCAGATGAATATGATGAATATGTAAGAGGTTTCATGTAGTGAAATATTTCTACATGAGAGTTTTTTTGAGCAACATTTAAATTAAGATACATTGATCTTGATGTTAACTACGTCTTAGATGTTTTCGGAGAGTGAATCGATTTTTTTTTGTGATATTCTAGCTTTATTTATTTATCTTTTATATAAATCATAAAGCATTAATTATAAATCTTATTAAATCTAAAATATAATATTTTTTTCTATTGTAGTATTCTCTTATTCCGTCTTATACACATAGTTTTTCATATAGCCTTATATTTATTCTCCTACTAGTCTTATATTATTCTTTTTGCATCTATATCTCTCTTTCTCTCTCCCTCTCTCCCACCGTCATCAGCATTCCTCTTGCATCAGCTGCTACCTGTCAGCCTCAACGTTTTCCAATTTGCTTCTTATTTTCTTTGATTGAATTATTTTTCCATATATTTATTTGAAATTAATCAAAAAAATAAAAAGTTTTTTTTTTTTTTTTGCATAGATTCGCCTTGAATCTGTCTCATTTCGCTTCGTTCAGTTTCTCATTTTCGTTGCGTTCGCTTCTCAGTCTCTGCTTTTCATTTCAATAATGCATTTCCGCTTTTAATTAAAGTTTTAGTTGTGGAATAATTTTACCCAAAGCAAAACAAAACGAAAAAAAGACAGAAAAAAAGTTGCAGCAAAAGTTACTTTTTGGCTTCGCTTGGCTGCCCCCACCGCAATTTGGTTGTTGCTGCTGTTGTTGCAGGCTTCAATGTCATTAACAGGTGGAAGTTTTCAGCAGCTGCAACACACACTCACACACACATAGACATAGACACAGACACACTTAGCTGGCAGATGAACAATTGTAATTGCGGTTCATTTGACAGTTTTCATTTAGTTTCTCGCTTTTTGTTGCATTGTCTTGAGAGCTGACACTGAGGGGAGCTTGTCGGCAGGCAGGCGGCAGGCGGCAGGCAACTACTGTTTGCATTATTAACGGCAACAAAGTGTTAAGAAGTGCATTAAGCCAAATGTTAACTGCGATGGCTATTCAGAGCAAGTTACAGCCCCAAAACTTGCGGCTGTAAATCCAGAGTCGTAGGAAACAAAAGCGGAAACATTTTTCGTTGCCTACCTTCAGGCGCAACCAAGGAAGTCGCCGAATGGGTTGCAGCAGGGGTTGAGAGCGGGTTGCGGAAGGGTTGAAGAGGAGTTAAAAGGAGTGGGGAAGAGAGAGGAAGTCGAGAGAGGGAATGGAGAGTTGTGATACAGGCAGAGAGAGATAGAGAGAAGGTGGAGATGAGATTGTAGAAAGAAAAGGAGTTTAGAAGGAGTAATTATGAAGTGTAGGGGTGGGAGAGTACAGTTGGAGCATAGCGGGAAGGTAAAGGGAGTATCGAAGTAACGTAGCGTGGGAGGAGGGAGTAGGGAGGAAGCATGGAGGGAGTATAAATGGAATATAAAAGGAGTAAAGTATGACTAGAGAGATGGGGATCTATAGATGGCAACCTAGAGGGAGACAGAGAAGCTATGTAACTAAGAGAGGAATGTAGACACTGATAGTATAGATGAAGAAAAAATAACGAAGAAAATTTGGTGAGATGGGATGGAGATAGAACTATCGGCACTAGAAGAGTGAGAGAGTAGAGCGAGTAGAGCGAGTAGAGCGAGTAGCTGTATAAAGATGCTAGAGAGGAGGTCTAAGGCATAAGGTATGATAGTTTTAGAGAGGGATTAGTAAAAGGATAAGGTTTGGGGTATAAGAAAAGTTCAAAAGGAGAAAGAGAGAGCTATAAGCATGGTAACCAAGGCGTAGACAGAGGATATAAATGAGATAGAGTAGAGTGCAGTAAAGGATAGAGTATCAGACTTAAAGAAAGTAAAGAACAGATACGAGGAAAGAATAGATATAGCACTCATAGGGAAGATATATTTCTACAGAGTGCGAGTAATACAAAGTATAAGGCCAAGGCGTAGAGCAGTGTAGAAAGTGTACTTTGTGGGGGGTGTTTATGGGGGTGAGGGGCCAGTGCTTAACATGTGCTGTGTTGATTTTTAAGTTTGTGTTCCGGGAGCAATTCGCGGTTTAATTACAATAAAATATTTAAAGACGGCTGCTTGGCTGTTTTATGGGGCTTAAACATTGCTTTTTACGACCTGGCACACATGTCGAAACGTAATTTGATAGTTGATGGCTGCACCTGCCGCCAGCCCCGGCCGCAGCCCCGGCCTGAGCTTACCCTAGGGCTGACAATGCTAACAATGTGTGCGAGTGTGTGCTTGTGTGTGTGCGCTTTATCAAAGTTTTAACCAAGTCGCATGAATATTTAGTTGCGTAATGCGCCACGCCTACAACGGCAATGCTTTATTAACCAACTGTGCCCGGCTCCTCCTCCGCTCCTCCTCCGCTCGCCGCCTGCACAGCTTTAATTTGTGCGACAAGCCAAACAAAACACAAAGCATAAAACACAACACAAGCAAAGGCAAAGAAAATGCTAATTTTATTGACACGCCTCCAACTCCAACTCCAGCTCCAGCTCCAGATCCAGCTGAAGCAGTCAAAACGCGGAAATTGAAGAAAGGTAAAAGCGGTTAGCGGCAGAGAGTGTGAAATGGAGAAGGAGCTGGGCGGGTGCGTTGTATAAGTAACGGTAGCTGGCTGCCAAGTCATTAACACATTTGAGACGCAGCAAACGAGAGCGAGATAGAGAGAGTGGGACGGCCACGCCCACATCCACCGCCTAATTAACACGTTTTGAATTGTGAATTTTGAACTGCGCGAACAACAACAAAATGAACAAGAAGAAGAACGATGAACGACGATGAACAGGAATGGGCAACAAAATGTTATGCAAAATTATTTGAGTGTTAAGTAAAACAACTTTGCAAATTAACTAATCAATGTAACGAATTTTAAGTACACTAACAAAAACAAAAGTGGTACTCGATGTAAAAATAAAAAAAAATTTTAATATTTCTCTGCGAAAACAGAATATAAATGAAGGAAAATATTAGAGACTCACAGGAAAATATTAGAGATTCTTAGGCTATGTAAATAGTGAATTCAAAAGGGTATCAACAGCCAGCGATTGCTATTTCAAGATTTTTTAAATAATATATTTTTTTTGTATTTAATATTTTGTATGTATTTAATATGTTTTGCTTTTATATTATATTATTATTATTTTTAATTTTTTGTATAAATTAAATACATTTTTTGGTGTTTTATTATTATATTATTCTCAATACATTTTTTTTTAATTTAATTAAAACATTTTTAGTTAAGTATTATTTATTTATATTATATTATTATTATTTTTAATTTTTTGTATAAATTAAATAAATTTTTTGGTGTTTTATTATTATATTATTCTCAATAAATTTTTTTTAATCTAATTAAAACATTTTTAGTTTGGTATTAATTTTTTATAAAAATTACACTAACTTTTTTTTAATAATTTTTTTTAATTCTTTTTTCAAGTAATTTTTTTTTAAACTATATTTTTATTATTTGTTCCTTGTTTTTATTCGAAAGCAATAAATTATTTATTATTAATTATTTTACATTTAGCATAAATTATCCGAATTAAGATCATTTCTATTCATCTCAATTCAAGGAAAATCGAATCAGCCCTCACTCATGCCGTGCTTCTGCAGCAGCTACCGACGAGAATCTGTTAATATCCTTTGCCACAATGATAAAAACAAGCTGTTGCCACATTGATTACTGCGCAACAGACTCGGGGCATATTCGCATCCGTTATGGCAGCAGCGCAACCTTGACGGTGTTAAAATAACGTATTCAGTGGGCTGGGAAGAGGTGGGCATTAAATGAAATTAAAACGCGCATAAATTATATGGAAAAATAGGAAGTCGCAAAGGATTGACGGGCAACAAGAAATGGTTAAAGACATTCAAATCGTGCTAAATGCGCGTTGGCATTTTCTTTACATTTTGTATCGATGAAAATGTAATTTTTTTGAGGAAAAGCTGCATGAAAAGGAAAATTTGGAAATCCTTTGGACTTATTTAAATTTTCCATCCTGTTTCAGGGTAACAAAAAAAAAAAAAAAAAAAAAAAAAAAAAAAAAAACAGTGTAATTAAAAATATGATTTGAAGCCAGAAGAGTAAAATCTAAATATATTTTTGAATATATATTTCAAGTAGTAGACAGCGGCTTTTAATATTTATAAATATTTCATATATTTTTATTTCCAGGGCATCTTACACTACTGCACATCCCACAAAAACAATACTCTTTCCCTGCAGTCTTATGTCTTTGACGCATTCCTTTACATATTTTTGTCTGCCTGCTGTTGCTATGGCTCTTAGGCAATCGCAACTTAAAAGTGTTGGATAGGTCGTTACAACAGCTTCTTCCTCTTCTTGTTCGGCTTTACTTTTATAGCTTTCTGGTCATCAAAGTTGAAACAGCCTCTGTCGCTTTATTTCGGCCATGACTCGTCCCCCACTTTATTTAAATCGCCAGTCAAAAAAAAAAAAAAAATAAAGTTCTGCTACTCAGAGCCCGTTTGGTCGAGCTGGCTTTCAGCTGTCGTGTGTTTTATGGCTAGTTGTAATGCCGAGTGGCTCAGAGGCTGAGACAGCGCCTGCTCCGACAGGGGAGTACAGTGAAAACACCCCAGCAAATAACGAGCTTCCACTTGAATTTAACAATAAAATTGCACTCGACATGTTTTTTGCTAAATAAATATTTAATAAATATATATATTTGTTTTATTTGATTTGAGCTTATTGAGAATTACTTTTAAGGCAATTCAAGCATATGAAAAGACTTATGCAAATTATCACTTATTGGAAATTCATCTACAGCAAATTCCTTTGATTCATGTTCAGATTATTTTTTATATTTGCCAGGGAAAATCAATTAAATGTAATTTTCGCCTAAATGCGTTTTTCAATGAAAAAGAAAAATTGATTTTAAATATGAAATGGCTTTACTATACGAGCAGAAATAAGTATTAAATTTATATATAAATTGTAAGTTTACTATATTATAATATATGAATATTACTTGAAAACAAAAATTATGTTGCGTTCTAATTTGTTATCTTTTGTTAAAATATTTATGACATCCTAAATTTTGAAATTTTATTTTTTTGTGTATAGTTTATCATATTAATTTAAATATATATTAGATGATCATATCTTCTCGCCATAATTATTTTTTTTTATTTCCATTTAAATAAATTGTGAACAAAATTATTTTGTTGTAAAATTATTATTATGCAATTTAAAATATTTTATATATAAGTACTTTTGTATATTTATGTATAAAAAATTATATAAAAAAAATAACGTTCAAATCACATTTGCTTCAATTTCATTTAAGGAATTTCTACGCAATTTTGAATGGAAAGCAAGGGACGATTAGCTTTTGTTCGAAAGGAGTAACCTGATGCTTAAGTACGTATGCATATTTTTCTTTTTTTGGTAATAAATAATACGTTTATAATAAAATTAAATTAATAAAGTTACAATTTGGAGACCTTATAAACTTTTTGTTGTCCTAAATCGGACGAATAAAAAAAAAAGAAAAAAAAGAATAAAATTAAAAACTTAAATATATACATATATTATAATATGTAAGTCATATATACTTAATATTTATCTAAAGTCTTAACGACCTATGAGCCTATATCTAAGTATTCATTCTCTGCTTTTCCAATTCACTTTTGGAAATTTACTTCAAGAGTTTGGCCTCTGCTTAACTTCCTTTTAAATCATATGAAAATTACGATTTTAGGGATTCATTGTTAATGCCTTGCCAATGCAGACTCTACACCGCAACTCCTCGCCCTTGCGCGTGCAGCATAGCGAGTGCTCACTGTACTTTGAAACCGGCTGTTTCGTTTTTATGACAACTCAATTTCGAAATAAACTTTAGTTTGTCAGCAGCAATCGCTGCGTATCGCCTCGGCACACGTGTCCACCTCCCATGCGAGAGCTGAGTGAGTTATACAACACCTCAGGCTATCCGTGACCTGATCTATAACGGGAGTCAAACTTGTTCTTGTTGTAGTACGCAAAACGCATAAATTTATGTCAAAGGCTTGAAAGAAAAAAAAAAAAACGAAAATGAAAAGGAAAACAAATTTATTGTAGACTTTTTAACAACTTTTCTGAATGTGCAGTTCTAACTGTAAATGCGACCATAGCCGTAACTGTGTCTAGCTGTTGTTGTTGTTGTAAAACTTACATATATATGCATATATCATATGAAATTTGATGTGAAAGGGAATGTTGGGTGCCTGCCTGGGCCCTTTCACCACTCTTGTTGATTGCTGTGCGCAGTTTGAGCCATCTTGAGCCTAGCTCAAGCTACAACAACAGGCACAGAAATTTGGAGTGGCATTTTATTTAAGTGGCAATTGGTGTAAGTGCGTCGCTTACAGCTGGTCACAACTGTTGCGCGCTTGTTGACAAAGCCGCACACTGGCAACATGTTGCGAAAAGAGAGCGGAACGTGCTGGGAATCGAAACATGCGTGCTCTTAAATGCCAGGCTCGGCTGCCAACGAGCTCGTTGCCCGAACGTGTGTGCGTTCGTGCACACGAAAGTAGGCAACATAAGAGCAACGCAGCAACAGTAAAAAGTGATAAAAAATTAAAGAAAATTAACGAATATAAAAACTAAATTAAATGTATTTAAAATGTGTAATTAAATAATTATTTAAACAAGGATTTGTTGCTTGCAACTTACCTAAGACAATGTAAAATATGCTTAGCAACATTGTTGCGCGCTCAAATGTTGCTAAGCCGTCGCTCTCTTCACACGGCGTCGAGCGCAAGCGTCTGGCCGCTTTTCGCGAGTGCACTTCGTGTCGCCTTCGTGGCGCGTCCAGCCGAAGGCTGCTCGTCGCCGCTCGTCTTCAGCTCGACTTCGTTTTTAAAGCTATAACAAAACTCAAATTGTGTTAGTTGGTAAGAAGCGTTCGTCGGAAACGGGCGGCAAAGCGGATGCAGTAGCCGAACTGATTAATCGTGTCTCTCATTAAGTCGCACTGTGAGTTTGCATGTGTATGTGGGTGTGTGCGTAAGTGCTGTGCTTGTGTGAAGCGCGCGCGTGTTGCACAAGAAGTCGTCGTCGTCGTCGCCGTGTTTAGAAGCTAATGAAAAGCCGTTGCCTACTTGCAGACGGACAGGCTGCAGCAAGTGTTGCTCATGTGCGTTGTAATTATGCAAATTGCTTTTGCTTGTGCCTTCTGCCAGCAATCAGCAGCAGCCGCAGCAGCAGTGGCAGCGGCAGCGGCAACGGCAGCTGCCGCACAACTCAAGTGCAACTGTTGCCAGTTATGCTGTGCGACCTTGTTGGTCGTCATGCCGCATGCATATTCATGCCGGCCAATTCGCAGCCGCCACCCACCACGACTAACAACGGCAGCTGAAAGTGGGCCAACTGCAGCGGCAGCGGCAGCAGCAGCAATAAAAAAGATTTCTTTCTTTTTTAGCTCAATTTAAGGCTAAAGCTGTGCTCCAATTCTTACCTGGGCGCTGTGCCAGGACACGCGCTGCCTCATCTGTCAAATCCGTACAATTTCTACAGTATTTCTTCTTCTTTTACATCCAACTTGTTGTCCTTGGCAGCAACAGTCGTTCGCATATAGAACGCAAATAAATTCATTTTTATTATTCTACTGTGACAGCTGATTCTTTGTCTCTCCGTCTCTCTGTCTGTCTGTCTGTCTGTCTGTCTGTCTGTCTGTCCGTGGCACATAATGTGGCCAGCACATTGCGTTTTTATTCACATTTTTATGGCCATTTTTTTCATGCTTTTTTTTTTTTTTGGTTTTGTCCTACCTGCATTTGTTGACCTACTCGCAATTGTTATGCTTCGCAGCCTTTAGAAAATATTGCGAAAATAAAAACTTTCTTTGCTGCATTTGAGGCTCAAGTTTTGCACAGGCATTAGAAATTGTTAAGTTGAAGTCTGCAAATGTTGGCCAAGTTTATCTAGAGCGTATTTTTATATATAAGCTGACAGTCTGTTCAAAGTTTTTGTGTGTGCTTAGAAATTGAAGAGAAAACAAACAAATATGCGAATTTCGGGAAAACTCTAAGAAATTTAAGTTGATGAAATGCAAGAATGAAATTTTTGAATCACTAAGTAAAAGTAGTTCGGCGCTACTTTTAAGCTATTTTATATATATAAAATGATTTAAAATTAACAATTATTTTAGAAGCTTGCCAAAACCGAACTAAAAAAAAAAATAAAATCTAAAATTGTATAAATAAAAAGTAATAAAAACATATGTGATATTTGCAAATATTTGAAAGCATGACGTTGAGTAAGAAATATTAAAAAAAAAAAAATTTTAGAGTAAAAGAATTCTTTTCGATACTTAACATTTCACTATTTATTTTAAGTATTTATTAAAATCAAAATAAAATTTTAGCAGTTGACTTTCAGCTTAGTTATTCTAATACATTGTTCATAGCCTGACAGATATTTAAGTGTAATCAGAAATCTCTTAAAGAAGTCTTCAATCCTCTAAAGCGTCAAAGTGTGCTTAAATATTTTAACACAGAAAATATTTAATTTTAAATGGAAATTCATATAAAATCTTTAAATAAATAATTACGCAATCGCTTTAAAATGAATGTAGCGTAATATTTATATATACTATATTTAATATTTTTGAAAAGTTAAATGTAATTAAAGATATATTAAAAAAATATAAAAATATAATTAAAAATATCTATAATTGTTGAGCTTTGAATTCTGTGTCGAATAGCTGAGTGAAATAATTTTTGCTGTATAAAAGACTTTCTTTGAAATTTATTATTATTCTTTAAATTCTTATTAGTTTAGCTAGCAAAAATTATTAATTTAAATTATAAGATATAAGAATACATAATTTCAAGACAACTTATGAAGAATGTTTAGTAGGTATGCTAATATTAGTATGTCTTGCCTATGCTTAATAATATTAACTATACCAATTTCCCTTCATCGAAAGTTATTGCCACAGAGTCGACAAATTGTCGCCATATTACATATACGATGCGAGAAATATTAAATTAAATGGAAGTGAAACGAACAGAGTTTTTAAAGTTTATTCAGCTGAGCGGAACTATAAATGGCAATAAATATATTTATTTTAATTTTGGTAATAAAAATATGTGATATATTTATTTTATAAAATATTATTAAGCTGTAATGTAAATAAATAAAATATATAAATATATTTAGTAACGAGATAGGCATGGAATTACGATTTAAAGAGCGCGCCTCAAAGTATGCAGCACAAATGTGGTCACAATTAGCAGAGATTTATTGTGCTGAGCGGGCGCAAAGGCAGCGCAATTAAATTTAAATGCATGCAAAAGGACAACAGAAATGGTCAAGCGTTCTATGGCCCACAAATTGCGTTTGAAAAACAAAAAGAGAAGAAAAAGTCTTTTATATGAATAAATGCGGTTGTAATTGCTGAGCCAAAAGGTTTGGCTGTGCTGGCCCTAATAAGTTCACAGCACGCAAAGTAAATTTGTGAAACTGGCAAAAGCAGAGAGATAGCCAAGGGAGAGGGCAGATAGACAGGGAGAGAGAGATAGAAATATAGCAGAGTAAGCCAGTGGCACAAGCCTGTAAACATGAATAAGACATTAGGCAACAATTTACATGTGTAGCAGCAACGACTCTAGAGTTCAGCAAAGATGCCAACGAAAGGGAGAGTGTGAGAGAGAGAGAGCGAGAGCTATACGAATAATGATTATTAACAAAATATGTTAATTTAATGTCTAGGCGTATCTGGCATTATATATGGGTCGATGGCCAACGTACGTCCGTCCGTCCGTCTGTATGCTCTGCAGCTGAGTTGGCCCAAAGGCAAAAGTTGTTCAGGTGAGCGCGGCGCGGTGAGCTGCATTTTAATCAATTTAATTGAAATACGCAGCCAGCAGCAGCAGCAGCTTAAAACGACTGTAAAGAGCCAATCAGAGGCTGGGGAAGGGCAAGCGAGAAAGCAAGGGAAAGCATGTGCGCTTCAACATTGAAATGCCATTTGCCAGCGCTTGTCAAACTGTGCCCAAGTCGGATTAATAAATTGCGTAAATAACAAATTCGATCAACAAAAAAGAAAATAATAATAAAAAAGTGCGACGCGGCAGCAGCTGCAACTGTGAAGCATTACAAACAATCAAGCAACAACAACAACTTTACAACAATAAACAAAAAAAAAAAAAGAAAAACAAAAATAACTGAAGAAGTGAAAACAACAACAACAACAAAAAGGCAAAAATGACAACCATAAAGCTGCTCATTATCGGTAAGTTTTATCTCACAATTAAACAGCATCAGCATCAGCAGCATCGGCAGTCGGAATTACATTAACAACAAAAGCAGCTGCTGCGGCTGCTGCCTTCATGTGGGCGCAACTCTGATGCACACTCTACACAAATAGCAAAACGAGTATATGCAGAGCGTGTCAGAGTTAATGAAAGAGTCGTTAAGGAATTGTTGAATTTATTTACTTGTAATTTAAATTGCTCTCTGAATACAAATTTGAGCTAAGCTCAAGTAATCTAAAATCTCTTTATTTCATTTTCTTGGTTGCCTAGCTACAGCAGCTCTTTGTGTTAAGAAAATTGTTCTAAAGATATGGCTTTTTGAAGCTATATATAAATATACATCTGTATAATAAATAAATATAATATTTTTTGTTATTGAAGCTTTTTTAATTTTTTTTTTTTTGCTAACAGCACAAATTTGATTTTATCTGTATAAATATTTTTTGTTTTTTTTTTGAGCATTTATTTTTTGAATTAATTTCTTAATTCTTCATAATTCTAATACATTTAAAAAGTTTTCTTCTATAACATACTCTTCTTCGCTCAAATCTCAGTCTTCCCATTTTTGGCACGAATTGGAGATGGATATAGTTTATATTCTATTACTAATTTTTAATAAATAAATTGCTTAGATACTTTATTTCAACTCTTCCCATTTCGAATCATTTTTTCATGTGAAGAGTAAATACAATAAATATATTTTGCTTGTGATTTCTTAATAAAAATAATTTTTTTACCTCTGAATACTGTGAATTTTATAAATAGAATAAATGCGAATTGAGTCCTTAAAGTAGCTGCCTCTCGCTTTTAATTTCAATTTGACTAAGGAGAGTGACAATAGCAGAGGAATTATATTAAGAGAGGGCATGCATAATTGTAATGCTTTAAAGTATCTCTCTAAGTGAACTGTTTTCTGCCATCTACAGATTTAATTGCTCGCTACATTTTTTCAATCTTCCTTTCTCACTCTCTCCAATAGAGTATGCCATAGTCATATACACTCATTTCCGATATTCTTCCATTTTCATTACATTTTTTTTCGCCCCCGTCTAGCACAGCAAGTTTGGCCGCGAGCTGCACTTTGTTGATTGTCAAACACGCGAGAGAATTTTAATTTTTTAATGCAAGTCTGTCGATGAGTCTGCTAAATGCAAACTTATCGACTGGCTTAACGACAATACTGAGTACATTCAGTTGGGGTTGCCGGACAACATGCCAAGCACAAAAATTAGTCCTTGAACAACTTTTACGAGTTAACAAATAAAAGTTGGAAAAGGCATTGAACTCACTTGAAATGCGAGAAACATTTAAGCTGACTCTATGGACTTTGCTAAATATATAAATACAAAAAACAAAAGTTTCTTTTACAATAATTAATTTTTATAATACATTGAAAACAATGTTTTTTTTTATTTTTTTAAATTTATTAAAATATTATATTAATATTTATTTTATAATATAAGTGAATTTGTACATATAAATAACTTTGTGAATTTAATTTTTTAAAATAAAAGCACAGTTATCATTAATGCAATATTTTAAGTTTTATTGAATTCATAATTATTTTAATTATTAATTATTTAAATTATTAATTATTAAATAATTGAAATATAATTTTTACTACTTATTCTTTTATATGTTAAATGTGTTATTTTAATTAATTAAAGTAGTTAATTAACTTTACTTAATATATAGTATACAAAATTAATAATAATATTTATTTTCCTACAACAGTTTAATGAAAATAATTGATTTTTTTTATTTCAAATAAAATAAAATATACGTTATAAAATAATTTTTTTTTATTAATGTTTTCGTAATATTTTCTTAAAATATAAAATAGAATTAAAAGAAATTAATCTAAAATAAAAATATATTTTTATATATAAAATTAACTATAATATAAAGTATTATGATTTATATAAATATTTTATGATATTTTTTGCATATATTTAATATAATTTAAAGCGATTTCTTATCAAAAATATGAGAAAAGTTTCATTATTATATTTCTCATTTCTACATCAATTTCGAGCCGCATTCATTCCATTTTCAGCACTAAAAAAAAGTAGCAACTGCTTAATTTCATGAACTTCAACGATTATAAAATTTGAACAGCTGCGCGAGCTTAAAGCCATTGTTGCTCCACAGATTGCATTTGTGTGTGTGTATGTGTGAGTGTGAGTGTATGTTTTTTTAGTCAATTCTTTGCCTCGGGTTTTCATTTTATGCGCGCTTTGGGAAATTTTCCCAATGCCACAGAGTCGAGGCGAGTGGAGTCGAGAGAGAAAGAAAGAGAGAGAGAGAGAGAGGGGGGCAGAGCCCCAGCCGGGGTGTGTGGCGGGGGCTGCCCATTTGTGTTTTTTGAGCCTTCTGTTTATGCGTGTGCTGCCTGACCATAAACAAGACATGTCGTCCACTCGACAACGATGCCACTCATCATTGCCAGTGGGCCGCACACCACCGGCATCATCTTGGCCAAGAGAAACTTGGCTCGCCGCACAAAACTCAATGCCGCAAAATTTGTTAACAATTCATTTCCGCGCTTTGGGCTTCATAAATTGCTTTTATTAGCAGCCAACGGAATATAAACCAACTTTTGCCCTTATTTTCGTTTTTTCTTTTTTTTTTTTTTGCTTTCTGTTGAGGTAATAATACACTTGAACTTTTGCATAGCAAATAAAAAGCGTTAAAATGCGTGCGGCGGCAATGTGTTCAAGGGAGAAAGAGAGAGGTAGAGACATAGAGAGAGAGAGAGAGAGAGAGAGGGAGGGCGAATGGGCGTGGGTGTTTGGGCTTGTTGGGTCGTGTTGTTGCTGTCTGAAAATCAAATTAAAAGAGACGACAGTTGGCGTGGCACCCTTTGCCCTCGAGCCAGTGACAAGTTGTGAAGTGGGACGTGCATGGACGCAGGAGCTCGGCCAGAGACGACGACTGGACTCGACTCGACTGGACACGACTGGACTCGCCTGTGCAAGTTGTTGACAGGCACGCAGGCAATAAAATTCAATATTTCATTAAAACGCACGTTACGCATACGCAGCGTGTGCCCCATGCCTAAAAACGTAACGCAAACCGCAAAGCTGCGTGTTGTTGCTTTTATCACACGCAGCGTCAACCGTTGACCAGCGCTCAAATCCGATTTCGTGTTATTAGCGCCAGTGCCCGTGCGAGTGCCAGTGCCAGTGCCGTGCTCCCACTCCAGCCACCAGCTCTGTTTACTAGCCACGCCCCCACACACATGCCGAGTCCTGCCTGGCTGCCAGAGTTGTCCTTCCCATCGAAATTGAGTCGTTTGTCGTTTGGCTGATGGGCGGCGGCGGCGACGGCGACTCGGGCGGGGTTTTAGACGCCTGCGACGCTGACAGATTATTTGCCTTATTATTCATAAGGACTCGGTCGACCAGGGCACACAGCCAGTTGGCAGTTATTCATTACAGCAACAAGACGAGAGGAGTGGGAGAGAGATAGAGAGAAAAAGAGAGAGAGAGTGGAAAAAATGATGTGGAAAAGGTATTTCGAGTGTTTGAAAAGGTTTGCGACAGGGTTAAGTAAGTTAAGCGCACTCGCTCACAACTCAATTAGTGCTCAGCTTGCCGTAAGCGGAAGCCACACACACACACACATGCAACAATATCGTTGCTATTAATTTATTGAGTTGTAAAAATGTTGCGCAAAATTAAATTTGATTAATGCAATAAATGCAACAAGCGAAGCAGCAAAATTCAAATCTTTTTGGCTTTCCAAATGGTAATTGACGTAAAAAATTGTATGGCATCTGTAAGTTGAACATGTTTTGAACTGGTTCAAATGAGCCCACATTTGAAATGTCTATATGTGTAAAGAACTTACTCCCAATCCAGTTGCAGCTATAAATAAAAAAATTATTTTGTTTATTGACTCAATTTAAATTTGGAACTAATTTTAAATTCCAATAAAATTTGATAGATATTTTTTAATTGGTCCGGGAAATATTACAAGTAAAGTTTATGTGTAATTATTACATTTTATAACATTTTTTAGCAATAAGAACTAGTTCCAGATTTTTTTTTTTTTTTGAGTCAGTTGGCAAATATTATTGTTGATGACTTTCGAGCTAATGTGAACCAATTGCAAGACTAGCTCGCTATTTTCGTATATGACTGAAGATCTAAGAAATATTGTGGTACTAGAAAAATTGAACAAAATTTTCATAATGGAAAAATCAAGTTTGAACTAGAAAATCACCAAAAATATGTAAAATTATTATTGAAGTCTAGTTATAAACTGGAACTGCTTGTGAGCTGATAAAAAAAAAATTCTAAAACATTTTTTTTTATAATACATTTTACAGATTTATTCAAAATGCATTTGTTTGCTTAGGAACTAGTTCAGTATAGATAAAGTATTCTATGAATTCATTTAAAAATTATACGGAACTAGTTCCAAACTGTCTGAAACATTTTACTATCTCAGCAGTCAACTAAAATACTTATAAATTATTGAGAGTTAGTTTAGAAGTGGATAATTTGTTAAGATCTTTCAATAACTGGACTAAAAATTTATTAATGAATTATTATTAATGAATATTATGAGCGTTATCTTATATAGTTATATTTGTCTTTACGATTATCTGTTAATGCTAGGTACTTGGCTTATTTAATAATATTTGAAAAGCAATTCGCATCAATTTTTACGAGCAGTAAACAGCATTTAGCACCTCAGCTGAACTCTGGCTCGTTAACCATTTGAGCTTTGCTCTTTTATTGTTGTATTTCTTTTTCGTTTTTATAGAAGTTTCGGTTATCTGAAATGGTTTTATTGTAGGGCACTTGAATAGTCACGACACAGAGCGAGCGGCGCTGAGTGCCGCTGCTCATTTGGATTTATTAATTGCTCTCTGGCTCAGTGGCTCCGTGTATCCGTGGCTCAGTGTGGCTCTGTGGCTCATTGGCTGCGTGGCATTGTGCGTAGCGAGTAAATTAATTAGCAAATACTTGCCTTAATAATCATTTTAATGGAATTTGTAATTTAATGCGCCTAACGAGAGTTTTATGTGTGATTACAGTTACGCGACGGCCCCCACACTCCCACACTCCCACACTCCCACTCTGCCCCCCCTTTTGCCGCATTACTCAATTGGCTAAAGTCTTTGCGAAGTTTCCTATTGATTTTTCTCGCTGTCTGCAAAGTCAGAGAAAGCCCGCAGCAGCAGCAGCAGAAACCGAACCGAAAAACCAGAACCAGAACCAGAAACAGAACCAAAAGCAAACCGCAATTTATTTAAGCGGCTTTAAATATTTCAACATGCCAACTTGGCAGCTCGAGCCGATGACGAGCTCTGCCACCAGCCATCGATGGGTTGGCTCGGTTGGTATTTTGTTACTACGCTACCTTGGCCCCACCAACGGGCTCTTGGAGCCCGCTTGGTCAGCTGTTGGGTCAGTCAACTTTCGCCCGGGCGAACGGGACAGTCAATCACTTAATAAAACTTTTATGGCATGCCATTAATTGATGGCGTTAAATTCTCAGTGCAATAAAACAACACAAAAAGCGAATGGCCGAGGGGCCAGTGCGGGGGCACTTGCCATATAATTGGAATAATTTTGCTTTATATTTGGTTTATTTTTACGATTTGATATGCTAAAGAGCCGCCACAAAGCAAACCAAAGCAAAGCAACAACAACAAGCACAAACACAAAAAAAAAAAAAAATAACCAAAAATAATAAACGTTAAGCATAAATTTTAAAGCTTTCAATTATCGAGCGCTGCGATAAGCTGACTCGAGCACAAATTTCAAATCTTGGAGACTTTGAGCAAAGTTTTCATAGGAATATTTTCCACTAGCTTGCACAGGCAAACAAATTCTCAATGCTGCAAACTAAATGTACGTGAAATTTGCCTTAAATTAAATGCATAAATTTGGGCAAAGAGCAACAAACGCAACGAGTCGAAACGGAATCAAATGTGATACGAGCTCTGGCAGCCGGATGAATGCAAGTGTTTAAAAGACTTGACATGCCAAATCACATATAGCACAAAGACCAGCACACACGTGCACACATCCACACACCCATAGACCCACACACACACAGAGAGCACTCTGTGTATGTGTTATCTTTTAATTAAACATAAATGTTTGCTGGCTGCCAAGTGACAACAGCAACAGCAACAGCAACATCTTGTGCCAAAACACACAAATCTATTCAGCAGCAGCCGATGAGAATTCAATATGCATTTTCAACTGGAAATTTATAAATATTTGAAAATATTTTCTATAAATTTATGAATTGAAATATAACATTGGAATCAATATTATTTAATGCCGTTATGCTCATTCATAAACAATATCAATGGACATGCGGCGCTTGACCAGCAATTGCAGCTGTCAATTTGGTTGCTTTTTATTTGTGCTTGCAATATTCAATTTATTTTTATTGTTTTTTAATTTAATTTGTTTTTATGATATAGATAATTAAACTATTTTTTGCTTGTGTATGCATTTTATAAATATATAAAACTGGATTTAAATACCATTAAATAAATAAATAATTTAATTTGAAGTGTTCTAGGATTGTAAATCGTATAAATTGCTTGTCATACAATGACTTCGATGAGCTCTAGAACCATTTCTTAACATATTCCCAAATAAATCAAGCTTTAAACATGCAGAAAAATTAAATATATTAAATGTAATAAATTCATATATATTTTATTTATTTTGTTATCTCTTTCTGAAGTCAAATACTTTTCAGACTGACCTTGCTCTGATTTGCTTAAATATACTCTGCAGAAGACTGACTTAAGCTATACTTAAAATGTATTTAGATTCTAAGGAGTCTGTTAATCTTATATTGATAAATATATATACAAATGGAAACCATATTTGTGCTGTACATATATATAAAACATTAAAAATTTCTATATTTTTTCAAGTCTCTTTTAATTGATGCATTATTTTATTCGTTGAAAATAAAATTCTTTTACCCAATAAAAAATTATTAAACACTTAATTTTTTCTTGTAAAATTGTTTAATATTATTTTGATTAAATCTAAAATATTTTTGAATTTATTTATTTTCTTTGATATGTCCGATATTAATTTTCAGAAATCATAAATTTAAATTTAAATAAATATACAATGTCTATTATTTTAAATTGTTTTTATATAATTATATTAAAACTTATAATATTAATAATTTTTTAATTTAATTTTAAAGGAATATATTATTGTTATTTTTTTTAACTTTTTTTTTATATATTTATATTTAACTTTTTTAAATTTGAAATTTAAATTGAAGTATATATAAAATTGTTATTACTTAAATAAAACTATATATTATTGATCCCAGCAAAGAACAATACATTTGAGCTAAGTTGCTAATCCGACCATTCAAAACTCAATTACTCAATATGTTCTTAAAAATCGGATCTTCTAAGTAGTTAAGAGTATTCATATTCATATAAAATTGCGAATTTCTATGCAGACACATGTCTAACTCAGTGCAGCTCAAAATGCAATTAAAGAAAACATGGGAATGGGATCGACTCGTATAATATTTATGCTGCCCAGAACAACATCAAGTTCCATCTCTCTAAGCATTTTTAGATAAAAATAAACCGAGAGCAGTTGCTTTAATGCGAACAGCAACTGCAATCTGCATGCCAAACGCTGGGAATGTTGCTATGCACTCGGTAGATGTGTATGTGTATGTGAGTGTGTGTATGTTGCTAGCTGTATTCATACCTGTTCGACTCGGCTGCCAAGCACAGGTGACGCTGCTGCAAAAGTTCTTTTTGTTTTTGTTTTTTTTTTTGCTTTTACCTGGGCTTAAGCGTTGCCACACTAAAATCAAACAGCAGACGTCGCCGCATATGACATTCATAGCAAGCCAGCTTAGCTGGCCTCACACCACAGCTGCGCAGCTACAGCTACAGCTACAGCTACAGCTGCTGTCATGCGACATGGCTTGAAAAATATGAAAGTTGCTCCAAAATTTATAAGATTGCCGCAATGCCTGATCCTGACAACAGCAGCAACTGACATCAGTTTGCGTTTCAGTTTCAGTTTCAGTTTTAGTTTTCAGAATTTAGTTCAACTTTTAGCTTCAGTTGCACACACGGCGCACGTCCTCCCATAAAAACGTGGCGGGCCAACAATAACACAAAAAATAACTAAATATTAAGAAAACAAACATCAGACGCATATTTAATTGAAGCTAATCTGCGCTAGGCAGTCACGCTCGCAAGCCTAAAATAAAACAATAACTAAGCTGCTGCTGCTGCTGCTGCTGCCTCAAGCTGAGAGCAGGCGAGTCCTGACTGTGCAAATACCCTGTGGGATATTGTAAATATAATAATATAAATATTACATAGCTTGAGCCTGTTTCATTGTTTTTGTTGCTTGTATTTCGAGCTGCTTCGAGTAGGGCTTGATTCGCTGTCTCATATAAATACGCTTAGGTATTTCATGTGGCAAACAAAAAAAATTTAATTTTTAGGGTATATTTAAGTGTTATTTATTTTTCATAACTTTTTATTTTATTTTTTACTTTGCCTATTTTATTTTTTTTTAATTATTGTATTTATTGATATTATTTTTTTGTTTTATTTATTTAATATTATTATTTTATTTAAATTTTATATTATTATTTTTTTTTATTGCATTTATCTTATTATTTTTTTTAATATTTATTTATTATTTAATTTATTCTTTATTTTTGTAATTATTATATGTATTTAATTTATTTTTATATTTTATTTATTTAATATAATTAATTCATTTATTTTTATTTTATTTTTTTTTCTTATTTTCTTTATTTTCATTGGTTATATTCTTTTTATTTTTTTCTTTTATTTTATTTAGGTTATTTATTATATTTATTTATTTTTTATTTTATATTTTTTGTATTCATTTAGTTTAATTGTCAATTTTCAAAACTTCTATTTCAAATGCCCTATTCCTAGACCCTGCTGGGTATTAATGCACTGGGAGATGAGAACATTTAACGCTGACGCCTAAGCATACTTACAGCATGTTGGCTTATAACAAATCAAACACAAAGAGACAAAAAACGAGCCAAATGTGCTGGGAAGCATAAGTCACAAAAAAAAAAAACCACAAACAATCACACACACACGCACACACACACACATACACACAGAGACAGACAGATAGCGAAAATGTCCTTTGGGTGCAAAATCGATTAAAGACATTGAAAACGAGCAAAACGGAAGTCAATCAGCAGACAATAAGTGGATGGGGCTGACAGGCAGGATGAGCTGCTGTCTCACCTGAAGCTGACATGGGAATTAGTATATATATATATAAATATATTTCTTTTGGCAAGTGCTTACATACACACACACACTCTACGGGCTGTCAGTGAGCTGGCTCTGGCTAATAAGCCGTCTAAAGCGTTTCGCATTGCCATCGTCAATTTGCGCCCACTGTGTGCAACGCATTAATGCCAACGAATGTGTTTCGCATTAGCAAAAGAATTTCCACAGTGTTTCAGTGTTTGCTCTAGGGAGCAGCCATCCTCCCTCTTCCTCCCTTCCTCTCTCTGTGTGTGGGCGTGTCTACTGTAATTGCACGCCAATGTACGCACGTAACTGCATATTTACATATCACTCGTCGAGTCGCTGACAACCAACAGCGACGGCAGCGGCAGCGACAGCGACAGCGGCAGCAGCAGCGATGAGGACGATCTCAGCTTGGGGAAAAAGTGAATTAAAATAAATTAAAGCATGCTTTCAGGCGCGCCATGTAAATAATGCAGCGCCATTTTTCTCACAGCGTCGCACGAGAACGCGTTGTGGGCGTGCCAGCGCCTCACACTGATTGATATGTCTGTCGGCACAGTCCTTGAGTCCTTTTGCCATCTTATCTGCTCCATTGCCAGCCAGAGTTGCCCCGTAGGTGTTGAATCATTTACAAGCAACGAGCGCACTGAACAGCACTCCTCCTCCTCCTCCCCCATCTCCTGCTGCTCCTCTCTCATCGTTTGTCATCAACGTCCTTATTGTCAGCTGCGTTGATTGCGCCAAGTGGCACGGCAAAAGCAGCAACAACAACAACAACAACACTGGCCCGATGGCTACAAGAAGCTGCCACTCTGATTATTATAGCTGCTTGTGGCCTGCCACGCAGCACGCTGACCAGGACACTCGGCGGCTCCATTGCCAGCCATATCAATTAGATGCATCTATCTGTCAGCCAGCTTCACTTTAAGACTGCTTTGATTAAAGTGATGTATTCTCGGAGTTTCTCTCTCGCGCGCTGCGCAATTTCCTGTTTTCCTTAGAGCTATTGACCAAGCGGCAGCTCAATTACCAGCAAAAGCCAATTTTCTGTTCAACAAATTTCAATTTTCTGCCAAGTTTCAGATGACCAATTGAACTTCTTTTTACAACTTTACTTTTTGAAAAAGTTTCTCATAAGAATTGGAGCCATTGCAAAAATCTGTATAATTCAAGGAATATTAATCACGGTGCGAGGGGCCAATACCCTAAAGTCTATATGAAGTGTGAACATTTTATTATCTGTTAAGATCAAGCAGCTCAAATTTGGTTGGAGTGAAGAGATTCTCTCTTGATAAGAGTTAAAGCTAAGATCGTTTAAAATCGATAAACGAAATCGAGGCAGACATTTAGAGCTGTTGAATGATTCAGATCAAGAATACTTGCTTACTAACGTAGCATACCCTATTCAATTAGCTTCTATAAATGCAGGATATCTTATACAAAGATGGAGGAGTCAAATTCAGACTCTATTTCATCAGCTTGATTGTTGAAATTTAATCTGTTTTATAATTGTATTTATAAAGTATATATTATATATAGACTTCTAAGGAAACTTCCTTCCATCTGTTGAAACATAATCCGCAATTTTACTCCCTAATATATATATGTATGTATTTATTGATTTATATTGTGCACACATAAAGAGCTTATAAATTCGCACTTAACTTTCATTTTAAGAGCGCTTTAAGGACTTATGAATATTTGACTTTTTTGAAATTAATTATGTAAATACATCTTAGCTGCATAAACTGGGCATGGAATGGTCGTAATTGGCATAATTAATATGTCACTGCAAGTATTTTGCGTTCAAGTTTATCGTCAAGTCAAAGCTGAATGCACTTTTAAGACGAGAACTTATGCAAAAGACATTATTCATTAATTATTAAAATGGATTTTTTTTAATGTTTCTCTGCTGCTTCAGTAGCAAATCTCTTGTCAAGCAAAGTTGCCCACTTAAATCAAAGCAAGATGCTGACGAAGCATGGGTACTCTTTTAATATAAATTTAAGTATTATAAATATATTTCTTGTAAATTGACTTTGCTTAAAAGCAGAGTTAAATTATTTTATTACAATATGAGCTCAAATTTTAAAAAGATATATGACATATGAGGCTTGTGCGATTTATTATATTTAAAAAATTATTTTCGTTATTATTATTTTTAAAATATATTTTTTATTTTAAATTATAGTAAAAATCCTAATAGGTGTCAAAAAATATTTAAAATTTATAAATTAAATATAAGTATAAATAAACAATAAAAATAAATAAAAAACGTAAAATTATAAAAAAATTGTTTTAAATAAAATAAGATTGTCGCTTAAAACTTATATTTGTATTAACTAATATTTAAAAAATTAAAAGTATTCAAATTACTTATAAAGTCAAATAAAATTGTAAGTAATAATAAAAAAATAATTAAATATTAAAATAAAATAAAAATTGTCATATATATTATATTATGAAATTGATTAGAATTTTATTTTATTTTTAATTAAATTTTTTTAGTTTTGATTATCAATTTTATTACATTATCTTAGAGCTTAGAAAAAAGAATATTATTTTTATTATTTTGGTTTACCATACTTAACACATTTCCGTTCATTAAAAAAAAATATTATCCATATGTTATACAGATGCTCTTGATATTGATGAAATGGCTTACGTTGCGCGTACTTCAAAATATTATTTTGAAAAATCATAGGAAGATTTCCAATTCAGCTGAATGCAAAAAAAAAAAAAAAAAAAAAACAAAAAAAATATAAAATTCTATAGCGAAAGAGAGATGCAATTTAGGAATGTGTATATATATAAAGCTTATGTTATGTAGTATATCCCTAGCGTACAAGCTGCTATTGCTGAAGCTGTTGCTGCTGCCGTTGTTAGTGCAGGAAAACGTTAACCAGGTTTTCCCATGGTTACCTTTGTCCGGCTCAGCCAGTTAGACAAACCATAGCAAATGGCTGCGACCCCCCGATGAGCCACTCTTCGCTTGGGAATGCCATATATATATATATATATATATATATATATATATATATATATATATATATGGTACTTGGCATTCTGAGCCGAGCTTTGTCAGTTTGTTCGGGCTGCTTGTTAATTCGTACAAAACATTTCACATACGCCCCGTTGCGAGTGCGTTTGACAAAACTAGGTGAGTTGTTAGTTGCCGTTGTTGTTCTGTTTTATTAACCCAATAACTAAGAGGCCCACGGCTAGAAGCTGCAACTGCAACTGCAACTGCAACGGCTGCTTCTGTTACTGCTGCAGCTGCTTAAAGTCAAAATGCCAGCAATGCGGGTCTCGCTTTGTGTGCCCCACTTGCCGGTGACAACTGCCGACGACTGTCAGTCCAGGTAGCCAGTCAGCCAGCCAGCCCACAGTCAGGCACTTATCTAACACCTTTGACTTCATTGCAGCAGCTGCAGCTGGCGCTTATCTGTCATGGTTACGAGTCGGGATTTTAATTAGCGCCCAGCAGCACAGCGCACACAGCTCACTCATGTCCATGTCCAGACGCTTAGCCCACCCACATAGCCACCGCCGACCACCCACCCGGCGGCCATAAGTCCCCTTCTGTTTGCATGGCATTTGCCTGCTCGTTCGTTTGTTAAAACTGTTTCTCTTCTTCTTCTTCATATATATATATATATATATATCTTTTTTTTTGGTTCTCCTGACTGCGACGTTGACACGCGCTTGTCGCTCATTATCCTTTATGAATTTTTCATAACTGCAACGGCAGCGGCAACGGCGGCAGCAGCAGCAACGGCAACACCAATTGAAATTTTGACCTTTTTTCTGTTAACTATAATTTCTTAAGCACGTGACTCGCAAGCTAAACATAGAGCTGACTGCAAAATTAGATTTGTCTGTGGCTCCCCAGCAATGCTCCATTGAAGTGTGCGTTACCTTTTGCAGCAGGCTTAACCTGGGCTTAACCTTTGCGTTTCTTAAGATGCCTGCAGCTACCTGGCTGCTGCTTCATCTTCTTCTTCTTTTGGGCTACATTTTAGATATCCCATTCAAGCTGGTTCAACTCTTGTACCTGAACTTCTTCTTTTATTAACATTTCACACGTTCGCAGCTTTTTACTCTTCTAAGCAGCTGTTGCGCTTTTGTTAAATTTTTGTTGAATTATTTTCGGCTTTTGTCTGAGAAAGTATAGAGTATATTTGAAGAGAATCCATAGATGAAAGAATCAATTCCAAATAAATAAAAAAAATGCAATTTAAAATATAAAAAAGAAAACAAAAACCTTAATTTCAATTACTTAAAATTGTCAAACTCAAATTTTATGATCTACAAACTCGTTTTATAATTTTAAACAATTTAATTTTGTAAACTCATAATCATTTAAAATGTAATCATAACTTAAATAAATAAATCGACGATATTTAAATTTTATAATTTCTATTCAAATTTTATTTTCTTTTTATGTCTGTTTTATAAAACTTCGTTTTTAGTTCTAAAAATATATTTTTTTATTAAAATACTAATTGCATGTTTTAAAATATATTTTTTATTGAAATTCATTTTTAATTTCTCAAATATATATTTTTATAAATTAATACATTTTTTGTATAATTTTGTATAATTGATAAGTTAATTTTCTTTTGATTTTTATTAATGTATTTTCCTTTCAATAATTCTTTTTCTTTATGTTGTCATTGCGTAGTTTATTATTTTATTTACTCCTCTACTTTATAAGCAATCAATTTGGTTGCCAACTTCTTAGGGAATCTGCTAGTCTGATTTGGCTGCCACTGAATCCTTCCACTTTTTGCTTAGCTCATTGTCATCTTGCGCAGTTTTTCATTTGCAGCTCGTATTTTTTTCATCACTTTTTTCCAACTGTCTGTGTGCATAATTTCTGGGCACAAATTGCGTCGCTTAGTTCTCCGGCGCCCGCTTTCAATTAGAGACTAGAGTGAGGAGGCAGGCAACATGACTGCTTGCAACAGTTTGCCCCGCTCGCCTGAGGCACTTGCACTTGTCTTTGCGCTGTAAGAATAGACAACAACGATGAGAGTAACAACTGCCACAGTCGCTAAGCAGCAGAGTAGACTGCTCGACTGTATGATATCCTGTAATAGACTTATTATATTTTTCGCAGACTCATATTGAGAGGAATTGCTTAAGAATGAAAGTTTTTTAATATACCAAGTATGTATCATATCGAATATCGGAGTAATTAAAATTTCAAAATAGCATAGTCTTAGTCAGCTAGCTTGTTATATATGAAATTATATTTAAATTTAATTTTAAATTAAATTATCAAAGACCAACTAAATATTTCCTGTTTCTAATAAATCGATATTTTTTGTTCTCGCAAAGAGAAATATATAAAAAAATAAACTCAACATATGTTCTTCATCAACAGCCAGCCAGAACCTCCTTCTTCCACCTATCATACCCCACTCAAGCACTCACAATGAGTATGTAAACATGAAAAAAGAAAAGAAAAGAAAAATGGTTGGTAAATCTGCGGCGGCTTCTGCTGCTGCTGATGCTGTGGCAAAAACTTCTTGGACTGCGCTTTTGTTGCGACTCGGTGAGCCATGTCCTCGACATGCCTGCGGCGCCGCCAGCTCCAAAGTATAAGAGACTTGGCGGCTCTCCCCTTTGCCGTTGTTGTTGCTGCTCGAGTGGCACTTGCATACGGCATTCGAGCTGCTCTCGTTGTTGGCTGTGCGCTAAGCGTCAGTTGCATTGTCAGCTTTGCACCTTTCGACGAGCGAGACTCCAACTCTATCTCCATCTCAATCTCCATCGCTGTATCTGCGGCTGCAATTTCTTAGAAATTCATTTCGGCGCTGCATTGTCGCGCAAAAGTTTAATTACAAAAGGCAAAATGCACTGGTTACCGCGTCGCAGTCGCATCCTCATGCACTTTCACCTAGCATCTTTATCTGTCTCGCTCTCACACTCTCTGACACTCTCTCTCTGTTCCTCCTTTAATTTCTTCGACGCCGTCGCCTCAGAAGTTTTGCTCATCATAAAATCGTGTGGCCGCGTTCCCTTTGACAGTTTTTAGAAGTCGTCTTCGCCGTCGCCTTAGTCTCCGACTTATTTTTTTAATCAGTTGCATGAGTCTCGCGCCTCGCTGCGCTTTCCAACACTTTGCGCCCTCCGCCCTTTACCAACACACACCTTTCGTCCTCCACCTCTTCTCTTGCTTAGCTTTTAATATTTGAGATTTAATTGCTTGTGAATCCAGTGAACTTAAATAGAGAATTGAGTGTTGCTGGTCGAGTTATCTAAATTGAGTTTATTTAGGCAATGGATAGATAATAGTATTTATATCAGATCTTCATTTGTGAAATTAGATTCTTACATGAAAAAATTTAGTTCTGCGTTAATATGGAATTTGTATTTATTTCTGTATAGCAGAAATCTTTTGTAATCACTTTCCAGTAAACAGATCGATATTCTAAGTGTGTCTTGTTTATAAGAGCTAGTCCAACTCTTCTAGTATACATTTAAATGCTACTCAGCTGCCTATTTTAATTTAATGAAATTATTTAATTCGATGTATTTGAGCCACTGTGCAAACATTTTTTCTATAATATTTTAACGCGATGTTTTAATGTATCTACAAAGGGTTCAAGCGTACTTTTTTTTAGCTTAAAAATGATTGATGATTTTGCACCACTGTATAATAGTTCAATATCGATTTCCCAATTATCTATAGTTTTGTACTAATAGATAATACTATTATTCTCGACATTGAGCCTCTGTACAATTATTTTATTATATGAAATATAATGAAAATTTTGCTCATTATGATTACCAGATATATAACAAATGAGATAATTGATATAACTTCATAGAATTTGTCGTATGCTTTTGAACTACTGTGCACTCAACTGTTTAAAATGTTTTATAAATTCCCCATACGCCATCCAAACTAAAATGCTAAAATTGATCTATTTTAGCATGTTTTTTTTTTTTTTTTTTTTTTTTTTTGCAATTTTGGCTAGTTTCGCAATTTCAGTATTAATCATTATTATTTGTTTTTTTTTTTTTTTATTAATTATTTTGAGCCACTGTGCAGATAAAAATTCACTTAATATGCTATAAATTTGCATTAAATTTGTGAACGAGTTCAATCTCAGCTTTCAATTACTAAATGCTTTTGGCTGCATTATTAATACAACTAGAATTTTACGTCTCAAGTGTCCGAATGAATAACCATTTAGGCTGAGGGCAATTCAAGTTCAGTTGGCAGCACTTGGACAACACCGATGACAATGTGGGCGACGATGATGAGGACGATGAGTACTTAGATCACATTGCAAAATAAACATAAACATAGATCATTTAATATTCAATACTTGTCTATTAATTATTTAAAATGCAAATATTTGCACGCTCCGCAAGGCAAAACAAATCAGAGTCCAATCAGGACAGGGGGCGACAATGTGGCGGGAGCTACAATTGGAATTGATGAGCTTAAGTATATGTCAACATAAATTGCAATCACATAATATTCCATTTGGGCCGTTCATTCATTACGTTCTGCATTGTTGGCGACGTTGTTTGTGAATGTTTTTAATAAATTTTAAATAAACAGACAGCAGCTTGGAGAGTCGCGCGCGAATTGTAGATAAATATTTGCATTAGATGGCAATACTTATTGGGGCGGCCGAGAGGCGCAGAGCCAACGCGACAGCCCTACGAGAACGACCTCATCATGCCACACTTGTTTATAGGCAGCCAGTCAGGCAGGCAGGCAGGCAGGCAGGCAGGCAAACTGACTTTGTTTGTTTTATAAATTATTGACACTTTATTGACAGCCAACAACAGCAACAACTTTCGACGCACACAATGGCCTCATAAAACAATGGCGTATTAAGTTCATTATGTGCTCCATGCACAGTGGAACAAAAGCATTAATATGCATTACAAATGTATGCGTTCGTTGCTGTTCGCCCGGCTTGCAGCCAAGCCAAGCCAACCAGCCATCCAGCCATCCATCCATCCATCCATTCATTAGCCTTGAGTAAACTACTTAAAATATCTTTCACACTGCGTCAACATAAATCGGAATAAATAACAAAAAATAATAAAAATTGTTATATGAAACCAGAAAAAGACATAAATAAATCTATTAAATATTAAAAAATAAAGAAGCGCAGAGAATTGTGCATGAAATATTAAAAGGTAGCTAATAAATAAAACATGTCGCAAAAAGGATAATAACGATGGCGCGAATTAAGTCCATTTGACACCTTTGTTGGTTGCCTGCGGCAGTAAATTGAATTTGTCTACCCTACAAAAGTGTGGGGTACACGGCGTTTAAAGGGCATGATGTTTGCTGATATGTGTATACTTGAGAACGCATCTCTGTTTACTAATTTGTTCATGCAAAACTCATAAGTTAAATCATATTCTGTCAAAGCTAATTTTTCTGAATTCTAAAAGGTATCATTAATGATCAATCATCACATGATTTATTTAATTAAAATTATATATTTGTAAAAAATGTTATTATATAAAATTAAATATTTATAAATTTAATATACATATAATTTTTATTAACTATAAATGTATATTATTTTATTTATTTTTATTTAAATGATTTATATAATACATTTTTTTCTGACAAATTTTTGTTTATTTTATTTTTTTTGTTCTTTATACTTATACATTTTACTTTAAAAAACTTCATTTAAATATTGGCTGCAAAGGACATTCAAATCTCTACTACTACGTTTCTCTGTCATAAATAACTAAATAATTTGTTTAAAGTGCTCTGTAATAGGAGCGCTTAATTGCATATCTAACAAATAAATATATCATAAATTAAACGAAAATAATTGAAATGAAAACGACTTCTAGAGCTGCTACCAGTGGAAGAGAAAAATAATTATGAAAACTAAAAATTAGCTTATATTTTAAATATTAATACTAATATTCATTTTTTAGCGCTTTTAAAATTCTCTTTAGTAAATAAACTGTAATTATTAATATACAAAATAATAATATTCTCTTGTAATTGCTTATTCCTTATTATTTTACCCACACAGTAATGACATCAGTAATCAGAAAGTTGGCATGAAATTTAAAAAATTGCACCATTGAGATTCAACTAAAAAAAATAATATTAATTATTATATAAAATATTGGTTTTCTTTATTTTTCTTTATTTAACTTTTTTTTTTTAATTTCTCTTTAACAAAATAATAAGTATAATTTTCATTTAAATATATATTATATAACATAAATATACAATGTTAAAACTCTTTCCATCAGATTATCCTTGTGCGCCAATTAAATCCTTTTACATTTGCTTGAAAATGTTCCCTTTGAAAAATATTGAAAATAATTTGAGCAAAAAATAACTTTGCATAAGCTGGCCTTTTTGCTGGCCGATTCGATGCAGAACGTTATATCGATAGCTATTGAAATGAATACCCACAACAATGTGGGCTTGCCGGGCATATCCTTAATGTTGGCATGGCAATAGCGCATTAAAAGCGGCGTCATAAGCCGCATTCAGGAAATTCGCTTCATTTGCCTTTCGTGTTTCATTTACCAAATACTATGTCGACATATATACATATCATACAATATATATAAATGTGTGTGTGTATCTGAATATATGTGTTTTATTTTTTGTTTTATGCCATTTAATTTTTATTTGCTTACATACACACTGCATTTGCGCCACGCCCCCCTTGCATTTGTGTGTGCAGCGCGTGCTCGTTGCTCGGATTGATTTATATCAATATCCGTCAACCATTTCATTATGTAATATTCCGCTGGGCGATCGGAAGCATAAATAAACAATGCAAAAAGCGAGTTAAATCTGTTTGCATTAATTAAATGTACACCCACTGATAAAAACACACACAAACAAACAAGCCCAATCAGGCACACACACACACACACACACTCACTCACAGTTGCTATGCTGCAAAGCTGTGCGTCAATGGGAAGGCAATGCATTTGCGGTAATCGCTTTGGCTTGTTGATCACGAAAAAAAAGCCTGAAGTAATATATATGCATAACGAATTCAAATACAAGAGTCAAACAGCTTAGAGCATGCTCGACTAGCACATATTCCTTAAATATATATAAAATACGACAGTGGCATTAAAAAGGCATAAAGAGCTTAATAATAATAATTATATTAAAAAAATTACAATTTTATTTAATTGATGAAGGCTTTAAAAGATACTTTTAGGTATATATATATATATTTATCAAATGTATATATTTATTTATATTTATTATCAATATCATGTTTATTTAATATCATATATATTTTTAGCCCCAAGAATCATATAAAATAAAGGTAAATCGTTTGAATAAATTTTCTATAATAAATTATGTTTTATGCGAAGTTGAAATTAAAATGTGACAAATCACATAAAATGTAAATTTTTTTTTTTTTTGCAGTTGAATTTTAATTTACCCGAAACATAATTTAATGAATTAAAATATATGAAACTAAACTAAATAAAAAATTACTTCTGAAGAAGTTAGAGTTTATAATAAATAAAATAAATTAAATTAAATTTGTGATGGATCGGTAGTCATTATAAAATATATATTTAAAAAAAATACTGTATGAAGCCTCCCACTCTTGCTTTTACCTGTTACATACAGCATAACAAAACCATTATACCCTGCTCTATAATTTTCAATGGGTAAAAGTCGGCATATATATAGCCTTAGGCTATACATTTACTAACTTTTAACCCGTAAGCTCAAACTTCAATATAAGCATACACACTATAAATATTTATGTCAAGTTGTGTATAATTATAGACCAGAAAGCTTGATGAAGACTTAACTAAATAGTATTTAAGGCAATCAAGCTATCAGTTTTAAGTGCACGTTTTAAGCTATAATTACGGGGTATTAAGAGAAATAATCAACAAGAAAAATGTCATTAAATTGTCATTAATTGAGTGCAGCCTATTTATAAAGCTCGGCTGGCCGTGCAAGCTAACAGCAGCGGGCATAATCTGTCTTCCTATACAGCTAGCACATAATTCATATACACAAGCACAAGCACAAGCACACACACACACATATACACATACGTAAACCCACACACACACACACACATAGAGGCATAATGACAGGCACGTCAATAATGCGTAAATAAAACACAATTTGTCTCAATAAATTTTCAATTAGCGTTTAAAAAAATTGAGCGTACCCGAAAAGCCGCAGCGACAGGCAACAACAGCCCGCGGCTGTATATAGGCATTGGGCAGTGGGCATTGGGTAGTGGGCAGTGGGCGTGGCACACGATTTGACAAGAAATAAATCAAAATTGAAATGTAAATGAGGCAAAAATACGAAGAGCGCAAAATGTAAAAAAAAAGGCAAAGAACAGAGCGAAATAGCGGCGAAGGAGAGGGCGTAGCAGCAAGTATAAATAGACATAATTTGACAGACAGTAAGCTTGAAATGAGTATTCCTAAATTCCAATTCACTTCAATGAAGTCAAGTAAAACTAAAGTTAGCCAAGTTGAGCTCCGAAATGGGTCACTTTCGCCAGCTGATCGATTTTACAAGCTATGATTATTATGATGCGAGGGTTTTCCTATTTAATGATTTAATTTTTGATTATGATAGACATTATAAGAAATTATAAGAAATTATACTGCATAGTGCCGTGGAGTATGTCTTGGAATCAAGGAACTCATGTATGGATTGCTGTTGATTTTGGGAATGGGAATCAGGGTATATTGGTTTTGTGGGAATAATTGGAGAGGCAGTAAGAGGCTTGGCAGGGTCGTTAAGTATGTAAATTCTTGAGCAGTTTGACTAGCTAAGTTCAACTAACTCTGTCCGTCCCTGCATTCGACCGTGCGTTCTTTCGTGCTTTTGTCCGTCTTTCTATTTTTCCCTCCCTCCATTTATTCGTTCTCAGGTCCATGCCTTTATCCGTCCCTCTGTCAATCCCTTCCATCTGTCCATCCTATTGATCGTCCATCCTTCAATTTATCCGTCCGTCTGCTCGCAGCGATCTCGTTAGCTACAAAGTAAGAGACTTGAAATTTAGTACTGTATAAATTCTCGCTATTTACTACCGAATACAAATTTCTTACTTGTTAATCTGGATATACAAAGAAAATCTCAGCGCTTTCCAATGCTCTCAATATCATTAAAATTATGTCTCTCCCTATATATATATAAGATAATTATAATTTGTTGTCTCTGCAGCGCTTTGTCTGCGTAGACAATGCTTAGCACTCTGAGCAGCAATGCGAATTGCATAAAAACACTTTTCGAGTAGCCGAGCTGAAGCATCCATCGAAAAAACACTTCGAGTGTAACCGAAGCCGAATGCAAATCGTCAATCGAGTGGGCCCAAAGTACAAAGCCGAAAAAAATCACAGTTTATGACAGCTGAATGTAAAGCAAAAACCGATTGACAAGCACACGCAACCCACTCTCCCTCTCACTTGGCATCTCTGTCCTCTCTCTCTATCTCTCTCTCCCTTTCTACCTCTTTAAGCACTTTTGTCTGCATGCAATTGTCACGCGGTGCCCCGATGCCCCCATAGCCGGTGCGGATTGTCCATTGAGTAGGCGGCTTCATTTGACAGATCAACAGGATATAATGAACATTATGCAATGGCAATGGCGATGGCGATGAGAGTGGATGAGAGGTGGGCGAGAGGGCCCAGCCAGCCCCCTTGAGCAATTGTGCCTTTGCCCATTCAGTCATTCCGTCATTCAGTTAGGCAAACAATAAGCAGCGGTTGCGACCTACCCACAGGAACTGCGCTGCAATCAACATAATCGCTGTGCAGGAAGGCAGACGCAGACTCATGCTCCGAAAAGTGAGAGAGAAAAAAAGAAGGAATAGCCAGCAGGACGGCTGAGAAGCCAAAGAGCCAACAGCGGGCATGACAATTTCAAATGAATGTTAAATACCAAAAGCAAATGCTGAAAATTGTGACTGGCAACAGAAACAAACGACGCGCGACGCCAAACAAAAGCAGCAACAACAAAAGCGGAAACAAAATAACAGACACACAGACACTCGCTTATTTTGCCTGCAGCTGAAAGTCCTGCCACATGCTGTGAGGCCTCAGCATAATACATGCAACACATAACATAGCGACGGCACACGACAAAAAGTTGCATAAAAGCGCAAATGGCGACGCACACAAAAGGACAACAGGCAAATGGCGACAAGGCTTGCAACATCATATTGTTTGCCACACACACACATATATATTTATTGCATATATATATATATATATACATGTATGTATGCAGCAAACGGCTGCTTGCACAATTCACTACATAATTGCCTCACGTTGCAGCCGCTGCAAGTCCGTGCCCGGATATCAACTAGCAGCACGAGACAAGTTGCCCCCGAAAAAAGAAAAACATTGTAAGAAAATGGAAAGTAAGAGCAGGGCAGAGCAAGTGGGTGTAGTCAGCTGCGAGATACGTGCTCAGTATAATATTAAATATATAATATATAATATATAATATATAATATATAATATATAATATATATTACATTAATTAAATAAAATACAATTTAATAAATGAAAAATTAATATATTTATTAAAATTATTTAAAAATATTTATCTAAATATTTAAAAATAAAAATACCCATAAAAATATATTGCTAAAAATATACAGATCAAGTCGCATTTATATTGCCTAAGTCCTTAGCAATAAAATATAATATATAATGTATTAAATAAAATATTAATATAGAATACATAAAATGTTATATAAATTCTTTTCTGAGCACTTCAGACCCAGACCCCATCACTCAAAACTCTTAACACTCCATAACACACGATCCTCATGAAACTCTAAGTGTCTTCTCTCCCCGCCTATATACCCGTTTGCTGCACTTGCCGAGCGCGAGTATAAGAATTGAGAAAACGAAAACACAAAATGCACCCATCGAAAAGCTAATTAAGCTAAAAGTCAACGCGCTCGCCGTGTTGCATGAGCTGCGGCACTGGACAGCGGCTATGAATGGCACGCCTTCGCCCCGTGCACTGCCGCCCGTCTTCAACGATTGGGGGACCATCGTTGCATTGAAAAGCCGGAAACTGCTTGGCAAAAAAGTTTGCGACGCGCCAGCGAACGACATTCATTTAAAATTAATTAAAAGAAAATTCGCTCAACTGTGAAACACAAAGACAAAAGAACAAGAACCGAAAACAACGCAAAAAAAAAACGAAGGAAAGAGAAGGATATATAAATGAGTGTGGGTTAAGCGTGGGGGAGTGAGTAGGAAGCTGTTGGGGCTGTTGTGAAGAGCATGTTTTGTTAACCCAGCTTCCAAGCGTGACATAAAGCGAGACTTAAATGCCCTCCGATTGAGATCATTATTAATAGACAAGTGGCTAATTATAGATGACTTAAGATGGACTTGGCGGATACGCATGATGAATATATTCAATATTTTATAAATGTTATAATATAAATAAATATATATGTATACAAAAAACTAATAATAATAATAAAATAAACTTAAGAGAATTATAATAATAACATGAATAATAATAAAAAATATATAAAAAATAATTATAAATATATAAGAATTATACAATACATTATTTATTTTTCTTAGTATATATTTATACATTTAAAAAAATAAAATAATAGAATAATAATAAAAAATATATAATAAATAAAAAAATAAATACAATTAAAAAATAAATTTAAAAATATTTCAAATATGAATATATACATATATAGGTATGTATATATTAACCTAAAACATAAAGCACAGAATGAATAAAATTATGTGATATTATTCATTATAGAAAATATAAATTGAATGAATAAATATTGTAATTTAAAATAAATTGTAAATTAGTTGGTGGAGTTGCCGCTCTTTAAAAGGTAGTTTGGCTCTCATTATGATCGTTCTTTATATGCCTGATCTGCTATGCTCGCTCCCCGGAGACGCTAGCTACGCATAATGTTTTATTAGTATCTTAAAATTAGTACAAAATTGAATCTAGTGCAGTGAAGACACACTTGATTGGGGACATGGAGCCCCAAATTTATTCTTTACGTCCCAGTTTGAAGTGAACCTATCCCTTTTCATATATTCAAATCAAATAATAAAAATAATACAATATTAATTATAATAATAAAAATATTTTTATGACAACTGAATATATTTATTAACATTTTTAAAATATATTTTTCAATATATATTAAAAACTAAAATACCTGTAATAAAACATAGCTATAAATATAACGATAAACATTTTTACTTGAGATGTTAGCAATCTCTTCAAGTTTTATAACTAATTCGAGCTACACCCAAGCCATTTCGTTCACCATAAATCAGCATTGAAACTGCCTTTCACTGCTGGCACACTCAAAGTGCCTGCCAAGTGACTCCAATTGTGCGCTGACTCCACGCTTGATATTTGGCCGGTAAGAGCATTTAAAAGCGCATCGTTGGCATATAAAAGTGAAATATCCGATTCGTAAGTGGCTCGGGGTTGGTCATAAAAATGTTGTACAATTAATGTTTATTAACTGGCCGTTGGCCAATTGCCTACGTAGCATGCAACGTCATGTGCCTGTTTCCCCCGCTCCGTCCGCCGGATGCTGGGGAGTGGCGTGGTCGTGTGGCTTCAGAGGACATTACATTTAAATTTCCATTTGCAATGTCTCGACGGAAGTCTAGACGCTGACTCAGACAGCTGAGGGGCGTGGCTCCGGCTGATGACTCAACTCCCCTCGGCCGTCAGCTCTAGCGTGCGTCTTATGCTTATGCTGATGCTGATGCCATTCAATTTGCAATTTGTGCAGCGGCTCAGCGGCTCAGCGGCTCGGCAGCTCATAAATCTTGTCGCAATTTTTCCATCTTTCCGTTTTGCACATTGTTTTCGTTGAATTTCCGGCATTTTGTCAACATTTGTGCATAAAATATGTGGCTCAAGTGCTCGACCGAGGCAGAGACACAGACACACACATCCTGCAGTCGTGGGCAAGAACAACAGCCGTGTTGCCCTCGAGTATTTGGCTTGTTTAATTTTTGTGACTCAGGCCACATTAATAATTATTATTGTTGAAGCTCAGTTGCGACTTAAGCGCGCCCCCCGGCGCACCACTGCATATTTGTTTACTTTCAATTTACTTTCAATTTGGGCCATGCGCCACGCTCAACCACACATGCCGCATATTTTCGGACAGCCTGCGGTGCCAACACTTTAATTGCCTTTAAAGTGGCGATAAACTAAAAAAACTAACATTTTATATACACACATATCCTGAACGTTTCATGCTCGCTCAAAATGCAAAAAAAAAATGGATTAGTTTTGCTTCTCTTGTCGACTGACTCTGATATAATATAATAGTAATATATATTTCTTTATTCTTAGCTTTGTCTAATCAAAAACTCATTTGGAGGCGGGGCTTATAGAGTATCATTAGAGTCGAGTAAAGTCTCTTCATACACTGCACTTATTTAAAATGGCTTCTGTTTTCTTAGGCTAAGCTTCTTTATTAATGCATTAAATAATTATTAAAGCAAGCTCCCATCTATGGTACTTCCTGTAAAAATAAAGCTATATATATTCCTCTAGCAATTTTTTGTTCAACGAGATTAATTTTGTGGGCCACACAAAAAGTGTCGTATCTGTGGTGGCCGAACGGAGCGAATTAATCTCAATTAAATTTGGGTGCGCAAAGTTCGCCCCAATTTTTAGCAATCTTGTCCGTAAAGCTTATTTTAAAATATTAAAAAAAAAAATTGAAGCATGTTGCATACTTAAATTTTATTTATTCATTTTATTTTTTATAATATTATTTTTGTTAATTCGTTAAAGAATAAGTCAGAGTTGAATGGAATAAGAATATGGGACAGCATCATGATTTATTTGTAAATTATTAGGTATTATAGAACATCCCGATCAAGGCATAAACCTTTTTTTTTTCGTGGTGGAACAATTTTTTTTTATATATTTATTATATTTTTGTGGTTTTAAAGTTTGACGTGATTTAGACTAACTAATTTTAATCTGTTACTTATCAGAAAATTAAATGCTCTCTTAAGCTTATTAAGCTTTCCATCACATTCTGTAGGCATAACAGCTTTATCATAGTTTATCTACGCCACAAAAAAACCTATATGTAACATGATTTATCATTCACTTTTGGCATCAATTCTTGCATAACTATAGATGCTTACTCTTAATAGCTCTACTTTTCTTCCATTTAGGACTTCAATACAGTCTTAAGCTTTAAGCATTTTCAGCAAACTTAACACATTTTTGCCTGCCAAATTTTCAGCGAACGTGAAAACACAGCAAATGCCAAGAACCGAAAAAATAATTATCAGCTTTGGCATCATTATTACCTTTAGCAGCAACATTTTTTAGTATTCAGCGTGGAAAAATTGTAAAAGATCCTTCACAAATATTTGAGCGCAGACCGAAGCCCTGCTTGTGGGGCTAGATGCCAAAGCAGCGGAGCATAATTAAATTGGCACACACACAGATGCAAAACACACCTGCGCACACCTGCCATGGGTGCCAAAATATTCAGAATTCGCGTAAACAATTTAAGCCATAGTAACTGAGGCGTTGCCAGCTAACGAATATTGCCAGATATCAGAAATCTGTCTACTGATATAAATCTAGATTGTATAAGCTGTATGAATCTAGATTACACTTAGATATTTTATATATTTTTATCTACATGTTTTTATCTTTCACTTTTTCTTACTTGCCCTGCAGATTGCTCTGCTATGCAGTGAAAACTACTACTGAGAAAAGCACACTTTTCTTTTGACTTTATTTAATGCAGCAAACAAATTGTTGAACGCGATTGACTAGGAAAAACTCTATGCTATAAATGAAAAATAAATATTATTATTATTATTGAAAGTTCCATAAAAAAAACTGCAATTTTCATTAAAAGCCGAGTAAATAATAAGGCTAAATATATCATAAATATCATTTTGAAAAATATTTAAAAAAAAAATATATATATATAAATTATATCAATATCTACAGACGAGATCTGCTCAAAGTACTTCGTAAATTTGTTGCTTCTAAAAAATATTTATTTTTATATTTATATATATTTTATATTCTTCATTGTAGTCTTCTCTATACATTATAAGCTGAAATTTAATTTTTCCCAATGCGATCGACATCCATATCTTGTTTAACTCTTTCTGTGGCAATGCTATCTTTATCTAATCAATCATTGTATTCCATTGCTCTTTCATCATCCTTTTCAGTCACTCAAATCTAAGCAATTTTGGAAAATTAAAATTATAGATTTATAGCTCATTATATTTCTAATAACTACTTTAACTACTTCATTATTTACTGCTTCGTTCAGATCTCACGACCAGTTCACTTATCGAGGCTTACGTCTGCCGATATATATTATATAAAGTCCCTGCAGATATTTATTATATTTGATACCTGTTCTACTCTCTACTTTGCCCGGCTTTGCCTGTTACATAGTTAGAATACCAACCAAGATACTCCTTGCTTCAGTAAGCTCAGCGTGTGTTTGGGTATAAAAATTGTTGTTTGCTCAGCCAAAGGATGCTGAAAACACTGGAGAATTTTGACTGGCAACGACGTAAAGTCTCAGTTGGTTCTGCTTAACTGTCAGATGAGATGAGAGAGAAAGAGAGAGAGAGAGAGAGAGAGAGAGAGAGAGGGTAAGGAAGAGAGACAACATGAAACAGGCAACACCTACAGATTGCATACAATTAGCAGCAGCTACCGCGCCCGCATGCCCAACTCTGAATCTATCCGCAAACGTAACCGTATCTGTATCTGTATCTGTATCTCTAACTGTAACTGTATCTGTATCTGTATCTGTATCTATGGCTGCGGTTGTATCTCTGCATCAGCATCTGCATTTTGCTGCTGTTGTTTGCCGTGCGGCTGGCATTCAAATTTCCATTTCTTGCCTCGACAAGTTGCAATTGAATTTTGACGCGGACAGCGCTGAACTGTGGCCTACCTGGCCGAGCTGCTGCCCGTTATTTGCACATTTTATGGGTGGCCGTCAGTGGGCGTGGCATGTTTAATGCATGCATTTTGGAAGCCTAAAAGTGCGCGCGCGCCTTCGCCAAAAGCAACATAATGCTGCAGCAATGCCAAGCCCGAATATAGACGATGATGATGAAGCTGTGATACTGCTGCTGCTGGCAGATTGCATGTTGCAGGTGGCAAGGGACAAGCGGCATGCAGCATGCAGCATGCAGCATCGACGCCTCACCAAAATTTGAACTTTCGTGCGCTTCTTAACTTAACGACAAGCGCGCTGCGAGCAGCCAGCCCCATGTCTAGCTGCTGTTTATTTTATATGCGCCCACAATCACCACCCACACTCAGCGACTACCCCTGCCCCTCCCCAGCCCTGCTGTCGTCGCCTTACAGCATGAAGCATTTTTGCATCTCTCTCTTGGTTTTGTTCCTCTTGTTTTTTGGCTGATTTTGCAGCGCGTTGAAAATGCGATTTTCTTGTAGAATCGCACAATCCTTGTTGCCTCTCGCTCCCTCTCCCACCTCCTCCATTGCCTCCGCTCTTACCGCAGCCCTCGAGATGACTTCCCTCGCGTAGTCACACGCATGCAGATTTTTTGGAAGCCAAAATGCCAGGCGAGTTTCGCTTACAGTTGCTAGTAGAGCTGTAACCCATAGCCCCCACCCTGCCCCCCTCTCCAAATCTGTTACTCCTTCACTCTGACCACAGCTTCCTCTCTACCTCGCTCTACCTCTGCTCGCCTTTCATTGTTATTGCTGGCTGGTTTCACTATCACATTGCACTGCATTCTTTTTGGCCATGTTTTCTCGGCGAATACCCTGTAACCATAACAATGGAAGTCAGCTGTCTTGAAGTGGGAAGCAAGAGAGTGTATTGCACATAGTTCATATATATGAATAGTTTTTAAGATCTTAAGCAAGTTTAGGCTCGTTTAAGTCTTGGGTTAAGTACTTGGTCTGAAGTTTAATTGAAACTTTCATATACAATAAAAATGAATTATGTAATATATTTTTTAATAAGAGTCTGAAATTACACGGTTTATTTTTAGTTTATTTTTAAAGATAATCGATTATTTTTGGCTTTAGTTCGCCAGCGGAAGCTTTTATTTTCAGTAACATTTACTTATGAATTAGTCTCTCTCTCGTTGCTTTTCTGTCTTCCCTTCTATGCCTCTGACCCCTGTTTTCTCTCTTGTTGTCTTTCTGGCTCTCACTCTCTCTCTGACTCTCTCTCTCTACTTCTTTTCTCTCTTTCATTCTAATCTCTCATTCACTGAATTCTAATCTCACTCTCTCTCTCTCTCTCTCTCTCTTTCATAGTCTTGCTCTCGTTTTCCGCCGTATCTGACTCTCTTTGTTTTTCTCTAGCTCTTGAACTCTCATCCACTGCATTTCTCTATATATATCTGTCTCCCTGTCTTTCGCTGCCCTTCTCTTTGTATTGCTTTTTAATCTCTCCCATCTAAAAATATATTTCTCTCTGAAGCATTCTCTATTTATCTAAATTCATTTATTCCTCTTCTTTGGCACTCAATCTTCGTCTTTCTCTAGATCTGCATCTTTTTTCTCGCAGTCCATTCAAACTTTTTCTTTCTCTCTATCTCTCTCACCCAATATTTCTGTCTCTATCTCTCTCATATTATCTTTCCCGCTCCGTGTCCGCATTGCCCTCTAACCATCTTCTCTCGATATGTCATGTTCTCTATTTATATTTCCTCTTCTAGCCTATTTTCTCCCTCTCCTCTCCATGATTGTCTATTTAACAACTCTCCCAAAATAAAGTTGAATTTGCTTTGCCTTCAACTAGTTCCCAGGGTACATTTCAATCAGCAATGCCAACTGCATTCTCATCTCTTTTCTTTTTTTTTTTTTTGTTGCCTGACTTGTGCGGCGCATTAAGCAAATTTCTTGCTTTTTGCACTTTCTCCTGCTTCTGCAGTTTTATCCCCGCTTGTTTTGTGGCCAATTATGTTTCTTTTTATGCTTTTTTGCTCATTGTCCGCCGCTTGTTTTGTTCGTTTTGCTGTTGTTCGTTGGGTGTTTGCCTGCGTTTTAGTACTCGTCTCGTCTTTGGCTTTTTCTGATTGACATTTGACATCTAAATGCCAAATTAGCTGGCAGCTCTAGCTCTAGCTCGAGCTTCGGGCTGCCAACTTCTGTTATTTTTTCACTCTCTGCGCTTTAAGTTTAAAACAAGAAAAAGTTGCTGCAACAGCGGCGTCTGTTGCAACTGTTGAGAGCAGAGTGTAATGAGTAGAAAACTTTTTTCGACCGGCAGGCGAATATTGAATGACAACGCCGCACAAAAAGTTAAAAAACGTAAAAAATCTATTTGAGAGAGAGAGATACAGAGAGAGAGAGAGAGAGAAAATCAAGTAAATACATGAGGGAAATCTTTTCAAACAGTTTGCAATTGCAATTGGCTCTCAGTTTTTTACACACAGTCCGTTTTTGTGCTTCAAAGAGTGACAGTAACTGAAAAGTATTTCACGTTTCACTTAAGGGATCCATATACTATGAAACAATCTGTAAACAGCTGAATATGTTCAAAGCTAGTTTCAATTTACATAAATACGAACTTTTTTTCGTAAAAAAATAAACTTAATATAAATAAATTTATTTATACCCGTACTTAAAGTTTTTAGAATTATTTACTTAAATAATTTATTTTTATTTAATTTCAATTACTTTTAATTTGTAAATATTCTTATTTTCTAAATTTTACTAATTTATTATACGAAAAATTTTCTTTTTATGTTGAAAAATTCTTTCTAGAATTTATTTTAATTTCTTATTAACTTTTAATTAATTAATAAAGCTCAAAAGAATTAATATTTTAAGTTACATTGCATTTTTCTTTTCAAATTCATTAATTACTTTAAAAAAATTTTGTTTTATCACACTTTTGTTTATTTAATAATTAAGATGATTATTTTGTTAGAATTTTACATTTTATTTACATGTCTTAAAGTAATTTTAAAGTTTAGTTAATTTAAAAAAAATATATTTTAATTGTTTCTCGAAATATTTTTTCTTATTTGCAATATAATCTTTCTAATTTCTTTTTTGTCTTGTATAGTATTTACTTTGATTATTTAAATAATTAATTCAATTTAACTAGTTTCTTTCTTATTGTACGTTTTATGGTTTTTCTTTTTAATTTTTTTTTAAATTTTTTATTTATTTTATTTTATGAAATATTTAATATTCAATAAAGTATTTTCAAGTATATCAACTTCATCTGCTTAATATTTTTAATAATATTTTTATCGGTTCAATAAACTGATTTTTGTAAGTTTTTTTTTATTGTCAAAAACTCTTTTATTCATAAGCTTTTATTATGTATTTTTTATATGCATTAAAAAATGCGTAGTCAAAGCATTTTCCATACAATTGGATATTTTGCGGAGCATAAAATGCATTAAATAGCCTTTTCTTCTCGTTCATTCAATGTACAAATATGCTGGACAATAACATATGTATGTGCTTTGTGGCAATTGAAAGGCAAATAATGCTGGAAATTGTTTTTTAATTTATATATCAAATATGAATGCAGAATAGAATTGTTAAGAACCTTTTGCGAGCATATCAAATAAATATGTGAAATGAGAATCGCTTAAGTGCTTTGATACATTCCGTCTTTGTGCTGAGAAAACATATTTTGCATACTCTTAAAATAAATGTTGAACTTTGGCACAAACTTTCAAAGTTGACTCTGTTCTTCAAGTAAATGAGCAAAAATTTATGCAGGAAGAAAACATTATTTTTAAATATCAATAAAAGCAAGTTTTGCGGTGTCAGTGTGTGAGAGAGGGGATGGGAGGGAGGCGTGGACAGGTGAACATTATACGGTTCAGTTGTGCGTGTGTGCGCAGTTAACGAAACAGAAAATGAAGCAAAGGCAGCAGCTCCATATGTATTTGCAGTTGCAGTTGCAGCTAAGAGCTGCATACAACAAGTCTGAGCACAGAAAGTTCAACTACATAAACAAGTCACGTGCTTTGCAGCGTGCGAAGCGCAACGAAACGCAACGACAACACCAGGTGAAAGCAGTTGCATAGATGGGAAAACAGCTGGAAAACTTCAAAGAAGCAGAGAAAGAGCTGGTAGAGATGAAGAGGGACAGAGTTGTGGCACCTTGAGCTGGTTATATGACGCGCGCCTTTGTTTCAGCTGCGGCGCGTCGTCTGCATTGCATATTTCACACCATGTGGCAACGCCGGCAAAGAAGTTTTGAGCCCAAGCCCAGGCCCAGCTCCAGCTCCGGCAATGCCAAATGAAATAACCGCAATGGCAAAAGCACAAAAAGATTTACTACATGTCCAAGGTGGCATGCCATGCCGTGCCATCACTGTCCCAACTCCCACAACGGCCCACCTGCCACGCCCACTTTATGGCAAACTATTCCCAGCTGGCAGTAAAATAGTAACTGACGGCATGCAAATTTGTTTGCATTCTGAGACCAGCAGCAGCTAACTAAAGAAAGTCAACAGAACAACTGTCAAGGTCTAGCGCTGTATAAGCCATGAGATACTCTGTAAAATAAATGAAGAAGTGTAAGGGAAAAGAAAATAGTCTTAAATAATAATTTTCTATCTGATACCCCAGTGAATATACATATGTTAAGGGTGGCATTAATAATAACATTTTGATGCAATAAATTTATATTATTATTATTGACTTAATGTTTATTTATATTTATTATTATTTACTTATCAAATAATTTATATTTCGCAATAATATAATATAAGTTAAAAATACATAATTATTATTTTTAATTATTTTTTAACAATTTTTTTTAAGGAGAATACAATTTATGGCTACTTAGCATTGCAGGGGCTATAAATATATTTTCTATATAAATATATTTTTATTATTTTAAGAAATAATTATGCGAATTAATATTTACAAGTGAAAAATGGATTATGTTTAAATTAATGTTTAAGAGTGATACATATGTGAATATAAACTAAAATTGATTTATTTCAGAATTTTTTTTTATATATATATATTAATTTTCATAATTATGTTTATATTTTATATCTATTTTATAAAAAAAGTTTTTTTTTTTTTTGGAAATAATAGTAATATTAATATGTGTATCTTTTTTAATTTTCGATTTATATATTTTTTTCTATATATATATTATTTATCAAAATGTTGATTTCAATATCTATATAAATTCTTAATTAATAGAATATTTTTTATATATATTATGTAAGTATTAACTTGAAGTTTTTCTTCACTTATGAGTTAACCTCAAGCACCTCTTTCATCATAAGCTCCCTAGTTGGATATATGTACAGGGTATTTAACAACAATGGCAACAAGAAACAGAAACTGCACAAAATGGCAAAATGGCAACCTGCTGGCTGCCTTTTATTATTATGGCTACTCGCTTCTCGCTGCGCTCTGGTCGTGCCCCGAATCATGCTGCTTCTTGCTTCATGTTGTTGTCGCATAAATTTTGCGGCTTCTTAAGTCGCAAGCAATAAAATAATATTAGCTGCATACTAACCGAGTGGCCGGAGTCGTTGCCGGGGGGCGTGGCCGGGGCAGGTCGGGCATAGCCGGCGCCGAAAAGTATGCAACACGACACAATGCAACATTGGCAATGATTGTGGCAGCTATACGGATATGGCCACGCCCCCGCCCAAGACAAGCGCATTTGTCGTATAATTTATGACAAGCCGAGAGCGAGACAGACAAAGAAAGAGAGAGAGAGAGAGAGAGAGAGAGAGTGTGTGGGAGAGGGGGAGAGTGTGGTGTGAGAGGCAGGCGAACTCACTGTAGCAGCTGGTGCAATGTCTGATTTGGTCGTTACCTTTCGCTTTGAAGTGTTGCATGTTATTTATGCGGCTGGTAATCAAAATGCATGTCAAACCCATAAACGTCTGCGAGGTGCGCACCCAACCGGCCGGCAATGGCCATCAAACTGTGCTCGCAATCAAAGGCAAACACAGCAACAATAAAAACATTTTATTGGCATTGCATATGCACGCAGCCAACGACCGAGCGCCTCTCAAACTGCACACTTATTAGCCGGAAGTGCTCCTTAAACTGCAGTTAGATGGCTTTTCACATCCATTGCCTCACGGCCTCACGACAGAGCGCCATAAAGCCGCTTAATGACTTAGACCAGTTAAAGAGAAGAAAAACTCGATTCAAATTTTGTTTATTATCGTTTAAATTATTTTTAGAGCTTTTTAGCGCTTAAAAGCTAAAAGGTGAGTGCAGTTTGTTGCCTCCAGGACTCCAGGTCAGATAATGTCAAACTGTTTTTTATTAGAACATATTAAGAGAAAGCTATACATAGACAGATCATGTTGGATTGCGCTCTTTGAGTTTTATAGTGCAGCTATAAAGTAACTCTGACAATTTAAAAGCAGCTGCAAAAGTTGTAGGTGTTTTACAGTGGCTGTCGAACCTTCAAGTATTTTCTGTAATAGTATTGTTGGTGAGGAGAATATGGTGTAAATAGTGTATATGTATATGTGAGTCATAAATCCTATAAATATAGCAGTTAATGTCAAACTGTATTATATTGCATTGTCTATCAGCACAGTTGCTCTTAAACTATTTATATGTAAGCGCATGAACTATCAAAGCAGTCTCAACTGGAAAATAATAATTTATATAGACTTAAATATAATAAGCTTAAAAATGTATGCCTAGTAGTTGCTCTAAAACTGTAATTTAATATATATTGAAAATACGTGATATATAAATCGGCAAATAAATAAGATACAGAAACTCTTTATAATTAAGCAAACTTTGGCCTCAGCTGCTCTAAAACTGTATACCTAATGAAGAGTTATATTATCGTCATGAAGTGGCCGTCAAACTGCGATTGGCAAATTGAACCAAAATCAATTTTGCTTATTATTATTGCTTATATATATTCAGATATATATATGCTATGAGTATGCAGGACAAATATATGTATACAGTCAATGTCAAACTGCATACAACTCAAATACTCTCCAACTGTGGATTGAGGCATAAGCTTTAGGTGAGAAGATAAGTCTTATTCATAACAAGGGCAGAAATAATTTACTTGAATGACAGTGGATGCCAAACTGTAAGACATGCATTGAACTGAAACTTGATTACTTTGAACAGAAGAATACTGTTTAAATACACAAGACATTCCCATGATGCTAAAATTCAACCTTATATGGGGTAGTTACTCTCAAACTGTATTTTTTACGCGTGTAAATACAAGCTGATTGTAATAAACAACAATATAATGCTCGCATGAATGTCAAACTGTAGAGCTGGGTATTCTATCATAATTTTAGTTATACTCAAACTGCAAATTAGTTAATATCTCTCGAGAGTTCAACTAAAATACGCATTAATATCAACAATGAATGTCAAGCTGCATGCAGTTGACATCAATTGCTGTCAAACATAAGTTTCAGTGCCATTAGCTCTTTTTCAGCACATGACAGCAGGCACATAAAATGTAATTTTAATGAATGCGCTGCCTATTTACAAGCAGCAATGCCTCTCAAACTGTGACACACGGAAGGAAGACGCACTCTATGTGTGTGTGTGTGTGTGTGTGTGTGTGTGGGGCACAGTACAGCCAGAGACGAAGACACCCACAGACTCGCCGCCTCTGTCAACTGTCACAGCTGTCCAGCTCTCCCTCCTCTCTCTCTGACTCTCTGTGTCTCACTCTATCTCTGTCTCGCTGTCTCTCTTGCCAAAGTGTCATTATGGGCTCGAAGATAAACGACTCTGACAATTTTTGTGCCACATTTTGCTCCAGTTTGTGTTTTTGTTGCAAGTGTCTGCAGCAGCCGAGGAGCAACTGCAGCAGCAATGGCAGTGGCAGTGGCAGCGGCAGTGGCAGGCACGGGGGAGCAAGGACACCCGCGTTGACTTTTCATATGGCCGCGCTCCGTAACAATTTAAACTTTTGACTATTAGTGAGTGAGAGATGCCCGCCGGGTGCTCTCCATTGTCCTGCCCCTCCTTCGTCCTTGCAAAATAGTTGCAAGTTTGCGACATCAGGCAAAACTTTTGGCCAGCGACGTTTCTTGTTCCTTGTTTTTTGTTAGCTGCTTCTGTCCGGCCCGCCCACTCGTTACAGTGAAGCGTGGCCATCGATTGACAGCCGCAGTGAACCCCGCTGTCATCAATCTGCGCGCAAACTTTTGTCTCAACTCTTATGAGTGGCTTCAGCCGCTCTTTGCTTACGACATGTCAGCGCCTAATGACGCGCCCATTTGTCATAAGCCAGCGAACGCTGACCCAACGACCAATAACTGTATCTATGCGCAAATGTTGGGGCTGCTCCACAGCCACTCAAAACTCCAAGCTTCACTTCACATCAGCCAAATATTGACTTTACTCTAGATTAAGCGCATTCAAATCTCACTCTCCAGATTTTATTTGACGGGGATTCTAGGGATTGGCCATAAAATAAAATTGGGAAATTGAAAATTAATAAAATTTGAAGAAAAAGAAAATAAAATTGGAAATTGAAAATAAATAATTTTAATAAAATCTTTAAGAATGTTTTATTTTTCAGACTAAGTTTCAGATAGTTTCATCTGATATATAGCTTAAAGTAAAATATAAAATTTCTTTTTATTTCAAATAAAACTATAAACATGGGCAATTGAGGCATTTATAACAAGGAATGTGAGAGGATAGATATACTGACATAGATAGGAATAAGATAAGCATAGATTGCCAAATAGATCGATAGATCAAGATAAAAGGATTCTAACTATTCTCAACAGAAAGATTTAAATAAGCATAAATATAAGTCCAAAAAAGCAAGATGACAAACAAGATAAAAGGATAGATAAATGATGAGTTCGAAATATAAATAAATTTATAGAAGGATAGATAAAAACATAGACAGAAATATATAAATTACCAAAGAGCGCAGGATAGATAGAAGCATATAGAGACCAAAGAGCATAGACATGAAAGTCATAGATCATGTTGAGTTATATGAAGCAGTCAACTTATGTATGTTTATCCTCTCTTTCACTTAATAATTAAATATGAATATCGCAGATTCTCTCCTTCTCTGTCTATCTGTCTATCTTATTTCATCTATCTATCTACCTCTCTTACCCTCTCTCCCTCACATCTCTCTGAGACAGACTGAAGGATCTGCGATCTATATTAAGCTGCCTGTCAAGTCGCTCGCGAAAATCTGAACGTTTGAGACAGCGAATGCGCTGAGGCAAGTGCGGCATGTGGCACGTGGCATGTGGCAGTGTGAGGCGAATGCAGGAAACGTTTAGGTTGGCGCAGCTCGTTGCGATTGGCCAAGATAAATGGGCAATTCAGCCGGGCTACAAGGAGTCATGTGTTGTGGGCGTGTTCCCTGTAGCTAAACTGATTTCATGCAATTTGGCTGCACAGTTACAGTTCCAAAAGACCCCCCACAGCCCCCAACCGTCCATCCGTGCTCCCAGAGAAAAACTAAAAAAAAAGTTGCAGCTGGAAAACCGTAAATTTAGCAGGCAGGCAACATTTCTACTTCCTGGCACAGTTTTCAGCTGTTAGCCAAGGCCAGCCAGGACATATGTGTGCGAGTGTGCGAGTGTGTGTGTGTGTAGGGGAGGGAGGTCTAAAATCAGAGCATAAGTGAAAACTTTGGCCAATTAATGGCATCATTGAATTTCCACTTGACTTTTTCAGCTGCCAAACTGGCCGATGACTGGCCAAAGGGCGTTCAATTTTATATCCTCTCCCACTCGCCCACTTCCTCTGCCGAGTGTGTGTATGTGTGGGTGTGTGAAAAGTTTGCCAGTGAAAAATGGCCCTTCGCATAGATCTTGAATGGGTGGGCGGGCAGTAGGGCAGGCGGGCAGGCGGGCAGGCGCTAGTCTGTCGGTCGCCACGCTTTGAGCTTGAGTTTGAGCTGGGATAAAAGTGATAAATGAATTTTCACAAAAGTAATTAAAAGTAAAGTAACTAGCGTCGTGTGATGTCTGCGCCAGAGAGAGAGAGAGATGGCCGCAGAGACAGAGACAGACAGAGAGAGAGAGAGCGAGAGAGACAACGCCAAAGGCAACAGCAACCAAAACTTTGCCATAAAAGCAATCTAATAAGACTTTTTAATAGTTGGCATGAAGTTAATTTTTAGCTAGGCACCAAATACAAAAGCAAACAAATGCCTCAAAATTGATGGCAAAACAGTTAGCTCACTGCAGCCACCATCCCTCTCTCTCTCTCCCTGTCTCTCTCTGTCTGCCTAACTTGCTTGTGGCCAGGCTAACTAGCTACAATGCCAGGCTTTCTGCATTGTTGCCTCCATTTTGGTCGCCTGGGTTTTTGTGGTGAGTTTTCAGCTGTTAATCACAATTTGCAGCCACGCGTGGATCATTTTTCAAATTATAGAAATGAAAACCTATAAAAAATAAAAACAAAGTACAAAGTTTGCTTTAAATGAAACTTGATATATGTTTTGTAATCCGAATGAAACCTCAACTACTCGATAGCTTTATCTCTGTCTCTCAGCTTCTATGATTTCTTTTGCTCTCTCTTTTGACTCTTTTGATTTTATGTCTGTTTCTATTTAATGTTATCTCTTTTTTAGTCTTTCACTTTCTTTGTCTTGATTTCCGTGTCTCTTTGTAACTCATTTTCTATCTTTTTGCCTACTTTTCTCCTTTCTCTTTTTTTTATCTCTCTCTCTCTCTATCTCACTAACACTCATATATTTTTCTTTCCCCTTCCTCACAAATCTCTTTGCATCTTGCTCATTTAATCTTCTTTACATTTATTTCTCTATTTTCTTTCCTTCTCTTCCCTCTCTCTCTATTTCACTCCTTATTCTCTTCATTCTTCTTTTGTCAATCTACCTTTCTCGTTCTTCCTCTTGTTGTCTCTATCTTCCTCTATTTCTCTAAATTTTCTATTTCACTCCTTATTCTCTTCATTCTTCTTTTGTCAATCTACCTTTCTCATTCTTCCTCTTGTTGTCTCTATCTTCCTCTATTTCTCTAAATTTTCCTTTTCATTTTAAATTTACATTGATGTATTTATCTCTCTCTTTCTCTTGGACTCTGTCCATCTATATCTCTCTCTCTCTCTCTCTCTTTCTATCTCTATCTTTCACTTTCTTTCTTTCCCCATAATTTTCCTCCTTCTGCCAACTGTTGCTTTCAGCACGCTCTATTCATATTCTTATTAGACCCATCATTCAATGTTGATAAATTATGTATACACACACACACGCGCGCTCTCTCCCTCCCTCTCTCCTCAACCTCACCACACACTCTCTCGCAGTTGGGGCCTTTCAATTTCCTAGTCAATTGTCTATCAGTTGCTCATCTTTTGACTTGGATTTGAATTGATGTTGATTGATGATTTGACGACGCTTCAAGTATTCGATCGCAGCGCCGCTGCGCCTGATGGGGCCACGATGGGGCTGCGATGGCGCTGTAAAGCCGATACGTGGCCCTTTGCAAAATGCAAAATCATTTACTTATTAAATCCTTTAGACAAACATTAATTTGGCAGGCCAACAAAAACAAAAGCGGCTCACCTAACTGAAAAACAAGTTGAGCAAACGAACAAATAACGCAAAGTGCTTTTTGGCTTGGTCGAAAGGAGTGAGTGAGTGAGGGGGAGGAGGGTAGGAAGGGAAGGCTTTTTAGAGTTGGTCTACTCTCAAGTTGAATCTGGCAATGCAGACAAAAGCGCAAATTAACAGTTTGATTTTCACGCTAAACAAAACGCAGCGAAAAATCAACAAACAACGCGAAATCGATTTGAGTCGTGTCGAGTCGCGTCGTTGCTGCTGATGACCAGGCCAAGAGCCATGCGATGGCTTAGCTGCGGGGCAGAGTTTGGCTTGGGGTTGGGGTTGGTGCCGGGCTGGAGCCGAGGTCGGGGTCGGGGTCGGGGGCACCGAAAAACACTTTGTGAAAATAAACGAAAACAAAATCAAAGCACTATTGAATTTTCTAAATGGCATTTTGAAAGCGGCAGCCACCAACAAAATACACAAACAGAAACAGAGCAACAACAACAACAACAACAACAACACAGGTATGTTTGAGCGCAACATCTGAGCGGATTCGAGAAGTCATAGAAAGGTGAAAAAGGTGTTACGAAATGGCAACCAGTTCAGAGCATGCTTTGACATGTGCTAAAAGGGTACAGAAAAAAAAAAAAATAAACACAATGCTAAACAACGCCAAAGAGCAGCTGAAATGTGAAAGTGTGCCAAAGCCGACTGACAAGTGCACTCTACTGCAGCTGTTATACCAACAAGGTGAATTGATAATATCATGTCTATCATCAGTCAGTATCATTTAAGCTTGTATAACACTTTCTATTTATGACAGCTCAATACTTTATTTTTATCACAATCTCAAAGTGTTATATAGGTGTGAAAAGCTATCATGCCAAAAATCTATCCTACATAATCAATTGATAATATCGTGTCCTATGATCATGTCTTTTCATTATGTATAACACTTTTTACTTAATGCTCCATTTAATTATACTTTGTGTCATATACATGTATAACAGTTCAAAGTATATATGTTGATATGTATATATATATACTATACTTTTTATTGCAATAAATAAATATAATAAAAAAATGAATCATATAATAAGATTTATATTTATATATAGTTATAAAAAAAATACTGTAGTTATTTGTGAAAATTATATAAATTTAAATAAATTAATTGATTTTAAAAATTAATCTTTTGTAAAACAAAAGTTTTAAAAATATATAAAAAAAAAAATGTCAATTATGTTTATAAATTTGCATTAAAATTTTTTTTAATACAAAAAAAATTATAATTTTATTATGATTGAATAAAACTTGCAACATAATTAGAAAAGCCATTAATTTATTTAAAGCTTTATTTAATTTACTACTAGACTAAAATCAAAAATAATTAAAATTATTATAAAATATATATTTAAATAAATGATAATATAAATAAAAAAAATACAATATAATATTAAAAAAAATTATATATTTCAAAATATATATAAAATTAACAATAATAAAGTCTTACAAATTTATTTAAAAAGTAATAAAAATTAATACTATTTAAAAAAAAATCAAATCATCATCAATCAATATTTATAAAATTAACAATAAAAAATAAAAATAAGTTCACTTCAATTTCGATAACTCTTGGAAGTTTTATTAAAATTAAAAGAAATTCTTAAACATTATAATATTTGAGCTAAATGTTCTACACATAATTTATTTTATATATTGTTATTATTGCGAGTTATTTCTATACTTATTGGTTCGTTAGACACGTGAATGACAGCACTTGACACAACTGAACTACCCTTAGCAAGAGTAGCAAAATAAGGGAAAAGAAAATTGTTTGGGCGACGCTGCAAAATATGTTACAATATTTCAGTTACTTTTTTGGGGGCAATATTTTGACCACACACACACCCACACACACATATGCACACTCACACACTTTGCTGTGAGTTGGAGGTGTCATGTGTCAGCGGCATAATCACGCCCTTTGCACGGTCTGCCAACCTTTTGGCAGGTAAACGAGGTCTCGACCTTTGTCAACGTATTTTGAGAATGTGAAGCCCTCAGTTCACTTTTTTGGGCTATCTATGTGTGAGTGTACGAGGGCTAAAATAGTTGTGCTTCGAGCATTTATTTGGCTTTATGAGTTTGAGCAGCTTCAAAGCGAAGCGCAGCAAATGAAATTCAATAAAAAATGTCATTATAAATCTATTTATATTTTATTTTAAAATCACTTTAGGTCATTTTCATTCATTCGCATGATATTAAAATATATTACGAAAAATTTGTAAATGTATTTTAAGCATTTTTCGCCATGTTTAAAAAACGTTTTAAATTTTTTATAAATGATCAAAGTTCGCCTTTATGTTAAAATTTGGCCGCTTCGACTTTAGTTTTTTCAGTTTTTGGCAATGTTTACGCACAGAAGTTGTCGCTGCTCGAAATTTTCAATGGGTGTAACGGAAACGGAAACGTCATATGCTTTATATATATATGAATATAGAGAGGAATTAAGAGAGAGAGAGAGAGTGAGAAGCGCATATATGCCAAATATATATATTCTATATAAAATGACATTTTCTTTGCACTCGCGCGCGCTGTCAGGCCAGAAATAACGGGCCACGTTTCCTACAAAATTTGTTTGCGTGCCAATTTGGCCGCCAGTTGCATGAGCCAGCGGGCAACTAGGCAAGCTGCGAGGAAGGAGTGGGCGCCTGCCATGTACGGCAGGAAAAGCGAGAAAAACTGTACCAGTCATTACATTTATTGCGAACACATTCAATATTGAATGAATGGCCCACAAGGATTTTCTATTTGAAATTAACAATTCAATTTCATTTGCATTTCAATGGCAAAATTTGCCTGGCCTCTCCTCACCAGCAGCAACAAGCGCAATTGCGAGGGCTCCACTGCTGCACAGACTGAAACCTGAAATTGTTCGCTCGATAGTTCAATTCAATTTTGCTTAGTAACTTATTTAGCTCATGTGCCGCAAATATCCAGACGATGTCAGCTTTAACGCCTCACTCGGCACTTGAATATTTTATAATACATTTTATGCACAATTTAAATAAAATGCAGACTCTATTTAGCAAGAGAAATTTTGACGAATATTCAAGAGTCTTACATCATCTTTGGGATGCCTTGCCTTGGCCTTGTTCGCTCACTGCTCTAGATTCCACTTTTGCTATTTTTATTTAATATTAAAGTAGCTTGAGTACCCGATCATAGGGAGAGCAACACTTCCTCTCACACAGCTGCTCGTTACAGTAATAGTCGCTTATCATAGATTAATTTACAATTTAATTTAAATTAATTTAATTTTAAATGAATAATAATTTATCAAAAGACTTTTTAAAATATTTATAATTATACTTATTATTATTTAAAAATTCGAATTTCTAAAATCAAATCTATAAGCCTAAAATTCAATAGAACACAATATAAATAAATTTCTAAAATCAAATATGTTAAAATTCGAAAATTCAAAGAGAATTCAATATAAATAAATTTATATTGAGAAAAAACATTTGAATTTCGGCTTAACTAAAAGAATACGTTTAAAATTCGTTTAAAATACATCTTTGAAATTTTAAAAATAAATATTAAATGAGTGAGACATTTTATTATTAAGTTTCTTTAAATAATTTGTAATTCTAATATTAATAATTATATTATATATTATATATTAATTGACTTGTAATAACTTTAATTAAGTTAATAGATAGATAGATAGATTTATTTATTCCCAAAATAATTATTAAATGAATAAGACATTTACTATTAATTTTATTAAGTTTATTCTTAAGTGTTACTTTTTTACATCATTTAAATTTACTCTTATTAAATTTATGTTTTGCTAGGCATATTTCTCTTGCAATTAAGAGGCTTGGCCAAAATGGAGGGCAGGCAATATTGGCGATTTACCTGATTTGCCTCGTGCATAACTGGAATTTATAATGTCGATGGTAAAAATAATTCTAGTGGGCGTAACTAAATTTGAATTTGGACTCAAATCAAGTTTATTGCCAATCATCAAATAACGCACACACTCAACTATGCAGCATATCACACACAGCTCGCTGCCGGCTAATAAAATATGCACACACGAGGCACACCCGAAATACGTTTATTAATAGATGCGATATCGAACCGAAACTGTTATGCATGGAAATGCCGCTTTATGCTGTCAAATATAAAATTGGCAGGTGTTTTATAACAAAAGTCAAATATATATTGTTCTATGAAATATACAGATTATAGACGAGGTCTCTTTGACAAGCAATTCGAAAGCGCACAGAATAGATAATCGTGACTAATACTTTTTGAAGAGACCTCGTGTATAAATTTATATATATATATAGTAAACGATGCCTGTGCGCTGCTCATTAGTCGAATTGTAAATTACACAAAACGTTGTAACAACAGTTCAAAATTTTGGCATAATTAATGCCATCAGCACAGTTTGGCAGTCACTGTCCTGTCGAATAACATAAATATTTAAAGCGAAACAAGACAGCTAATACCCAGCACTCACATCTCTCTCACTCAAGCTCTTTCACTCAAACTCTCTCACTCTCTATCTCGCTCTGTCTCACTCACTCCTTTGTTTTATGTGTGTGTGTGTTTGTTTACGTTCAATGTTCAATTATTCAACGAGCAAATGAAGCAAACAGGAATATTCTGGCCGTTGAGCAGGCGTGAAGCTGTAAACCTCATTCGCAAAGATTTCACTTGAAAGCGAACAAACCAATTACAAGAACTTTTGTTATGCATGCGATGCAAAAAAATGTTTATATAATATGTATGATTGTCTTGCACTGACAGATACCCTACGAAAAGGTGTCTGAGGACAAGGAGTGTGCTTGGAGTAACTTAAAAGCTTTACATAATTACTTGAGAGTGCTTAAAATATTTGCGAATTTCAACTGGAAAGAGAACACCGATGAAGAAGCAAGCCTTTTTTTATTCAAATTAACGAATTACCCGAATAACGAATGAAAAGTGAATTTTTTTCATCTAAGCTTTTTGTCAGATTTATTATTTAATACTTTCTACTATGTATATATTGTGTCACTTTGCTTAATTTAAATATTTTTGTATCTGTGATCAAAAGCAATATATCGTCGTGCAGTCTTTTACCATTCACCTCACCATCGCCATAAGACTCTATTTCTAGTCGCTTTCTATTCGCCCAGTGAAATCATAACAGGTTCATTATGAGATCTGAGTAGCCAGAGCTTAAGGAGCCATCTCGCTCTTACTAAGCAATGCACTCATTCAGCAACAGCTATGTTTGTCCCTCTCTGTCTCTCTGTTACAATGCATACATGAAGCGCAAGCTTATGCGGATGATATTTTTACAACTACTCTATGAAAGCTATCCATCACTCACTAATACTAGTGTAGCAAAGGGAGCCAATCACAACAAAATTTAATACAATTGAGAAACCAAATGAATTTGATTGACTGACTAAAATGTTTCGAGACAAATTAATTAGAAATATGGTATATTATCTTAAGAACAAGATTGAGAAGAAAATATAAATTAAATTTTAGTTTTTGTATTATATAAATTATATAAATTTCTAAATCATACAAATACCTATTAACTTATTCGTGCAGGGTATTCAGTGCAAAAGCAATTTGATGTAGCTTTGGTTTTCGTGCTATAAGTTTTCTGCCAGGCACGACTCATTTATAAATTTTCATAATTTTCATTTCATGTTTGCCTCCTTTTCTCTCACACTCTCCATGTCCCTCTCTTTCAGGCTTATGGTAAAAAACTTTTTCAATATTTTATGTGTTATTTGTATTGCGTTTTGCCTACTGTTTCGCCACTCCACTCCACACTCCACACTCCACACTCAACCTGCTGTTGTTAATTGTTACAACAACAACAGCAGCAACAACAACTGAGAGCAACAAATGTCGGCAAGTGGAAACTTCAACTTTCTGGAGCCGAGTGATTTTATGAAGCGCATAATTACGCAAATTAGCATAAAAGAGTGCCAGGCAGCGAGTCCATCGCTCTCACATCCGCTTAGCTTCCCTCTCTCTTAGCTGATTATAGAAGGCACACGAAAAAAACAAAAAGTATGCTATGTAAATGCTTAAAAATCTTTTCTTTTTATTTTTTATTTTTTTTTTTTTTTGGCTGGTAAAAAATTATTTTTGCAAATTTTATTTAATGCCAAATGCAAAGAAATTAAAACAAGCGATGAAACCGGGCTGAAGAGCGCTGCTGAGCTGAGCTGAGCTGAGCACGGGGTCAGCTGCTGGGAGAATGTTGGGAGGGGCAAATATTTGCCGAGCCGAAACATTAAAATAACTCAACGCATGAGAAAATGTTTCGCTGGCTAGCAAAAGCAAAAAGTCATTTCAAATGTTAATGAGCCCGTGTAAATAGACAAACAATGGCCCGAACGGGTTTCACAGCCAGGGACTATCAAGTGCTCCAGGCTGGAGAGAGGGAGGAGGATGCCTAGAGTGGGCAGTACCGTCGAGTGCCATACGAAAAAGTTGACTCAAAAAGTAGTTAAAATTTACCAAGTGAAATTTGAAAATGAAAATGTTGCCGGCTCGCATTTTATAGCTAAGGCCATCAAATTTGCATACTAAGCAAGCGCACTCAATGGCCCACCAGAGAGAGAGAGAGACCAACTAGAGAATACAGCGGAGAAATAGCGCTGGAAGAAAGAAAAAAGCGCGAGCATTTGAAAAGAGAGAGAAGGAAACTGGAGCAGCTTGAGAGATTTATATAAATGAGTTGTCAGGGAGAATATAGCGAAAAAGTTTGCTAGGCCAATATAGAGTAGGTTTAAAGTTAGTGAAAGAAAGTAATTTACTGAAAGTCTTAGATTTGTCTTCTTTGCTTTTCCTTTCTCTTTCTGTTGGCGAGGAAGAAAACAGCATGAAATTAGCCAGTAACTAGCAAATGGTCTTGAAACTAGCACAGAATCTCAGCTGATAATGATCGTCTCTTTCTATTCAGGAATGTATCGAAAATCCTGTGAGTATATGAATTACTGAGAGGCGTTTTGTCATCTGCCTTTCGTTTCGACCAGCCTGCGAGCAGAGTTAATTTTAAGTTACACATTAAACTGAATGCATCATGGCAACTGCAATTTACCTCTTAATTTAAATACTAATTTTGCCTTCGTGAGCCACAATTCTGTTCAAGAAACTTTCCTTCTGTCCATGCTCAAATTAAAGCTAGTATTTTATATAAATATATGAAAATAAATAATGATTATTAAATATTTTATATATATTTAACTAGCAAAAAAAATATAATATTTATTAAAAAAATAAATATAATTATAAAATTTAAAAAATAATTTAATATATATAAGCAAAAATGTCTTACTAAGATATGTTCTCTCCAACAATCTCATGCTCAATGCTTAAAATAAAGCTGATATGACTTCCACATATATATAAAATAATAAATTATTTTTATTAAATTTTCTACTTTTTTTTATTATTTGATATAAAATTATATAATATTTATTGCTAAAAAAAATTAAATAATTTCAATAATAAAAGTAAGAAATTGAAAATTCATATATTTAAAATTTTTTTTTATCTGAAAACTGAAACAATCTCATTAATAATATAAAAATATAATATACAAATTATTTTATAAGATAAATTTAAAAAATATTGTAGATATATACATGGAAGATCTTTATTATCTAGAAATATTTAATATACTTCCAATTCTTTATTCAATTTGAATTGAAGCTAACAAATTTAAATTAGGTTTCACAATTTTAAAACAGGATTTAGAGTTTTCTTTTCAAGCCTTTTCCAGACTTTCCAAATATGTTGCCAATATATATATATAATATACTCTATTCATAAGACACTCTCCTGTCTAATTGAAATGACTTTGTAATATCCCAATCTCTCATCAAGCTCACATTCAGAGTATAAGCTGCCGCGCCACAAGCTGCCAGGGTCCAAGTTTGTATGGCACATCTATATGCTTACACACACATATATGTAAATGTGTGGCACATGCATGCATGCCGCATGCATATATGGCCGCTCATTAAACTATTTCGCTTGATAGTCGAAATCAATTGCGGCTATCCAATTATGTTCACAACTAACTAATCCCCGATTCGGGTGCCTCGAAAATCTATTGGTCAGGAATGCGGCGCGTAAACCTCTCAGGCAGCTCATCATTCAGTTGCGCTCAAGCATAATTAACTGAACCGCAATGAGGGCGCCACACACAGAAGCACACGCACACAGGGACACACACACGCGCGCACATAAATCATTAAAGCCGCGTTAATTGTTTTGGCCAATGCTTCTTAGTTTTGGGCTGTCAAATGGGCTTTATTGATGGGCCGCCAGCAGCATAAATGATTTGATTTACTTTGCTTTGCTGCAGCAGGTCTCCTCAGCCTGCCGCACGTGTCGTATGCGCAATGTGGATTCTTACTTTGATTTTTGGCACTGACGGCCACGAGTCCCGGTCCTCCAGCCCCCAGCCCCCAGCCCCCGGCCCCTGGCCAAGTCAACAAATCATGTGCCGCAAATGTTGTTCTGCAATGTTAACAGCGACAATAACAACAACAACAACAAAGGCGGCAGCAATAATTTAACACAACAACAAGAGGTCAACACGTGTTAATACAAAACACGACTCGAGCGCAACTCCGTCGAGGACTGCGCGCCAGTGGTAAATGTTGTCTAATAATTCAATTTGGTGTCATTTGTAGGTTGCGTTTCTTGTCTAATTAAATTGACACATTGACAACTTCGTGCTCATTAGCTTTGCCAACACCAACACTAACACCAACAGTAACAGCAACAACAACAACTCGAACTTGCAACATGACCAAAGTCATGTTAAATGTCGCTTGTAGCTGCCAGTCGAGGCCAAGTTCTCACTCTGTCTCTCTCTCTCTCTCTCTCTCTCTCTCTGTGTGTGCAGACATGTATTTAGTTTTGTTTAGTTTATAGATTTGCGTTTATTTATTGTATAACAAATACAACTGGCCCCAAGAGGGTGGGCAATGCACACACACACGTGCAGGCACACTTAAATAGGCAACACATAATAAATCATCAGAGACACCACACGCGCAGGTCAGCTGTGTATGTGTGTTTTTTTTTTTTTAGTTTTTACGTACGTAATACACCTGCAAAAAATAAAAACAAAACAAATAATAATTATAAATTATTAAAGCATTTTTCGTGTTGTGAGCAAACTAAAAGAGAAATTGTAAATTCGAAACCAAAAAAATATATAAACAAATAATGCAATCAATTTAATGCACATAAATATACAAAATAAATTTAATAAATTTATTAATGTTTTTTATGAGAAAAAACATGTGGATTATTAATACAAAAATATATAAGCAATTAATTCAATTGTATACAAAAAAATATGAAATAGTTTTCAAGCAAATAAATAAATGAGAAAGCATAAATTAAAAAAAAATTAAATTTATAATAATACGCGAAAGTAAAATATGAAATGCATTTAATATATAAATTAAAAAAAATATGTTTATATATGGTGTATATTCCATAAATATTTATGATAAATATAAATAATAATTATGGTAAATATATGTAATAAATATTTATAATAAAGAGTCGCTGCACATTACTTATTATTTATATTAAATAAATTATTTATATAAAGTATATAATATATATATAAAATAAATACATATATATATATATATATATATATATAATTTAATTTAATATATTTTTATTTTATAAGTTCTTCAATTTTTGGCTTCTTAAATTTAAATATTTAATATAATATAACAATAATAGAAATGTAACATATATTTATATATTAACTGGGACTTGATGCTTTTCATGAGATATATTATTATATACCCTCAGTTTGTTTATATACATTTTCATATGAAAGGGATCTAGTTCAGTCTAAACTGCTTCGAGAATAAAAGCAATTTCGGAGCGCCAAAAAAAGTGCGCTTAAATTTTGTATTACTTTTATTATACTAAATCAACTTTGAGCGCATATAGCACACCTGAAGTGCGAGCTTAAGAGAGCAAGAACATAGAGAGCGATCATAGGTAGAGCAACTGCTGCCGCTCACACAAAACCTTTTCGCTCAGTGTACAACTAGTAACAACAACAATTTTGACCAACTTTTGGCCAGCCACTGCCCAGAAGCAAATTATTTATATAAAAAATGGCATACAACATTTTGTGGCAATGGAAAGCGAAGGGGAGAGTGATTCAAGGGAGGGCTGAGAGGGGCGAGCGATACATGTGGCATGGAGTGAGCGAGGGCCGCAACAAACGCGTGATTTATTTACTAAACGTGCAAAAACCTCAGCAAAAATTACAAGTGTCAGGGGAAGAGGAAGCGGGCAGAGCGCCTGGATGTTAGCAGCCTAGAAGAAGAGAAGGCGAAGCAGAAGAAAAAGAAGAAGGAGAAGTACCAAAAGATGGCGTTCATTGTCTGTGTGCGTTGGCTGGTTCATAAATAATATTTCTAAGCCGCCAACATGCAGGGGAACATATGTTATATGATGCCAAGTTATGTATGTGTGGTGTGTGTGTGTGTGTGGGGGGAAGTTCTCTCTGTCTGTGGGTGTGTCAGTGTTTGGTGTATAAGCCGGCAAACGTATTTGTCACAGTTGAACGGCGTTAACAATGCTGCTGTCACTCATGCGCCCAGAGTGCCCACCTTAATCAGCAAAAGGTGGACAAAGGAAATATGGAGGTTAAAGTAGCAGCCAAGGGCTAACTCCACAAGCCCCACCTCAACCCCCTGTCCATGCACGCCTAAGTAGTTTCGACTGTTTTCGGCGGCTCCTCTTGTGACTCAGTCGCATCGCATCGCTTTGCAATGTTTGCTGTTTGCTCCAGGGATGCGAGTCCTGATTGTTTATCTTGGCCTGATTGAGCGGGCCGGGGCGAGAAGCCAAGCTGAAACACATGCGCAGCAGCAGCAGCGGCAGCATCAGAAATAGCAGCATACGCTCCATTGTATAGCCCAAGGACTAGATAATTTGCTTAATCAGCGATTGTCGGCGTCTAGGGCTGGGTGCGGCGCATTTCAGATGCAATCGGCTCAAGCCACAGCTATGAATATAATCAAATGTTATAAATAACGTTGGCTGTAAGCAGCTTTTGTTTGCCGCAAAAGAAATCAGGCTTTTATTTGACCGAAATGAATTCAACTTTATTTGTATGCCAACAAAGAACAAATAAGACGGTGCAGAAAGAGGAGAGAAATAGTTTCAAGGCAACTGACTTTATGCTTATCAATTTATAAATGAAAAAAAAAAAAAAATACATATATATATATATATATATATATCTTATTTATTTATATTAAGAAAATAATATACATATATTAATCATACTGCATTCGTCCTATTCTTATTATATTCATATTTATTCATATTTTAATAAAATTTTATTTCATTATTGATTTTATTTAATAACAAAACTGATTTTTAATTTAAATTCATAAATATGAATGCCTTGAATGTAATATAGGTTAACAATAGTTTATATAAATTTATGAATATGAGTAATTTTCTATAAACATCATATTTCTTATTGATTTTTTTTACTCTTATTATTGGCTTTTAATATATTCTCTTTTTTTATGTTTAGAATTTTTATTTTTTACATCATTTTTTTTTTAATTATGTATGTATTTATAAATTTGTTTAATATAATATTTATTTTTATTATTTGCTTATTATTAATAATTTTATTATTTTTATTTTCGGTTATCATTATATTATCATTATATTATTATATATTATATTATATATAATTTGATATTTTTTATTTTATTATTGTTTTTACTTTGTTTTATGTTAATTTTTTAATTTTACTAATGTTTGTATTATTATATATTAGTCTTTTTCATTTAATTTTTATTAAAGTAAGCTTTTATTTATTTTATATATCTATTTAGATCCTTCCAATTGGAGTCTTATTCAGCAACAGCTTGCGCATTTGCCAATAAGCTGCCACTATTAAAAGCTGCCTGCTATGTACATGAAACAGGCATAAGCTGCCTGTTACGTAATTGACTTTACATTTGCTTCCAGCTTTATATCTAGCCTCATATAAAATTGTTAAAAAAATTGAGAATAAATTCACATATATTAACATAAAAATTTACCTGCCTATTGCACTTAACCTTTTTTATATAATATTTAAAAATGATATTAATCAGGCATGCGTAAGTCATCTGTGCCCCACGCAGCTACCTTCATTTAGTTTTCGCCTTGGCCCCTTGGATCATGGAGCTTAAATTTATTTAATTGATTCGGCTGGCCTATCTATCATTTGGAACATGGCTCCGCTACAGCTTGCTCCTCCCAATTCAACATTTTGAGTAATACTTGCGGCGCAACCTCAGGCATTGCCGAAGCTCTCAATCATCTGAGCTCTCAATTGTATTAGCTTTGCTTCCTCCAGCCACACAGACAGAACACGCAACAAAAAGAAGAAGAAGAAGGAACAGAACGAATTCTGCTGTGGCGCTAGCCAAATGCTGCGCTCATCAGCGGAGGCCATTATTTATCTGGTACTCCTTTAAAGGCGGGCCTAAAACACACACACGCGGGCTCAGCTGGCTTCCAGTTGTTGTCGTTGTTGTTGTTGTTGTTGTTGCTGTTGTTGAAAAAAAACATTGCGTAGGTTTTTGGCGGCTGTTTCCTATGGCGAATTTTTATGACAGCTTTTGCCGAGTCGAGCGTGGCACGGAGCAAAAAACACGCGCGCAAAAACAGGGGCGAAAGGCAGCAAAAACATGGCAAAATATCATTGAACTCACTCGTGCACACAGCTTGAAACAACATTTTGTTACCAGCCATTAGTTTAGCTCCGCCTCAGCGCGGCTTAGTTCAGCTGCAGCCCCAGTCACAGTCATAGTCACAGCCTCAGTCTCAGTCTCATTCTCAGCCTTCAGTTTGGCTTTCCTGCTGTGCGTGGGAGCCTAAATCACCTATTTCACTGTCACACACACCCAAACACCCAAACACCCCACCACCCACACACGCACACACCTTCAACATAAACCCCACTGAATAAAAAACATTTCGTAGACATTTTCTGCACGATTTTGCGACTTAAACCCTTTTCAAAGGCCCCAAATTGACAAATTTCTTTGCGTAACGGCGGCGCTCGATTCTAATTATGAGCCAACTCCGTTATATATAGCTAATGCTTGAGTTCTCTGATCTAGAACTGCCATTTTATGCTCGCTCGTATAGTGTTAAAGGAGTATATTGGCTTGCTGCGTTGCTCTAACTCCAACTGCCAGTTGGGCTCTATGAAAGCAAAATACAACTGTTGCTAAGGGCTTGAAATTTGATATATGTATTTATATATAGCTTAATCTTCTAGGGCATTGGATATCTCTTGAATATGCCTATATCATTTCATATTAATTCTCTTCTATAGTTTATACAGTTAGAGCTGCCTGTCGCGTATAACTTTTCAACTGCATCATAGATTACTACAAAATTATGTACGTACGCCTACTTTGTGGGCGTGGTCAGCAACAAAATATCTAAAGCTTACTCACAGTCTGATAAGCAATTTGCCAATATATAAAAAGTAAATTATTATTCGGTGCGTCAAGCTCTGTTCAGCTGACCTGCAGCTGGCTAAATATACAGTCGCCGGCATTAGTATTTTGCCAAAAAAAAAAAATATTGAAGCAAATGTGCTTATAACTTTTTTAAATAAAATTAAAATAAAATTAAAACTAAATAAAAATTGAATTAAAATTTAATTTTAATATTAAATTAAAATTAATTTAAATTTAAATTAAATTTAATTTAAATTTAACTAAAACTAAATTAAAATTAATATTAAATTAAAATTAAAATCAAATATAAATTAAATTAAACATTTTTTAAATTAAAAATGTTTATTGAAATTAAATATTTTTTAAATACAAATGTTTATTGTAATTTATGCTATTTCTAATTTTTTATCATATGTATGTCACGCTACATTTTGGAATTAAGACTTTGGAATGTGATTTTATTTAGTAAATAATAGTTTCATGAAATTCTTTTGGCTTAAATATATAATAGATAATCATATCTTCCCACCATAATTATTTTATTTTTTCCTGGTCATTTAAAAAGTTATGAAATTGTTTTTGTCGAAATACTTATGCCGGCGACTGTATAAATGAGGTTTGTGCAATATCTAAATATTTTAGTAAATTGAACCAGTTTTAGTTGCCGCTCGAATCAGTATTATGCAATTGCTCAGCCGGATTCTTGGTGTTCGCTGTGTGTATTTTGAGCTAAGAGTTTGGGGTCAGGTTCTGGCCTAAATATTTGTGCCGTCGCTGGCGGGCCATGTGTCATTTTGGTCATTTGTTTTAGACAAAGCCCCCCAGTGAACTGGCCTAGCTTACAATGGACACTAGCTATTTCCCTCTCTCTCACTTTCTATCGGCTTGCCTGCTACAAGTGCATTCAATTGTAAACGAGCTGCATTGGCCGCAAAACAAACAAAAAAAAATTGAGCAAAACTTGCAAAACACAACGAAAAAGTGCAGAAATAAAAAAACAACTGAAAAACTAAAAAGCTTAAAAACTTAAAACACAAAAATTGCGGCCTGGCCGCCATCAAAACAACAACAACAACAACAAATACAGCAGCAGCAGCACCACTCGAACTGTGCTCTAAACTTCAGCGACAGTAAACCTCTCTGTGCAGTATACCCTAACCCTATATACCCTGTGCACAGCCTGCCCCACGTAAGCCTGCCCCACTCTGCAAATATGTTCAACATGCCGCAGAATGGCCGCCCGGCCCATTGTCCCTCTGATCCTGATCACTGCGCACTGTGCATTTTAACGCTGAGTTGTTTTGCACTGTTTTCTCAGTTCTCCTTTTTTAGCTCCGCTCTGCTCTGCTCTGCTCTACTCTCAGCTTTGCTTTATTTGATTTTGTTGTATTTGTATTTTTTATATATACCCTATAATTTCTATAACTGCATGCTGGGTATTTGTATATTTTCTATGATTCATGATTTAATTTAATTTCATATATTTAATATAAATGCTTTTATTACTATATATTTATATAATGAGTTCTTGCTATTTAATATGCGGTCATTGTCGGGAGTGAGACAAAGATAGTCGTTGATGAAAGTGGTTGCCGAGAGCGAGATGGAAATGATGTCATTCGAAGCGTTTGTTCCAGGAGAACAACAAAGCTCTGGCGGGAGCTCGTTACAGAGAGTAGCTTGTTAACTCGTATGAACGACTTTAATGGATTTGGTGACATCTATATTTATTTTAATTTTATAATTCATAAAGATATGAACTATTATAATTTTATATAGCTTTGTAATAAATGTTTTAAATATATATATAAATATATATATATATATATATATATATATATATATATATATATATATATATATATATATATATATATATATATATATATATATTTCAGTTTAATAAACGATTATATATTTATTTATATTATTTTATATATTTCAATTTTAAATTTGTTATTTATATAAGTTTAATATTAAATAAAATTGTATTTATGAAAATATTAATTATCATTATTAAACAATTTTATATGCTCGTATCTAATTACTAAAGGTTTATGTATATATATATACATATATATATATATATATATATATATATATATATTTATTTTAAGGTTTTATAGCTAATGAAATATTATTTAAAATTATTAATAATTTTATTATTTTATATACAAATTTTTATTTAAATTTTTATATCTATATTTTTAGTATATTTAAAAAATTCATGATATAAGAACCAGCTACCTGCCAGCATATACATTGAGTCTTTTTCATCTGCTTCTTCGGCTCATTTCATCTGATATATATTTGCTTCCAGGGTATTTTCTACCTCGTGCATAGCCTCCTGTTTAGCTGCATATTTCGCAGATATTTTTCTACTTTCTTTTCTTTTTTCTTCGTTTTTTGTTGTATGTTTTGCTCCTTTGTTTTACTTGCGCTTTAACTTTAAATGAATTTCTATTATTTTTGTGTTTATTTGAGCTTTGCAGTCATCCAGTTGCCACCCCGCCCCTGCCACTCCTCCGTGCCCCTGCGTGCCGTTCCACCATTCGCCGCGCACCTCCCACAACGTTGCCTCGAACCTATATTCCGTGCTACAAGCTTATCGTCTGTTGTCGTCTGTAGCTGTTTTATTCCCGTTACTCATTGCTCCTTTGGTCATGCTTTGTTGTTGTATTTGTTGCTATTTGAACAAAACTAAATTGGTATATCCGTTTTTATTAAGCAACATTTCCGGTTACTCTTCGAGTGTTTTGCAGGCAATGGCGATGGCAATGGCCAAAGATGCCTGCTGGCCGCGCTCGCACTCACTGCTGCCTGCATCTTCCCTTTCACTCTCTCTCTCTCTCTCTCTCCCCTGTTCCCTGCCTCTTGGTTAACTCTCGGCCAGTGACAATTTTTCATGCTGTTGTCAGTTTTTGTGCTCGAGTGGCTCGAGTTGCTCCACTTGAGTTCGTCAGCTCGTTAGTTTTTTTTTTTCTTTCTTTCATTTTTTTTTTTTTTTCGGCTGTTTTCGTGTTTTGTTCAAGGCTTTAATTTGCTCAACTGTCTTCTGCTTCTGCTGCTTCTTCTTCTATTTGCTGTGCGCCTTTGTCTGGCTCTTAAAGCAAAGGCTCATTACGTATACGCAGGCAATTGATTCACCCAAAACTTTGGCAATGCCTCTCAAACTGTGTACGTGGGCTGGGCGACTTTAGTTCGGGCGGCGTTTGCACATTTAAATTAAATTTGTTGTCAATAAAAATGCAAAAAATTTAAACCAAACCAAAAAAAACAGACGCAAAATAAAAAGTGTGGGAAAGGTTCTCAGTGCTTTGGCCGCTGGGCAATCGCTTGTTGCCTAAATGCCGGCGCTTATCTCAATGGAAATCCACAAGGACCTCATAAATATGTATGTTCGGGTCGGTTGGTCGGTGGGTCGGTTTGGTTATGCAGCAGCAAACCTTTTGCTGTGGTCAAACATACTTTCTCCCTATATATATATATTTATTTATTTTTTGTAGCTATCTATAGCTGGCTCTCGCTCTGTGTGTGTGTGTGTGTGTGTGTGTGCGTCTGCCTCGGACTGCGTCAAGGCGCCAGATAGTTTCAAAAGTGATTTGGGTACACTTTTGGGATTTGGTTTTGTCCTGGCTGCTGGTGCTGCTGCTTCTAGTCCTCGGCATATTAAATTAAAGCGTTCAGGGTATCACCTCATTCGGCAAACGGCTCCCTTTTCGCCCCGAGCCCGCATTCACATGGCAAAGTGTCAGTTGCAAGTGTCAAAGGTGCCTGTTTTTAAATTATTCGCACAACAACGGCAAAAACATGACAAAAATTTGTGTTAGAATATGCGTTTAGCCACAAAATTTGAGATAAGCGTCGTCGTCGTTGTCGTTGTCGTCCTTGTGCCTCAACTCCTTTCGTCTGTGCACAGGCCACTGACAGCCCAAATGGATGAAACAGAGCGGAGCAGAGCAGAGCAGAGCAAGGCCGACCAGAGCACAGCTTGCCAGATGCCAAATTATGCAGAAAACCAAATATGACAGCTACAAAAAGCTGAACACAAGAAAAGTATCTGTATACAGACATATACATACATATACATTTGTATACATATATATTCATTTATATATACAGATAGAGATAGAGGGAAAAAACTATTGCAAAAAGCGAGTGAAATGAAAAAGTTTTAGAATCTCTGAAGGCTTATTCTTATGAAATATGCATATGTAAGTATTTTAGACGACTTTTTTGCTTACGTTAATGGTCTTGACTCCGGAGCTAAATAAGTTTGCGTTGCAATTGAATAAACGAAAGTTGCCTTTGGAAACTAAGAGAATAAATTCATATACCTAATGTGGACTAAAGTTGTTGTTGCTACAAGTCTTTGGAAGAAAGAGGCTGAGGCTTAGCATAGAAGTGGCTTTGTTCGATCTGTTCCATGAGTATGTATATGTTTTATATGTTGATATGTTGCAATATATATAATACATGTTGAATATGTTACGACATATATGTTGCATATGTAACATACGTTGTATTTGTCATATATGTTGCATATGTTGCTTATTTTGCATATGTTGAATATGTTGCATATGTTGTATATGTTGCAAATGTTGCAAATGTTGTATATGTTGCATATGATACAAATGTTGTATATGTTGCATTATTGCATATGTTGTATATATTACATAATTTGCATATGTTGCATATGTTGCATATGTTGCATATGTTGCATATGTTGCATATGTTGCATATGTTGCACATGTTGCATATATTACATATATTTTCTGTTCTAGTAATTTTATCGATATACCAAAAAATTTAATGCAACTTATTTATCAAAATTATTCTATAAGCTTTAACTGAAATTAAGCTTCACTCCAACTGAACAGATTTCTAGAGGAATTCTTACAAAAATGTCACAAGGCGAGTTTCGTTTCTATTTATATATTATTATTAATTAAACAAAGGCGAAAAGTTGTTAATTTAATTAGAGCAATCAAAAAGCAGGCTGCAAAAATGCGTTTGCGGCAACAAAATGAAGAGCCAAACACGAAGGCCTAATTAAAAGCATAATTTAATTAAGAGGCAGCAGCAGCTGCTGCTGCTGGCAACAACGACGAGGGCAGCAGCAAAAGCAAAGGCTGCAGCTAAAAGCGACTTCTGTCGCATATGCCACAGAACAAGAACACAACACGGCAAAATGGTCAAGCTGCACAAGTGTGTGTGTGCGTGTGATTGTATGTGTGCATGTGTATGTGTGTGTGTATGTGTGTGTATATATTAATGCAGTCATAAATTGTGTGGCTGCTGCTGGTGCAGTTGTTGCTGCTGCAGTTGCATGTTTCGCAAAGTGTCGCATGAAAGTATGCCAAAACCAAAATCTCCGAAAACACGAGCACAAATAGTTGGGCTTTTATTTAATGTACAGCAAATTACATTTCATGTTTAACCACATGATTTATGCACTCGCCCCGTCCCGCCACGCCTCTTTTCAATTGTTGCACAATTTATGACAAATTAAATGCCCATCAATGGCTGGGCGTGCCACACAATCAAATCCAAGTAATTTGATCAAGCAGAAAACATTGCAAGCAGCATTCCATGCCTTAATTGAGTCGACTTCACAGCTAACTGATTAAGTTGCACACAGCTCTTGAATAATAGCGAGGGAAGCTATTCGGAACGAAACTTATTGTTATTATTTTATAATAAATCTATTAACATGCGAGTATTAATATCATTCAAATGTAAAAGAGCTAAAACTGATACTCTAAGATTTCATGCATAATCGACTTAAAACTTAAACTGTTGCTAAGCAAAGTGGGAAAAGGAGAAAGTAGGACGGTTGCTGTGGATTTCGCTCAATGGATTTACTACATGTTACACATATTACATATGCTGTAAATAATAGGATATATATGTTGTATTTGTCTTAAGTGTTATTGTTGTATACGTTGTATATGTATATATGTTGCATATGTTGCATATGTTGTATGTGTTGCATATGTTGTGTGTTGCATATGTTGCATATGTTGTATGCGTTGCATATGTTGTGTGTTGCATATGCTGTATGTGTTGCATATGTTGCATATGTTGTGTATGTTGCATATATTTCACATGTTGCATATGTTGCATATGTTCTATGTGTTGCATATGTTGTATATGTAGCATTATTTGCATATGCTGCACATTTGCATATGTTGAATATGTTGCATATGTTGCTTATGTTGCATATGTTGCATACGTTGCATATGTTACATACGTTGCATATGTTCTATGTGTTGCATATGTTGTATATGTTGCATATGTTGCATATGTTTCATATGTTGCATATGTTATATATGTCATATAAGTTGTATGTGTTGCATATTTTGCATGTGTTGAATATATTGCATATGTTGTATGTGTTGTATTTTGCAAATACAACATATGTTTTTTATGTTTTTCATATGTTATATTTATGCTGTATTTACCTTAGAGAGAACGTTAACCGTTTCCGCTACAAATTCTTGCTCATTATCCCGAAGAGCCGCTGACTTATCTTTAATCCACATTGGTCCCTTAAAGCACCACACATCTTACATCATCATTTATTCCTAGTTCTTCTTCTTTTTCTGGATATATTGAGTAAGCTGTGGTTGCACAACCTCGGCATTATGATGCCCTCTCCCTTGCCCCGCCCAGGTAAACAAGTCTAGTGCCATCTCTGTCGCCGCGTGCGTGCCTTATTGACTTGGCCTAACTGAGCCGCATTGTCAGCTGGACATGGGAACACCTTGTACACATCCAGCATTCTGAATTGGATCAGAGCTATACCTCCGATGGCTGGGTCACAATGAGAGCTGTGAACGTTGATTTTTCATCAGCAATGAGAGACGGCGCTGCATTTCTTTTAACTCATTCCGCTCACTCTCCCTCGCTCTCTCACTCTCACTGTATGGGTTACAGTCAGCCAGCGTCAGCTTTTCCTGCACTATTTGTTCATTTGTCTTGCTCTGGCTGTCTTTATCTATCTTTAAACCCCAACTGTAGCTCTTCGTCAAGCTAAAGTCATGTTTACTCTGACGCTGGCCGCATATAAATCCAGCTGCGTGTTAGTCTGTCATGGCATCCACAGCGAGAGACGCTCTCTCTCTCTCTCCCACTACTATCATTGCTAGGTAAGCAAACGCAGTCCCAATCCCAGTCCCAATTCCTATGCCACGCCCATGCCCACCCCACGTTTAAGTTTCCTCTGTGTGTGTGTGCACTAACTGTTGTTGATACGGCTTCCGTTTGTCTAAAGCTCCATGCGGCACTTAAGTGAACTTTAAACACTTTTATTAATGGCATATTATGTAATATACGTGCCCGCCCCACCGCCGCATATACACATACACACACACACACACACACACACCGACCCGCTGAAAGGGTTTGTGTGTGGGTATCTCGGCTCGGCAACTTTGCAACATTACTAGCTGCAAATGGGAAAGGCACTGCGAATGTTTTAATTAAAGTGGAATTGGGTATTCTGAGTGGCAATCCCCAATCCACAATCCGCAATCTCAGCTCTGCCAACAGTCAACAGCCAGGAGTCAGCAGCCAGCAGCCAGCAGCCAGCAGCCAACTGGCTTTAGCCTTAGCCAGATGTTACGCATACGCAGCGTCAAACTTTTGAATATACTATATACGCACGCAGATCTAACGGCTACGTAGGCGCTTCTGCACAAGCGAAAACAAAATATGGAAAATTCTTGCCAAACTTTTCCGAATTGAATACCAAAATTTGCCAAAGAATTTCATTTGCGGCCAGAAAAAGAAAGCAGCAAGGACGCGCAGCGAAATAAACGCTTTGTTAAAGCAAACAAAAGGTTTCAGTTGGAAAATAATACGATTTCCAATTGCAAATGACGGCATGCCGATGAGAATATATTACAAATTAATACATTTTTTATAAGTACATAAATATTTAATTGGTATTTATTTAAGAGGGAAAATAAATTTAAGGTGAGAGGCTAGAAAATTAGAGAAAATATGAACCAGCAAATTATTATTAATAAAGAAGAAAGAAGAATGAACCAGCAAATTATTATTAATAAAGAATAAAAATAAAACAAAAATATGATAATTATTAATTAATTTAAGATAATTTACAAAATAAATTATTAAAATATAAAAACATTTGTTATACATATAAAATACGTAGTAAATTTTATACACATCAATTACTAAAAAAATATAATTTTAATAACAAATTAATATTTTGTTCATCTATCATACGTAAAACTTACTATAAATTATTTATATTATTATTTTTTAACTTCAATATTTTTTTGTTGTTTGTCCTAAATTTGTTTAGCTTTTATTACTAATAATTAATTGAAATACTAATATAAATTGAAGTAAATATATATAATTTTTATTTCCGGCATTTTATAATATTTTGACTACTGAAAAATGTATTTAAAAATATTTTGGACACTATATTTCATTTTTTTTATATATATGTTTTAAATATATATATAAATATTTAAAATAAATATATTTTATAGAAAATATTTCATCACTTGAAAACTATTTATAAAACCTTATTTATTAAAATAAATTTCAATTTTCGATTGGAAAATAATTTTTTGTTCTCTATATCTCGTTTAATCTTACTCAGTCTCTCTTTGTTACTGTATATCTCTGTCTCTCCTTTTTAATATCTTTCTCTCTTTCTCCCACTCTCTCTATCTTTTTCTCTCTCCATTCCTACATCATTCAATATTTGATATATATTCTTTTTATAGCTTTCGTAAAGCGCATTTTCTAGTCGGTTTCTCATAGCTCTGAACTAAAAATCTCCTCTCTCACTCTTCTTCTATCTCTCTCTCAATTGCCATAATTGCCAGCTTAGTCGTCATTCTCATCAGCTCTTATTCCTGACCCATTCCGGGCACCTCCACCTTGCTGGCATTCACCTGGCTTGGGTTGGGGGCTTGGGGCTGTGCTAAGCAAATACTTTGTTCAGAGTCTCTCGCATATTACGCATACGCAACGTTTGCAGTTAATTTGCAAAATGTTTCACATGCTGGCATTTTAATGAGTTGTCTCGGCACTTTAAGGCCCACTGCCCATCGTCCCACCCCACGCCAGGCGGCGATGGCTGCTGCAGCTGAGGGACCGCAAACAGTAGTTCGTGTATGCTCGGGACAGGTTTCATTAAGTTTCTGAGTTGCCTTTAAGCGATTGTTTGCCCATCGATTGACGTGCAATTGTTTCAATTGCACTGCTTACTGTGCACACACACACACATATATATAAATGTGTGCATGTGTGAGTATATGTATTTGGCTGTATGGCTTATTATGCTTTATGTGCTGCAAATATTTGTCACAGCAGCAGTTTTGCTTGAGCCTGCCTTTTGTTCTCTCTCTCTCTGTTTCTCTCTGTGTTTGCCCATCGAGTGGCAGTCGCCTCATTTGTTGCCGCAATAAATGCGACAATGCTGCAGCATATGTCTGTCTCACTCACACACACACACGCACAGAAAAGGCAACTGGCTTTGGCCCGACTCTGAGCCTACATCTAAGGACTTATGACATTTGGCCATAACAACAACACCAGCCAGGCATGTCAGCAGCACATTACACATCCCGTTATATATATATATATATAGTGTAGTTGATTTTTGCGACGGCAATTGCTGTTGTTGTAATTGTTATGAGCTAAAATTACGGCTGAGGGCTTGCGCTGGGGCAGCCGAGACGTGGTGCAGCTAAAAAGTAATATATTTTACAACAGCAAAGGGCGAGACTGCATATTATATTTATGCCGTTATGCCGCACAACAACAACAACAGCAACGAGTACATCGTGCAACCTACAACAATTGCAATAGCTGTTGTTAAAAGCAGAAATTCGCATTAAGCTGAAAGAAAAGCAAAAGCTTGTGGAATATGTGGAAAAAGCGAAGCTTGTGGCGGTGCAATGTGTGCGGGCGCCGACAAGTTCAGGCCACAAGTAAACGAGCCAAGCAGCTTGTTTTAAGTAGACAACAAGCACACACTCACATACATACGTGCTAGTGTGTGTGTGTGTGTTTGAGTAACTTACATTAGTTGGCAGGCAGGAGGCGACTGCTGGCAAACATCTTCCTGTTGTTGTCCTGTCGCTTGTTTTGGCCTCGGCGTTCTAGCATGAAATCTTTTTAAAAATACACAGAGAACATGCTCCCACACACACACACCCACACAAGCACACTTATACTGGTGAAATACAAATAACAACTGGCAGCATTGCCATAATTCTTGTCTACGCACAAAAGTATGCTACACTTTATGCGAGTATGAAATAAATAATTACAAACAAGTCAAGCGAGTGTCTGTGTGTGGGTTGGTGAGTCAAGTGTGTCTGTGTGTGCAGTTTCAGATATAGTCAGTTGCAGGAAACATATGTCGACGCCGGCAGTGCTAAAAGTGCATTACACTGCGGCCGGCAGTTGTATATTCACACACATACACACACACACACAAACACCGAGAAGCTCGGGTATCCTGTTTAAGGAATATTTATTTTTTTCTTGTTCTTCTTTCATTTTTATTTGTTTGTGCTGAGCTATGTTTGTTATGTGGCTCGTAATGAACACATCTTCATCATGTCTTGTGGCCGAAGCAGAGTCTGAGCCAAGCGTAATAAATGTGCGTATCTGTAAGCCAGCCAGCGAAGAAACAACTCTTAACAAAATCAATTCTGTCTGTGTGCCAGAAGCAAATTCACTCAAGCAAATAGATTTAATTTATATAAACAAAATGCTTCACGCTTATGCACTTTAGAGTGAAAACAATTTTTAAGAATTTTATCAATTCTCTAATTTTTATTTATATGGTGTTACGAATAGAAATTAAAATCATATTTAATATATTATTTTTTTGTTGTTAATAATGTATTTTCCTTAACATATCAGCTTAAATTTAAAACGCACATAAGTTTCTTGAACATTTTTATTTATTTATGTTAAATTATATTCAAATCAAAAGAATTATTCATTTATTTATAATATAATTTGAATTTTCATTCCTTTCGAATTTTTATGATGTACAAATTTTATTTAAAATTTTTTTCAAATCAAAAAATTTTTATGATATACTAATTTAAATTAGTTTTAGAAATAAATAAATCAGATCAGAATTTAAGATATAAACAAAATTTCATATTATTCTGACATTTTAATTAAAAATATTTTTTTTATTCATTTAATTTTAAAGTTTAAAATTATATATTAATATTTAAAAATATATAGTTTAATAATTTCTTCAAAATATTTATGTATGTTTTAGATATTTTCTACATTTTTATTATTTTTAAATATTTATATTTTACATGTTTTATAATTTTCAATAATTTAAAACTAAACAATTTTTATAATAAATATATTCAAGATTAATAGTTTATTTTGCTTTGGACAATTTGCCGCTTAAACTTAAATATGTAAATTCTGTCCTCTCCCAATTTGTATTTTTAACAAAATTTATTCATCTTTCTCATTTATTTGTAAGGGCTCACGTTAGATAAACCGAAAGCCAGCCTGTTGATTTTATTGACACCTTGGATTAATTCGTTACGAAAAGGTTCGCCCAGCCTGTTTAAATAAGACTTTTTCGCATTTGGTTATCAAACTAATTTGAGCGTAAATACATTGTTGACACATTTGGTTAAGAGCGAATTATGATATTCAATTCTAATAATTAAAATCAAAATGTTTATCTAACAGCTCCAATAAAATAAAGTGCACATATGATTCTCAAATTTAATTATCAATTTTTTCACTGTTCAAATAGCAGAAAATAAATACAATAATAATTTTATAGAAATTTGAGATAAACAAATAAAGTTGTTTTTGATTTATTTTAAGTTTATTAAATTTAACATGAATTAGTTATCAAATGAATAAAAATTCACTTGAACAAGTTTGAATGGGTATAAAACATTTTTGCCACAAGTTTAGAAATGTATTTTGAATGCTGACTACCAGAAAACTTGTCAAATTAAATATTTCGAAAATTTTCATAAAAATGTTGAATAAATTTAAATATATTATTTATTGTTATAAGTTATATTTCATACATTTTTAACACACATATATGTTAAAAATTGTTAAATACTTTGTTAAAGAAAAAATCAAAAATATATTTTACATTTTTTTATTGCTTGTCTTAATTCTACATTTTTATAAAATTATATAAATCAATTATACAGTATTCAATTAATATGTTTCATTATTATAATATTTTAATAACAAATACACATTAAATATTTCATAAAATGTATACAATATAATTGTAATCTTAGTTTTTTATGCTCAAACTTTAAGCTTAAAGCAAAATACGCACACAAATCAAAATGCATTGAGCTTCGTCATGTGTCTCTATCGCACTCCGGGAGCATTTCATTGCGTATTCAAATCGTATACCATTTTCGTTCAGTGCATTTCATGTACGTTTATGATGTTATTTACATTTCTGTTTTGATTTCGTTTGCTTTATGAAGACATCGTACACTCTGGTCCACTGCAAAACCTCAGGCGAAGCACAAAATTGTGTAAAAAATGCAAGGCAAAAGTTTTTCTTATTGCTGCCGGTTGTTGTTATTGCTCTGTGTGTGTGCGTATTTAATACTTTTTTTTTTTTTTGTTATGTTTTATTTTCAGTTTGTTTTGTTTTGGTTTGGTTGCATTTCGTAGACTTTTGACTTGCATGGCATCTCCGCAGAACCAGGCAAATGAACCAGGCAGGACGACAACCTCAAAAGTCAAATCATTCTCCGCACCCACTACTCCTCCACTCCCTGTCTCTGTCTTTCCCACTTGTCTCTTGCCCTTTCTCTATCTCTGAGAAATGCTAGTGAGCTGTGTGCACTTGCATTAATGAATGTTTAAACACTCGCAATTCGGAAAGCAACAGCAGCACAATTGAGAAATTCATAAAGCCACCAGAGAAATGCATAAATGAGTGAGTGTAAGAGATATGACATACTGTGTGTGCCAGTGTGTGTGTGTGTGGGTGTTAAAATCCTAATAATGGCTAATTATTACAGGTCGTTTGCAAAGTCAAGCAGAGTCTTATTATTTTATTAGAGTAAATCAGATCTTTGCCAGTTGTCTGATTTTGTTTGGATCAGAATAGCTCAATGTGTATAGAAATTTTATTGAAGTAAGCAGGCAAAAGAAAATTATGCCTTTTCTGGTTTTGTATTTAAGCCTTGTCATAATTTTTTGGATTAGATCAGATCAAGTCTTTGAAGAGCTTTAGGCCTACTGATGAATATATGAAGTTTTTTCAAGACTTCAAGACCCGAAATTTAATTAAATTTTTTAAATGAGTTTTATAAATTTTTGTATGATATGTTGAAGAATTGAATTTTTTGGGCAGAAGGAGTTTCTCCAAATCCAGCATTCCTGACTCTCTTACTTAACAACTATATTTTTAAATGTATTAAACAATTAATCGAATTTTTAAAATCGCAAAAAAAATATTTAAATTTAAACTACCACATTCAATATCCAACTTTAAAGACCTATTTTATTTCACATGCCACACACACACATACATAATTAAACCGATGTGGAAGTTAATCGAGCGTCTAGAGTTAATTGCTAATTTAAAGTTTATCAATCAATTTAAAGCACGCTTGTTAGAGCTGGTCAAATAAATTGCAATTTAAACGTTTATCAGAGCTTTATCAGAGAATTTTATAAAATTGATTGTTAAATTGTAAAAATTGAAATGCTTTTGGCCCGCAGGCGCTACTCGTTGCATCAAAACAGAAATCTGTTTACATTTCAGTATTACAGCGGCCAAAAAAAGAAGAAGAAGCAGAAAGAAAAAGAACTCTTGACATAACAGAAAACTGTATTTTCATCTCTTAAATGCAGCGAAAAATTTTTGTTATTTTTAATCGGGGAATATTTTAATTTGCCGAAAAACAACTTAAATAAAGCAAACGAAAACTTTATTAAAATGCATATGAGGTTTACATAAGCACAGTTGCTGGCAAGCTGGCGCAAGGGCCAGGAGCCAGGAGACGAGGCACCTGTGGCTATGGACAGTAAACGTTCATAATTATTTGCTTGGCATAAAAAAATATATGCAAATCGTTGAGCGTTGATAGTGAGTCCACAGCCAGAGCGCAATGTAATTCGCAGCTTCGCAATTGCTTTGACTCAGCTCCCTGAACCTCCACATAAGCACTAGCTTCATTTAAACATATACATATTTTTTGCTCTGAAAATTAATTGAAACAAAAACATATAAACAGGGATTACATATGAGATTTTAATATTAATTTATTCTCTGAAAGAAGCTAAGTTAATTGTTAAAAAAATACAGCTTAACATATATATAAAAAATTATTTTGATTTCCTCTATTTCTAATTTTAAAATAATGCAGCTCTGGCATGAATACATTTTGCACTGCGGGATCTGTATCCAAACGCTTTTATAGACTCCGTTTCTAGTCGCTTTCTATTCGTCTATTTAAATCATAACGAACCTGTACGAATAGCCAGAGCCTAAGCAGCCATCTCACTCTCACACAGCAATACCTAAAGTGATGTTGGGCAATAACTATATTTGTCTCCCTCTCTCTGTCTTTGAGTGAGTAGTTAAGCGCGAAGCGCACTCTCAATCGGATAATATTTTTACACGCTCTCAGCCTGTCACTAATACTAAAGTAGATCATCACCAATCACGGCAAGCTTGAGCAGAATTACAAAACCGCAAAGACAGAGATGAAGCAACTGCGCCAAAGAGGCTCTGCTCTTGAGTACTTTGTGTAAAATCTCTTGGAATTGCTATCCGCTGGCTTCGTCACATTTAAAATATGTTGTAAAAATTGAGTAGAAATATTTTCATGCCAATTATGTTGGGTTACATAAAATTAGTTTTCTCTTAAAACAGTTCACTTTCCAAATTCATCAAATGTGTAGTTGTTTCTCTGAGAACTCTCAACAGATACTCTGACAGACTAAAACGGTCTTGTTAGTTAAATTGATATATTAAAATTAAAAAGCTTAATAAAAGCAGTTAACAAATCAAGTCAATCATAACAGTAATCATACAAAAACCTCTCCATTCCAAATGCTCTTGAAAAAAAATAGAAATACCAGATATAAAAAATCCCCACTGTTAGGCCAACAAATGCTTTCATTTATATCGCAATTTTTGCTATCTATTTTTTCCATTTCTTCTTTTTTAACATTTCACTTCATTTTAATATTTCTTTTTATTTTATTTTGTACATTTTTTTTTTATTTTTCATTTTTTGATGGCCAGCAACAATCGCAATGTTAATTACAATAACAGAGAGCGCACGAGTTGCAGTTGCTATAAAAAACTTGAAATGCGAAAAAAGTGAGCGGAATGTAAAAAATTTGTTGCGGGCTGCAATTGAATATGCAGCTGCAGCCCCTTCGACTACCGCCCCTCTGGCGACCCGGACTATATTGAGCTGTTTGTTTTATGCGGCAGCGTGCAAAATCTCAACACAATATCAAATGCATACACTGCGCGCTTAGTTTGCTTCCTTCTTTTGTTTTGCAGAGCAAACGTTGAAGAGTTGCTAAAAAAGTATATATAAATAAATATATAGATATATAAACTGTTATATATGTATATATGTGTTGCACACAGACAAAAAACAGATTTGCGCAAACAAAGTAGATACGGGCGGGCGGGCTGCCGACTGTCGGCTACCACCCGCCACCCCCCTGGGCGCTGTGATGGGTTTAAAAAAAACTGCAAGCAGACAAATTAAAACTAAGCGCTCCATGTACAAACAGCTCACCCAGGGGGCTCGAAAAGTGGGTGGTGCACTCGACCCAATGGCAGCCACTCGACCATTTGCTCCATTTAGTTGTAAGCACACACACATACACACACACACAGATAGACAATTATCCGCTTGGCAGTGCTGCTCAAACTGTAGAGGCAGCCACAGCAGCTCAGCAAGCGAAGCTGCCAACAATTTTCCGATTTGATTTCCCAAAACAATTTGAATTCGTTACACAAAAAATCGATTTCTTCTCATTTCCAACAAATTATTTTCTGCCACAGAGCCGAACGCATATTAAACACATTTCGCCGTTATACAACACTGACATATGCATGCCTGCATCAACTCGAGTTATGCCATAATCAGCTTTTGCTCGTGTTTCATAAGAAACGCTTTTGGTGCCTGATTTTTGCTTTTGTTTTTAGAGATTTACATTTGAACTCGATTTCAATGTGTCTGCCAGTGCTGTAAATTGTTTTATGATACTTTTATGAAGAATTGAAGTTTAATTTTTTATTGCTAAGAAATATTTGGTATCTATTTTAGTCAAGAGCTTAAAATCAATGAAAGCCAAATTCGTAGATGGAAAATACTTTAAACAGACTAAAACTTAAATTGATTGAAGTAACTTTTTATCCTGTTCTCTGTACATGAGTAAAATGTGGTAATATCGATTAAGACTCATTTTGCTTACGATATTTCAACATATTCTAAGTTATACTTACATTCAGCCATCCTTTTACAACACTGGCAAATGAAAATAAGTTTCAAGTATATGAATATCTATTTGTCGACATTCATTATTGTTATATTTATCTTCCTTGTTATATATTTGCATCTTTTCCAACACTAATAAAAGCAGTTAGTTGTCAAAACGCTCTTTCATCCATAACAATAATCTCCTATTACAACTATAATTAAGAAGTTTTCGAACACTGAAAAATTCAGCTATCAATATTTTTGATCACAAATAGTCATCTATTATTCATAATATATTTAGCTGTATAATAGACTAGCTCTAACTAAACGGCTACCACTTCAGTTCGCATACTACTGTAATTTCATACTTTACCAACACTTAAACTATTAAAAATGTATTATCAAATACTTATGTATATTATTCATGCGCTGCTATGCGAGAGGCTAGCTCGAACTAAGCTGCTGCCACTTCAGCCCCAAGCATATTCCCATAGCAGCTTACTCGTCGTTTTTCCAACACTGGAACAGCTAACGAGCACTTCAAATGCTGTACCCATTACAATTTTATAATCAAATACACAGACAGAGAGAGGGAGAGTGGGAGAGCGAGAGGGAGAGAGTAACCTCTATAAATAGTAGCTTGTGAAATGTTAATGCAATTGAGTCGATATCCATTTGTAGAACACATCGAGGCAACAAATTTATTTCTAGTATTTCAGCACAATTTCTAGCTTGCGTGTGTATGTGTGTGTGTGTGTGTGTGTGCATTATTCATTTGCTGACTGTGGAGAGATTTACAATTTACAATTTTTCAACAATTCTCAACGAAAATTTCAACAATATTTTTTTTCGCATTGATTGGCGCCGCTCGCGACTGTTGCCCCGATAATAAAATAAATCAAAGCTCGTGGCTTCTACTACCTCTCCCACTCTTCCGCTCTCTTTCAGTATATTTTACAGTTACTATTTCTATGTGTATTTTGGCTGCTGTGGGTTATCTTTAATTAAATGTTGCGCTGCAAATATGCAGAAGCAAATTGCATTGGCGCGTGCTTTACACGTTCTCCATTAAGCGTTAACTCCACATCTGTTATTTCTTTCTCTCTCTCATTCTCTCTTTCCGTTACACTCTCCTTCAGGTTGCCTGCTGTGTGCTGGGCTAGCGGACGAGTCGCTGGACACACGCGAAGGCGTCGATCTGGTGCTCAAGTGCCGTTTCACCGAGCATTACGATTCGACTGACTTCACCTTCTACTGGGCGCGCTGGACCTGCTGCCCCACATTGTTCGAAAATGTGGCCATTGGCGATGTGCAGCTCAACTCCAATTATCGGTAAGTTCAGTGCGTATGTATGTGTGTCGAGTGTGTGTGTATGTGTGTGTCGTGTGTGCAATGGTCTGATAAATCACAGTCAGGCTCATAAATTCAACGCTGATGGCCTGTCAATAAGCAGGCGAAAAGTTAAAGGCCGTCCTCACTCATCCCTCCCGCTCTGCGCTGGGATGGAGAGTTGATTGCACATTTATTTAATTGCCTGCCTGACATCGAGACTCAACTCATCTGAGCTCAGCTCCCGTTCTCTCGCGGCATGTTTATTGATAAAAGATGAAAGATGCGAAAGTTTCGCGATGCGTTCAGCTGTTAAATTTATTAAAATTGCCAATGACTGTAAGGACAACGCCATCAATGCCATCATCCCTCTCTCTGTGTGCGTGTGTGCGTGTGTACATCATTAAATGTTCATCTGGCAGGCGATAATTCATTGCCCCTAGCCACGCCCACAAAGATATCAGTGTAAACAAGAAGAAGCCGCCCTCCGCAGCCTCCTGCTCCCTGCCCCACACGAGCTCTTCGGTTCGCTAGATGCCTAGATTGGGATAAGGATAAGCGCGTGGACCATCAGCCGCAGCTGTGCACAGGCGAAATTATTATTATGGCATCTTTGTTAAAAAACAATGGGAAAAATACGCAAAATAAATCGTTTCGACAAAATTGACCAGCAAAAAGCCAACAACAACGAAGCTCGATTAGGTTAAGCAAAATATGCGGACAATTTGAATAATGATTGCAGCGCAATCGAAACAAGACTTGCAACCTGAGAGGACAAAAGCTAAGAGAACAGAAGAAATTGACAATATAATATGCGAAAACTACATTGAAAAATTTAAAAATATTGAAGTAAAAATATTTATATATAATAATTACAGATTAACAATAAAGAAACAAATTTTTTAATATAATAATAATATAAAAAATAATTAAACAGTGGAATAAAAAATAGATTTTATATAAGATTAATAATACTAATAGAAATGATTAAAATTAATATTTAAATAAAAAATAAGTTTTATATTTTTATCAATATAAATTTTAAAAATAAATATGTTAATATAATAATATATAAATAATTGATTAAATATTAAAATAAAACATTTATTATAAATAATATTAAAATCATTAATTATGATTAAAATTTCTAACGAATTAATATTTAAATAAGAAATATATAATGAAAATAATATTCATCTATTTATATAAATAAATAAAAATATATCTACACGAAAGCTGATAAATTCTAATTAAAAAATTACAATTTTATGCTTATATTATTTATGAGAAAAAAAAGTATAAATTCATAAATAAATAATTATGCCCTGAAATTTAATTTTCAATGGATTCAGGATATACAAACTTTTTTTTTTGATATTTAACATAATCTATTAAAATATAATAAAAATAAGCAAAAATAAATAAAGTTCGTAAAATATTTTCAAATGGCTTCTTCTTTTAATGATTTAATATTTATAATAAAATCAAATGAAAATATTGTGAAGCAAAATTTGATTTTTTATATAATACAAAGTTTATAATTAAAAATAATTTTATACAACTCAATAAGTTGATGAACAATTAGAAATTATCACAATATCAATAAATGCCATAAGCATCAGCATTTTAAGCATAACTTTGGCAATTTGTGCCATAGTTAATAATTGGCAACATATTGCGTATACGCAGCTTGATTAAAGCGCCGAAAGCGCGTCAAGCAGTGAAGGTCCTTTAAGCGGCTGTTGGGCAAATGTTGTGAAATTTCCTTATTGCTGCTGTTATTGCTGCCGCTGCCGTTGCCGTTGCCGTTGCCGTTGCCGCTGCCCTTGGCCCGACTGCCTATTTATTTATTAATCATAATAATCATTTTGCAGCGCATTTTAAGCGTGAAAAAACATTCAATGCGGCGTATGCCGCAAATCGTTTGGAAAATATTCAGCAGTGCACGCCCACACGAAGAGACAATCACGCACCAAAGACACGCTCATTGGCCAGATACGATATATATATACATACATTTATAATGTATGGAGCATGCAAACTGACAGAAAGAGAAATACAAAGTGCGAGAACGAGAGAGACAGAGAGAGAGAGAGAGAGAGCAAACGGATCGCAAACAAAGGAAAATTATTGTAAAATTTTGCTAATCGCGCGTTAAACAATTTGCTTGATTTATGAGAGACCAAAGATTGGGCCGGGCTAATGGCGTTGCCACAAAACACAATAATAGCGACAGCAACAACAATAGCAAAAACAACAACAACTACAACAAATGCCATTAAGACCAATAAAATGTAGTCTAGAGCAGAGAATACCCTACATAAACGGAATATTTGTATGCATAAAATGGTCATAGATTAGACGCTATGTTGAAAATTGCTTTAAGGCTTACGAAAATCTTGGCTTAATGACTTTTCAAGTAATGAGCAGCTGATTTTAAAAATTTTATTCTAAGGTTTAAAAAAATTTATAAAATTGTAAATTTTGATTTTTCAAGCTTAGCTCGTGGTCCGTTAATATCGTATATTTTCTATGCCATTTAATATAAGTTACCATAATTTAGTTCTTTATTATACATTAATTCTAAATAAAATTCACATAAATTGAATATATATAAAAATTAATTTTTATATATAAATTTAATATATATAAAAATTAAATAAACATCATCAGTACATTTTATTTAAGTCTCTTTCTTTTATATTATATAAAAATATTTTGAGAAATGAGTAAAAAAATTTATATGCATATATACCTAGCAAAAGCTACATAAAAAATACAAAACAATAAATGAAAAATATTAAAATATTCAAAATATGCATACAATTTTTTTAAATTATTTTTTAATATTGGAATATTTTAAATATATTTTGGTTTTTTTATTGTCGTAGCAGTGTTTTATGTTATTAGGATTTTAATACTTACCACCAGTAAAAATCAATTTAAACAAGTAACGAAACTCTAGTCGAGTCTGCTCGACTAAGAGATACCCTGAATCCATTGAGCTGTAATACCAATCATTAAGAGCTTCATTTATTCATTAATAGTAAACAACACATGCACACACACACACACAAACATATGCATGCACGTAATATGCTCAATGCACAGTTTTGCGGCTGCAGAAGAGGCTGTGCTATGCAAACTTTATTGTTTAATAACTTTTTTTCTAGACCTATGTTCTTAATGAAATTTTCGGGGAATGTTTATGACATTCAAATGTACCTATTTGCCAAATTTCAAGTCTCTAGTATTTGATATGCGTGAGTTATCGTTTTTGTTGAATTGTGGGCGAAAGGGGCGTGGCATCAAAAATCCAAAAATGAAAAAATGTGCGGATTCAATATAGCAATCAAACACAACTTAGTGCACGATTCTATCTTTAACGGTGTGCACGCCAGACCTCAAAAACAAAGCGATATTTTCGATAGTTATCGATAAAAAAGAAATGGGATGAGTTATCGAAAAAAAAAAATAAACTCGTACAGCGTATGGTATTATCGAGCATTTTGCTTTTTATTTGAAGTCTCTAGCTTTTGTGGTTGCAGAAATCCAGGTGTTTACACGGACGGACGGACGGACGGACGGACGGACGGACAGACGGACAGGGCTAGTTCAACTCAGCTCGTCGAGCTGATCAAGAATATATATACTTTATGGGGTGTGGCACGCCTCCTTCTGCCTGTTACATACATTTGCACAAAAACATTATACCCTGAAATTTCCATTTTCAATGGATTCAGGGTATAAAAATATAAATATATCAATAAAAATAATAAATTGTCAAAAATATAAATATGTAAGATGATTAGATACACTGGCAAATATATATAAAAATACTAAAATATTTATAAAACATTTAAATATGCATACAAAATCAGAAACAAATACAAATTCTAGAAAACTCACAAATACTTTAATATGACTTCAACCTTCAGTCAATTCAGCTGACAGCAAATACAACACTTGCTCCGAAGTGTAGAGTATACGATCGGACGTGAAACACTTGTTTATATTTTACTCTACTTTGCGCAATTCTGTTTTGCCTATCGAAATTGTATTCAAACACGAGCTAAGCGAACTGCATTGATGTGAAAATATTTTTACGATGCCTTAGCAAATCGAGTTTGAAATGAATAATAACTAAAACTGAGCGGCTTGGCTTTGTATAACTTTATATTGTATACATGTGCCTTGGCAGTTGAATGCAATTAGGTTAAATGAAAATTTCATTTGACAGCTTTTCAATGCAAAAATTGTTGTCTAATGATTGCGCCATTCCCATTTGCCAGCATTCAATCAACGCCGACTCGTTAACTGCTAGTGGAGCGATGTTGTTCTTGTTGCTGATGATGGATGCCAGCTGTTGGCTCCACAAGTTGACCCCAAGCCAGCAACAATACAAAATCGAAAAAAACAAAAAAAGAAAACGAAGAGAGAGAAAAACGTACAAAACGTTCAGCTCTAAGCAGCTGCTCCGGCTGCTGCTGCTGCTGCTGCTGCTGCTCCACTTGTTATTGGTGTCCATTTGCACTTTGAGCTCTTCAAAAATTTTGTCATCTAGATGACATGAAATTTGCTTTAACTACGCATTCACATTCGCACAGAGAGCAGCACTGTGTGTGCTCCACCTATTCAGCTGTCAGATTCCATTCAAGTTCCTGCTGCTGCTGGTTTTTTTGGCCTTCTCCTGCTGCTGCTGCCTGTTTCTTTTTCATTTTTCTGCCATGATATTGGAATTTTGTGTTTGAGTGCCACCAACATTTCGGAAACAATCAAAACAACAAAAAAAATGAGAGAACCTTCTTTTATATATATATATATTTTTTTTTTTTGGGGATTCTTCTTCTGGGCATAGATAAAAAATTTCGTTGAGCCTTTTCAATTGTGTTAAGCGCAAATTTAATATGAATTTTATGTTGTCTCCTCGTAACATATCGATTTTTAATTTTGATCTCTCTTTTATCGGCCACTAGGGGGCGCCACTTGGCTTTGTTGTGGTTGCGCCCGTGAAAAATGCAGGAGTTTGGCATTTAGCCAAGATGTTGGCTTAGCTAAGGTCGGCCCAAATGGGCGAGGGTAAAATCTGGCGTATTGTGGGGCTTTTGGTTAACTCAAGCAATGCGCTTTATGTTTAAGAATATTAAGCATTAGCTAAGAGATTTGTCACCGCAACTGTGGCTTATTTAGGTTATGCATTTTGTATATAAATGCGGTCGACTTGAGGAGCTGTGTTTCAGCTGCAGTTGCCTTGCTCTAGCATTGTTTGGTTCAATTTAAATTGCATAACAAATGTTTTCAAGCCATTGCCTTTAATTTGTATTCAGCTTCAAAATCTATATTAAAATTCTATATGCGAATCAGTTCATCTTTAATCTATTGCGCAGTTTTCAATATACAAAATATTTTTGGCAAAACTCGAAAGCAACTAAAATTCGTTTTTCATATTTGTTTCTTTCTTTTTTTTTTCCTTTTTTGTTTTTGGCAAATCAAATCAAATTCTTTCTTCTTTTTGTAGTCTTTATTGTTTGTGTTGTTGCTGTTGTTGCTGCTGCTGCTGGTGAATGCCAGGCCAAGCTGACACATTTCCCATTTTGTGATGGATGTGCGCAATAATTTTTGCTATTTATGCAAAAGTCGACTGTTATCAATAGCCCCAAAAAAGGTGGCGCGGCACCGGGAAAGGGGAGCAAACGAATACGAATACGCCATTTGCCCAGGCCCCAGCCTCGATTTCCACATATCTTTTATGCGAATGCGGGTCAACATTTAACCTTTACCTTGTGCGCACACACACACTCACACACACAGCGGCAGAGATACAAATGCATAGATCAAAATATGTGGCAACACGTGTTGGCTCCGATTCGCTTGACTTGTACTCATACACACAGACACTAGCACACACATACACACACACAGCATGTCGCGTCGTGGGCGTAACATCTATCAGCGGCCATGAGCATATATATTTTATGTGTGTCTACACTGGGCCAAATTCCAGCGTGTTTTTCAGAGATATAAGAGATCAAATATTTTTATAAAGAACTTAAAATTTTACTCATTATTATATTACCTAACCATAAAAAAAAAATTAAAAAAATAAAAAAAAATGTTTTTCTAAAAATTTAAACAAAATAAACATTTTTATTCTTTTACATCTTAAAATAAGAAAAACAATAAGTAAATTAAATCGTTGATTAATTTCTAAATGCAAAAATAATTAAATCTCTGACTTTTATGTTGTGTAACGTTTTTGTGTTTTTTGAAGAATTTATTAGACTTGATAAAAGATTTCTGTTATTTTTTATAACATTTATTATACTAGATAAGAGTTGAGACCTAACTGAAAGTCATCTAAAATACTTTAAGTATTGTAAGGAACAGCAGGTTAAGTTGAAGCTATTTTTATGCTCTCTCTCTCTCTCTCTCTCTCTCTCTCTTTCTCTAAGTGCTCCAGCTGCGCCTAATATTAAGTTCGTATAGTAAAAGTAGTATAAAATTGAATCATGAGCACTGAAGAAATACTTGTGTTGAAGTCTCAAAGTTGCTTTTATATTATGCACAAAGTTCGGACCTGACCATCTCCGTTTCATGGGACATAATATAAGTTAGAAGTATTTTGGGCATAAAAGAATAATATCATATTCTATTCATTTTTATATTTAATTTAATTTAATTTTATAATAAAATATTTAATGACTTTTGCATATTGAAGAAATTAGCTAAAGCCAAATCTATATAAGGACTGAACAAAAAATTCAATTCAATTCTGACTAGAGAATATATATACTTTATGGGGTGTGCCACGCCTCCTTCTGTGAGTAATATACCTTAAACATATCTAAACTGATTTCAGGGTATAAGAAATTGGAATTTTTTAAAATTTAAGAAAGAAAGAAGTTTTTATTTTAGCCAAAAGTCAATTTTTCAATTCAAGAAACTTAAACAAACTCACAAAAAAAAAAATAAATAAAAATCACAACATGCATCTGCGAAGCATTCGAGGAATATATGTTTCGCTCAGTGTATATCTAAATATTTTTTTGTATACTTCTACATGGTTATGGCAACACTTATGCAAATTGAAATGCAAATAAGCCTGGCAGCCAACTGTCTCACTGTCTGTCTGTCTGTCTGTCTGTCGTTTTGGAGGCGTGCTTTGGATACAATACAGCCACGCCCCTGCTGCCTCCGCCCACCCTCTCTTGCTGTGCTGTGGTCTACCACAAAAAGTCAGCCGTTATGCGAATTTCGGATTCTTTGTTGATTCTCACGCTTTATTGAATTCATTTAAAAACCAATTTTTCATTCAGTAACAACAAGAGCAGCTGGCATTATGCCTATTCCTGAGAAATATGCGCGCCCCTTTTGTCTTATATATATGTATACATTATTTTTTGCGCCTCAGCTCCTTAGAGCAGACTATGAAAAAGTGAGAAAAAAATGTATGTATGTTGACTCCTGCTAACATTCCAATTAGCCTTTTGTCTGGTGTCAATGCAGCACAAATAAAAAAACAAACTCAACGTGAAGTTGGTCCCAACTCTCGGCAATGAAAGGCAGGGCATAAAATCAACAGAGCAAAGAAAATGCAACAATCGAGTGAAAACTGAGCTGCAGTGCTTGGACTCTCACTCACCGTCTCACTCTCTCTATCTCCCTCTCTCACTCTCATTTTCTCTCTCTTTTATATGAAATGCCTTTAAAGCAGTTTGCATTCTTGTTTGCCTTTTGCTGCTGCTGCTGCTGCTGTTGTCCCTTGGCCTTTTGTTTGTGGCCTACCCAAAAGACAATTAAACTCTTGTTAATGGGGGAGCTCCAATAAAGAGAGAAAAACGCAAGAACGCTATAGTGGGGAGTACATGACTAGCAAATACCCTGTGCTCTCAGTACCCCTAATATTGCTGGTATTCTAGACTTCTTCTGGTGTGATTCCATATACCGAGATTCAGTTTCAGATTAATTGACTTAAATATTTTATATAAATTTTTACTAATTTGTGGTCAATTATCGAATTATATTTTTTCATAACTTTTTTAATTTTTTTATATATTTTTAAACTTTTAGAGCGAAGTTTGAGCACTTAAAATGTATTCAAAGTTGAAGAAGTATTTTATAAATACTTAAAAAATATTTATTTGTAATGAAAAAAGTTATTCATATTTTCGTCTTTGGACTGAGCAACTACGAGATAATTTATCTATTCAATGTATAGAGAGTTAGACTATCATAGGACTAAATCTACTCAGTTCGTAGTTAAAAAAATATATATATATATTACGGCTGCATGTCTAGGAAATACTTGACCTGCTCAAATAGAGCAATGAAGTATAGATATAGACTAGATAGATACACTTGTTACATACACTTGCCTAGAAACAATATACTTTGTCTAGTAATTTTGGTAGGTATTGAAACACAAATTACAAATAAAAAGTGAACAATAGATAAATTTGAACGTATTCAGAGCAGTTCAACAGGCAATAACATAAAGTGCTTGACTAGCTACATGCCTGTGCTTATATATATATATATATATATAGACATATATATATATAGATGTATATATATATATATATATACTTTTAAGTTGAATAATAGCCGCATATACATAGTTATGTATCATAAATCACTTGAGACGCTCATATATTAAATATTTGAGCTGCATAAAGAAAACATGTAAATAAATACCTTCAAGCAGCTTACATCTTTTATGTATATATATGTACACATAATATATTTATATATATATATATATATATATATATATATATATATATATATATATATATATATATATATACTTAAATTGATAGATATTTACATAAATAGACTTTTATCTGCACTGCTTCGGCCTCTTCGCATTTGACAAATTTGGTGATAAAAGAATTTCAAAGCAGCTTAAGAGCTTGCACAACATCTATAAATAATTTTTGATTTTGTTAAATTTATTTTATTTATATTGCAAATGCCTAAAAATACTTAAATTTATTCAAGCAAAAACTAAACAAAAATTTTCTTGTCGATTTGTAAACTATTTGAATTGAATGCCCAAAAATAAACGAGCTTAAATTTTCTTTTTGTAAAGCAAAAAAATTGTTATAAAGTAATTCATGAAATATTTATTTAACAAATTCATTTGTAACTTGTCTTTTAATTAAATATTTCGTAAGTTTTTTTTATTTAAAATCAATGAAGCTCAAAACTATACTAAAAACAATTTTTATAATTATAAATAGTGTTTTATTGTTATTTAATAAACATATGTTAAACTTGAAATTATAAAAAAGATAAAATAATTAATTCGTACCGAAAACTTGTTTATTGCAAGTTAAGTAATACATAGAGAACGGAAGGTGAAACATAAAGTGGGCAAATAATTAGTCTAACCCAATATTATTTTAAAATTATAATATATACAGATTGACTTAAATTATATTAATTTTCATGGACCACATTTATCGATTGTCAAAATTTATATGAAATTAATTCCAACTGAAGCAAAGTGCAGACGAATCAATTCTCATGCTTCTGTTCCTGATCGGTGCATGAATTTATAGCCTATTGGACTTTCTATGTATATATTAATTGCGTATGTAAGCAACAAAAAAGTGTTACTATATCAATGTAATTTTAGGGTATTTTTGCTTATGACAATATTATGCCTGTCTTTTCGACTTCCTGCATCAAAATTATCTTCACCATCACAAACACTCGTCTGCTTCTTTGTGGCCAAAGCGCTTCTGCTTGGATCTGGGATAGATATCAAATTTATACATGTTCCTGTTCCAGTTCCAGTTCCCATTCCAGTTGCAGTTTGAGCTCCAATTTCAGTTCTAGCTCCAATTCCAATTAATCCATATTTAATTTTCAGCTTCGTGCGTCTGTTCTCTGTGCTCTCTGGCATTTGGAGATCTTCTATCCCGCTCTTCAGTCACGAAGATTTCGCATTGAGGATCTCTCTATGTGAGCCACTTCTACTGATCCAAAGCTGTGACAAAAACTCTACTGCAGCTGGGAGCTGGCATTGCTCCAGAATTGAGCTTTAAGTGTGGGTGTGTTGCGATTACTCCTCCTGCCGTTGCTGTTGCTGCTATTGCTCTGCTTGCCGCAGCTGTTGGTGTTTTTCTCTGTGCAGTTGCTGCTGTCGCAGCTGCATGGGCTGCATGACCACGCTTAAATTAATTTTAGCCACTAAGCTTAATTTAAAGTTAGCTTAAGTCAACTTGCAGCGCACACAGCACGCGCCTCGCCATTGCCACTACAAGAGAACTGACCTTCTATGCAAATACGCAACAATAACAAGTGCCGCAGGGCTGGTAGCCCAGGCCGACCTCATGTGGAGTTCATAAAGTTTCACGAGCAACCGCAAAAGGCAACAGCAACAGCAGCAGCTACGGCGACGGCGACGGCGACGGCGACGCCGACGCTGGCACTGGCGCCGGAAGTTGTCCGCTGTGCGAAGTGCGACTTGTCAACGTGTACTTCCGGCCGCCATCCTTTGCCGCAACACAGACGCAGCCACACAGAAAGCGAGAGGCGAAGAGCGTGCGCCCGCAGGAAACAGTTGGCTCCACCTCAATCTCAACCACGACTGCCAAGACCCCACCTCCGCCCTCCGCCCTCCACTCCACTTTATGAATTATTCAGTTGTATTTTTGCAACTGCACTTTATGCCCGGCACATGCTTCGCTTATGCCTTATGAGCCCCACATGCACTTCAAAATGCGAGCAGCGATACGATACACTGAGCGAGCCCAGACGCAAGTCTCTTCTTATTCATTTGGCTACATTTATCATATAATATTCATATATTTTATAAACAAGAACTATGCCAACGCTAGCTATACGCTTGCTCTACTTTCACGACTTTCTCCCAGTTCCAGATTTCTCCATTACTGACATGACTTATAAATAAATAAAATAAAATAAAAGTCTAGAATGATTGACAAAATAAAAAGAAAATCTAGAATAATTAGTAAATAAATAAAATAAAATAAAATAAAATAAAATAAAATAAAAATCTAGAATAATTTGTAAATAAATAAAATAAAATGAAAATATTTTCATGATTTATAAATAAATAAAATAAAATAAAAACATATAATGATTTATAAATAATTAATATAAAATATGAATGATTTATAAATAAATAAAATAAGATAAAAATCTAGAAATTATATTAATAAATTAAATAGAATAAAAATGTATAAATTATATTATTAACTTAAATAAAATAAAAATCTAGAATAATTTATAGATAAATAAAAATAAAATAAAAATCTATAAATTATATTATTAAATAAAATAAAATAAAAATATTAAATAATTAAAATATTAAAAAAATTTAAAATGACTTATTAATAAATAAAATAAAATAAAATTCTAGAATGATTGATAAATAAATAAAAACAAAATCTAGAATAATTAGTAAATAAATAAAATAAAATAAAATAAAAATCTAGAATAATTTGTAAATAAATAAAATAAATGAAAAATCTAGAATGACTTATAAATAATTAAATTAATAAATAAATAAAATAAAATAAATCAAGTATAATTGATAAATAAATAAAATAAAATAAAAATATATAATGTTTTATAAATAAATATAATAAAATAAAAAGCAATAATTTATATTATTAAATTGAATAAAATAAAAATCTGAAATAATTTATAGATAAATAAAAATAAAATTAAAATCTATAAATTATATTATTAAATAAAATGAAATAAAAATATTAAATAAATAAAATATTAAAAAAATCTAAAATGATTTATAAATAAATAAAATAAAATAATAATCTAGAATGTCTGAAAAATAAATAAAGTAAAATAAAAGTCTATAAAGGCTGTTGAAAGTAAGCCATCAAGTTCCTATATGCCCAACTTTCCACTATACACTTGGCTCCTGTTTGGGGCCACGAGTTCCTGGAATTCCTCGCAAACTTTCAGCTCGACGTGGCTGCTTGACAAACTAATGAAATATTTATATAAATTTTGATAATTATTTTACAAAATTAGCTCAAGTCGTGTGCCTCAGCGGACCGCATGCTGTGCCACCAGCAATTCTTGTTGTTGTTGTTGTAAATGCAAAATTACGCATAAGCCGCGTGCTGCATTTGATGTCAACGCAAATTTTGATGTTTATTTGCTTCGCTCGCTCTCGTTGTTTATTCATTGTTGTTATTGTTGATAATTTGCCGTTATTGTTGTTGTTGTTGTTGTTGTTTTAGCCGGCAGCCAGTTTGACAACATTTGTGTTTCAGTTCGGCTGGCGTTGCTGCTTTGTTGCCGCTGCTGCCGTGTTTTAGCGTAAGTGATTTTGAAACACCTGCTTAACATGTTGCAAGACAGCGTCAGCTCCACAGGCACACACCCAGCCACACACACGCACACACACACACACCTCTGCTCAGTTCCAGGTTTTGTGTCGACATTTATTAAGCTTGTTGTTGCTGAGGCTGTTTGCGGTTGCCGCAACACACAGTTTAGCTAACTTTGAAGCACACACAGCAATACAGCTCGAGGAGCTCTAGTGAGCAGCAATAGCAGCAGCAGCGGCAACAGGACTTGGCAGCCTTGAAAGGAAGCCATTAACAGTCCTTTGGGAGCCTCTTCTTCGTCTTCCTCTCTTGTTAGCTGCTGCTTTATGTGCCCTGTATGCACTTAGATGGGGTATACTCGAATGAAACAACTCCAATATTTGAAGAATTTATTTATTAAATGAAAATGTGAGAAATTGCTGAAAAAGAAAGAAATTAAGATAATGAATTCTCATTCTCTCTCTCTCTCTCAAATATCTTACTCTGTCGTATATCTGTAAATATATTTCACTTTCGCTTCAACTCTCTTTCTTCTGCTGTCTTACTCCCTACCTATCCCTCAGATCTGTCTTTCTCTGTCGCTCTCATATCTGTTGCTATTCCTTATTTTCTCGTTCTCTCTTACTCTCAGATTTTTTTCTCTCTCACACACACACATGCAGATATTTTTCTTCTGCTTTCTCTCCCTCTCTCTCTCTCTCCCTTTCCCTCTCTCACTCTCTTTCTCTTATAAATCACCAAGAACAGACCACAGACAGTGCAATATAGTTGTCTCTGTCTGTTAGAGCTACCTAAAAAGTAAGCTCTACCCTTCTGTATTGCTTACGTAACTCTTAAGATTTTGACTCTAATCAGTTCTCATTTGAATGTAATTTGTGTAAAGTATAGGGTATTTCTGAGTCCTGTTTTATTGCTTGCTGATGGCTATTGTCTGCTCTGCTCTGCCGCTGCTGCCGCCTGACAGTTGCGGCGCCTGTCGCCGCCTTCAACTGTCGCCTCTATCTTACCTGTCGCCTCTCTCTCTCTCTCTCTCATTCTCGCTTGTCTCCTGCTCAACTGTTCGCTGCTGGCCATAAACTTTCTTCTTGTCGCTTGTGCAACTAACATAAATTTTATGTAATAATTTTTCTAATCATAAAATGAATACAGCAACAACACACACACACACCCATACCCACACCTGCCACTGTTTCTACATTATTTTTTTAAATACATTTTTAAATGCTGCGCAAAAAAAAAAAAAGCAAAAACGAAGAAGAAGAAGAGAAAATGTGGCGCGTGCTTCTTGCTGTCTGCTGTGTTTTGCCTTTGTTGTTGTTGTTGTTGTTGCTGCTGCTGCTTGTCATTCACCGTTAAAATCAATTTACGACAAAATAAACACACGCACAACGCGAAAAGCGCGCCACGCCCACATCGGCTGGCCGCCCATTTTGAATGTTTACATTGCTGTCGCTGCTGTTGCCTCTGTTTTGTTTGTTTCCTGTATCCTCCGTCCTGACGTCAACAGCGGGCAGCGAGCGGCGAACGACGGAGACGCTGTCAACGTCTGCCGCTGTCACCTTTAATGTAGAAATATTTTTGCTTCGTTTTTTTGTCGCCCCACTCCCCCCACGTGCACAGCACATGGACAGACAATGAGCAGCTGGCGTTGCCATCACACACACACACACACACGTAGCTGTACACCTGCATACACACACACACAGTGAGAGACAGAGATTGTGGCACACAAAATGCCCGCACGAAATTTCACTCTCGCTTATCAAAATTGGCTTAAGGACATTCGAGCGACCTACAGAAAAAAGCTCATTTGCAATGTGTGTGTGTGTGTGTGTGTGTGCGTGTGTGCGAGTGCGTGTGTGTGTGTGTGTGAGTATTTAAGTGTAGCCGAGCTTAAAGCCAAACTAGTTTAAAGACGAAGCATTGAGGTGGAGCCAAGCTCATTAACCGAAGCAAATGCCAAAACTAAATGCAGCCAAAATGCGGGCAGCTGGCAGAGCAAGCGATAGACCAAGTGAGAGTGAGAGAGAGACGGAGAGAGAGTGAGAGGGTGAGAAACCAGAGACTGGAGTGAGCGCTCATTAAAATGCAGCACGCAAAATTTGATAGCAACAACAACAACAGCAGCAGCTCGCCTGATATAATGATATAATAGCAGCAGCAGCAGCAGCAGAAAAAGTAACAGAAGCAGAAGAAGCTAAAAGGCAAAACAAGAAAAAAATAAAAATTAATTTTAAACTGTAAATTTAATTGAGCGCAGCTCTTTGAGCTTCAATTGCTTTAATTGAGGCAAGCAAAGTAAACTAAGCTAAGCGGAAAATCTTTACCAAAGTTGTTTCAGAATAAATAAATATAATAGATAAACAAATTAGTTAATTAATATTTAAAGTTAATAATGTATAATATATAAATTAATTAATAATTTGAATATATAAATAAATAAAAAATATATATTAAATAAATATAATAATATATAAATAGATATTAAAAAATATATAAAATTTCCATAATTATTATATATACATATATAATATTAAAAAAAATTATATATATGTACTTAAGATAAATATGTACCTAAATATATAAATAAATATTAAAATAATAAACTATAAATATTATTTAACATAAATATTTATAAATATTAATGAAAAGTAATTTAGCAACTTGGCAAGAGAAGCCTTCCATAAGTTAAATTTATTTAGCTTAAATAATATTTTAACTCACTTTATATTTATTTTAAGTCTAAAAATATTAATTTCAATTTCAAAATTTGTTATTTGCATACGTATTTACATATTATATTTTATGTAATATAATAAGCTATGTAGCGAGAGCAGCAGTTATTCATGTGGCCAAACTAAGCTCATGAGGCCACAAAATAAATAATCTTTAATTATGCTAGGGCAAAATATAAGAACTGTAAATATTTATATTTATTTATACATTCTGAAAAGTCAAAGGAGCATATTGGTTTTGTGTAATGTTCATCTGTCCACCTATCGCTCCATCTGATATGAACACAAAAATTCGTCTAATATAAAAAAAAAAACAATTGTGAAGTTGGCAACCTGAAATGAAAAAAATTTTTACTGCCCTCGTCTTAGTTTTTACGTCAAGCTACATAGAGGCGTGGCAAATAATTGTATATACTTTTTTTTTTTTTCAAATAAAGCAAAGCTGCTCGCCTCAGCTGTTCGTATTAAGAGATATGCGTAAAAATAATTGAAATTTGATAGCAATCCCCAGTCGCCTTCAATTTTATGTATTATGTACTTTGAATTTAAGCTAAAAATACTAAAAGTATAAAATACTGCATAAGAATATAAAACGTATATACATATATATACTAAGAAGTATATACATATATATATATTTTTTTTGTATATATAAAAAATCGAATGGATCGAGTTTCGTATAAATATATTTTTCCTATTAAAACTAAAATACTTTTGCTAGCTTAAAGGGGAGCGTAAGATAATATTGCCGCACTGCTAATCAGTGTTAAAAATTTATATAAATGTCAGCAGAAGAGAATTTGATGAGGTTTTTTACTCAAGACGTTTATGCAAGCAAAACAACAGCTGTGATTGCGTACTAAATCATTTTGCAACACTGTCAAAACGTGTTGCAAATTCCGACAGAGTGTAGTACATAAAGAAGAATCAGACGCTTAATTAAAAATTCAGGGCAAAATCAACAGCAAAAATCTGTTAACTGTTAAAGCTGTTACCAATCAGCGAGAGAGAGAGAGAGAGAGAGAGAGAGAGCGAGAGCGAGAGAGAGTGAGAGAGAGAGAGAGAGGGGTAAATGGAGTCAACTCAAATAGCCGCAGGTGCAAATATGTTGAGAACTGTTTGAGTTACAACAACAGGAGACGACAAGCTGAAGCAAAGGGAAATAAATACAGGCAAGACAGGCACAAACAATGATGATGAGGATGCTACATAAGGGGGCCCTGAGGGGTTGGGGCGGGGTCGTGGCACGACAACAGCAGCAGCAGCAGCTGCCGAGTGGCAGACATTATTGCTCCCGCGAGCATTGCGCAAAGGCAAATAGTTTTGGCAGACGATTGCCCCAAACGGCATCAAGACGGCCACTTTTGGCTGCCAAGGGTTAAGGGCTGACACGCCCATACACACACGCACACTCCACTTCCACTTCCACCGCGTTGATGGCGATGATGATTAGAAAACTGCGCAAAGGCCTCTAAGGAGCCAGCCACCAGCCGGTTTTCTGTCCATTGCCTTAATTACGTGCAGATAAGAAACGCAAATATGAAATGCCCCACGCTCCCGTCCCACTTTCCCCGCCCCCACATCCACTACAGCTCGTGCTCTCAGTGGCGCAACAGCTGCGTCACTAAACGCCCGGCACATAAACATAAAAAGTCTATGAAACTGTCATAAAGCAGGCAATAGAACTGAACGACCGAACTCGTCGCTTGACACACGCCCCCGCCCAAGCTTCCTATCTCTATCTGCCTCTCTCTCTCTCTCTCGCTCCCCGGGGAGCTTTGACGCTTGGGCCAAAACTCATTTGTAAGGCGAAAGCCATAAAAAAAATTGGCCAAAAGAAATTAGACGAACTTCAGCCTCAACTGTTGTCCAGGCGCGCGCTTTAAAATGTTTCAAGTGAACCGGAACCGGAGCCGGAGCCGGTGCCAGTGCCGGACACCGTCAAACGGGAACTAAAGAGCCGGCCACTGGCGAACATGTCGGCCATGCCCTCATAAGCTCATTTGACATTGCCACAGTGAAGATTCACTAAAGAGATAAATATGATGAGTTGAGATGAGATGAGAGAGCCTGTAAAAATTTTATTTTGAAAGGATATTATATTTTATAAGTATTTGTATTGATGTACCATTTTGTGCCTTGAGAGCTGCATGTACCTAAAAGTGCCAAATGCTTCGCATCTGAGCTACATATATTACTTATTGTCACATAATACTTCGTGATACTGTAATGTACCTTAATCTTCAAGTAATCTCAGTCACATGTTTGAATCTTATATGACTTAGTATAACTTGCTGAGCCGTTATACACATTGCTGTACCATAATGTACCTGAATTTGTCAAAATTACGTAGATGTGCATTCTAGTACTGTGGTTTTTATGATGTACCATAGTGTAACATAATGAACTATAATATATTATAATGTACCATATGTACCCCATAATGTAGCATATAATTTACAATATAAAATACTATACAATTTACCATATTATGTACTATATAATATATTATAATATATACTATGATATACCATTTAATCTACCTTAGTGTACCATATGATGCACTATTTAATGTACCATATCATGTATATACATAATGTAGCATATTGTGAGAATGTATGTGAATGTATGTATCGCAGTACCTTAAATAGGTATTTTTTATACCTTCAAATTATTCTTCACAAGCTTAAAGTGAAACGCTCAATCCCGAATGAACCATTCATTGTGACCTAGTGTACCTTACTGTACGCTTAAGTTTATTATTCATGCACACACATACACATACACACACTTACTCTACATCTATATAAAAGTTTGCATTGTCTTGACAGAATTTACCACCGAAAAATCGCAATTCCAATCACTTTGAAGTTAATAAAGAATTCTCTTTCAGGCAAAAGTTTAGTTCTAGCGAAGTTTCACTGTATTGCGCTAGCCAAGCGCAAAATTATCTAAAAACATGCCAAAGCATAGAATAGTGTTTGAAGAAGAAGCAGAAGAAGACATTGGCGAGGGAAGCTTAGAAAAGAGAGGGCGAGGTCAGATGTGGAGGTCTTAGCTATTTCATTTTTAGACTCGTGTCTAGGCGTCTGTGTGTGTGTGTGTGTGTGTGTGTGTGTGTTGTGCATGCGTCTGTGTGTATGTTTTGTAAAGATTATGCGCTTATAATGGGGCGCAAGTTGCCTCGACGGGGGTCCCGTTGCCAAAATCTCTACAAAATTGGCTTTTGAGCGCACATAAAATGTGTAAAGCGGGACACCGAGTGTTACAACTGTTAAGCACAGGCCCAAAAGTAGATAACAGCGGCAGCAGCACAAGAGCAAGCGGGACGGGTAGAGGGACGCTGGCCTTTGAGTGGGAGACACCATAAATTAGAAGAGAAACGAAGTTAAGTGCATTGTGTATCCGCATTCGCATTCGCATTCGCATCCACATCCGCATATAGCGTAGCGCGCGTATCATATATGACCCAACCATGTGTCCCGACAGAGTCGTAAAACGAAACATAATGAAACATTATAAAAATCATAAAAATCAACATCATATTTAAGCACAAGCTGCAGAAAACTGCTGAAGCCTACAAATATATGCAAAATATAGCAGACAGACACAAGCAGAGTAATAGAGAGGGAGAGATGGAGTCAAAAATGCGCGCAACAAAGCGAAACATCAAAGTTCAAAAGAACTGTAAAAGAAACAAAAAAAAAAAAAAAATTTCTCTTGTACATATCAGACTAAACAAGAAATATGAATTATTATAGATGTATCTAAATTATCAACAAGTTGAACATTTTAACAAGTCCATAAAAACTAAAAGTAAATAAATACAAATATCTTAGCAAATTTATAATACCTTACGCTGTCCCTATAAATTTGCACACAAGTGTATGCGAGTCGTAAATATGCGGCCGCAACAATATTGAAAGTATGACAGAGAGAGCGAGTCAGAGAGAACGGTGGGTGGCGTGTGTGTGTGTGTGTGTGTGTGGGGAGCGCGCATTGGTCGTAAATTTGGCGGAACACGCGACGCGTTGCAATTTCTTTCGCACAGATTATAACTTATGAGACGTGGTCGAAGTGTGCGAGAGTGAGAGCAGAAGAATGTCGGGGGAAGAGTGTGTGGTGGCAAACGTTAGTTGAGCAAGTAGCCGTTGCTTTTATTATGTATATTATGCCAAATAGAAAAGCAAACGGAAGGAAGGGCAAAAGGGCCGGCTAGCTTGTGTGAGGTTATGCTTGTCCGTTTCGCACATGCTGTATTTGCACTGTATGTGTGTGTATGTGTGTGTTGTCTTATCAGAGACCACACGTTTCTCTCACACACTCTCCAATGTCTTGGCATATTAACATTTATTTTTCACAGTCATTTTGGCTACGGTGACAACACAGCACAAAAATTTTACTGCTGCAAATAAAAAGTGACAGAAGACAGAAAAAAAAAAATATATATATATAAGAGTTGCATAAACCGCAAGCACAGCTGACAGCGTATGTGTATATGTATCTGTACGTGTGGTTATGCAAGTGTCAGTTTCTCTGACTTTTGCTTAATACCCGAACCGAAGCAGCCACGATTTATGATTTATGCATATTCCACTGTGAAATCTATTGAGAAATCAGTGACAGGCAAAATATGCATGAGCCACACACTATCTGTCCCTCTCTCGCTCACACAGACACACTGCAACATAAGACGCTTGGCAAATGGAATTGATGCATTGCACGTCGAAAATTCCCTTTCCAATAGCTTTCATAAGCAAATGCACTAATACTATCTACACATGAGAGGTCATTCGAAGAACTAGCCTGAATGTGCTAAAACACAAAAAAAATAAGAAGGACGTCAGTATACTGAAAAATGCAGTAACTTTTTATTTTGTTTGTTCCACGCTTAGATAAAGAGTGAAAGGGATGCCACATGCTAATAAAATTGCAAATGAACTGCTCTGTTAGTTGGTCCAATTGGAAACTAAGCTGATCAGCGCGTATTTTTAAATTATTAACATGGCCGGCCGAATTATTGTGAGAGTGAAAAGGATGCCACAAGCTGTGCCAATTACCAACTGGCAGTCAAGCGCATTTGCAATTGGTCGCTGATCAGCAGCGCTGTTGTTGCTTTTGTTTTTGCTTTTCAATGCTTTTAAATGCACACACAAGATGGCGCGCCCATGCATTCTGACATATGCAAATGCGTTTATTTAAATACATTTTTTGTACCTAAAATACATTGTAAGTACAACAATTTTTGAATACAACTGACATCACTGCATGACAAACGGCAAGCAACGATGCAAATTTTGTTCCTGCTCGCATTCCGTCTTGCTCTGTCTCGCTCTGTCTTTCACACGCCATTTAGCTGAATTGGATTTGCAGTGACGTCACGCGCGCAGCCTCTATTGCATTTGCACTTAACAGATGCAAAAGTAAACAATTTGATTAGCGCACGGCAAACATTTGATTAGTGAATGTTGCGAGTGTTGCGCGCACGGCAGCTGTGACCTTTGTCCTTGCGTTCGACACCTGCTGCTGACAGTAACACAAACACCAAAAAAGAAAAAACAAATTTGTGGCAGAAGAAGAGCGAAACCTCTGTCAAGGATAACACATTTGTATGTTGACATGCAGCAGCTGCTGCTGCTGCCGTTGCTGTCACTCACACACACACACACACACACACACGCACAGTCGGTTAAAGAGCTACACACAAAGAGCAAAAAGCAGCTTGGAAAACTGTTGCGAAAGGCCTCGCGCAAACACGTAAATAGTTTAGCAAGGACACACACACACGTCGACCCGCACACACACACACACACACACACACATTTCATTGAATTTATGCTGGCACAAAGCAGATGACATCAAAGAGTGGACGGGGGGAAATTGGGGCTTGAAAGGAAAATACAGATAAAGCCAAATACAGAAGCAAATTTGCTACGGGAGCTGCGTCGTCAGGGGGCGTGGCACTGGCTAAGGCATTTATAGAATATTTCCACAAACGCAACTCAAATAAACAGCTTGAATGAAAGTAGTCTGAATGCAAGGGAGTGGGAGAGGGGGAGGGAGAGTGGGAGTCATATACCAATAAGCATGATGGATATAGATACATCTAACTATCTCGCTCGCACGCTCGCTATCACCCGACGGCACCCCTCTCGCTATGCTTAGCATGAATGTCTGTCGTCTTTGCATAACAAATGTTAGCAACATGTTTCCATAATGAGCAGACGCTGAATGCCTTCCTCAATGCCATCGATGGCTAGAGATGGGCATATAATAAAAATAACTATATATCGATATAGGTTGATTTTTATGATTTAATCTACTTTCTATATGAGACGTATTTGGATATATAGAGATGGGCCGATCATATAGGCGATGTATCGTATTAATCGAATTCCATGATAGCCAAGATGTGCAAAATTGTAATCGATAAAATATATTGATAAGTAAAAGTGATTTCCCCAAATATATATATGACATATTGAATTATTATGTAACTCACAAAATAAATTCACAAAATTAGTATCGATCATACTTATCGATTATATAAATTTACATAGTTCTCGCCCGCAATCAGTCAGTATATCGTATATATAATTTATTATTATTGAATATATTTTTCATGTATCGTATAATGCCATGCAGTAGTCTGAGCTGACATCTCTAATCGTTCTTCGCTTTCTATACCACGATTGAACAATACGCTGGACATCTCTGATGGCCCAGCAGCCCATCTTCTCTCTCGCTCCCACTCTCCCTCCCTCTCTCCCTCTACAATCTGCTTCGGGCCTAGGGGTCTCAGCCCTTTATAATGGCGTCGCGCCCGTGTCTCTGGCTCCAATGCCAACTGTGACGGCGACGGTGACTGTGACTGCGACAGTGTCCCAGCTCCAAATTAATCGCTTTGCACAATACGGTTGGCATTCGAGCCCCTACAGGGCCCCAGCACTCGGCCGTCCCTTATTGTCTGTGTGCGCCTCATTTGTTATGGTCATTTGCATAAATAAGTCACTGGCAGCGGCATTTTGGACCAGTCGAGAAAACCACTGAACAACTGGACAGCCGGACAGTCGGACAACTGGACGCAGAGGGCAGAGCGCGACAGTGCCCCAGGGGTATGAACACGACGGACGTGGAGACCTACAATTGAGCGGAAATTGTGTGAATAACTTGATGAATGCTGAGGCCGTCGCGTCGAGTTGGTTGTTTCATCATTTGCTTCGCTTGTTTTCGTGTCTCATCTGCTGCCTCGGCCTCACAGGCTCCCAGCACTCCCAGCCAGCCACCCAGCTTCATCCGTAATCGATTGTTGTAGGTCAGGGCATGAGCCGTCAAATCCTAATCATATCATTCTCGCTCTGTGCTCTTGCTAAACGATAAGGACCAAAAGTCACTCGATTATGGTGTAAACACAGTAAAGCCTGCTTAACTTGATCAGTGTCAAATTGTCTATGTGTGTGTGGGTGTGCGGCCGTGGGGTGGACAAAGCTTGTGGGAAACTATTTGGCGGCTTCTCTTTATCTTCTTGCCTTAACTACTTTATTAGCTGCTTGCTGTGCAGGAAGTTTATGCGCTTATCGATAGTTCGTTAGGCCCATTTGAAGATATTTGTCTGATTAAATGAATGAATTATCGATAAGATAAAGGCGATATTAGATATGACATTGGATATCTATAAGCTTATGCTCATCATTATTATTCTCATGTGCAATCATAACTGGGCTGGAATAAATTTCTTAATTTTCCAAAGGCCATTCAGTTCTTGTTTCTCTTTAAATTTGAGTTTGGACTTGGCAATATTAACATAGGGCTTAATTCAGGCTTAGAGCAGTTTATTTAAATGAGTATATAAAATAAATAAGTAAGAGAATTTTATTTCGTATACCCTAGAGTTTTCGATATTAAATTAATTGTGGCCTTATATATTTTTATTTATTTTTTTTTTTTATTATTATTATTTATTATTATTATATTTATTTGATATAATATATATCATATTAAATATATTTATTTTCAATATAATATAATATTATATATGTATTATTTAACATATATTAATAATATATATAACATATATAATAATAACCTATTTTTTAAGCTTATTATTTTCTCTTGTTTATTAATATTTATTTATTTATTTTTAATTACTATTTATATGATATAATATTTAACAAAATAATAATATAAATATATACATTTTTCGTTAATGATAATTATCCTTTTCGCCTCTTTCTTTAAGCTTCAATATCTTTTCGACATTATTAAAATCGATAAAGCCGATTTAAAGCGATATCTCGCTTTAGTTATATAAACATATCCCGCACTCACTCTGAATTATAGTAAATGATTCCCAAAAGGTATACAAAAATGTAGACCATCTCCTTATTAGCATCTGCATCTCATGCATCACATGCCGAAGCAAAACTCATTTCTTGGACTAGTCTCTTCCAAATAAGTTTCAATTTTTTAAACATTTTTGTGCTTTTACCAATGGCAACTGCCTCCTTCCTGCCTTCCTTCCACTCGCTCTCCCCCTCTTCATGTGCCTTCTCCCCTCAGCTACACATATCCTTGCACGCATCATTTGCTTGGATGGGGCCAACAAAAAGAGAACCAAAATTTTGTTAAACAAAGCCCAAAAAGTGTTTATCCTTGAGCGGGTCGAGGGTCGAACCGCTGCTGTGGTCCCCTCATTGGTGTCCTGCTGCAAGGATGCGTGACAATATGCCGTTTAATTATACGCAGCGACCCTTTTGCCCTCGTTGCCCTCGTTGTTGTTGTGATATCACACACACATTTTAAAAGTCAATTATCCGCACATAACGCACATCGTTGACATGCTGTAGGAGCTGCAGGAGCAGCAGGAGCAGCAAAGGGGAGGGCTGTGGGGCTCGGGTCCTTGCCACGCGTCAATTTTGGCGCGCGCTTTTTTAAACTTTCTCCAAAGCGATGGCAGCTACAAGGAGCGCAACAAAAAAAGTTTATTATTTTTTATGAGACGGCGCCTTGGCATGCCAACGCACACAATTCCCACGGCCTCCAGCGCCGCCCTCTGCCCCTCGCCCAGCATAGCATAAAGTAGCAGAATATACAAAAAATGCCGCAACCACCTGCCCGCACGCCCCACCTAACCGCCACGCCGTCTAGCGTCTACCGTCTGCCGACTGCCGACCCAAGATTCGATAATAATACCGATAATAACATAATCTGGCAGCTATGCGAGTAGTTTGGCTCTGCGCTAACGAGCAGCCGCGAGCTTTAGTTACAGTTCGCAAGCGCCGCGTCGTGCCTCACGTTGCAACTTAAAGGCGCCGCCAGATAATAAACTGTGGCAGCTGTAGCCAGACAGCAAGTAAGCATTAAACAGGTATTCGCCTTTAAGTTGGAGTTTGGTCCAAGGCAGAGCAGCGCCAGCAGCGACGGATTTTTCGATGGATCTTGAATCGAGGTCTGCTCTACAGGTGGCCTTCTCAGACTGACAGCTTCAACTGGATATGTGACACTTGATGCAGAAACTTTTTTGTTCCTATCCTTGCCACTTCGAGCTCCACAGTTAATCGAGATATGAGATTAGTTAATATCCAAATCAGCCGAGTTTAGCTGGTTTGACTATGAACTAGACGAGGTATCCATCCATTTTTATCCAATATTATCCATAATAAGTTATTCTCATAAAATCATAGTCTCAGATGAGCATAAAAATAATAATGACACTGGAAATAATTCTTAATGGATCATTAATCTGAGTCTCGCACTTAACGCTGTATCAGAGTTTCTGCCTTGAAATCTTCCGCATCAAGCTTCAAGTTGGAAGCTATCCATATACCCCAACTTAGCATAGTCAATCAGAATTTCCATTTCCTATTTTATTTATTTTTCAGGACAGTCACTAAATATTTTCCAAGCTACTATCTCAGTTCCGCCTTTTCTTAATTTTGTTCTCTATTTTGACTTCATTGATTGTTTTAATCAGATCGCTCTTATCTTCTATACAGTTTCAGTATATCCCAAACCTCATTCCTTTATTGTCAGATAAATCAAATCTATTCCAATTCAGAAATTTGTATTTTGTGTTCCATGATCAATCGACAATATTATATTTATAATGGAACGATATTACGAAATTATATAACGAAAGGCTACCCCAGCCGACATTATCCCTGCACTGAGTTCCATCTTGCACGGCGAGGCTCTGTACTAGTCACACGACTACAGATCTTCACAGCAATAAAATATCAATAATCAAATGCTAAACACACTTTTAATCAATCAACACTTGCTAATATAGAAATGCAATTACCAATGATAATACCTGCTTCTAGATCAAGCTAAGTCTGCTCGGCTGCTAAATACTTAGAGTAAGTTTTGCACATGCTCGAAATCAATCAGAGGCAGCAAATTGTGTGCTTCAGTGTAGTTGCTCAATGAGTCCAAAGGAAGTAAAGGAAACTTCACTTATGTACGAGTACTTATTGAGAGTTATGCCGAGCAGAAGCAAGGCGGATGGGAATGGGAATGGGTGGAATGCTGAGGGGCAGGCGGCAGGCATTTGCCATGTAATTGGCTGCAATTTGCATAACAATTCTGCGACTGTTTTGCATAAGTCCTGCGACGATGCAACATAATAACGGAGGCAGCACTTATTTTCACATTAGAAATTCCTTTTTGGTCCTGCCCGGGCGAAGGACATGCTGCGGCAGCACCAGCTGCGACTGAGAATGGGAAGGCGACGAAGACGGAGACTGAGGCCCAGGCAGCGGCAGAGGCAATTATGTGCTTCGCTTGAGCTTCACCACTTGGCACACACACACACACACACACAGAGAGACACACAGACACACACACAGCGTTGCGATACAAAACTCAAGATGCAGCCTCGTAAAAGTCACAGCCGGAAATGCAACGGCAAGAAAATCAAGAAGGACTCCGATAGTTGAGAGTATACGACTATGGGATGTCCTCAAATTTTCTTGAATTATATACATATATTAATGTCAATAACATCTATAATAAATAACATCGATAGTTATCGGTTTGACAAATTAATCGATAACAAACCTAATTTTTATATTGCAAATATGAAGTTAGAAAAAAACGTCCAGGCATTTTTGTGTACATTTAAATATAAATAACATCTTTGTGCCTTTGAACCAGAATATCGATATTTATCGGCAGAATACATTTATCTTTAAAAAGTCAACTTTTTAACTCCTGAGTATAATGATAAAGGGAAATGGCTTGACATGTTTGTGTCTCTCTGATCTTTGATCTTGAAGTATTGCGATATGGATAATTATCGGCTTTATAAATTGATCGATATAGAGACAATATGCAGTCTACAGTAAGCAGTCTACAATATGCAGTCCAAATATTTAGAATTATAGATCATAGTACATGAGCAACGCATCTCTATGAGTTCCTGATTTGATTTACTGTTATCGGCTATAGTTATCGTCTTAATAAATGATATCGATAGCTAGTAAACATTTACACAATTCATTCACAATTTTACAATATTTCAATATTTTAATCAATCGTCGATAAACTTATCGATAACAAGTGTAACTCTGCCACATAAGAGCACATTTAGAGCTGGCTTCATTTGCCACCTTTGACCCACATTTGGTGGCAGCATACCCTTATTTAAACATTTCATATGTACAGGGCATAAGAAATGAAGGAAAATCTCTGGCAACGGTAAAAATGCAGCCATTTCCTTGGGCCCAGCAGCTGTAAAACTGCAAAAACAGAGCACAACCGAAATGCTATTTGAGCTAGCAGAAACGGAAGTGCGCCGCATTTGGCTCAACAACTGCACATGTGTGTGTGTGTGTGTGTGAGTGTGTGGTTTCATGCACCCACAACCCCCACACCCCATTCAATAGCCATCCTCTGGCAATGGTTGCCTGCCAGTCGACTTTGCCATAAAAGTTATCAAAATTGAAATTTTATTTAAAAAGTTTCTCGCTTTGCCCTCGTCTGCATGCATATGCACTCAAGAAGTTTATAAGATCTACTTTAATAATGTCGAGTGCATGATTTATATACCCCTAGCACACACACACACATTCACACACGCACGCACACACACCATCCCTGAATGTCTACAACATTTGTGGTTGCAACAGAGAAAAAATCTCATCAAGAGAAATTAAAACTTAAACACAAAGCATTGCGGCGGCTGGGCTAAATGAATGACGATGACGTTGATGAAGTTGAGTGAGGCTGGGGCTAGGTAGGGGGCGTGGCAGCGTGAGCAGGGCGCAGGAGCCGGTACTGTGGCTGCGGCTGTGCCAGCAAGAGCTGCAGCACCTTTTGGACTAGGCACTAAAAGCATTTCTTTCAAATACGCGACAGAGCCACAAAGTCTTCAACAATTTCGAGCTATTACGCTTGATTGAGTTTCACCTGCGTGGCACACTGAGAGAATTGCAGTGGATTTTTAAATATAAATGAGCTAAATATTTATTTACAAATACTTGAATTATAAAATAATAAATAAATTAATTGCAAATAAAACAAAAATAAAACTTTAAATGCTTGCTTTAATTTTAAAAAGTTTAAGATAGATAAGAGAACAAAAATATATTTTATAAAATATAAATAAATATTCTTAGGTAATATTAAATGAATATTTAAGAAATTCTCTAAAATAAATTTAATAATATATAAATTAATATTTTTAAGTATTATATTTTAAATAACATTAAAAATAATAACATTTTTTTATTTTTTTAAATAACGAGTTTATTGCACTTTAATGTTTAATTTTTTATTTCTTGTATTTTTGGCAGAGCAGCTGAAAAAATAAGAATCCAGTGTTTAAGCACTTACATATATATAATTATTTGTAATAGATTTCAAATTGAATTAAATAGGCTTATTTGCTTAAAAAATAATTTCTATACATTTTCTTTTTTTATTAAGCGTTTTATTTTATGTATTTGTTTATGTATAAGTAATATATAAAATATATGAACTAAATAGGTTTCTTTGCTTAAAAAATAATTTCTATACATTTTCTATTTTTATTAAGCGTTTTATTTAATGTATTTGTTTATGTATACGTAATATATAAAATATAAATACAAACCATAATATATATATATAATATATAATATATTTTATTTATAAAATATATTTTTAGGTATTTTTGAAATTTGTTAAATTCTATATATATTTACAGAAGATATATGTTTTTTTAAATTTATTTTTATTTATTCTTTTTTTATTTCTTATAATTTTCTGCACATTTTTTTTAGTGTCTGCAGCATCTGCCCCTCAGCTTCATTGCCAGGTAGCAACTGCCAAAGCCAACAGCTAAAAAAATTTACTAAATTAATCAAAATGTAATGCGATGGGTCTATGGCAACCAAGGAATAAGTAGAAGAAGAATAAGCAGAAGAGGCTGGTCCCCCGAAAATTAAGCTAATAAATTCACAAAAATGAGTTCGACGCTTAATTTGCCATGAGCATTTTTCATTTTATTTCGCGGCCTCGCGCTAAACTCCGCCTAAGCCACACGAAAACCAAATGTTTCGCACAAAAGCCAGAGCGTAAAATAAACAAACAAACAACAGGAAGAAATGAAAATAGAAAAGAAAGGAAAGAAGAAGAACAACAAAAGGAAACGACTGCACAGAACTGGACGAAGGAAACAGCAGGCAGGCAGGCAGGCAGGCAGTAAAACATGGCAAGGGCCAAGCCACTTTTAATGAACACAACTGCGATTGTTGACTTCGAGATGCTCTCGGCCGTTATTTCATTTCAAATGGCATAAATACATAAATAAACATAAATATGCCAAGTACAGCTGAGGATACTCTTAGCCGGAACATTTTATTATTGGCTAAAAATAATGAAAATATTTTCAAATATTAGTTGAGAGTTGTCCAAGAATGCAAAGTAGAAAAGTTTTTTTTTTTTTTTCATTAAAATATCTGAATACTTGTTATGTGAAGTTAAGGCTAAAAATAAAAACAAAATGCGTACATAAAACTATTTTGTATAAATTGTGCTTAGACTAACACTAACTTTGAGACTTGTGTTTTTATAAAGAGACCAAGAGCTAGATTAAGTATTTCTGCTTTGAATTTGTCTATTTAATATTCTATTTATTTATTTAGTTGCTAAAAACGATTTATACAAAATGTATATATAATTTTATTAATTATGTATTGAATGATAATTATATTAATATAATATTAAATAAGACTAATATAATATTAAATACATATCATAATATTTAATAACTATAATAAAGAGCTGAGTGGAATGCGAAACTATAGAGAAACTATATAGACCCTCAAACTCTATATTAAATAATTAATTATAAATAATATATATATAACAAATATATCTGACTCATTTTCGAATTAGAGAATAAATTATGAATTAAATAAATTGAATTAATTAAATTAAATCTAAAATTATTCTATATTAATCAATTATCTTTGTAAGGAGCATCAGATGGAATTGGAGCCATGTGGGCACGAGCTGCGCTCTTCTTACGATCATGGAGAGCGATCGTACCTACTTGCTCTCATATTCTCTCGTATTTTATTTAATTAGCACAAAACTGAATATAGAGCAGTGAAGAAACATTTGCATCACAGTTCCAAAGTTCATTTTATTATGTAATATATTGGCAGACAAGACCAAAAATAAAGCTCTGGCAAAGCAAATCGCTTAGCTCAGATACTTTTATAGCCCGCACAACAAATATATATTGCGCTTAAATATGTATTTATATATGTATATATATGTATTTATATAAATACTCTACCTATTTATAGCACTGCAAATTAAGAAAGTATGGCGGCAGTTAATTTACATAAAATGGGAAATATTTTGTTTTCGCTTCTGCTTTACGCCTTATAAATCGCCCCTTAATTCAGTTCGTGTTGCTTCTGTTCTCACTCGTCTCTTTCCGCTTTTATCCGCTTGCAGGCTTGACTTTCGGCCAGGTCACGGCATTTACGATCTGCAAATTAAGAACACCTCCTACAATCGGGACAATGGACGCTTCGAGTGCCGCATCAAGGCCAAAGGCACCGGGGCCGATGTGCATCAGGAGTTTTACAACGTGACAGTGCTAACGGCCCCACATCCGCCAATGGTGACGCCCGGGAACATTGCGGTGGCCACCGAGGAGAAGCCACTCGAGTTGACCTGCAGCAGCATCGGCGGCTCACCGGATCCCATGATAACGTAAGAGCGCATAATAAATTAAACTTCATATTACTCGTTTTATATTTTTGAGGAGGAGCGCGAGAGGGGAAATACACTTGCAGAACGGGCATTTATGATTCCATTCATTTATCATGTTTTGTATAACAGTATATGGAGTAATTAAAATAATATTAGCTGAAACAGTATAACAGTTTAACCCTGTTATAGTATAACAGTATGGATTATTGATTATAACAATAAAATAATTGAACAATATAAGGATTGTGCATATAGATGAATCTTTCTTAAGTTATATCAATAAAATAGATGACAGTATAACAGTTAAACATGGTGATAGTGAAAGAGCATAACGGAATATTAGTACAATAGTGTAACACTTAAAGAGTATGACAGTATAACAACTTAGCGGCTTACAACGAGTATGGGAGTATAACAGCGAGTATCGGAGTATAACAGTATCGCATATCACTGTTATGTTAGTATAACAGCTCAACAGAACGACTCTTCAGTAAAACAACCAGATATAGCCATATACCATTATGACAGTATGCAGTATAACAGTCTATTACGACTAAAAGAATGAGAGCATAACAGCGACAGAGTCTATCAGTAAAACAGACTAATACGATTGTATAACACAAATATATCAATATAACTCACTAATTTAACAGCATAGAAGAGTATAATTTTAACAGTATAGTAAGAGTATAATTTTATAGTATAACAGTTACATTAACACAGATTATTTAGCACAGCTTATAGCTGCTAATATATTAATTTTTAATTATCTTAATTAATAGGATCGTTCCCTACTATGCCAGCCTGATCAATCAGATAAACTAAATTTTAATTTCGTACAGCTTTTAGGTCTATTAATTTAACTCTTTTTTAAAAGCGTATTTCAGCTTCGACTTGCTGATATTTTAAAACATATTTTTTTCATTGAATACGTTTTTTGTTCATATAAACATTTTTCGGGGCTCGCAGCTGTCGCCGACGTTGTGGTCAGCGACAGTTTAAGCACATCCGGCGGCAAGTAAATCACTTAACTGGTCGCCTTCATTAATAATCCCAGCCGGCACATGCCGTTCTTCTTTTTTTCGGCACTAAATCGCTGTCGCTCTTCTCTCTCTCTCTCTCTCTCTCTCTCTCTCTCTCCCTCTCTCTCACACACTCTCATACTGCGTCTCACTTGTTTATGTTGCAGCTGGTTTCGGGAGGGCAGCAAAGTGCCATTGCAGTCGTACGCGCTGAAGGGCGGCTCCAAGAACCACTACACAAATGCGACGCTGCAGATACTGCCCAGACGGGCGGACGACGGTGCCAAGTACATATGCGTCGTTTGGAATCGTGCCATGCCCGAGGGCCACACGCTGGAGACCAGCGTAACGCTGAACGTCAACTGTGAGTACCGAGCACGGGGGGAACGATAATGGGGGCCCACTTCGAAACGGAGCCAAAAGAAATCGTGGTGCACTAAGAAAGAACTGTCTGCCATAGACCCCGAAATTTATGACCTGTCCAGCAATACTAAAAAGAGGTTCCGCTCCACTCCCCCTCTCTCCACTTTTAGTGCTTCTCACTAATTTTGTTGCGGCTTTTTGTTATGAAGTGAACCATATTTACGTGCTTCCATGATATATGTAGCTGTGCCAGCAACAGACTCAAGGAATTTATCAATATATTGTGTATTTATAAAAAATAAATATCCATAATATTAATAATTAATTATGATATCCATAATTACAAAATTTATTAATAATATTGAAAAGAAATGGCAAATATTCTTTTCATATAAAATGCTTATATATAAATTGCAAGACTATGGGCTTCACCTAGTGCTGCACTCTCGACTAGAAAAGGAAGAGCTCTCGAAAAGAAGCCTCTACAAAACCTAGTAGAGGCTTCTTTTCTTTTCTTAATATCTTAGGTGGTTTTTGAAAATTTCTTGATAAATATTAGTTTGCTAATCGGAAATTTTGGAAATATCTCAGATTAAATTTATTTAATTTGTTTAATTTTACCCAATATCAAAACAGATCATTTTTTTTTATAATAACTATTTATTTAACCAAGTGCTTATTTATATTCTGTTTTCTTCTTTTTAAGTCAGCTAAATATATCTATTTTTTTTTTTTTTTTGCTTTCAATTTAAGAAGAATATTTGTCTTAATCTCTATTTCAAATTTTACTAAAAGTTTATTCTTAGCCTCTGTGTAGCTTCTGTTATTATTTCGCTTTAGAGCAAACTTAAAGTGCGTCACATTGCACTTTCGCGTGCAGGCCAACTCCTTATTTTACTCTCTCTCTCTCTGTTCCTTCCCCTCTATCGTTCTTTTTCTTGTCCGCGTTTATTCTCATTCTTTTGTTGTTGCTCTCTGTGTCAGTTTTTGTAATTAAATGCTGCATTTTGTTGTACAAATGTTGCCTGTCCAGTTGTCGCATGATCAACGTGACCCAAAAGCCGCGCACATGACAGACCCATAAAGTGTCTGGCTGTCCCACACACACACACACACGCACACCCACACACACATACATATAGTTGATTGTTAGTTATTGGTTTCCACGAGAGCACGACCAAAGCTGCTCCTGCGGCAACGAAGGCGACTCAAGACTCAAGCTGTTATATTAGCTGACAAGTCTTTAGGGAAACTCTCTGTGCGCGTGTGTGTGTGTGTGGACATGGCAACCATTATAACCGATTTACCATTTTAGCATTATTAAATTTCATGCAGCGGCCCACGCTGCGTGTGCGTAATAAACTTGTCAAGTTAGTTGCATTTAATAAAAATCACTAAAAATGACAACAAATGAAATCTGCATAAAATTTATGCAATCAAATGGAGTAACAGCAACGACTTATAGCCAGCTCAAGCCACTGGAGTAGCTAAACGGAAAGCGACAGTCACTGCGCGTATGTATGTGTGTGTGTGTCTAGGCTGCGCTGGGTGGAGCGCGCAAATATATTCATAGGAAAACATAAATTGCAGTCATTTTTATGCTACACGCTGGATTTGTAGACGCAAAAGTAGACAAACAACAGCAACACCACCAACACGCCTGTGTGTGTGTGTGTATTGGTGTGTGTATGTGTCACATGCAGCGCTTTTATAACGTCAGCGTAACAAATATTTATAGTCCTTGCTATTTGGCACAACCACGAAACCAACCAAAAGCCAAAACAACTACCCAAGAAAAAGGCAAACTGAAATAGGAAAAAAAATATTAGCTTAAGCCACAAGCAACACAGAATGCTCTTTAAACACAATAAATTAAAAAGCTTAACTTAATCAGGGACTAAGCTGAGCTTCCACTGAAAAGTAAAAAGTAATCTTAGTCTATATTCTATTTTATATAATATAAATATCACTCTTAATATCATTTGTGACAAAAGGAATGACAATGACAATGACAATAACAATGACAATGACAATGACAATGACAATGACAATGACAATGACAATGACAATGACAATGACATTGACATTGACAATGACAATGACAATGACAATGACAATGACAATGACAATGACAATGACAATGACAATGACAATGACAATGACAATGACAATGACAATGACAATGACAATGACAATGACAATGACTATGACTATGACTATGACTATGACAATGACAATGACAATGACAATGACAATGACAATGACAATGACAATGACAATGACAATGACAATGACAATGACAATGACAATGACAATGACAATGACAATGACAATGACAATGACAATGACAATGACAATGACAATGACAATGACAATGACAATGACAATGACAATGACAATGACAATGACAATGACAATGACAATGACAATGACAATGACAATGACAATGACAATGACAATGACAATGACAATGACAATGACAATGACAATGACAATGACAAAGACAATGACAATGACAATGACAATGACAATGACAATGACAATGACAATGACAATGACAATGACAATGACAATGACAATGACAATGACAATGACAATGACTATGACTATGACTATGACTATGACTATGACTATGACAATGGTGAGAGCATTAAACTTGAAATGAGAATGAGCACAACCGCATTTTGTTTGGGCTGCCTCTCATCATCCGTTGCATTTACCAAGTACCATATTTCAAGAAACATCCAACAAATATTAAAAAAAAAACCCCTAAAATGAACATTAATAATTACTAACAATTAGAGCTGCAGAAAGCTTGTAAAACTTTGACAGCTAATTCCTCAAAAATATGCAAATTGAACATGCTGTGAAAATAATCCTCGGTGACGCTGCAAAGCTAATGACAAATTTGAAAGCACACTTAAACGGCATAAAAAGGTATTACAGAAAGCTGGTTAAAGGCTCCATTCGGACTATTCCCGCCACATAAACCAGACGCAGGGCAGACACAAGGCTGAAAAAGAAACGAGATGAGAAAAATAAATGGAATATGAGAAAACGAAGCAGACACCAAATGAGAATTCAAGCTGAAGGCCAAGTTGGGACTCAAAGCGAATCGTCTTGATGCGCACAGGCACAAATATGAATTTGTGTCTGTGTGTGGAGGCGTGTGGGAGGCGTTGGAGCAATTTTGGGTTTAGTATTTATGATGCTCATTTAAAATCCATTAGCAGCATAGGCCACAGCAGCAGCAGCAAATAAAGGCATAGACACAAATACACTCACATATATGTGTGTATGTATGTGTGTGTGTGTGTGTATATGTGGATTAGATAATGTGTGTTTGGGCCATGGGCCAAAGCCAAAAGTGCCTCCAAGGTACATTTAGCTGGAAGCCAAATGTGTTTTATGCCGGCCACAATGACTGGGCCGCCAGTGGGCCCTGGACCATTGAGGGACCACAACCTGGCCAAGACGTTTAACAACAATTGAATTTAGAGCGCAGTTCAGCGCTGCGAACCAGGCACTAGGCCAAAAGGCCGCACAAGTTAAAGTGTTTTTGGCACAGTAAGAGCTAAAGATCAAAAGTTGGTAGATATAAATTTGCAGGCAGTCGCACAGTTGCACAGTTTGACAATCACTGGGCTAATATAAGCAACAAATGAATGTATTTGGCAAGCAAAGACGACGTTGTCGGATGTCTAATGCTTGACTGTGATTGTGATGGATAAGCAATTGGCAATATTGGACACAGAAGCCAGAGACATCCACACATACACACACACACACACACACACACACACACACACACACACACACACACACACGAGGAGCTGTATGTATGCTGACAAATGGCAAAGCAATTTTTAATTGAAAATGTTTGCATGGATTCTTGGCAATGTGATGTGAGGCGCATAGATTCCCAGTCCGGAACGACAGCACGCCCTTCTGCTGTTGATTTTTGTGTGCATTGCGTGTTGTGCCTGCATTTGATTGATTTATGCGACTGCAAAGCAACAAAAATAACAAGTGGAAAAACCAACTGGGCGTAGACGAAATCTTTGACAAAAAAAAAAGCGTTTAAAATTCGCTGGCATTTCAAAAAATAAACTTCCTATGCGTCATGTCGTCAGCGACATCGAGTGCCGACTGTCGACTGTCGACTGCCAAATGCTGAGTGTTGAGTGTTGAGTGTTTTATAACGTGCGCAAATCCATTCAAATGAAATTATTAACATTTTTGGCAAACTCAAAGTCTCGCACACTCGCGTCCTGTCTGAGCTGGCAAATTAAAAAGTGTTGCATACTTTTGTGCGCACAGCGAATTTAGCTCGAAATATGACTGGCAAATTGCGCATACGCGGCGTGGCCGCGCATAGCCAACAGCATAATAAACAACAGCAAGTAGAACGAGGTAAGAGACGGCTCTAACTTTTTGACTATCTTTATGTGTGTGTGTGTGTACATCTGCCAGCAGATACTCTAGCAAAGAGAGTAGGGCGTGAATTATAAAGAAATTTTTGAAATTTAAAAATAGTGAGAAAGGAGGAGACTAAATTGGTTTTGTCTGCATTTTGCATTTTACCAAGATCTGAATCTTTATTAATAATGGAAAAATAATTACATACTAACTTTAGAAAATAATTTAAAAATGTTGGGAATAGTATTTGATACTTAAATAAATAATAAAGTATATTATTTGGACATCAAATTATAAATAAAAAATTACAAAAAAAAGACTAATAACACTTTTCATTTTAAATATTTTTTTTTTTAATTTTAAAATTTGTATTTAAAAAATATTTGAAAAAATTAAATATATAAAGTTTAATAATACTTACGTTTTTATTAATATTATAATGATTTTCCTTTACAAAAATAAGGTACATATGTTTTGTTTCAAATGTTATATATATATTTTTTTGTTTTTAAATTATTTGATGAAAATATAAATAAAATTAATAAAATTTAAGTCCGCTTAATCTTAGTAGGCCAAGAAACTAAGCTGCTTTTTTGTTGCTTGCAGTTTTTCGATTAAATACAATTTTTTATATCAACTGCTTCAGATGATTGGGCTCAATAAAACTTTTATTTATTAGAATTATAAAAAAAAATGCTTAAGCGAATATTATTGAAAAGGCTACATGGAAAATCAATTGCCCAACTGCAGCGGACTTAGAAAATATGCAAAAATTTAGCTCGCAATAAAGTTCCCTAGAAATGAACACTAAAAATATTAGCATTCATATTAAGATTTTGAATGCTAAAAATAAATTTAAATTGTTTATTGACTTATGATTTTTTTAATTATATTATTTATTTAATTATAGTAAATTATATAATTATTATTATAATTATAGTAATTATTATAAATGTAGGGCAGAATGCAACGACACAAAAATTTTTTTAAGAATGCTTTGTATATATTTTATCTAATTTCATGCATTCACACTGTGAATAAAATCATATATTTTATATAGTTACCAAAAAATAAAGACTTCACGGTTTGTTCCACTCTTACTATATTATTTGATGACTATGATAGTTTTTCAAGCAATTGGTAAACAGAGAATAAACCTCTGGGCAACTAAACATTCATATTGCTCGAATGAGTGTTTCATAGACAAAAACTATTTTCAATTTATGTTAGTTAAATATACATGAAATAGATAAAAGCATTTAGCTGTAGCTCAGCTCAGAGCCAGATAAATATTTGGCAAATATCGCTCGCTGGCATGCGTTACACAAGCCATAACAGAATAATTATGCCCCACTGGCGAAACTGTAGCGGCAGCTAGAAACAAGAACAAATACGAGAAAGCGACGCGTGGCATCAACTTGGCACAGTTTTTGGCAGTTTTTTTTTTTTTTTTTGTTTTTTCTTGCGCTTTGGCGGCTGGCACGTGCGAGGCACGTTTTCACATATTTTCAGTTCCCAGCAAAGCGAATTGCACTAGAATTTCAAAAATATACATGTGCGTGTGTGTGTGTGTGTGTGACGGCGTGTGCGTGTGTGTGCTAGTGTTTACGTGCGTTGCTGTTGTTGTTGTGGGTGTGATTGCCTGTGCATAGCGCGTGACTTTTGTGCAGTTGCTTGCAGCTCACGTAATAAAGCCAGCCTCCATTTGCTGTGCGAGTCCTTGGCCAGAAACAAGCAGCAGGCAAAACGCGTCTGGCGACGTAGACAAACAGGACGCATGTGTCGTGGCCTGCTGAAGTGGAAACCAAAGCCGTTGAAAAGACATTTCAATTTGAATAAGAAACAACGATGGGAAAAAACTGATGCTGCCCGTGGATTCAGTTGACAGTCAATCCACTCAGGTGGCATGAAAATGCAAGCACTCTCTTGGTCTTCCTCTCTCTCTCTCTCTCTCTGCCCCTCTGAAAATAATGCGCATTAGCGTGAAATTTCTTGGCACGAATTGCGTTGCGACTGCAGCCAGAATGCAAGCAAAGTTTCGTTTGTCTTCGCTGGTCAAACATTTGCATAAAGCACTTTGATTCGATTTCAAGCGCATGCCTATCGTTGCGCCATTAATTATCGATCAATGTGTAAGCAAGATTATTTTGTGTATACGCTTTTAGATGTTGCCTAGGAATGAGCATTAGCTGCTTTGACTTGTGGTTAAGCTTAGTCTTAGCTATTATTAATTATAAATAAGTTCTCCATAACTTTAAGTCGAGGGTTTTTATATATGTTGATGCTATAAATATATAAGATTTGATTTGTTTTTGTTAATTTAAATTTATTTCATTATGTTTAATCAATTTAATTTTAAACAATTTAATTATTTAATTTTTTTATTGACATAATTTTTTTATTAAATTTATATTCTAATTTAACTATAATTTTATATGGTATGAATTATTTTAATAAATATAGTTTTGCTACCCAAATGGTATTCAAACAGTGATAAGTATCGATCAAATTTATCGATAGGTGAGCAAAATGTTGCTTCGTCTCTATTAAATTGATTTACTTTGTTTCAGTTCGAATCAAAATTCTCTATTTGTTAAATATATTGATGGAACAGGTAGCGCTAGATATTTTTAAGCAATTTCAATCTCATAGTTACACAAATTTATCTAGTTTTCCCTCGTGCTAAAAATCGACTTATCAAAAAAATTACTAAGCAAAAGCGGAAAACAGTATTATATTGATTATCTCGATAAAACGTCTTAGTTCTATTCGAAAATATCTTTTTATTTATACATTATTTTCGTAAGCTGACCTTCTCTACACAGCTGCTCTTATTATGCACAAGGTTTCTGATTGCCTGCCATGACTAATCGCTCAAGTCAAGTTTATTTTCTTTGTCGATTCAATCGTATCGAAGTCGATTTAGTTGTATCAATAAGCCGATTGACAGCTGAAATTTTTGTGCGCTGTATTTGAATATTTGAGGCCACTGTAAAAGAGACTCCGCACGACACCTTGGCTAACGAAATTTTTTGGCTTACATCCTTGAGGCAGCTAAACTATAGCAACGACAACGACAACAACAACGACTAAAACAGACAGCGCAGTGAGACAACAACAAGGAGTCGCTGGTCGTCTCAGTTGCCAGGTCGCCCTGTTATTGCTTGCCAATATCTGAGACTGTGTGTGTGTGCAGCCCGGCAGGACAGCGGCGGCGGGTCTGCGGCTTGTCTTTTTTGATTATGCCATTGCCAAAGGCAGAAGGCAAAGTGCCAAAAAACCAAAGGACAAAATCCGAGCGCAAAAATCATTTCGCAGACCAAGAAGAAAGGAGGAGGAGGAGGAGGAGGAGGAGAAGACGGAGCTGGCATGGTAGCCGTAGGGAACGATACAGACACGTGCTAATGCCGCACACAATTGCAATTAGTGTCAGTGTGCTGGCATCCTGATGCTGCTGCTGCTGCTGCTGCTGCCGCCTGGCCAAGCTGGCCTGCATTCCAGCAGCATTTACATAGACGGCCAACAAAGAAATGCTGTTGTGCTTTAAGATTTGAGCCAGCAGCGCCTTCTTTTGGCTTTGGCTTTGGCTCTGGCTTCGGCTCTCAGTTTACTTTAAGCTCTCGTTTGAGCTGCTGCTCAGCTTTTGTCAATTGGACTGAATGCAACGTTGTTGGGGTGCCTTGGCTGGAATTTCAGCTGGCAGCTTTAAGTCAAATTATCTGCCATAAAACTTGTGTAAAATGTTTTTCTTTGCAACAGCTGCTGCGGGTGTGGGAGCGTACTTAACAGCTTTTGCGACAAAGCAAATTAATTGCTGCCCATTTTCAATTAACTTGCAGCAGCTCGACCCACAGACCAGCCAACTGCCAACCGCAAGTGTCGAATAAAAGTTTTGTTGTTGCAACAGCTGCTGCTGCTGCTGCTGCTGCTGCTGCTGCTGTTATTGTAGTTGCGACTGTTACAGCGCAAAGCCAATTCAATTAATTTCAATGGCCATACATATGACACCTATGGACCACTGCACACGCGAGTGCACGGCACCAGCGCGTCGAATCGAACCGAACACAGCCCAAAAAAGCAGGCAACACTTTTTTCCATAAGCAATGCAATCGCACGATAAACATTGACAGCCAACAAAAACGGGTTTGAGTTGCGACTGACTCTGTGTGTGTGCGTGCGTGTGTGTCGGCCAACTGACAAAAAGCCTGCTGACAATTTCACGAAAAATGAAGAGCAAAGAAATGCACGAATGACAGCTACAGAGCTCAAGCTTATCAGCGAGCAGCTAGTGCATATAGATGTAGTTTGTGTGTGTGTGTATGCATATATACTTAAATATATTTATACATATAAGTATATACATTAGCAGCACTTAAAATTACTTTCCATATATATCTGAGCACACTCTCTTGAAGATATGTCTGCCAAGCAATGTCAAACAAAGCTTGTGAGGCTTTGAGCGTAATTTGAGCTCACAGACTTCAGTCATATTTATTTATTTATTATTTATTTATGTATATATTTATTTATATATTTATCTATTATTTATTTATTTATAGAAGTTGAGAATAATTAAAATTACCATAGCTAAAGCAGGTAGCTAATGCCTTCGGCTTGATACACAAATTTTACATTGTAGAAGTGTAACTAAAATTGTTTTAAGAACTTAATCTTAGCTCACTCATCAAAATATTCAATGTAAGCTTAATAATAAAAAATAATGATTATTATCATTTATCTTTCCTAAAATTAATTTTAAAATATATATATATATAAGAGCTGAAAAATATTAAATATTATTAAATTGTATTATATTTATTATTATTTTTATTTCTCCTTAATTATTTGTAAAATATAAAAAAATTAAAGAATATTGAATATTATTAAATTAAACAAAAACAAAAGGTTTATTGAAGAAATATAAAAGAATATTATTAAATAAACAATAATTATTATTAATTTTCATTTTTTTTTTAATTTATTGAATGAATATGAATAGAGGTGAAAAATATTGAATAATGTTAAATTGTTTTAAGAGAGTCACTCGAAAAGTATTTCGTTCCGTTTTCTTTCTGTGTGAATCTTGCGTTCTAGCGCATCTGCGAAGAATGCGCCCGTAGTATTTAGAAACAAATTCAGATGTCGGACTTAAAATCAAATAAATCAAAAGCTTACTTTTTTTTTTTTTTTTTTCAAAAAATAAATTACATTTTATTTAAACAGGCTTTCTACTACCTAATTGGCAGCTTAACAAGTTGAACATAAATCAAAAGCTAGCTAGTCAAAAAATATTTTAAAAATATATTGAGCAAAATACTGCAAAATACGCTAAAATTTTCATGCTGCCCAGCGTAAAGGCTATTAATATATATGTATATATATATAATAATAGGCTATTATATAATATATATATATATATATATATATATATATATATATATAGGCAACTGGGCAGTTTTGGATAATGTTCGCTGATGTGTATAAAAGAAATATAAATTTGTCTGCTCTAGAGAAGATCAGCAAGAAAAAAGTAGATTTTTCAATATATAAAAATATTTAAAATAATTATTTTAATTTGAGCACAAAATGGAAATTGAAATATATTTTTAATACATAAATATATTTAAAATAATTATTTTAATTCAGGCACTAAATGGAAATTGAAGCTTTCAGAGCTGCCATCAAGACAATTTGTGCTCGCTGTGTGACTGATGGCGTTACGTTGTTTTACATACTCCAATTAAGATTTTGGCTGATGCAATCTCTAATTCTTAAAGACTTTACTAGCATATTTTATCTAATTCACTAATATCCATAAGTTTCTCAGCTTCTGCTCGCTATTTCATCTAGTTTCGTTTAAGGATTTAAGCTGACGCAGCAGAATATTATATCAATATTTATTCAGCTGTTGGGCAGCGTCAGAATCGAAGGGACTTATGTTTACACATATTTGAATAATACATATATATATATGCATTAAATACATATATATGTAAGTACATGTGTCACGTAGGTGTTGGGGGCACGCGCAGCGGAAGTCACGTGACGTGTTGTGTGACACGTACGCAACAGCAGCTGTAGTCAGCGAGCTGCAACAGAATCTGCTGTTTGCTGCAGCCGTTGTAGTTGTTGTTGTTGTTGTTGTAACTTTTCAATTTGGCCAAGATGATGAGGCAGGTAAAGGTGAAGGAAGCGAAGGGAGCTGCAGCAAATGCAGCTTTAAGCAAATGCAGCAAAAGCAAACGCGACTCATTAAAATGACTCCAAGCCAAGTTGTGTGATACATCCTGCCTTTCAGCAACAACAGGAACGTGGCTCGGCCCAGTTCCGGGTTAAATAATTTAATTTGGCTGCAAAATGGCCAACGGGCATAAGTAACGACCACGCGGCGTATGAGCAACGCGCAGTTTTATTTAACGCCCGCCTAACCGGAAGCCGGGACCTCGTTTGGCTCGTCGTGTAACAAGGCTGGTGGGTGGCGGCTGGCGGCTGGCGGCTGGCGGTAGTTACAGGTGCTGGAGCTGGAGCAGCATAGGTCTACATGGGGTCGCACCTGGTATGTACAGATGGGATCGTTGCCTCGTTGCTGCTGGTGCAGGCGACGCATATTTCATGGCACTAATGTAGCCAGTCATAAAATCACAATGCGGGGCAACGTGGGCGTGGCAACATGCATGTGAACATTCAGCTGTGAAATGGGAGCCGCGCGCTGCGTTGCAATGCGTTGCGTTGCGCTGCGCTGCGCCGAGGCGAACTTGTTAAAAAATAAACGAGTTAAGGTAGAGCACAAAAAAGAAAAAAAAACTATTTGATATTTAGCAAGCTGCAAAGAAAACACTCTTCAAAGTATTGTTAAAAAAAATTAAAAATATATTAAAAAGTTGTAAGCCGCTTAAAAATTAAATAAAGAAGTTGAGAATTTGCCGATGTTGGAAATTTTATGAAAGTAATTAAATTGAAATATACAAAATGTTGGCATATAAAATAAATAACTTGCATATAAAACACACATAATTAATGTATATCTATAAATACCATTATTATATATATATATATATAAATAATTATGAAAACGTATTGAAAAATGCAATCATTAATTTATTATTTGTACAAAACTATTTTTATTTATTCTTAAATATTTAATTTATGCCTAAAGAAATTTCCAATGATATGCTCATACCTATGCATAAAAATATATTAAAAAAAAAAGATTAATTTATTAATTATACCTACAAAACTATTTTTACTTATTATATATATAAATATATAATATAAAGATTTTCCAAGAACTTGCTGATACCCATAAATAAAAACGCATTGAAAAATTAATTTATTAATTATTCTTACATTTTTTTATTTATACATAAATATTTAATTTATACCAAAAAAAAAATTAAAATTTATATTATTTGGTACCAAAAAGAAGTCAAAAAGAAATACAACTTTATGTGCTTCATTTTATTTTTGATTTTTCTTATTATAAAAAGCCTTGACATTGTGAGTAGCTCACAAAATAAAAATACATTTTTTTATATATATATATCTGATATTATTTATTTATAAAAGTATATTTAAAGTGCAGCCCGTGCATGCTTAATTTGGAAATATTTCAAATTTCAAATGGAAATAACTTTGCCACGGCCGCCACTTGAGCTTTAGCAAAAAAGGTGTCACAATCATGATACCTTCAACGGGGACGCGCGCATAAATAAAATAACATAAGAAAATTTAATAAAAATATATAAAAACCGGATGAAAAATGAAAAATTGCGCTGGCAACTTCATGGCGAATGTCAGCAAGTTTTTCCCTTTTTTTTTTCTTGCTTTCCTTCACGTTTTTCTGTGGCTTGGGAGCTGTGGGGGCCTCGATGTGGCCCGATGTGGCCCGATGGGTGTGTGGCAGCAACACCCGTCAGCGTGAAACTGCATGGCTGGCTGGGCATGAAAATGCCAAAGGGGGTTGCCAAATGAGCAGCAGCAAGAGTTGTTGAGAGGGGTAGGCGAGAGCGGCAGGCGAGAGGGGCGGCAATCTACGACCAGTCGGGGCAGCATGTGTTGAAATGCAAAACGGAACATTTTTTTTTTCTTACTTTTTGCTCTTTTTTGCCGGTGTATGTGTGTGCCCAGCTGACAAGCGTTGCTCATTAAATTTTATTTTATAATTACACACACCAACACACACACACGCACACACGCCAGCACACACCAACACACACACACACACATGGACGGGACGGGCTTTAATGTGTCGGCTGCCTCGTAATTGGGTCCGGGAGAACGCAACGTTTTAGGCGCCCGATTTAAGGGCGGACTTGGAACACTTTTGTGCGGAATTTGTGGGACACAAACGACAGCAGCAGCAACAACAACAACAATAATAACAGCAACAATGGACATTTAAGCATTTGGTCAGTCGGTGATTAAACTAAAGTGTTTCAAAGTTAATTGCCAATGAAATAACAACAACAACAACAATTGCTAAGACCTGTTAGCCTAACGCTTGACTAACCAGCCAAGTGGCCCAGAGCAACAACAACAACAAGTCCTAAAAACCGATTTCCAAACGAACAACTACTAACGTTTTAGCCTGCCAGTTAGGGCAAATGGCCAACTGCACAGTGTCTCAGAGAAATCGCCCAAAAGTGACTTTGATTGTAAATATTCATTTTATATTTATAAATTAAAAGTAATATATTTAATATGTTATCAATCATTATTTTTTATTTTATTTATTGCTTTTAAATTTTAATCATAATTTCTTTATTATTAAATAATTTTAATAAAAATATTTCATTGCTTAGAATACTTTCATTTATTTCCATCTCTGCTGCCATATAATATTAATATTTTAATTTTGCCTAATTTAAATAACTGAATATTTTAAAAAAGTATTAAATATTTAAATTATTTTCATCTAATAAAACTAAATTATTATTTAAATAATAAAAATGTTTTTATACATTTTTAGTTGGTATTTCTAAAATATATATAATTGTAAATTATTTTTAAATTTCTAATTTTAAAAACAAAATTGTAATAAATATTTATTTAGCCTAAAAATAATCTTAATAACTTAAAAATTATTTATATTTATTTATGTAGAAAAAAAATTTATTTTTTGTTTTTTTTTTTTAATTAAGTTAGATTAAAATTGTATCTTTGTTTTTAAAAAAATATTTAATTATAATTTTATATTTAAAATTAAAGAATTTAATATTTTTTTTTAGGTTAAATTAAAAAATATATATATATATTTATTTGTTTTTTTTTTAGGAAAAATAAATATTAATATATAATATAATAATAATAATAATATAATATTAATATTTTTATTTGTAAATGTTTATTTAGATTAGAGTTAATTAGTTAATTATTTATTTACACAAAACAAACTTGATAGCCCAAATCAAGTTTTTATATCTCTACTACTTACTCTATTAAAAATTTTCATGTAAATAATATTAATAGAATATTCAACTGCATCCAGCTCTTCTATTTTGATGACAGCATCATAGACATGCGGCCACTGTGCTGCCGTTGTTTAGGCCATTGCACTGAAACAATGTAATAGCCTAGAGCTGGGCATTTGCTAGTTGTTGCGGCTGTTATACCTCAAATTGGTATTATTTAAAAATGTCGATGGGTCACGCTTCTCGTCAATGCGCTGGCAGTCGGCAGCCGGCAGCCGGCAGCCGGTAGCCAGGCGCACTAGCCGTAGTTAGTTTGGTCGTGTAATTGAAAATGGTTATTGGCAAGTTAATGGCCCATTCGGCCGACGAGCCGAACTTGGCTCCTTAATTGACTATTTGTATGCGAACCCCACAGAGTCTTAGCCCCATGCAATTAACCCACTTTAACCCGCCCACTCACACTCGCTCCCTCTTGCAGATTATCCGCGCGTGGAGGTGGGACCGCAGAACCCGCTGCGAATTGAGCGCGATCACATTGCCAAGCTGGACTGTCGCGTCGACGCCAAGCCGATGGTCTCGAATGTGCGCTGGTCACGCAACGGCCAGTATGTGAGCGCCACGCCCAGTCATACGATCTACCGGGTGAGCCGGCATCACGCCGGCAAGTACACGTGCAGCGCGGACAACGGGCTGGGCAAGACGGGCGAGAAGGACATCATATTGGACGTGCTCTATCCGCCCGTCGTCACCATCGAGTCGAAGACACACGAGGCCGAGGAGGGCGAAACGGTGCTCGTTCGCTGCAATGTGACGGCCAATCCGCCGCCCATCGCCATCGAGTGGCTGAAGGAGGGCGCCACAGATTTCCGCTACGCCGGCGAGCTGCTCACCCTCGTCTCGGTGCGCGCAGAGCATGCGGGCAACTACATCTGCCGCTCCGTCAACCTGATGCAGCCCTTTGGCTCGAAGCGAGTCGAGGGCGTGGGCAACTCGACGGTGGCGCTGCTGGTGCGCCATCGGCCCGGCCAGGCGTACATCACGCCCAACAAGCCGGTGGTGCATGTGGGCAACGGCGTGACGCTCAGCTGCTCGGCCAATCCGCCCGGCTGGCCGGTGCCGCAGTATCGCTGGTTCCGCGACGTCGACGGCGAAATGAGCAACACCCAAAAGATACTGGCCCAGGGGCCGCAGTACTCGATACCCAAGGCGCATCTGGGCAGCGAGGGCAGATATCACTGTCATGCCGTCAACGAGCTGGGCATCGGCAAGATAGCGACCATAACACTGGAGGTGCACCAGCCGCCGCAGTTCGTGGCCAAGCTGCAGCAGCATATGACGCGGCGCGTGGGCGACGTGGATTATGCGGTCACGTGCAGCGCCAAGGCGAAGCCCAAGCCACAAATACGCTGGATCAAGGACGGCACCGAGATATTGCCCACGCGGCGACTCTACGAGATACGCACCACGCCCACCGATGCCGGCGGCGGCGTGGTGACCGTGCAAAGTGTGCTGCGCTTCCGTGGCAAGGCGCGGCCCAATGGCAACCAGCTGCTGCCCGGAGATCGCGGCCTGTTCACCTGCCTCTACGAGAACGACGTCAACTCGGCCAACTCGTCGATGCACCTGCGCATCGAGCACGAGCCGATCGTGCTGCATCCGTACAACAAAGTGGCCTACGACGTGCGCGAGTCCGCCGAGGTCGTCTGCAAGGTGCAGGCGTATCCCAAGCCCGAGTTTCAGTGGCAGTTCGGCAGCAATCCCTCGCCGCTGACCATGTCCTCCGACGGCCACTACGAGATTAGCACGCGCATGGAGAGCAACGACATATACACGACGATCCTGCGCATCGCCCATCTGCAGCACTCCGACTACGGCGAGTACACCTGCCGTGCGGCCAACTCGCAGAACACGATTCGCACGCAGATACGACTGCAGCCGAAGGGGGCGCCGGAGAAGCCGAATGCCCTCAAGGTGCTCGAGGTGGCCCACAACTATGCCGTGCTCAACTGGCAGCCGGGCTTCAATGGCGGCCTCTCGAACACCAAGTATTTGGTCAACTATCGGCGCGTGCCCACGCCCCGTGAGCAGCTGCTGGCCGACTGCTCGGGCAACGCGTACGCGGCCAGCTACCAGATGAGCAGCTCCGCTGCCGCCCAGGTGGGCGCCCACGAGTCCATCGAGTTTAACTGCTTCCACGAGAATCCCTGCAAGCTGGCGCCCCTGGATCAGCACCAGAGCTACATGTTCAAGGTCTATGCACTGAACTCGAAGGGCACGTCCGGCTACTCGAACGAGGTGCTCGCCACCACCAAGGTGAGCAAGATTCCGCCGCCGCTCCACGTCAGCTACGATCCCAACTCCCATGTGCTGGGCATCAATGTGGCCGCCACGTGTCTCTCCCTGATCGCCGTAGTCGAATCTTTAGTGACTCGAGATGCCACCGTGCCCATGTGGGAGATTGTCGAGACGCTCACGCTGCTGCCGTCGGGCAGCGAGACGACCTTCAAGGAGGCCGTCATCAATCACATTGCACGCACGGCGCACTACACCACCGCAACCACATCGGGACGCAGTCTGAGTCCCGGCGCCGGTCATCACGGAGAGGATCGCACCATGGCCCTGGCGGAGACCGCGGGTCCGGGTCCGGTGGTGCGCGTCAAGCTCTGTCTGCTGGCCAATCACGAGCATTGCGGTGCCTACGCCAATGCAGAAAGTAAGTACTACGAACTAGTTCAAATGAGCAGCAACTAGCGGGCATGGTTTCTATTTGATTCAGTGAAAAACTTGCTAGAAAACCTTTCAAATTTTAGTAGTATTTAATCTGTGGGTAAATCAATAAATATGCTACTTGGAACTAGTTCTTTTATCAAAAAAAAAAAAAAAATTCTAAATAAAAATTCCAGCTCTTGAGGCTTTATTAAAACAGTTTTTTAATGAACTAGTTAATTTTATTTTAAGGGACCATTAGCATTAGGAACTAGTGACCATTAGCATTAAGAACTAGTTCTTTTTATTAAAACAGAATTAGCTATGGAATTAGCTATGCTAACAACAGATTATTATTTTATCTATAGTGAAAATTACTTATTACGATTCAATACACAATACTGAAATACTTACTTTGTTCATATAATGAGAACGTAAATAGATCTAGATCATTTTACACTTTTATGCAAAATAGAGAATTTTTCATTTTAATACCAAACGACTATTTTAGTTGATATAGTGAAACAATAAATGGAACTAGTTCATCCGAATGAATATAGCAACTACTATTAAATACCAAATTCTGAAATTCTAACTTAGTTCATATAGTAATAAAGTAAATTGAACTAGTTCATTTTGATAGAGTAAATTGAACTAATTCATTTTGATGAAGTAAATTTGAACTAGTTCATTTTTCATATTAATACCAAATGACTATTTTAGTTGATATAGTGAAAGAATACATGGAACTAGTTCATTTTTTACATACGAATGCATATACCAACGACTATTAAATAAATGGAACTAGTTGATTTTGATAGAGTAAATTGAACTAGTTCATTTTCCATATTAATACCAAATGACTAATTGAGTTGATATAGTGAAAGAATAAATGGAACTAGTTTTTTTCTTAAGCTGAACTATAACTTTTAGTTAAGTAATCACTATAAAGAACTAGTTCCCATTACTCTATTATAGCATTTATCAATATTTAAGCCAATTAGCGTAGATTAAAGCCCTATTCACTGATGTGCTTTAGTTAAAGAAATCTTAAACGGAACTAGTTCAGTCAAAACAGCCTTCATTCCAAACGGAAATGTAATAAATCTTAATCTCGCTCTCTACCCTTTTTCCACTCTCTCTCTCTCTCTCTCTCTCTCTCTCTCTCTCTCTCTCTCTTTGTGTCGTTGCAGTTGGGAAATCGTATATGCCGCACAGCTCCTCGCTGACCACCTCCGCTTGGGTGGCCATCATCATAGCTGGACTTTCGTTTGTGCTGCTGCTGGCGCTGCTGTACGCTTTCTGTCGCTGTCGGCGCACGCACGCGGCCAAGAAGCAGGCAGCGGCCACCGCAGCCACAGCCACAGCCACAGCCACGGCCAGCGCTGGCGCTGGCGCCAAGGACTACGATGTGGATGCCACATGCGGCTCGCTGGTGGCCGCAACTGGAGATACGCAACAGCAGGCGCCGCCGCCACCGCCGCCCTACTATCCAACTGGGAGCCTGGACAGCAAACAGCTGGATGGTGGCATGGAGCTAACATTAACAGCTCTCCACGATCCCGACGAGCAGCTAAACATGCAGCAAGGCGAGATGCACACACAGCAGCAGCAGCAGCAGCAACAGCAGCAATATCAAACGCAATCCAAATGCCAGCAACAAGGACTCTACCCGCAGCAACAACAGCAACAGCAGCATACGAATGGCTATGGATATCATGTGGCAAGTGCCATTGGCATCGATGGCGACAGCTATCAAGTGCTGCCCTCCTCCGTCGCTGGACATCATGGCGAGTGTAAGTAGGCAGCTGGGCGTGGCTGAGTGGGCTCCGCACGATGGCTTCTTCATTAAGCGTCGCAATTTCCTCTCTCCTTTTTTTTTTTTTTTTTTTTTTCGAGGCTATGCGCAGATTTATGGCGGCCATTTTGACGCCTCTTGTTGCTGCCTTTTTTGGGCGTGTTGGCCGAGTAGGAGCGTAATTGCATTTCATGTCAATCTAGTAGATTCCACTGGCGCTGCTCCGGCTCCTCCCTCACCATCTCATCATGCAAATGTCCTCGCATAAGCAGCAGGCAATGCAAATTCCTTGGCAACCAAATGACATCAATCTGGCGACTATCCGATTCGCTGTGTCCACTGTCTCCCGTTGCTTGTATATCCCAGTTTATAGCCCGGTGTATCCAGTATCCAGTATCCAGTATGCGTTCCGTTCGCTGCATTTCGGCGTAATTCCAATTAAGTGAGAATTAAGCCGTTGCCCGTTTCTTTTGTGCTCTTAATTGGCTTTAAGCCGAGTCCTTCACATTTTCCAGCGATGGCAACTCATAAAACTGCCCCTCGACAAAGTCGCGCACCCTCAACTGCCTGTCACTTGACCCGTCGCCAGCTCAGCGACAATTAAAAATCAAAAAAAAAAATCCAAAAAAAAAATACTGAAATAAAACAACACTTGACCAGGGCCAACAAAGCAATCAAATGAGCTTAAAGCCAGGCGAACTATAAATCTTAAGGATTAAAGAAATGTTAGATACTAGTCTAGTTAGTATGAAAATTAAAATCTAAAAATAATCTGACAAAGAGACTGCATCGAGCGCTTCGAGCTGGGCAGCAGACAGACTCCGACCCGTTCGACTCTCAAAAAGCAGCTAAAACATTTAAGACCTAAGATCCGTTGATAAAAATAAAAGTAATTAAGCTGAGCTTAATTTTTAATTTAGTTAGGGCTTAAGAGCTAAGCAGACTCGAGCTGGCATACTACAAATGGGCAAAGATTACTATTTTTCCACCCAAATGTCATAGTTTATAACATTATTAATTCAATTATTCAATGAAAATTGAAAGTAGAGATCTTTACGAATGAAAATTAAAAATATATTTATCCAAGATCCGATTACGTTTAGTCGAGTGATTGTCATGTTAAGGCTAAAGCATATAATGAAAGAGTATACCCTGTGATATTAGCGGGAGAAAACTCTAGGCGGCCCATAGCTAAATAAATAAAATATATAAAAAATGTATTAAAAAAAATAAAAGTAATAAACAAATGTAATAAATAAAATAAAGAAAAATTAATAAAATAAATAAAATTAATAAAAGTAATAAAATAAATAAATCTAATATAGTAAATAAACAAAAAATAATAAAATAAAAAAAAATATATATGTTCAAAAAATGAAAAAATAAATAAATATATTAAATAAAGTGAACAAGTTAATAAAAAATAAACAAATAAATAAATAAACACAAAATGAAAAAAATAAAACATTATATTATTTATGTTTTATTTTTTTTTTTTCATTTTATCTATTTTGTGTATTTTGTTTATTATTTTATTATTTTTATTTAATTTGTTCACTTTATTTAATATATTTATTTATTTTTTCATTTTTTTATTTCATTAAATAAAATAATTAAATAAATAAAACAGATAACAGATATCAGATTTACTTCAAAGCAAAAGCGCCCAGCAGCAAGTTTAGACTTGCAGTGCCGAGAGTAAAATATCTTTGTAAATAGTGTTGATTATAATAAATAAATATTATTTATGGGATCCGTCATGATTTCGACTGCCTATTATAATACCTTTATATCCTAAATTTCCATTTGCCTTGAATATGGCAGCAGAAATTCTTAATTTTTGTGGAGCTCTTATTATTTGAGCATCTCAACAGACTGGCCAATTCATCAGATGTAATTTAGAGAGCTCTTTAAAATAAAGCAGCAATTTCTAGTTCTTAAAGTCAAAACCGTTTGGTTCTAAGATAAATATATATGTTTACTGCTACAGGCCTAAGCCACAACTATTTGGGCTTAATCAACGTTTAGTTCAGACTTATGCTCTAATGAGCTGTGTCTGCCTACTCGTTTTGGAATGCCACACATTTCTTGTCAACTCACTCGGATGGCAACCGCAAGCTCTTCTATGCTTTTCATTTTTCTTATAATTCTCAACAAGTTTTTCATTTGAATGTGTAATTTTTTCTTGTGCCGTTAAACGGCAACCGCACGAAGGTCACAGTTGCCGAGTGCCGAATGCAACGTGCTTAAAGGCCTTAAATAGTTTTTAATTACATTCCAAGTGCATAATGCGTCTCTAACTAGAGTAAATGCTTTTCGTATATATTTTTGTAATTTCATATAATTTTTTTTCGCATATTATTTTTCATTTGTGTGAATGGCTTTCCTCCTGAGACAGACATAACAGGTATGCAGGCAGCAGAGCCAGAAAAATGTTTTGATAGTTCTGCAAGAGTTTTTGTCTCTCTGTGTGTGTGAGTGTGTGCTTGTGTGTGTGTGTGTGTGTGGCTCTGACTAAAAGGCAACATGTTTGCAAAACGTTAGAGCAACTGTGGAGCGCTGCCTCGGCTCAGTTGCCAAGAAATTTGACCAAAAAATGTGCACCACAAAATGCACTTTAATTGTGTGCGTGGGCGAGTCTCTCTCCCCCTCTCTCTCTCTCTCTCTCTCTCACACTCTTTCTGTGTGTGTGGCCTTTGGCTGCTTTCATTAGGAAGCCAACGTTTAGTCGTCTTCTTCTTCTGCTTCTTGGTTTCATTTTTTTGGACAGCTTTTGAATTCGCGTTGCCAACGCCAACTTAATTACTATTTCTTTACCCACATCCTGCTGCATCGCCAACCGACCGGAAACAAAACGTCGTGTGATACACACCCACACACATCTCTCTACCTCTCGCTCTCTTCTACTCTTTGCGTGGTCCATGCGGTTGCAACCAAAGCAGGACCACTTGAGGCGACAACCGTTCCAGCAGCAGCACGCGCCGCCAAACTAACAAAACAGCCCACCAGCAACGCCACCGCCGCCGCCGCCTCCGCCAGCACCACCAACGCCATCATCCCCACCATCAACAACAGCAACTCCAGCAGCAACTCCACCTTGAAGCGTGGCCAGGTGAGGGGGCGGCCGCTGGTGCAGCAGGTGACCGCAGCTACGGCAGCTACCACCACGGCGCTGGCAACGACAATTACAACAACATCACGTAATGCCAAAACCGCAACAACAACAACAACGCTCGCCATCTCAGGTAAAGGCACTGGAAAATGTTGTGGGATTATAGAGAGAGACGGCACCACCAGCACCACACTTGAACTTTGCACCACAAAATGCACACACGCCGCCAATAACTAACTGTATAACAACTTGCACCAAGCGCAGCTTGCCTCTTGCCTTACGCCACTTGCCACTTGCCATTCGACACTTGGCACTTGGCACTTGCCACTTGCCACTCGCAACGCACGCTCCAATCTTAATGCACCTATGCACCTATTGTTCCACATCTGCATCTTCTTCTTCTTCTTCTTATTCCACTTTCACTTGCCACACGCATAAATTTCATTTATCAACACTTTTATGCACCAAATACGTTTCTTAATACTGCGAGGATGAGCCTGAAATATGTTGTGCATAATTTCTAAGGAAATTCAGCAGGGAAATAAATTTAGGAACTTAAATTTCCCATTAGAGGGCAGAAAGCTGAAGCCTCGAATGCTGCGTATAAATATCTTGAGTGGATAAATTGAGTCAAAGTTGAGCTTTGCTCCGCTTAAGAAGATGGAATATATACGTAGATTTATTTGTTTATTTCTTCAATATTATTTATTCAATTTTTATATTTTTTGTTTAATCTACACTTGATCACTTGTTCTCTATGTGGATATTCTACAAAATTCTAAGAAATAAATATTTAGATTAAAGAATTAGAGTACAAACTTATGCAAAGTATACATATATTTGAAAAAAAAAAAAAAAAAAAAAAAAAACAGAATTTGTTCGTGTTCCTTCCCAATTTAATTCCTTCACAACTGTGCCCAGATACCAATTCTCGCTAGGCTGCCTTCATTCAATCGCTCTATTAGACTCCATTCTCAAAAAAATCAAAGCGAGACTGTCTCGGCTAGGTAGCCAGAGCTTAAGTATCCATCTCGCTTACACTCAGAACATTCAAGCTTACGTTCAGCAGCAGTTATCCAACTCCATTCTTGATCGCCTTTTACTCGTCTAAATAAATCAAAACTAGCCTGCCTAGATAGGTAACTAAAGATTAAGTAGCCATCTCACTCACACTCAGCACATCCGAGCTTAAGCTCAACAACAGTTATCGTTGTCTCTCTTTGACTCTGTTTTGTGTTTAGAAATGAAGGCACTCATGAAGCGCACACGCAATCGGATAATATTTTTATACGCACTCGCCTGACACTAATACTAGTGCAATCGTTCGAGCTATAGTTGTCTCTCTCAATCTTCAAGTGATACACATGAAACGCAATCGGATAATAATGTTACAAGCTCTCAGCCTTGCACTAATAATAGTAAATTCGTTCGAGCTATCGTTGTCTCTCTCAATCTCCGAGTGAGTGTTTCAAGTACACATGAAGCGCAGACTCACTCGGATAATAATGTTACAAACTCTCAGCCTTTCACAAATACTAGTGTAACAAGACCAGCCCAGCCAATCATGAGACACTTGCTCAGCATTACAAAAGAGCGACAAATCAACAACGAGTGAGGCTCAGTTATATGGCAATGTCATAACGACGCGACATATATACACACACATGTACATATAGCTCATCGATTGTAGGCTTTTAGTTAAGTGTCTGTTTGCCTGACAAATGTATTCGAAAATCAAAATTACATAAAAAATAAGAAAAAACCAAAAAAAAAAGTTAAATGAACACAAACGACTGAACACAATTCAGTCATAGGAAATTTTGTTTGGAATCTAAATCTAAAACTTTTTAGCCACAATTTGTACACGCCGTTTTTGTAATGTTCTTGCTTAAGTCGCCGGTCAATCGACTTGAGCTATTAAGGCATCGTGTTATTGGGTTTCAGTATCGCAATCATTTCTTCAAATGGCCCCCCAAAGCTGTGAAAGGTGCTCCACAGCTGCAGGTGGCAAAGCCAACGGCACGCGATAAATCGGTGGAAACAAATCCGTCCAAGCCGCCGCCGCCATTGGACGAGATCTCGAATGAGCCGAAGCTTGGCAAGATGAAGGCGGTGCCACCGCCGAGCTTCAACATCAAAGATCAACGCGACAAGTGGCTGGCCAAGGTGTCGCCACAGATGCAGCGCAGCAAGCGCAAGTCAAACGGGCCGGCCGGTGAGGCAAGTGGCGGCAAATTGGGCCAGCCAGGGCCGGCGCCGCAGTCGACTATGCCGGGTCACCTGAACATGGAGGCAAATGCGCAGAAGTTTGGCATGGCCAAGCCATTCCAGCCGCCCGCCTGGCAGCAACAGCAGCAGCAGCAGCAGCAGCAGCAAAAGCTCAAGCAGCCGCTGCCCGTTGAGGAGTCGGGCCGAGGGTCAGCGGAGCGCAGCTCGTGGGTAAATCGCATGCACGGAGCACAGCAGTCGAAGCAGGCGCAGTGGGTGAAGGACATGAAGGCCAAGCAGCAGGCGAGCTGCGGTATACAGCAGCAGCAGACGCCACAGATAAAAATACCCTTGCCACAGAAGCCGCTGGCAACGATGCCGGCGACTGCTAAGGCGGTCGCTGCGGCAGCGGCTGCGGCTGCGGCTGCCGAGCCAGCTGTGGAGGAGCCAACCGAGCCAAAGACACCGGAACGGCTCGCCTACCTGGAGGCCGTCAAGGTGCTGAACAACTATCAGATACACGAGCCCACGGCGGGACGCGCCCAGTCGAAGGCGAGCAGCCTCAGCGACAAGACGGACCCGAATATCGAGCATACGCTGCTCTGTCTTAGCCAGACGGGCTATGCGCGCGAACAGCTGGAGCGCACACCTGTCATACAGGTGGCCGGGACGAAGGGGCGCGGCTCCACCTGTCTGCTCGTGGAGGCCATTTTGCGTGCGCACGGCGTCAGGACGGGCGTGCTCTGCGCCCCGCATCTCTTTCTGACCAACGAGCGCATACGCATCGATGGCGAGCCGCTGCCGGAGGAGCAGTTCACCCAGCTGTTTGGCCAGCTGCACGAGCAACTGGTGGAGATGCAGCCGCCGCCCAGCTACACGAAGCTGCTGACCGTGATGGCATTTCACGCGTTTCGCAATGCGAACGTCGACGTGGCCATTGTCGAGGTGGGCAGCGGCTGTGCCAGCGACTGCACCAATATAACCTCGCATGCCCGCACCATTGGCATCAGCACGTTGGGCTGGGAGCAGAGCTTCAGCCTGAGCAATTCGATGCGCGACATTGCCTGGGCCAAGGCGGCGATCATGAAGCCGGAGGCGAGCGTCTACACGAGCGCCAGCCAAACCGAATGCTGCGAGGTGCTCAGCCAGCGGGCCAAGCAGGTGGGCGTTCAGCTGCATCGCGTGCCCAACTACCTCGACTACATGGAGGCGAATGGCTCCTGCAAGAAACTGCTGTCGGGCGCCAACTATTCGGTCAAGCTCAACGGCTCGCTGGCCATTCAGCTGGCCTACGACTATCTGCGGCGTCACAATCCCGAGTATGTCATCGGCGTGGAGCACAACAGCGTCCAGCTGACGCCGGGCGCCACTCGCGGCCTCGAGATGTTCGAGCAGCGCGGCCAGTTCGAGGTGATGAAGCACGACATATTCAATGTGTATCTGGACAGCGCGGATACACTCGAGAGCATGATGATGTGCCGAGAGTGGTTCTATACGCGCACTCGCAGCAGTCGCTCGCCCAAGATTCTGCTCTTCAGCAAGGTGAACGAGTTCAATGCCAAAGATCTGCTAACCATTCTGCGGCACAATGTGCGCTTCGAGGAGGCTGGCTTTGTGCCGAGTCCGAATTGCTTTGAGGGCGAATCGCTGGACGAGCAGGAGCAGTGTCAGGACAAGGAGGCCCAAGACGCCATCAACTGGCACGGCATGGAGGAGCTGCAGCGTGCGCGTCGCAACGCCAGCAACTGGCGCTCCCTCTGCGAGGAGAACGGCACCAGGGACAACTCGCACATGTCCATCTCGATACAGGCGTTCTTCGAGCATCTGAAGGAGAAGTATGGCAAGCAGCGGTACGGTATGCGTAATGAACTCGATGTACTTGTCACTGGCTCCAGGGAACTAGTGGCCGGCAGCATCAAATATATCCAGAAACTGAAGGACAAAGATTTCGGCAAATGGCGCTAAGAGAAACCAAATCTAAACAGATTCAAATCAAGCTCCTAACAACATTTCAATTGTTTTCCTCTCGTTTTGTTAGTTACTATATATAAATATATATATATATAAATATATATATATTTATATATAGGTACATGTCTATGTATACGTATGTATATAAATATCTATTCATGTATGTCGCATAACTGAAATTTTAAGTTTCTGTTTTTCATCCGAAAAAAATCGAATAAAAAATGTAACTCGCGCTTTAGTCTGATACGGTCAGCATCAGTTTCTCGTAAAACCTATTTGTATAATTTTTTATGGCAGAGCGAAAGAATCTAAAATTTATCCTTAAGATAAAAATGTTTTACTTAAATATTTAAAATTTTTTACTTCATTTTATTTTTTTTTTTTTATTTATTTGCCGGATCTACTTTATTTATTATTATTACTTATTACTTTATTAATATTTTTTACATATTTTTATACCCTGAATCCATTGAAAATGGAAATTTCAGGGTATAATGTTTTTGTGCAAATGTATGTAACAGGCAGAAGGAGGCGTGCCACACCCCATAAAGTATATATATTCTTGATCAGCTCGACGAGCTGAGTTGAACTAGCCCTGTCCGTCTGTCCGTCCGTCCGTCCGTCCGTCCGTCCGTCCGTCCGTCCGACCGTCCGTCCGTCCGTCCGTCCGTGTAAACACCTGGATTTCTGCAACCACAAAAGCTAGAGACTTCAAATAAAAAGCAAAATGCTCGATAATACCATACGCTGTACGAGTTTATTTTTTTTTTTCGATAACTCGTCCCATTTCTTTTTTATCGATAACTATCGAAAATATCGCTTTGTTTTTGAGGTCTGGCGTGCACACCGTTAAAGATAGAATCGTGCACTAAGTTGTGGTTGATAGCTATAGTGAGTCCGCACATTTTGTCATTTTTGGATTTTTGATGCCACGCCCCTTTCGCCCACAATTCAACAAAAACAATAACTCACGCATATCACATACTAGAGACTTGAAATTTGGCAAATAGGTACATTTGGATGTCATAATCATTCTCCGAAAATTTCATTAAGAACGTATGTCGAGAAAAAAAGTTATTAAGCAATAAAGTTTGCATAGCACAGCCTCTTCTGCAGCCGCAAAACTGTGCATTGAGCATATTACGTGCATGCATATGTTTGTGTGTGTGTGTGCATGTGTTGGTTACTATTAATGAATAAATGAAACTTTTTATGATTGGTATTACAGCTCAATGGATTCAGGGTATCTCTTAGTCGAGCAGTCTCGACTAGAGTTTAGTTACTTGTTTTTTCTTAGTTAATTTTAATTTTTTTTTTTTCAAGACAATAAGTCTAAAAAAAATTTATATAATTTTTGAATATTTATTTTTTTATTGACAAAAGCGAAAATCATATGCATAATATATATATAAATAAAAAAAAAAAAAAAAAATATATATATATATATATATATATATATATATATATATATATATATATATATATATATATATATATTAAATTTAGTATATGCTCTTTAAATAATAATAAATAAATTAAATAATAATAATAATAAATAAATAATATGTCTGAGAATATTTAATAACTTATTTTCTTTAATATATATATTTTAAATATTTATTTTTATATACATATTATATATATTTATTTAATATTTCTGAAATATCTTAATTATACTCGCCTTTGTATTTAACTCACAGATAAATATTTTAAAGCGAGATTTGATTCATATTTTAAGCCTAAGCCTTACTAACCTTCCCAGACGATGCCTACTTTTGTCCCCATGTTAAGTATTAGACATTCACCTATAATCAGATAACAAATAATCGTGCTGCAATTGGAAATTATTCTTCTGCCAGACCATGTTAAAAATATTTTATTATTTTATCTGCCTGATACGTCGCATTTATCCGCACAATAAAAGTGCCTCAATGCTTGCTTTGTCACAAGTAAAAACTAAATGGAAAATCAGCTTATTTAGTGTTAAATATTTTAAAGTTCTTGAGTCTTGTGTGTGTCGAGTTGGTCGAGTAATTTAATCCAATTGGGTTGTCCATCAACTTCAGTCTAAATTATGCAAAAACGTCGGGGTATATCAAATGCAGATGGGCAAACGAAAAAGCGTAACCCAAGTCGGAGGCGTTGGTCCACTTGGACAGCTGCCTGGCTGCCTGACTGCCTGCCTGCCTGATGAGCATGACATGGCATCTTTTATATTTCCAATTAGCCATTGTGACTTTCACATTTCCAACTGCTCGACTTTACCTGACGCACACTTTAAATATATATATATACATATATATACATATATATATATATGGCAGCTGCAATAATTTATGCTTGCCTCCACGCCTTTTGCAGGGTCCAACAACATGCCCGGTGGCAGCCAGGAGAACAACTATAGCAATGCGCGCGATTTGTCGCAGGAGGCGCTGTGGCGCCTCCAACTTGCTGCAGCTCAAAGCCAGCAGATCTATGTGGAACAGCGGCCGCCATCGGCATTCAGCGGTATGGTCGACTATGCCGGCTATCCGCACATCAATACGGTGACCAGCTCGTTGAGCCAGCAGAGCTTTGGACAGCAGCAGCAGCAGCAGCAGCAGCAGTCGGTCGGAGTGCAGCCGCTGACGCCGCATGAGATGCTGCAGGCAGCGCAGCGATATGGAACGCTGCGCAAATCGAAGCAGCCGCCGCTGCCGCCGCAGCGCAAGGATCAGCAGCAGCAGCAACAGCAGCAGCAGCTGGGTGAGTGTTGACCGTTTGTCTTGTCAGATAAGCAGCTGAGATGAATGGCAAGGAAATCAGTTTGATTGATAATGCAGCTAAGTGCTGCAAGTGGCAGAGGGGCGGCAGCAACTGGAATTGTTGCACACTTATAAATAAAATAGATTTTGCATGTTCAGCTCGAGCTGGTAGCTCTGCTGCCACGGGGATGTGTACAATTTGCATCTGTATCCCTTTATGCATGAGCAGCGGCAGCGGCAGCAGCACGACTCAGACACCAGAGACACAAACACACACCCGCACACCCACTCACCCACACACATATCTAAACAGATAAATGCACATAAAATAGTCAGCTCTGGCTACAGCAGGAGCAGTCTGCCTGCCCCTCTCGCGGCTCATCAAAAGGAGCAAATCGCTTGCAGCGACAACTATTGCTGCTCCGCCTCAGACTAAACAAACGCAGTTGCCCTCGCCTCCTCTCGCACTCTTTGGCATTTCCTTAAACGCCAACATGAAATAGAAGAGAAATAACTGCGAAAAGCAAGCAAGCTGGCAATCCGATCGTCGGGTATATGCAACTATTAGCTAGCCTTTAGTGTACAAAGAGAGCTTGATTTGATTTTTATATACAGCATCAATTATATATATGGATATATGATATTATCTGGTAATTAAATTTATCGATAACTTATCTGTTAATTTTTTTTAAAGACGAAAAATGCAACAAACTTGCCAAATATTTAATGTTTGCCAATTTAACAAAGTTTGCATTCGTCGATAAAAATCGATCTTATGTGAAAAAAAAGATTGAATATTATTATAAAAATATGAAAATCAATTATTTTTGACTTGCATGGCGCTTGGGTAGATCTAATCAAAGATAAGTTTCACTAATATAAATTAAGCACTAGTTTCTGGTTTTCAAAACTATACACGCCAAAAGTATACAGTACTTCAAAGATCGATAAGTTATCGATTTCAGTAAGTCAAAAAAAAACCTTGGCCAAAAATTTTACCATTTATTGTTGTATGAGAAAAATTACGGATAGCAAGAAAACAATTTTTAAATTCAAATTATCGAATTATTTATCGATTATATTTTAAACTATATCGATTTCTGATTCATAATAAGATAAGATAAGAAAGACTTCCGTCATCTGTCAACTCAACTTTTATCATACCTTCCGTTAGCCAGTCATAAACTGTACAGGATATTTAAAGAAAACACCGATAAAATATGCTTAAAAAAGGATGATAAAAAGAAATGCCCAAACAAACTGCAAAAGCAAAAGCAACAGCAAACGAAAAATGTAAAATGTGCACGAGCACAAAATATTTTAGAAAATCAAAATCAAACAACGCTGCGAGCTATAAGTGAAGTGAATCACTGAACAGAATGCAACGCCACACGCCCCATAAGAAACGAAGCAGATGGAGGTAGGGGCTTGGGATGAGGACAGCCAAACAAACAGTCAGTTGGATAGCGAACCAGCCCCCCTCCCACACACACACACACACACACAGACACAGTGGGGAAAAACTGCGTAAGCAACGGGCGAAAATCAATTGCTGGCTAGGGGCTATTTCCATATTTACGACTCGATTTACGCTTATGATTCGTTTAGTTAGCAGAGTCATCATTCACACTTTTATTATCGAGCAGCAGGTGTAGTCTAACGATTGTCAGAAGGAGAAGACCTTTTTAATGGAGTCACTGTGAAGTGAGATGAGTTAAAAGCGCATCAGTTAGCGTAGGTTTTCGGTTGAGTTGAGGTTAGCTTGGCTTAAACAAGTTTAATTGACGTGTCGACGTTGGGTTAAGTGTTTTATACGCTCTGCAAGGCTTTATTAAGATATGTTTATCAAAGCATTCAAAAAATATGAGTTAAAGTTAAAATGAGTTAAAATCAGTTTGAAATGCTTGACACTTAAATAAAATATAAATATAATACAATTAAACAGTTTGAAATGGTTAGCACTTAAATATAATCGGAGGATTCAGGCCTTTATAAGAGGGAAATGCATTGAATTTTTGTTTTAGAATTCATAGGAAACTTCCACAATGTTTTCAGCAGCTTTCAAATATATTTTGTATAACATATAAAGTGTATTAAATTGTATTTTCCTAGGTACCCATCAGAACATGAATTCGTATTGAACGCTTTTAAAATAATAAAGTATTAAATACGCTTTGGGCTCTATTTGATTAAGCTTTCAAATAATTCATAATTTTGTCATTAAAGCTTTAAGAAGCTTTTAAAGTTATTAATAAATAATCTTTTCGTAAACTTTTGCAATATCAAATTTATTTGCATCTTAAGTATACATAATATACAGAATTTACTTAGACCTAATCTCAAAATAATTTAAAACATTTATCCATCAACAATAAATATTATCAGATAATGGATAAGTTTTTAAGCTTAACTGATGTAATCTCTGAGCTCTCTATTTCAATTGCTATCATCAAATATCAGCTTACCTAACGAACCACAATAGATTAACATTTTTTGTGAAAAAGCTCTCGAGGCGAGCTTAAAGAGTGCCGCAATAATTTTGAGTTTTTACCACTTCATGCCACAAAACTATACAAGCCATAAAGATAACCAAACTGTGCATTGTATAAAAACCATTTTGATTGGGCTGCTTATGAATGCGAACAAATACAAATGCATATAAATGTACCGTTGTACCCTGTAAAGATAGGAGTGAAGGGTGTGCCTAAAGAACTTAGGTAGAGTAGGCGAATTGCGCGGATTATGTATGTACACAAAAAAGTTATATATGAAAGCATTGTAATACCCTGTAACGGGAAAGAATTGACTGGAGACAGAAATAGACTCAGGGAACTTGAACTAGAAGTGCTACAGTTTTGAAAATTGATATGTGGGCTATATTATTAAAAATATAAATACATTTTAAAAAATATGAGATATATCTTAAGTATCGCAAGGAACTTGGAATCTAACACAGATAGAGTATTAAGATTTGGTATGTGGTTGTCACTATTCAATAACTAAAATTATTTTAATTTACATTCGAAATATACTAAATAATATTCGAATATACTCAAGGAACTCGGAGACTAGTAGGGATAGAGTACTGAAAATTTTTATGAAAGCTCTACTAATAAGTAATTTAATTGATTATATTTTACATAAAATTTATTTTCAATATTTTTCATGTTTGGAATAAAAACATGTATTTTTTTGTTTATTATTATCAGAATTTTTCCACTATTTATAGGCCACTTTATAGTCGCCTTAGTGCTTGAGCTAGGCTATCTCTGAGTCGAGCTTCGTTTTTGCTTCTGTTTTTATTTTGGCTCCACTGCTAAATGCTGCTTCAATTAGCTAGACAAAAGGAGGCAACAGGAGCTAAAGCAGCTGCTGAAGCTTGTTTTTTTGAATTGTTTTGCTGCTGCTGCCTCTGTTGTTTCTGCTGCTGTTGGCCATTCATATTTACCATGTTCGTGCATTATGAACTGCTTCTAATCCGCTTAGCTCCATTGCAAAAACATTTCAATTAAAACAAAGCAGCCGTAGTCGCAGTCACAGTCGCAGTAGTAGTCGAGCTGCAGCTGTGGCAGCCACAGAATGTGCCCCATTCTCTCCATTTTGGCCACAAACAGCAAAAACAGAATACGGCATTCAGGCAACGAGAACATGTCCATTCACTTCTTGGCTAGCATAAGAAAATAAAGCCCAAACAGAAGTCGTGAAATAAAAGAAACTCGCATTGATTGGCTTCTACTGCCGAAGCCGGGATGAACAGGCGCCTAGTAAGAGGACAATTTCGATTTCTGCTTCCTCTGCAGTAGGCGAGCGATAGAGAAAGAGTCGAAGCAAGAGAGAGAGTGAGATAGAGCGAGCTCTAAGCTTGTTGAAATTGCGCATCAGCCAACTGAAAAACCTTTTTGCAAAATATATTTTGTAGACTAAGCAGACCTCACCTCTGTATTGCACACACTTGCTGCTTAGATAAAGTTGTGAGTTTTTAAGTGACAAAACGTGAGTGACGAAAAAAATAGACTAAGAGAGCTGAAAGACTAGAAGAGATAGAGCTGAGAGTATTTGTATGAGGTTTGCTTTACTGCAGATAACTCTTTTCTTGAAGCTTTCCTCAAAACTTGCAATAGAGTCAAGAAATAACTATATATTTTTGGGGTATTCCACTTCAGTGAAAATTTATCTGTTACAAGTATTTGTTACTTGTTAAATATTTGTTATTGCTACTACTAATACCATATATTACTACTATATACTACTACTTCTACTACTATACTGCCACTACTAATACCATATACTACTACGATAGCTGCTACGCTACTACTATTTAAAACTACTACTACTTTTAGACCACTATATCTAAATACAACTTCTACTTCTACTACTATATAGTAATACTACTTAGACTATTATACTACTACCACTTCTACTACTATATAGTAATACTACTTAGACTATTATACTACTACCACTTCTACTACTATATAGTAATACTACTTCTACTATTATACTACTACCACTTCTACTACTATATAGTAATACTACTTCTACTATTATACTACTACCACTTCTACTACTATATAGTAATACTACTTCTACAATTATACTACTACCACTTCTACTACTATATAGTAATACTACTTCTACTATTATACTACTACCACTTCTACTACTATATAGTAATACTATTTCTACTATTATACTACTAATACTTGTACTATATAATACTATACTACTAATATTACTATATACCATCATACTGGTATTAAAGTACTACTATAATATTTATGTAACTAATTCTTCTATCATAAATTCCTTGGTCTATACTTCTACTATTATTTTATTATATTATTCTAATACTTTATGCTATATAAATAGTAACCTTATTCTAATTAATTATATAAATAATTAAATATAATTTTAAATTTTCTGTGAATTTACATTCCTTTATTATAAGCTTTAGCTGAGATGCCCACATTATAAAAATATTAAGAATTTATGGATTATAAAATCGTCAAATATCTTAAAATGCCACTTCTGCTCACTTTGAAGTTTCTTCTGTTCCAGAAAGTCTTTGATTATGAAATTAAATATTCTTGGACTTCCTTAGACCCTATTTTGCACACCCAAGTTTCTGCAAGCGCACATTGTAGGGCATCTATAAGCCGATCACATGCCAGAAGGCTGCAATGCGAGCTATGCAGTTTATTTTGTGAATTCGTATTTCCGTCGCTTTTCTCCTTTTCTGTGCTTATGCTTTTAGCATTCCAACAGCCACTAAAAAAAATTCCCCCTTCTCGCTCACTCGCTCGCTCTCTCTCTCTCTCCTCTCTTTTACTGTCCCTCTCCTGCCTTGACGCTACTTGTACAACAATAACAAATAATGTAAGAAACAACAATAAAAAGTAAACTTGAGTTGCAAGTGGAACTCGAAAATCCGAGTTGCAAGTGGAAAAGTTGTTGTTAGTCGTTGCGCATCTTTTGACGTAGCCGGCGAAAGTATTTCGCTATTGTTTGATGCAATTTTTGTGTAGATGTAGAGAGACCTGGCCATGGGGCTCAGGGGGGTAGACCTACTCTCCGCTGGCGCTGCAAAGCATGCAATGCTTTGAGCTCTCGATCTGTGCAATTCAATTGCCGCATTTGCGGCTGTTCCTGTCCGACAGCGCGCAATCAGAGGCAAACGCAATGCCAAGCATCTCACTCGCTTCACTTCTCCCTCTCATTCCCTCTATCTCTTTCTCTTTCTAAATATCTCAATTTGTAGAAAACCACTGTTGTTTGAGCGCATTCCGCACTTTGCTTTGGGCCTTTCTTAAAGTTCGCTTGTTGCAATTTTTTCGCCGAGTCTCTTGAACGCACATTTTACGAAAATATATTAAATTCTGTTTACATATGCAAATATTTCATCTAGTCTCTCTGATTTGCTGTTGCTAAAAGTGGCCGAATTGAATGACATTTGCTTATCATTTCTGTTAATTTAGTCATTTAATTATGCATCTGCATCTCTCTGCTGAAATGCAAAGTGAAGTACTCAAGTGCTCTCAAGTAGGCTTATCTGATAGAGTCTTAAGTTCGTATTTAAGAACTTATATATGTCAAACTATTTGAAATAATTAAATTAAATCTTAAATTAGTTCATGTTAAGAGATTATTTCTGTACAGAGCAGCAGCTGGAGTTGGAGCTGTGTGAGCGGGAGAGTCGCTCTGCCTATGCTCTGTCGATGTATGCTATATACTGTAGAGCTGCGCCTAATTTTAATTCTTCTAATAAACTTTGACTTTCGTTGAAGTCCCAAAGCAGCTTTTATTCTGAACGCAATACGTACTGGAACCGTACCCTTTGAATGTCACAATATTTTGGCAAAGAGGAGCCAATACCAAAATTATACAATAGAAAGCTGGGCACCACCGATAGCTAAATATGTTATAGCCATATAGCCAATATTTGGCACATGATTTATTATTTAAATTCTCCACAAACTTATTAAAAGACTCTAAAACAACTTTTTAAAATTCTTTAAAATATCTGTTAAATTTCCATACAAATTATTGTTAAAATTCTAAACAAATTTTTTTATAATTCTCTAAAAATTCTTATTGAAATTATTTAAAATTTCTTACTAGATGCTTGATAAATTCTTGTTAAAATTCTCTAAAGATTGACGAAAAATATTTTAAGATGTTACTTTTTATACGCCTATTGAGGTTTGGGAAAATCTTGCAAAAATTATAGCTTCTCACCTCAACATTTCACGACTAGTGAGCAACGGTAAGCCTCTAGAGGGCTTGACTTTAAAATTTAAAGCCTGAGCTCACAATTTTTCCAGTTCAGCTACTGCCAACTCCCTCTTGAGGCTTGACAAAAATTATTTAAATTATTAGAGACCGCGAGCGATATTTAAAAATTCGATGGCACCCAAAGGGCATGTTCTTACTTCTTTTGCATTTTACTTCTTGAAATCAAAATTCATATTTTTAACGCCCAGCTATTATAAATTCCGCAAAAATTCTAATGCACCAAAATTTAATTTAATTCAAAAAATCCGTGCTCTATTAACATTTCTACAAATTTTCCATATATTTTGGAAGTATATAAAAAACGTATTCAGGTAATTTGAAATTCTAATTACGGAAGCAAAAATCTGTGCACTCTCAAATTTCATCTTTATTCGCTGCTAAAATTATTAAGTAGATATTAGTTTGCGCTCTTTGAGTTGTGTAATTAGTTAATCAAGACAAATAATTTATATTTATATATAAATTGATTTAAATACAAATTATTGCAATTCCCTATTAAGTGATTGCATAGAGAAATTCTTATATATTCCCTGGAGAGCATTTGGTAGTCGAGCATGCTCCACTCAATGAGCTCATTGAGTCCGCCTTCGCTGCTGGCAATACAAATTCGAAGCATATTAACCGCATCAATTTTCCAGCTAAACAAGAAGAGGCCACAGCAACAGCAGCAGCGGCAGATCATTAAACATACAAAAGGCAATAAATACACCCACACACACACACACACACACACACACAGACATAAGATATGCACATATAAAGAGCCAAGCAGAGAGGTCGCAATTATTTATGCCGAGGCGGCAACAACTTTTGACAAATTTTTTGGCAAAACATTTTGCGTAATAAATTTATTTTAATTACAACGCCAAAAAGTGGGCGCACTGCGAGTGTGTGGGGGCGTGGCTATGGTCTGTAATGAATGCGCTTCAATTAAATGAAATATTCATAGGCATAAATACAAGAGAGCAAGCGAGAGCGATATAGATAGAGAGAGAGAGGGAGAGAGAGAGAGAAAGAGAGCGAGAGCAACGGCTGAAGCCAGCGCAGCGCAGCCTCCGCCGGAATACCTGCGGCCAAGCATGTTTTATGAGCCTGCAGCCAACAGCCAGCAAACGGGTCTACAAACATGGAGCTGCCCAACTGGAGAGCGCGACAACACTTACCGCACCTAAAGCATACAATAAAAATAATAATAAAAGATAATGGATTCGTGTGAAAACTCTTCTGCTCCTTCTTGGATAAACAATAATAGTGTGTAGAGTAGAGTATGCGAGCTCTGGCATAAGAGAAATTGGTGTATAGTATGTATAGAACAGAAATAATATAATTTGATATTTTGAACTGAGTGTAATAGCCTCTTCATATAACTCTATGTCTGAGAGCTTGCTGTCCATTATATTTCCATTATATTTTATCTACCTTTTGTCCTATATCACTTCTCATCTATCAAATGCCATTTGTAATCCAGAATCTATCATATATTATCTATTATATCTTATCGATTATATTATATATTAAATCTCCTCTATCATTATCATTAATCATTTAAAAATTGTCTAAAATTATTTTATTATCAAGTATATATTATAAATTATCTATTCTATATTATCAATAAATTTTCTATTGTCAATTATTATATTATCTTATATATTATTTGTTATAAATATTATACATTATATATTTTGCACATTATGTATTATCGGCTGTCTATCATATATAATTTATCATATATTATTTGTCTATCATCTCTTATCGATTTATTTTCAATTATTTACTACCCATTATTCATTGTCCATTATCTACTATCTATTATGTATTATATATTACATATTAAGTACTATATTTTGTCCATTATCTATTATCAATTACTTTTGTCTATTATTTTTTTTTGTTTATTATTATTATCAATCATCTTTCATCTAACACCTGACATCTGTTATCTATCATTGATCTTCTACGTTACCTCTCACATATACGTGTGTCATATTCTAGCTTTCATTTATCAATTTCCAAATTCTCTCTTTTATCTTCTCTCTTCCATCTATCAATTTCCATATTCTCTCTTCCATCTTGTGTCTTTTCAATTTGTTTATCACATGATTTGTCTTGGCTGCGATGCCCAAATTATCTAGAGTATCAAATGTAACCCCAAATGGCACAACATCGGGCAGTCTGTTCGTAGTCTGTTTGCAGCTTGTTAATTATGGCGGAGCCAACTGTGAGCTGTATCCGGCGGTTGGCAGCAAGCAGCAGGCAGTCGACAGTCGGCAGCCGGCAAACTGCGAGCGCCGGACATCGGCTCTATGCATCATTCAAACAATTTACCAATTTCGCTTTGTCTATCTGTGTGTGTGTGTGGGTGTTTCGGTTGTTGACTGACCGCTCATAAAATGTTTATTAGGTAATGAAACATAACAACAAGCGCTGTGCACATAAATTTCAAACGAAGCTTTTGCACTTTGTGCCCCATTTCAGTTGCGCTCGTGCGTTGTTTGCGTTGCGCTTCACCGAAAGGAAAATTGGAAAATTTGTTAATTGCGTTTTTGAAGCGGAAACTCCTTTGTCCGGCAACAATCGACTATGCACATTATGTCAATTATGTGTCAAAAAGGAATCAATAACGCTCAAATTTCCTGATATCTGACAGCGTTTGATATTTTTTTAAACATTATACAAGATTTCGCTGTCGAAAATGAAGCGCGAAACTAATTGAAAATTGGTAAATAAATGTTGGAAAAATTTAAATTCTTGAAATGTTTAAAAATGCGCATTTAATGCATATATAGGTATGGAAAAGGATTGAGTGTCAGGCTAATCAGGACATATATTTATTTTTGCCTATCTAGAAGAGGTAGAGAGTTAGACTATGCAGATTGATTTTGCATGCAAATTGTTTTTATATAGATTTAAGTATATACTTTTTATTTAAAAAATTATAAATTTCAGAGGACAGGACTGCTTGACTAAATATTGTATACTTAACAAGTAATGATCTCAGCGGATACTATCCCATTTATACAATAATTTATTACTTAAGATAACTTCTAAAGCAGAGCTCAAGCAGTTTGAATAATATTCAAAATATTACTAACTTTCAATCGAAATGGGATAAATCATAAATGATATAGCATTAAAAGAAATGTTATATGTAGAATACAATGAATACATAGTATGTCTTAAGATCAGAGCTTATTTTGCCCAAGACCCTTTTCTGTCGCTCAATTCGTATAACTTCAGAGCTATAAAACTTAACGGTTTTTTTTTTTTATAAATTCAAACTGTTGGAATTCTATATATATTATCGATAACTTTTGATAGAAAATAAATAAATGATATACAGAAAATTCTTTAATTTTTTTATGAAGCAGATAAAAATGTGCCCGACAATACGAAACATGATTAGCCTTGCTCAATAGCAAAGGGCGAATTGAATTTAATTTTAACTTCTATCCAAGTGACTCTACTTAAAAAAATTCATTCTTAAATTCTTTAAAATTAATTAAACTCAACTATTAATCTTAACTAATATCTAAAATAATTTAGTTAATTTAAAGATCTCTAAAGCTCCCAATAAATCAATAAATGTCTATATCAAATTATATTTTGAAGCATATCTCATACTTCAAGAGCTCAGCGCTGCACAAATATATATATCACTGTATATATATATATATATATATATATATTTGTTGCTGATCAATCGTCACAAGCCAAATCCGTTGCCAAACGCATTTGGCAAACAAATTCACGAAGCGTTGATAAATTTTCTCTGCGTGCGCATCAAAGTATGCAAAAGTTTTCATCGTCTTCTTCTTGTTCTTCTTGGTTTTTCTTTTTTCGCTATTTTATTATTGTTGTTTGGGGCGTAGAGAGGCGTGTCACAACCGCAGGCGACGATTTGCACTTCCACTTGACTTAAGCCATAGATGAAGGGCGGGACGGGGCCTCAATGGAAGGGGCGACTGTCACGTTGTGAAGTGTGCGTGGCAAATGCAGAAAATGTATTTATGCAAAAGTTGCAATTGTCAGCGCTGGTGCAAAGTGCAAAAGTGTTGCGCGAAATCAACGACAAGTATTCACACACACCAACACACGAATACACACATACAGAGAGATATATAAAAGAGACAAACTGCGCCAAGTTTATGCGTAGCTTTTCCTGGTATGTTTTGCATTAAAATAGGATTATTTTGCTAGGGAAAAATTTTAGAAAATCGAATGGCAACAATTTATTATTGGGCAGAAGATTCAATATTCAATATAAATATAAATAAATATAAATATATATATATGAATAAATAAATATAAATAAAATAATAAAATATATTTATTTGAAAATAAATAAAATATTAAAATACTTGGATAGAAACTTAAACATGTCCATCCAAAATGGGTTACTTAAAAATTTCTTTAGAAGCTGCATTTAAATATTTAAAAACATATTCTGAAAAAAAAAAGAAAAATTATACATAAAATATTTAAGAACATTATTAATTAAATTATTTAAAAATAAAATACAAATATTTACGTCGATTGCGATCAACTTCAATTGTTCTTAAATATTTTGTTAAGCAATCTACAAATTATATACATTTTTATATACTATAAACATATTTATTTTTAACATGACTTCTAAGATTGTAATTGAGTTAATAATTCATTCCCTGAGCTAGGCAGTATTTCTACCTTGATGGGGCCTTTTCAACAGAAACTTTATTTGAATACGAACTCAAGCGCATAAACCCATATACTTATGCTTTCACACGAACACCGCATAACTTGACAGGCGTTGACTTTTCAAATATCCGCACACACACGCACACACTCCGGCACACACACATTTATTGGTCGACTGTTTGAGGAGCGAACTGAGGGCACACCTAGCTGAGTGTTTTGGTATTTGAATTGAGTTTTGCATTGCCGAACTGTCGCCAAGTGTTGATTATGTTTCGCAGCTTTTGTCACATAATACAGATAGATAGATATGCATATATTTATATATATATATATATATATATATGTATATATATATATATATATTTAGATATATTGATATATTGAATGCATTGCTCGTCGACTCGATTTGCATTCATAGCCCGATGCGCTTATTGAACGCAAATGCATTTGGAGCGGCAATCCATTCAAAAAATTTATATATTTTTTATTTTTATAACTATATATTTTTAGCACATATATATATATATTATATTTTTCATAAAGCATATTTGTATATATAATTTATTTGTATATTTCGCGTATAGAAATACAAGTATTTATATTCAAATCGCGTGCTTAGCCGAAAGCATTCAAAACTTGCTGACCCATTTGCATGTGGAATAGGGTTACGCACTCACACGCGTGACTTAATACCCTGTTGACTCGTCAAACTGGGGACGATATTATATCTATGCAAAGCAGTAGATAATAAATTGACGAAGGCAATAGCATGTTTTTTAATTTAAAATGTAATTAGTTGCATTAATTATTGAGAAATAAAACAAATTCTCGAGCTTAAATTTAATTCAATGTTTTATTTTAAGCCTCACTCTAAGAACTTAGCGAAGTGGGGTGAGAAAAAAATAATATATATTTATATATACAAGTATTAAATACTACAATTTCGATATGATATTCTTAAATAATTTTATGGGCAATTGGAATTCTATATTTAATCACTAAACAAGCCACATCATCCATCCATCATAAATCAAATATACCATTTAATATTTCAATATACCATTTAAAATCTTAAAAAATTATATTTTCAATTTTTAAACACATGCCGTACGGGGTATCTTTATATGACATGCCACTTTCATCTCAGCTACATTTGCCATTTAGTTTATGGTCAAAATTAAGCCCAATTAATGGCCGACTACATGAATTTAAAGCGCATTTTAATAGAGTTTTTAATTAATTTAAATTTTGCCATTTAACATTATTTATTAGTGAGCTTAATGAGCACTAAACTATATCGATTTTCCTAATCTTCTTCTTCTCGTTGTAGCCGACATTATACAGGATTTAGCAAATTAAACTAATTGCCAGTTAAGAGACATAACAACAACAACAACCAACAAGCAACAAAAATATTTAGCAAAAAAAAAAGATAAAAAACATAATTTAATATTAACAACGCGTTTTGACATTAGCATTAAGTAAGTAAAACGAGCGCAAAAATACATTAAATTCCGCACTTTTTTAGGCATTTAAATGGCATTTAATAAAAAATGCACATCGCATAATTTCTAGATGTCTTCTATTGCATAGCAGAAAAAAAATGAGAAACATTGAAAAATTTAACGTGAAATCCGTTGAATTTCAAACAAAATTTCGACCAAAACGAAAAGCAAAAACTAAAAAAAAAATAACTTAAAAATTTAGATTTAAAATTTAGTGTATAAAAAATATACCAAAAATTCCATAACAAATACTGCAAAAAAAAATATTAAATAAAACAAAGCGTGCATTTAGCTAAGTAATGTAAAGCGAGTTAGAGAATATTAAATTAAACGTATACGACATATTTAATACACTATTTATGCAGCCCTAGCAGTGGATGCGATGAAGTTTTTAAGGGAATTGAAGAGACAAAAGTTTGAATTTTTTTTTTATAACATTTTCTGTAATTTAATGATACTGACTGATGATACTGGCTGAAATTAATTAATTAATAAATACACTCTATTTCAGTTTCTGTTAAGAAATTTGATTAATTTTCTAATAATAATCTCACTGAATCTTATGTGCAATGAGGGCATTTATATAAAAGAGCACCACTTGAAGGAGGCTTAGATAGTTACTTCAAGCATCTCGCATCCTCCTTGCTTAGCTGTGCATATGAATTCAGTTCAAAGAGTGTTTAAAATAATATTTTTTTATTTATGAATAAATATGACATTTGCAGTGTAATAATTTATTTATTTATTATTAAATGAATTCTGAGCTCTGTTCCGTAGTAGGGCAGTAGGAATTAGAGGTGGAGCACTATATTTAACTATCGATACTATATGGCAATCAATACTCAATGAGCGATGCCATCGATACTTAACTCTCAAGCCATCAATTGAAATGAACCATCACTTCAAAATACAAAGCGAAGACGAACATCAGCATATTTGTGTACATAATTAGATACAAATTAAATAAAGTATTGAAATTCAACCAGTGCACAGCTCTTAAACGCATTCTGCCATGGTTAATGCTTAAGCATACTTATGCTCCGGGCACTAAACGCTCTCATTTATTAAAAACTTCTTTGCTCTACTTCACATGCTCGTGCTTGGAAGTTCTGGCGCCATCTGTTGGCTAAGCGTGTCAACTGTACAACTGTTAAGCACAGCACACAGCGAGTTAGTCCAAGAGAGGCAATGCGAACTTTAGTTGTAAAGAGATTTCGATCACTCATTCCGTTTCATGTCCACATTCTTCACATGCTAAGCCGGCGCTCGCAGCTCGAATTAGTACGAAGCGAACCCTCGTTCAGTGCGGATGTGCGCGCATTAGCAATTTACAATTGGAAATCTTGATAGCTCAGCAATGTCTGTGTGTCCATCTTTAATTATTTGATTTTATTTGATTACAAATTGAATTTCTGCCTTTGTCTTGCTTTTGTAAGTCCGCTACAAACAGAATTAGCCCTATTTGATTATAATTTTTATTGTGATAATTATTTATATAAATACACGTTTTCATTTGAGCCTTTTAATTATAAAATGTGGCCAAATTGTTGGCTGTTCATTTGCTGAGCATTGAAAATGTGCGACAAATGCAAATAGCCAGAAAATTCGGATTGAATTCGTTGTAAAACCAAAAGCCAAACACAAAAGCCACCTTTGAGGTTGCAATTGTGCGAAAATCTATACAAAAATTGTGCGGTCAATATGGAAAATTTAGCAAAAATTAAATAAACAATTATTGCAGACAAACACGCACACACACACACATACAAACACCAATGCAAACTGCCACAAAATCGCATTTTAATTGCATTCACAATATGTGGAAAAAAATTGAATTGATTGGCCTACCGAGTCGCACAGCAAATACCCTGAGAAAAGAAAAAAAACAAGTTTCCAAAGAATTTTAAACAATTTTATTTTAATGATAAATTATTTCGATAATTTATTTTTATTTAAATAGTTATCCTATTGATAACATTTTATTTATTTATTCATTTATTTTCTCCTTAAAATACTTCTTATCGATAACATATTTTAATATATATAAATGATATTTTAATATATATAAAATTTTAACATCGAATATTCGGAAATATTCAAAGACATATCGAATATGATATTAACAATTCTCACTTCGTTAACTTATCTGAACTTTTATCAATGATATTTTGCTACCTATCTTATTTACTTTGCTACCTATCTTATTTATTCATAAATCCCTTTTCGATAAACATTTGTTTTATCTCATGATATTGAACCTTCATCAAGTTCGCTTCATCGGAATTAACTCGACATATTACATATCAAAATCAAAGTATCCACTGCATAGGGTATGCCACGATTTAAAAAACACAACCGATAACTATTGAAATGGCAAAGGCCACTCATTAGCCTTTGTTTTGCTTGGGTGTGTGTGTACGTGTGTGTGCGTGTGTGAAGGGCTTATTGAGTCGAACAATGCGCGGGTGAAGGATGATCAACAACTAATTGCACTGCTAATTTCAATTGTTGCATTGTCGTCGTTTATAATCACGAAAATTGTAATTACAAATTACAATTGTGGGCCCGTTTTTACGCAAATTAGATTGTGCAAATGTTGTAAATTAATTTCAAGGGCCGAAATTGCGTTGACAAAATCAAAGCGCAAATTTCAATTTATTTGACGCATTCTTCGGGCCTAATTGCCAAATTCGTAATTAACTGGGTCAACCAAATGTCAGTCGAGAACTATTTATTAAAGCCTTCAAGCTAAAGAAATTCCACATCAACTACGATAATATCAAAGCGAGTTAAAACCACAAATATGAATACACCAAATAATAATCAAAAAAAAAAAAAAAAAATGATTATCCGAAAAATGCAATTTTTATGTTCAGCTGCCAGATACATGTGCTAAAATATATGTATTTAAATTTATATATATATATATATATATATATATATATATATATATAAGGATAACCACTGCTAAGTAAATGCCTAAATTGATGCACTTTTTAGTTTATAAAATTTTTAGCCATTAAATTTATTTGCATTAGACAAAAACATGAGAGGCGGCCACATTTTGCACATGTTTTTCATTCACTTAACATTTTGAAAACAAATTACCGAAACTTTCAATTCAAATAATGCTTAAACTTCTCTGAGGCTTTGTATTTAGTTTAATTTAAATGGGAGCTTATATATTGATTCGTTCAAGAGAGAGAGAGAGAGAGAGATACAGAGAGGGTTGACAGCGCTAATAGATAGAATATTTTTATCTTTTTCGGAAATAATTCTCTCAATTAATAAATCTGTTTCCATAGAGCAGCAAAACTATCGTCTCACAAAAAATTTAATTTATTTATTGATGAAATTGATCGACATCTAATTATTTATGAAATGATAAAACCTACCTTAACATACTTTCCATAAGGAAAGGAACTTTAGTCCAATGCGAGTCATACTCAACGTATACTTTGTCTTATCTTGGAAATTATTACTAGTTTAATTGTCTCTATCAATAAAACTGCCAAAACTAACGCAAAACTGTCATTAAGTACATTCGCGAAGCATTCTTCTTTTACTAATCAAAAATTTATATGTCGAAAGGCTTTTGGAAAACTCTAAAGACTCTTCGAGAGTGCACTAATTCTAACACGTCCAATTTTAATGCCGCATTTTGTATTCTTATCGATAATTTATTGAAATACAATAGATCTTAGTATTGCATAGGTTAACCAAACCAGCAAAACACTTGAGCTCGATTACTCAGATTGAAAATGATTTATTCACAGCTATCAATAGGCTTCAGATCGATAGGAAAACTAATAAAAATCCTTGACTATCATACAAATAAGCTATATTTATATATTTAAGCTTTATTTTATTTTTTCGATATTTTATATACCCAATAAATATCCGCTCGTTGTAAGGTATCTCTATCTATAAAATATCATTTAATGTAATTTAATATTTAAAAAAAAAAATTTTTCATTTTGCAACACTGTAGAGATTTATTGAAACCCAACTCGATACAGAATTTATATATATATTTATTTATCTAATACAATTATATTTATTTGAATTTGATATTTGTGTACTTTTGCTGCCTTTTCATTACATCTAATCCACAATTTGAATTATTTGCACAGCTAATTAGCTTTCATATATATATTTGTATTTGTTTCGCCCTCTAACCAGGATTATGAACTCACAAAAGACCAATCAAGGCTCCCCCGTGCACCCCGCCATAAAGCCCACCTCTCTGCAAATCTAAGCTCTGCACGCATTGTTATAAACCAATTTTGACGCGCACTCTGCCAATAAAAAAACCAAAAAGAAGTAGAAAAATGCAATTTTCATTTCGTGTTCATGGCAACAAAATAGGTTGTAAAAGAAACAAGCAAAAAATAAATAAAATAAAAATAATAAATTAGTTTTTTATATATCTATATACATATATTTGAATAAATAAATGCTAAGCTATTAAAAACTGTGTGCGAAATATAAGCTGCGAATGCGTTTTATGCAAAACTTGAACAAATTTGTTTTTATTTCTCGCAAATAAAAATGAAATGATATAAAAAATGATTTAAATTCCAGCGAAAATCATAATTGAGGCATTTATTTTGATATCAAACAACTAAATAAAATACTCAACAAGAATACTCTGAAAATAAATGTGAAAAAACTGCTTAAGCTGTGGATACCCTGCATTTATCTGGAAATATATTTATTGATTTGGAAGGAATCAAAAGTCAAGTAAACCCAATTTTATGTACTTTAACGTCCACAGGGTCTGTCCACAGTAAGCATGAATCAACTTCTTTTCCCGCTTACTTCATTCAATATTCAACATAGTTAAATATTAGCAAATATAACGTTAAATCATTTAAACAGTATTTTAAAATATTTATTCATAAAAAAATAAAAAACTAAATACATACATAAAATGCATCGGAATACATTTGATATTAGCAAAAATAACTTTAAGCGCTTTGTATATATATATATATCAAATATTTACATAATTAATCATAATAAAAAAAATATAAATAAAAAAAAACTCATTGTATTATGTGCAACAATTTAATTGATTAATTCATGTAAATACACAAAAATAAATAATAAAAAATATATATACAAATTACAGCCAACAAAAGTAGAATAGCAAATATTTGATTACTTAAGAGTTCAGCTGGCAAAATATTAAATATATAATTTTAATTCTAGGTCTTAAATTAATAAAAAAAAAACTGTATTTTTCGATTAAGCAGAAATAATTGAAGAAAATTAATATTAAAATGTTAATTTTTTATATGAGATTAAATTTATTTTGATAAAGCCGTGCGTGCGTGACACGACTTTATTTTACTTTCTTTTAAGTCATATTATAATACTCTTTATAAACAGTTGAATCTGTGTGTTTAGCTTAAGAGTAAAACATAAAAGAATAGAAGGGATAAAAATTCACAAATAAATCAAAAATAGTCCAACAACAAAATCAGTGTAAGTAGTTCTTTAAGCCAAGAAGAATTTGATGTGCAATTAATTTTCTCCTTCTCTCTCTGTAAACTATAAATATAAAAAATATAAAAAGTAATAAAAATAAATACATATATATATGCATAACTCTAACTATATGCGATTTGCGTAGATGTTGGTCGCCAGGCGCTCCAAGCATTTTACTTGAACTAAATCTTAACTATAACTTAGCTGGTAAATACTATACACATATATATATATTTATATATATATATATATGTATATATATATATATATATATATATATATATATATATATATATATATATATATATGTACGATATTATATGAATATGATATATGTAACTATTATGAATAAACTGAAAATGTAAAACTCTCGTTGCTGTGCTGATGTATTTGTTAGTTTGTTCGTTTGCTTTATTGAGTAACTGGGCAGTCGGCTTTTTTCTAGGCTGTGTACACAACAAAAAAAAATATATATATATATTTATATATATATATATATATATATCTACACACACACATAAATATATATATATATATATATATATATATATATATATATATATATATATAAGATATATATATGTATATGTATCAGAAGAGATGGCTGGTAAGAAATGGAGTTTTGTCTCCGAAATAGCAGCTGTTTGGCTGCTGTTGCTGATCTACGTGCTGCTGCGCCAGCTGAACAAGGTGCTCAACCGGATCGTGAAGCGGCGAGAGGCGGCCGCTGGCCGTAGGAGGGCAGCGTTTGAAACGACCATCACCTATGCCACGACGACAACGGTGACAACAACAACAACGTCTACGACAACAACAACCACAACAACTGGCAAATCAACAAAGCGCAGAAGAACCGAAGGCGCCATCGCTGCTGTCGAGGATGCTGCTGTGCAGGTAAATTGAAAACCAAAAACAAAAAAAAAATGTATTCCAATTGTTTTGCAGGCGCAATTAAAAAAAAAAAGAAAGTACACACAGTGTGTGTGTGTGTGTGCTGGCAAACCGCAAATGGTGACATTGCGCAAATAAAAAACAATTTACGATAAACATCAAATTTCCACAAATTACCTTATATTTTACGTGAGTTGCGAAACAGATTGTAAACCACACGCAGACACAAGCTGCACACACACACACACACAGAGACAACAAAAAGAATGGCAACAATAATGGCAGCAGCAGCAGCAGCAGCAGAAAAAAAACCGCGACGCGCTGATTTTACAGCACGTTGAGCATTCGCCTCGTTGGCCATTGTTTGCACTCAGCGTAGCAGGGCTCAGGGTTCAGGTGTGTTCTCTCTCTTCCCCTCTCTGTCATCCTCTCTCTCTGTGTGTACTTTAAACGTAGCAGACACGCCTACACTTAAATTTCGAAATTTGCAATTATTTTTATTGCTCGCCATTTTCGCTTGCTGTTTGCGCTGCGGCTTTGCCTTTTTGCCAGCCACTCGACGAAATGGCAACAGACAGCAGTTGGGGCTGAGGGAGCACTAGTGGGTGGCGGGTAGCCAAGTGTAGCGCTCGCCACTTTGTAGTACCCATCATAAATTTAACAGCAAAAAAATAAATAAATAAAAACAACAAACAAATGCGCTCTAGTCGAGTACCTCTGCGAGTGGAGATGCTCGGTGTTTGGTTTTTCTATTGCCATTCACATGAGATTCTTTTTCGACCTCAACTATATACACATTTTAGATAAATATACATATATTAGATAAAATCGAAAAACATCACCCAAGCCTGCTATTTCGTGTGTTTTTTCTGCTAATGATAATTAAGTAGTCTTTTATTATTTTGACTTTATTTTGTCATTTGTATTTATATTTATATAAATATTTTAAATATGTGTCAAATTCTTCACTAGTTTTTTATGATTATTTTGCATAATTATTGCCATTTAAATATAATTTTTTTTTTAAATTTATTTAGCTATTTTTAATGTATTCTTATTTATTGTATTTATTTGGATACCCAGTTTTACTTATAAAATATTTTACATTATATTATATATGTTATATAATATTTTTGCTTATTAAATATAAATATTTATTTATCCAAATATATATTTATGCATATTAATTGCTAAATATTAAATATATTAATTAGTAAATAATTATTATCTTTTATTATTAGATGTTGCCAACAATATTTGTAAATATATTAATTTAATTTAAATTTTGAGCTTTTTATTTATTAGTTTATTTATTGTTTATATTTATATATATATATATATATTTTCTTTTCTTTTTTTTTTTCTTTTTTTCCTTGCCTTGAAGCCATGACGTCAAAATGTAAATATATTATTGGCAACATCTAATAATAATATAATATAATATAATAAAAATTATTATATTATATTTATATATATATTTTTTCAATATTTTGTTTTGTTAGCTCATTTTTCTACGCTTTTTTATTTTATTTTATAAAGTCTTTTAATGTTATAAATATAACGTAAATTCTTTGCTTGTCTTCTCGCCTGCCTCTGTGATTATTTTCGTCAATTAATCGCCTATTCTATTTATTTTATTTTCATGATATTTATAGGTATTTAGGTTTTTACTTATTAAATAATTTGTTCAATGCTTTTCATACATTTCATTTTGTTTGAAATATTTACCTTACTTTTCATTGAGAACCCTTAAAAGTTACGCCTTTGTTTTTGGAAGTCTTCGTCTCGTACACGTAATATATTTGCAATTTATTTAGACTCATGCACAACCAATACCTTTTGTTTAGCAATTTTGCTTTCAATCGTATTTTATTCATATATACATATAATTTTAATTAAATATTTAGTGCAATTCAAGTCCACTTGGTTACTTTCATAATTTATCGTAAATCCTTACTCATAAAACCTGCAGGGTATTCCAATGTGCCTCCACATTTTTCACATATTTCAATTTATCTGTCACTCTATAAATTGATGTATATATATAACTTTATTATGGCAGCTGAAATTGTCATGTGTTTGGCAGCCGATGAAGGTTCAAATTTCTATTGCTTCTTTCATACCTTTTCACAAATAATGTTTTTCTCTGAAATATTTACTTGTGTCGGCAAAGCTGTTTACAGTCAACTCCTGCCACGCTTCGTATTTTAATGCCGAGGCTATATTCAATAGTAAATCAAATGTCCCTGGAGACCTTGCGTGTGTTGATAAGCTACTAAAGTAGCAAACACAAGAAGATGAGGATGAAGAAGAAGAAAGCAGACAGAGCGAGACGATTTGACCTTTTGCTGGCTATTTTTAGTAGCTGCCAAAGGTCAGTTTCATCATTTTTCAATTGTAGCCAGAATGACCTCATCGAAGTTACGCCCAGATGACTTCAATTTAGATGAGTAGAGCTCATAGATCAAAGACTTCTCTCTATCTCTGCACTTTCGAATGACATTTTCCAACTGCAAATGCCGCAGGCAACAATTTCTAAGGCTTTCTCTGCGCTTACAAATGACATTTTGCAACTACATGTGCTAGACCCACACACACACACACACACAAGCTGAGTACTTAGTTATGTTGACAAGCTGCTCTAAATTCTAGAATATGTGGCTCTCTGCTTTGGCCTGCTCTAATTGTGCCCGTAGGTGGGACCGTCCTCTGTTGTCTTAGACATATCACATTGTGTGCGTCGCTGAACAGTTCAATAATCCCCGGGTCGTGGCACAGACTGAGACTGGGCCAGCGGGCAAATAATTAGGCGCGTCCTTGGCTTAGGCTCGGGCAATTCAAGCAAACAGAGACTACGGCAAAAAAAATGTGATAAGTAGCCGTAAAGTAGGCAACGAACAAGCGGTCAGCGGCAGTTGCCTAGCAGTTAGCAGCAGTCAAAGCCCCGACAGGCACCGCCAATGTAATTAGAGAGCATTAGGATTAGGCTTAGAAATTTCTAGCGATAACAAACGCAACTGAAGGCCAACTAGCCAAGGCGGCGAGTGATGGAGTGGGGGAGTGGGGGAGAGGAGTAGATGCTCAATCTTCGGTATATTTGCGGGGCAAGCTGCAAAAACTTTTCACAAATAAATCAACTTTATGGTGCGTAACAGCAGCAGCGAAGAGGAAGAGCAGGGATCAGGTCGACAACAACAGCATTTGACTTACGCGAGCTGTCAATGTCCCGAAGCAACGCAAAATACGCATAGGTTGACAATAAAAGTATATAGATACAGATACAGATACAGATACAGATACAGATACAGATACAGATACAGATACAGATACAGATACAGATACAGATACAGATACAGATACAGATACAGATACAGATACAGATACAGATACAGATACAGATACAGATACAGATACAGATACAGATACAGATACAGATACAGATACAGATACAGATACAGATACAGATACAGATACAGATACAGATACAGATACAGATACAGATACAGATACAGATACAGATACAGATACAGATACAGATACAGATACAGATACAGATACAGATACAGATACAGATACAGATACAGATACAGATACAGATACAGATACAGATACAGATACAGATACAGATACAGATACAGATACAGATACAGATACAGATACAGATACAGATACAGATACAGATACAGATACAGATACAGATACAGATACAGATACAGATACAGATACAGATACAGATACAGATACAGATACAGATACAGATACAGATACAGATACAGATACAGATACAGATACAGATACAGATACAGATACAGATACAGATACAGATACAGATACAGATACAGATACAGATACAGATACAGATACAGATACAGATACAGATACAGATACAGATACAGATACAGATACAGATACAGATACAGATACAGATACAGATACAGATACAGATACAGATACAGATACAGATACAGATATACAGATATACAGATACAGATACAGATACAGATACAGATACAGATACAGATACAGATACAGATACAGATACAGATACAGATACAGATACAGATACAGATACAGATACAGATACAGATACAGATACAGATACAGATACAGATACAGATACAGATACAGATACAGATACAGATACAGATACAGATACAGATACAGATACAGATACAGATACAGATACAGATACAGATACAGATACAGATACAGATACAGATACAGATACAGATACAGATACAGATACAGATACAGATACAGATACAGATACAGATACAGATACAGATACAGATACAGATACAGATACAGATACAGATACAGATACAGATACAGATACAGATACAGATACAGATACAGATACAGATACAGATACAGATACAGATACAGATACAGATACAGATACAGATACAGATACAGATACAGATACAGATACAGATACAGATACAGATACAGATACAGATACAGATACAGATATACAGATACAGATACAGATACAGATACAGATACAGATACAGATACAGATACAGATACAGATACAGATACAGATACAGATACAGATACAGATACAGATACAGATACAGATACAGATACAGATACAGATACAGATACAGATACAGATACAGATACAGATACAGATACAGATACAGATACAGATACAGATACAGATACAGATACAGATACAGATACAGATACAGATACAGATACAGATACAGATACAGATACAGATACAGATACAGATACAGATACAGATACAGATACAGATACAGATACAGATACAGATACAGATACAGATACAGATACAGATACAGATACAGATACAGATACAGATACAGATACAGATACAGATACAGATACAGATACAGATACAGATACAGATACAGATACAGATACAGATACAGATACAGATACAGATACAGATACAGATACAGATACAGATACAGATACAGATACAGATACAGATACAGATACAGATACAGATACAGATACAGATACAGATACAGATACAGATACAGATACAGATACAGATACAGATACAGATACAGATACAGATACAGATACAGATACAGATACAGATACAGATACAGATACAGATACAGATACAGATACAGATACAGATACAGATACAGATACAGATACAGTTTATATATATTATATTAAATTTATATGAATTTATATTTATATTTAACTTCCCAGGCAATATTCTTCCTCTGCTTTATTTTCTCCCCTTTCTCCGGACTTTCTTTTCTTGTTCTTTAAATTGTTTCTTTGCTTTGGCTTTGGCTTTTGCCATTGACAACATTAACTGATGAAGCGTCAGCATCAGAGGCGCGTTTGCATGCAGTTTTCTAAGCACGCTAAGAGCCAAGATGAAAATGCCCCATCCGCCGCTCTACCCTCTTGAGCACTCGCCCAGCACGCCCCACCCAGTGCGAGGCCAATGGATTGGCAATTGGCGAAGAGCGACGCGACAAAACCGCAAAATCTAATTTGGCCCAAACCACCAAAGCAATTAAAGTTGCCAAACGGACGAACGGTGTGAACCACTCAAATCGAGTGTGCGATTGGGTGTATGTGTTTGTGTGTGTGTGGGTGTACGCCTGTGTATGTGTGTGATGGACAATAAATACACTTCAAATTTGCACGAAAATTTACCGTTGATTTACGCGTATTCCGCATTCGCTCAATTTGGCCAACAAATGCGACGCGTTTTAATTAATTTTCACGCAACAAAAAAATTTTGTTTCTTTTAAAAATTTTAAAGCACATCTCATTGTCGGACATAAACGACTGTCTGGATGCCCGTTTCTTACATACGTAGTATATAAACGACTGTGTGGATACTCGTTCAAATATGAATTATGCAATAGGAGAAGATCTATGCAACAAAATGATATTTGGGAATTTATAATAATTTTTTTCAGAGAAAAATAGAGAGTGAAAGAAGAGAACGAGTAGAAGAGCGAGTTAGAGATGAAATGGGAGTGAGAGTGGAAAAGAATATGAGAGTTGTAGTGGAATAGAAGACTGCAAGAGATTTAGGTATTAGAATTTAAATAGCAAAGAGAGAGAATCTAGATAAACAAAAAATACAAAAAAATTATTTGATAGAGACAGATGCAGTTTTACAGAATCATAGAGAGACAAACAGAAGAAGATGTAGAATTTGAGAAAGACACAAAAAATAGAGAAAGAAAAAAAGACTTACAAAAATAGAAAGAGAGATTGATAAAGTAACCAAAAGTGATATTCATGAAAAGCAATTGAGATGAAAATATTTAAAAAATTAATGTATTATACGAAATTACAATAGGAAATATATAAAATATAGAGAGACTAATATATATAAAAAGACAGATCTGAGTCTTTGTAGCTCTAAATACTTCGTTCGTAGATCGAAACCCATATACCCCATTGCTATGGCTAAGGGAGTATATAAACCATTTTCTTTTTTTTGGAGCCTGCATACAAATTACAATGCATGTGGCCAAAAAATTTGCACAAACTGGGCTTACGCCCACATGTGGCCTCTTGCCACATGATGCATGCTGCATGCTGCATGCCCCAACCAGTTGCTGTTGGTGGCATATTGGGACTAAAATGTGGCTGCCATGCCACAAATGTTCAGCCACGCTCATAATTTAAAACAATTTCAAATTCCCAACAATCGCGAGTTTTGTTCGTTTTACCATTGCCATTGTCATTGCTGTCTGTCTCTGTCTTTCGCAGTCTATGTCTGTATGGCTCTCTCGCTCTTTTTCTGTATCTTTTTCTTTCATTCTCTCTATCTCTGTTTCTTTCTTTCATTCACTCTTTTTCGTTCCTTCTCTCTCTCTCTCACGCACTCTTTTTCTTTATCCTACTCTTTTACTATCTTCCACTTTCTTTTTCTATAACTATGCTGTATCTTTCTTTCCCTGTATTTCCCTATATTATCACTAGCTCTCTTTGTCACTCTCACCTTTCCTCTCTATTTCTCTCTTCCTCCCATGAGCTTTTAATACATTTTTGTTGCAATTAGAGTATTAATTTTTTTCCCATCGGACAACAATCTCTCTATATTTCTCTCTCTTTAACTCTCTCCATCTCTCCCTCTAACCCTCTCTCTCCCTCTATCCCACTCTGTTGTCGCTTTCTCTCTCTCTTGTCGCCAATATATTTTATTTTCTCTGCTACTGCTCGCCATGGCAAGTTAACTTTGTATTTGCGCACGGCCACGCCCACTTTTAAACGCTGTAAGCATCGCTGCTGCGAGGGGACGTCAGCTGTCGCAGGTCTCTGGAGCGCGTTCGGCTCGCATCAACTAGCCCGTTGTTTGTTTTAACGATATTAACCGCGTGGCTAGTCACCCATTGGTCACGCCCATAACGCCCAATGTAATAAAACTATAAAGCGCGAGGCATAGAGATGGGCGCGTGTTGCCCAGCAAGAATTGAGACAGCGATCGATTGAATGACGATGACGATTGACAGACTGACGACAGAGAGATAGACGACCAATCGAGCAGACATTGAAGACTGATTGACTAACTCTAGCTGACTGAAGAGTGATTAGTGATCGATTAATGACTTATTTACGACTGATTGATTGACTTAACTACAATTGATTGATCAGTGAACAATTATTGATTAACTGAGTTTGATTCCAAGTAATTGTGATTCATGATTGATTCATGACACAACGATAATGATTGTTGACTAATTGACGTATTGCATCCACCTCTATAATAGTAATTGGCAACTGAATTATAAAAATAAACAAATTTATTTATTGACTACTTGATTAGCTGAACTAAAATTGTTGGCTTATTTAAAGAAATATGTAAGCACTGAGTATATGATTGATTGTCTCATTGACGCAAATACTGCCAAAATATTATTATAAATAGATTTATTGAATTAATTTAAATTTTAATTCATTATCGATTGGTCTAAGGCAAAATTGATCAATATAAAGGCTAATTTTTGTTTAAATGACTGATAAATTAATTGCTTAATTGATAGATCAACTTCGACACGGACTGAATATACTGCTCATGTACTGATTGATCAATAGAAAACTAATTCCTAATAGAATGACCGATTGACGTGACTCAAAAACTTCCGGATTAGCTAACTGCCTGACAGGCCGCCTCACTCAAGTTGTTAAAGCTAATATTGTTGCACCGGAAAGTGTTTGCCTATAAATAACTTGATAAGTGCTCTGCGATAGTTGGGCAATGCGCGTGCTAAGCGCTCACGCGCTCATCAATAGTTTCGTTGTAATGGCCGTCGGGCGAATCACTCGAGCGCCATCTGTTGGCTGCACGCCCAGGCGCTGCTTTGTAGACGTTGTTGTTGTTGCTGTTGTCTTTAGAGCCATTGTAGATATTGTTGTTGTTGTCGTCGTCGTCATTGTCGCTTTGTACATTGCATTTTATTGACCATAACTGACTTTGTCATTGTATATCCCAGAGCTGAAGGCGAAGGCAAAGACAAAGAGGGGGAGAGAGAGGGAGAGGGAGTTGGAGAGGGAGTTGGAGTGTAGCCAGCGATGCTGCAGCAGCTGTTTAGCCATGTTTCCTGTTGTTGCATGTTTTGTTGCTGCTGCCACTGTCTGGATTGTTGTCGGGCAGCTCGCGTCTCATTGCTCATACGCCGCGTGGCCGCGTTTTTCGCATTGTCATCAACAGCAGCAGCAGCAGCAGCAGCAGCAGCAAATAGCATTTGCTTGCTACGCCCGCAGCAGTTAGCGAGGCTCGTGTGCAACATTGTTGTTTTGCTACTCAGATACCCTGTAAGCAGTGCGAAGTGCCAATGGGATATGTCTTTGCACACACATTGCTGCTCGGCAACTGGCCGTCGAGCAGCGCCAACTGCACCTGTGCAGCACGCGCACGTGTTGTAGCCCAGCTTAGCAGCTTTAGCTGCCTCCCGGCATTAAACTTTGTGTGCGCTGCTGCTGCTGCTGCTGCTGCTGCCGTTGCAGCTCTGATGATTCTGTTAACTTTGCTGGCAGTTTATCGTGCGTCTTGCAATTTGTCAAACAATGTGTCACATGGCTTCAGTGCCACCCCTGAGGCTCCTCTCCCCCCCCCCCTCACTCTGTGTGCTCCCCCGCCATCACATTAATTAAATGACTTTCAACTTTTGTGTGTGGATTTTGCATGCATTTTGCATTAGACAAATTAATATGAAAATCTCTCGGCGCTTGGCTAATTAAGCCACTTGTTAGTCAGCCTCTCTTTACGTTACAGCTGTGCTACCTGCCACCACTCGCACATACATTAACTCATTTCCACCCCTACTCCTACCTCCGGCTAATCCCCCAACGTTCCAAAAAAAAAAAAAAAATGCACTCGCTGCTCGAGTCGAGTCGAGTCGCTTGCCTTATCTATAAGATATATATATAAACGGCTTATCAGGCGGGCAACAACAGCAAACTTTCCTACACTCAATTGACACACTCGTGACCGACGAGAGCAAACAGCGAACGCTGACAAAAAAGTGCGAAAAAATAAACAAATATCAAATTGAAACGAAATTCAGAGAGTCCAAAAAATTAGCACTTGCTAAAGTGCAAAAATAACCAAAGCAGCACAAACAATGACAATACCCTACAAATCTGAGAATTAAATTTTTTTTTAATTTTACCGAGTTCCATTTGTATTTTAAGATATATTTTTATATATATAGTTTTATTACATTTTATTATATGACTTGAAAAATTATGTTTTCATTTGTCATCAAGACACTTATAAATAAATGACCAGAGCTAGAAGGCTCCATAACTTTGAATATATATAATGTTATCTATCTTCCGAAGGTCTATTGACGTTGTTATATAGAAATATTTATTTATTCCATGTTTTCACGTTGATCATAAACCAGTCTTATCAGTCAACAAAATATTATTCAAGTATATGTACATACAAATATATTATTATATATATATATATATATATATATATATATATATATATATATATATATATTCATATATTCATATAAAGCTTGTTTTATTAATCCTGTGTTTCCACCATCTAATAAAGTATAGATATCTCATTTGCTTCAGACAATCGATAAGACATTCTTTATTAATCAGTCAAGCTTTCTGCTGTATATATAAACAGATTATCCCAATTACCTGTGCTACAAGTGGGCAATATATTCCCATAAAACATTGCTCACCAAATCCTATAGTTCTTATAGTGAGCGAAAGAAAGATGAATGTCATCAATACTTAATGATAGTATCATCGATCGAGTTTAGACCCTCAAGGGAAGAAATAAGAAAAAAAAACTTTATATATATATATATATGTACTGTTATACTATACAATACTATTCACTCGATAATTTAAATATGAATCAGATTTTATTTATAGCGCATGCAATCGTCGGTTATTCACAAACTTATTAAATTCCCCCCAATCTCTTTATCAATTCAAAAAATAAAAAAAAACCTCCAATAAAGCTGACCACTAAAACACAATGGGAATCAGAGAGAGTGAACATGATTGCGGCTTGTGCTTAAACATTTTATCATCACTTAAGCAATGAGTAAATGGAATTTTATTTTTATATTATCTACTTCGTGCCTATTTGCATTCGCCTCCCCTCCCAGCCCTTGCGCAACTGATAAGGCGCGGGCTCAGCTATCAGTGTTTTAGTCTGAGGAAAGCTCATAAAAAAAACGTTTGCGATTGTTTTTATGGCTGTGTTTGTGACTGGACAATGAGTCATTTAAAGCGTAGAATGCTTAGCCTGAGGTGAAGTCCAAAGCTCTAAATGCTAATTAGCTGTATGCATAGGCCACACAGACTAGAATGTGCGCTACGCTGAGCAGAGCATATGCGCATTAGGCTATTATTTAACATGACATCAAGTATTGAAATAATCAAATGAAATATTGACAAATTTAGAACTCAAATCTCAATGCTTTCAAGTATATTTAAATATTTATTTATTTAATGCAGCGCATTTAAAGATTAGAGCAGCCTAGTCATAAATGCTCCACAACAAACGCTCAGCTGTTATCGTTTGCGCTCTTCTATTCATGCTCTCTCTCTTGTTATGCTGCGCTCTTCGCTTTGTTTTCGCAATTCGCTGCGTTCGCGGCGGCTTTGGGTTGCTGCTCAGTGTGCCATCGATTTTTCCACTCGCCGCTTCGACCAATTCGCTGGTCGCCGTAGCCCGTCGCCTTACTTGTTGTCCTAGGCCAAAAACCAGCTGACGACGGCGAAAACTTCGACTTCGGCTACCACAGCGGCGCTTCGGCTAACGTAACGCAATAAACGAGGCGGGCTTCGTAATGTTTACGTGATGCATTTGACACAAACGCCACGTTTCTGACAACTGCAGCGGTTGCAGTTACAATTAGACTTTAATTTTCTTGTTGTGTGCCGCATTTTGTTGCAATTTATTAAACAATTTCCTTGTGTTTTACAATGCGAAATGTAAAGAAAAACCAGTCGTGATAAACAGAAATCAAATCAAAACACACATCAAATCTCTTATGCATTTAAGCAAGGCGTTCCGGCAGTGAGTGAGTGAGAGAGTGATAGAGAGCGCGCGTGAGAGCGGAAATTGAGGCTGTCACGAACTTGCCGCATTAGCACAAAGCAAAACGCAACAACGACAATAACTGAAACAATTAAGAGAGAAGGAGCAAAAGAAGGCAAACTGAGAAACAGATTTGTATAAATTGCAACGGAAGTGCGACTGAGGTTTGTAACAGCTAGCTTACGTATGTGTGCGTGCGTTAAAGAGAGACTGCGTGCGTGCGTGTGAATGTATGTATGTGTGTGTGTGTGTGTTTATGTGTGCTCGCTTTCACTTTCGCTCACGTTACGGCAAATTGCACTAAATTGCGCTTTTGACACAATTTAGCTCAAGTGTTTGCGTCATTACTTTCATTCTCTCTCTCCCTCTGACTATAATTGAAATCTGATTTAGGCAAAGGACTTACACACACACACCCACACACACACACATAAATATGCCTTTCATTATGCAGCGCGCGTGACTCACTGTGGGCGATCCGTGCCGCCCTTTCATTGCTGTTGCCGTGTCCAGGACAACCAACAAAAACAAATTTATGGCCAACAATTAATTTTAAGCTACAAAATTTTGACCAAACGCCGCGCCATGCCACGCCCCATGCCGCCCCGCCCAAGTATTTCAATTAGTATAAAAATAAAATACTTGGGCGATAAAAAATATTGTTGCTAATTTGTTTTATTATTGTGATTTATGTCGACGCCGTGAAAAACAGCGAGAGTGACAGAGCGAGAGAGAGAGAGAGAGAGACTGAATATTTAATACTTCTGAGAAAAGGCGATCTTCAAAAATTAGTTTCAATTAGAGAAAAACTTTTAGACAAATATTCGTCACATTTTATAGTTACGAAAATACTTTTATTTTAATTTTTTTGTATGTTTGTAAATAAAATTTATTAAAATAAAACAAATTAATAAATTAAATTAATTTTTTTTAAATTTATATCCATGCTTGAATTATATAAAATATGTGCTAAAGATAGATTTAAATTTCTTTAGCTTATTGCATATATAAACATATACGTATGTATGTATATATTTCAATTAACGCTGAAATGTTTACATAGATACATTATCAAATTTACTGATTAGCTAAGGTGTATTCCCTTTTTACGCTCATTCAAAAAGTTTTTTTTACTTCTAAGAGTTTATATTTTATAATTTATATTTTTACTTCTAAGAGTTTATATTTTATAATTTATAATTTATATTTTATATTTTATATTTTATATTTTATATTTTATATTTTATATTTTATATTTTATATTTTATATTTTATATTTTATATTTTATATTTTATATTTTATATTTTATATTTTATATTTTATATTTTATATTTTATATTTTATATTTTATATTTTATATTTTATATTTTATATTTTATATTTTATATTTTATATTTTATATTTTATATTTTATATTTTATATTTTATATTTTATATTTTATATTTTATATTTTATATTTTATATTTTATATTTTATATTTTATATTTTATATTTTATATTTTATATTTTATATTTTATATTTTATATTTTATATTTTATATTTTATATTTTATATTTTATATTTTATAATTTATAATTTATAATTTATAATTTATAATTTATATTTTATATTTTATATTTTATATTTTATATTTTATATTTTATATTTTATATTTTATATTTTATATTTTATATTTTATATTTTATATTTTATATTTTATATTTTATATTTTATATTTTATATTTTATATTTTATATTTTATATTTTATATTTTATATTTTATATTTTATATTTTATATTTTATATTTTATATTTTATATTTTATATTTTATATTTTATATTTTATATTTTATATTTTATATTTTATATTTTATATTTTATATTTTATATTTTATATTTTATATTTTATATTTTATATTTTATATTTTATATTTTATATTTTATATTTTATATTTTATATTTTATATTTTATATTTTATATTTTATATTTTATATTTTATATTTTATATTTTATATTTTATATTTTATATTTTATATTTTATATTTTATATTTTATATTTTATATTTTATATTTTATATTTTATATTTTATATTTTATATTTTATATTTTATATTTTATATTTTATATTTTATATTTTATATTTTATATTTTATATTTTATATTTTATGTTTTATGTTTTATGTTTTATGTTTTATGTTTTATGTTTTATGTTTTATGTTTTATGTTTTATGTTTTATGTTTTATGTTTTATGTTTTATGTTTTATGTTTTATGTTTTATGTTTTATGTTTTATATTTTATATTTTATATTTTATATTTTATATTTTATATTTTATATTTTATATTTTATATTTTATATTTTATATTTTATATTTTATATTTTATATTTTATATTTTATATTTTATATTTTATATTTTATATTTTATATTTTATATTTTATATTTTATATTTTATATTTTATATTTTATATTTTATATTTTATATTTTATATATTATATATTATATATTATATATTATATATTATATATTATATATTATATATTATATATTATATATTATATATTATATATTATATATTATATATTATATATTATATATTATATATTATATATTATATATTATATATTATATATTATATATTATATATTATATTATTTATTTTAATTTTTATATTTTATAAATTTTATTCAGTTTTTATTCAATGAAAACAAGTTTTCAGTTTCTATTTTTAATTTTCTAAAAAGCACATCAAAAAATGTCTAAAAAAATCTATTTAATTGAAAGTTGAACTGGGAGAAACCCTTGAAATGTGCTCAAACAAAACTGAAAAGCTTCAAATTTGTCGCTTTCAATGCTTTTGCCATTTGCGAATGAGAATTCGATTGTTGTTTAATGATCATTATTGAGTCGTTGCTGTAGTGCGCCACAGTTGTTAAAAGTAAAAGTTCAATTTGCAGCTTGTTGCAAGTTGCGAGCTGCAAGTTGCCAAAGCAACGGGACACGAATACAAAACCCAACGTTGCGGTGGCCGCCGGCCAAAAAGTAGTCATAATATATAGCAAATATATAGATGTATATATATATATATATGTATTGCAGAGATATCCATAGAAATCGAGACAGAACTTTTACCTTACCTGAACTAATTCATTTCATATTTCTGCAACAGAAAAGTTTTTGTAGCAACAGCCGAAAAAAAAAAACGAAAAGAAAATTGGAGGAAAAAGTAGAAAATCAACCCAAACAATGCGGCTGATTGAAAACTTTTTTAATTGATTTTCGTAAAAGTTCTCTCGCTCACCCTCTCTCACCCTCTCTCTCTTTCTCTCTTTCTCTTTTTGCAGTGGCCGCCAAGTGCTACTCCGATTCAAAGTCAGCCCAATCTCTTGGAGCTAGCACCGATGGGCAATGCACATGGACAGAATCGTGGAGCAGGCAGCAGCAGCTCGCCGCAGGCAACGGGCAGCCTGCTGCGCCTGGCAGCGGGTGGACGTCATGGCCCCGGCTGCATGCCTCCTTTGCCGGCGCTGGAGGACAGACGCAACAGCAGCCATCAGCAGGCGCGAGTTATTAGCCGTTTTGTCAAGCAGAAGCGGGGCGTATTCCTGCAGGCAACTCCATCGGTGTCGCCCTCGTCGCTGCCTGCCACGCCGCTAGCGGACTGGACTCCGGCGGATGTGGGCCACGGACAATTGAATGCCAGTGCCGAACAAATGGATTTTCGTAAGTCAATTTCAAAGTTCACCAACAATATTTGTTCACTTTTTTTTTGTTTTTGTTTTTGCTTTTGATTGTTATTATTCGACCTCTTCTGCTTCTTCTGCATTTTTTTTATCGCTCTCCAAATTCAGTTTGTCCGCAAATTTTATTTCAATTTTTGTTTCCTTTTGTTTTTGAGTTCCTGTTTCAATCGCCAAACCAAGCAAATCATGGCCGTTGCTATACCCACACCTGAGGCTGGAGAGTGTAGAACAATTGAGCTTTAAGCTGTGCTATGGCTATATTAAGTATAACAGTCTACTGTTATACAAGCTCACGTGTACTTAGTTGATGATTGGTTTTTAGCAATCAAAGTTCATTGTCATTGTCATTACTATTGTCTAAATAATTATCATTATCATCATCATCATCATTATCATTATCATTATCATTATCATTATCATTATCATTATCATTATCATTATCATTATCATTATCATTATCATTATCATTATCATTATCATTATCATTATCATTATCATTATCATTATCATTATCATTATCATTATCATTATCATTATCATTATCATTATCATTATCATTATCAGTGTCATTTCCATTGTCATTACTATTGTCGTTGTCATAATCATTATCATTATCATTATCATTATAATAATAATAATCAATTTCATTAACATTATAATTATCAATATCATTATCATTATTATCTTAATAATTATCATTATCATTATCATCATTGTCTATAAGATTCCAGGTATATCACAGTCGATCTATCTCGCCTTCTTAGTGCCACTTTTGGTCCAATATGCCAAAGACTTCATTTTTTTTTTTCTTTATTTTTTGCATTGTTTTCATTTTGAACTTTTGCTGACTTTGTTTTATTATTTTATTCGCTCGGAAGCCTGCAGCTCACACTAAATCTGCTCAGCTCTCTGTAACTCGTTCTGTATTTCTCTCCCCCTCTCTCTCTCTCTCTCTTTCTTTGTCTGTTCCGTACTCTCGCTCTGTCTCTTTCACATTCTCAGCCCGTCGTCTTATTGCAATTTAAGCGTAGTTTAAATAAGAATTTTCGTGCAAGTTTTTCAAAAATAGAAAAAAGTATGGAAAACACGGCCCAAAACTTTTCATTGAAGTTTTATGAAATTTTCTGCACTTTTTTTATTTATTTTTTTTTTTTTTTTGCATTTTATTTTGTGTTGTTCTTCCCAAAAATATATCCCATACTCCACGCCCCGAATGTCTAGCCATCTGGCAATCCGCTTTTGTTGTTTCGCCCGCGCTCTTGACTGTTAGAAATTTCTCTGAGGTTCGCTTTTCCGCTGGCGTTGTTTGTTTCTGCCATGGCTTATAGTAGTTGTGTATACACATATCTGCCGTCTCTCTCTCTCTCTCTCTCTCTTTCTCCCGCTTGAGTAACTTTTTGAGCGCCCCACTGCCTGTTGGCACTCGTAACTTATTGGCGTTTTGGCTGGCAAAAATAATATCTGTACTTGCGTCTTTCGCTCCGAGCAGCCAAAGTGAAATCAAAAATTTATAGATTTTAGTTATTCATGTGAAATCTTTAAGAGATGCTGACTTTAAAAAACACATACATTATATGTATATGTATTTATATATATATATTTATATAACTGCAAAATATATGAGTCTGACTTTTGACTGTGTGCACTACAAAGCGCGCCACGGTCTCAATCATAACTCATACAAACACACACCCATACACACACACGCACACAGAGCAGCGACCCACTTCAGAAAGTCGACTGTCTATTAAGAAGAAGCAGAAAAACACGCTGACTTAAAAAAAAGAAGCAGCAGCAGCAGTTGACGTAGAAACTGCAAAATGTTCTAAAGCCTCGCATCCTTCGACGGGCTACAAACAAATTGAAATATGAGCGAAACGCATTGAGTTAATTTTCCTATCGAGACGCACTCGCAATGCCCTAACTTTCTCTTGTTACTTTCTCAGCTTCTAATACAAAATTTAACTAAAATTTTGTAACAAAAATGTTTGCTTATTTTCGAAACTTGATTTAGGCTGAAAAATATATTTATATTTAAGTCGAAAAATTAAACTGTGTATATATAAAATAAAATTATAGCTTAACATGTTATAGAAAGTAATTAAAAATCTTGAAAAAAATTCTGGATTAAATAATTCCGCTAACATTTTTATAAATATTTTGTAATAGTTTAAAAATTGTATAAAATATATTTTTCAAGATCTGCAAATTTTTTAGGAATTTAAATTAAAAAATTTAAAATAAATAATTAAAGCAATTTTAAATTTTTGTTTTGAATTTTTGATTGGAAGTTTTATAATAAAATATAACATAATAATAACAAGTCCTCCCAAAAATATTTTAAAATATTTTAATAAATCAAATAATTAAAAAATATATATATTTTCAGTTATTCTTCACTAAAATATTAAATATGTTATATTAGAATAAAAGCAAAAAAAAAAAAAATAATTTAATCAGAAAACTTTTAAAAAGTATTGCAAACATTTTTCAAGAACTTAATAAATACTAAATAATATAATATATACAAGAATTTAGTAAATACTAAACAATGCATTCAAAATAAATACTAAATAATATAATATATACAAGAACTTAATAAATACTAAATAATATAATATATACAAATATATATCATATTTTTCGTCTGAATAGCGCGCTTCATTCCTTCGCTTATAAAAATTGTTTTTTAATATTCATTTCTGATTATGATGAGCTTGAAGTGCTTCCTTTTTTCCTCTTAGGGCGCCGCCGTCTCTATCCCAATAGCCGATTCTCAGAACTCGCTGTTCCAGATAAAAATGTATCTGTTTTCATACTTGTTCGTAAGAAGTTTCGTTTCTGAGGAAAATGATGGGGGCAACATCTTCTTACGGTCTGTGATTGCAAGGTCACAAGACACCTGCCATAGTCGCTCAGTTCCCACACCCGGCATAGGGTATACAAATTGACGCCAAAGGAGCGCGTGGAGCATTCTGTGGGGCTGCTTTCGGCTGTTTACAAAGACGCGTTTGCAACTGGAGAGAAAGGCTGCCAGATCGCGGGAATTTCGAGAGGCAGCCGCTCGAGTGGGGAAGGTGGGGTTAAGTGGATGGGATGGGGTATGGAGTATGGGGGTCAGGCCGTTTGGAGCTCTATATCAAAAAGCAATTGAAAGGCGGCTGCATGGCTGCCATTGCAGCGGCTCCAAAGTCCAAAATCAAATCAACGAAAAATTCTAAACGTGCCAAGGCGCGATTCACCAAGAGAGAGAGAGAGAGAGAGAGGGGGTTGGGGGAGGGAGCGAGAGACATGGGGCGATGGGGGGGGACAGTGAGCTGCTATAAAAAATTCCCTTTTAAGCGTGAGATAGCTGAGCTGCCACGCCCACTCAGACAGACCATCATGCGGCCCCCGCCCGCCATGCTCAGCCGCATTCATTTCACACACACACAACAAAAATTCGCTTCGCTTTGCCTCTTCTTCTTCTTCGTCTTGTTTTTTTTTCGGGAGCCTCTTTCAATGCATAAATTCATAATTCATATGAGCCCCAAGCAAAACTCAGCAACAGCAGCGAGCCTCCATTTGCAAAAATATAAAAAGCAGCTCCAAGAGAGGGGCGGGGGGCAGTGACTGGGGCCGTCAGCCTGGTGGGAGCTCGCCGTGGCTTAGTTTTCGGCGCCAACTGCAGTCGAAGCAACAACATCAGCATCAACAACTGGCGACGTGCTCAATTAAGAGCCTATACACACACAGCCAGCCAGCACACACACACACACACACACTTTATGCTGTATATATATATAAAAAAAAAAAACAAAGTTGGGGCTGGCACGTGGCGGGCCGCTAATATTTATGGCAATTAGTTTTAATAGTTTTCCTTGTAAACTTCTAACACTCCACTGTGCCTCTCCATCCCTCTCCCTCTCTCCGCCTCCCTATCTATCTGCCTGCTCGTTACGGAGTTTTAACAACGGTTTAATGTTGTTAACAATAATTGTTTGTGTGTGTTATGGAATTTAATTTCAAACAGCAATTTCGCAAGGGTTTTCAGCCCACAAAACTTTTTCGATAGGAATTCGCCAAAGTTATTCCGGGTATACGAATAATTTGCGAAAGGTAGCAGTGCCTATAGTAATAATATTGGGGCTATTCGATAATGAAAAGGTTGTAGATACATATGAGCATAAGCAGAATGATAATGTTGATCATGAATATGATCTTAATCATGTGAATGATGATAATGACAATGCGAAGCAACATTAAGAGGAATATTGTTGCTGAAGCTAATACTAATGCTAATGCTAATACTAATAATACAGCTAATGGTGCAACTAATGATATTGGCAATGCTAATATTGATGACAATGGCATTGCCAATGCAAATCTCAATGTCATTACTAATGCCAATGCTCATACTATAACTAATGCTTCAACTAATAAAAATAAAATAAAAAATAAATACCAATGCAATGCTAATGCTCATATCAAAGCTAATGCTAATGCTGATTTTCATGCCACCAATGCTTTAGCTTTATGTTGCCTGTAAGTCGGACTTAATTTGCTGTTTACCGGCTAAAAACTTTCTCTTACTTCGGCTGGAACCCGACAAAACCCTTTTCATAATCCAGGTTCAAGTTACAAACTCTTCAAATATTTCACTATGATCTTTATGACTATGACCTTTGACGATGAAGACTGTAGGATAAGTTACTGCTTCTGTCCTACTTCCCCCAATTTATGCAGATAATTTTAGGAGTAATCCGAGAATATTATATATCAAGTAGGAAGGCTATGAAACCCCTGTTCTAGATCGCTGATAATTCTCTTAGGAAATCTATTAACCTTCCATAAAGCTGTTATTACTTATAATCAACAATTGATCATACTTTAGAACTGCCCAAATAACTTTCAGTTCTCATCTGAATTCGTATTCACAATGTTTTTATGTGACTCCTGAAAGTATGCAATGGTTAAATAATGGCAAATGTTGCATTTTCGATTCACATGTCTAAGAGTATGCAAAACTAATTTATTTAATAATAAACATATAAATGTATTATAGAAATAACATTATACCTAATTCATAATGCCGTTAGACTTAAAAAATATATATTAGCTAATTTTATATACACAGTTTATTTAAGCATTCTTAATTTTGAATTACGTATACCAACTGAACCAGATCGCAATATGAACGTGAACATGGCTTCAATATAAGCTCGTTTCCCTCTCATATTTATATTCCCTCATTTACCATCCCACTCTCTCCTGTTCTTATACTACTTGCAATGCACGCAGCGCTTCCTACTTATTTAAATTATAACAGATTATAACACTTAGCACTTAACTCATTAATTTATATACATATATTGATTTCAGTTACTCTTGTTTGCTTTGAAGCCCTTTGTTCATTCTGTGCACCGTTTAAATTACAGCTTTAAGCCGCCAACAACAAGCCCCCGGAATTGCTCTCACGCTCGCGCGCTCACTCTCTCTCCCTCTGTCATTCCCTTTCCCTCTCATTTGCTCATTTTACACGCTCTCGCGCGTTCTCAGCTTTGACTTCCAGGCTACGCTCACATGTGCTGGCCTCTAAAACCAGTTGCTCTTGTTGTTGTTAGTAACGCTTTGCACTTGCTGCCGCGTAGATCGTTCAAGTCGGAGTTGCCGTCGTCGTCGTCGTCGCTGCCGTTGCCGTTGCCGTTGCCGTTGCATTCACCGTCGCCGTCGTCGTTACCGTCGCGGCTAATTGGAAAAATGTGTGTATGAAAAGTGAAAAGTTGTGTTAGAATCGACGCGTCAAGTGTTTTTTGCAAAAACAAACGAAAATTGATACCCAAACGCGAAAGAGCTAGAAGAAGAGTGAGTGTTAAATAGAACAGTTTACAATTTACAGTTGCTTGTTTATGACTTTGTTTGGCAAATTAATACCAATGAAATGAACTAAAAGTGACGCTGTCTTTTGGCATTCCCGTGCCCATTCCCGAAACTGACCCGCCTTCCCCGACTTCCCCTCCCCTACTGAGCAATAACCAAAAACCTGTTTTCGGGCTGTGCCCCTCGCTTTTGTTTTGTTTTGTTTTCGTTTGCTTCACTTTTCTTTACTTTTTGTTGTGTTTTTGCTTTTCTTTCTGCTCATTTGTAATTTTGTTTAACCTTTCGCTTTTGAGTTCATTTTCCATATGGATTTTCATAAGTCTTTTGCGTTATGGTTTACGGTTTACGTTTTGTTTGGCCTATTCCAATGAGAGCATGGACTCGCCGCTCTCAATCTCGCTCTCTCGCACTCTCGCACTCTCTTCTGCCGCCTTCCAGTGGCGCTTTGTTTTAATTTACTTTTATTTATTTGTTATATTTTACACATGTCGCGGTTTTGTCAATGAGCCGCAAGCCATAAATCAACGGCACTTTTTTCTATTTCTCTCTATAAATGTATATTCTTATTTCAATTGAAATATTTTTGGACACTTAGCTCATCGCACTTCTATCTTCCTCCATCTCTTTTTCTCTCTTTTGCTGCTTCGTCTTCTTCGTCTTCTGTGCTGCCAGATGACGTCGTCAGCCTGGACTACAACAGCGACTCCGCTGAGTTTCACAACTGCAGCAGCGACGACTGCTGCTATGCATCGACCAACACATTGACGCAACCAGCAGAGCAGTCAGCTTCAAAGTCAGCGCCGCAGCAGCAGCAGCAGCAGCGACTGCACTCCCTTTCCATGACTTCTTCTACATCTGCTTCTACTACTTCATCTTCCAGCAATGATACTGATTCGCTCTTTGGTAACTAAGCACAAATGAGACATAATTCTTATTTGACTTTCACATGTCTGCAGAGGGAGTCATATTAGAATTGTAGTGCTGTCTGTGGTGATCAACAGTTACTAATAAACAAGCGCTAATTGGATTGTCTTTATATAAATTCATATATATAAAACGAACAATCATTAATAATAATTATTTTGATTGATAATTATCATTAAGTTCTTGTAATAAGAATTTAAATTATTATGTTTAAGGCTTATATGATATCCATGCAGAATTACTGTTCTAATTAGAATCAACCTACATATGCTACTTCTTATTAGAAGGAATGGTACTTTAAAAGGGAATTCCTTATTATGTGACTTTCTAATAAGAATATTATCTGCATGTGAATTGGAAGTTCCTTAAATCATGTTCTTTTCGTATTTGGGCAAAATTCAAAAGTATTTAAAGTAGTAGGAATTAATTCTTGTATATCCTATATAATATATTTATTATATAATTCTAATATACACTCTAACTAATTTCTTGTATATATTTTATAATATATATTCTAATTGCGCGGCATTCGCTCTTTTAGATCTCAACAATAAGGACTTGCTGGAGCTGCAGCGACGCTGTCGTGCTGATAAGATCGCCGGCCTGAGCTTGAGTAGAATCACATATCTGAACATCGCCCATGAGTTGGAGCCCGATACGGAGCAGGCGCTCGAAGCGGAGCTATTGCATACGGAGCTGTTGATCACGCCGGAGAGTTCGCCGGATGAGCGGATGGCATTGCAGCTGGGCAAAAAGCTCGCCCAGGTGCTGGGCAGCAGCTCAGGCTCGCCAACGCCGTCCGCCCCATTGGCCGAATCCAATATGATGCCAGTGGGCGTGGCAGCGGGTGGATCTGTTGCGATTACCGCACCGCGCGTCGACTCGCCGCTGGGCAATGGGGGCGACCTTTTCAACATATCGAAGGCCAAGAAAGTGGAGCTGCAGAATCTATCCTCACGCTTCACAGCCGCCGTCAATCCAGCCACAACGCCCACAAATCTAACGGAAGTGGGCATGACAGCGACAGGTGAGTGCCTCCCCCTTTGCCCTTCGCGCATTTATTTGCTCATTTCACATTCCGGGCCGAGAGCTGGCGGCATTTAAAGTCACGTGAGGGTCGCCTTTGCACCGTTTTCCCCTATTACAAACGCATTAGCCAGAGTGGTGGACGCACGGGAGCTGCGAGCTGGGGTGTTGGGGTGTAGGGGTGTAGGGGCGTGGCTGATACCAGTGCTTGTGCCTTTCGGCTATATGCGGGAATTATTCAAATTCCCACTTGGCCACCCACTCGCAAATCAAACGAAACGCGCGGCCTAAAACACGAATCTTCCTGTTTGCCCTCTTCATCCTGTTCCTGTTGTTGTTGTTGTTGTTGTTGTTGTTGTTGTTGTTGTTGTTGGGGGCACTTGAAGCGCCATGTGTATGCTCAAGTGTGTGGCCCTTATGTCCAAAAATAACAACAAAGTTGAAAAAAAATGAAAATGAGAATAACTAAAAGCCTTGTCCCTTTCGATATGCTGCCCAGAGTAAATAATAAGAGTATATTAGCTTTTAGGATTAGCTTAACATTTTTTGCTTTTTTTTTAAATGAAAAAAAAAAGAAACAAGTAAATATTAGTACTCCAAATTCCAAGACGGCATTTGAACTCCGAACCTTTGGCTCGTTGGGCAGAGGCCTTCACTAAACGCCACTGGCGGCTGGGCTAAATATGGAAATTGTATATAAATAAAATAAATCATATGCCAGCAACAGAAGCTGATTTAACAATCTCTCACTTGTCCGTTGAGCTAAATATAGAAATATAAAATATGGAAATAAATAAAATAAAAAAATAAATATAAAAAAATCATATGCCAGCAACAGGAGTCGAACTTAGGATCTCGCGCTTGACGCACAGATTCCTTTTCTAAATGACACTGGCGCTTAGCCCAAACCTGGCTTACATTTATAAATAACTCATTAAAACGTCTATTAAAATAATGAAACAAATTATGTGTCTCTCTCGCGAAGCTAATCGGGATTTAATTACAAAATAATTGTTCTATTAATAATAAGCTATTTATATGTGTGTGTGTGTGTTTGTAGCAGGGCTCGAACCAGGAACCTCGACTTACATTTAAGCTAAATATAGATTTCAGCAATAAATAACTAATTAATTCGTAGAATGCAATAATACGTAAAATAATTGACGGCAAAAAGGCCTACGCGCTCACGCGCTTGTCAGACAGAATTAATTTATTAATAAATAGTTAAAAATAATAAGAAAATATATAAGCCTGCAACAGCTGGATTCGAACCAGGTACAGCTCGCTTGTAAAGCAAAGGCCTTATCTAAGAGCTGCTAGAATAACAGAATGAGAGTTAATTGGTTTTTTTGTTATCTCTTTTCTCTTATAAGAACTGAAATAGGAACATTCTATATTTCCTTTTCAATTCGAATTTTTTCTTAACAGCGCATTAGTCAGTCGCTCACACTCGAACACATTTGGGCTCAACGCCAATTCCATAGGTAAACATCAGCATCTGCGCGAAGTGCTTGTCAAACCTTAAAGTTTGAGCAGCAACAACGCAAAGCCCAAAGGTTGAGCCGAAAAATAATTGAAAATGTTACTTTTTTTTGGTAAAGTTCATTGAAATAGATCGAATAGATAAATAGGTAGAAAAGGTAAATGAATTTTAATATAAATTTAAAGCTAAAGGAAAGGTAGAAAATGAAGTAAATGAAATACGCAAAAGTTAGAAATTTTGCAAAAAAATTTAATAAGAGAAAAAATGGAAATTTGAGAGAGAAATCATTTAAAGCAAACAAATAGCAATTGCTTAAGAAAAAATTATAACAGAAAACAAAGCAATAAAAATTTTAAAGAAACAAAAATATATTCATGCTTTATGAGGCATGGTGAAAAAGAGTTTCCAAGTCGATCCTAACTACATATCCCTGGATTGTCTTACACAAAATTATGATAATTTTTCACTTTGTTATACCCTGAATCCATTGAAAATGGAAATTTCAGGGTATAATGTTTTTGTGCAAATGTATGTAACAGGCAGAAGGAGGCGTGCCACACCCCATAAAGTATATATATTCTTGATCAGCTCGACGAGCTGAGTTGAACTAGCCCTGTCCGTCTGTCCGTCCGTCCGTCCGTCCGTCCGTCCGTCCGTCCGTCCGTCCGTCCGTCCGTGTAAACACCTGGATTTCTGCAACCACAAAAGCTAGAGACTTCAAATAAAAAGCAAAATGCTCGATAATACCATACGCTGTACGAGTTTATTTTTTTTTTTTCGATAACTCGTCCCATTTCTTTTTTATCGATAACTATCGAAAATATCGCTTTGTTTTTGAGGTCTGGCGTGCACACCGTTAAAGATAGAATCGTGCACTAAGTTGTGTTTGATTGCTATATTGAATCCGCACATTTTGTCATTTTTGGATTTTTGATGCCACGCCCCTTTCGCCCACAATTCAACAAAATCGATAACTCACGTATATCAAATACTAAAGACTTGAAATTTGGCACGTAGGTACATTTAGATGTCATAAATATTCCCCGAAAATTTCATTAAGAACATAGGTCGAGAAAAAAAGTTATTAAACAATAAAGTTTCCATAGCACAGCCTCTGCTGCAGCCGCAAAACTGCGCAGTGAGCATATTACGTGCATGCATATGTTTGTGTGTGTGTGTGTGTGCGTGTGTTGGTTACTATTAATGAATAAATGAAGCTCTTAATGATTGGTATTACAGCTCAATGGATTCAGGGTATCTCTTAGTCGAGCAGTCTCGACTAGAGTTTAGTTACTTGTTTTTATTTTGCTGCTTCTTCTGCAATTAGGCAAGTTTTTTATTGAATTTTATTTCGGTTTCATTGATTTTAATTATAATTTCTAATTGACAATACGTGCGCTATGGCCTAAGGGAGCTGCATGAGCTCCCTCACATTCCCTTCAACTGCGCTTCCTTTAAGAATAAAGTCAACCCATTTTTACTCTCGCGGCTATTTGAATAAAAATTTGTTTCAAGTTTTTTAATTAACTCGTGTCGCTGCGCCTTCTTCATTTTATTTTTCATAGTATATTTCGGCCTGTTTTAGAAGTCCAACTCTATTGTTTCTGATGCGATCTCTGAGGCGTATAAAAAACGCGTTTAAAGTAGATATAAATTTATAAAGTTTAAATTGAGCAACAGAACTCGCAGAAAATTATATGGGTACAATTGTACACTCTAATTTGATAATAAATTTGATAAATGATACAATATATTTTTAAATGTTTCGGAATACTCTAAATGATATGATATGATATAAGGTTTCTAGAAAAATATTATTTTTAAGAATACCATTTTAATGCACGATTTTCTAATATCCGAATAATTTTTGCTTATCTTATAAAAAATTGAATAAGGAAAAAATAAATAGACACACATTTTAACGAAATTCTTTCTTATTAACTCGGTTAATAATATTAAAATTATTCAAAATGTTTTTAAATATAATAATACTATAATATATTTTATCTATATATTTTAATTTATTATACATCTATTAACATATTTTAAATAAGCTACATCCAATTATAAATACCTCGCGATATATAGTACATATATATTCAAAACTTATTTATTTATTTATTTAAAATACATTTAAATTTTCAAGTTTCTCTGCCTCGCCTGCATCTGCCAGTTAAATATATTACCATTACTCAATATACTTTACATAAAGCCCCTTGTTACACATTGATTAACAAATTAATGTTACTCTCTACATGTTAGGGTATGCCAAAGTAATTATTGGCACATTTATGCAAGGGCTCGCGCTTGTGCTGTGCCCGCACATGATATTTTAAACACAGATATACATGTATATGTATATGTATATATATATTTATATAATTGCCAGCTAAAATTTATATAAAATCCCCAACATACCCTTAAGTTTTAACTCCAACCACTCCCTACCCCCCATCACTTCGCACTGCCCCTTTTGGCATCTAATGCCCGTCTAATTGCGCGTCCGTCGCTTGGCTAACAAACAGAGCCCAAACAAAACAAGTGGAAATTGTGGCAAGCGAGCTTGAGCGACTGCACAATACTCGTTCACTGCACTGAAAATAAATTTAGAAGTTTTTCTATAGAGTAGATCCTAGCTCTAATGATCTTCCAATTAGCCATGGCTCCGAATGGAGGTCATTTTGACCTTATATATATCATAGCTCATAATTAACTACAATTTCAGAATTGTTGATATAGTTTTTAGCCCATTTGAGACGTCCTCAATAGGCATATACCACGGGCTCTCTTATGGTAATTCCCCAACGAAACCAATATGCCTTCTGCACTACGTGAACGAGTATAAGGGAGGAGGCGCTCAGTGAAAGGGGCAGGGCGTGGCGGAATATTGTGACCCAGCACGCCAAAAACATTTGTAAAAAACTTAAAAATTGCAAACACGTCTTCATTGTTTACAAAATGTCGGCCGGAAACAGGGCAAACTGGGAAAATGGCGGGAAACGGGAAAACGGGGAAAACGGGGAAAATGGGGAAAATGAGAGCCCATTTTCGATTCCCCATTGTTGGTAGAGCAAAAAAAACGTAAAGAGAGCAAAATAAAGTTTAAATTTTAATTAAATCATGTTGTACGAAATGATGCTCGTGGGAGCAATGGCCCGAACGGGGCGCTGTGGGCGTCAGTAGGCGTGTCAGCCACTTGGGCTTACAGTCAATGATGATGGCCGCGATAAGCGCTCCACTGGGTGTACTCCGAGCTTTAGCCACTGCCACGACTAAGACTCATCGAGGACTTCCACGGAACTCCTCACGGACATCAGGCTCAACAAGAGATTTAATAACGCTTCTCCTTTATATAAATATAAATATAATAAAAATTGGATGCTGCGCCCCTTAAATTATACAATTTGCTCACGATTTGCTCGTAAAGCGATTACCGAGCATCTTTTATAGATATTTAAGGAGCTGCTCTTAATGCAGCTTATTGAACATTAGCTGAGAACTTATTAAATATCCGAAGTTCAATAAAATAGGAAAAGTGAATGAAAACTGATTTTTTTTCAAGGGAAAACTCTCATGAGACAAGTTTTTTTTTATGCTGCAGGCAGAAGTAGAATACTAGGGTGAAACACTGAAGTGAAACACTGAAATAAAATACTAGAGTATAAGTGGAACACAATTAAAATGATTGCAGTGAAAAAGTGAAATAAAATACTTAACTTAAAAACTGAATTAAATAATAAGGCGCTGAAGCAAAACACGGAAGTGGAACACAATTGTGCAACAATAATGAAGCGCTGAAGTAAAACACTGAAGTGGAACATTACTGTCAAACACTTGAATGAAATACTGCAGTGAAACACTGAATTAAAATATTGAAATTAAATAAGACCATATAAGACCCTGAAGTGAAACACTGAAGTGGAACAGTATTGTGAAACACAATAATAAAACAACGAAGTGGAACACAGAAGTGTGAAACACAATAATAAAACCCTTGAAACAGTCCAATAAAATATATAAAAATTTAACGCTGAAATTGAAAACAAAAATCGTAAACTGCAAAATTTGAAAATTAAAACTGAAAAAATATTTAAATTAAAATAAGTAAAGGAAGTGAAACACTGAGATGGCACTAGATTAAAAAGTGAAATGAAACACTGAGCAACTAAATTTTTAGACTCCATTAAAGCAATCAAATTATTAAAGCTTAATGCCCTTATAGAAACATTAATGCCAAAGATTTCCTCATCTCTTTTCATCTGTTTGCTGACTATTTCGACTGATAAATCACTTCTAGATAGTTTTTGCCTCCTTCTTTTGAGTTTGAGCTGCTTTTGCGACCGCTTCACATGTTTCAGTTGGTTTCATTTGATTTCCATTCCATTTTGTTTCAGCTGTAACAACTACACCGACTCCTAATTCAGTTTCGACTCCGACTTCGATTTCGACAGTGACTACTCCGCTGGAAACGCAATCAACTGTTATAATTTCGTTTAAATCATCTCAAACACCTGCCTCATCTCAACGCCCAGGCTCGCCCACTGACAGCAGCGCTGCTGGGGAGGCGCTGCCGCACGGAGATGAGGCTAGGCAGTTGGATGCGGATGCATCGCCGCTGGTGCCACCGCCGCCTGGCTATGGCACGCCCACCAATCCGCTGCTTTCGAGCAATGTGCTCAAGAAGGTGGCCAGTTTCTCGGTCGAGAGATCGTCCTCGACGGGCAGTGGCTGCAATAGCAGCAGCGCGCCTAGCGCTCAGTCACCGGCGTTAGCGATGGCTGCGCCAGCATCGGCGCCATCTGGCGACGAGAGGGAAACAACGTTGACAGCAGCGCAGCTGGAGCAGTCTCAGTCTCAGTCGCAGCAGAGCATTGCTGCTGGCGCAGGGTCGCGGCGAGGCTCGTCATTTGTGCCGGAAAAGTTAAGCTTCGCTGCATATGAAAAGTTCGAAGGTAAGTCTAGCAAAATATACATATACCCCCAGCCCCTACACAACTCAAGCGCAGCCCTAGCTCCCTATATATATAAATTTTGATGATTTTTGTGCGCTTTGCTGTTTGGCTTTTACGTTGAGCTTGGCAAATTTTTGCGCCACGTTTGATTGCGTTTCGCGTTGTTTGCCCAAAGTTAACAATTAGTTTCCCTCTCACTTCCTCTCCCACTCACTTACACATCGACTCAGTAGCCCCTTGAGAAAACAAAAATCAGTTAACCAATCAGAAGACAATGCGCCACTTGAGTGAATCATTAGTTGAGTTATTGTAACAAACGGCAAAAATAACAAACCGTTGCTGGCGCCATCTATGGGCGAGTGCTGCTGCGAGTCATGTTTATCTGCTTTCCATTTAACTTTAATGTGCTCTTTAAAGGGTACTTTAAGCATAATTAAATATTTGCTTGCAATTTGTTGATTACATCTTGCTTCTCTGATTTAATTAACTCGAATTGCAACGCATTGCCAAGCATTTGCCTGAAAATATGCAAAATACGTATTTTTGAATGAAATAATTTTTAATTTTTCACCTATTTTTGCAATTTATTCAAGCATATTTAGCAAATATATGCTTGAAAATATTTAAATCATTATTTTAAAAATACTAAAAATAATTTACCAACATCCTTCGAGCCGGATTTGAACCAGCGACCTATGGATTTCTACACATTACGTGACACTCTACAGTCCACCGCTCTACCAACTGAGCTATCGAAGGTGTATGAACAATGCGTTGCTTTATTGTCAATATAACCAAAACAACCCCTATTTACGTTTCATTCAATGAATTTTAAATAACATTTTCTGCGCTGCAAAACAAATAGCACTTTGCATAGCGCTAAAATCAACTAAAAATGATGATTGAATAAATCATTGATAAGCAATATTATCAATGAGACCAAAATGGCAAAAAAGAAATAAATATATATATTTATTTATCAAAAAAAAAAAAAAAAACAAAAAATATATATAATATAATTTATAAAAATATGAATAAAAAATTTATAAAATATTTTGTTTTCAATATAATAATAATAAGATAAACAAAATAAATAACATAATTAGGATAAACATGCTTTTAATGCAAATATAACTAAAATTAATGAATATAAAAAAAAAACTTAAAAATTAAAAAAAAAAAATAAGACGCAAAAATATAATAATATTAATAATAAAAATAATTTATATATATTTTTTGTATATATATTATATGTATATACATATATATTCATATATTTATGTATATTCACATATTTATGTGTACAAAATTAAATATGTTAATCATATAAATTTGATGAAATTTTGGCAAAATTTAAATAAATCCCTTCCCTAATCCTGAATGCCTTTCTATTTGCTTCGCATTTTTGTCAACTTCCCTGCAATTTCTTCCATTCTTCATTTATTTCAAGAATTTGTTCGACTTCTATTTACGTTTATTTTGGCCGCAAGTTTTCGGTGTTGTGCTGCGGCTGACAGCGCTTATAACTTACGGCTATGCAAATTCTTGGAGCTGCTCGCCCACGTTCTGCCCCTCGGGTATAAGATTTTGTTCGCAGACACGCCCACCGCCCAACCGCCCAACCGCCCAACCGCCCATCTAGATTGAAGTTTACAAATTTTGTTGCATACTTTTGGGCGGCGGCTTTAAAATCGAATCGGCTGAGTTAGCTGAGACTTGCTGCATATAGGCGTATATGGCACGCCCCCATTTGGCAAATAGTTGCCGCCATTTATGTAGCCCGTTAGGCGTGAGTTTTTGTTATTGCGCGTGTGGCACGCTAATTGGTTGCAAGTTGCTGGCCTGCTCCTGCTCCTGCTCCTGCTGCAGCTTGCCACATCACGAGTCGCATCAACGTCTGCCACAAATTAATGCAAACAAACATTTTAACGCCTCGCTGCGCAAACAACAAAAGCGTTCCGGCTTTGCCTCTGCCGCCGCCCCTTTTCCTGTCTCCTCCGCATCTCTCGTTGCATTGAAATCCAACGCAATTTGCTGTCCTTCGCATCTTTGAGCCACCAGCCACCAGCCACCAGCCACTTGCTCCTCTGCTTCTCTGTCAGCATCCTCGATCTCCTCCTGCTTGTCAGCTTGTCTGAAGTGGCCATCAATTCTTCCTTTGCTGTCGTTTTTGTCGCGGCAGCCATCGCCGCCCCCCCCAAAAATCTGATTTATATGCCCGGCAACGTCACGTTTGCCACCGAAAGCAGCTGCCGCTGTTGCAACCAGCGAGCAGTGACTGCTATTCGCCTCCGCATCCGCATCCGCATCCATATCCGCATCCACAACTACACATCCGCGCCCGTTGGTCCCTCAACAATGTTTGGCCAACGCGTAATGAAACAATATTTTGGTAGACGGATATAGCGCTCTCAAGTTGGCTGGTCTCGGCTTAAGCGCAGGATGGGCTAGAGATGCGGTTGCAACTGCTCGATACATACCCTGTAAAGTGTATATGTGAAGGGTATGCTGGCAAATTGTGTATAAGGCAAAATATTAGAATACACGCAAATGATATAAGTATTGATAGACAGCACAAATCTATACAATATATCATTAAAGTTTTTATAGTTTTTAATATATTTATATATACAGATTTTCATAAATTTATAATTGTAATTGTAATTGAGTAAAACACTCCAAATTTGTTATTAAGCTTTATTTTTTTAAATCATCGATAATATATATTTTTTCGATATAAGAAATGTATTTTTTTTAATAATTATGCTTCAGCAATAGAACGAGTCCATGAACCGTGCTGATAGCCCCTGTATTAAGTTTAACATATCAAATATATTTAATATGCTGCGATAAATATCGAACACAATTTTAGCGAATTTCTCTCCGTTTTTGGACACGGAATTCACTATTGTAATTATTTGCAGGGTATCTGCTAGTCGTACTGCTGCTTTGCATGCTGTCGCTCTTGCTCTTGCCAGTGCTTTGTGGTCTCCTGTGTGCAACGTTTCATTTTCAGCGCTTTGTTGTCCGTTGTTTGGGGCGAAAGTGTTTGGACTGTCTGCGTTCGCATCGCGACGTCAGCGTCGCCGTCGTCGTTGTAGTCGTCGTCGCCGACGTTTGTCCGTTGATGAATGCAGCGCATGCATGCGTGCAGCGTCACGCCTCCCCTACCAGCTGCAATCATGCCACGCCTTCCCCAATTCGCCGTCCACTTGGCCGGGCCGAACGAAGCAGTTATGCAAATTTGTTGGCCAACGCTTTACGCGGTTTCATCAAAAGTTGCCAAGCGCTGGCGACGACACATCTAGCCCAGGCCAAAACCCTATCCTCTGGGCAGTGAGGTCTACCTAGTGCAGAGCTGGCCGCAGGCTATGCCTTGCGTCTATCAATGGCGTTCGCTTATCAGCTTTGATTACATGCGTCTAATGATCAGCGTGCGGGTTTTCTAGGGTTTTGATAACGGTTTTGACTTTGGATTTATTACGCTTCGATTTGAGCTACGGCGTAAAATCCATGACACCCGGAAAGATAAACAACTGTTGTTGTTTAATATAATACTAAAATTTACAAAAATTAAATTTAGAATGAATTTAATATTAAAATGTGCCAAATGAAGTTCAATAAAACAAGACAAAATTGGTAATTACTAAAAAAAAATAAAAGATGTCTCTGCTTCAATAAAAAACATTTATAAAAAAACAAAATAAATCATTAAAATTAACTTTTAAACTAGTTCCAATTTTCATCAATTAAAAATTTTCTATCAATTTAAAATTGAACAAGACAAATATAATAAACTAGCAATTAACATAATTTCCTCTTGCTAAGGCTAAGACAGTAGTACTAATTTATTTTGACTTAATGCTAAAAACACTATATATTTATGAACTATATATTTATGAACTGTATTAGTTACGATATAAATTTATTTACCAATGACGTATTTAATTGTATTATATTTATTTGTCATGGGCCATTCATAGAAAGAGTTGATTTCTTTCTTATCTCAGACAATTACGTCTCTTCCGAACTTTGTTGCTTTTTCTGGCGTAGTAACTGGGCTGGGGCTGTGTTATCAGTTGTACTTGACAATCAAAGAAACTTAACGTTTCTTGAGCTGTCTGAACACTTCAAAATGGCGAGTATATTAACTGTTTAATCAATATAGATTAATCAAAAGTCAAAATATCGTAAACTATTTTAATTGATTTGCAATGCAGTTTCTATTGAAATCTTTTAGATTCCATTTAGAAAGAAGAAAGCTGGTTGAAACCATTCAATCTCATTGACTTCACTATCTAATCAAATTATCTTAGATTAGCAGTGAATTAATATAAGTAGTCTCATTTGTCAATGAGTCAGTTCTATGAACGACTTCTGACGCACTTTCGTTTTATCGATATTGGACATCAAAAAGAGAGAGACGTGACCTATAAATTTAGGCAAATGATGCAATTGCCAATATAATAAATAATATTATTCAAATACATGCGCTAGACTAGCAAAATACCCTGTGTCCAAGGAAAGTGTTTTTAATATCTTTATACGACGAATTCTATGTAAATTAGATAGGCGCAGCCAGCGCACTTCGAGAGCGATCATTGAAGAGCGACACTCGCGCTCCAACTCCTACTCTCTCTTTGATATAGAATAAATTTAAATATCATTTTATTATTTGAACTGACTTAACAAAGTTTCGATATGTATACTTGATTTTCTTATTAAATCTTCACACTTTATAAAAATATTTAGAAATCAAGATTATGCTTAGATATTTATACTTATGCCTCAAGACATATGATCTACTTTTAAGGAACTTTCCACACCGCTCTAGTGTTGTAGTATATAAACATTTGTTAGTTATAATTTTGAAGCTTTGAAATTTACAAATTTCCAGGTTTACTTATGCTTGTTGTCGATATATACCAATCATGCCTCGCTTTCCAGAGTTATGAGTATAGCAAAGGTAAAATAAATCCATTTTTGCGATTATTATTTCGTAATACTCGATTCTTATGTCAATGGATATATAACGAAATTGTCTTGTTTTTATGTTTATATATTCACGGCTTAAATTCATTTTGAATTCAGTTATGATCCAAGCCAACTAAAAGTATTAAATCCAAGCTACTCCTTATAGAACCTGATTTCTATAAATACAAATTGTAGGGTATAAATTTAGCAGAAATAAGAGTCAGCAACTTGCAGTTACTGTTATCAGACCGTGACTGATAAGTAAGCGACCTTGCCAGGGCGTTGGGGAGCTGCATTTCTCTAGCTTCTCAGTATAGTGACTGTTAAGTACAGAGAGCTCAACTGAAATTGGTACATGTGGGCATGATTGTAGGTGCTACACAGCTGGCGCTTATCAACGAAAAAATAAAAACAAACCGAAACTCGAACGCTGATTCGCACAACTTGTTGATAATATTTGATAAGTGTCGACACTTTTAATTTAGTCCGGGCAAAAAGTGGGGAATGACTAAATGGCGGCAACAGTCAGCGACGCGCTTCAGTTGCAAATAGTTCCGAGTTTTTCCCGTCACACAGCAGAAACATGTCCAGCAGCCGGAGCATGAGGCCGGGGCTGAGCAATGTCTGGTGTCCGCTGCTGGCCAGGCAGGCCCCACCGTACGAGCCGCATCACGTGCCAATTAGTATGCCAGATTGTGGCATTATGTGGCATCAGCCGGATGAAGACGCTTTCATCTGCGCTGCCCAGTCGCCGTCGTCCGCACATTATCTTCAGCTAATGTCAGCGGCGGCGGACAGGCGCGTGGAGCTCGCACGCTCTAAGCCGCAGCCAACACCTGATGTCGCCGCTCGCTATGTGGAGCCAGCGGAGTCAACATCGACGCCCTGTCGCTCTCGCTCGCTAAGCATTAATGTTCACATTCTCAGCGTTCGGCTTGACCCACACGCGCCTCATCCGCAGCTGGCACTGGCCATTGCCAACGTGCCCCTGCCGCTGCCGCTTTCAGTTGCAGTTACAGTTCCAGTTCGAGCTCCTGTTCCTGTTCCCGCTCCCGTTTCAATTCCCGCTCCCGCTTCTAATGCCACTCTCTCCACAGCCACGCGCGCTCACTTTCAGCGTAAGTTTTATTCGCCTTACACTAAACAACATATTTGAGGGAAACTGGGAGTTTGAAATAAGATGAAACTATTCAAGGGATCGTAGGTTATCAAAGCAATTATTCACTTTTGTGTCGAAAATAAATCAAAAGTTGTCGTGGGTACGAGTAGAGCCTTAGACAATGGAGCATAATATAATGGAAAAATAGATCTATATTGATAAAACAAATATTTTTATAGTAATTGAATATTATATTATATAAATATGTATTCATATTAGTAGTAGTATATACATATACAAATATAATATATATTGATAATCAATCTAGATTCGTATCAAGTCAGCTGACTGTAGAATGCTGAGGCAAAGCTTATCAATAAAGTGATTGAAGCTGTCAATTTTTCAAGTGGCTGACAGTCAAATGCTAACACTAACTCCAAGCTAATATCCATACATATATATATATATATATATATATATATATATATATATATATATATATATATATAATTTATTTATTTTTTTCTTCAGCCTTTCACACATGAGCTAATGCAATTTCCTTACTTTTATAACAATTGTGAGTTGCTAACATAAAAGTTAGTGTATTCGCTCAGTGCGACTTATCTGAGTTCAGTTAATTCTTTTTATTTTTATTTTTTTCGGGCAACACTTGATTGTATTTATGCCTAATATTTTTGGTAGCCAACACGTCTGCAGCACCCAACCACTCAGGCACTCACTCTCCTCTCAGCTGACCCTCTTTCAGTTCCTTTTCGTTTCTTTTTTCTTGGTCGACTTTTTCTGCTCACACACACACGCATAAATCATTGTGTCTCGGCCTCAACATGGGGCTTCGAGCCGCAGCTGTGTGCAAAGTTTACATGTAGAGCCCATCCCCTACAGCCTAACACCCCTACCCCACTCTAGGCCTCGATATTACGCACAATAGGCCGTGTCAGGACTTTGGCACCCACAAATTTCGAACTTAATCAGTTTACCGTCGATTGTATTAAATTATTTCGTGAACATTGCAAATGGATGTAAAGATAAAGCAGAACAGGTAAATAATACCTGTGTGACAGGTATTAATGTGTTAAATTAAAGCAAAAATAGTTTTATTTTGTTTAGATTTTGAGAAAAAAAAATAATAACAATAATAATAATAATAATAATATTATTAATAATATAAATAACAATAACAATAACAATAATAATAATAATAATAATAATATAAATAACAATAACAATAATAATAATAATATTAAAAGTAAATAAAATTAAAAATAATAATAATTATAAAAATAATATTATTAATAATAGATTCCAAAAATTATATTTATTAATAATATTTATAATAATATTAATAATAATAATATAAGTTCCGAATACCCAATGTCTACCTTCAATAGCGGGGAATGGGATGGGTCGAATAGAATGGCTCGATGGACGGACGAATGAGGGGATCGAGAGACGATCGGGCGGACAGACAGACATGCGGATCGGCAGACAGACGAATGGACAGCCATTGCGGAAAGTAATAAATTAATTAGAAGTGTACAATAAATTGATAACCCTGAACCTGGAGACGATATTTTATATAATCAATTTATCTATAGATATTTAATATGCATGGCAATCGAGGCAGATAAATTTCCTCTTATCATATTAATCTCTATATATTTGAAATCTATAAATTTAATATCATATTGAATTTTGTTCTTATAGTTCTCTCTTTGTCCTGTTGCAGGTCAAATGCTGATCAAATGGTTAATATCAACGCTGCAGAGCAGCGCTGCCGCAGGCACTTTGGGCCCGGAATCTCTGAATGCGGTGACGCTGCAGTTCTGTCAAAATCTCAAATATGTGGGCGTGCTGAAGCAGATCTCCAATGAGCAGCAGCAGCAGGATGCGCCGTCCGGCTTTAGCGTAAGTTCAATGAACTCCAATTCTCGTTCTCTCTTTTGCTCTCTTTCTCTCCGTCTCGGCCATGAACGGGAAATTGGTCAGCGAACGGAAGTTGTCACGCCGTGCTAACGGAAATAGAGAGACACAGCCTCTGTGCCCACGCCCCATTGATGGGGACTTCTCCATTTGCTTGTGCTTGTGTAACTTAGTTGGTCCAAGTCATTAGCTATTGATAAGCTCTGAGGCAGCAGTTCAAGTTGTGCCAACTGCTCCCAGACTACTGTCTCTCGTTGTCCCTCTCCCTCCCTCACCATCTTTTGCTTTTGCTTTTGCATATTCTAAAAATTCTTTGCTTTAAAACTTGACTACAAAAATGAGCCGCAAAGTTTTGCCCGGAAATTAGCAATTCCATTGCCAGTGCAAATCGCAATGCACTTTCATTTTAGCCTTTGCCTAGCTGTACATGTCAGCTGCATCAGCAGCTGCTGCTGGTGCACCCTCAACATCATCCCTGCACCTGTCGCTTCAGCTGTGCCTTGGCACCAGCCCCTGCTCCTGCCTCTGCCCCTGCCCCTGCCCTGCAGCTGACGAGCCTGCAAGTGTCAGAACTTGTTAAAAGTTTGCCGTCAACTTTGCAGCTCTCAATCTCTCCCGCCGCCCTCGCCCCCCGCTCTCTGCCACACACTCTCTCTCTCTCTATCTCTCTCTTAGCTTTGAACTGCCCAGCAGCACAGCACAGTTTTCTAGCCAACTTATACACTGTTTGGAAAAATGAAAATTGTTTTCATGAATTACAATATATGAAGAGGGCATATAGTAGTTGAGCTTGGATCTTATAATTGCTATATGCATATGCCTATCTGATGGAATCTATGAAATATACGGCTAACAATATTTAGAGCTTAGGTAAGATGTCTATAGATCTGTTTTGGGCATGAATATGAAATAGCATAAATATATGGCATATATGAAAACCATGTAGCCGAAATTGATATACTTCAACTAACTGAGACTTTGACAAGTCGGAGCATTAGTAGCAGAAGTCAGTAAAACACTTTGCTTAACACTTAGTATAAAAGCTCATATATAACTATAACAGTTCTAACTTATGTACTTTTTATAAGAATGATATATTTAACAATATAGCAGTAGCGGTTTATCAATATTTCGTATCACAGTTGCTTTAATAGTTTCGTATAAAAATTATTTTAACCAATCGTACAAAAGATTTGATAACAGTTCGTATTAAAGTTCGTATATAGTTTATATAACAGATCAAATAACAGTTCACACACCGTTTCATATAATTCTATAAGCCAGATCGCGAAAATGTGTATCCTGCACACTTTTGGAGCCATTGCAAGCTTCTCTCAAGACAAAACTATAAATATTTATATAAATTAAAAATCTTTAATACAAAGAAACAAAACATCGTCTGGTATAATGTGATAAATATAGATATAATTATATGAATTAAATGGATCTTTATAGGCTTCTTAAGTCAATCAAATGCTTCTGAGAGAAGATTAATGGTAAAGACAACCAAGAAAAGAAACCTAAGATTAAACAATCTAATCGATAAACGTATCCAACTCCGTATATATAAGGAACTATATTTATATCAATATCTATATCAGATTACAGCTGCATTGTAAAAAACTAAAATAAACATTAAGCAAGTTACGCTTACAGTTTAGGAGCCACTTTAGCAAAATTTTCTGCCCAAACAGCGAATGGCCTCAGTCAGTAACAGCTAAAGGAAAGTGTTCTTTTTTTGCTGCTGCTTTGCTAAATTATGAAATCCAAAGAGTTGACTGCCCACTAGGCATGGGCAGGCGGGGGCGTCTTAGGGGGCGTGTCTAGCAATTGCAGCTGTGTGTTTGCTTCACGCTCAGCGTGCGGCTGACTAATGGACTATGTAATACGTTTGCTTTTTTGGACGACGCTGGACAACGCAAAAAAAAAACCAGAGGAAAAAACTCGAAAGCTTTAATTGCTGGTTAACCAAACGGACACGCCCACAACTTGCAACGCCCATATAAACGAGCAAAAAATGTCAAACAGAAAGAGCGAGAGAGAGAGAGAGAGAGGGAGCATTATACTAACAACTAATCAAGCAGTCGTCCGTCTGGTCCTAAAATTAGTTTAGGCCACAAACAAGAGAGAGAGAAAAAAAAACAACAATCAACAACAAAAGTTTTAGCCACAGCGGCTTAACCTCAAAATCCCACAAAGCAGGAGCTGCGTGGCGCGGGTCGACAACAGCGTTAAGTGATTTTCTATGTGATGATGCTTGAGCTCCACAGATTATGATATCACAAATTTCTGCGTGCCGTCCGTGTGCTGGCGTGTGTCCCGCCCAGTGTCCGGCCCAGTGTCCTGCGTGTCCGTTGTCAATGCGCGCGTCATCAACTTTTTGGGCAACAGGCCAGAAATAGCTTCCAGCTTAAGCTAGATTTTTGTTCAACTTCCTCTGCCTCTCTCTGCGACTCTCCTTCTTTGGCACTCGCTGCTGCAGCTCATTGAAAGTTTCGTGCGTTTTTATTACTTTGTGGCAAGTTCGGCGTTTATTATTCTTTTGTGTGTGGCGCATCGTGCCAAGAGGCACCAGCCAAGCGGCCACTTTAGCTACCCCAGCGGCGCTTTTAAGCGCAGCCAAACGTAAATAGTTTGCATTACAGGGTATTAGTGTGCTCAGCCATGCTTCAGGGCGCAGCAAACAACTTGATAACTGATTAGAAAACTCATTTAGAGATTTCCCTGGGATTTGGCTTTGCTCGCGAGGCTTTATTGAATTTAAATGAATTTTTTTTTGGGCGTTGCTAAAATGCCACAAAAGATTTCAGCAATCGCTGGCGGTCGGATGAATACGCAGATTTTGAAATATTTCCTTGGTATAATTAGTAAGCCAATTTAATGTTAGCAACTTAATCTCTCAAATAATAAATAATAATAATATAACATATTATATTATTATTAAATTAATTAAATCTATTTTTTAGGGCTCTAAAATATGACAATATCTTAGGGAAAGTATGTGTTATAGAGCATAACTGAAGCTTAAAGAGATACTCTATTTTAAGATGAATATTTTTTTAACATGTCTTGAGATTAGAGGCGTTTAGGACTTCTCTAAATACTAACTTGGATACTAGCAGAGATTTAAGCTGCAGCGCCTAGTCTAAGCTAGCCTACCCAATCTATTTGGGTGACCTCTAATCTAACCTCTCAAAGATTTTCTTCAACATTTTTTTCCAAGTTTGGGGTTTCTTTTAGTCGTGAGCTAACGAGTGCTCACAAAATTAAATTAGAATTTATTAAGACTTCGATTTTTAAATTTTTTACTAATGCATTAACAACTGCTCCCAAGATATATATATATATTTTTATATATATATATATTTTTAGAATTTTATATTTTCTCTTGAATTTTACTTCACTATCTAAAAAGTTAAGGCTTTATTCTAAAATAAAGCTAAATAAGAATTTCGGTGGGAATCTAGGACATACCAAGCTGAGCTTGTTTTCTTCCGCTTCTACTTTCTTTAACTGCATTTCGTATGCTAAAGCTAATATTTCTTAAGACTAATACAAATTTTGTAATTAAACAAATGCCCAAGTAAAAGCCTCAACTATTTCGAGTGCTGTCCAAGCTGGAAACGCGCAGCGCCCCACCAAACACTTGGCTGCATGCCACGAAATGCAATTATAAATTGAAATTCAATTATGTGGCGTCATTTCACAGTCACACACACACACACACACACTCAGTTACACACACAGCTACACACACCCGAATACACACAATCTGCGCTAATCATTTCGAGCTGATGAGGCAACCAATTGGGATGACGAATGCATGCAAAGTAGAGTAGCAGCTGAAGCTGACCCTGCCCTTGCCACAGCCCCTGCCTAAGTGTGCGTGCGTGTGTGTGTGTGTGTGTGGGCGCAGTGCCGTGGTCACGTTATCGCACTTGACGCCATTTGCTCAAGTGTTTGCACTTTGGCGGTGCCAAACGATTTGCATGCTGTCGCATTTCCAGCCAAAAAGAGCTCAATCCCAAACCCAAACTTAGCTCGCTCCTTCAGCGCTCTCCTGGGCACTCTGCTCTGCCGGCAACAATTCTAATCTCGAACTAAAACCCAACTGTATCTCTCACGCATGACATGGCAAAATAGCTAAAAGATGCAAAAAGTCTAATACTAAAAGCGATGCAAATGCATAAAAAAATATTTGAAGCAACAACGAATTTTCAACACACTTTCGAACTTATAATAAATGTTTAGAATAAATGTTAATTCATATAAAATTTAATTTAATTTAATTTTGTATCAGTCAGATTCTATTGTAAGCCTTATCTATATATTCATAAATTCTTTTAAAATAAACTGCGCTATATACACGATTTTTTATTTACTCAGGAAAATCCATTTTATGCGCTTCAAAGTTAACTGTTAACTATAAATAGTTTTTTTTTTATTATATTCTCGAAACTAATCATTTTTGGGACCTTATTCAACATCTGCTTGGAGGATATTTTAACGTGTATCTGCTCAAGCCTTGATAATTATAGATATAGATATAGATGTATAGATATGTAGATAGATAAATATATATAATAGATAAATAGATCATTTATGCTTTTATTATTTATCTATAACATTTTATGTTATATTATATATACATACATTTTTATTTTAAATAATCTTCGAATTTTATTAAAATTTTTTTATTCAATTTAAATTAATTTATTTTAATTACATGCATCTTCTATATATAACAATATATTTAATGTAATGCTTTAAATATGATATCACGAATTTATTCCAATTTGTTAACTCAATAATATTATAATTATTTTATAAAATTATATTATTATTTTAGCATAGCCAAAAATGCAAAATCTAAATAAATATTGATTTGCCCGCAAAGCAAGTCATGAAAAATCAAGAAAAAATAATTTGAAAGCTCGACAAAAAAAATATATAATAACATATATCAAATCAGATATAGAAAATAACTGTTTAAGAGAAAAGCTAATGTCAATTTTGTCAGCAAGATAAAATATTTGCAAGCTAGTTTGCTAGCTAAGAGAAAAGACTCAGGCGAACTGCATTGCTTAGATATTCCGAGTATATTTTTTGTAAAGGTATAAAAACTGTCAACCTGTGGTCCCAAGTGGGCGTAGGGCTGAGGTGGGCGTGGCACAGCAACAATGACATGTGCACAAATTTTGAAGAGACGAGCTTTAGACACTTCAGCGCTATGTGCGTGTGTGTGTGTGTGTGGGTGTCGGGGGAGCTGGCTTTTAAGCTCTTGAGAGGCAGCTGAAAAAAGAGATGAGAGTGGGAGAAAGAGAGAGAGAGAGAGAGAGAGAGAGAATTGCACTCGAGCGGCAATTAGAAGTCAATGGGCTAATGCAAGATGATCTGCTTCGTGCTTACCTTTTTTGCACACTCATTTACATACGGATTTTTCTTTTCCTTTATTTTTTGCTCTCCCTGCAGCCTTACGAGATGTACCAGTGGACGCATACGGAGCAGCCGACGACCTCGCTGCCGCTCACGCCGGGCAAGCTGGACAAGGTGACCGCCTGGCCATTCTCGAGCACACCGTCCGTGCAGAAGTCGCACTACGAGGGCGGCTCGACGCAGACGGATAGCCAGAAGACGCTGCAGCAGATCCTGCGCAAGCGTCTGCTCAACTGCGCCACCTTGGCCGAGGTGCACGCGGTGGTCAATGAGCTGCTGAGCAGCGTCGATGAGCCGCCGCGTCGACCCTCCAAGCGCTGCATCAATCTTACCGAGCTGCTCAATGCCAGCGAGGCGACCATCTATGAGTACAGCAAGCCGACAGAGAACCGAAGCTATGCAGAGGCGGCCATTCAAACGGACGAGGAGCCGCTGTGTCAGGGCTCGTGCAAGTGTGGAGCGCCAGTGGCTGCTGCAGCAACAGATGCAGAAACAGAAACAGCAGAAGCAGCACCAGCGGCAGCGGCAGCGGCAACGGCAGTGGCAGCAGCAGCTGCTCCTCCACCGCCGCCGCCGCCGCCACCACCTCCGCCCCCTATGCCACCTGGCATGCCCACTGGAGCTGCACCACCGCCACCGCCGCCACCTCCACCAGGCAATGGTCTGGCTCCGCCACCACCACCAGTGCCCGCCTGTCCAGGCAGCATGCCGCCACCACCACCACCTTTAACCACGTCCAAGTCGGGCACATCGTTGGCACCCGCACCACTGCCAGATCCCGCCGAGGGCAATTGGTTCCTACGCACATGCAGTAAGTCAACTACCAATAAGATTGATCCTCTGACTGAGTCTCTAATCCTTTGCAGTTCAGCGCAAGAGCGCCGTCAATCCGCCCAAACCGATGCGTCCGCTTTACTGGACGCGCATCGTTACCAGTGCTCCGCCCATGCCGCGTCCTCCATCCTTGGCCTCGACGGACAGTGCGGATAACAGCACTAGTTCGCCGGAGGATTTGCCAGCGACAGCTGTGCCGTCTGCCACGGCTGCACCGCCAGTTGCTCCTGCGCCCAGCAAGGAGATGTGGACGGAGATTGATGAAACGCCGCTGGATAACATCGATGAGTTCACGGAGCTCTTCTCACGGCAAGCAATCGCTCCAGTTAGCAAGCCCAAGGAGCTGAAGCCGAAGCGCGAGAAGTACATCAAGGTGCTCGATCCGAAGCGGTCACGCAATGTGGGCATCTTCTCCAGAAGTCTGCACATGCCCTCTAGCGAGATAGAGCATGCCATTTACCACGTGGACACATCCGTGATTAGTCTGGAGACATTGCAGCAGATCAGCTTTATGCGCGCCACGGATGAGGAGCTGCAGCGCATCAAGGAGGCCGACGGCGGCGATATACCTCTCGATCATCCAGAGCAATTCCTGCGCGATATCTCCCTAATCTCCATGGCCAGTGAGCGCATCTCGTGCATTGTCTTCCAGGCGGAGTTTGAGGAATCTGTCACGCTGCTCGTGCGCAAGCTGGAGACGGTCTCCCAGTTGTCGCAGCAGCTTATCGAGAGCGAAGATCTCAAGCTGGTCTTTTCGATCATTTTGACGCTCGGCAACTACATGAATGGAGGCAATCGGCAGCGTGGCCAGGCGGATGGCTTCAATTTGGATATTCTGGGCAAGCTCAAGGATGTCAAGTCCAAGGAATCGCACACAACCCTGCTGCACTTCATTGTGCGCACCTACATTGCGCAGCGACGCAAGGAGATGACCCTGCCAGAGATAATGCTGCCAATACCCGAGCCCTCGGATGTGGAGCGCGCTGCCCAGCTAGACTTTGACGAAGTGCAGCAGCAGATCAAGGATCTGAACAAGAAGCTAATGGGTGAGTTGAATATGAGTGCCAGAAATATAGACTTGGACTTATTCCGATCATTCTCCTCCTCCTGCTGCAGCTTGTAAACAGACAACGGAATTGGTGGTGGCCGCATCCAGTGAACATCGCGAGCCTTTCAAGTCCAAAATGGAGGAGTTTACCGCCAGCGCCGAGAAATCCGTTGCTAAGCTTCATCAGTTGATTGATGAATGCCGCGATCTTTTTTTGGAAACCATGCGTTTCTATCATTTCTCCCCTAAGGGCTGCACGCTGACCTTATCTCAGTGTACGCCCGATCAGTTCTTTGGTTATTGGACGAATTTTACCAATGATTTTAAGGACATATGGAAAAAGGAATTTACTATTCTCAGAAACGAAATGTAAGCCAATTGTGAGAGCTTGTATGAAGCATATCTCTCTAATTGTTTTTTCTCTATTTTTAGTATCAAAAAACCGAAGCATTCGGCGGCAGTGGAAAATAATCGCCGCGATAGCTCCACTAAGGATCGAATTTCGTGCAAAGCTCGTGTGAGACGCAGCAAAAACTAGTTGTTAGTCAAAAATTAGCCGTACCTTTCGTTTAAGTTTAACAATAAACAAATGAAAAACTCCTCGCACCACTCAAAATCACTCAAGACATTCAAATTTCAAATAATGTAAAAAATACCAAAATACCAGCGCCAAATTTATAAGAGATTTAGCAATACCACAGAAAAAAAAACGATAACCGCTTGCGCTTAGTTATCTAAATGTGTGTTATCGAGCGACCGCCACAGAAGTTGAGTTAACAGAAACTGGTGCTCAGCAACAGAGCAACGAGTAAATAATAACAGCTTAGTAATCAAAATTGAAACTATCGGGTGGCCACCACTATCTTCACATTTTATCGCTCAACCATTTTGAGTAAACACAAATCTGGCGCTCCGTAGAAGAATAAATTCAAGAATATTTATAGTATGTCGCATCCAAATACAACGCGGCGTAAACATGTGCTCAAGGAGATGATGGAGGATGACTACTCGCTGCCCAACGAACAGCAGCAGATCGTGCGTGTCGTCAGCAGCCGAGGAAACAATCTACACGAGGTGGAGGCGGCGACAGCTGAGAATTTTCTGGGTGAGATCAGGTTTAGCCATTGACTTTGTTGTTAGAGTTAACAAGATGCCTTGCAGTCTCTATGCCGAACAAGTTTCGCAAAAATGTGTGGGTAAAGCGCGGTGATTACATATTGGTCGAGCCAATCGAGGAGGGCGACAAAGTAAAGGCGGAAATTAGCAAAATTCTAACGGCCGAGCATATAAAGGAATACACAAAGGCTGGCATATGGCCGGAGCGGTTTGCCAAGAAGGCGCCACTGAGCAGCAAAGCCGGGCATTCCGCCGCTTCAGATTCCGATACAGACGAATCGCTGCCGCCCAATACGAATCGACCTGTGACTATGGATGAGGACGTGGACGAGGAGGAGGAAACTGATACGGAGGAGAGCAGCGCTGAAGACTGAAGAATAGGAAATAATTCTGATTCTGCATTTGATTGTGCATTACAAAAAGTTTAGCTAATGTATATTTTTTAACGAATTATTTTTCGCTCGCAATTGTAACAACCATAAAAAAATTATGTACGTACATAAAAAAAAAAGAAAATAAATAAGGAAATAGCGAAAGAAAAGATGAAACTAAACGAAAATAGAAAATATGTTAAGCTGAGAAACATAATGGAACTAGTAAGCAAAACATTTAATTTACTATGCGTGCGTACATAGACCAAAAAAAATAAAATATATAAATAAATACATAAAAATAAGTTTTCTTCTTTAATTGTTTTTGTTGTTACGTTTGCTGCGGCTGCGGTTGCGGCTGCGTCCACTGCGATGCTTGCAAGCAGCTAAAAAGCTAGAGATTTCTGTGACCTATAAAGCGTGTGAAGTCCTCCCTCTACTCCGGTGCATCACAAATTTCAATGTTCTCCTTGTCCTTCTCCCCTTCGTCAGTCTCGTCCAGCTTTGTTGGAGGCGGCGGCGGCGGCTGCTGCTGCTGCTGCTCCGACTGTTGCTGCTGCACATCATCGTGCTTGGACTCCAGCGCCAATGTCGATGGCCTGGGTTTTGTGAAGGGAAAATTGCTGAGATCCTCGAACTGCGGCGTGTGCACAGCAATCAAGTCCGTTTGCGTGGAGCTCGTGTCGCGCGGCTCGAAGCTGCTGTAGTCGATGTCCTCGCTGTCGGAGCAGTTGTTGATGTGCTTCTTGAGCGCGTCCTGCGGCAAGTTGCAGACCATGGTCAGGCAGTTGACAATGGTGCCTATGGAGCTCTGCAGCTGTTGCACCTGATCGGTAAGCATTGTGCAACGCTTGGCCAAGTCATTGACAACAGCCGCCGAGTTCTGGTCGAGGCACAGCTGCGACTGATTGCTGCTGCTGCTTGCGTCCGCTTCCGCGTTCGCGTTCGGGTTCGGGCAGTGCTCTCCGCCAGCTTTGGGATCCACCTGCATGGTAGACACTTTCTTCCACAGCGCATTGATGGCCTGCATTTGCAGCTGTTGGATTTTGCGCTCGTTCTGCAGCTGCACCTTGGTCATCAGCATATCCTTGTTGAGTTTACTGCACAGAGAGGACGAGAGGTAATTAATTTGCTCTACTGTGTGTGTGTGTGGGCTGCACTTACTCTATGTATTCGTGTGTGCGCTGTTTGTGCAGCTTCTCGGCGAAATCCTTGGTTTTCTTGCGCGTGTGATAGCCCCGCCACATTTTCTGTATGGTCACAGCCGAGGACTCAGTCACGTGCTCTATCAGTCGATCGGCGCAGCTCAGATTGTTGTCCAGCTGCTGTTGCTGCTGCGCCCGCTCCGCTGCCATTTTGCGTATGCTCCGCAGCTTGTCTACATTGATGAGCTCGCCGTCCTCGTCGGTGCTGAAGTCGCCAGCGTCTATTGTGCTCACTGAAGTCGAATGCAGCTGCTGCTGCTGCTGGTGCTGGTGCTGCTCTTGCTGTAGCTGCTGCTGCTGCTGCTGCTGCCGCTCGACCTTGCGTGGACTGCACGTGGGGCTCTGCATGCGTCGCTGCTGCGGACTGCGCACGCGCGGCAAATTTAGTTTGTTGTCTGACATTGAGTACATAATGAAATCTAAATTTAATATACATTCGATTTAAGCACCGAGCACTACTGGGCTACCTTTGTTCTTGTTGCCTTTGCTCTTGTGCAGCTGCGCACTGAGCGCCGTCACAGTGGCCCGCTGGGCAACAGCGGCGGGACAGACATCGGGACTCATCAGAGTCTCCGGCACTGGCAGCATTTTCGAGGCAGCTGCCAGAGGGCCACCCACAGGCGTTTGACCAATAAACGTTTGCTCTGCAATGCAATTGGGAGTGTGAAATCTCTGAGCTGCTTACTCTACCATAGCTCCATACATACCATTGTAAGGATTGGGCGTTATGTTGCGTGGCGTTGACTCGGTTGAGTTGTAGGTCTTGGTGTTCACGCTGCTCGACAGGGCGGACATGCTGGCCAGCGAGTAGTTGTCGCCCTCGTTGCGAATGTTCTCTATCAGCGAGGTGCTCATTTGCAGTGCGTGATTGTTCAGGGTGCTGTTGTCGCTGCTGAAGCTATTGTTGCAGCTGTTGCCATGATAGCTGTTCGCCATGGACTCCGGCGAGCCTTGACGCCCGCTCAATCGAGTAACTACAAGGAATGCATCAATTACAACAAAAATGGAGCATATTTGGGTAGCTTACAGCGCGGCGACTGAATGCGACTCGTGGGCTTCTTGCGATTCGATGAGGGCGATGTGCTGGCGGAGCTCGCGCTGTCCATTATCTCCTCCTGCAGCTGACGCTGGTGGTGCTGTGCCTTACTCAAGATCAGGCGCAGCTTGCGATCGTTTTCGTTCTCCAGTGCCTTGCCCACAAGCGGACAGGCCGAGCTTAGGTATTTAGCCAGCGCTGCCTGCTCGCCCACACGAAACTGACGCCCACGTCCTTGGCTATAGAGCCACTCGGCCTTGAGGCTCTCAATGGGATCGACCACATAGCCGTCGATGTACTTCAGCTTCATGCACCAGTTGAGCACAAAGGGACGATAGTCAAATCCGCTAAGGACGAATATCAATTGTCAGAGGAAGGAGAATTAAGGCAATTCCGGGTTCTACTTACTCCATGCTGTTTGCGCCTAGTGTCATGGTCACACAAGGATTCTCGGTTATGGAAATGCTTAGAAGATTCGTCAGATGCGAGAGCGTGCAGATTTCGTTCAGATCGTTTATGCTATTCTTGGCCAGATTCAGTGTTTCGAGAGAGACGGGCAAGTATTTGTCACACTGTCGCAGATGGGTCAAGCGATTGCCCTGCAAATGCAGTTCACGCAAAGATCGCAGATAGGACATGTCCGAGATGCTGCCAATGCAGTTGTCCGCCAGGTTCAAGCACTCCAGATTCACATTCGTCGTCAGATGCTCGATGGCCTTGATGTTGTTGCCCTCCAGGTTGAGCAGACGCAAATGAACGCATTCCTTCAAGCCCTCAATCGAGAGTATGCCATTGAAGGAGAGGTTCAGCTCGCGCAGGCAGTGCAGTCGGCAGACGCCATACATGCGCAGCAATTGATTTTTGGCCAGCGACAGCTAAAGCAGTTGAGGGAGGGGACATTCTCATAATAAATCATGAGAACATTTCACATATTTCACATACCGTCTCTATTTTCAGATACGAGTCAATGTTGTCGATCTTCTGCAGCTCATTCTCGTCCAGTATCAGCTTGCGTATATTCTGTGCATCGTCCTGTTTTGGCACCTTCTTCAGCTGCTGCTTGCATAGATTCAGCGTCTGCTTTTCGCTGCAGCTCTCGTCGCCTGCAAAAGGAAGGGGACGAGAGGAGTGTGACCAGAGACGTGCGAGCACGGATGAAGTCATCGTCTGTGCAATGACAGGTGTTGAGGGTGGCACTGCTCCCACCCTCAAAAGTAGACTGCGAATTGCAATACACGCCGACTGTCAGAGCCGTCTCAAGTGCCGTTTGCAGCCGCTTCAGCGCCAAGTGTTCATTTGCCGAAAGAAGTGCATTAACAGCAACTTACCACTCATTTTATCAAGCCAAAATTCCTGCACTTCCTAAAAAACGTCCAAACGTAGCCAATTTGCCAGCATTCGATAGCGTCCACTACGAAAAATCAATGTTTGGGAATGCGAGCGCCTCCCTCTTTTTGAAACCAGGGCTGCGTGAGAGCACTCAATAACATAACCACTGTTAATAACAGCGCACTCTTCAATTTCACATGTAAATAACGCAATTTCGAGACTAAATTTTGTTAGTTTTGCCAAAAGTTTAGAAAACTAAGCCCTTAAGCTGACAGAGCGCTGCGATAGGCAGTGCGACTTGATATCGATAGTTGATTACAATGCTAATGAAGCGTGCACAGATGGTCACACTGTTAATGAGTGAATGGCGCGTTTTTTTTTAATTTTTTAAATCCTCGATTTTTATTAACTGTCTACAAGTAACTAAAAAATATATAAATGAATGTATAATTAACTAAAATCGCTTTTTCCTATGTTTCTTGTCGAGGCTTGGCTCCAACGGCGCATCAACCGATTTGTAGAGCTCGCCAACCAGGCACGGCACTCGCCCCAGATCCTCCATGATCTTCATTTCCTCCTGCAGATTGTTGAGATACATGCGCTGTACACGTCGCATCATGGGCGCAATTACCTTAGTGCTGACTATATCCTCGACACAGTAATTGGTGCGAGTCTCATCCGTTTGTACCTCAATCGAAGCTAAGTTATCCTTTAGCACACTTTCAGTGATTTTCATGATTTCCTCGTGCACGACCGGAATGTGGTCGCTGTCATCGGCTAGGCCAAGTGAGGGCAGCATCATCATTTTGCTAATCGAGCTCTGTATTTTCTCCTGAATGTTGATCTGCGTCTGCACCACAGAGCGCAAATTCTCTCCACTCTTCGTCGTTATCACAGTTCTCGCCGATGAGGATGAGCTGCTATCCGTGTCTCCATATTTGGCATGAAACTGCGCCTTGTTATGTCTGCAACGCTCACGCGCCGATTCAAGCAAGGACAACGAGTCCTTCACCTTCTGTGCTGGCTGCTCCAGAGGTATGGAAAGCAGCTGCTCGTTGTGCGGATACGTTGACTCCTTCCCAAACAACAAGCAATCTCCAGAGGCGCCGTCTCGATCTGGCTTATTATCCAGCGGCAAAGGCGGCAGCCGATGAGCGCATATCGGTTGCGGCGAATAGTCCAAGTCGATCAATGTCTTATTACGACCGAGCAGTGGTTCAACCTGCCCTCGGTTCGAATGCACTTCATTCTCCAGCTGCTGGCGGTGGTGGCGAAGCGGCGGCTGCTGGCGTTGCTGCTTCTTCTGCTCTTGGCGAGGTAGCTGCTCTGGTTGATGGTGCTTTACCTGCAGTTGCTTCTGGTCGTGGTGTTGCTGCTGGTCCTTCGGCTGGTCCTCCTCTTGATAGTGCTTCTGCTGGTGGTGCTGTCGTAACTGTTGCTGCGTTTGCTCTTGTTGTGGATGCTTCACTTGCAGTTGCCTCTGCTCCTGGTGTTGCTGCTGATGCTTCTCCTCATGGTATTGCTGCTGTAGGTGGTGCTCCACTTGGTGCTTTACCTGCAGTTGCCTCTGCTCCTGGTGGTGCTGCTGTTGCTTCGGCTGGTCCTCCTCTTGATATTGCTGCTTTTGGTGGTACTGGTGGTGATGGTGGTGGTGGTGGTGCTTCGACTGGTCCTCCTCTTGATATTGCTGCTTTTGGTGGTGCTGGTGGTGATGTTGGTGCTGCTTCCGTAACTGTTGCTGATTTTGCTCTGGTTGATGGTGCTGTCGTAGCTGCAGCTGCTTCTCCTCTTGGTATTGCTGCTGTTGGTGGTGCAACTTTTGCTCTTGTTGCTGGGGCTTTACTTGCAGTTGCTTCTGCTCCTGATGGTGCTGCTGTTGCTTTGGCTGATCCTCATCTTGATAGTGCTGCTTTTGATGGTGCTGCTGTTGGCTTGGCTGCTGCTTCTGCTCTTGGCAATATAGCTGTTTGTAGTGCTGCTGTGGTTGTAGGTTTGCCTGCGGCTGCTTCTGCTCCTTTTGGGGCTTCTCTTGTTGGCGGTGCTGCTGCTGGTATTGCTTGGTCTGCTGGTACTGATCTAGCTCTAGTAGCTCGTCTAGCTGCGGTAGCTGCAGCAGTTTCTGCTCTGTGTGGTGCTTGGCTTGGTAGTGCTCCTGTTGGTGGTACTTGGTTTGGTGGTGCCCTTGCTGCTGGTGCTGCTTTTCTAGTTCCTGCAGCTCATATAGCTCCTCATCTAGCTCGTCTAGTTGCTCTAGCTGCTGCTGATAATGTGGTTGGCGGTGTTGCTGTTGCTGCTGCAACAGCAGCTGTTGTTTCTGCTTCTGTCGATTGTGAAGTAAGCATGTCTGCGTTGCCTTTTGCACCAGCTCCTTGGGTCGCGTCGGCTTCAGCTTGCACTGCATCGCTTCCTCTTGATTGGATTGATTGAAGTTTTGCTCATTGAGCCCATCGCACGCGTTCAGCTAAACAGGAAAAAAAAAGGCTTTGAGAATTGGCCCTTATTAAGTGCAGTTGATGCTAACCGGCTGGGTGGCCATGCAGCTTTGGTAGGCTTTACGACTCTTACTATAGGAATTCATCTCGGCAAGTCTGACAATTTCACATGAATATTTGTGCTTGTTTTCAAAAGAAGCCTGTTCAGCTTGGCAGGAGCAGTGTGAATTATAATCGAGTTCTAAATAAAATGGATCTCCACAATTCATGGCACTCCATATACAAAAATTTTTGTTGAAAAATATTTTTGGGTTTATTTTAATTGTCTAATGAATTTCGGTTGGAATCTATATATTTATTTTATTGTAGAATCTATTTAAAATGGGAAATGCTTTTGTGTAAGTGAGCTGAGTCGATATTTCTGTCTGTCCGTCCGTCGTCCGTCTGTCCGTCCGTATGAAGGCAGCAACAAAAGCTAGAGACTAGAGACTTGAAATAAAAAGCAGAATACACGTATATACCATACGCAGTAAGAGCGTGGTTTATTTTTTCGATATCCATATCCATATCCATATCTTCAATAACTATTGAGAATTTGCCTTCGTTTTTGTGTTGCACTATTGAAGATAGAAATATATGTATTCTTCTGATTTTGGATACCACCCCAATTCCTTTCTTTAATGATTGGCTCAAAAGATTTAGGGTATCTCTTAGTCAAGATGTTCTTACTTGTTTTATTCTGTTTTCTTTATATTTAATCAATTTGAACTTCCCCTTAATAAGCTCAATTGTTTTGCCATTTATTAACATCATTACGATAATCATTATCATTAACTTTGAAGCTGCTGCCCATGTGGCAAACGCTTAACAAGTTCCGGAATCAGTTGAGCCTCTGCACAGGATTTGCAGCACTCTCTCGCGCTCTCCCGCTCGCCCTCTCTCTCGCGCTACGCCTCTCTCGCGCTCTCTGCTCTGTTGCTCTATTCGCCTTTTGCAGACTGGGTCTCAGCAGCCGTTTTAGCTCTCCAGTCTTTTGCTGGCTTTCAACGTTGTCGGTTGTCGGTCGTCGCTGTCGTCGTCGTTGTCGTCGTCATCGCCATCGCCATCGTCATCGTTGTCGTTGTTGACTGCCATTATTTTAGGATATTCCGTGGTCTTTGTTGTTGCTGTTGCTGTTGTTGCCGCCGCTGCTGGTGCTGCTGCTGCTGCTGCCACTTTGCGTTGCACGTCGCTCGCCCCCTTGACACGCCCCCTGCGTCCAGTTGCTCGCAAACGTGCCGCGAACGCGTGTGTCTCCTAGCCTAGCTTAGCCTAGCCTATCTCTCGGCGAGCCCATGTATGTGTATGTGTGCGCGCGCGTGTGTTGAAGGCAGCAGCATGGCCCGCAAAGACAGCGCAAAAAAACGTTGCATACTTGCGGGCGCACCGAATAATGATTTTTGCGTGTGTCGAAATGCAAATTGAAAATCAGCTGGAGAATCGCAAGAAGAAAAATCAAATTTAATTAACAAGTGACAAAGTGGCAAAACAAGAAACAAGAAACAAAATAAAGCAAAGCATAAGAAAATAAAACTCAACTGGGGAGAGGAAAAATATGCAGGCAGCCAAAACGAAATCGACGCTGAAATACAAATCTGACATTGGCAGGAGCACGCAGCACACACACAAACACACTCACTCACGCACACACACACAGCCTGCTTGCTGTGCCCAACGTTTTGGCCCATGAATGAACTGACATAAAACTTGACGAGCATAATACACACTCACACACACACACACAAACACACACACGCGTAACATTTAAAAGCACATAAAAAGGCAATTTTCGTTGATTTCTGCGTGCCCTTGTCAAAGTAATAGAAATCGAAATCGAAATAGAAATAGAAATAGAAACTTCCTAGTTGAAACGTGCCGCGCGCGCTTAGCAGCAGCTGCAAATCAAATAAAATATTAGAAAAATATAAAAATATAAATAAAGCAAAGCAAAAACAAAAAGCAACCGCAAGAAGAAGGTGGGTCAAGTGCAAAAAAAAAGAAGAAAATTTCATTTCATTTAACTAGTTGTATACACGAAATGTTGCCGCCCACAACAAAAATTCATAGCACGCTTTGCAGCGCGCTGCTGTTGTCCAACTAAGCCCCAAAAATAGAGCAAACGATTACAACACACACGCACACACACACACACAGACACACTATGTGTGCATATGCACACAATTACATATGCAGCACAGCATAAATCATAAAGCTTTGGACAGCTCAAATTGTAGCCAAATGTCAATATAACACTTTTAAGTGGAGCCACTGAGCAGTGGAATGAGTGAGAGAGAGAGAGAGAGAGAGAGAGAGAGTGAGAGGAGATAGAAGACGGAGGAGGTGAGCTGTGTGTGAGGCAACTGGCAGTTATACATAGGCAAGCCCAACGTGTTTTTCCAACAAACAACAAAATGTTCACAGACGCACGCACGCACACACACACACACACACAGGCACACACATATAGGAAGCGACAGGCGGGTCGACGGGCGTGCTTAGGCAAACTCCTGTCTGCAGCAATTTCACTTCCTTGAAATCCATTGCCCAACAACAGCTCACACTCAATTTTATTCTCACTCTGACGCGCTCGCTCACACTCTGCTGTGCTGCGTCAACTGTGCCTCTCTCGCTCTCGCTCTGCTTCGTTCGCTCTGCACGCAGTCGCTCTGCTGCCTCTCGCTTGCCATCTCCCTCTCTAGCTCTCGCACACATTTTCTACTCGTATTACAGCTTTTGGGCGCTTGGCTCATTTGTTTATTTTTAGTTGCTGTCATAGTAGCTACTCACTCATACTACACACACACACGCACGCCCACCCACTCACTTGATTGTAGAGCCAGCCACTTGTGTGTGCAATTAAGTTGCAGTTAGGCTTCGGTCATTATTAATAGAGTAGGCGCTCGCTTGGCTGTGCCGTGCGCTGACAGCCAAAGTTATTCCAAGTCGCGCGTCGTCTGGCCCCCGAAATTAGAAATCAAAAGTGGTTCAAGGTCGCGCCCGAGCCACATTGCAGCAATCAAATAGCTAAACGAGGTTGTTGCACCGACCACCAGCACAGCGGCAGAGCGAGAGCGAGAGCGAGAGCGAGAGCGACAGCGGGAAAGAGAAAGAGATGGGGTTTCAGCTTACATCGCACTTTTAATTTAATACCCGCATCGAGCAAAAAGCCAAACGAAGATTTGTGTGTGGCGAAAGTCTCGCTTGGGGGCTTGCGTGTCGCGGCATTCGCGTCCATGACATGTCGAGGCCTCCTCTATGGAGCTCACGTGTCAGGTGCGCCCCAAACAACGGCCAACGGCCCACAGTCAACAGCCAACAGCCAAGAGCCACGCGGTGCTCATTTTAGCGAGACGAGCATAAACATATATAAACCAATGATATGCATAACACATACACTCACGCACACGCCGAGCCACTCGCTAAATATCCCGTTAGGAGCTTACGTAAGCAGCAGCGCCAGCAGCAGCAGCAGCAGCGGCGGCTGCCTATCATTAGCGTCGAGCACCTTTTTTTCGGGAATTAACAAGCGCTGGCAACAGCTTGCGCTGAGGCGCCAGCTTAATGAGTCCCTAATAGATCTGTCAGGAGCACCTCTACTCCCACACGCACACCCACACGCACACACACATACATTTTCATATTCTTCATATCCTGCTCTTAAGTGTTTAGCACCGCCCATTTAATTGTATGAAATATCCGAAATAACATATTACCCAAAGGACATTAGGATTATGAATAAAACACGTGCAAGTTTTATATAGCTCCAAAACTTTCACTAATATGCATTTTATGAACTATTCATAAGGCTCCCCTTTTTATGTTCATTTATTTATGTATAAGTAAATGAAACCTTATAATAATATAATTTATGTATAAAGTGTTCAAGCAGACTTCAGCTTATTACAAATTTGTAAAACATTAATTCGGCTAAAAATATTTGTCATGTTTGACATGGAAAAAATATATTTTGGTAACTGTTGCCAGACAGAGTGGATACTGATTGATAGGTTTCAGCAATAGAGAACTATTTTGACTTAGAGCTCAGATAGCCTGAGGCTGAAAAGTAAATTACATTCATGGCCGTAAATTATGTTGCCCATGATGTATTTAAATTAAAAAAAAAGCTTGAGCTAAAGCATGCATTGAGCAAGCATGTAAATTAAAATCCAATAAAAAATAAAAGCTCGACTAGACTCAACAAATAAGCGCCAGACCGTTTCTAATGAAATAATATTAATAAATTAAAAAAAAAATCATAATAAAGGCAATTTAGAGCCTCAAAAACAATTATCTATTTAAAAGAGGCATCTTGAGCCCGACACTCATTTACAAAATGTCCAGTCTTAAACTTGAACGGAATTCCAAAGAAAAAACTGGAATCATGCACAAAACAAAGACTCAAACCAAACCCTGAATATATCTTCGAGTGAAGCCTAGAATGAGACTTGACGAAAGCACGAAGAATCAATGCGACAATTAGCTGCAGGCAAAGCTTTAAATCAATTTCTATACAAAACACGCAGTCATTCCAAAAATTTTATTTTTTGGCAAATCAAAGCCGCAAATGCAAATGAAATCTTAAGCATAAAATAAACTTAAACTTGAGCTGTAAAACAAATATAAAATCAAAACAAAAATTAAATTTGTGACCATGTTACAGACCCAGAGCTAAAGTAAAAATTTTAATTTCGATATAAATATTTCAAGGTAAATTATTAATTGATATTTGAAGAAAGACTAATTATCAGGATATTTGCCATAATCTTGCTCAAACCCAGATGAAGCCACCCATACTTATTTTTTTTTTCTTCCATAGACCACATCTCACCATGAATGACTTTCTTTGGGTCCATATTGAAAATGCGATTTTGATTAGATTTTACATTTGAGTTTTTATTTTTTGTACGAAAAAAAAAAGTGCCACAATCAATTTTTAAAAGAAAGACAATGACAAAAATTTATCCACTCGATAAGCATCTCCTAGGAAAAGTAGCTGTCACGCTGCACGCGCATCGTCGAGTTCTGGGCGGGCACGATGCGGGGTAGCTGTATTCCTACATTGCTTGGCAGGTGCTTGATCTCATTGGGATGCTCTGCCTGGTGACACTGTTGCGAAACTCTGGGCTCAGGTGTATGGTAATACTCCGTGTGTCTAAGGCGAGGATACAACTCACATTTTACCTGGAATTATATACGCTACATATATGTATAATAATGATAATAAATGTGAATATTTTTCACATATTACCAGTTTCACGTTCATATCGAGCGGATAAAAAATAATATTATTTTACACGACAAATTTTATAACTTAAACGGGAGTCAAAAATAATAAATAATTTTTTGGATTTTTAAGAAATGTAGTCCGTGAAAGTCTGTATTCAGCTATGCCAATTGAATACGTTGACGGGCTACACAAACAAAAATCGTCTGAGTTGGGTAGCAAAGCTTACTTTGTTTTCTCTTTTTTTTATTATTATTGTAATTATTATTTATATTTAATTTATTGCAATGTTTACTAAGTAGCTATTTGACTAGGTAATTGATTATTTATTAGCATTCGCAAATATGGCAATAAACGCGTCACGAAACGCGCCCTAAAGAGAACTTGGTCTTGCCGGTCTTTTTTAATGGCTCGCTCAAATTAAGGCCAGGCAGTTAAAGTATTAAGATTTGTTTTAGATACGCTCATTCCGGTCAATAATATATTTGGCACTCATATGTATAATGCTGAGAAAAATAATTGGTCGACATATATACTCCTATTGAGAGCCAAAACATTTAAACTTGAACAATGAGGTCAAATCATTGTTAACTTGAATTGGAGATTGCAGAGGGCAGGTTGGCAGCAGAACAAAAAATAATGTATACATGACATGTAGGCATAAATTAATTGCTTCTCAGTTTAAGCAAAATTTTACTATTATTCTTAGAAAAATGCAAGTAAGAAAGTATTTAGAGAGAAATTATCAAAAAGAGAATTCAATAAAAGCGCATTTGCAAAATTGGATTCGACTCCACAGATCAGTTTTTGGGTGGCAATGCCGAAGAAGTACCAGGCGAACAGAAGTGAGTAACAGGGTGAAAAGTGCACATTAACAGTACGTTAACAGCACACTGTTATGATACTGTTATTGTACAGTGATCTAACATCATTATGTTATGTGCCTGTTATTTAACAGTGCAATGTTAAATAACATTTTTCGTCGTGCTACTCATTTCTGTTCGCCTGGTACTTCAGAAAAATTTTTATCGAAAATTCACATGAATTTCGCCGATGTGGTCGCCCCTTTGTACTATGCAATACAAAATGTTGCTAGCAAAGATATCTATCAACAATGACTTGCGCTTTTCCATAAGTTAACATATTGTTAAAATTGTAACGTTAAATCGATGGTAACTCATGTGATATTATGCTCTTTTCATGTTACTAACATTATTATGTTAGCTAACATATCCATTTGAGTAACACCTCTCAGAAATGTTAATTTGCCGAAGCTGATCAAATTTCCCCTGCTACTCATTTCTGTTCGCCTGGTACTTTAGCCGCATCAAATCGGTGAGAGAGATTTCACCCGTAAATATAAAAATTGTTCCCTTCTTTTCGGTAAATAAGAACAACAAGATCATTTTCATTAAGTTGCATATTTTATTTATTATTTTTTAGGAATAAAAAATATACAAAAAAATATACAAAATTTGATTACAATTTAATTATTATTCAATAATTATTAAAAATATTATTATTATATAATTATTAAACAATTTAATTATTATTTCTTATTATTATATTAATAAGATATTTCATATTATATTATTATAACAGGAAGTTGAATTTACAGAAAATTACACATTCGTTGACAATAAATAATTGGTAACAAAATCTCTTATCATTTTTAAAAACTTAAAACATAATTTTTAAATTTTACATATTTAAATATATCTTACATAAATATTCAAAAAAAAAACCCCCACACATAGCTGTTAAAAATAAAGGGCTTCTTTTACTGCAACCAGAGAAGCCTTCAATTAACCTCAATGGAATACACTCAAGCGCACCGTCCACCTCTCCAGGCCAAGTCGAAAGCCCATTTGATAGCTTCTCTTCCTGTGCCGTGCTCTGCTGGGCTGCATTAATTACCCAGTGGAAATAATTATGTAAAGTCTGAAATGGAGAAACGAAAAAAATCATTATGCATTATGTTTTAGTGGACAGTTGGAAATGGCTAAAAGTTGGCAGCTGCAAAGTAAGCTGCATTTTAATTGAACGCCACAAATGACGCGACCCGGAATCCTCAACGGAAACGGAAGCCAATGAAGTCAGCATAAGCGCTCGGTAGGTAAGGTAACAACTAGCAGCTAGAGCTAGCTAAACCTACGACCGGCGCTGTTATTCCCTCAACTGCTGCTGCTGCTGCTGCTGCTGCTGCACGTCTGCTAATGAAATATTCATTCGTAATCGATAATTTCGCAAAGGGAAGGGGCAAGGCGGCGGCATAATAAGGCGGGCAGCGCCAATCCGACAGCAACTGCTAGCTAAGCCGTAACCCTTGTCTCTGCCTCTGCCTCAGCCCCTGCCACTGCCACTGCCACTGCCGATCAGCCCGTCCGGCGACCTCTATACATACACATACATATATGTGTTCCGCATTGAGCGTCGCCATTGAGAATTTGGGCCGAGAGTCTTGTTGTCTGCACAGACACAGGCCACAGTCCAGCACAGTCCATAGTTGAAAGTTTACAGTTCAGAGTAGAAAAAAGCCCATATTTCAGCTAAAATTTATACGCATTTCGAGGCTTAAGTGTAGCCGACTGAATGCATAAATCGCGCTGCTCCACGGCATTATATATGCTGCCTCCTCGCACACGTGGCGTATGGGCGATAAGTGGCAGCAGCAGCAGCAGCAGCAGCAGCAGTTGCCACAGGTCAGCTGAGTTCATAAAAATTATCATAAGGGAAACTTAAAACAAATTTGAATACATTTCCAATCAATGTAGCAAAGTTTCATTCAAAGCCAATTCTATAAATAGTAAATAGATAAAAAATTATTTTTAGGACTTGCTGCCAGGGTGAACTAGAGCTCAGACTGATGCTTAGATAATCATAAATATTTTTCTAATATTAATTTTTATTTTATATTGTTTTTTTTTTTTTAATGAATCGCATTTAAATAAAGAAGTTATTTGTAACTAGAGGTCATAGATTTCATTGCTATATAGCTCGAGGTCATTTATATGAATCGTACACAGACCTTTGCTAAGTACTCCAATCCGAATGGTCTTTACTGAGTTTTTGGCTAAAACTCAGAGCCACAGCTTACTCAGCTGCTAAACGCTGCATATGAAAGCTGTCAACCAGACTTCTGAAATATACAATTTAAAATTTATAAATTATACTTTTTGTTAATTATATATTTATTTTTTATTTATTTACTTCTTTTTTATATTTATAAATAAATAAATAAATAAAATTAGACATTATGCATCGTGAATATTTCTAATCTCATTCAAATGTATACCAAACATTACTCATGGCTTGTGGCAAAAGAAAGTCTTAGAGCTCAATTGCTTACAAAGAGTTCATCTGCCTTGAAGAGAGCTGAAAGTGTCACAATTCACACATAAGTAATAAAACAATTCAATAGAAATTTGCTATGAAAAAGCAAGCCTTTATGCATATATAATAACCAAACTTTAATTTATTATATATATATATATATATATATATATATATGGTATTCCTAAAATAAATGAATTAAATGAATATTAAAATATGTCGAGCTTAACTAGAAGCATGATTGATTGCAGCAGGATATCCGCATATTATTGCCATATTAAAATGTGCTCAAAAGAATAATACATATTTATGGCTGTTTGTCTGCGCTGGTTTGGCCCCACGCCCAAATAGCAGCCCATTAGAAATTCTATTAAAAGTTATTTACGGTGCAACTTTCGGTCCATTGAATGCGACAAAGGCTGACGCTCGAGCAGACTTCTGTGCACACATACACACATGCAAGTATGTGTGTCTACTCGTAATATGAGCGAGCACAAACTCAAACAAAGGCCGAGCATTGTCTATGCACGTTCATAAATAAGAAATGTAGCAGCGTTGGCACCTCAAATGAACCCCCAACTCCCAACGCCAACGGTGAACCCGCAGCTGCTATTGCAGCCCCGCCCAATTGGTGTCCAAAGTCGAAGTGAAGTTGAGGCGAATGAGGCGTATTGACAATAAATTTGCATGCAAAGCACTTCCGCTAGGTGGCGCTGCAGGCGCAACGAATCACACCGCCCCTTGGAACTTTCAGTCTTCGACGGCCCTTGCCCCACGACCTAGCCAGTTTATATGCAGATGAGCATAATTGATTTCAAATTATGCAAAAAGCCTGAGAGGCATAGGTTAGGGTGGGCGAGCCATAGAAGCGCGCGCTTCATTGTCTATGGCTGAAGGACCTAATGTTATAAGCGCGTTGCCTCAATAGATAGAGCACGTCTGTAGATGTAGGAGATGGCGAAGAAGCTGCTGATGGGGTTGAGAGATGTGCTGAAAGACGAGCGCGCACTCATTAGGCACTTGATGCAGCCACTGCATATCTGCAGCGATAACAGGGCACAGATAAGCATGAGGCAGAGCAGCTGGGCAGCAGGCAGCAGGCAGTAGGCAGGCGAGGGGCAAAGTCTGATGTTAAAACTGGAGCAAGGACAACGGTGGCAGCAGCCGCCACAGCAGCGACAACAACTTCACGTTCAAGCAACGAGCGAGAGCACGAAATGGTTACATTGCCTGTCGACTCTCACACACACACACACGCGCACACACACACACACGAGCAGTCACAGGCTGGCAGCTGCCTGTGGCATCCTCTGCAGCAGGTTGACTGGCCAGCCAGTTGCAGCTGCCCATTTCTGTTGTCCCGCTGCCAGCAACGAGTCCTTGTGTGGCAGCAACAGCAATGACAAGCCACCTTCATTTGTGTCCTGATTATGACAACTCAAGGAAATGCGGCCAGCCAGGCAGTCAGGCCTTTTGGCAAGGCCTGAAATGTACAAAATCCCAAAATTCTCCATGGAGTTGCTTTCATACAGGCATCACATCACACACACACACACACACACACATACGCTCATAGATACTGCATTGTCTCTGTGCTAATTGCCTGGGTTGTGTGACATAAAAAGCATTGCATACGCGCAGGGGCCAGGTCGAAATTCAATTTGATTTCATTTCGAGTTGGCAACCAACTGCCAGCAGACAACTCAGCTCGTATCACAATAAAAATCAGACAACATCAGAATAAACCTTATGTGCCTTACTGAGGTCAGGTCGGCACTTAAATGCTCTTGCGTGGCAAATGGCTCACTGATGATTATCTATGACTCAATTCCAGTGAAATTTTACAAAATGCAATTTGCGTGGAGATTGGCTCAGCAACAGTGTTGCCATATGCCCAAAAACTATCAAACGTGCTAAATATGCCAGCAAATTATATATGCAACAAGCGAATATTTAGCAATTGGCAATATTTAAATTAAATATGCAATAAATGGAATTGAGTTGATTGACAGGCATGTTGAGATAAATAAATAAATGAATTTTGAGACAAATGAGAATAGGTTGGCAGGGCAGAAAGTTATGGCATATCTTGTGCAAAATATGCTAATAATAATAATAAAAAAACTAATAATAATAATAATAATAATAATAATAATAATAATAATAATAATAATAATAATAATAATAATAATAATAATAATAATAATAATAAAATTAATAATAATAATAATAAAACATTTTTAAAATTGAATATTACATAGCAAAAATTTATTATTTAAATTATGATATATAATTATTTAAATTATAATACATGAAAATTTAAATTATAATATATAACAATTAAAATTGTATTATATTTTTACTTTAATTACAATATATAATTATTTAAATAATTATATACAAATATTTATATTGTATGTCTAAATGCTGATACTCAGTTATATAAGAGAAATGCATATTTTCAGTTAACATAAGTTTTTAAATATTTCTGATAAGATATATGTTGAGATATGCTGCATCTTAGCTTTAAGTAGAGTGCTTGGTAGGTGCTCGAGTTTCTAGACTACCTCGACTAACATTTCATATTGAACACACCCCTCTTTCATAGACATTATGAGTCGTTACTCTACTTTTCTCTTTGTTCTTGCTGTGGCCTGCAAGGCGTATGTGTAGCATGTCAAATGTCTTATTGGCAAGCATCAGGCAGCTACATAATATCGTTATGGCAAAATGTCAACTGAGTTTTTTTTTACCTTTGCAGACGCAGGCAACAGCTATACACACGGTTAAAGATAAAGACTAATAGAGCAAAAGCTCGAGCGGAGGCGAGCTAGATATAGACGCGATAGAACGCCGCTGTAGGCATCCAATTTTGTACGCCCAGGCCACGCAACGGTGATGTGGGACACATCCCGCAACGGGCAATGCAACAACCCCAACGTTATATACCGTCTGTATCTGATCTATATGGCACGGACGAGATAGAACTGCTGCTGGACGAGATACGTGAGCTGGAGCTGGAGCCGGTCTGCTGTCAGCTGGACGATGAGCAGGACTTTGAAATAGCTGGCAGCAGAGCCGGCGAGCTCTCGCTCTCACTCGAATCGCCACTGGGCACGTGCACCTCCTGGGACTCGCACGCCAACTACAAACAGCAACAACAAACGCCGCTGCCATGGGGCGTCGCCCTACACTGTGATCCGCAACACTTGAAAACGCCTACAGGGATTGTGCGCATACTACTGGTGGTAATGCTCCATGCTCCCTCTCCCAGACTATAATCTGATGACAGTTATTAACTAGCTCACTATTCTCACAGTTATCCTCGGCCGTCTGCCTTGCCTGCGAGTGCTCCGCGGGCACCGTGCAGGTTGGCCTCTTTCTACTGCCACTCATCGGACGCCTGAGGCTGATGGTCTTCTGTGCGCTCTTCTCGCTACTCATCACATGCCTCATGATCTTTCTCGATATATCGCACATAGCGCTAATGTTCCCATTCAACTGGACGAAGGTGGTACGTATTCCCGAATCTCAGAGAGCGACTCGAGCTATAAATCCATATCTATATCCTCTGCAGAACACGTGGATGTACCTGAGCATTGGTTTAATATTTATTTTGAGCTCCACGCTGCTCGTCCACATGGTGCTCTATGCGACCGAGTACACCTGGGTATCCAAGCACTCCAAGGACACGTTACTAGCCACAGGCGTAAGTAGCTGCATGACCCATGGCCCATGCCCCATGAACCATTTCCACAATGAATTCAACTAATTGACGCTTTGCTTAGCTAATTGGCTACATTTGCGCCTTGGAGGCGCTACTGTTGTCGGGCATCGCCTCCTGGCCCTGGTCACAGTATCGCCAGGTGCCCGACGATGCCAGCGAACTGTTTATCGAAGATCGCGAAATGACGCCGATGAGCCCCATAAACAGCACCGATCTGCAGCTACAGCCAGACACCGGTCACAGTCTGACGCCCTATCAGCACAGCAGCCACACCAATGGCAATGCAACGGCGCCCGATGCATATAACCAACAACAATCGTCCTATAATCAAAAGCCTTATATACCTGGTAAGTAGAAGAGAAGAGTATGTGAATATGAGTAGCTGAGCGCGGAGGCACGGATACCATTTGTATTAATCATGACGTTGACTTTGAGTATTGCAAGCAAAATATATTCTGGCAGCAGTTAAGGTATGCAGGATTCTAGGCCTTTCACAGCTAAAATTGTTTGAGATTTCATTATGATTGGGTGTAGATCAATCTGGTATATCTATACATTTTGGTTTCTCTTTTAATGCCACATTCAAATCAGTATAAAAAATCGATTAATTCCATCCTAAAAGTATGCTATAGTTTGTATTGTAGCTGTTGTGGCCTGCGCTTGCTTACTTAAATTGCTATTCTTGCTAAAAATTTAGCTTACTTTTAGTTTTAGGATGTGTTTTAAAAAATAATGTTATACATAAATTATATATAAATTATATATAATATATATATAACAACTCTTTTCTCGTCTCTGCGTAATTACAGCCAAACGACCCAATGAGCTCAATCAGCGTGCAACATTGGGTCACACACAAACCGCACGGATAAAACCGAATCAGCGTTATCGCGAGGGCTATCACTACCAGCCGGTTGCCACGTCCACGTCCCGCCAGAGTCCCACATTCGTTGTGGGAGATGATCTGGGTGCCGGTCCATCCACATCCCGTTCCAATGATAATTCTAGTGCGTGATAGTTTTTATTCCTCAACTCAACGACAACAGCAACAACAAATTTATATAACACAAAAACTTTGTCCACAACAAAAATGTTGAGGTTGCATTTTGGTCAATGTAAAACAAACAAATTGTTGATTAGTTTAAACAAATTAAAAGCAAAACTCGTAAAGTTGAAAAACAAAATGCAAGCAAAAACAATAATAAATTTAATATCTGTGTGTGTGTGTGTATTTACGAGCAGAACTTTAAAGAATTTAAACCAAGATGAACAAGAAAAATGAAAAGAGAAAAAACTTAAAGCCCAAGAGCAAATATAACTAAGTTAAAAGGCATTCAAAGTATAATTGTCGCATAGGACCCGAAAACTTGAGCAACATTTGGTTAGTTGTACAAAATTTAATGTTAGTCGAAAAGGATTAAAAAATTGAGAAATAAAAACCCTAATTTGAATGTGAAGAACACACAAAAAATTGGCAATGCTTTGGGCCAATTGCACAAAATATATAATAAAAACCAAACAAAAATGAAACACAAAATTTTACGACAAATCCGGAAAGCGAAAAAATTCAATTTGAGAGATGACAAAATACATTTAAATGAGACGCATACAATGGAAATGGAAAATCAACTTGTTATAAACGTAGTTTTGCTTATTTTTTAATAAAAACAATAATTCAAGAAAAACCGGAGAATAATATATATATTTCTTAATTTTTGAGTCTTGTTTTCTGTGTTTTCCAAAATATCTTCAAGTTGAACTTCATTAAATGCAATTTGGATTTACTTCAAGCCCAGATCCTTTTCAATGGTGTGCGAGCAGACTGCCATCATTTGATCCTTCACATTGAGGAAATTCTTGACGGCCGCTGGCTTAGCCTCCGGCCAGGCGCCCAAGTCCCGATAAATGGGACGGCAGAACTTCATGCGGAAATTCGAGTTGGCAAACTCGATTATCTCGTCCAGGCGCTGAATAAGGCGTGCGCGTATGATCAATCGATTGAGACGGAAACGAACTTCGGCGTTCCGTGACTTCTTCAGATTGTATGTGTTTTCCAGCAGCTCGATCTTATTTTCGTTTAGCTCCACAATGTTCTTGCTTTCAATCAGTTTGCCCAGGAACTCAATCAACTGGTGTATGGAAATGGGTTGGTTAATGTCCTTGCTCTTGGCCAACTCCTCCACAGTCTTCGTGCTCCATTGATTGGCAAGGTCCTTTGTCACATTCGAAAGTGACTCATCAAATCTAAAAATATTATTTCATATTAAGTATTTAAATATGTTATAAAATCAAGCAAACATACTTGGGTATGATTGGCGGCATGCCTTCGCACTTCAGCCACAAATCCCAATCAACAAGACCCAGCTTATCCTTCTTATCGGTATCCTTGAAATAGTCGTACAAGGCGCCCTTAAAGTCGTCTGTAACAATCGATTTGTAGGCGAACTTCTTCAAATAGTCGCGCAGGAAGGGCTCGAAGACAGTGGGACCGCCGAACAAATCCTCCAAATAGCGCAGGAATGTGGAGCCCTTGATGTAAGGTACTGAAGAGAATGCATCATCCGGTCCACAGTTGCTCAAATCAACCACCAATCGTGTGATCTCCGGTGTGCCAGCCAGTTGAGTGCGCAGCTGCAAGATAGAGCTGCACTTTAGTTTGCCTCAAATTTATATGCAGATAAGCTACTTACGCACTCCTGCAGCTCGGTGAGGTTGCTGAGCATTCGGAAGTCCAGCTCCTTGGCGCCCTGCATGCGACCCACAATCTTGGACTCGACGAACACAGTGAAGCCCTCGTTTAGCCAGAAATGCTCAAAGTTCTTATTGGTCACAAGATTTCCCGTCCAGCTGTGTGCGATTTCGTGGGCAACCACATTAGCCAAGGACTTATCGCCTGCCAGCAGCGTGGGCGTGACAAACGTTAGGCAAGGGTTCTCCATGCCGCCAAAGGGAAACGAAGGAGGCATCACAAGCAAATCGTATTGCTTCCACACATACGGTCCGCACAGATCCGAGGCGGTCTTCAGCATAGTAGCCGTCTCCGAAAACTCTTCAGCGCAGGCATCAACAATCGCCTCCTCAGCCCACACATTCGAGTTCTCGCCCAAGCGCCGAGAGACAAGCTTGCCAATTGCAATGGCGACCAGGTAAGCTGGGATGGGCACTTCCTGTTTGAAGTGCGTCTTGCCGGGCTCGTTCTTATCGATCAGAGCACTCATCAATGCGGTCAACTCAGTGGGATGCTCCACAATGGCATCATAGGTGAACTTGACGGCAGGTGTATCCTGGCAGGGCATCACGGACCGAGCGTGTATTGCCTGGCATTGCGAGAACATGTACGGATGCTGCTTGCCCAATGTCTGGTTGGGGTTCAGCCACTGAAGTCCGCTGGCGTTGCTAGCCGTCTCGTAATCAATGCGTACGTTAAGACTGTGTGATACAGATATGATTATAAGTGGCATTATTTACAGGTGCCATAAAGATTAGCCCGTCAGCGAGCTTATCGAGCGTTCCCCTACCTGCCCTTTGCTGTGCCCGCTGGCAACTCCAGTGTGAGCTTCTGACCCATATCTGGCACGGGATCGCTGATGAAGTAATTGATTGGCTGCTCCGAGCCACCTGCGAGCAACGTGGCATTCTTAACATCTATGTCACGCACATCCAGGAGCTGGTCAAACAAAAATAACCAATTAGTCATACTGTAAAGTTTTATAGTCGATTCACTTACAATGCTCTCTAGATTACTGGACAGCACATTAAATTTGTGCAGGACACTGCCACGCAGCTTCGTTGCCTCGAAGTCCACTTTCCAGTGGATGGCACTGTGTTCGGTGGTTATCAGCTCCGGCTCGGAGTAGGAGCTGGGATCAACACTGCTCAAACGACCCATATTGCGTTTTCTCACCTGGTAAATGGGCAAAAGTTGCGAGTGCCGAAAGTCTTTCTGCAGATGTGTCGTGCACAATGTTCGTCTGGAGACTGCAAACAAAAAGCGAAAAGAGAGAGATAAAATCGTAAGCTTTATTCGAGTGCTTAAAAGGTGCGATAAGACAAGAATAAGTAATAGCTTAATATAATTCTCACCAGATGTTGCGCTTGCGGAATACTTAAGACGTAATAATTGATGATCACACCAGTTAAAAATTGAGTGGGCGTTTCTTAAACAACTGAGTGTAAATGCAACTCACTGCTGACTGCCGGCAGCCGAAAACAAAAGCAGAACCAGGGCTGAAACAGCAATCGATACCTTTATCGATATGCTCAAATATATCGTTGCCAACACTACACAATCTTTCAAATGAATTCATATTGAGTGGAATAGTACAAACTAAATTTGCTGCTTCTACGCTAACCATGTAATATTTTAATTAGCTCACACTCTCAACCCAGAAGAGTTCTCACTGCAAGTGCTGCTCCAATCACCAATAATTGCACTTTGGAGCTCCTTTGCAGAAAGCAATCAAATTCAACACTTACTTTTTTAAATAACAATATTATATTTGGCTTAACAGTATTGATGATGGTCTTAACGCAACACATAGTCCTTGGGATAATCCATAATGGATGGGAAGTTCTCCAGCGTTTCCTTATCAATATGATCCAATCGCTGGGGTACTGTGCGTGGTGTGCGTATTTGGTTTGTCACATTCGTTAGAATCTCCTCTGGCACCTGGTCGTCTGCGAATAGATGCAACCGTTGCATCGTGTGCCGACGCTGCAGATTGCCTCTCATTGAATTGTAGACAGCCTTCTTCATAACCATTGTAGGATCCTTTTCGTGCAGTTGCCAGGCCAGCGTCCAGGACGCACCGCCTGGATAGCCCGTGTGATGGAAGTAGACACGCTTTACCCACTCGTCGCCAGGTAGCGCTATTTCTTTCGTATTGATCAATACCACATGGTCGCCGCAGTCATCTAAAAAAACGTTTGATTAAATATCATTTGGAGGATATTGATATTAAGCTAACCTAGAACTGGCTTCGGGATTCAATATTCTTCATTCAACTTTCGCTCAGCCGGCAATATTTCACAACAATAACAACTATATAGGCGCTTGTGACGTAACGAAGCGCGCAGAAACTCCCGGCTTTTTTTCAGTCGTTTTCACTTAAAACTATAACAAATCATACAATTTCTTTATTTTACTTACTCATTGGATGATAAATTGGCTTATGCAGACCCATCAAGTGTGTTTTGACCAGTTGCGCGGAATCGAAAGGATTTTGCCAGGTGCAATCGTAAATGTGCCAGGTACGCGCAAATGTCGCCCATTGCTGTAAACAACACGCTTGATTGAAACCTGCATTCTTAAGGTTATATTAATACAAACCTGCACTCGCTTAGCTATTGACATAGTTGTTAATAATTATTATGTATGATCTAAAAACTGAATAAGAAAACAACTTCGACACTTATTTACGTGCTTGCCACGCGAAGTTGGCTGTGCGCAATGTTTTACTCACTTGAAGTTGGCTGCACGCAAAATTTAAGTCACATGAAGTTGGCTGTGCCAAATTTCGAGCACACACTTGAAGTTGGTTGCGATTCAGTAGTGCTGCCAAATCAACTTGAATTAACCATCAAATAGGCGCGCCCAATTTGAAATTTCAAGTCAGAATAAATCCCATGTTCATTAATGCTGATTTTTGTTATTTATTTTCGTTTGTAATTTCATTTAAACATTTTCTATAGTTACTAAAATTACTTATGCACTGTTTATTATTAATATTATTTAAATATTATTGAAAATACATTAGTTGTTTTACGAAACAATGTATTAAACATCCTTGGTACGTTCGCTGCCTTACAGTTTGCATTCGTTTTTTGTTTGTTTTCTGTTTGTTGTGTTAATGGAAATATATATATCAATGTATATATATATATAATATATAAACTAACAAATAAGTCTAGATTTAGTTACAGTTTTCTCACTTACATACGTTTCCATCATATTTTTTTTCTTCATTTTTCATTAGCTTTTAATACAATTTAATGAACTTAATATAGTTTTTGTTTTATTTTTTTTTTTTTGTTAATTCGATTTACAACTGGCCAAGTGCGATGTTTTTTGTTTTTTAATTTATTATAGTTTAGTTTACTTTGCAGTTTATATATATACTCATATAATACACACGAGGTTCTTGTTTTTTTTTTTTATTTAATTTTTATAGTCAATTTCTCGTTTTGCTTTCCATTTTGGGTTTTTAATGTACGCATATGAATTTCAATTTTGTGTATTTTTTTGCATTTTTAATGAAAATATATATGTATGTATATATATAAAAAATTATTTACAATTTGTGTGGTGTGTGTGTTTGTGTTTAATGAAATTCCCTACTTGACGAGCTTGTTTTTAATGCGAAATTATTGTTAAAACTTTTCAAGTGTATGAGCATTCCCATTTTTTTGTTTTTTGTATTTTTTTCCATTTCTTTTTTTTGCGTAATTAATTTAAGAAATAACAAAACTTTTACGTATATTACATAACAAAGAAAACGATGAAATGAAAGTCGAAACTCGAAACTGTCTCCATATTTTGTTTTTCTGTGTACCGAAACCCGCACCCGCAACCGTGGCAGAGGCCGAGGTAGTGTTAGAGAAGGAGTTAGAGGGAGAGAGAGTGTGAGTGAGAGAAGGTGAGGGGGAGAGCCTGGAGACCCACTTCTGATTGCAAGCCAATTGGCCTAGAGACTAGTTTTTGGCACCGAATCAAAAACTGAGACGAGGCGCAATGGCTTCTTTGGCCACATTGCACAAGCCCGCGTGCTGCTTGCGCTGTTTAACAGCAGCAGCAGCAGCAGCAGTCGGAGCAGCGGCCGGACCAACCTCAACATCGCCATCGCAGCCGCGACGCTCCCAAGCTCAGAGAACTGATGCCGGCGAGCCGGTAACTTTCTGTAGCATTTGCATCAGCTGCTCGGTGGCCGATTGATTGCCCTCGGCCATGCCCACGCCCATGCCCACACCTATGCCCACGCCCACACCCACGCCCACAAGATTGGCACCTGCCCCACCCACCACTGCGGACGACGGCGGCGATGAGATCGATGTGGCCGCCGATGCCGATGACGAGGAGGATGGCGTCAGCGCCAGCTTGGATTCTGGAGCAACAAAAGAAGCTGAGATTAGATTCGGTACGTTTTGTCTATGGACTGCCTTGCATACTGTCATCGCTCTCCAGGTACGTCACATACGAATCGGTGCTGTCCGGGTGGTGGTGCGACGTAATGCCCGAGTCCAAGCTGCTCCCGCCGGGCGGCCCGTTCATTTGCTGACCCGGCGGCGGCGGATGCGGTCCCTGTGGCGGATGCGGCGGTAGCACGGGCATTCCATTCAAGTCGTAGCCATGCATCTGCCAGATAGAAGAAGTACAGAATCAATATTTGCTCCATGAACTAGTTCGGTATTCGGTATTCGGCATATTGTTCAATTGATTTTTAAATTACTTTCTATTTGAGGAACTAGTTCAAACATACTTCAAAGGGTCTTGGCAACTTGCTTCAGATATGAATTCGTGCTCAGACAAATTATTAACGAATTAGCTCAAGCATGAATAGGTACTAGTTCCAATGAAGTTTATTTTCGGAACTAGCTCACTAGTAGTAAAAATATTCATATAATATAAATAAAGCATGAGAAAGAGCTTAGTTTCTTAGTTTCACTCATGAACTAGTTCACAACTGTTCATAACTGCATCAGAACTGGCTCATGTCAGGTTCATAACTGGCTCAGAAAGAATTTATAACTGGTTCATAACTAGTTTGGGTTCACAAATAGTTCATAAATAGTTCATAACTGGTTCACAATTAGCTCGCAGCTAGTTCATAACTGGTTCATAGCTGCATCACAAATGGTTCACAACTGGTTCATAACTGGTGCGCAACTAGCTCATCATCAATTGAGATTAAAGTTTTTAAGTGATTCTCAGTAGTTACGAACGTATCGAAATAGTTCTATGCTTCCTATACTATATATATCTATATATATCCTGAACTGTATATATCATAGAGAAGGATTCTTTGCCCACCTGATTGACGAGCTGCTGAAATGCGGGCGTGTGCGTATTGATGGCCCCGTTGCTGTCCAGGTCGGCGTGCAGGGCAAAGTCGCTTAAGGCTTTCCATGGCGGTTGATATGTCTGCACATCGAGTCCCTGCAGGTTCAGGGGTGAATCGTGTCGCACAGGTGAGCTGGCAATCATGGGTATGCCCTGCATGGCGCCGTAGCCCAGCTTGCGGCCCTCCTGAAAAACCAAAGCAAAATAACTTGTGAAATGTGTTCAGGCACAGAGGGAGTGAGGCTGGGGCTTGGTTGGGGCTGTTACCTTCTCCTGTTGCATTTGCAGCTTCATTTGAATCGTCTTCTTCTTGTCCTTGCAGCGCTTGTTTTGGAACCAGACGCGTATGACGCGCGGCGACAGGCCCGTCATCTCCACCAGCTGCTCCTTCATTAACGCATCAGGTCGCGGATTAGCATTGTAGCAGGTTCTGCAAGGACACAATTCGGTTTAGTAGAGCCCCAATGGCCGTTGCAGCTGGGCGCCTTACCTTAACGTATGCAGCTGCTTCTCGTTGAGCACAGTTCGCACTCGCGTGGGCTTGCCATCCGAGGGACCCGATGGACGCTTTTCCCTAATACTTTTGTGTGAGCCCGATTCGCTGCCAGAATCTAGAGGAGTCAGAGGTGATTGAAAGAGAAAAGCCAAAGCAAAATTTAGATAGGGTATATTGGTTTTGTGATTGTGTTTGCTGCAGACTGAAGAAGGCCTGAAGTAGGAGCAAGCTGTCAGTTGATCTAGCTTGTCAAGCAGCTGTGACTTTACCTTAAGCAAATATACATACTATATACCCTAGGCAATAGTAGTTTACCATTTCCCTTATCGATATGTTCTTTCATTTCTTCAACTTGGTTTAGGCCTGGCTAAAAAGCTAAAGATCAAAGACCTAAAGACTTACTGTGATCAAATATGGATATGACTGAGTCTGAGTTGTATATATATGTAGGGAGAAAGAGAGAGAGAGCGAAAGTGACAGAGACAGCGAGAGAGATAGCGCCCTATTATCTTGAAATGATCTCTGGAGTCGCAGGAGGTGCGCGTATCGTTTGTCGATTCGCAATCATTTTGCTATTTTTGGGCTCGCTTTGAACTACGCGTTGATAAATTGCAGAGGCGCAAGAAGCGCAAACGAGAGCGAAAGCGAAAGCGAAAACGAAACGAAATCGGAAACGAATTCCAATAGACCGCAAGAATTGGCCAAAAATAGCAGCTGTCGGCGGCCTTCTCCGCAGCAGATCAAAGAGGGGAGGCTGCGTGCGGCGCACAGATGTCCCCGGCACGAGCAGGGGCGCTGGCGGGCGGCACCGGCGGGGCGAGATGCTCGGCGCTCTTGGTGCGTGGTTCGTAATTAAGTCGTGTTTCACAACAGCCGAACAACTTGTTATCGTTATCTAATTTCGATAACGATCGCATCGATGAATGAGCCGCGCACAACAATCGATCTGCGGCGTTTCGTTTGAAGCGCAAAACGAAACAACAACAAAAAGAAACATAAAACAAATTGAAGACAAACAGCGAAAAGTTTTTGGCAAAAAAAAAAAAGACTTTTATACAAATTAAAGCGGCCACAAGCTGTGACTGCGACGGCGACCGTGACTGCGACTGCAACTGTGAACTGTGACTGCGAACGTAGATCAAAGCGCCGACATATGGCAAACACTCGAAGCTGCTGCGTGGCTTATTCGAGTTCGAGTTCGAGCTCGAGTTCGAGTTGAGCGCAAATACAACAAGTGGAACTATGAATGGACTCCGAATCAAGCATGAGAAAGGAAGAGCGAGAGACAGAGACAGGCAGCGAGCGGGAGAGAGACAATGTTTGCCTGGCTGCATGCTTGAATGCAAGCTGAAGACTTTGTTTGTCACAGCAGCCAAGCCAAGCCAAGCCAAGCCAAGTCAAGTGAAGCCCAGCTCCATTCGCAAATTCCCTGACTATTAGAGAAGATCTAGCTCTGTCTCCCTCTCTCCCTCCCTCCCTCTGTCTGTCTGCTTAGCCCGCACACGAGCTTGCATGGACTTTGACAACACCGCCGCATGTTGATAAGGTCTAGTATCCCCCTCCCTCTCCCTCTCTCTATCTCTGTTGCTCTCCCCTCCCCCTCCTCTCTCTCTCTCTCTCTCTTCCAGTTTAAACAATGAAAGATTATGTTGACGATATGGTTTGACAATTGTCGAACATTGTTTGACGTTTGCCGATTTCTATTGACACTTTATCGCGTTACAAGGATGTAACGCTGTCTTTCTAAGAATAAAACAAACCTTTGTGCTTGCCGACCCACTCGATCGAGCCCGACCATCTCTCTCTCTCTCTCTCTCACTCTCTCACTCTCTCACTCTCTCACTCTAACAGCTATTTAGCCTAATTGGGCTAGCGTTTTCAATCTGTGCTAATAAGTGGAGCAGTCGATAAACGCATTCGCGAGCTACGCGAAAATATCATTTAGTCTATTGCAATTCGGGCTAATTGAGTTGGCCCAGCGCCCGCCCAGATGACTTCTTCTTCTTCTCAGCCAACAAAAGTGCCTTTTGCAATTGTCATAATTGGCTAAGTCAAGCGAATTGAAAGTTATTTATTTATATAAGTGTGTGCGATAAGTCACCTTAAAGTAGAGCACGGGATAGAGAGAACATAGAGCTATTGAGTTCTTTTGATATGAACTAATCATATATAAGCTGATATTGCAAAGAATTGGAAAAATAGAGAGAATAAACAACGAGAAAGAGAGAGAAAAATAAAGGAAAGAGGAAACAATATATATAGAGAGTAAAAGACTATAGACAGACTCTATCCCTGGTATTCTCATTCTGTCTCTAGTATAGAGAAAACTATAGTGAGAAAGACAAAGATTTAGAAAGTTAGAGCTCTCAATCTAAGAGAGAAAGGGACAGACTGAGAAAAATATATATAGAGTCTCTATTGATATATATATATATATGGATGTCTCTCTCGCTCTCTACATTCCTCTCTATATATATTGTAAGAGAGAGATAAGAAAAAAAAAAAGAGATAGAGAAAATACGTAAAAGATGAACGGAGAAGGAAGAAAGAGGATTGAACAACTACTTTCCCATTCTTAGTTCTGGGGGAGAACATAGAAAGGCAGAAAAAATATAGAAAAGGCGAAATGAATAACTGAGCAATAGAAATTGAAATAGAAAGATAAAATAAAATAAAAATATAAAAAATAGAATTAAAATAGAGAGAGAGTCGAAGCGAAAGAAAGGCAGATTGAGGGAGTTATTAAGTAGGTCACGTTGAAATTAGAATGGGAATGGGAAAGAAACGTGCAATGAGAAAAGTTTCATTAGCATTAAGCGCGCAAGATCTAAGCTGCAAAATCTAAACTCAATTGGATAACTGAATGAATTTAGTATATCTACAAAGGGTAGAGGCTCGAGAGTATTTTTAATAAGTTTCAAGTCTGTCTATGAGAGAGCTAGCTCCACTTCAACTTTCAATTACTCTTCCTGCTCACTTGGAATTTGCATTCATAGAATGAATTTAGGCAAGAGGCTTGAGTGGGACACTTACCCGACATTGAGCCCAGTTCGCTGGAATGGTTATTATTGCTAAGATTTGTATTGTTGTTGTTACTACTGCTAATGTTGTTGTTGCTCTCCACGGACGAGGAGGTGAGGCTGCTCTGCGACGACTTCTCCAGGACGTCGTGATCCTCCTTGCAGTAGAGGGCGCCCGCGTCGCGTAACGCGAACTCATCGCCTGGTGAACGGAGGGCCAAGACACACATTAAGTAAACAGAGAGTCGGAAAGAGGGACAGGGACAGGGACAGGGCAGACTCACCTGGCAGCAGCTGTCGGGCGCACGCGGAGCAACGAAAACACTCGATGTGAAAGATTTTCGTCTTGGCTCGCATCACAAAATCATTTTTGCTAAAGGAGTTACCGCATTTATCACATTTTGTACCAAATAACCTGCGAGACCAGAAGAGGAAGAACAGTTAGAGCGTCCCGTGATAACAAATAAATGTGAGAAAAAAAATACATTGAATTCTGTGTGTAAATAGCCTTGAAGGCGTTCAAGTGCGCCCACCAAAAGCGCGTTTTTTATGGCTTTTCAACAAACAAATAACGAGAGAAAAAATGTTTAATCAAATGAAAATAAATAAAAAAAAAAAAAAATCAAGTACAAGACGAGCTGCATGCTCGACGTACTCGATGCCCTGTAAAGCGTCATTAGCTTAACTGCATTCTGTTAAGTATACGGGAACTTAACAGTAGTATGTTAATAGTCATAACAGTTTGCTGTTAATGTAGAATAGATTTAAAGTTAGAGTTAATAATTATTAATAATAAATATATAAATATAAAAAGTATATATATATATTTTTTAATATTAAAAATAATTGTTTATTAACTAATTAATTATTATTATTTTTCCATTGATTTTTTTTATTATATATTTATTTATGCTTTATGTTTATATTATTTTTTAAATATTATAATTTCAGCCTAATATATAATATAACTCAGGTTAATCAAGAATATCTTTTATTTATTTAGTTAGTGTATAATATCTATAATATTTTTTATATGTATATAACAATGGCTGCATATTGCATATAGCTATGTTCATTTATGTATTATATAAATTTATATAAAGGCAGAGTTTTCTTTTGTAATCAATTTTCAACTGCATGATGCAAATTTCTTTTTACTGATTTCAATGTTATTTTTATTTATTATTTTAGCATTCATTTCATAATTATATTTTTACATTTCAATGAATTAATTAATTTTTTCTACTCATATTTTAATTTTATATATTACCATCTCTTTTGTAGGATATACAATATCCTATCAAATACTATTTTTACATATTTTATATTCTTTTCTCTTTTGTAGAATATATAATATAATATGTTACTATTAATTTGATGAGCATTTATATATGGAAAAATTGCTGCTGATAAGCTATAGGTATATAGATAGTATATATACCTATAAGTACTATATAAAATATAGTCATATACTTGTAGTCAGCATGGAGACTGCATTAATAATCTGTACAGGAATCGCAGCTGTTGACTAAGCTCAAGTCATTTGATTTTTTATGATCTTAGGGTATAAAAATGAAAAAAAAAAAAAAAAAAATCGAAGAAGAAGAGCTGAATAAATAAGCGAATAAAGAGTAAGGTAAACGAAGTGGCGTCTTTTGTGGCCGCCGCCGCCGCCTCGAACATCAATCATTTGTGCAAGTCAGGTGTTAATTTATAGCTTTGCACGTGCTAATCAATTATTCAAAGATTTGCATGGCAAATAGTTGGCAGACTACAGCAGCCCCCTCTAAGCAGCTGCTGCTGCTGCGGCTGCTGCTGCGGCTGCTGATGATGCTGATGATGAAATCTGTGAGCTAGTCGGTGCGGGCTAACTGCTGCCCCAAAACAAGATTCCAGTTGGCAAGCTTCATCTAATTAACATGGCTAACAAGTGTCGAGCTGCTACAATTGCCGCCTGCAAGCGAGTGGCCATGTGACAGCCCCAGATTTACAGGGTATCAGCGGATAATCTCAGCTGTCAGCTAACTAATTTCCACAATTAGCCAAAGTCAAATGGTCTTTTAGATTTGCTAGGAAATTTACTTAAATTCGCCTTAATTTGATTTAGGAGAAACGAGATTTGGTTTCCATTTCAAGTTATTGAAATGGGTATGATAAGACTTGACTACATAAGTCTACTCGGGATACTCAAATGCTTATGAATATTCTGTAATATTAAAATAAATATTTCGATGCATCTGCATCGACTTCTTATACCGTCTTACCTAACATAATCACGCTTGCAATAGGTTTTGCCATCGCGAACGAAACACGTACAGCTCTCGTCCAGGAATTGCCTGCACTCCTGGCACTTTAAGCACGCCGCATGCCATTCCAGATCGGGTGCGACGCGCAATATATACTGATCGTGTATCTGGCCGCCGCAGCCGACGCAATGTGACAGGCGTTGTTTTTCTGCAAGATCAAAGGAGGAGAAATTAAATAAATATTAAATTCCAATATCAATCAAGTACATATAGCTGGTTGCTATGACACGCCAATCAATCTACGCCACTCAACAGTTGCAGCAGCAACACTGTTAACTAACAGAGCTCAATTAAATTCACCTAATCAGCATTTTCAATGGCTTTTATAATTTGCCGTCGGCAGTTGGTGGCGTCGGTAAATCACTTTTCAGTTTATTTAATCTGCTGATGTGTTTTACATGAAGCTGGCGCTGCACTTTTAGCCAATTATGCGCCTCGCTATGTTGTAAACAAAAATAAGTAAGTCGCAAAACAAAGATGGCGCTAATTAACAAATTGTTATCAAATAAGCTGCCTGCCTGACTGCCACCCCAAAATAAAACTTTGTTGGAGAAACATTTGAAAAATTCATAAATCTGCACAACATTTTCAAGTATTTAAGTTGGCCCAAAAGTTCGAGCAGAAAGTTTGCGCCATCGAAGGAAGGTTTGGGTGCCAAAAACAGACAGAAAAAAAATAGAAGAAAAAATCAATGCAATGATTGCCACATTATGTGCGAGTGCCAGCGTTGCCACCCTACATACTATATGTCTATATATATATATGTATGTATGTCTATAATATGTATGTGTGTGCTGTAATCCTTGGCAGCTCAACGGAAAAAAAAGAAACTTTTGCAACAGGAAAAACTTTTTGCTTGTTGAAAAATTAAGAAAAACTTTGACGCGCGTTTAGCACGTTTTAAATGTTTCGCGCACACACACGCACGCATACCACTCGCACCGCTCACTCACAGAGAGCGAGCGAACGACACACACGAAGCTTTGCGGCTGTTTCCTCTTTGTGTCTTTAAACGTAGCTGCGTATCAACTGTCTATGTGTGCGTGTGCATGTGTGTGTTTGTATATTGCGTATCTTTCGCACTCGCAGCCTCTGCACATGAATTATTTATAAAGGCGGAGCAGACAAGTTGCTGCCGTTGCCCGTTCGCTGTGCCTTTTGTTGTTGCTGTCTTTCTTTCTTTCTTCTTTATTTTTATTTAGCTGTTTTTTTTTTTGGCCTGCGCTTTTTTTCGCCTGGTTTTCGCGTTTGCCTTGTATTTGTTGCTTTCATGCTTGAAGCACTTCAGACGCCAGCATTTACTTCCATGTGCTGTGCTCTGCAATGCTGTGCTGATCTCCCCTTGACGGTTGCGTCGCTTAGCTTGGCCTTCAGTAGCAGCAGCAGCAGCAGCAGCTTGAAGCTACCCGGCCTCAGCGTCAGCCTTTGCCTTTGCCTTTGCCTTTATTTTTTTTTTTTTTTGTCTTCTGCGTAGCATGTGCGCTTTTTTCTGCCCGCCTCTCTGTCGCACTTGTGCGAGCTTCGCCTCCCTGTTTCGCTCGCACACAAAGCTACCCTATATAGTCAGTCATGTAGCTGTAGCTAAAGCTGTAGCTGTAGCAGTTGCTGTTCTGGTAGTTGTCGTTGTTGTTGTTGTGTGTGCGTGGCCACCATTTTTCTTCTCGTTGTTGTTGTTGTCGCTTTTGGACAGCTTCTTTTGTATAAATTTTCAGGCTGCGTATCTTTTGCTGACTGACATTTCGCATTCATTGTTTGTTGCTCTCTGTATGTGTGTGCGTGTGTGTATGTGTGTGTGTAGGTGTTTGTCTGCCTTAATGATCCTGCGCAGTGCGTTTTCATTTTTCTTCACACACACACAAACACACACACCGCAGCCATTACGACTCGTAATGGGAATTTAAGCGCAACTCCTGCGCTTGTATCATTTTTTGTTGTTGTTGGTTTGGGGGTTTTGTTGGGGGTCTTTCCGCTTTTGTGGCGTATCTTTTGCATGTTGCCCAAACCGCCCCCTCGAAAACGTACGTGTGTGCGCGCGCCTTTTTGAGGGTTGCTGGTGGCTAGGAGCTGGGCTGGAACTGGGCGCTGGGGCTGGGGTTGGGGCTGGTACTGGGGCTGGGGCTGGGACTGGCTTTGGCATTTGGCGCGCCGTGGTCTGCTCGATTTTTCGTTTTTCGGCGCTTTTTGCGGCACACTTTGGGGTTGCACAACAGTGCGTCACAGAGGCAGGGGCCGTTGCGGGGACGAATGCAATTTTTAGTCTCGTGTTTGTCGTCTAGGAATTTTCGACTGTGGCTAGGCCAGGTGAGATGAGGCTAGGCGAGGTGCGGCGCGGTGCTGCGGAGGTGTGGCAGCACATGCGGCTGCTGCGGCTTTTTCACTTTTAACGAGCAACGTTTCGCAGCATTTGCAACATTTTCAACATTTTGCCGCATTTGCACGCTGCGTGTCATTTTTGCATGTCATTCCATTTTGCTGTTGTATTTACTTATACATATATATATATATATATATATATACATCTATTTTTTCTCTCTTTTATTTGAGCTATAAATTTTTCAATTAAACAACTGACAACACGCAGCAGCAACAAACGCGCAAATGTTGCCGTTGCTGTTGTTGCTCTTGCTATGATCTTGGCTTCAACTTCAAGTTTTATTTGGCAGTGCTTAAATTTTTAATGGCCGCACCTTTTGGCTGCTGCCTGTTCTTGAACCTTTCCTTCTAGCAGCATTTGATATGAATACACTAAGCGAAAAACTCTATGCCGAATAAGTCATACGACTTGATATGGCTAATAGAAGCTAAATACACACAGAGAGGGAAATCAGGTAGAAGAATAAATGTACCTATTTGACTCTATATCTATAGAACTAAGTAAAAAAACGAAATTGTTTTAAAATTTGCTTAAAAATGTCTTCAATTATCTTGTCTAAGAAATTTTGTTAAATGATATGCAATAAATTATCTCTATAAATATATTTAAAATAAATATTTCATAGGTAATAATTAAATAAATTTAATAAATAAATTAAAGAGATATTATATATATATATAGTTTTTTTTATATATCACATAAAATATTAAAACAAATAAATAGAAAACATTTTTATTGTATTTATAAACAAATAATTTTACTTTTAGATTTTTATATAACTTTGAGATCAAAGAATATATAATTGAAAATAATAAGAAGACTAAATACTAACTAATAATCATCGATCACTGATATTACTATAGCATATTAGTTTTATAAAATTGTAGTAGTGCGTGATCTCTATTAACTCATTTCTGAAAACAAATCTGAGATCTAATCTGAACATCCTAAAGGGATATCTCATAAAATACACTAAGTAAATTTAACCAATAACTGAAAATTGATCTTGAATAACATAAAATAATATTTGCACATATATAATAATTATACGTGATTTATTTCGAATAAGTAGCTATATTAATATTTATATAAATATCTATAGCTAGCATCCAATTGTAAGCTCAATTTTCGCTCACTTTATTTGGACTCACGAATCACATTTGATTTCCCTAGTGTATGCAAGGCCTCGACTTGCTGCCAAATTGCAGCTTGTCGCTAGATAAAATGTAAAGAAATCTAAAAGTCGAAGCAGAGCTAAGAAAATGAAACTCGCACAGAGCTGAGCACTACGTATCTGGCTGGAGTATCTTGCGCGTTTAAGCGTTTTTATCTAATTACACGCGTTTCGCTCGTGTACAGCTGGAGATGGGGCTGGCCATGGAGATGGCGATGGCGATGGCGAGGGCAATGGCAATGGCAATGGAAATGGAGTCGAGCTATGGCCACAGGCAACAGCTTGATGGATAGCTTGGCATAGAGCTTACTCTATGAGCATTTGAGGAACTGTCTTGGCGGCTATTTGTGGGCCAGGCCAATAAACATATCAAAGGCAAATAATGAACGCTCAGCCGAGTCCATTGCAATGTGAAGCTCTAAGTAGCCAGAGCAGCCACAGCTGCTTATCAGTTGTCGGCAATCTTTCAAAGGAGCCACAAATCGAAGTTGGGCACAAAAATTGTGTTTGCTGCAACCAGTTTTTGGCTGCAATGGCTGCCTGCTGCTCCTCTGACAGCAACTGCTGCTGCCGCTGCTGCTGCTGCCGCTGCTGCTGCTGCATCATTTCATGTTGTTGTCGACATGCAAAATGCAAAGCATCGATAAGATAGACGCGAGTGTAACCCAAAGACTCAACCAGACACCAAATTATGGAAGCTCTCTTACGGATATGCGCGCGATTTCCAAATCAACTACTGTTTCAGAGCTACCTTTAATATATCCAGAGACACATATACATGCTCATACGTATGTGTGTGCTTTTGTGTGTTGATTTGTTTGATTTATGGCTGCTTGAATGGTTATACAAAGCGCAGCCACTGACAGTTGA